>OY979677.1:0-1250000 GCA_963855955.1 Luperina nickerlii | reverse complement strand
TAATGCGGGTGAAACCACGGGGCGCAGCTAGTATAACATACAAACTCGTGACACTGTGCTAGTAATGAAATCCGGTGTAGCATCCTCAGGTATATCAAAAACGCTTACACAAACATAACAAGCCTTATACTGCCATACAGACGACAAAAAGATGCCTCTCTTATATAGAGTTAAAAACTCTCATGTTCCTGTAATTTCGCTGTAAGTAAGACAGAAAGAACTTTTCACATGGAGTCTATTATGTAGGTTCCGTCAATGGAACCCTATTATTAAGCCTCCGCTATCCGACCGTCCGTCCGTCTGTCTATCAGCGGCTATATCTCATAAACCGTAATAGGTAGACGCATAGGTAGGACGCGGTAGGTGGCGGCATTAGAAATACACATATTTCTAATGCTGCCATATAAGAAACATGCTTTTCTCTGCATTTTTTGCCTTGTGGTACGAAATCCTTCGTGTGCGAGTTCGACGCGCACTTGGCAGGTTTTTATTTTCAAGATATTCTAACCATAAACTGATTGAATGTGTCTGAAGTATGCAGTGTTGTATGTAGGCAAGTAATTACTAATGATACGCAATCTAAAGTCACCGATAAGCAAGTTCTTCAAGCGCCAGCCACCGCTAAGTTACTCTATAGGTACAAATTACATATTTATCATTGTTCAGCCTTCGCCGGTCTCAATCAACGTCAGGCTGTCTCCTAAATAAAGACAAATGTCAGCGGCGACGTCGGGAACAAGTTCCAACAGAACTCGTTGAAAAACATCAGGAAACTCCGCTAATATCTGTTATAATTCAATTCAATAATTGTTTGATCTCGCTCAGGGCATTAATCAATTTCTAGTACAATACCGCAGTTAACTTTCGAGCCATTTGCAAATTTAATTCTGGATTATGTCAGAGATTAAGCGGTGATAGCAAGTAGATAGGTTATCCTGATGCGTCAATATAACTGATTGTTTAATGAATCGCAGTTTATTCGCAAAAGGGATAAAAGAGCATGTCGTCTGTTTCACAGATCAGCTCACCAGGTCAATTTGAGGTTCTATGTTCCTTACAATAAGTGATAATCTGTCGCCTGTCATTTCAAGGGTAAAAGCCTAGTCCATCAGGTAGGTAGAGTACACACAGACACAATAGACATCTTCGTAGCTTGAGAAATCTGTGGCATTAACATTTAGAAGAATATTGACGCGTTTCATTTTTTGAAATAAAGTAGAAAAGTCTCATATACCTAAAACTTCAGAAGCACGAATTCTTTACAATGGATCCAGCAATGTTGTTTCATATAGAGCAATGATCGCAGTAGGTACTTCACCTGAAAACCTATTTCTCAAAGTCTGTCATAGATTGGTTCCTTTGTAGAAGTTTGTTTTAATTTTCGAGCTAATTTGAATTTGGTGACCTAGAAACGAAATACCCGCACTTCAACCACCTCGGCAGACTTTCAGATCAAACAAAATACCTATTCCTGAACCGTAATTATAAGTTATATTCGTCGCGTGTTGTGTTGTAGTAGATATATAGAGCTGTGTTGGATGCGACAATCGGGGTGGAAACTCATAGCTCCAGTGGCGCAATTGGTTAGCGCACGGTACTTATAAGCAGTATGTCGTGAAGCAATGCCGGGGTTGCGAGTTCGAGCCTCGCCTGGAGCATATTTTTGAATGTTTATTACTTTAACTTAGTTAACGGCAATTCTTGGTAAGCGACTGTGAGCAGTGTTTAGTCAGTTTTCTCCTAGTTTCGTAATGTCTATTTCTATCATTTTTATGTCGAATACAGTGGTTTTTGTTATTTTTGGTATCAAATGACAGCAGTTAATGTAAGTTTTGATAGATTTAATAGATTCAATATTTAGAGAATTCATCAGGCCCTCGGAAGTAAGAGTTTGGAATTATGAAACCGGCCTGATGTGATTTTTAAAACGAAACCCAAACTCTAAAACAGCCATGAGTTCTTTGCGATTTTAGAAAATACTTTGAGTGTATGTAGATTTTAAACGAGCAGAGGTAAAGGAAATTAAGGGTGTGAATTAACTCATATTTGCATAAAGAAGGATTTTAACTGTGGCGTATTTTGATCTCGTAAATCACGACGAAGTCAACAATATAAAATAACCAATAAATGATCAAGCAACTATACTATAATACGAGTATAATACCAACCTAATAATGTCCAACCGCAGGGAAAAGTCCTCTTCTCATTCAGACAAGGACGAGCATTGATCACCACGCTTGCTTTAGACGGGTTGGCAATTTAAGACTTATATTAAGTATAAGTTATGGTTTCCTCACGATGTTTTTTTTTCATCGATGTCAGTGATGTCCAAGATAAACTTAGAAAGTACAGACGCCAGCACATCAAGCTACCCGAAACTGTCAAATTTTCCTATCAACTTTGAACCTTAAGCTTTAGCGATAGATTTGAAAATTTCTTAAAGAAATTTGACAGATTATAGTAGCTTGATGTGCTGGCGTCTGTACATATGAATTGAAAAAGTCACATTGGTACTTGCCCGGATAAGAAAGTATGGTAAAAAAATCTGTCCCAAAATCTAAAGTCTATCCCTTCTACTTTTCAGCACAGTTTTATTCTCTGCGACCTCACCTCGGATGTTTCTTTCAGACTTTCTACCGTAATCAGATTTCACTTAAATTATAACTGTTTCAATGATTTATCGGTAAAACTTGTTCGTGAAACAGGCTTTTCTTTTTCTGTTATTTGAATGTCAATCGAGTTTGGAGTTTTACCCTCTTGATACTTGCAATTTGTGTAATTGATTTTTCTTCTTTGAAGTTGGAATTTGATTGGAAAAGTGGATTTTAGAATTGATTAACCTACTTTTATGGTATAATTTTACGCTCCTTATTATCATCTTATCGTCAAAACATCGTAGGTATGGGTAATAAGTTAGGTAGGTATTTAAAATTATCATTATACATCAACATCAAAAGCCTTTTGATGTCACCTTGTCGACATAGACCTTTTTGATACTCAGTCAGATCGTTTTATTGTTATTATTTTTTTTCCTGTTGTCACAATTAGTATAATCAGCCTATAAAACTAACTAACTAACTAACTATAACACTAACTATATGTGGAGGCTTGTTATTAGCATTTTAATATTACATTTGTTTATTTCATGTGTTTGTTAGTCTGTAAGCCTTCTTTAAAATAAAATAAATAAATAAATAATAAATAAATATAATATTCCCACTGCTGGGACACAGGCCTCCTCTCAGTGAGAGGGAGTGGGCCGTAATCCACCATGCGGGCCAAGTGCGGGTTGGTAGATGCCCCACACGTCTTCGAATTTTTGGTTCTAGGACATGCCGGTTTCCTCACGATGTTTTCCTTCACCGTTTTGAGAGCAGAGGTGATGAAATAATTTACACAAAGTAAAGCGCTTATCACAATTAGGTAAGTATATATTCGGTGGTGCGGCGAATGTACAAGTATCTCCCGGGCTCCCGAATTATGGTAGAAGAAGGAACAGTGGGGTTTTGGTCGGTGGGAGTCCGACATAACCCTCCGTTTTCCCCAGAAGGAGGGTATAAATGAGTCATCATCTGCCTAGCCTTTTCCCAACTATGTTGGGATAAGCTTCCAGTCTAACCGGATGCAGTTGAATACCAGTATTTTACACGGAGCGACTGCCTAACTGACCTCCACAACCCAATTACTGGGTAATTCGATACCCCTTGATAAGACTGGTTGTCAGACTTTCGGGCTTCTACTACCCTAAACGACTATCAAAGATCCACGAATGACAGCCGAGACTAAGGGCTCAACGTGATTTCCGAGGCATGGAGGGGTATGTAAATATGGCCACCCATCCACAGACCAGCCGCGGCAAGCGTAACTTAACCTGATCGATCGGCCTGTGCGGCTGTTACCATTTAGCCACGGAGTACAAATGAGTATAAGTATACATTCTAGTTTCTCAAATTTCTTTAGAAGTACGGAATAGAAGAAGTGATAATTGATTCGATATGTTGATTAAATGGTAATAGTTATGTCATTGTCTGCCATTATTATAGAATTAAGTAGGGCCCTATTTTTTTCTTGTATAGCTCGGGTTAATTAGTGAAACATGTGGGTAATGTTATTATGATAATAGATAGCTCTTAATTATTAGCTCTGTCGAATGGCTGATATATTGGTAGACAGAATTATTACAGAGCGCCTAATTATTACATCTAGTTGCTAATGACAAGGTTCTGCAGGCTTATTACTGTAAGTCTGTGTATTCTCTGTCGGGGTTTAGGATTATTTTCGTTAAATTGGCACACATTATTTTATTTACAAATGAATAGTACACACAAATAGAAATTAATTTTGTTGGGTATTGCTAAGATTAAATTTTAATGAAATACTGACGTTAATCGGTACGTAAAGTCAAAACTTAACTCATCATCAAAATCTGCGATCATTAATTAAAATTAAATTAAACAAAGAACAATCTTGATACTTTAGACGTTTCATTATAATTAATAACGGCCAGGTGAGCAACCAATGGACATTTTCATTTACGTTGTCGGCCAAAGATAAATATTTGTGATATTAACAACGGAGACTCTGATTAACGATGCCGCATTGCTGCCGGGTAGTGCTGGCTTCATGTTGTTCGACGAACTATTTACATTATTCTTATATTAATTTAATTTTTAAGTATATATGCCTTTTTTTTCAGTATTAGTACCATTTATACTGTTGTTGACTCGTCATATGTGTCGCTCGTACTCATATAGTTGTGACTGTTAATATCTGAGAAAAGAATAATTTAACTGCTTCACAATTTTAGCACGCTCCATGAAAACGAAATCCAAAACTGATACCATCTAGATTGCACATAGGTAAGCACTACCTACAATAAACCTTTTCAGTTGACTGAAAATATTACATAGTATTATATATTCTCCTGAACAGTTCATGAGTTTTGCTTTCAGAGCAACACAAAAGTTTTAGTCACAAAACTCCATACACGTGTTCATAATTTTCTCTTTTGTAAAGCAGACCGCTAAGCTCGTACTGCAGGATTTTGCATTTTTATAAATTCTCTGCATTTTATTTCGCACCCAACAATATGCGGCTGATAGACCATTATATTTTTTCGCACAGATTGCAAAAGCGTTAAAAAGACAGAGTGGCGTGAAATATCGATATCGCACCAGCACATCACTAGTGCGAGTGTCACAGTTCTGAAATTGAATTTACAAAATGAAAACCGTTAACTTATCGACTTTTGTGAATAAGAATTTGATGAATGGATCCTGCAATACTGTATCTATAATTATTATGATTTAACTTTTAAAAGGAAAGATAAATTGATCCGTTTCAGCGGATGCCAAGATTCTGAATTAATTTACATTTTATTTGGATTGTGAGAGATTTGAAGTTGTACACTTCCCCTAAAATTTCTGAATTGAAACAATCTTGTAACTGATTATAGCGTTGCCGCAAAAAACTGTTCCTTCAGAAGATGCTGTATTTAACATGAAACTTGTATTAAAACTTCAACTTAGAAATTAAAATATTGTTTGAGCATTGTATTTACTTTTAATAAGTTTACCGACATTGCAAGAAACTTTACAAGCATAAATTACTACTACTGTCAGTAAATTATAACTAAAAATCAACAAAATAATGTTCTAACCTTGCCAGTTTCAGGATATCCCCATAGTTTGCAGCTCCGTTACCTTAGCTACTAAGACCACTTGAACATATTCTAACTACCGTAACTCTCTCCCTTAAATTCCAGTCGAAAACTCAGTTTAATTTCGTTTTGATGAAGTAATAAGGAGAGTACTTAACATAGATTGAAAGTTTTCAGATAAATAATGTCGGCTTCGAGACATAAAGCGAAGTTATTCGGAGCCATTTTAAATGAAAGCCTATAACATCTTAATACCTTGTTTTATGAGGCGTGGCAAAGCAACTGATAGTTATATAGATGAGAGAACAATATGCCATTAAAATATCGTGAAATAGTGATTGAAAAAGGCAAAGTATGTGTAGGTAAAAATTATTTAAAAAATCAAACCAAAGAGTGGGTGACGTGTTGTTGGGGATTTTGTTGTGCGACTTCTTCTTCTCAGCTAAACACTAAAGTAGTACAAGTATAACCAGGGTATAATATTCCCATAGCTGGGACACAGGCCTCATCTCTGAGAGAAGGAGTGGGCTATAATCCACCATGCAGGCCCAGTGTGGGTGGATGTTACATGTCTTTGAATTTTTGGTTCTAGGACATGCCAGTTTCCTTATACAGTTTTAAGAGTAGAGTGGTGTTGAAATAATTTACTCAAAGTAAAAAGCCTAAATTGCAGGCATTTCCACGGGGCCCCACCGCTCTCGAGTTACAATTAACTTTCATAAAGTGCTGATTCTCCCTTATTTTAATAAATGATTTAAGACTGAATTATCCGGTGTAATACATAATCGTACTGTCAGTATTACCGAATCCGGCTTCGCAATGAGGGTTTTCTGAAATGACGTTCGCTAGGTGGCAGCACTGACACGTCAGGTCCAGGCATCTGTCAAAGAGCCTATATTTTCTTTAGTCATGACTGGTCATGACTGAATGATGAACGAATGAATGAATCGAATGATGAACGTCATCATATATTTTATATTGGAAGACCTCTTGTCACAGTGGTGCCAACTGGTGTCGTAAATTTTCACGAAAACCCTCATTGATGAATATTAATTATGTTGGCGAACACGATGACGTATCAAGATTTTTCCAGTTTGAGCTGACCTCGCATTGTATAGACCTTTCGTATAATACGAAGTCGCATACTGGAAGTGTATAGCTTGACATGTCGCCGTGCGTTCAAGTATACAGTTATTTTCGAAGTGGAATAGTTTTTCCGGCCCGAATAAATGAAGTTTGTAAGAGTTTCGTAAAAGGTAACCTCTTACATTTATTATTTTCTTGGAACCTCTAACTACTTGACAGGTTTCACTCGTCTTCCACACATGTTAACTCTCAATGCTTCGTAGGAAATCGATTTAATTTCTTTTCCTCGTGATTTTGACGCATATACGTCTTTAAAATTGCTTCACTACCAGGAGGCAAGTAAAAAAAACCAATGATGACAAAATCGGGGGATACAGTTTGGTGTTGTAGCTTCATATCTATCAAGTCTATCCTAAATTAAATTAGATCATTAGATAGCTAAAAGATCAAGGAATTAATTAAACTAAGTGAAGACTGTGACGCATCGCGCGCGGTGGAGGGGGAAGCGCCGCCATTTTGAGGTAATTTTACTGTGTATCGAGATTTCCACTTAGTATAACTTTTGATTCGGAAAAGCTACGACATTCTTTTAAGTTTCAATCGGCAGTTCTTATAAAAATATATCGATTGTATACAAAAAAAAAATAGCGTAAAACAGTGACAGTGAATATTATATGTTAAAATAAAAAGAAAAATAATATCAAAAATACATAATGTCGGCCTATACGCGTCAAAAAGAGTTAAGAGGAACGTAAAAGACTGAATGCGGCCGAGCGGATCAACCACGTTACGTAAACGTATTCATGAACAACACACGGCCGTGTCCATGACACAGCCACACCCCATTTTTCTCCTGATATAGCGAAGGAATGTTAAAACACTAAATACATGGCAAAGGTTTTGAGGTCAGGTAGCCTAAAATACCTTAAAAGAAAAAGTAGGTTAACAAAATAAAAATAATAAAAACAGACCTGTTTCTTCCAAAGGAATCAAAATTCATGCCTATTGTTGGAAGAACACCATTTAGACGAATCGAATTTATATTTCTTACACCTGTTTTTCGTTCAAGTATCTCTGTTTAACTCTAATAAGTTTTTATTGAACATAAAATAATATTTTACGGCACTCCTTTAGTACTTTATCCGTTTTTGTTTGGAGTGTTTACTTAATTCGCTCGTAGATGGCTGCGGTGCAAACACTTGAAGGGTTGTTTGCATGTCATACAGGTAGGTTAGTATGTACTATAAACACGCATAAGATTTCTGTGTGCGATTTTTACAGGACAATAAAAAAGTTTTGACAAATAGTGCATAACCCACTGTTATTTATTTTGTACCTGAATTGTGAATGGAAGCTTCTGGTAATAAAATCAGAGACAAAGAAAGTCTACCAACTAATAATAATTTAGGACAAATCTTTAGACCCTTTTTATTGAAAAGCCTCTTTAAAGAACACATTTATTTCACAATGATTATTATATTTAAGCCACAGTTGTGTTTGTTTTTATTGTGCAGTAAGCACATCTCCATATAATGAAATGTCCTCATACCCACTGTTCTAATTTTTGACAAACGTTGCTTCCACAATACCAATGAATATAACCTAAATTATGGAAAGAGTGACTGTCGAAACCCAGTGCAGGGCACGCCACGATAGTGGCGATAAGACCCCTCTTTGAGGTGTGGCTAGAGAGGCATTACGGCGTGCTCATCTACCGCCTGACGCAGGACCTCACCTGACACGGATGTTTCCGGAGGTTCTTGCACATCATCAAGCGGGAGGAAACGCCCGAGTGTCACCATTTCCAGGATCGCCCAGAGGACACGGTGGAGCATACGGCGGAGGTCTGACCCCCTTAGGAGGAGCACCACCGTGTCCTTGTAGAGGCGATCGGCAGCGGCGGCGACCTCTCGCGTCCGGCCCTAGTTAAAGCCATGGTCCGGAGCGAGAGGGAGTGGGATGCAGTCAAATCCTTCTGCGAAGCAGTCATGCTAGCGAAGGAGGTGGCGGGTTGGCTGAGGGAGAGAGCCTCTAGTTCCAGCCGCCGCGGGAGACGCTCCGGGCGTCGGGAGCCACGTGACGACTCCCGGCCACCGTAGGCGCGGGCTTGCGGACGGAGAGTAATGGATAGCTCACCGTCCGATCAGGGCCAGGCCCGTGCCAGACGGCGCGTACGAGTTCTAAGCGCGCCTCAAAGAGATGTCAGCATCATTTGAAGGGGCCCGTTAGAGCCGAAGCCTGCCGGGTCAGCGGGATTGTCCGAAAAGGTTACCACTGGCCCGGAACATGAAGGGCTAAGGAAGGAACACAGGTGGGTTTTAGTCAGTAAGAGTCTGACACTCCCTTCCGCTCCACCCAGAGCGGGAGGGGTCATTTGATGATGATGAAAAAAAGGCCTCTATTATTATTTTCAATAATGACGTAGCTAAAATTAGGCGTTCTCCACGGCAGCGGTATGACCGTTCGCTGGTGTCACCTAAAGCTACGCCGTAGTAATTTGTACGCAGTTAATTATTCAGCCGCATGCAGCCACCTTTGTTATTCAAATTAAGATGCTCGTTGCAAGTCGCATGTAACGGTCCTGTGCGAACTACGCCTTTTTTTTTTTTTTTTTTTCAGGATGGGAAATCATCAAATGACTCCTCCCGCTCTGGGTGGAGCGGAAGGGAGTGTCAGACTCTTACTGACTAAAACCCACCCGTGTTCCTTCCTTCGCCCTTTATGTTCCGGGCCAGCGGTAACCCTTTCGGACAATCCCGCTGACCCGGCAGGCTTCGGCCCTTACGGGCCCCTTCTTTTAATGCTGACATCTCTTTGAGGCGCGCGTGGAACACGTACGCGCCGTCCGGCACGGGCCTGGTCCTGATCGGACGGTGAGCTACCCATTACTCTCCGCCCGCAGGCCCGCGCCTACGGTGGCCGGGAGTCGTCGCGCGGCTCCCGACGCCCGGAGCGTCTCCCGCGGCGGCTGGGACGGGAGGCTCTCTCCCTCAGCCGTCCCGCCGCCTCCTTCGCTAGCATGACTGCTTCGCAGAAGGAGGCGACTGCCCCCCACTCCCTCTCGCCCCGGACCATGGCTTGAACCAGGCCCGGACGCGAGAGGTCGCCGCCGCTGCCGATCGCCTCTACGAGGACACGGCGGTGCTCCGCCCAAGCGGGGCAGACCTCCACCGTGTGCTCCACCGTGTCCTCTGGGCGATCCTGGCAATGGTGACACCCGGGCGTTTCCTCCCGCCTGATTATGTGCAGGAACCTCCCGAAACTTCCGTGTCCGGTGAGGACCTGCGTCAGGCGGTAGGTGAGGGCGCCATGACGCCTCTCTAGCCACTCCTCAAAGAGGGGTCTTACCGCCGCTATCGTGGCGTGCCCTGCGCTGGGTTGCGACAGTCGCTCTTTCCATGCCGCCATGAGATCGCGCCGGAGGTCCGTCCGCTCCGCCGCAATTTGCTGCGGAAGCGGAGTTTCCCCCCGGCGTAGTGCCTCCGCGCGCCACTCATACAGGCGCGCGAGGACTATCGCCTCCAGATCCCATGGCGGCAGTCCGGCAAGGAGGCTTGCCGCCTCGCCCGAGATCGTGCGGTACCCCCGGATCAGCCTTGTGGCTACCACCTTCTGGGGCGCGTTCAAATAATGGGCGGCTCGCCGCCGCAGTGAACGCGCCCACACCGGGGCCGTATAGGGCCATGGACCGCACGACCCCCGCGTAAAGCCTCCGGCAGGAGGCGTTTGGCCCCCTCAGGTTGGGCAGGAGCCGCTTGAAGGCGGCCCCGGCCCGTTCCAGTTTGGGAGCCAAACGTCGGAAATGCTCAACGAAGTTCCACCGGCTGTCGAGGACGAGACCCAGGTATTTCATCGTCGTCTCGACGCCGATGTGAACCCCTCCTACCGTTAGTTGGGATCCCGATGGTGGCGTGTTCCGGGGCCCATGAAACGACATGGCCTCGGACTTGTGCAATGCCACCTCGAGACCCAACTGCCGGATCCTCTCCACGACTATCGCAACCCCGCGTGTCATCGCGTCGGCCGCCGCCTGATGCGACCTCCCCTGCGCCAGGACTAGCGTGTCGTCAGCGTAGCAAACCACGCTGACGCCATCAGGGAGGTCGGCCCGCAGCACCCAGTCGTAACCGATGTCCCACAGGAGCGGCCCCAGAACCGATCCCTGTGGGACACCGCACGACATCTCTCGCCGGTTCCACTCCCCATCGCGACCGGGGTAGATGACGGCTCTGTCCGTCAGATACGCCCCGACTACTCGACGGAGGTAGGTCGGCACCCGGTGATACCGGAGTGCCTCCCCAATGCAGCCCCAGGGCAGGGTGTTAAACGCGTTGGCGATGTCGAGTGACACCGCCACGACGACCCCACCCCGGGACACTGCGTCCCCCGTCGTGAGGGCTCTCACGCGCATGATGGCATCCACCGTCGAGCGCCCCTTGCGGAAGCCAAACTGGCTTTCCGCAAGATCCGGCCCCGTCCTCACCAGGTGCCCGACGAGGCGGCCCGCAATTACTCTCTCAAAGAGCTTGCCCACCTCGTCGAGCAGCACAATGGGCCGGTATGCGGACGGAGAGTCCGCAGGGCGCCCTGGCTTCTGAATGAGGACCAGCTTCCCCGTCTTCCAACGGAGTGGAAACTGGCCTCTCTCCATACATGCGCTTAAGAGCGCCTCCAGTCGAGGCCCGAGAGCCCTCGAGGCCAGGACCCAGGCTTTACCTGGCAAGCCGTCGGGTCCTGGGGCGGTATTTTTGGCCTTCAGCCTTCCTACCGCCGCTCTCAGATCTACCCCGGTCACTTCGGGGATGTCGTCGTCGTCCATGTGGTCCGCTTCGGGCACCGCAAGTGACGGAGCCATAGGCGGGGGAATGTGCTCCCCCCGTGAAGGGAACAGAGCGCTCACCACCTCTTCCACAAGCTGGGGGCGGAGACTCTGCGTCAGCGGGGGGGCCCAGGTGCGGAGTTTATTCCGCACCATTTTGTAAGGGCGCCCCCATGGATCTCTGTTCAGAGTCTCCACCATCTCCTCGCGGGCCGCATGCTTGGCCCGCTGGACAGCCTCTTGGAGGGCGGTCTTTGCCGCTCTGTACCCCTCGTACAGCTCCGCTTCCGTGGCTTCCGCACCCGGAGGGCGGATGCGGAGCCTGCGGTGCCTAGTGTACAGGTGCCGCGCGTCGACGCACGCCTTGCGTAACGCCTCCACCTCCTGCGACCACCAGTACACCTGACGTCGGGCGCGTCCTGGCCGGACTCGGGGCATTGCCACGTCACATATCTCGGACATGGCCTCCCGGAACCACTCCGCCTCATCATCAATATCGGCAGGCCTGTTCGGTGATGTCACCCAGGCCTGCACGATCGAGGCTTCCAGGAGGAGCTCCCGGTCCAGCTGCTTCAGCGCCCACCGCGGACCACTCGGGGCCTGTTGGACCAGCGCGCTGGAGGTCTGGGTGGAGACGTCGAACCGGATATACCGGTGATCGGAGTAGGTCTCCACCTCCTCCATGACGCGCCAGTCAATAACACGCTGTGACAGAGCGGGGCTTGCGAACGAGATGTCCACCACTGACTCACCCCGCATCCGCACACACGTGGGAACAGAACCCCGATTTAGGACGACCAGGCCTGTTTCCAGAGCCCAGTCTTCCACCATCCTGCCCCGCACATCCGTGTAACGGGAACCCCAGGCCAAATTTTTGGCGTTGAAGTCCCCGAGCACTAGCACGGGGAAGGAATGGTTTCCCGCGACGACGACACTCAACTCTGTTAGAGAGTTGTGGAACTCGGCGAGAGTTCGGCTCGGAGAGAAGTACACTCCCACTACTACCGTCTCTCCGAACCGTGCTGCTACGCACCCCTGTCCCTTCGTGACGCTTTCGAGGGACGGGGTGCCGGCGGCGGCCGACGAAATGATGGCCACTGAGCCGCTCAGGTCCTCCACCCAGTCATCCCTGGGCGGGACAAAGTACGGCTCAGCGACCACGGCGATGTTAATCGACCACTGCGCCATGCTCTGGAGCAACAGGTCCTGAGCGCAGGCGCAGTGGTTGATGTTCGCCTGGAGGAGGCGAAATGGAGCCATTACTCCTCCATTTCGGCCTCCTCCCGGGCACCTTGCGAGGGCCCCTCGACGGTGGTGGTGACGGCGGCGGCGGCAGCGGCGGCGGCGGCGGTGGTGACGGTTGCGGCGGCGGCGTTGGCGGTGGCGGCGGCAGCGGCGGCGACGGTGGGGGTGGCTACGGCGGTGGAGGGCCTGCCTTTTCTCCTGGTTCCGGCGGGTGGAGCGCAGGTCTTACTCCCCGCCCGGTGATCGGCTGGCTTGCCATCAGCCGCACATGCGACGCAGTGCGGCGCGGCGTTGCACGAGCCAGCCGTATGTCCGGGCTGACCGCAGCGGAAACACAGAGTGCTACGGTCTACCTCCGAGGTGCATTGGACGCCAACGTGGTGCCCCACATGGCATCTGAAGCACCTCAGAGGCTTGGGTTTCAGCAGTTTGACCTGCGCTGAGACCCAGCCCACCAGGAGCCTTCGGCCCTCCACTATTGTTCTGGCCGCCGTCACGGGGCAGCTTACCGTTACAGTTCGCATTCCCGTGAAGTCAGGACGTATGGTGCCCGCCTTCACCTGCTCAGCCAGACACCCGCCCGTCCTGACAACGGCGGCAACCACCTCTCCCTCCGTCACGGAGTCATCCAGGCCCAAGATGCGCATGTCTGCGCACTTGACGGGCCTGGAGACTCGGGCCTCCTCTGCATTCAGAGACGCCCTTAGCTTCTCAGCTAGGGCGTCAGCGGTGGGGCCACTCGTCGCCCCGGGGATCTCCAGCATGCGGGCACCAGTGGCGGTCACCCTATGCCGGAGTCCCCCGGTGATCCCCAGCTCTCGGAGGTCCACCGTCTCCCTCGCTTTGGTGAGCACGTCGCAATACGTCACGCCCCTCTTAACCGCGTCCGGCTGTAGCGTTATAACTACAGCCGCGGTCTTCGGGGCGCGAAGCCTAGCCGCGACGGCTCGCTCCTTGCGGCGCCGCCTTTGCGCCTTTTTCCTGCCTGCCTTGGCCGCCTTCTTCTTCTCCCCGACCACCTGCCATTCGGCATCGGTCTGGGGAGGATTTTGGGAGTGCAGAGTAGGCTCTGGGGCCTCTGCCTCCCGCGCCGTTCCGCCTCTCTTCCGGGCCGGCGCCGGTTTTGCCGGCGCCGAGGCTCCGCTAGCCGACACCAGTTTCGCCGGCACCGATTTCGGCGCCGGTTTCGCCGGCACCGATTTCGGCGCCGGTTTCGCCGACACCGGTTTCGCCGGCGCCGGGGCTCCGCCAGCCGACGCCGGCTTGGCCGACGCCTCGGCTTGGCCAGACGGCCCGGGTTTGGAGGCGGGAGATGCCGCAGCGGCCGCGTACGAGGCCGCCTCTGGCCCCGGAGCTGTTCTGCCTGCAAGGGGGGGGGCGCAGGACTATACCCTCCAGGAAGGAGAACCGCGCCTGGAAGGCCGCCAGCTCCTTCCGAACCAGGCTCAGGACCTCGTTCTCTACCGGGACAGGCTGGCCCGGTTGGTTTGCCTGCGCGCCCCCGGTGGCCCGCAGGCCGGCCAGGTCCGCTCGGAGCTTCCCGTTCTCCTTTTGGAGAAGCTCCATGGCGGCCGTCAAGCGGGCGACCTCCGCCCGCAAATCGGCCACTTCGCCGGCCGCAGGGCTGGCGTAGTTGGCTGCCTCCGCTGCCGCCATGATGGAGGCCGTCGCCGAGACTACGGCCCGTTTCTTTGAAGCTTGAAGCTTCTTCAGGGCCACGTCCCGGATCGCGGCCCCCACGACCGCCGCAAACCTTTGCTTGCGGTCCGCTTCGGGGCCTCCAACCGCACCCGCCTCGTCGCTTGAGGGCCCCGAAGCGACCGCGCGACCGGTCCCCCCGTCCTTTGTGGGCTCCTTTGCTCTCTCTGCCGCCTCCCTGGCAGTGAGCCCCCTCCCCTTGCCTTGCTCTCGAGCTCCCCCCCGCCTACTGGTAGGGATCTTGCGAGCCGAGGCCAGCTCCCCATCGGAGGACGACCCCTGGCCGTCCTCTGACCTTGGCCGCTTGCTGAAATTCTTTTTCGTAGCGGCCATCTCCTTAGCACGGCAGAGGCTCCCTGAGCCTACCGTGCTTGCGCCTTCAGATGCGGCGTCGGACTCCAACCCCGCATCACTCCTTACATCTCTTGTTATGCCGTCATCAACGGCAGACTGTTCTTTTGCGTCGCACAGTCGCTCCAGGCTAACCCGGAGCTCCTTTTCTTGCGACGCAAGTGGTGGTTGACGCAGGTCGGCGGTGGTCTGCCGGCCTACGGGACTAATGGTGCCCCCCCCAGATACGAAGGGGCTGCCTTCCGAAGAAGGGCGGGATTCTCCCTCCTTGGGTAGGAGGGTACCCGCCTGGGGAATAGTTTTCCTATCAGCCTTTTTCATGGTGTTCCTTTTTAAGGGTGAGGTCCCTTGTAGCCGCGCTAACGACCGGATCCCCTCCGGCCATACATCCCTCGGCACGGCTTGGGATTGGGGTAATTTTTTAGAGAGGTTGTCTTCCTCGCGGCCCGAGCCTCAGTGGCCCGGACCCCCGGTCCTGAACTCAGGATTACGGGGTGGCCGACGATTGGGCAGAACCAACCGCCGCCACGGTGTCCCCACGCTGCCGCCGGATGCCGGACAGACGCAGCGCGGATATTGGACACCCTCCACCACACTCTCGTGGGCACAGCGGCGCGAACCGCCCCTTCCCAGTCCACGCCCACTCACATCCCTCTGTAAGCAGAGGAGGAGTGGACGTACGACCATCCGCCTGCAGCCCGGTTCCCTTCACCGACCATCAAGAATGATCGGTGACTGGAACCGTGACCTTCCTCCGTGTGTTGAAAATTAGCCGCCAGCCCCAAGTGTCCACCAAAACCTGGTGGGCAGTTGGAGCCGACGTTGCCCAGGGTGCGCCACGAGGAGGCTTTTCAACGTGCACCCCGCGAACTACGCCTTATGTAGGCTAGTTAGTGCCTTTAATTTTGTGCAGTAATAGGTAGTTGTACGGCGTCCGGTTTGTATGCAGTGTTAATGTTGCTGTCATAACGGTTGGGATTTGCACTAAGTATTTATTATACACGCTTTCTTCCCATGGTACCTCCATGTTATAAACTACAGAACGCCACCTGCTACGATCTGTACATACTCCTTTTGCCTCGTTTACGTTCATACATCTGGTCACATATGCATTCCGGTTGCGAGTACTAAGCACCTGACCTTTCTGAAGAATATCATGCACCAATAAGTAGATTTTTTTTTTGTAGAAGCAGCAGAAATGAGATGTTATTATATTGAGTTCGAAGACTAGTGGGAGGAAGGTCCTCTGTATAGAGGCAGACGGTTATAGGCAGAGTGGTTTGATTGATAAAAGGTTTTAAGATAAATAACTACACTGGCCAATTGCGTCCACAATAATACAGTAGCTAGCTCTCTGAATGCACCCCCTACGTACTACATGCATTCGGATTTTAACATAGATTTAAGTTTCCGTGGTGTCTTGAAGTCTCATTAATAAATCACTATTTTTGTCCTTATCCCTAAATCAAAGCCAACAGAATGTATTTTTGTTTATCAGACAAAGTCTCTTGATTAGCCCAAAAACCGCACCATCCTTTACAAACCCGATACCGCCAATACAGTCATTAGCACGTGCAAACAGCGTAACGACAGCTCCTAATCAAGTTTTACATTCAGTCCATTGCGCGGCATGTGGGTCCCAGCCGGGCAAGGCCGGGCAAACAAAGCAATCGAGCTAGCAGTGGATGGGCGACAATCGGCCAAATTAGGCCCCGATCCACTGCGACTTAAATAACGTGCAAACGAACTTGCTCGGCCATTGTCTGGTGGTCAGCGTGTCAGCACAATTGTGCTAATTTTGCATCTGGATGGGCTCGAATAATGCATGCAGCTGATTGGTTGTTTTTGTGTTTCGTTGTTCTGGTTTGAATTTCAATTGGTTAAAAATAGGTGTTTTAAAAGTAGAATATAAAGTCTATTCAAATCCTTGTTTCGTAATGAAAGAAAAGAAAAAAGGAAATAAAAAAATACGTTTATTTGGCATAAAGGCCGCCTTCGTACCTTTTTGTGCAAAAAGTTTAAATAAATAAATTTGCCGCATACATGACGCATCAAAAGAAAATACAAACAAAAAGAACAAAATAACAATTTGGGAGAAAACATGCGTCACATCTACTCGAAATAGCAATGATGTCATTTCCACATAGACAAATACCTATAAATTAAGTCTACAAGGGCTGAAGCTATTAAAAAAAAATGAATTGACCTTTAAGGCTCCTGCAAACAGGCGCGACGCGAATCGCGCGTGACACAAACGCACCGCTCGTTGCGCGATTTGCGGTGTTGCGGTTGCGAGTTTCAAAAAACCTATATTTGTTTACATGTATGGAAACTAAATTGCGAACATTAAACGTGTTTAAATTATTTTGTGCAGTCTAAAATACAGTGATTATTTGATTTTAAAAGAAAAAGCTTGGCCATTTTGCATTGTTGGACAATGGTCAAGTCTTAAGCTTTATCTTCTACCTTAAGTAGAAGTAAAGGCATATCTATGGTAAAAAAGTCGTCATCTGTGCGCCAATTCCAATTGGTTTGACACAAATTGTGTATGAAAGAACAAATTGTTACCTACTTAATTTAGAGTCACGTATATTCGGATTTAATTTAAAGATTTCTGTACGCGCAACAAAGCTGGTAAACTATTGGTCTGTAACCGTCCGTACAGTCCAGCCAACAGTACCACTTCACCCCTTTACAATGTAGTACGTGAATAGGGTAAACATCATGTAGGTACGTGAATAGGCTATATACAATGTGTAAAAAACTCTGTCCGATCCGAAAGTGGCAAGTAGGTACTGGAAAAACATAGCCTAATATTTAAAAAAAAAAATATTCTTTCTGATAATAAAAAGTTACTAGGTACTAATTAAAGAATAGGATTTTAGTATCAAAATTGCCACAATAAAAAAAAATACAAATTTTGAACAGATGACTATGCGATGGCCGACCACACCCCATATTACCCAGGTATATTTCTCAATATAAAAAAATGAAGGCCAAGGTGGAGTTCATTTGTTTATTTTTTGCATATTGTATAAACAAATTAAGGCTCCTTTCTGGTTGCAAACTGATTATGTGAACAAATCTAGGTACCTACTGTTGAGGCTGTAACCTGACATGGTTGTAGCATGCAACCTCCGGGAGTCCATTATGAATAGATGGCAAAAATAAGAGACAAATATTAATTTATACCTATAAAGAATATCAGAAGAAACATACTGGTATTCAGCTGCATCCGGTTAAACTGGAGGCTGATCCCAACATATTTGGGAAAAGGCTAGGCAATTGATGAATAGCAGAAGAAACAGTAAGGAGTCAGATGAGCTGACAAGCGTATGACACAAGATGAAAAATATAAAAATGTATTAAAACGTAAATCGATTTTCTAGGAATAATTATCGAAGTTATATGACAAGACTTCTTTTCATTTACCCATCCTGGTACTGCGAGCTCGTAAAGAGCTGATAGTACATATACATATAAGCAAGAGACGTAATATTATGTTTTTGCGTTATGTAGCTTAGAGGGAAATTTCGTGGATCATAATGGGCACTGAAACGTAAATTATTCGTTGTAAGAGTAACACACATTTTAATTTATTTATTAATCGATATTCCCAGCACATTTTCATAGTTTCTAAGTATGTAACAATACTAAAAGTATGTCCTCACCGAAGGTGCGGCGTGTAATAATGTTAGCATATTAAGACTTCTCGTTAGAGGCATTGCATCGTGCCGGCTAACTTCTCTTACAGTTAGACATGGCCGAGGAGCACGTGGATGTGGTAATTATTATCCTTCATAGTTGTAATGTCAGTTGTCGATATTATCGGAAGGTCACGAGCAATGGGCTAATATAATCGTAAAGATGTTGATGTTATCCAGTCCACCAAAGTCCACTGCATATGGCAAAGGCATGTCCTGGCATACCTTTTGTTATAAAGCTAAACAAAATCGTTGCTTTCCGTTGAGACAGCCTTCTGAGTCAGGCTTGTAATTATGATTTTGACTGATTTTAGCAATTTTGATTTTTTTTTGTGTTACAAATGGATTAGATATCTGTAGCCTAACTAGGTAAAAGCTTGAAATTACACGGAGGCAGTACTTTTTCAGAGCTTCGACTTAAAATAGTTACAGTTGGACAATAATAGACTCACATCATCATTTCATTTATTCCCTACCCATTACTGATTTAGACACTTTTTCCTTTGGTTAGACTACGTCTTGACCTTTTCTCAACTATCACATCATCGCCTTCCTACATCGGTCTCAACCGCGCAGTTCAAAGTAAAGTAGTTCATCGGTCTGCACTAAGTGAATAGTTGGCGACTAAGTTGCTTCTAAGTCCGATAAGTAAACCGAACCGCCCCTCCCCGCACCCCCTCTGATATGTGCTGATAGCTCATTCCAACTACACTTATGTGCTCAATAGTGAAGGCTTTATTGAGTCCCAGAAATGGTCGTAATTTCCATCTGGAAGGTACCACGGATGAGGTATTCTGTCTGTAGTGCTTTTATTTTAACACTAAGAACAGTTTAAGAGTGAGTGAATAAATAGTGTTCAACATTAACAATTGTCTCCTCAAAAAACACCGACACTTCGCTACGTACCCCAACCCTTAGGTAAAAGGTCACAACCTTTCACCCTCTGCTTTCGTTGCAAGTATCCCCAATTCTAGTCAGTTGCAACGGGAAACATGGTTCCCAAAATCAAAGAAAATAATGCCATAATGGAAAATCTTGATTTTCCCACTAAAGCCACATATCACAAGTGAACTTTTCCTGCAGGTGGGTAGGATAATAATCGTGCGCGGTAGGCGGGCCCGCGCGGCGCGCTTGGCTTTGCGTTGCATTGAAATATCGCGCGGCCTTTCATTTCATTGTTTGAAGCTATCTGCGAGCGCCTATGCTCTATCGCCAGTAGGGGAACTATGAGATATGGACTAATACAGGACCTATCCAAAAAAGGGTTGTACAGGGTATAAAAATACACATCACAACCGTTATCATCGCTTTCTGTAAGTACATCAAACTAAGTAACATTTAGCAAGAGCAAAAATTATTGCTGTGAAAAATCGCTGTTCACGGCAGCAATGTAACGCGAACAAGACATTGTGCTTATGCATGTGGTAGTGCATGCAAAAATACAGTTGTTGGGTAAAGATACATTTTTACACGTAAATTTGTTTTTTTTTAACACGTTTTCGTGACAAAAAGGAAGAATAGGTAGGTACCTACCTAGTTAGATCTTTGATAAATATGTCCGTAACCAGGAAGTTTCCAGGCATGGTCTGTACAGTACAAAAAATATCACAATCACGGGGAGTACAAAGGGAAGTGACTTCTTTCTGCGTCTTTTTATTACATTTAGTAGTAGTTATTGTTTTTTTTTGTTTCTTTGCTGAATTAAGTAAGTAACTAATAATTGATGTAAATCATAATTACGACTGAATATTTTTGAGCTAGCAGATTAAAGTCAAAGTGGAGTTAAAATGTGCGAAATACACTTGAAAATTTGAATGGACCAACTCGCATTTTAATGACGCTTTGCGAATAGTGCACTTAATATTAGTAAAGTTACAGAATTGGCTGGTAAAAAAGTACGATTAAAAATAGTTTCAATAAAACTTGTCAACGTTTTGTAAAACTTTTTAAAATTCTGGATTAGTCTAAGATGTAAATTTTTCATTTGGTTTATTTGTAAAATTGTTTAATAGCAACTCACGATAAAAATTAGTTTTTAGCAAAATTTTATATTTCATGGATTTTGTAATTTAAAACGATGCATGAATTTATTATTTCTTGTGAATCAGCAATAATATTATGAATACTGTTTTAATAAGATTCACGATTTAACATTTTGTGCCGTTCATAAATTGACATGTAATTAAAAGGACACACACCTCAAAAAATTTCCCAATAAAACACTATTTGCTTGTAAAAACCAGTTACACTTTTGTTTTAGTATTTTCGGTATAATTTGGAACATTTTATCGTTCCCTCTCCTTCCTCGAAAGCTATTGATTATTAATACTGCGCATATTATCCGCATTGTATGTCTCAGATGGGGCATTAGACACATTTGAAGTCATTATACATTTGTTAAACATTTCGGGGTTACTGTGTATATGCGCTGCAAAAGATTGCACCTGTAGAGTTTAATAATACAGTACCTTTTCCTTCAGCTGACAAGAATGCTGTCCAGTGCGATAGGTTAACAACATTCTTCACACCTGATCACTCGTAAAAACCAATCACTACTTGTAACACCGCGACCCGGACAGTCTCATTACACGCCCACTCGTGGTCACCCTACCCTCAGATCAAAGTGATTCGCTTTTGTTCCGGCTGACGGCGCCGTCGAATGATTCCGTGTTAGTACAGTGATTGCTTTTTGACGTACCGTAGTTTCGGTTCGATGCCCGTGCCGATCCGATCATGTATTACGACCGATATTCCACTATTTACAAATTGGCCTGTTATTGTTTCGCGATAGTGACGTATGGTGTTTGAGTTCGTTCGTTTGATTGAGATATGCTTCGCGAATAGCGTGAATTCAGCCAATGCAGGTGGTTTGAATTGTATTTAGGAAATGTGAAGTCATATTGGTATTGAATTTGAAATGCCTGTAGGTACGGCAGTGGCAAGTTAGAGTAATGTTAATTTAAATTAGCGATGCAGAAATGAAACGCTCTTGATTTGTGTCTTGGATAATAAATATGTTATAATTGAGTGCATAAACTATCAATATGATCAAATTGTGAACTTTCGTTGCTGAAAGTGGAACCTGTCAGTTAGGCTGAATAATGTCCATACATATAATAACTAACACAAACTAAAGACACTGCAACAAAGTCAGTCTGTATGTTTAAATTAATCAAAAATGCACTACAATTCCGTACAGGTGCAGGCGCCACCATTTTATTCCGCGACTCACAAATCAGCCATGAATAAAACAAACGCCAACAGATTTGTTTCCCATACATTGGAACAGGCGAAGTATTTGCCGATGGCATGTTCTAGATCAACAAAGATGTACAGCGTCTAGACCGGGCTTACGTACCGCGAGCTTACTTGCGCTCTTACCTACGCGGGCTTACCGCGGAATGTTCCGTGTTTGCCCACGAATCCACCGCTTTGAGTCGAGCCCGTGTTTGCTGAAAAATTCAGGCAAGATTTCGAGCGTCTAGGAAATGCCGAAGCATGCGTCGGCTGCCTGATGTTGGTTGATGCTGGCTGAGTATTGGCGTATTGCGGCTTTAGCTTTGAGAAGCTTGAGATTAATGAACGTCAAAGATGGAACGTTCTAGTGGTTTTTGTTGCATTTATATCTGTAGGTATCTGTAAATGTGTTGTATGGGGCTTAATGTAACAGTTAGAGTAGGTTGGTGTGGTGACACTAGAGGTTTCAAAAAGTTGACTAGTGCATGTAAGGTTATGTTCTGTCTTATTTAAAAAGCTTTAGAAAAACAGTTTATGTACAGTCCGCAACAAAAGTCTTTTATTAGTTATTAAGCAAAATATTTGTTCAAAATTGTATTGTACTTCTGCTGCAATTTTGAACAAATATCTTGCTCAAAATCTTAGACGACTTTTGTTGCTGACCGTACAGTATAGACTCCATTTGTTTAGGTAATTAAAGGTAAACAAAAAACCACGTGACTTAGTTAACCGACTAAACGTAATACCAGTCACTTCAGTTGTTATGCTACGTCACAGTTGTACTCTTCAATTTAGCAACGTTATTAACGAATTATAACGTTGCTAAATTGAAGATTTCTAAATTGAGAATTAAGAATTCCCGTTTGAGCAACCTTCTGTTCGGTAAGTACAGCCAGGAGAAAAATAAATACCACTGATAATAATAAATACTTGTTTATTTTAATGTAATGCATTTGAAAAACATCGGTAAAAGTATCGTATGATAAGGTGTGATGATAGAACATCCTTGACAATCTTTTCCAAAAGGAAATATCCGACTATTTTCTAAAGAGTTACGTTCTTTCTCGTTCCTGCCATTCATGAGCGTATCCTAAATACATTTCCGTTTTATTTAACATCTTGACAAATAGATATTTACATTTTCACAGCCTAACATAAATAAATACTGGCGCTCGTTGGAGGCTGTATTACATCGATTTATCTTGATTCCGGAGCTATTAAATTTGATTCAATTGAAAGGGTTCCATGCTTTAGGGTCGCACCTATTTAGTAGGAGCCTTTGATTCCTGAAATCGTTAATTTATTTCTCAGTGTTCGGTGCTTGTTTTATATTTAAGTATTTAGGGACTTCTCAAATGAACAGTTTAGGATTTCCAAATTAATTGAAACTGGATCTAATTTAACCTTAACCTTTATCAAAGTACTATTCCGTAGACTGTTTTCTTCTGTATTATAATTTTGAACAAAAACATTGGAGATATCTCGTTTTCATTCATCAAACATTTTTGTTACCTCTATAATTGCTAAAAGCTGGCAAGCAGACGCACCCGCGTCACAAAGCTAGCAATACCACCGCACATTTCGCGTCGCCAATGAATTTTCAAAAAGCTTTCACGTCGACGCCATTTTCTTGAGCCGAGTGCGTACTCCATATCAATTAGTGACGGCATTACTTCAGCAAACGCGAAACGTCTGGCTATGAATATTTTTAGTTTAGCCGACACGTGATGGATGGGCTAACAAGTATGTGAATTATTAGGAAGGTGAAATGTGTCGTGATTTTTGTGAAAAAAAAACTAATCGGAATTCGTCAAAGTCTGCACGTTAGAATAATAACTTTGTGTAATAACATTATTATTATTCTCTTGCCTTTATCCTAAATTATTTCAAGTTCTTCAAAGTGCACAGACAGCTGTGCTGCTGGGGAGTTTGTTGCGCTAGTTCTTCTTTCCAGCTAAAGCACTAGGAAATGGTAAAAGTCTGGCGTTTTAGGGGACTATCTCATGTAATTTTTATGTAAAAAAAGTGCTGATTCTCAGTTTAGTTTGAATAAATGACTTTTGATTTTGATTGTTGGGGTCGGTGCAGCATGTCCTTTTCTTCTTACATACTATTAGTCGTCATCACAACAGTTCACCCCAGGATATAATTGTAGTTATCCAAAGGTTGAGCTGCGGTAAGGCTTCTGCAGTGGATAACATATCGGTGGAACAAATTAAACACCTCGAACCGGTATCTGTTGCTTAGCTGCTAAAAATTTTTAACCACTGTTTGGAGTCTGTAAGCATATCTCGCCTAAGGAGGAAATCAGAGGTTATCGATATACCCAAACCAAGTAAACCACATGACGACCCTAAAAACTTTCGCCCTATATCTCTTCTATCTATACAAACTGTTTAAGAGACTGCTGCTATCCCGTTTCACAAAGCTCGTAGACCCAAAACTTATTCCAGAGCACGCTGGTTTTAGACCAAGCAAGTCTTGCTAGTCCTTAACCTCACAAAACATATCGAGGATTGGTTTGAAACAAGGAAAGTGACGGGCGCAGTATTTGCTGACTTGTCGGCAGCCTACGATACCGTTAACACTCAGCGCTTGTTGTAGAAGGCTACCAATTTAACAGAGGTTCCAAAGTTTACGCGAATTTTACGAGAACCCCTCAGTAACCGTCGATTTCAAGTAAATCTTCTTGATGATAAACGTAGGTGGCGAACCCAAAAGAACGGTTTGCCTCAGGGTAGTGTACTGGCCCCTCTGGTGTTTAAAATCTACACTAATGATCAACCGGTGAGCCCAAATACAACCCGCTTTCTGTACGCAGACAACCTGGCATTGACTTGTCAAGTCACTGACTTTGAGGAGATTGAAAGCTACCTTTTTTACCTTTCCACCGCCCTCTCAGATCTCAGCCTTTATTATGCTGACAACGCCCTGAAATTAAATCCCTCTAAAACGCAGTCATGCACCTTTCACTTTCGTAACAGACAAGCGGGTCGAACACTTAATATCTCATGGCAAGGGGTTTCAATCATCCACAGTACTCACCTAAAGTATCTCGGTATCACTTTGGATAGGTCCCTTAACTACTGGAATAACTGCGAAAATATCACACAGAAAGTACATACCCGAAACCATTTACTCCATCGCCTAACATCCAACAGATTGAGGGATCTGCTCAAATCCTGCGAACAACAGGAATGGCGCTTTGTTTCTCCGCAGGTGAATATGCCAGTATGAAGCCGATCTGCCCACGCTAACTTACTGGATACAGCTCTAAATAAGACAGACACCGAATTATTGTTGGTTACTTAAAACTAACCTCGTTGCAAATGCTATATCCACCTGACTGCCATCGCGCCTCCAGAAATTCGCAGGACTATAGCCAGTCGCATCGAGGGGGCGAAGCTCCAGGATGTGCCACGCCACTCAAAGCACAACATTAATTCAGTGCCACAGAGGCTTAAAAGCCGCAAAAATTTCCTTGGGTGCGCGAGTCCAGCCAACGGTAATCGCTCCACGGAAAGATGTGATCTTTCGGGAGAACAGCTTAAACCTCCTGATCGCTTTATAAAACCAGGAACCAGGACCAGGTTGCCTGGAAGAGATCGCAGAAAGCGATAAGGCCGCCCATTGTATGTTTTGTATTCATAATCGTATTTTTTTGTTATGTATTTTCTGGTGTACAATAAAGTATGTATATAAAAAAAAAAACCATCAGAGACTCTCATCCGGGCGCAAGTTAGCGTGGCCTACTTGGAAAACCTTAAATAGACTTCCTACCCAAGTAGGCCGCAACAAGGACAACTTCCACAAGTGTGGAGTTCTTGGAAGGCTCAGACCTCCGGTATGTATGCGGTGTCTCCCCACAGACAATGGCTCACCTCCCATCTTGCACCGCATGCCCTGTCACCTGCACATGTGAGGACTTAATGGCCACATCAGCGAATGGTATCCGCGTTGCTGAATTTTGGGCCAAAAAATTTAAAATTTTTGTTTATTTTTGCCATCGACACTTTAACAGGAAGAAATAGTCACCCCCTTTCTAACCATACCATTGTTCACATAGTCGGTCCACAGTTTCTTTGATCTTTCTCTACTCTTATAGCCATCCACACTATAAAATGTTTTTGTCTTAGAACATACCTACTTAATTAGACGGTCTGTGAAGTAAGATGAAGACGCTGCGGATATATTTTCTGTGGTGCAACATAGCTCTAAGTATATACTACAGTTGTTTGCACCACTGACTTCCTACGACTCCTAAGGTGCCTCAAATGTACTTAATTTTCGACGAATTTCGAAATAGTGAAGCACTGCGCACAAAATTATACTCTACGTCTATGCCGTAGAGTCTATGTAATGTTGTATCAGATATAAAATGTGAGGATACCGTGCTAGTTCCACGTTAGCGTCACTTTAAGTAATAACATTTGGATGACACGTCACCGACATGGGTCATATTATTATAGCATCGTGAACGTTTGTAGTATGACTACCAAGAAAAGAAACTTTTTATTTTTAAGGTTATGTAAAGTAACTGAAACCTATTTAATCATCATTAATTACCGATATTTGTCATCATTATCGTCCATTAGAGTTAATTGCGACGAACGTCTCCCAAACTACGGTTGTAGAACTGTTATCACATTTCTGGGTAGTAAACAATCAGTAAGTCCACCTGAGTGGTTATCGATAACATAAGTACCTTTGGTAGGTATTTATCATAATAAATGTGAAGCCCTTTGAGGAAACCTGTCTCAAAAGTTTTAGTTAAGTTTGTGGACTTGCTAGTACAAGGTAGAGATTCCCCGCTCGGTAAAAAAAACTAAAAGCCTAAAAAGCACACTCTCACGTATGTACACTCACCGAGTTAATACGTAAGCCTGCTCGACAATAGGGACCCTACTCATCCAGCGGCGATTCCTTCCTATTCATTGCGTCCCCCACAACCCCCCTTTTTTAATCCGAAACTTATGACCGTGTAAATGTTACGGCAAGGGTTAATATCGTATTTTATTGGACGTGTTTCGGCAAGGGTAAGGATTCGGATTTTTTTCGGATTTCCCCTTGAAATACTTTGAATAGGTTTACAATGTGTGCGGGAACATGATAAGTGTACGACATTATCTGATGGATTTTATTCAGGCGATGTGACAGAATCGACTCGTGAAACTAAAGATAAAGATAATGCAGTGGATAATTTTATTCTCACTATTATTGTTTCAACAATCTGCTGGGAGTTTTTTTGCGCCACTTCTTCGGGCGGGCGTTTTGAGGGACTCCCTGATGTAATTTTGGCGTTCGAAAAGTGTTGATTCTCAGCTTAATTTGAATAATTGATTTTTGATTTTGAAAAATCTTACAGTGCTAGTTACATGTTAAGTGTAGTTAAGTGAAATTACCGTTAAACTCGCACTATACTTAACAGTTAACTAGCTATGGTTGCATATAACATCGCAGGCATTAGAAATGCAACGGTTGCCATCCAAGAGAGAAAGCTGGAATATGTTGTGTGCCTGAAATTGGCACCCTTACTAGGACGAGGACCCAGACTAGTACCTTCCTGTACCCTTCAAATAGCATAGCAACACTGCTTGGTTGCAGTCAAAAGGTATGTCAGTACTTCGATAGTAGGTAGGTCCTTAGACGAGTCCCTGTACAAAGTCTTCCACCAACACTTGAAGTTTATTAAAAAGAACCTTTAATAAAAGCCCTAACCACTAATAAAGTAACACTTGTTTACATTATTACAAGTCGCGCGTCGCGTGTTGACGCGATTATAACCCGCGAGTAATGCCAGCGGTCGCTACAGTGATCTGTTATCTTACTATAACATATGTTTGCACTTTAGTTTACGTGTTAGTGTTTTAATTATCATTACAGTAAGTGTATTTTAACGGTTTTAAGCACACTAAACTCGAAAGAAATGCAAATAGCGTTACTCTGTATAACATATTTTTCCAGGCTATGTGTAACGGGTCATACATTTTGTACAATTACAATTCTAAAATACAGTACGTCAAATTCTCATTAAACCACAGTCATCTAATATATGTAGTAAACATACTACATAAATATTTACATAACTAGCAGCGCCTCGCGGTTTTACCAACGTAAATTTCGATCCCGTGGGAATATCAGGATAAAAAGTATCCTATGTGTTAATTCAGAAAATGGTCTATCTATATGACAATTTTCATCGAAATTTGTTCAACGGTTTACGCGTGATTGAGTAACAAACATCCAAACATCTTCGCAAACTTTCAAATTTATAATATTAGTAGGATTTAAAAAACTAAGAGACTTAAAGGCTCGTGCACACAGGTGTGACGCGACACGCGACACAAAGGCACCGTAAGTCGCGCAACGAGCGGTGCCTTTGTGTCGCGTGTCGCATCGCGCCTGTGTGTACGAGCCTTAAAATGAAGGAAAATAATCAAGGGCATCAAAAAAATTCGTCCGCATCGATATCAAAATGTCACTTGATTTTCCCAGAAATCATGTTTTACTGCATAAAAAAATCAAGATGCCATTGCACTTAACCTAATTGGAAGGCGATTTTAAAGAAAAAAAATTATACGATTTTATAATGTCGCCACTCTTTGCATCTTATCTAATGGCCGATTCCTATAACATACGGACAGTTAAAGGTTAAAATTAAAGACTCTTTTATCTTTACCAATAATGAAGCAAAGACCTCAGAGCTTTGCATAGTAGACCCATAACTATGGAAGCAGCTATCACAGGTACAATTAGCTTACGGATCTATTTATATTCCCAGTTTGGCAACAAGAAAATGCTACTATTGGTAAGCAAAACCATCGTTTTTGTTTATAGGAACCGAGCATTTGTCATGAAGTGAGCCTGATCTATCGATAGAATGTCGGAATGAATAAACGTCTAGATCTGAGCGGCAATTCTCGTAATTTTAAAAACGTTCACAGTCTGATCTCAGTTTCAATCTGTCAAAAATACCTCTAATTTCCATACATTTTTGACAATTTTTGACATTAATTGTCGCTGAGATGAGATTGTGACTTGAATTTGAACGTTTTTTAAGTACGGGCATTGGCCTTCAGAAATCAAGGGGTCTTCCGCTAGCTACCCAACGTGGGTTGTGTACTTAACGTAATGAACGTGAAGATGTTATGAATCCCAGCGTGATGTTATGAATACAGGCATGATGTTATGAATACAGGCGTGCTGTAATGAATACAAGCGTGATGTTATGAATCCAGGCGTGATGTTATGAATACAGGCGTGCTGTAATGAATACAAGCGTGATGTTATGAAGCCAGGCGTGATGTTATGAATCCAGGCGTGAAGTTATGAATACAGGCGTGATGTTATGAATCCAGGCGTGATGTTATGTTATACACACACAGGTAATGAATAAAAGAAGCAAGTATAGAAAAGTAGGTTTATTTAGGACTAATTTACTTAATACCTCATTTTTCTAAAATTCGATGACACTTGTGTAATAATCGTTTACAATTGTGTACTTAGCTCTTTATAACTACTAATATAAAGACCATCAGACTATGAGAGTGAGGGAAGAGATAGTGCAGCAACGTCTGCGCACACACTTGTGCACTATGATATCTCCCGCGCTGAAGGCGATTGGCCGCCATGGCCGAAATACGGCCTGGAGGACTATATATATATACTACTGGTACAGTAGGCCGCATGCAGTGGTAAAATAATTCTATACTTCTTTACAAAACTAGCTTCATTAAAGAACTTAATAAACTTATAAACGATGTCCGAATCTTCGCGTAAGTGTGAAAGCAGCCTAAGGTTGCTCTACGAAATATGTTCTGTATGGTGTTTGTTTGTCTGTATCTAAAGTAAAGTTTACATAATTGTTACTGATGATCTGTTAGTGTTACTGTTAGCCTGCTCACTGCTCGGCAATGATAATGCTCATGATCAGTTATCTTTTGTTAATCCGAAGGGACTCTGGCTATCGCTCAACTACTAAGGGCGAATTTCACCAATGTAACTGAACGCGATCAGCATCTCTAAACCGCGTTCAAGAGCTGTCATTGTCAAAATTGTTGTGGAATATTGACACTGACAGCTCTCAAACACGGTTAAGAAGTGCTGATCGTGTGTTCTGTATTAATAATCGTATTTTCTTGTTATGTATTTTCTGGTGCACAATAAATAAATAAAGTATATATAAATAAATAAATCGTGTTCAATTTCTTTAGTGAAATCCGCACTAAGTTAGTTTTGATGGGTACTGGCTTACCTAGCACCTGGCTATTTATTACATTTAATTTAATTTATTTATTTATTTCAGACATAACCCGGAGCAACTTTGACTTAGCTGATTAAAATCGGTTTGTATTAAAATGAAGATTCATTTCAACTTAAATCAGAAGAAAGTAAGTTAGATTTCTCGTAAACAACAATTTTTTGGATCCAGTATTGCAATCGATTTTACTGCGCTATAAATGATAATGTATGTATTTCAGTTATGTACAGACGCCAGCACATCAAGCTACCCGAAACTGTTAAATTTTCCCACTCAACTTTGAACCTGCGATAAAGTTAAAAATCTATTGAAGAAATTTCACAGATTGTTGTAGCTTGATGTGCTGACGTCTGTACAAAGTACCTAAAGTATGAAAAATGAATAAAACAAATATGATCTAGCTTACTCTTACATCATTACAAAATCCATTTATTTTAAGCTTTGCAGCCTGTAATCCAACTTGACGGGTAACGTTTTATAAATAGACCCGTGATAATATCCATACTAATATTATAAATTCGAAAGTAACTCTGTCTGTATGTATGTTACCTTTTCACGCTTAAACCACTGAACGGATTTCGATACAATTTGGCTAGATGGATAGATTGCATCCCGGGAAAGGACTTGGGATAGTTTTTATCCCGATATTCCCACGAGATCGACATTTATGTGGGTGAAGCCGCGGGGCGCTGCTAGTTAAAAATAAAATAAAATATCTGTATGAATAAATCCGTGTTTTGCGAACTTGATCTTTATTGGCTAACAGAAGTGTCGCAGTGACAGGTATCAGGAACGCGTTCTCTCGACCGGACTGTAGAATCTGATCAATTTAATTGCAGTCAAACATGTTGAATATGCTGGTAATTAGCTCCTAGTCTTAACCTTATAATTATTATAAAAAGACTCTTCTAACAGATTTCTGTGAAGTAATAAGTCTAAAAGTAATTGCCGATATTGCTGATCATTCGTAAGATGTCGACTCACTCAATAAGATTTAAGGGTGAGCACCTTTTAAATCTGAGGATTATGTACCAAATGCTTAACAGACTAGTCTAAAAATTTAGATTAATATCATTATCATTACACAGTATTTTGTGCGCAATAGAAATTCAAATGAATAAAAATAAACGAAAATTATTCAAATCTTGACACTCGAGGCGTGAATATTAATATTACGCGACGAACAGTTCTATGAATAACAGCATTAATTATTTGTAATTATACTACGTCAAATTATATGAACATTCTGTGATAATGGTCTAGATATTTAAATGGCTAATAATAGTGTGCCTTTTTTGTAAGGTTTCTTTCATGAAAGGTTTCTTTTTAACACCCTTGCTCGTAAAGCTGATGTAATTCCACCGGTTTTAAATATGTAAAGAGGGTCATAACAAACGCGTGTGTTATCAAAGCAAATAGTTAAGTCATAGTCCATACAAATTCCATAACAGTATTATTTGCCATTTCAAATTTGGAACTGATCGCCGCCGCACGACTCCAGCTAGTAAGCAGCGCGCTGTTGCTATTCAAATTTCGAACTAATCGCCGCGCGGCGCCAGTCAGTAGGCAGCGCTAGCGCGCTGTTAAAATGGCGGGAAAGCAACAGTGTGCATTCACAGATTGAGATTATTTAAAATTAAAAAAAAAAATACAACTAATGACGAATTACAATGCTCTTCTGCCGCCTTTTAAGAAGTTTCGTCGTCTCCAACATTTACCCTAACACAAAACAATGACATTATGAATAGTAATAATAATAATAAAAACATAATTAAAAAACCAACTACAATTACGTATCATTTTAATAATTGACTGTTTCAATAATTAAAAATGAACAAAATATAAAATGTTTTTCTTTTGTTTCCTCGCAAATGTGTTAAAAAACGTCGTACGATATACGTGCGTATTGGTTATAACATGCTCGGCTCAATTACGCCCTCGCCTTCGGCTCGGGCTGAAATTCCGCCTCGCATGTTATAACCATCTTAACGCACTAATATCGTAATGTACTATTGTTAAATGCTTTTTAAAACAAAGTTACAGTCGCCGCTGTGGGTAAAACTTCCTCGTTGACATGCAATATTAATACTTTCTTTCAAATGTGGTGTCATACGCCCGAAAGTCTGACAACCAGTCTTACCAAGGGGTATCTTGTTATCCAGTAACTGGGTTGTGGAGGTCAGATAGATAATCATTCCATGTAAAATACTGGTATTTAGCTGCATTCGGTTAGGCTGGAAGCTGACCCCGACACAGTTGGGGAAAGGCTACGTAGATGATGATAATGTGGTATTTTACGCACATTTCAGAGAACTCATGAATAATTTTCACCGATTATTAGCACCGAATACTGGTTTATTCTGTCAATCAAAGTTTTCCCAGAACTGCCACCGGCTTCAAACAATTATTTCTCAACGGATTAAAGATATTCATTTCGTACCTACCCAAAAATGATAGTGCCGGCCAGAAAAAGGAATAACTGTTTTCACATGGGAAATAACATCTTGAGCATTTTTTACTATTACAGCGAAAGTCTGCAATTAACCCCCTGGCTGCTATTTGAGATTGAAAATGCCAAAAATCATACTTTAAAACGAGTGTTTTAAGCATAAAATTTAGAAAATACCAACTTTTAATTGAATATAACCACCCGAATATATTTTAACTATTACAACATAGATCTACAATAACCCCCTGGCCATTTGTCTTTGAAACTACCAAAAATCATATTTTACCAAGAAGACTTTTTTCTGGCCGGCACTTTAATACTTGAATGATATCCGGAAATATTCGCTAACGTCAGCGTCAAATGAAGTGTAGTTCTACTCAAGTGCTACTCGTCGAATTAATACCCAATGGTTCCAGTAGTAGGTACAGTCGCCCACCTAACTTAATACACATAAAGGTTCGCTTTGATACGTCGGCTGTACAACCGCGAGATTCTGACCGCACCGTGTGAACATTACTTACCTCTAAATCCCATTGATCAGCTCTCTAAATCTAAAATCCGAATCGTATATTTCAGCAATTGACATTATTTATACGTTCCGTGTAACATTTTCTTGAATAGTGTTAAAAATTCGTTTCGTTTTCTAACTATTTTCATGGAAATAAGCTGTGAACATATTATTCAATGTCAGCTTCTCGTTTAGATTCCATCGTGAAGATGTTCTCCACAACAATTTTGTCTGGATATATTCTCATGTTTCTGCACATACTTTGTGTTATTAGATATCGACATTTTTCAATAACATGGATTGATATTATGTTTAGTGGAGTTCCTTCGAAATTGTTTATGAGGGCTTTACCACAAACTAGGGGCTCTTGGGTAAATAAAAATAGCCGCACGGGACCATCGAAATAAAGCTATGCTCACCCTGGTCGGTGCGCGGATAGGTGACCATCCGAATGATAAAAAATACCCACTAAGTATCTGTATTCTTATATCCTTACTCATAATTCAGTGTTTTATTTAGCAGTTTAATGCAAATTATTGTTAATTGTTGTGGAAGTGTGTGAGTGTTTGTGAACGAGGAAGACTGACCTGCCGTGATACAGTTTTTTACTAGTACGGAGGTCAGTGTGAATTAAGCTCAAACAACCGCATACACACCATATACACAGGTATTTATTAGACATACGTAATTGTATTTTGTACTAGTAGACACAAATCACAGGATTGTTGTAATTTGTGTGTAAGGTTTGTTCTTTTAAATTGTCAATAAATAAATAAATAAATCCATTATATATCGAGACCCCTCCGTGCCTCGGAAAGTCCCGGCTGTCATTCGTAGATCTTTGACAATCAATATGAGAAGTCAGAAGCCAAAAATCTGACAACCAGTCTTACCAAGGTATTTCGTGTTACCCAGTAAGTGGTTTGTGGAAGTCAGTTAGGAAGTCGCTCCATAAAAAATACTGGTATTCAGCTGCATCCGGTTGGACTGGAAGCCGACCCCTAACATAGTTGACAAAAGGTTAGGCAGATTGATTTTGCTTAACCACCATACCCACTGGTATGTCTGCCGCCGATGTCAGTGTGAGGGGTACCGGTGTCGGTGTCGGCGGGAGTGCAGGATTTTAGACTTTCCAACTTTGTTATTTGGTGACGAGACGGATTGATTTATTTCATCGCTGTTTCTTCCGTTTCGACTAAGGCAGTTATTTTTGATGTCTGTCTGTCATAAAGGTATCCATTCGTTGCAAGAAGCAAAATACTCATACGATCATATTTAGTATTTATTTAAATATACCTTATTGTATATCAGAAAACATATATTCACACACACATATTTTTTTCTGAGCACAATTTTACATTTCTATGTACAAAATTATCATTTTATTGAACAGGTTTCCCAAAAGTAAATTCGAGGTACGTAAAACAGCCTTTAAATAAGAAGACATGAATATTTTTAGCACGGTACAATTATTCATCCATATCATATACATACATATATAAAGATACGCACGTAGGAAATCTCATTACATCTATAATCACGCCATCAAAGTCAGCCTTCGTATAATCAAATTCCAATAAAATTCATGGGCGCAAGTCGTGGCCCATCTAGCCACACATCCGTACAATTGGTTCTAAACCACGAGTCATTGAGCACCATCTCCCACGCATTTTGTTCGGATCACTGCTTAGAATACTGTGATTTAGGAAATTATAATAGCTATTTTTCTGGATATTTGCATGTTATTATATTTTGTTGGGACAAGTTTCGTTATTAAAATATTTATGAATGTTTTGGAAAGGAAAACTAGGCTAGCTAGGCCTGTGGGCTGATTGATGAAATAAATTCAAAGGAAAGGAGAAAGTAGACAAGATACGATTGTTTGTGATAATTGCGTGTCCAGATAAAATTATCGGTAGTATTTTTTTTAAGTTTGTTACCTCAGTAGGTACACCGTCATTTATAAACCGATTTGGATTTTTTTATTTAAAATGATATACTTCCAGATTGGTTCAATTTTTATCAAAATCCAGTTTTGATTATGGGATCCATGAGGAATTAAAGAACTGCTCAAATATTATAGGCATATCTATAGCGATTTGGGTATTTTTTGTAGTAACTCGTCCATTTTCTCTCGGAAACCACCATTTGGGGGAGTGGAACTGATGAAGAAGACTACAGATGGCCACCGGAACTACTCAATAATAAGTATTTCACGGGTTGCGATTCGATTGATTTTTTTTTTGTTTTTCACTTAATATGGTTGCTAAGACATTTATGCTCGTCACAATGCGAATGGTGAAACGGAGCTGATGGTGGAATACTAGGAGAAGTCCTCAACAATTAACGTCCCTGCATCGGGAAAAGCAATATTTTGTAAAAGGCGCTGGGCAAGTTGAGATTAGGCTATTGTAACTTAGATACATTATAAACAGACCCACTAAAAAGCGAGAAAAAAACTTTTTAACAAAAAAAAACCGGCTTCCAAAAAAAACACTACAAAGTGAAAAATAACTTTAATTTCAGAAGTCGGTGGCAAAAACTAAAATACAGATCCAAAGATACCGACTTCTGAAATTAAAGTTATTTTTCACTTTGTAGTGCTTTTTTTATAAGTCGGTTTTTTTTTGTTAAAAATTTTTAGCTAAAACTGATGAAAGAACTGTGTAAGTAATTCATAAAAAATGTAGATGACACAGAGAAATTTTCCTGGAAACTGCTCACAGTTTTCGTGTTTCTGTGTTTGTATCAGTGCATTTCGTACAACCGAGGTTTGGTTTGAGAGGGTAGGCAGCCGAGTTCTCTTATCTATACTAATACTATTAATGCAGCTGAAGAGTTTATTAGAATGCGCTTATCACTAATAATTCACACTAATAATTCTGATATTTTTATAATTTTATTTTTGTATTTTTCTTTTTGACAAATTTAATTATGTATTATTATTATTGTTATTTTTAATTGATCACAATTTTATTCTGGGTTTTTAACTGTTTTTTTTTATTTAATATAATATTTAATAAGTAATTTTAATGTATGTTTTGAATCTATGGATTAGAATTATGTCTGAAATAAATAAATAGATTAAATTAATTTAATTAATACTACTGACTAGTTTACTTGATTTCATAGAACTTAGACATATGCAGTTTGTCATTAGTATTACCTAACTTCGTAAGTTCGTCACCACCTACATCGCTCATATCTATTGTAACTAAAAACTTGCCCTCCAAATTACCGCTATAAGTTAAAATAAATCAGTTCCCAGTATTACCAAAAGCGGTCTAGTCCAAGTTTCTGCAGTTTACCTCAGTGCAAAGATAGTTCTGAATTTATTGATGTCAGTGGTAGTACCTCTGGAGCTCGGCTCGTATCATTTGTGGTTTTCAAGCGCATCTCGCATCGCTGCAGATAGCTGAAGCGCTCTCCACAAAATTTTAGCTTACTTCCTTACTTTAAGTTCGGGAATATCATTTAGTTTTCTCTTCGTATAGGTAGGTATGCAGTAGTAGTAAAAATAGATTTTAATTAGGTATGTTTTTAATACACTGTTATGATATTATTGACATTTGAATATTTTTAAGGAATTTCTCAAATGTGGGAGGATGTATACGCTAGTATCTGCAGCTCGTCTCGATGTCAATTTGCGGTGGAAGGAAAACGCGCGTTGGTTTCTTGTTATAACTATTACCAACTTCATGAAGTCTAGGTACGGTCGGATACGGTACTTGTATACCTGTGTGTAGTTAACAACCACCAAAGACTCTCTATGACAACCGCAGACAAGTTACTGAGAAACTAAACTCTAAGTAGGTAGTTGGCTCAGTATTGTTTATCAAGCGCCACGGTTGGCGTAAGTAAATTTTTAGTTGGCCTTTTTTCGTAGCCTGATTTTACCTAGTTTTTTTTACTTTTTTTATAAATCATTTAGTCCTTTGTTCCCTTTCTGCACGCGGGTATGATGAGATCTTTGACTTTCTTTTACAATACACAAAACAATGTTATTTGTATTTACAAAACAAATTTTACGTTTTGAAAACATAGTTCCAAAAGTAAAATTTGTCGCATTATACGTCTTTATAAATTCATAACGAACAGAATTTCACATACAGACTGTACACAACACAAAACCAAGATCGCAATCCCATGGGACAAGTTTAATATTAAAATTATTAGGATTCTGTCACACAACAACGTTACAGCGAAATTATTCCAGTTGCTCCCAGACACGTTGTAAAATTGCCCAAGATTGGTATAGTCACAATGCAATTATTGCTCCGTTGTAGTCCCAGGGGATGTGGCGTGTTAATGGGAATTAGTAACTTGGTGTCGGACTGCTAATTGAAGAAAATCTTAGTGACTTATTGCTTGATGTAATTCATATTAGCATTGTTGTATCGACTGACTGCCCACGGTACGTCAGAAATACAGGCTTTCTAAATGCATACCTACAATGGAAGGCATGAGTATGGGGACATAGGTGATTGAAGCATATTCGTGATGATTCATAGTGCAACTTCTATAACCAAGATCTTCGTCAGTGCACCATCATCATTCTCTTGCTTCGCCAGTGCACCACGGGTAAAATAACTTGACTCTATGCACAATTGGTACCACCTGTAAGTACATTTGAAACGGTTCTCCTCGTGACATTATTACAAAAAAATTGACAGTTTTTACCTTGTCCTACTTATAAAAAAACGTGTGCAGTCGGGGGACCCTCGTCAGGAGCGAAGTGAAGAAAAAAGTGTGAATTTAATACGCGTTTTTAATACAGAGCCATCTAATGTAGTATTTAGTTTTAGAAGCTCTCATAAAGTGGTCGCCATCTTGGATTTTCATTTTGAACTCCATGCCTTCAGCACTCTCGAAAACAATGATTGGTTTCCGCTAACGCTTTTTCGTTACGTGACGATTTCTACCAGTTTACTGCTACCGCAAGCCGCGTTAAAGAACTTCGTTTCAATAAACGCAGAGTAAAGTTATAACAACTATAACCACAAGATTAACCTTACGTATTTCGCACTCCGCGTTTATTAATAAGGGGGTGTCTGTTTTATGAGGCTTCTCCTAAATACTCAAAGAGAAGCTATTGTATAATGTATTTCCTAGGAGATGGCCTTCATCGGTTAACCTCGTCAACGTCTAAGGCTGAGGCTACATTAGGCCGCGACGCGACCTGCGATACATGAGCGATTAAAACAAGTAAATGAATGCTCACGTATATGGCTACACCGTACATCAAAAATATTACTAGCGATCTTTGATTTCTTTATGCGATAGGAACAACATTACTGAAATCACGGCATCGGCTACATCAATGAGCGAAATTGAAGCGAATTTATTAGAAAATTGCTTTTTTTTCGCTTGTAATGTAGCCATACCATGTTTTTCTCGTTTCGCTCTGCCAGTCGCATCGCAAATCGCTGCCTACTGTAGCCTCAGCCTTAATCTCGTCCACGCAACTGTAAGCAACATATTGGCAGCACGGTCGCGTAGTCGCCGACAAACGTCACGTTGTCACGCTGTTGTCGTTACGTGTGTTTGAGATACATAACACGGTACGACACCTCACCAGAAATCAAGCTGGGGCTTAGATTGCCGGATGTCTGGTTATGTTATCTGAAGGCCAATTCTGGTACCTACTTAAAAACGTTCAAACTCAAGTGGCAATCTCAGCGACAATCAATGTCAAAAACGTGTCAAAACTATAGGGAAATTAGAAGTATTTATTTATTTATTTATTTCTGACAGATACACCCTCTAAGTTTCTGATCAAGACTCTGATGAGTAAATAAGTGAGTTTTGACATTTTCTAATGTTAAAAATCATTTACATTCATAAATTATAGATGTGGCGCGTTTAGATCCACTAGCAAGTCTATATGTGTACATACAATAAAATCGTATTGAAGTCAAAACTGTATTTTGAATATTTTTGAAAAAAAGCGAGCTCTGAAAATGCCGATAAATTTATTTTTTTCAAATTTTGCATAGATATTCCCTATAAGTCTGGCCAGACTGGCTATAAATGATTATGCTATTTGCAATGGGGTTGATTAATATTGCAATTTATTCGTATTCTTCTATAGCTTACCGCAAATTGTAAAAAGACGAGCCAAAAGGTTTGAATTTTGCAGATAGTTACAGTTTTAACCTTTTCTTAAATGATTATCATCACGTTCTACCTTTATGGAGATAAGCAGTCCATCATGGTATACCTACTCGTATGTATATACGCCAGCACATCAACCTACCCGAAACTGTCTTTTCCTAATCAATTTTGAACCTTATACTTTAGCAATAAAGTTGAAAATGTATTAAAGAAAATAGACAGATTGTAGTAGGTTGATGTGTCGGCGTCTATACCTACCTTAACCGTGGTCGCTACAAGAAACCGGTCTTAGAAGACTGCCTTAACTTTTTGAAACATTTTGTTTTGATGATCTCATTTACAGATTTTGTAAAAAATGTAGTCAGCAAGAAAATGGTCAATTTTCAGTAAAACTTTTTTCGATGCCCCAATCGATCCTGTTTTTTATATGGATCAAAAAAAATATAAGGCCAACTGAGGTTGGAGTACTAGAAACTGCAGGCATAGTAAAAACCTTCCCATACATTTCGTTGGAAATGAGAGAGAACACATATACCAGTGTCAACAGTCGAATTATTCCATTACTTCACTGGGCTGAATAGGGAACCAATAAAGAAGATAGTTACAGATTAAACCTTTTAAATGATAACCATCCCGCTATATTTTTATGGAGCTAAACAGCCAATCATGACATAATATATGAACGGCTGTTTAAGACAACTTTCAACAAAGTGTAACGCTAGATGTCGTTAGCCAGCCGTTAAGCCGGCTGTCAAGCCCGCCACGCCCAGCCATGCCCAGCCATGCCAAAGCCATGCCATGCCGTGTCGTCTGGGTGCAGCTAAAGCCACAGCCACAGCCTCAGCCAAAGCCAAGCCAAGCCAAGCCAAGCCATGACAACCAAGTACGACACAGCAGCCACAGCAAAGAGGAAGTCAATTGACTAGCACGTCACTTCCCCACTACGTGAGCCTTGCCCCGCCAAATTCCGAGCCGGGGGAGGTGAAGTAGCCGCCAGCCAGCCAGTATTATAAAAGCGCTAAGCGATGGTTTTGTGTACTTCACTCCATGCTAATAATTGTAAGGGGAAACTCTGCCCGAATAAACAAGTAAATCAATTACCGTGTGCATAATTTACCACTGCCTTTATACTCAGAAGTGGTATCGAAAAAAAAACCTACGATGAAACGACGCTCTGCTACTTATAAACGTCACGGTCGCCTAGTCGGGAGGACGAAAATTCTGCGTCGGTAAACCAGATGTCTGAAGATTCAAACGATGAAGGTCGATCCACACCATCTGCAAGGAAAATATTGAAGACTCTCCTAGCACAAGAAGTTGAAAAAGCATTCAACGATCTGGAACACGAAGCGCCTACCCTCATTCGTCTGAAAGACCACCGTGCCGCATCGTTAATTCCAGAATTTGACCCTGAAAACGAAGAATGCACAGTTACCACCTGGATAAAAATTCGAGTTGAACCCAGACAAGCCAGATACGGATGCGCGATCATAGTGAATGTTGTTTTGGGCATAGGCTGTATGCAGGAATACCTTTGCCCAGTGACGCGCCAGTTGCGCCCTACCGCCATGTTAGGAAAAAAAAAAGTGTTCCCGTAATTAGAAAACGCGATAGGACGCGTGTACAAACGTAACAGCACACAATACGACAGCTGATTTGTGTTTTGCTGAAAATTCTCTGCAAGGAGGTCGTATTGTGGCCGTCATCAAGGCGCACAAAGGAAGCAGTATCAACGTGGCTATCGTAAATAGTACGAAGGACGTAACGTGGAGCTACCAGTGACGTGGAGTGACTTCAAGAATCGAGCCAAGCAGCCCGCAGCCTTCGGTGAAGCCCTTCGTGTGCTGCAAGTGAGGGAATCCTGGACATGTCGCGACCCGGTGCACGAGAAGTGGCAGCCAAGCAGATGATGGAGGTGGAGCACGCGCTGCAAGCAGCAACGGCGAGTGGATGTTTGCGTCGTACAACTAACGCTCAGGCACGTTAGAACAAAGGTGAGGTGTATTGTTTTGTTACGATTCTGGTGCTGAATGCTCGTTAGTAAAAGCGATTTGTGCAGCCAAATTAAGTGCCAAACGAGTTAATAATGATGTTACGATGACTGGTATTGGTTAAACGCGTGTATTCAGCACAAAACTTGAAATTTTATTACATTTCTACACGACATTTACTTGCAAAGTATTATTTTGGGTAGGCTATTTTGTGTTATTAGAAAACGAAGAGTGAAATCAGAATTATCAGACTAAACTAGATCGGAAGTTCAGAGGTCCATTTAAGGTGGTGGAAGTTTTGACAAGTGATCGTTATGTTTTGAAGTCCCTTTCTTCCGCCGGACGTACAAGTACGCACACGACCGACTGCGTAAAATAACTGACGTTGACATGCACGTAGGTGACGATGACGAGACTAGCCATGACGAAAATGATAACGCTGACAAGACTAGTTGAATACTAAGTAGTCGACTTAAGATTTAGAGTACCTAGCATAGTAAGAGTTTTCTTATAATCTGTAACGTTATAGGAAAAATAAAGTAACATGTTGAACAAACCTACTTTAAGAATTATGTTGATAAAGGCTCGAAATGATGATCTTGACGGTGTTGTTTGTGGAGGTGACCGGATAGAGGTCGCCTGATTGTGTTAGTGACCGGATAGATGTTACGTGTTGAAGACCGAATGGAAGTCTATTGGTTTGATGCTTATGGCCGGATAGAGGTTATAAGTGTGATGATGAAGACCGGATGGAGGTCAGAGTATGAGCATTGCTATATTTTAATGAGTTTCCTATTATTTTAATGAGTATGGGTATTGTTCGACATGTCGGCTTTGAGAGAAAGAGTTTGTGGTGATTTTCATCAGAACCTGTAATAATTTTGGTCAGAATTGGCCGAGTGGGACATGCACTGCTGTTGATTTTTTTGGTTACAGGTTATAACACACAAGGACGTGTGCAAGCAGAATGACAGTAGTGGACAGCGCTGCATTCTTTGGATCTCCTGTATGAATAATCGCTGATCAAGGACGGTGCTTTTCGAGCGAGGAGTTTCACGACTTCTGCCAAGGAAACTGTAGATTACAACCACTACAGCCATTAAGCCAGCTACAGATCTATTGTCTACGAATTTGGTGAGTCGTTTTCATTATGTTTTGACTCGAGGTACCGAGTGCTTCCCTGGTAAACAACAAGAAAAAAAGAAACTGTTACATTGTTAGGTATAGCCCAATCTAGTTAACAATGCAATTTTTAAATACGCTCACGATAAGGTTACGAATGATGCCAGTAGGTCATGTACCAGTCGAAGTAGATGGTGATCACAGTGGTGATGAGCTATGAGCAAGCCTAAGTAGTGGGAACCACGCGAGTAGGGGTTCTCTATCGACCGTAGTAAAAAGTGTGTAGTCACAGGGTGATACACATGGGTCCATGCGATTGCTGTTCGGCTAGAGAGCCGTAGCGTTAGAGTGGTTTACTCTTCTGTGGGTTTCCAGGTGTCTAAGGCACTTAGTGAAAAAGATTATTGTTGTAATGTGGATCACGATGGTACATGGCTCTGGTTGATGTTTTTTTTGTTATGATTGATTAAAGTTTGATTACATGACTCTGGTTGAATCAAGTACGCTCATGAGGGTAAGGCATATGCCATGGCACAGGCAAAGGGGATCAGAGTATTAATGACGAATTTAAGGAAAGCCAAGTAAAAGTCTAGTTGTGATAGTAGTGAATCTTAGTTCGACTGGTCGGGGACCGTACCAGTAGTTATTACATAGTCGTAGCCCGGTAGAAATCGGTGTCTCTTGAGGAAACTCAAGTAGTCCGTGGGTGCGCGATGCGTGTTTAACTCTGGCGGAGGTCGGGTTCTTGTAGAGACCATAGAGTCCGTGGGACTCGGAATTCAGGAGGAATTCAGAGAAACAAACATGAGGTTTGTTGCAGGGGCTTAATGAAAAGCCACAGGCCACGAATAAGATTCCTGCTGTGTTTTGTGATGCTCTAAGGATGTTTTATTAGCTGCTCTATCATGTTTAGTTGATTATTTAGTTTGTGATCTTGAGCTGACTTGTAATCGTAGTTTTGTTGCTTCCATTGCGGGAGCAATTGTTACAGGATGGCCGACTGTAACGCTAGATGTCGTTAGCCAGCCGTTAAGCCGGCTGTCAAGCCCGCCACGCCCAGCCATGCCCAGCCATGCCAAAGCCATGCCATGCCGTGTCGTCTGGGTGCAGCTAAAGCCACAGCCACAGCCTCAGCCAAAGCCAAGCCAAGCCAAGCCAAGCCATGACAACCAAGTACGACACAGCAGCCACAGCAAAGAGGAAGTCAATTGACTAGCACGTCACTTCCCCACTACGTGAGCCTTGCCCCGCCAAATTCCGAGCCGGGGGAGGTGAAGTAGCCGCCAGCCAGCCAGTATTATAAAAGCGCTAAGCGATGGTTTTGTGTACTTCACTCCATGCTAATAATTGTAAGGGGAAACTCTGCCCGAATAAACAAGTAAATCAATTACCGTGTGCATAATTTACCACTGCCTTTATAAAAGCCAATTCATAGCTTTCAACGATAGGTTCAACGTCCGCTTTGCAAACTTATACGAGATTTCCAAGTAATGATATTTAAGTGCTTCTTTTATTACATTTTGCTCTACTATTATAGGACAGTTCGTGGAACGTACTCAGAGAAACATAAAGGTTAGGCATCATCTGTTATATTTGGTTATAATAAAAATAGATATCTATGGTTAGGTGACTGTGAATGAGAAATTCGGCGGTAGTTGCATAACACTACAACAGTAGGATTCGATTTCATTTTGACAGTTCAACAACATTCATTGCGGTATTAACGTTGTTGAGCAGACACATTTATCGAAGAATGAAGCAATGGATTACCAATATCTTTCAAAATGATTTAGATTAATAGTATGTTAGAAGATTATATCCAAGATAAGAACGCTTGGAAACATGCTGGTCCTGCTCCATAGGACAATCTAGAGTCTAGACAAAATCAAACGGGTTGCTAATTTAATTGTAAATTTATATTTTTATTTTTTATTTAAATTGAATTATACTCTGTAACTACTTAACTCACACCCTGACTTATTACTCGTATTTTTTATTTTATTTTATTTAAATGAAAATCGTTTACTTTTACCATGTTTGTAAATATGTGAGCACCATGCATCTATCAGATAATTAATTTATATGTCATGGTTTCATTTTTAATTCTTTTACCTATTGTGGTATAGTAATTTTATTTTAGGTGCATCGTCTTCACATATTATTATGATATAATTAATGTATACAAAATATTGCAAAACATTTTTAAAAGAGTAACGGTGGAGTTTCTTGCCCATTCTTCTCCATACGAAAACTACCTTTTGGAATGGGCGACTAGAATCAATTCTATTTGTTGGAATTTTTGACGTTCAAAAGTGCCTTTAATGTGCCTATTTGAAATAAATACTTTGACTTTGACTTTGACTTTGTTACGCAATTAGGGTGCCGTGTGTATACAATTTATATTATTTCGGTGATAGCTGTTCCTAAGGAATAATCTCTAAGAATGCATCATTCAGTGCTTCAGTGTTGTGCCATTAGGTAGTATATGCAGGAAGGCAAGAGTTTATTAATTCACTAAAACCGAAAACCTTCGCAAGAAATGGGAAATTGCTACTGAAGGTTGCGGGTGGCGACCTCAACACGAGCTGCTCACCACATGGACAGCTGTACGTCACCAGTCCTGACTCTCTGTATAACGGGTGTAAAAAATACCTTTACTGAGACCAAAACTACAAAAACAGGGAAGTTTTATGAAAATGTGACTGTTGTTTTAGAATACTGTGATGTCCTACGATTTCCACCCGAATGAAGTCGCAGGCAGAAGCTAGTTATAAATATTACGTATCCAAACGTTAGTCCAAAAGTGACAGTGTTTCACTGTAAAGTGTAAGGTATTGACGTCGAGGAGGGACTTGACTTTATACTTATTCAATGCAAATGTAAAGCAGCCTCTAGCTGTATTGTTGCACCAGTTAAAACTGCTCGAAAATTCAACTGTACAGGTTTTCTGTAGGTATGTCCATTTACAAAAACTGTGGGTGAATTTACAAAAACTGTTGGTGAATTTACAAAAACTGTGGGTGACTTTACAAAAATTGTGGGCGAAATTACAAAAACTCCGGATTTAGTTTCTGTGAGAGAGACCACAAATAGAAAAAGTTTACGTGTTGATAATTATAAAATAAATAAATAATTTATATAGACAAATAGATTTTCGCAAAAAATTAGACTTCTACATGTACGACCGCATGCAAAAGGTTAAATCTGTAACTATCTGCTATACCTATTCGTTCCCTATTCAGCCCGGTGAAGTAACGTGCCGTCTTGAAGGAAAATGACGAACTCAGAGCAAACAACCTACGAGTATATAAGTGAGACTTGCATTCACAGATGCTTTATCGGGCTTCGGCACGAGGTAATATTTGATATTTTTACAACTCAAAAGAGAAAAAAACCAGTAAGTAGACAATCAACACCATAAAGAAGTCGAAAACAGGATGCCTCTTTCAGAAATTGAGGTATTTTTAGACATTTATTCATTTAGGATCTCCAACAAAAGATGTACACAATATATGACACATAAAATAAAGGGCAACGCGTGTTATACACCAACTCACATTGACTACGACAAACCAAGTTTACCTGTAACTAGCCACAGATCACCACGTAAGTTCTTTCAATGTAGTTTGATTCTACTTAAGCGTAAATGAATAAAATACTTAAGACCGACAAGATTATTCGAAGTCTTTCAACTCTTTTATTGCTGGCGCAGAGCGAGTTATAAAATTGAACTACGTAGGCGGTCATCCAATTGGCTATCAATTTTATAAAGTGTCTCCTTAAGTCTAGTTCATTGAACATGTAAGACGTAATAAATACTGACTGCCGTTTACTAGGCAGAAAATGTTTCCAAATAGTCAAAGCTTTTAATTCTAACTCTCGGACGATTTTATTTCTCGTCTCGTCACGGCGAGAATATGGGAATAGCTGAAGCTGTAAAAATAAAATATAATGGAGTACAATAGAATAGCATAGATTATAGTTTATTGTTGCTTCAGGTCGTTAACGTGAGAGTAATGGTGGCACAGTGGTAACGGCCGTGACTTACGAGTGTCGTGGGTTCGGACCCAAACGGGCACTTTGTGTAAATTAATTCATCACCAATGCCCTCAAAACGGTGAAGGAAAACATCGTGAGGAAACCGGCATGTCCTAGAACCCTTAATTCTAAGACATGTACCAACCCGCACAAGGACCGCGTGGTAGATTACGGCCAACTCCCTCTGACAGGAGGCGTGTGTCCCAGCTGTGGGACCATCATAGGCTGATTATGTAGGTCCTTAAGAAACAAAAGTGATCAAAATAAAAAATAAATAGTATCTCTACAACGTACCTCTAGCGTGTACTATCCATACTAATATTATAAATGCGAAACTGTGTCTGTCTGTCTGTTACCTCTTCACGCTTAAACCACTGAACCGATTTAGATGAAATTTGGTGTCTCTACACCACCAAACACTCACTCAAACTATCTCTATAGTTTGAGTCCCAGGAAAGGGCATAGGATAGTTTGTATGTCGATATTCCCACGGAATCGACACTTATGCGGGTGAAACCACGGGACACTGCTAGTCAGCAAATAAAATAAATGCCAGTAACCAAGGTCATGGCAGGGTTGACTCCCCGCCTACTTCAGGCGTAATTTAACAATATTATTCAGGCTATTTCATGCACCTGAAGACAATCACGTATTCACGTATGTATGAAGTCTAGTTCCATTCCCAATAGCGCCAAAACTTAGCAAATCAGTTGAATGCCGCGGGCGACACGCGTCACGTAGCGTGTCGACGTGACCGCCTCACTGCAGATGCACAGCGACACGTGTTTCGTGTCGTGACGTGACACCTGGCTATTTAGGGAGCTGATAACTTTTGTGGGTTGTTTTTGAGTTGATTCAGACTTCTCTGGGCTTGTTTATTTGGTTTCCATCATATGACTGACAATTATTTTGCTGTTTTTGTTAGATCTATGGATAATCAAATAACGTGTTAGATTTATGTTTATAATGGTCCAAAATGATAATGTAAGCTCTGCTGTAATGGCATGGCGTAAAGTGCAGACTTTGTTTACAGTTAGTCACGTTCTAAACAATTATGTAGTATCTGAAGCAAGCTCAATATGATCAATTATGTCGCGATGAAACCTGAAGCAAGCTCCTGCAAACCGAATCCATAAAACTTCCAAACACACATAGAAACTAAATCAGGACTTTTAAAAAGTCAAACTCTCGTGCTAAGCACACTGCAATATCCCTTGAGGGGTGACGAAGCAAATGTTGCATGCTAGACAAAATTTATTAGATTCTCCTTGGGATCCAACCGAAAGTGAACCTAATAAAATTCACAGTTAAGTCTAGATTCCTTTGTCGTAAAAGTGGAGTGACTATGACTCGATGTTGGGGATTATTGCAAAAACTTTTGCATAGTGAGATTTTGACTCCAAATGGGTGATTTGGAGTCTCGCTCGGCTACTTTGGAATATTCCAGTGGAACTCCACATCAGTGGCCGGTCGTGACTTGTCATTACATAGTTATATGGTCTTTTGACCTTTTGTCTGAGGCTTATCTGTTGGCTTTTGTGCGATGATTCTGTCTGGCGCAGTAAAATAAAGCTGAACTGTGATTGGTGTAATTTGCAGCCATTGTATCCGGTCTAGACTTTCATCGTTTGATATTTCATATTTCACAGTGTTTTCAAAAAGTGTAGTGTGCAGTTAAAATGCTAAATGTGTTGTAACAGCATGCAGCTTTTATTTAATCAACAGAGCTTGTGGTTAAAAAATAAACTAGTCAATTACTATTATAATAATAATCATTTATTTCGAGCAACAAGACTCATAGTGTTAGTAACAATATTATACTTACAAACTATGTTAGTAGGTACCTAATAAAACTATAGCATGAAATATTTTTTTACAAATCTGACGTCGTGTGACTGTATTTTATTCTGAATGAAAAGGTATTAAAATGAACGTTGGTTTTATTCTTATTTACTACAACATCGGATTGAGACAAAACTGGTACTTACTTGTTTAATTTTTTTTTACCTTATTGGCGATGACTTCATTAGGGTCGTGCGTAGTATTTGCAACCGGCGCGGCAGCGTGCGTGTGTGACCAGATGTATGAACGTAAACGAAGCAAAAGGAGTATGTAAGGTTCGTAGCAGGTGGCGTTTTGTAGTTTTTGCCTACTCTCATGAGAAGAAAGCGTGAATGTATGTATGTGTATGTGTTGTTAACTACTGTATATTTTGATAATTTGTCGAATTTGTCGGAAATAACCTTTTAATAAGGAGATTTTTGACCACTGTTCCTTGAATGACTCGATGTTGAGTGGAGACGAGAATTTCTTCAAGAAAACCAGTAGAGGATTATGTGTATTGGTATAACTGTGATGAAAGATTTTATCATTATACACACACACTAAACATAACCTAAAACAATTACTTACAACAGAGGGCTTACATCGAATACTTCCTAACTACCTAGAGCGGTGTATCCGCTTCCAGTACCGAGCTGGCAGAAATCCGGCATGAGGTGAGGTGCACCGCAGGTAGGTACGCACGTATATCGCACACCGTTACATTAACATTGCAGGTCCAGTGAAAGCTTGCCGTGTTACATTCGCCTCATTGGACTCTAAAGTCCTGTTGGGGGAACAGATTCAGTTAAATTCTTATTTTATGATTTTTGGGGGTGGGCAGGAACTACAGAATGTGGGACTCCTTTTATTTCGTTTACGTTCATACATCTGTTTCTGGCTACCCGCATGGGGAGGAGGCGCGGGTTTATATATGTGTAGGATTATTTAAGATGATCAGCCAGCCATCATCAGCCTATGACGTTCCCACTGCTGCGACACAGATCTCCTCTGTGCGAGGGAGTGGGCCGTAATCCACCACGCGCGGGTCCAATGCGGATTGGTTGACAAGCTGTATACCTACGCGTTTCTAAACTATTATAAAAGCATGTTTTTGAAAGAGTGTTTGGATGAGCCATTGAACGAATGAAAGGAAACAAGAAAGGGAAGGTGGCGATTCGGGAAAAATTAATGAGAGGTGTTGAGATGTAAAAGGTGTGTTGTATTAAATAATGTTTTAATGAAGGTTTCCTGGAGATCCCACACACTACATATATGTGTATATGTCATGTATAAATTAAACAATATCTTTACGAACGATCTAGAGCCTTGCTTTAAGGTTTATGAAATTTTTACTCTCTGCACATAAAAACCTTTGTTTTAGGATTAACTTAAAAAAAACACTCCAAAAATTGAGTTACGTCGACATCGCGGGGAACGTAGGAGTAGGTACAATTTTTCTCGCGCGGGAACATCGGTCCCTTCTTTTTTTTTGTGTTGCCACGACAAAGGCATCCGTTGTCGGCGCGGTTGCAATGAAGAGGTGAGGCTACAAAGTTATTTACTGCCGACCTGCAAATATGACTTGCAGCCTTTTTATTCTCTTCTGCAAATAAAAGCTGTATATTTTGTGTAAAAATATGAAATAAATAGCTTTATTTTTTGCAATGCTCGTGTTTGATGACTAGTTTACAGATTAGGTATGTCTGGGCCATTACACTGTGGTAAAACATAGACTTGTGAGCACAGCCTTTTTTTATTTAAATCCGTATTATTTTGATTACTTACATGACATAAAATGATATTTTATGTATAATATAAATCAAAAAGGTAAGTAATTAATTATATTTGGTAACAACCTACGTATTATAATTATGAATTTACAACAAAAAAGGACAAACATCAAATGGCATTATATGGTATAAAAATAAATGAGCTTATTCAATTCCTTTCCAACTCAATTTTACAAATATTTTTCTACCCAAAAATATTATTATCCTTTTTTTAACAATTTTCAACCCAGAGCTCCCAATAAAAATGCTATGTTTCGTTTCCACAAACGCCTTTGTTTATCCTCAAACATTTACATGAACCGAACATTCGAACTAAACTGTTGGTACAATACATACAAAAATCAGCGGTTTTCGAGCAAATAGTGGCTTACAGTAACACTCCTCAGTATCGCTATCAAGCGGAACATCTGAGCATCGCAACATCTAAGCAAACACATGGCCGGTCCCGATATTTGCATTTAGCCAACGTTCTGCTGACTGGCAGCCTCAACAAATATGATTTTTATGCGGAACCCAACGTGAGGGATGGACAGCGGCGCCGCAGTGCCGGAATGTTATCGATGTTCAAGGTATATAGGTCGTGTTCTCAATGTAGATATTAAATTGTTGTTTCGTACTTATTTTCGTCTAGACAACCCACTTTGGGGTAACCATTCTATTCGGGGCCAACATTTATTGACATTCCATATTTCACTTTTGACCTAATTGCCATTTTCATTATGTCAAGTTTTTTGAAAATTTTGCAACATATAATTAAAATTCTCACTGGTTGAAATTCTACGTAACGCGAATGAGATATTTTCTGAGAATCAAAAAGAAAATGGCAGATATTGGACATTTCTTTTGACCTTAAATTAGTATTCAATTGTGAATCTAATATGTTCCGTCAAAGCAAATTAATATTTTTTAAGTAGTCTAAGCCTATTTAGTTTTTGTAGTATTTAATTTGCTTTTATTTTTTTTATATTTGCCGATTATGTATTTTCAACGAAATGGTATTAAATACAGCAAGTATTTAACTACAACCGTTTTTCTTATCTATCATCATCTGCCTAGCCTTTTCGCAACTATGTTGGGGTCGGCTTCCAGTCTAACCGGATGCAGCTGAATACCAGTATTTTACATTTTATTTTTCTTATCTATATAAATAAATATTGTATTACGCGCAATCAACCCAACCAAACCATTCCCGCCTTAATCCGCGCGCATTAAGGTTTATTTTGTTTGGTCATGTGGTCATAGCCAGGTCAAAAGGGGGAGGATGCGTTTCTTACTTTGTTTGACCAGGTATGGGGCCCCTGGTCAAAAGGTCAGGTTATAACGCAAAACTATTTCCAACTTCTCGCGATCTTCCGCCACAATCCGCGCGCTTCTGGCGGAAACGCCTCTCGTTCCCGCTCGGCCAATGAGGGCGAGTCAAAGCTTCTAAAAGCTTCTAGAAGATTCTAAAAATAAAAAATATTTTACGCGCACCTTTGTTGACATTTATTTTGCCGCGTGTGACGTCCGTCACCTGCTGGGCTGCGCACCGAAAGTCATTATCTCTCGTATGTAACAATCTTAGAATAATAACGTATACAATTTAACCCTATTGTCTTTTGTATATGTATGTATATGTTACTGGGAATAAAGGATTTACAGTACATATGTGTGTATGTTAAAAATATCAATTACCGCAAGTGCCGCATTTAAGAAAGATCCTCACTTGAGAACGGCTCGATCGATATGACATATTTTTATGTGTTGTGTTCGCAATTTTCAGGACAAGGTTTTTATGAGAGCGAGCAAGGGGCACACCAGATCAGGTTTGGTTAGGTTACTTTACACCCTTTACACAGAAATAGTAGCCCCACGAAGCGGGGCTCCATCGACATAGGATGCAAGAGCGAGCGAATGGTAATGCAATTTACTAAAAATAATTAGGTATCTAATTGCTTTCCGTAAACCAAAGGCGCTTTCTGTGAACTAAGGTGTCTGGAAACAGTGGTTTCTATGAACAAAGTTTACGGCAAGAAGTGCTATCTATGAACAGAGGTCTCTGTCAACAGTGCTTCCTATGGACTGAGATATCTACAAACAATGTTTTCTATCAACAAAGTTTTCGGTGAAACGTGCTATCTAGCAATAAAGATTTCTATTAGCTTTGCTTTCTGTATGTAGTCGTATCGTACAAGCGTGTTTTTATCTTAGGTTCCACACTCTTTGTTAATGACGGCTGTAACTCAGTAATGTAGTGATGCTAAAATAGAATCCAGCCAGCTGTTTAACCCAAAGCTATTTATATCCTAAATTTAGTTTTATAATATATCTATTATCAAGTTAGGTACCTATATAAAAAAAAAGAATTTTCCTCTTTTTGTATATGACTGTATAGTATATGTATAGTTATAACTCAGTCTGCTCCTGTGACAAAATACTTTCTACTCCCCTCTTTCACTTCACTAGTGCAACATAGCAACGTGCAAGAATCCGAAGTTCATCTAGGGAATACTTTGTGAGAACAATTTGTTACTTTAAATGTTAGCTGTGATAATTTAAAGTAAAAAAATGTACCTATATGTAGCCAAGTACCTAGAATGCTAGAGATAAACATGATTTCATTAAACTCTAGGATACAAACTCTTCCGTTGCTGTGCATAATACTCTTATATTTCTGCGGTTTCCGACCGCCGCGGAAGCGCCTAAGTTATAAATAATAGAACATTAGCCGTTACATATTTTCAAAAAACTTAGTTTAAAAGCATTGGCTTTAAGTGCATAAGTGTGTGAGAGAAGCACCACTGCAAGATATATTATAGCGACAACAAATCTAATTTAAATCTTCGTTACCAAGATTTAAGGTTCAATTTCATGCGCCGAGACTTCGGGAGCGGGGGTTCTTTACAATTCTTTTAAACAAATTGCAATGCGAAGATGTTGTTTGGTAGTTTCCAAAAGGGGTTTTGTGCTTCCTGTATTACTTAGTTTCAGTGGAGTTTTGAAAGACATTGGACCGTTTAAGTTTTGATATATGGACATGAACATGACTTAAAGTGAGTTTGTTTCTTCTTATTTGTTGACGCGGGAGTATCTGGAACTGTTGGATAGGAAATGGTGTATTAGTAGATTATTGATTGGTGTGGATCACTTCGATAGAAGGATAAGTTTGTACGGGCGTTTAAAAAACTAGCCAACACTTTGACAACATTGGCTTTTAAGAAACAACGAGGAACTTGAACAATTACAGAGAATTGTTAAAAGGCAAACGTACTTTCAGAGATAAAAACCAATAAGTTCATCGAAATAAAATAAGCTAAGCGAAGCTTTGAGTAAGAAAACAACCTGTGGAAGTAGATTTAATATTAATTTCCCTTTATTAAGTTTATGAAACTCGCTCCGCCCACGCGAAATTTAAATCCGATTCCAAAGTCCAAAACAAAAGTTGTTCCACGAATTGTGTTTTAGAGTCTTGAAGCAGTACTTAAACCGAATCGTCTTTCTAACATATGAATCGACAAAGGCGATCGAAACGAAAGCAAAGTCATTAATTCTACGTAGAAGAAATTAAAATCCGATACGACACAAAATTTCCTCTTTTATTCCCGTGTGAAACTATCCTTATACTGCTGTTATTGCAATGAAATTTCAACCTTATACTTGTATTCCTAGGGTGGTTTTTTTATTGTAGTTTTCAGGGACTTATGCTGAATTAAGTGGAAAACAAAGGAAAGTTTCCAATTTAATTTGCCGAACACTTCTTATCTTTTTTTGTATTTATCTCCGTTTGATTACATTAAAGTGAAATGTTTTCCCTCGTTTACTTAGCGGACGTGCTAATTCTTAACTAATAATGGTCACTCGTGATTTTTGGTGACATTTGGCAGGGATTCCGGGCAAGTACCAGAGTTTATCTTAAAGTGGTTCTTGATATCGGTAAAGGTGAACATCGCGAGGAAACATAGACTTACCTATAGTTAATATAAGTCTGAAATCGCCAACTTCTCTTGAGAAAGCGTTGTGATTTTGTGATCAATGCTCGACCTTCTCAGTATCAGAAGAGGCCTTTGCCCTGCAGTGGGTTTTTTAGGTGGTAATATAATTATTTCTGAAAAGATGTTTTTTTTTTGTTGGAAAGTGGTTTGCTCTTGACTCTAGTCTAGGTCAGAGGTGACAGAGACAAAGTCTACGATGGAGTGAGCTTACCCAGTGTGGTATAGTCTGCAATGAGAGCCATTTATCGAGGTCTAGGAAACATTACGTTTGCAGGTGTTTCACTAAGTGTTCATACACACGAGTGGCACGAGCCAATGGCAGAGGTAACTGCTGCCGTTGACACGCGTCGACGGCAGCCGCCGCTGAGACGAGTGTCTGCCGTTGACACGCGTTGACGGCAGCCGCTGCTGAGACGAGTGTCTGCCGTTGACACGCGTCGACAGCAGCCACCGCTGAGACGAGTGTCTGCCGTTGACACGCGTTGACGGCAGCCGCTGCTGAGACGAGTGTCTGCCGTTGACACGCGTCGACGGCAGCCGCCGCTGGGACGAGTGTCTGCCGTTAACACGCGTCGACGGCAGCCGCCGCTGAGACGAGTTTCTGCCGTTGACATGCGTCGACGGCAGCCGCCGCTGAGACGAGTTTCTGCCGTTGACTCCCGTCGACGTCCATGTAGGTTTATGTGAAATAAAATATTTTGATTTTGGTTTTGACAGCTATTTTGTAGAGAATAATTGTGTCAAACCGCCATTTATGTATTCCTTAGATAAAAGTATTTTGTGGATTGATAGTGATTTGTGTATTAAAGTTGTATGTTATATTTATTTATTTAACAGTTTATCTCATACATATAAACGGACAAGCGTACTGTATTGTTTAACAAACTATGTAACATACCCACTTTATATTCTTTATATAAGTACTAAATATTTGCATGCCTTCACTAAAGTGCGGAATGTGAACTGAATTTATATCTTATACCTACCACACCACTTATTATGGAAGTAAATGATTTTAATTTGATTTGACAAATCAAACATACCAAATTCGTACCCCAGACTTATCTTCACTCAAAGGTCCCAGGACCCGCACGACGTGACCTTGTACCGGTCCGCCATCTTCTAACGCTATTACATTAGCGTCAGCTCGCGCTTGACCGGCCGCGCTCATTTTCCCGCGCGTCAAATATTCAGAGGCGACCGGAGCCGGAAGTGTGCGTATCGCCTGATTTCTCTGAGGTGCACACTTTGTTTAATGCTGATCTGGCTTGTTTAATATATCTTGTTTGTGAGGTCCGGCGATGGATATTGCTTTGATAGGGTGTTTAGGTTCTGATTTTTAGACAATCAGTATATTTTAAAGGAATGATGCATTTTACTTTATATTTGCTTAGATTTTCGTCAAGAATTCGGAAGTGCCTGTAAATTTTCGTTAAGTATTTCTACGTCAGAGCGATCATATACTGACAGATTCCCTCAATCATGCATGTATTAGGTAGTTGCGTGATTGAGTGAATCTGTACTGATAGGGAAGACTAGTCTCTCTATACCTACTTTCTAATTTATCTTTACTTATTTCCTTTGAAAGGGAAGGGCTATACGATATAAATGAAAATTCACTATAAATCAGAAGATAGCCAAGATAATAATAACAGTCTAAAATATTCTATATTCTTAAATCAGAACTCTATTTATGTACACGAGAATAAGTTCTCTAAGTACTTAAATAGGCTCTCCATTGATAAGTGGTACTTAAAAGCAGGTACTAACAGAAACTTAATTCTAACTTGAAAGTAATTTAGACAAATGTTTCTAAACTGGATTGAAGTTGATTAAGTGAAGATAATCAAAAGCATTTCGAATTTGTTGCAAGTCCGTAAAGTACTGTTAACGTAATGTTATTCAGTTTTTATTTTAAGTTGATCTTTGAACGAATAAGTTTATTTATGTAGGTACCTACTTACTTGGGGTTTTCTTATTAATGCCTATGAAAAGGTAAAAACGTTGTTTTAAAAATTGCTCAGTGAAGTGAAAGTATTTTTTTGTATATCACCAAAAATGTAAATATTATGGTGACTTTATTTCTAGCTTTAATTAAATAATAGCTATTATCATGGGCCACTTTTTTCAATAAACATTACTTTTTACCTGGCCGTGTGTAAAAATAGAATGTGAATGAAAGAAGGAAAAACCGTCTTTCTCTTCAATGAGATTGTGCTCCCCCAAATGAAATTCCATCGCTACCTACTAATGAAACAGGGATAGACATCCTTTATACAGTAGCAAAAACGACGCACACAAAAAGTTCTGCGATTTCGATCTTTTCGGAAACTTTCCTGTTTACATTAACATTACATCCATGTCCGGGCCATTTGCAACTAAACCTAACCTATCAAATAAGGAGCCACCGCATCATCAGGCGTCAAATTGACGCTGTCACGTAAACCGGTTTGCGTTAATCTGACGGCAGAGGACACGTCGCGACTGACAACCAGGAGGTAGATGGGTGGAGAAGGTCCATTCCAAAAGACACTTAAAAATTACTCCAAATGAATCAGAATGATGCAGATAACGTATTCTATGTATGTAAAACTGAATACGAGAACTGCATACCGTCTAACTTAGCTTAATTGAACCACCGCGCACCGGCACAAAATGTAATGTCAACGGGACAAACTTCGAGATAATTAATTTTTATAGGCAGACCTGAAGGGGTTATTAGAACTCATCTCTTCGTCAATATCAGAAGCAACGTGAGGGGTGTCAAGAAATTTTAAACCAAGTTGGTGCAGCTGTTTACTATAATTTTCACTTGCCCTGCGGCTCTGCAAACGATTATAATAGGACCTTGGAATCTGCGGCGGCTGTTCAAGGTTTTATTAGAGTTAAGAAAGTTTCCAGACCCACCTAATTAGTGGTCCTTCGGTACTTTCCTGTGGAATGTGTTAGCGGAGCATTTCCTGGCAGTAATCGACTGCCGGCTGGACTGATCGCGACGTAATCAAATATTAATGACCATGTCCGCTCGTTATGATGTACGGCTCCGGCTGCCGGCTCTCAAAAGGGATGTCATGTTTACATTTTACTGATCATTCTGTAAATCGCTTTGAAATGTTATTTTGTAGAATTTGAAAGCAAAAAGATCCCAAGGGGATGTACAGCATTCCAATAGTCCTGGAAAATACTGTAGTTTTCAGAGGCTGTTTGAAATATTTTTTTTTCTAGGTGCTAGTTCTTGCAAATAGTGCCAAATTAAGATGAGTTTTAGTGCAAATATCTGATTGTTATCTAATGTTTATAAACACTAATGAGTCCACATAATATAACCCAGCCATAAGCCATAACATGTTTAACTGCTCATTATAATTATTTTTATGTTCTTATTATGAAATCAAAACTGTAAAGTGCACCATAACATTATCAGCATTAAATTAAAACGTTTTAGTAAAACATACTTTCCCTGACAAAATTATGCTTTGAAATAACTTTTAAAAAATGATTAAAGTACAGTTTTTAATGTTTTTTTAAGTGTGATGCCACAATTTCATAAACTTCTGTGAAGAACGAAATTGAGTCTATTGTGCGCATATCAACATCAATATTCTAATTTGGTGTGATATATACGGAGTGAATTTGCAATATCCATTATCAACAGTGCTATCGGTAAAAATAGATAGTAACACTGCACTGGAATGTATAATGGCGACCGTAATATCTTAGCCTGCAATAAGAGTTTGGTTCGTGTCCAAATGCCCTAAACTGAATTGAGCAGGCCATTGTTACAACTTTGGATTACTGTGGGTGATCTTTATTTTCTTAAAATGTTTTATTCAGACCTAAAATCTGACTTTAGGTTATAGTAAAATAACCTGTTACGAATTAATTCACTGCAAATGGCTGTGCAGCTGACGAGTCCTGGAGTGGAGACCGCGTATCGGTAAGCGTTGTGTGGGACGCCCCCAGCTATCTAGCTGGGACTGACTAGAGGCGGAAGGCAGGGTGTTGTGGCGTGTATTTCATATCCGCTATTTTAACTTAAACGTGAATCGAACATTGTTTATTAATTTTAGCATCCTCTAAACTTCTTACACATTATCTATCCTATCGGACCTACAGTCTGCTCGTACTTTGGTGGTGGTCAAAAAACACTACACATCCTATCAACTAAGAATAGGTAAGTAGGTACCGTCTATAGTAAAAGATTATTTTTATTGCACTGGACTTTTAGCTATTGCCCATGTTCAACAGTGAATATTTCATACAGCTCTTTCATTTCGAATAGGTACTTTTTGAAACTAAATTACTGCAGTAGTAAACTCTACTCAGCTACGAAAACCCTCCAAAACCAAATAACGTTATAAACAAAATTACTTAACAAAACACTTCATATAAACGTAGTAAACATTGTTAAAGTGGCCTCGCCCAGTAAACCTGTGCTCCGCTACATACGTAAATTCAAATAAATGAGAAAGACGTGGAGGCTTGTCGCAGCCGTTACTTACCATGTATTTATTCTTATAAATCGGACTTAATGCAAGCACCCTCGTAAAATAGACTTTTTGGTCGCCGCTTTCAAGGTATTTGTAGCAGAAATATGGGAAATAGGGTAGCGTTGTAAACGGCCGAACGGCGTTGTCGCCGTGTTTGAATAAACTCGTGTATAAAATCCTGTGAGAAGTGTGTTTAACATGACTTACACATCTTGCAGGATTCTGAATTGAATGATGCTCGGTTTTAAACGCAATTTTTCTAGTAAATTCTGGTGGCTATTCTTATCTTTATTGGTTCAGACAGATCTTTAAGACGTTTGTACATCAGGTCCACCGCTGTTTCCATTTTACTTTGGTTCAAAAGACGCATAAACGTTGGTCGTCGAAGTTCACATCCGTCGATAAATGCTAACTTTTGATGAATTCTGTTTAACCTGCGTTCCAGGTGATATCGTCTAGCGAAGTTTTAATATTAGATAGCTTATTGTGATTAGAGTATGTCTGTAAGACAATATATTTACGGAGAAAACTTCGTTTCAGTCTTCAAGAAAGTCCTACCATTTTTGAAAAAGCAATCACCATTCCCATCCAAGATAAGAATGCTTGCTGGTCCTGCTCCATAGGACAATCTAGTGTCTAGACAAAATCAAACTGGTTCCTAATTTAATTTGTATTTTTAAAAATTTTATGATATTGATTTTTACAATCTGTATGACTACAGTAACTCACACACTTGTTAAAATTCTAGAAAAATCATCTATTTTTCCAATATTTGTAAATAATTTGTAAATATGTGAGCACCATGTATCTATCACATAATTGATTTACCTGTAATTGCTTAATTTTTAATTCTTTTTTTTTTTTGGGTAGGCTTCTTTTATTCTAGGTGCATCGCATCGTCTTCACATATAATTATATTATGTATACAAAACCTTGTAAAACATTTTAAAAGAGTAACGGTGGAATTTCTTGCCCATTCTTCTCCATATACTACCTTTTGGAAGGGGCGACTAGAATCAATTCAATTTTACTGTAAGTTTTGACGTTCAAAAGTGCCTATTTGAAATAATTGATTTGACTTTGACTTCGATCAATTATTGATCGAAGACAATTCCACGCAAAAATACTCTGGCATTCACATGACCAAATCGGAAAGAAACAAAACACAAACAACATCCGCGCATAGAAAAATTTAGATTATTTTACAACGTCCGAGTTTCGTACCATACCGCGACGCCCGAGTGAACATTGTCGAATTTTTACGATCGCTGTACAACAATAAAATTTAATATCTCTGCGTGTTGAGAGGATTTACCAATTTATTGGCGTTCAGCGTGTTTATTGTCGCGATCCAATGTCAATTACAATTTTAGTCCTAGCTATACATATCCGTTTGCGAGCAAAATGACATGTATTTTTATTGAAAATATGGGCAGACTTCTGATGCCTTGTAATAAGAGATAAGGGATAAAAATACGTGGGTGGTTACTTATACACATCTTAAAACTATATACACCGATACAATGTTCGGCCTGGTCGGCTAGACTAGCGTGGGACGATCATCAAAATTCTATGATACTCGTAAACCAACATTTATCTCGTCTAAAGGGTAAGCAAAACTACGATTAGTGTCGCAAAATAGCGTTAACGCCTATTAGCCACAATAAATGCGGTTAATTGAATATTTTTTTTACATAAATAAATAATGATCGCCTCTTTTATTGAAATAATTAATATGGTTTTCAATCAATCGGTTTTTCTGGCTTGATAAATGGGTATTAGTTAAGAAGCATAATGGGAAATAATAGTTTCGTACCTAACATCGCAGTGATCCAAACTGCAGCTATCAGCACATTGAAAAAAGAAAAAGGAATTGTCATCCTCCTAAAATAATTCCTCAGTCGGCTGTTACGACTCCCACGAGTACTTAGGCTTAGACGTTTTTTGATCGGGTCCTAGATAAAAAAACCTACATCTCATATTCTCAAATTGTCAAAAAAATTCAGGTATTAATATTGTAGAGTAGCCCAAGAAATCTGATTTTAAATCTGGCTGGTGCAAATCTTGGTTCAGTGTCCGTTGGAAGATGGCCAGACGAAATGAAATGTTTTACTCCCCCTCCCGCGCCCCGAACACTTCGTCTTTGGTAAAACTATTTATAGGACTTCGATTATGGCTGCACATCGCCATTTTATTGTCAGACCCGACTATTATATGATTTTTATTATAGTACTATTTTAACACCATTTATTGTCGTCTGCTGTGAATTAGGGCGTTGTTAGTGCTCTCGGATTCTCAGATTGCTGACTTTATTTGTTTCTGCTAAGAATTGGTAGGAGTAGCTTCTTGCCCTCCGTTCCTAGAGATTGATTACTATTAAAACCTGGGCCCTAAACCACAAAACTTTACATTTACAATTTTTAAGTTATTTGTGTGTAAATTTTATAAGGGCACCACAAAATTGTAAAAGAAAAACCTAATAAATATTTAAATTGTGCACAAGTCTACAATGTATGGGTACATAGCCCTCATGCTGTATGTTAGGCTTTTAAAAATGCGAAAGAATTGTAGATTGTTAAATTGTAACTCATACATATTTGTAATTTCAGTGTCACGCAATTTTTTTATGTTTGTTCTAACGAGACGTGTTGATCAGAAACTATCACTACTATCCAATTAATGAATCATGTATCTTCCAGAAGTCCTACAATACTCATTGTTTGTTGTGATTGTAATAGGTATGATAATAGATATGAAGAATCACGTTCGTGGAAATAGGGAAATAAGAAAGGAAAAGAAAAACTCAGAAAACATTGTACGATGGTTGCTATTCAAACGTCAAGTTACAAGCATATTAAATTTCGAATATCTTTTTATCGACATTACAAATGACATAAAACCTAACAAAAAGTATCTTCCAAATAGATTTTACAACATCCGCCCTTAATGGAAATAAAAAGATAAAGTAGTAATGCTAAACACAATAGAAAATAATAAAACATTACTACCAGACTAAACACAAATACAAAATATAAACCGACGAAAAATAAATAAATAGAAGATTATTCTACTTGTTTATCACTAAACCCATATTAACAACGCACCTAAGATGAGCTATGCGCCTTAAGGGCTTGGTTAAAACATCGGCTGTCATTTTATCCGTAGGTATAAACTTTATATTTATAACACCCTCAGTAACCTTTTCACGAATAAAATGATATCTCGTATCAATGTGTTTGGTTCTATTGTGGTGGATTGGATTTAGCACAAGTTTCTGTGCACTTTGACTGTCGTTGTATAGCAACACCCTATCAGAAAAACCAGTAATGTCACACACTAACCGTCTGAGAAAAATAGCCTCCTTTGCAGAACTGGTTAAGGACATATACTCAGCTTCTGTAGACGATAAGGCTACCGTCGGCTGCTTCTTACACTCCCAGCTAATAGGTCCGCCCGCTAGCGTGAAGTAGAAACCAGTGTACGACCGACGGTCATGTACACAGTTCGCCCAGTCAGCATCCGTGAATCCACACAAACGTCTACCGACTTTCCTGTAAGTAATACAGTAATCCATAGTACCCTTCAAATACTGTAACACTCTTTTAGCGGCCAACCAATGCCTCTTATCGTAACAGTTATTAAACTGACTTAAATAGCTTGTGGCATAAGCTATATCGGGTCTCGTATTCACAGCTAGGTACATGAGACATCCTATCAAGTTTTGGTAAGGATATTCACCAAGAGATGATGGATTACCTTTCTCCAACTTGTTATTCTCCAAAGGTGTAGACATCTCCTTACAATCTCTCATATTAAACCGCTCCAACACTGCCTGAATAAAGGTCTTCTGACTGACCATGATTTTATCGTCAACACGGTTAATATTTATGCCTAAACAATATGATAATGCACCTAAATCTTTTAGCGAGAAAAATTTTTCTAAGTCATTTTTGACAGCGTCAAACAAACATTTTTCTTTGTAAAAGACAATTAGATCGTCAACATAGACTGCAAGTATTATGATTTCATTACCAAACTTTTTCAAGTAAACACATGATTCCGCAGATGTTCGTGCAAAGCCAATTTTCGATAGAACTTGATGCAATTTGATATTCCAGGCTCGAGCTGCCTGCTTCAAACCATAAATTGATTTTCTGAGCAAACAGACTTTACCTTCTGCCCCGCGCTCAGCAAATCCCTCAGGCTGTTGCATGTACACCTCCTCCTCTAAGTCCCCATTGAGGAATGCGGTATCCACATCCATGTGTTGGATCTTTAAATCCATTTCTGCCGCCAACGCTATAAGCGTACGTAGAGATGAATTTCGAACTACAGGGGCAAAAGTCTCGTTATAGTCAGTCCCCCAAACTTGACTAAAACCTTTCGCAACTAGTCGCGCCTTATGCTTAACTATTGCACCGTTCGCGTCCCTCTTTACCTTGAATACCCATTTACATGGTATAACCTTTTTATTTGGTTTATCCACTAATGTCCAAGTCTGCTTTTTCAATAAGGCATTGTACTCATCCTTCATTGCGGAAATCCAGTTATCTTTATCATCGCTATTAATAGCTTCACGATAACTTTTCGGATCATCACACAACAAATCAACACCGTGAGTGCCATATGAATAATAATCTGGAGGTTTACGTACTCTATTAGGATATCTTCTCTCAGGACATACATCGTTGGGTTCATCTGAAGGAACCAAGGACAGATCACGTTGTTCACCTGAATGTAGAGACTCTGTGTCGCCAACCCCACCAGCTTCATCAGTCGCGTCCACAAAATCGTCAATTTGCTCTACCTCCATGTCCACACTTTCTGAAGTAGGTGAAGAAATAGAAGCAGATGAGATAGAAATCTCCTGTGGCGATGTGGTATCTGAAGAAGTTTGTGAAAAAAGATTAATGACATTAGGGCTCACAACAACTTCAGGCTGAACAGATTTATCCTTCAATCCTGAAAAATTATTTTCAAAGAACGTAATATCCCGTGACTTAATCAACCTCCGAGGGTTTTCCGCGCTACGGAAATAATAACTCCTTGGATCGTCTGAATATCCAACAAAGATATGTTCAGAAGTTTTCATGTCAAGCTTAGTTCTCTGACATGAAGGCACGTGAACTAAAGCTCGGCAACCAAACACCTTTAAATGAGACAGGTCGGGTTTACTACCACACCACATTTCATATGGCGTCTTACCATCAAGTGCACGATGAGGTGACCTATTCTTTAAATAAACACTAGTCTCAACAGCATCCTGCCAAAAAGCTTTCGACAGAGAGCTATGTGCTAGCAAGGAACGGGCCTTCTCCACAATACTACGATTGCAACGTTCACTTACCCCATTTTGTTGAGGGCTGTATGGTACAGAGGTTTCATGTCGAATCCCTTGAGCCTGCAAATAATCTGTCAGCTCCTTGTTGACATACTCAGTACCATTGTCTGACCGAAGGGTTTGAATCTTACTGCCAGTCTGTCTCTCAACAAGTGCTTGGAAAGCACAAAAATACTTCTGAACTTCTGTCTTAGATGACATACAATAAAGGGATATAAAACGTGTATAATCATCTACAAAAATAATAAAGTATTTATTACCTTTAAAAGATTCAGTGGTCAGGGGACCACAAACGTCCGTATGGACCAATTCTAATGGTGACGAAGCCTTCTTATACTTTATCCCTTTGAAAGGCTTCCGGGCCTGCTTACCTTCTACACAAGGTACGCATGGTTCTTTGTCAACCTCAGTATACTCAACACCAACAGCTAGACCTTTTTTGAGTAGATCCATACCAATACGGCAGAGATGTCCTAGACGCTTATGCCAAAGCTGAAACTGGGACAAATTAGTGTGAACATTATAAGCTGAAACACCTTGCGGTTTTACTGTACAATCTAAAGTGTACAATCCACCACAAATAGAACCATGTAAAACAGGATCATTTATAAAAGAAACATCATTAGAATAATAAAAATTACAGCCATTCGTATCAAAAACAATCGAGAAACCTTTCTCTACTGCCTTTTTGACTGAGAGTAAATTACAATCTAGGCCAGGAACATGTACAACATTTTTAATCTTCTTGAAATCGGTTTTTGTGTCAATAGCAACATCTCCTAAACCCACAGCCGGCAAACTTTTACCATTTGCTACAGTTATCTTCCCATCACAGGGTCGGTAACTATTAAACCATTCAGCATGTGGAGTCATGTGAGTAGACGCACCAGAGTCGATAATCCACTTCTCAGACATCTGAATACTTGGTGCAGACAAAGCCAATTCCTTGACACCATCCAAAGCCAATTCCGTGACACATGCATCCATATTCCCTGAACTAGAAACATTCATTCCCTTATCTTTAGAACAATTTTCTATAGAGCAACTCGCCTTTGCCTTTTTCTCCTTCTTTTTGAGAGGACAATTAGGACTCTTGTGCCCTGGCTTCTTACAACGATAGCAAATAACCTGCCTGTTAGCATTCAACGCAGCCACATCATCTTTAGTCTCCTTCGTCATTTCACTCAACAACTTAGTCCTCACCAAATCTGTTGTGACTTCAACGCTCCCATTCTCAAGCGCCATTATCATAGGCTCGTAGCGAGACGTTAGACCTCCCAATATAATAGCTGCTAAAGAACTATCTTCTATAGTTTTGCCAATATCGGCCAGGTCTAGTGCTGTTGTAGTTATTGCATTTATGTAAGCTTCTAAATTAGAAAAGTCAGATAAGGTGTACCTGTACAACTTACGTTCCAACGACAGTTTACGACCCAAACTTCGATCCTCGTAGGATTTCATAAGAGCATCCCACGCTTGCTTTGCGGTCTTAGCTGGTCGAACAACCGAAATAGCAGCGCCATCCACAGTAAGGCATATTTTAGAAAGAGCCTTTTCATCCTTCCGTACATCGTCGGCCGTCTTATTGCCTTCGACAACTACTCCGCTTCTGGTTTCCCACAATCCTTCATGGATTAATAGCATTCTCATTTTAAATTTCCACACAGTGTATCCTTCTCTATTACAAAGTATCGGAATACCATTTAGTGACATACCAGAAACTGCAGACGACATATTTTCACCACCAATCTCCTTTTAAATTCGATCGTAGATAAAATATACAGAGCTTCGTGCTGATAACGTGTTGTGATTGTAATAGGTATGATAATAGATATGAAGAATCACGTTCGTGGAAATAGGGAAATAAGAAAGGAAAAGAAAAACTCAGAAAACATTGTACGATGGTTGCTATTCAAACGTCAAGTTACAAGCATATTAAATTTCGAATATCTTTTTATCGACATTACAAATGACATAAAACCTAACAAAAAGTATCTTCCAAATAGATTTTACAACATTGTTACTATAAAGTAGGATGACAGGTAGGAATTGATAGGTACCTTCAAATTGCTCCATAGGTACTTCTGCAAAGCAAGTAACGCGCACGCACAGCTAATAATATTCTCTAATCATAAAATCCAAATTCAATTTCGCGAAGCTTCCAAAACTTTTTCTTTACCTTTTAATCACACGTCCTTCGAGTACACATAAAAAATAAAATTGTTCCGAAAACCGAGGTGCGCCGTCAAAGTCGCTGGCTGCGTTCATTTTTCTTTACTCTGTAATTATATACCGTTGGGAACGGCGCGTTGTGTTATCTACTTTATAGGGACCCGTAATGAAATGAAAAAATCCTGCCTCTTACGGTTTTAGGATGTTTACGCGCCGTAAATTACTGTTATCTGCTTAAGAAATATGCATCTAATATGGAGTTATTTTAATAACGCAATCTTTTCTTCCACGGCGAAGCGGAATTAAAAATCTCGAGATTCTGTAACATAGCTTTTTCTGGCTTTGGTTTGAAGCTATTAATAAATGGGAGACTAAGCTTGTGGATTACAGCAGTTCGTGATCCAATAAACTATTGCTACTTATCTTCAGGAAGTATCGATTGACTTTGTGTTACTAGTTTGGCGTTGTCTTGCCGCGAGCGAACACGGATCACCTTGATCTCGGTTTAGAAATACAGACAATACATTCCACGTTCAAGAATTTCCGCACGGAACTGCGGCTTATTCTGACGTATAGGGTGCCATCTTTTTTTAAGAAATTGAATAAAGAATACATTTTAGCACACTGTTAGCTTAGAATAAATTTCGCTCAATAGCGCACCGTGCCTAATGGAATAATTATAAAATAGAGCTCCAAAAGAAAATACGCGTTGAAGACAATATTCTAATATTTCTTGCCGGTGATAGCATCGCCGGTAACAATGCACGTAAGTTAGTTGCGAAACAAAAACACCGGCTGGCTCCTAGGAAGTCAGAAAGAGGCAGGTCTCCTCACCTCGTTAAACCGAAGTTAAACGAAACTTTCTTACGGAGTTAAACTGAGGTTATCTTGCTTTCACGAACAATTTAATAATGGAATAAACTCGCTGAATTATATTTGAGTTTTCATTTCGTTAGTCTCGTTATATCTTCTTTCTCTTTGTGTTTGATGTTGGTCCATTTCACTGTAACATTAATTAGGGAGACTTCGTTAAACCTCGCGATTTCTTGCTGGTCACATTTTCTGTTTTGTCCTACCGTTGTTGGTGCAAATAAAAGATTTTTTTGACAATGGAATCTTCATTTGTTTCTGAGCTTTTGAAATGGATTTCGTGGTAAAGCTGTGCCACCTAGCTGTGGTCACGATTCTTGTGTCAATAACCTCTTGGGACACGACTTTTGTTTTGACCTACAAATTGGAAAGTGAAAGGCTAATTGCTAATCAGACATGGATTACTAAAGGGTTAATTGGTTGGATTTCGTAGATTGTTTTAGGATTGTTTAGGACTCGCTTGTTAGACAATAGATTCATTTAAAAACTTGCTACTATGGTTGTTAAACTTCAATCAATATGTTGTAAAAGTTCAAGTATTTTAGGAGTAAATAGAAACTCGAAATCAAAATTAAATTTTCAATTCACTGAACTTCGAACATTCTATAAATAGTTTATTGGGACGTTTTTTTATCAAATCTACGTCGTGTGACACAGTGTTCTCAGGCGGAGACAAAAACAGAGCTATTTAGAAGCCAGGGTTGGGGGAGTGCGAAACCGAGCCGGTTCGTGATAAGCATCCATTTTTGCGAGGTCCTTTCTGCGAATTTATTAGGCAGTTTGCCGTATTGGCCGCAGTGGGGCGCGGTACGTGCGTCGTGAAGAGATGCGACTTGCTGTCGCAAGAAATGGGACTAGGTGGATGTTTTAATATAAAGTCAGGAAGAAATTAAATAGATCGTTTATTACATTATTAGTGTCACGTTTTGTATTATTTCAATATCAGTTTTGGTGCGCAGTAAATACAAGATTTTGTGGCAATTAGATAAGATCATTCCGTCTTACTATAGTTACACATAACAATCGTTAACGCGGTTGTGCCATATAAACTACTTCTCTCTAGACCCCGTAGAGGACCTCAGGCCGTATTATGTTTAAATAGATACGGCTTGAAGAAGAACCACAGGACCAAATTTTATGGCAAAACATGCCTATAATACGACTTCAAGATTGATCTATAATGATCTCTGAATTGTTTATTTTCTGACCACTGTTCATTGCGTGCAGTTTCATTTTAGCCAACTTTTTCTGTCGGACTGTCTCTTCAACTACAGTCACACTCCGAACACATCTTAACATTCGGATCGAAAGACCCACGGGAGAGTCTCTGTCCTTTTTATGGCGCCCCCTTTAAAACAAGGCGTTGATACCTAGCGGCTTCGATAGCTTTCACACGAGCCCATATATTTTATGACACTGACAATCACCATCCACTATGAATCTTGGAGCCATTCCGTTTAATGCCTCTTAATCAAAGGTTCAGGGATACTCGAGGGTTTTTGGTTTTGGTGCCAATTTGAATAAGGTGCAAATTAGTATTAGTCTGTTGAAATCTTGTGTCGATTAACATAATAATAGTAGTGCATGCGTCTATCTTGCATTGTGTACAGTTTAAGAGTAAATTTATTTATCTCGTTAAGGGCGCATTCCACCAAACTTTTAAATTAAGTTTTGACAGTTTTCCATACTATAACTGTCAGATGTCAATTTTATTCTGCGGATAAAAGATCTGTGTTCAGCAGCTCAGGAGATTAATAAATGAAACGTGTGGACTGTTTACTATTTAAATTATTATATTAGAAAAGGCGATGAATAAGTAGCGGTACAGTGATTTGTCAACGGGAGCGCGAGTGTCGTCCTAGCCGTGCAATCGTGAAGTGAAGCGCCGCCGTCGCCGCCGCCGCCGCGCCGCCGCCGCTCCCGCGGCGCCGCGTCCCGCGCCCGCGCCTCAGCCGCCGGTGACGTCCGTCCACATGCTCATGCGCTTGACGCGTGAACATCTGACTTTGGTAAAATCAGCCCTAAGAGAATTAAACTATTTATAAACAAGAAACCAAACTATACAGTACTTATCAATTCCATGCAAAAAACAGACATCACGTCACTGCGTCTTTATGGTTTACCTAGTTGTAATTATGGATGGGTTGCATTAAAATTTAATAATATAAAAATTTTGCTATTTTTTTTTATTTCTGCTAATCAAAGTACTGGCCCAAATTATCTATACAATTTTGCCATTTTGATGGCAGTTTGTTTATCCTTTTATGAGTACTGTAGAAGTTTACCGGACGAGAGGCGATGAAATCAGCGAAAGCGTTTTGTGCTGCCTCTCGGGTGATGAATTTTTTCTCAGTTAAATAATTGTCTAAATTTTGAAATAAAGTAGAAATCTGTTGGCGCAAGGTTCGGTGAGTACGGTGGGTGACGGAGAGCTTTCAGCTGTAACTTTTGTAGCTTTGCGATGATCTGTCGTGAAGTGTGAGCTCGCGCGTTGTCGTGGAGAAGCAATGGGGAAGAGCGATTGACCATTCTTGGTTGTTAAATTGCGAGCTTCTCCATCATTGTTTGCAATTCGGTAAGAAGCTGTTATGTACAAGTCCGGAACTGGTCCACCAGACAGTCACGATCATCTTCCTATGAGTAATCTTTTTTAGTGCACTGATTAGGTGCTGTACCCGTGTCCACCAACTGAGACGAACGCTTACGGTTGTCGTACACGATCTACTTTTCAAGGCAGGTAACAATTCGATTAAGAATTCCATCGTTTCTATGCCGATTCAGTAGTGCTATGCATGCTTCGACGCGTAAGGCTCGCTGTTGGGTCGCTTAGTTCGTGTGGCACCCACTTATCTAGCTTTTTTATCTTTCCGATTTGAAGCAAGTGCTTCAATGTTGTTTTGACACTAACTCAAAGGCCCGCAGCAAGCTCAGCCGTAGATTGAGTTGGATCTGCTTCCACTATCGTCTTCAATTCGTGGTTGTCAACAATGGTTACCGGTCGACCGCGAGGCTCGTTCTTCCACTCAAAATTTCATGATTTAAAACGGTGGAACCAATAATGGACCGTGTTTATGCAAGCAGTGTTAGACCCGTACACGTCGTTAATGTGTCGTGGTGTTTGCGCAGCGGTATTTCTACGTAGGAACTCATCTTCAAAAATTGTACGAATTTTCAGTTTATCCATGGCGCCAAAAAGTACTACAATTTCACAAAAACAAAAACCATCTAAAAACAAATGACTGCATTTGAAATTAAATTAGCACGGCTTTCGAATATTTTTATTTTGACTTGCGTGCCAATCCACAAATAATTAAATCTGAAAATACTGGTTATAGGATCTCCAATTACATAGGTAAATACCTATTATTAGGAATGTTGATTTCACAAATAAAATAGTTCCTGATTTCTCATCGATCCTTCCTTTGCGGTCTCGCTTATACGGCCTTCTTGTTACGAACATTTTGTATTTCAACCGAATTTGTAAATAATTTACGTATTTCTGGAAGCTCTATGTAGGTCTACTAAGTTAATTTAATTATTACTGTTTTTGAAGATTGATACTATATAGATACACTTTGAAATAATTATATTTTCTCTACTTCCTTTACTTAATTCGATTCTGCTAAAATACGTTGCATGTCAGTCATTAATTCATAAACATCTTGATCACTAAATAATATAGATAGGAACATAATATTGAAAATTTCAAATTATAAAAATAATTTCTATTGGGTCTATATGTTCAAGATAATATTACTTAATTATATTTATTATATATATTGCTGATTAAAAAGATTTGTCCATTAAATAAGCATTAATCGAATACTAACATTGTTCTATTAGGAAGGCCACTAATTTCTTTTTAAAGTTTTAAATTGTATAATTTTTACCTAATTACATGCGACAATTTATTGTTTATGGTAGGACCCATACACTACAAATAACACTTTTTCTCAATAGCACTGTGTTACAGGACTCGATTTGTAATACATTTTTGAATTGATTTCTGACAGGTAGTTTTCTAGTTTCTGACGTCCCTTCGCGTCGTGGGAAATAGGTTTTATTGGTCTTACAAACATGGCCATTTCCAGAATATACAATGACGAAAATGTAAGCACCTAATGCATCCTATGTGTCATTTTGATGTAGGTATATGCTATATTACTGTATAGTTTCGTCAAAATTCGTTCAGTAGATTTTCTTGAAAGAGTAACAAATATCCATCCATCCATCCTCACAAACTTTCGCGTTTATAACTTTAGTACGACTTAGGATAGAGATATAGATATGAATGTTTTGAAACCACTCTTATGGCATGATTTAAGCTTGAATGGTTATATTGGAACCAATTCAATTTGCTGAATAATATCCCAAATAGCGTCACTAAATAAAAACTACTAACCCTTCTGATGTTTAAATGACAGTGTAGCACCGGAGCTCGCAATCACATTCGATTGCCATGCAAATCTCTCCTAAATTGTGATCGCCAGCGTACGTTCGGAGTAAAACAATTCCAGCCTTTATTTACCACTTTATTTCAATGGCAGCCGTGAGTTTGGTACATTGGGATGGAAACATGTTGTTAGAAATATCTTCTAATAGGTAAGGTAATTAATGGTAATGCCCGTGACTAAATAATAACAGCCGCACAGGTCGATCGATCAGGTTAAGCTACGCTTGCCGCGATTGGTCTGTGGATGGGTGACCATCTTTACATATCGTGACCCCTCCGTGCCTCGTAAAGCACGTTAAGCCGTTGCCGCGTTGGTCCCGGCTGTCATTCGTGGTTCTTTGACAGTCGTTACGGGTAGTCAGAAACCCGAAAGTCTGACAACCAGTCTAACCATGGGTATCGTTTTACCCAGAAACTGGGTTGTGGAAGTCAGAGGCAGTAGTTCCATGTAAAATACTGGTATTCAGCTGCATCCGGTTAGACTAGATAGTTGGGAAAAGGCTAAGCAGATGATGCTGAGGTAAGGTAATTAAGGAATACCACTGTTAGTCTTTAGATCATATTTCTTTATTTTAATAAAAACGTGGAAGAATGGATGTTTGGGATGCATGAAGAAGCCTCGTCGTGTAACACAGTTTGTTCCGCCAGTTACTCAACTGAACCGAGCGCTCGGCGTATCCTGGACAGTCTCACCCAACACCTTATTTGACTGGCCAATTCTCCCCTTGCGGTGGTAGGGTTAACACCCGCCTGGTTTGCGACCACCCCCCACCGCAGTCAAGCAGCCTGCTGTTTCGTCTATGCGTGGGAGTTCCAGTGCCTTAGGCACGCTCGTGTCATCATAGAACTCATCCATCGCTTTCTATCAGGCGTGATCGAGGTCAAGAGCGGGCCAATTCAGAAAAAAGAAAACTACGTGCGTACTGCATTACTTTATAATCTTCTATCACAAAATCAACACGGCCGGGCTAGTGCTGCCCCTGTTCGATAACTAGTGCTGGGCACATTTCCAGTACTACGTAGTTTTGAGACAGATATGAATTTAGAATTAGATGGTCTTTCCTTTATCTTAAACTCAATATTGTTAATACAATGGCAATGTGCAAGGTTGTCTGACAGTAGGTAGGTACTTACCGAGCAGGAGGTTGGTCAAATGGGAATGAATAGGTACATGCATTCTTATATAAAAGTTAACGAAACGACACACTGTATGAAGATTCATGATTGAGTTGGTGAAGATATCGGTACAATTAGATGGATTTATCATTTATACTTAATTAAAGTACTTTTATAACATATTTGCTCATAAAGGGTCTCTTATTTCACCAGTTTCAATATCGTAATGTATCTCATTACGCACTTGTGCGGTAATGCATAAAAATGAATAAAATTAACTTGGGAGATAAAATATAATAAATAAACATTTAATTAATTTTGACAATAAATTACAACCATTAATGTCTGTAACAAAAAGAAAAATATTTATTTACTTTATTAATAATACTGATTGTTCTGTGCCTATGCCTGAAAAAAAAGCGCCAACGCGCGTGCATCACTTATTTGTTAAGAAGTAAAAATTATTCCGCGCGCTTTTTCTTTTCGCTGTACTTTTTTTTTATTTGAAAATGTCGTCAAGTAATGATGGATTTATTATTTCCACACCGCCAGAAGTCTCAGAGGTAGCGAAAAAGGCTACTCTAAGCCTCTTGCCTGAGAAATCGACCGATAGATACTTACAAGCGTATCAAAATTTCATCATATGTAAAACAAGCAAATATGCAAATTCAGTCCGAGTTTTATTTATTTCCTCGCAAATATGTTATAAAACGTCGTATGACATACGTGCGCTTTGAAAATTACAGCCGAGGCGATATTTTTGCCCGAGTCGTAGGCGAGGGCTAAAAGAAAGCAGAGGCTGAGACTTACCGCACTTATATCATAATGTACTATTACCGCCCTATGCACCACTCAGCAAAAAAAGAATTCCCATGCGTACAGGACCTTGGAGCCAAAGTTGTTTCAGGCATAATAGTCAACAAGGCAACTACCATATCTATGTACAAACCACCTACCTACCATTACCTACCTACCTACCTACTCGATAAATTACGTAATCGATATATCATTCACATTTCAAAGTAACCTTACAAGATCAGACATGATGTGGGTGTTATTTATTACCTAGGCATTTGAAGGGCGTCAAGACGTAAAACCACAATATACCTATTTTATTTATTTATGTTATATCGATATACTTCAAGTATACTCAGATTTGTATCATCCCACACTAGAGGGATATTGAAGCGAACAAAACCAAGAGGATGAAAAATCAACGATTCAGAGAAAAGTGATTTTATTATCAAACACTCCGTTTTTATTGAATTGTTTTAGTTCAATTTTACCTACGTGCTTCTCTTAAAGTCAGCCTTTGATGTGTCGACCTTGAAGGCAATCCGGGTATGAATTGAACAAAATGTTTACCAAAATTCTAGGAAGGGTTTGATCTAATTTGTGTGGAGGTACAAAATATAACTCCTAACAGTTTTTCTAAGCAAAGAAAGACAATTGTTCAAAAATACGGGACAAGAAAAATCTTGAACGATTGCGATGTCAAGCAGTAGCTAAAAAATAAACGAGGAACTAGCAAAAGATAAATTAAATGATGGATGATATTTATAATTTATCTACTTTTGTGAGTTCATTGCTTATTTTGGCAATTGCTTTTTATTTTAGCTCCCTTCAAAATGGTTGAGCTGAATGGTGCCGATCTATGCGTCATGTTCGTGAACGGGCGCCGTCAGTTGGGGCTGGTCATCACTTAGCTGCCTCGGCTTATTTTTAATTATTTTAATATTGAATTGTTGTTTTCTTACCATTTGCTGTACTCTGGACACTTTTAACGCGTACGTCTTTTTTACATCGTTCTCACATATAATTATAAATTCACATTATTGATGTAACTAATATTTTTGTAAAACTATAATTTAAAAGAGTGTCCATGGAGTTTCTTGCCCGTTCTTCTCCATAGGTACCTACGCTTTGGAATGGGCAACTAGCTTCATATTTTCTGACTGACCGACTTTTTGACAATTCAAAAGTGCCTGTAAATGGTTTAATTGAAATAAATGCTTTGAGTTTGAGTTTGGTGAGCAAAAGTATAAATGTTTCCACATTGCACATTGCAGGTTTGATAGTGGCTTGTGTGATTGGAAGTGTGTTTGTTATCGTCCGATATCTATCATGTATCATACAGAATGTTAGGTTAAACGAGGCACACTTTAAGGATGTTGTACTCATAAAAATGAACAGCGTTTGCTATGGGACCAACTCACAAACATGAAAAAAAACGGCTGTTTCCTATGATGAGTGATGCGGAATTTTTATTCGAAATTTCAGGAAGTATTCCACAGAAAAAGTTGTTAATTTTCATGAGTAGGTACCATACACCCTTTAGGTATGTCACTCATTTAACCTGTGATATAACAATCAGGGCATTGAAATATATAAAAATCGTTGCTCAACAAAGTCGTTGATCCACTGCAATGTTACCCTGTGGCAGTCTAGGCGTCTAGAAGTGTGTTGGACAAATACCCCTGATACGAGCGAGGAGCGAAAGAATCAGCTTTGTTCGGGCGACCGGCCAAAACATGATTATGTTGGCAGCCCGCTGTACCGCCATGTCTAGTGGGGAGTCATATTTATGTGTTGGTATGCCTGTAATGTAATTTGGGGGTCAATAAGAGCGCTGAACTTATTAATGGGATGGATTTTAAATTTGTTTTTAAATGTGAAAACATGACGTGAATGTGAAAAGGGTTACAGGGCTAAGGAAGGAGTACGGGTGAGTTTTAGTCAGTAAAGTTTGACACTCCCTTCCGCTCCACCCAGAGCGGGAGGGGACATTTAATGATTTCACATACTAAAAAAAAAACGTTTTCGCTTGGATGAATTTGATTTTTAACCTACTCAGCAGTAAGTGCGGGTCAACTTTAAACCAATATTATGCTCCACTACACTAACAAGACCTAAAATCCGAATATGTTCCTCTAATGATAGTTTTGTGTTGTTGTATAAATATATAAAACTGTCTGACCCCACAGACATAGTCCTGTACAATTGGCGCAGTGGTTAAGCGATTGACTGTTGCCCTGCGTGGCGCGGGTTCAATTCCAGCAGGGAACAAATATTTGTTTGACCTACAAGTAGTTATTCCCGGGTCTGGCAGTTTGTGTATGTGTTTAAATGTTTGTAAACGCACCCACAATACAGGACAAATTCCTAGTGTGGGGTTACGTTAAAAAAAAAACCTATAGAAAAGGGACTTTTAGTTTTTCCATATTTCCAAAGTTCCGCAAGTTTTCCAATTTATATTTACCTAAAACCTTTTCAAATAAAAAAAAATACTTAGCCCAATCGGTCGAGCCGTTCTCAAGTGATCCCCTTACCAATGAACAGCATTTCATTTTTATTTATATAGAAATAGATGATCATACATTAACAAATCAATCAGTGAATAAACTTAATATACCATCGAAAATTTGACTCACGCTAAAATAGATAGACAACGATATAAAAAACGAATGACACGACGAAAAATTTATAAAATGAAACACCAATCAAAATCATATTCATAAGACCGTTTAATTTCCAATTCATCAATGCAACACTGCAGCATTAATCTGTGCAGTTGTTTGCAAAAACACAGTGTAGTGTATAATATACAGCCTGCTGCCAATGCAATCACCGCCTGGCGAGGTTCCCACTCTAAAAGGATTGTATTTGATGCCATGTGACGCTATATCACGTGCTTACTGCGGGTGCGGGCCACAATTTTGTCATGTTCGAGCTGTTCTGAATTTAGGAGAGTGGCTGTGGATATTGTGAATGTTTAGGGTGTTGGAATACACCTTTACGTAGTCCTCCTAGTGCAGGGGATGCTACACACATGTTTGGATCGGCATGATTCGGTACAGTCTGGCGGCAACGACGAATAAATGTGGATATATGTGGGAAATTGGGAAAAAGCCGCTCAGCTTAGCTCGAATTGTGCCGAGCTGACCCGAACATGTGTGGAAAAGGCCACCCTCTTCTTCTCTTAAGGCATCTACATGCCAAACACAGTTTGTCGATCGTCATCGATCGTCATCAGCCGAATGAAAGCTGAATATGTGCAGTAATTGCTTCGTTGGTTGGCTTTGTACCTTAACAAATAATTCTTAATTGAATGTGCCGACTTAAACATGTGGATACAACCCTAAGACATTCTTTTTAAGGGCACTACAGGACCTAAACGCAAAAAACGCAAGTTTTCTATTGCCTAAAAGTATATAATCGACTACAGTAAACAAAATCAGAAAAAAATATGATATTCTTCAGGATATAATTATGCTAGTTAGATAGTGTGTTAAAAACACAATACAACTAATATACATACAATCATTCTTATTTTTTGTCAGATTATTCTACATATTATATATTAGTTTTAGTTTGATGCGATAGAAAAAAATCATGAAGATACCTCTAAAATATTTATTTTTACAATAAAAACCATAGGTACTAATATACATACAATCATTCTTATTTTTTGTCAGATTATTCTACAAGCAACATACTAAAGCACTAATGTTTAATTTTTTTAGTCCAAACAATAGATTTTTGTAAATAGATAATTGCTTCATATTTTGCAATAAATTACCAGCGTTGTGTCATCGCGCTTCTCTTTCTTTTCTATGCAGTCCGACAGTGACTGCACTTTAGGTCGTGTCGTTTTTTTGGAGAAACATCGACGTAACTGCTATTTTACTTTTTTTTACGTCTTTGTTTTTCCTAACGTAAATACGTTTCTTCGTGCTTTAATAATAATAATAAACCGTTTATTTTCAGGTAAGAAAGACCCACAGGTATATACCTTGACCTACGTATACTACGTTGCTTTGTCATATAATATTTAATTCATTTTCGGAAATAAAAATATTTACGGCGATATTTCTCCAAATGAGCGATGTAGTCCCCTTAAATCAATTCGTGTCAACAATCTTTTTGTATGTCGTTTATGTCATTTATAACGGGACCTCTCCCAAATTTTTTAACAAAAAGATGGCTTTAAAAAACACCACCGTGTCTAATAGGGTAGTACCATCATAAAATACTATATTTACGTTATAACTATGTACGTAGATCCTTGTACTTGCATTAAAAACACTTTCAACACTCAAACGATAAAAAGGCAGCCTCCATTATCTTATCCTGAAAATTTCTAGCGAAAAAATAGTGCATTTTGCACTCTTTAAAGTCCCCCGAGCTTAATATTACACGGGCATACATAGTTACACAGAAAAATGCCCCTAACGGTTGTCACCTTGGGAAATTTTACACTCTACAGCATATTCTCACCTAGGAAGGAGCAATGGTATTTCATAGAGGGATGCCTAGCGTGGCCGGGGCTGAGGCATGGGCGGGAGCGGGAGCGGGTAAATAAAAGCCGCTTGGATTAAAACAGAAAGTTAACAAGACAGTTTTTGCACGCGTTAGATTCACAGCACTTGTTTTTTTAGAACTTCTGGTTGTTACTTGATGGTGATGATCTTTTGGTTTACGACTGTGTTTATGTCAATGACTAAGAGAGTACAGCCTACCCAATAGTTTTGTTTTTTTGGAGTGAAAACTTCTTTAGCGGCGCTGTGTACTTTTTTTGGAATGGGTAAAAACTTCTAAATTCGCGTCAGGTCACGTGACCCTGATCGAAAATTCGTAAGACGTGACGCGCGTTGTTGAGGACAGCGCCATCTATGCACATCGGGAAGAACTACGAGGGCCTCGCGTACTAACTACGTAGGCCTCGCGTAATAACTACGTAGTTCATCCAACAACGACGAGATGGCACTGAACCACGGATATATAACTGACGACGAGCAAATCTGAATAAATTCCTTTCACGAGAAGAATAAACCAGTCACTTTGGTCATCATACCTGATTTGCAAAAAACCCTATAAAATAAGGAACACACGCGTGTTTTGTTTATAAGACGATTCACAAAATACACTCGTAATTGTTCAAGTTTTCACTTCTGTCGGCACTACCGGAGTGCCAGTGTTTTTTTTTATTCAAATCGACTTTGAAATGGGACAGCCGAGCTTTGGCTTACTATAAGCCAAAGCTCGGCTGTCCCATTTCAAAACCTAGTAAGGGACACTTTTACAAAAATCGTTTTATTGCATAATCTTGCTAATCTAGAAGGTCTCTACCAAATACAAAAACACCAGCTTTATAAACGTACATAAAAGGAGATATATTTAAGCATCGATACCTAGTAAGTGCACCTTTCACTCCCTAGTGATCATTTTAAAACCTAGTAAGTCACTTTAACCAATTCAAAAAATACTTTCCATAGGCTGACCAATATTACGTGTATGCGCTCTTCTGTAAAATTTCATTTTAAGTCCTTACTAGGTTTTGAAATGGGGCAGCCGAGCTATGCCGTCTAAAACTAAGCGACATTGCCCGAAACATTCTCTAAAATTAAACTCTAATTTGAATACAAGACATTATCTATTGTTGTAACACCGCAACGGAACATAAGGACTTAAATAATAACAAGTAATTACAAGTTTAATTTTCATGTTAAGTACCGCTAGTACAAGCGACTTGGAAGCAGTTTCACAATTACATAGTTAATGCGGGAATCGTTACATTATTACGTGATTATGGTCAGGAGGTTCCTAATTAGCACACCACATAAGTATCTCTGGGTACATTTGGGTTAGCACATGCTATAATTTGCATTATTAACAGACCTACACAAGGATGCGTTTGTAATATACATTGCATTGATTAGTATTAAATTCGGTCGGGAGGATATTAGAACGAGCTTAGAACTTTACCTTTATTAATATGTCTTTCATATACCTATCTAGGTTGCCAACTTCACCTTCCACGTTGGGAATTATTTCCAGTATTTTCAAGAATTCAATCAAATTAGCCTATCGCAGTCTGCTGCTTGACATATGCCTCTCCCAGGCTGCGCCAGAACACCCTGCCCTCCGCTTTCCGCATCTAGTCTGCCCCAGCCACTTTCTTAACGTCATCGGTCCATCTAGCTGGGGGCGTCTCAAGCTACGCTTGCCGTTACGCGGTCTCCACTCCAGGATCGTCTGCTCCATCAGCCATCGGTCCTTCGACAAACATGGCCAGCCCTCTGCCACTTCAGTTTGCTTACACTGCAAGCTGGTCCAGTATTATAGAATCATCATCATCTGCCTAGCCTTTTCCCAATTATGTTGGGGTCGGCTTCCAGTCTAACCGGATGCAGCTGAATACCACTATTTTACATGGAGCTACTGCCTATCTGACCTCCACAACCCATTTACTGAGTAATACGATACCCCTTGGTAAGACTGGTTGTCAGACTTTCGGGACTTTCAGGTCAGACTACCCGTAACGACTGTCAAAGTTCCACGAATGACAGCCGGGACCAACGGCTTAACGTGCTTATAGAAGAAATAATATAGAATATTATAAAATAATAAAAAAAATCAATACCATAAACTACTACTAGAAGAAGAAAGAAGAGTGTTGAAATTCTTAAGCACTGCATGCCAATGCACTACTAATTCAACGTCACCCAGATAAATAAACATTTATAAAAGCGTACCCCTTTTCACTTCGAGCCCACCCCTGCACCCTCACATATTCCATACAATCGCAAACATTAAGTGTAAGCGCTCCTCTAAATAATGGCAAAGCATTAATTACGGCGATAGTTAGGCGTGCCCCAGGGAACCATTCTCTGCCCTACTAGTGTAACATTAGCATTTTAACAACTTTGATATGATGCTAATGTGCGAGCTTTGATTTGTTTGTCTTGTTTTAGTTGGTTGGGCTTCCTTCCTTTAAATTTAGCTTCTTGTATGCCATTCACTGGGTTGGAGTGAGTGGGGGTTTTATGTGTCAGTAAATTTCTGTGATGTTGACAAAGCGATAAAGCATCATCGTTTACTCGTCAAAGAATGGTATTTGGGCTTCTTGCATCCATCAGATTCTAGAATCTTCTTTGGAATATGATGTCTTTTTCTGAAAAAGACAAGTTATTGTATTACGCTCTACCTACGTCATCAGGGTCTCAACTAAGTAATCTTCTTGTGTGTACACACACCAGCACATCAAGCTACTACAATCTGTCAAACTTTAATAGATTTTCAACTTTATCGCTAAAGCTTAAAGTTCGAAGTTGATTGGGAAAATTTGACAGTTTCGGGTAGCTTGATGTGCTGGCGTCTGTACTAAAACGTTTGTCCTCATATGGCATCGGCTTATTCCAAACTTTCATTGCACAGACTCGACCTAAACCCGTTGTTATCATCACAGACTTAAAGTCCTTGGCTACTTTAAATCCTCATTCAGTTCTTGCCTTGCACCTACTACCACCATGTTCCCGCCAACGGCGGGCGTTTTACGCTAGATTCTGATACGAGACTCCCCCGAGGCCTCTGCAAAATAACTTCTAGTGTGGAATTTTTATTAACCACCCGCTTTGAGTGGTGCGCCGGTGATAAATCGCGGCGTATTTTATTTTGGACGTCTATCCGGGTCTAGATCTAGCAGGGTTAAGGATGTTTTGCTATTATGTACACGTCCGAATGTACTTACAAAGGAGCCTACGAATATTTCTGTCGTACATTTTATTATGGTAATGCTGAAATGTGAAATGTTTTCTTGGAAGGGTACCTTAGTGCAGATTGTGATTCATTTTGTAAAGAATTTCATTATTTATCTCAAGAAGTTAGTGAAAATATCAATAAAACATAATCTAATGTATACTCTTTAGATAGATCTATAGTTGAAACGACAGCAGCTACAGTTATTATTTTGAGTGTGACAGTAGTTAAAATTCAAATATAGGTACATATAGTGGTAGGTTGTAAGACCCTCATCCATGTAGTACCCATGTATAGTAAATAAGAGTAACCCTTCCCCTCAATCGACTTTTACGATGGAGTTTTACGACTAGCGCGAAATGATAATTTTGTTTCCCTTCAGTTTTAGATTAGTTTTAGGGAAAGGTATATGAATTTGTAAGCTTGACGATGGGTTGAATAAATTATTGAATATGAATGAGCTATCAAGGTCCAATCACAAAATTACTACATATTTCCATTATAAGCCATGCTTTAATAATCTAAAAATTAAAACAGTTTCAAGCAAGAATAATCAGCCTGTAATGTTCCCACTGCTGGGACACAGGCCACAGGTCTCTTTGAGAAGACACTGTTCGATACAGAACATAAGAATGTATCCGAATTTAGTTTTTTTTATCTGTATAAAAAGAGACAAGCGAAATGAAGAAGTGTACGGACGAGTTTTTCTTACAATACAGTTTTGCTTTAAACTAAATTTTCTGGTGTTTCAATTATAAAGTTACCGAGCTATTGAAGGAAGAAACAACAGAATGGTCCTTCTAACCGTCGTCAACAAGAAGATAAATAATTAACACTTGTTGGAGTACCATGCGCTAAGCTACTACGCATCAAGGTAGGAGAGGTTAGCTGACTGCAAATCCACGAATAAGAAGATTCTCACTCAAGAAGATACACTCCCGAGGCGCAAATCTACGCGGCGCGCTACTCCGTCTGCGTAATACTCGAGGAAGTATTATAAACTTCATTTGAAGAGGTCTTCGGAGGTTGCAGCAAAGAAGAAAAAGTCTATCCAGCGGTATTTTACTGTGTGGAAGCGACATTCAACGCTTGCAAACAGCGCGGGAGGCATTTCTCCGCGTTTTGCAAGAAGAAAACTGTAATTTTTATTCATCGTTTTCATCAATCATCAAAAAGTTGAAGGTATTGTCTGATTTAAATTAAAAAAAAAACAACCTGCATCATCTTTGCTAGGTGTTCTACGGGTCAACAAAGTGGCAGCACCGTGTGTATCCGAACGTTCAACAAAAATTTTCGTCCAATCACAGCGAAGAGCGCAGACGCCATACTTTTTTCAATTGTCAAACTTGTCAAACCAGATTTTCTTTGTGCTCAATAATTGTTGTAATTTTTAATGTAAAAAGGCATACAATTAAGTTAATTAGTAGTATTTCATACTAGTTTATTGTATTATCGAAAAAAGAAACAGGTAATTCCAAAATTTTGCGCATCTGCAAGTATCTTTTGGTATAATTTTGTGCAAAGCACTCACTTAATTGGGCTTCGGCGCTTGTTTGTTATATATATAGGTGCAAAGGATGTCGGACGCAGAAGGCAAGGAAAGGTTGAAAGTTATGAGACAGGATAGAGGATACATTAAAGGAGGAATTTCTAGAATTAAAAACTTCTGTAATTCTGAACAGTTTTCCCAAAGTGCGCCAACATTATTACATGAGATGCGTGTACGTTTGGTTACGTCATTGAAACAATACGACGACATAAACAGGGAGATTTTACGTTTGTGTCCTGATGATCCTGAGGATTATTTCGCGACGGAAGAAAAGTATTTTACTTCAATTGCGGCGATCGACAGTGCTCTGAAAAATGCATCTGATTCAACGCGTACCGTAGAAAATAAACCTGAAGGTGAGTTCAAACGACTTCCTGCTATCAATATCCAAACGTTTGATGGGAAAAATATCGCTGATTACTATCCGTTCATTAATATGTTCAAGGCTGTAATCCATGCCGATGAGAAGTTAGGATTATGTGAGAAATTATACTATCTTCGCACCTTTTTGTGTGGTGAGGCTTTAGATCTTATTAAAAACCTTACACTAACAGATGAAAGCTACGCGGCTGCTTTAGAGTTGCTTAAAAATAGGTATGATAATATTCCTAAAATAATTAACTATCATATAAATTGCTTGTTGGACTTGCCGTCTTTCACAAAATGCACTGCTTCTAACCTGCGTTCTATTGTCACTAATGTACAGTTGCATTTAGCTGCATTAAACAATTTAAAACAGCCAGTAAAACAATGGGATGTGCTTTTAGTCAACATCTTGGCAAAAAAGGTAGATATCTACACTTATAGGGGTTTTCACCTAGAGAGGAATATGAAAGAGGTTCCCACACTTTGCGAATTTCTTGAATTTTTAGAAAAGCGTGCAACTGCTATGGAAACCATGACTGAAGAGGGACCGGCTAAGGTCTCAAAGCCTGAGAAGTCGGCTCCTAAGCCGATGAGTGGTCTGGTTTCTTCTAAATCTTCAACATGTAAGTATTGCACTCAGTCTCACAAGCTTTATGAATGTGCTAAGTTTAAAATGGCTACAGAGCAGGCAAGAGCTGACTTTGTGAAAGACAAGAGACTCTGCATAATTTGTCTTAATGAGCATAAAGGCAAGTGCTTACTGCGCCTTAAGTGTGCTACTTGCAACAAGAAGCATAATACGCTTATGCACGCAAATGCGCCTAACAGTGCTACTAGTGATGATTCCAACAACAACAATGCTGTGGTAACTTTGTCAGGCACCACTCGCACTAAAGATATTTTATTGCCAACGGCTATGGTCCGGTTGATTAATAAAAATGGTACATTTAGCTATGCTAGAGCCCTGCTCGATAGCGGGAGCCAAGTTTCTTTCGTATCAGAAGCGTTAGCAAACAAAGTAGACTGTAAAATATTGAACTCACCTCAGCTGATCGCTGGCATATGCAATAATGCTGAAACTATTAATAAAAAGGCAGATATTGCTGTATATTCGTCAATAAACGATTTTAAAATTGAGGTTTCATGTGCTGTAGTTAGAAATATTACTTGCCAGCTGCCACAGCAAAGTTTCGATATTAAAAATTTTTATATTCCATCCTATGCTAAATTAGCAGACAAAAAATTCAACCAAACGGGTGAAATATCCTTACTATTGGGGTGCGACGTGTTCTTTCAGGTGCTGCAGCGTGAATCATTACCGCTTACTCCATCGGGTCCGTTTTTGGTAAATACAAGCTTTGGTTATATGCTGGCTGGAAGTTTACCAGTTCCGGTACATACTTGCAAAATCTCTTCAGCTAATTTATGCCTAACTGCTCAAGGTAACAATTTTCCTAATTTAATCAGTAATGCACAGGAAAGACCATGTCATGAAATTGATACCACAATGTCACATTTCTGGGAATGTGAAAAAGTACCTATCATTTTTAAAGAGGGCAGCACGGAGCACGAATTGGCTGAGCAGGTGTTTATGGAGTCTGTTAGGTTAGAAAATAAAAGATTTTCTGTTGCATTGCCCTTGAAAGTTGAGGTAGAAAATGTTCAGTTGGGAAATTCCTTTTCCTGTGCATTGCAGAGATTGTATAACTTAGAAAAACGGTTTTGTAAAGATAGTGATTTGTATAAAAAATATAAAAAATTCATTGAAGAATACATTGAGCAGGGCCATGCTAGGTATTTTAATATTTCAAACTATAATTTGAATGCGGGTAATGTTTATTTTCTTCCGCATCATCCTGTAATTAATCCAAACAGCAAAACAACTCCTGTTCGTGCGGTATTTGACGCTAGTATGAAAAGTAAAAACAATTTGAGCTTGAATGATATCATGCTGAATGGTGCAGTTGTTCAGAGTGACCTTTTCGATATTTTAACATTGTTCAGAACCTTTGAGTTTGTTTTATTATGTGACATAAAAACAATGTATAGACAGATCCTTGTTGATGAAAAATATCGTCGCTTACAGAATGTATTGTGGCGAGATTCTCAGCACGATCCAGTAAGGTGCATTCAACTACAAACTGTAACTTACGGGTTAAAAAGTTCGGCGTTCCTTGCGACTCGTTGTTTAATAGAATTGGCGCACAAATATAAGGAAAGGTATCCAGCAGCGGCTTTTGCGTTGCAGCATTCCAGTTACGTGGATGACATTCAGTGCGGAAGTAATGATATTTGCGAGCTTACTAAAATAAAGCAGGAGTTGATAGAGTTAATGGACAAGGCCAGCTTTTCATTGCATAAATGGTGTTCAAATCACAAAGACATTTTGAAAGACATTCCCGTTGAATCACAGCACTTAGGTGACAGGGATTTTGATAAAAATAATGTTTATGTAAAAACGTTAGGGCTTACCTATGATGTAGCGTCTGACACACTAAATATGAAATGTCCGGAAAAAGATGTCCAGGAAAAATATACCAAAAGACAGATGTTGAGTTTTATAAGCAAGTTTTTTGATCCCCTGGGTCTTGTGGGACCAATACTAGTTCAAGCAAAATACCTAATGCAACAGGTCTGGTTTAACAATATAAGCTGGGATGATGAGTTGCCACCGAACCTTAATAAAAAGTGGGTTGACTTTGCGCAAAGTTTGGTTCAAATGTCATGTATTTCTATACCTAGAAATATTAATGTACAATCGTCAAGCTTTATTAAAATTGTTGGATTTGCAGATGCGTCAAATATAGCCTGTGGATGTTGCTTATATTTGAGAGTTATCGATACTAACAAAAACGTAAAGGTCAATCTCTTATGCTCAAGATCGCGCATTAATCCAAAAAATAAAATATTGACAGTTCCCAGACTTGAATTGAATAGTGCCTTGTTGTTAGCAATGCTTGCCAAAAAAGTATATAACACTTTTTCTCTCAAATACAATGTAAAAGTGTTTCTTTATTTAGACTCAAAAATTGCGCTATCTTGGCTTAAGATTGAGCCTATAAAACTCAGCGTATATGTAGCAAATAGAGTAAATAAAATCAGAGAGTTAACTACTGACTTTCAGTGGAGTTATGTAAAAACACTTGACAACCCGGCAGATTGTTTGTCACGAGGTGTCGACCCTCAGTCTCTGGAGGGGAGTTTGCTATGGTGGCATGGACCACAATACCTACAAAATTCAAACTACATTCATTGTAAATTTCAAAATAATGAAAAGTTAAATATGATGATGTATTGGAATTACAAAGCGTTCCAATGTCATGTAATCCGTGTAATCAAGCAAATTCACTTCATGAGTTTTGTGAGAAATATTCTAGCATAGATAAAATGACTAGAATAATGTCATATAAAACAATGTCATATAAAAAGATTTATTTTTAATTGTAGAAAAGAAAATGTTAATAAAAGGAGTAGCAATTTATGTCCTGAAGAGTTAGAATCTGCGCTGCATACTTTAATAAAGATTGAACAAAGTAAATATTTGAAAACTGAAATTAAAAATCTTTTATCAAGCTCACCAATAAAAACGAACTTAAATAGTTTAAACCCATTCCTAGACACCTTTGGGTTGTTGAGAGTTGGCGGGCGCTTGCAAAATGCCAACCTACCGTTTTCCAAGCGTCATCCAATAATAATACCCAAAGGGTCAGCTGTTTCTAAACTCATAATTTTAAAGGAACACTTAAGACTCAAGCATGCAGGGCAGAAACTGATTCTAAGCGTACTCAATGAGCAGTATTGGCTTATCAACGCCAACCGAGAAATTAAATCGGCAATTCATAAATGTGTTATTTGTTTTAAATTAAAAGCAAAAACTACGACTCAGCTAATGGGATCTCTGCCGATCGATCGCGTCAATATTACGCGGCTATTTCAAATAGTCGGCACCGACTATGGCGGGCCATTTCGGGTGAAGCAGACTAGAGTTCGTAACCCGGTAATTACAAAGGCATACATTGTCATATTCGTGTTTCGTCACTAAGGCGATTCATATCGAGTTAGCCTCTGATATGACCACAAACACATTTTTAGGATGTTTAAAAAGGTTTATTGCACGCAGGAATAAACCGTCCAAAATATATTGTGATAACGGTTCCTGCTACAAAGGTGCTAATAACGTTTTAAACGGGTTGTTTGAGATGCACAATGCTGCCCATCGAGATACTGTTATCAACTATTGTAGCACAGAAAGAATAACGTTCCATTTTATACCCTCTTACTCGCCCGTGTTTGGTGGTTTGTGGGAGGCAGGCATCAAAAGTGTCAAATACCATTTAAAACGTGTGATAGGGGATTCGGTTTTAACCTATGAGGAACTGTATACGGTGCTTGTACAGGTAGAGAGTATTTTAAACTCCCGCCCATTGACGCCTATGTCGCGAGATCCTGACGATATGTCTTATCTCACACCGGGGCATTTCCTCACAGGCTCACCTTTGACCTCTTATCCTGAACTAAATGTTGTTGGTAAAAACATTGGTAAATTAAGTTTTTGGAAACAATGTGTTAAAATGCAACAGCACTTCTGGGATCAATGGCACAAACAATATTTGGTGATGCTGCAAAATAGACCTAAATGGAAAAGTGAAAAACCCAATTTAGAAAAAGGGACTTTAGTTCTTCTTAGGGATAACAATGTTGCGCCATTAAACTGGCCAATGGGCAGAATTGTTGAAGTCATGCCAGGGAAAGACGGCAAGGTAAGAGCTATTCAGGTAAAAACAACCAAAGGGACTGTTATAACAACATCCCTCATGAAAGTATGTCCATTGCCTATAGATTACAGTTAAAAATAAAATAACATAAAATGTAGTTTGCTTTTCTTTCGCTTGCTGACTTTCACCTGGTATTCAGGCAAAATAAGTTAAAATAGGTAATTAAGTAAAAGTAAGTAGAAGTAGTAAGTAAGGTTTATAAATCTTTTATTTTTATGCATACAATAAGTTAAATTAAGTAAAAGTAAGTAATAGTAGTAATGTCATGGAACAAATTGTTGAAAAATTTTGTTCATTGAAGTTTCTCAGCTCTAATAAGATTGTTATTTTTATGTTAATTTAAGAGTGAAAACTTAAAAGTGAATGTTAAGTTCTTTATGCGTAGGTATACATAAAATGATAGTTCTCTATACACTTTTAAGTTCTAGGTATACACTTTAAGTTCTATAAACTTTGAGTTTTTGTTATTTTTGGCTGAGGCCCCAATATGTTCGATACAGAACATAAGAATGTATCCGAATTTAGTTTTTTTTATCTGTATAAAAAGAGACAAGCGAAATGAAGAAGTGTACGGACGAGTTTTTCTTACAATACAGTTTTGCTTTAAACTAAATTTTCTGGTGTTTCAATTATAAAGTTACCGAGCTATTGAAGGAAGAAACAACAGACACCTCGCCTACGACCTCGTAAGTCACGACCGTTAACTAGCTCCTAGTTTCAAGTAAAGTAGTTAATAATTGTTTTCAAAATCTCCGTCAAAATAAGGATGGCAGCAGGTTGCCAAGAAATAAACCGACATATGTGTAAAACATGGTAATCTCCGTTCACCATCTAGCAATAACATTTCAAATCTCGTACTGTCGTGTATATGCGTAATATACGAAATACGGTGACCGTTATAAATCACTTTGAAAATTCACTCAACGAAATGTCGCCAGGAAATGTAGAAAACGAAGCTTCGCGACCGCATCCAGTTAAATTGTAGGAGGGAGCTGAGTGGGAACTGGGAGCACAGAACCTCCACATGCCTTTCCTGAGGCTAAACTACTCTTCAAAAGATAGCCGCAAAGGAAAGGATAATGAAGTCGGTAGAGTGTTTCAAAAGACGACTTTAAACAACTCAATGTTCTTAACTGTTTGTCCAAGTTTGTGGGACTTTGTGTGAGTACCTGTTGTTGACACGTTTGGGATTCTTGACGGTTTTATGTCAATTAATTTTTTGGAAGGATTCGTTGTTCGTTTGTGATGGAAAGCAGAAACAGTCTATTTAAACGTTGAGTTACAATTTAATTTTTTTTTACTTTTCTGAAATCAATAGAATTCATAGGTGGATATTTTTATTCTTGAGGAATCTCGGGTTTGAAACATTTATTTTAAGAGAAGAACTCAAAAACCAAAACTCAATTATTATTTCAAAATTTGCATAACACTCTTGAGGACTTAAGATGTAGTAGTAGATCTAAACGCGAAACATTAAATATGAGCCCGTTCGCATCCAACCTTCTAGACACAAACCACAAATCCTTACATCTATAACCCTATGTAAACACATCGCTAGTCACGAAATACCTAACATAATTCACAAAGGCAATCAAAAGCCGAAACTGTCAGTCGATGTAACGGCGACACTTAGTGAACTTGGCCCGCCATGGGACCCTGGCATACGCTGGTATTTGCATTGCTAATCTGCCTCCCCAGTCATATTCGTGGCATCTACTTGGTGTTACAAATTGTATGTTTGTTGCTTTTTATGGCAGATCATGGTGTTGATAGGGTAGCTATCTGATTGTGTAAGTTTTACTTACCATAAATATGTAGATTTTGTAGTGTGTTACCTACTAAGAGGAGTTAGGATTATTGGCGGGACTGTTCAGGATTTAATATCATTGTTTTTTCATAGTAATTAAAATATAACAAAGAAAATACTTAGCATAGCATAAATATTTTATTCTCAACGAAGCAAAGGGTTTTTGGGATAAAGAATGTCATTTATTGACATCGCTCACTAACATTCGATTAGCTATAGTCGGGCCGTCAAAAGAATGAGTTCCTGACATGTGTCAAACAAACAATTCTAGTAGCTAATAAACATCAAATTCGCAAAATACGTATTCGTTTGTATGAAACTGCCAGGAGTTAATAACGTATTCTCTCGTCGGCCGCACTGTAAGTACAAACGTCTACCACATAACAGTAATTTACTCCAACATCAGTGTCAGTCATAGCTGGAGAAAGTTGAAATACAACTACAGACTAGGCTCAATACATGGAGACATGAAGAGCATTTTATAATGTTGTCAAAACTGATTTATGTCAATTTACAGTTTACACCAAGAGCCAAAATTGCAGCACCGAAATTTAAACAGCGCGGACGGGAGTTTACAAACATTGGTACCTAGTTATACGAGCGTGTGTAATTGCTTGGCAGTTCTCGTGAGTTTCAGACTTGAGACTATGTGGGGTGAACTTTTAGTGGTAACACTTTTAAGGAGCGATTCTACTGATCTCCTGAAACTTCCCCAGTTTTGCCTTTTAATTCCTATTTCAGGACGGAGGTTGTCGTTGAATAAATCCGTCCAACAAATACAAAAAGTGATTTTTTCAAACAAACTAAATAGTACCTACTCATGGTCCGACTATGGATACATTGCCAATCTTTGACTAGCTATAGTGGCTAAACCATTGGATCTAGTTGTTTGAGTTTGTGTATGCAGACTGTGGGGAACGTCATGTACGAAGTTTAATTTACAGTCGTTATTTGGTTTTACAAGGTGGAGACGACACTCCACGTTATATAACCAAATACATAATTATTCTAATACCATCCCACATGGTGTTATTACCATAATTATTGTTGACAAGACCCGCAGGATACAAGACGATCTTTTTTATTCTAAACCAAAGGAAAAATTCTGAAAAATAAAACATATTTTAGAAATACAACAAGGAAACGAAAACAAATCCCTAAAGACCGATATAATATTTTACCTGCGTGAATGTGGTGCCCGTCAGAACAACCAACAAACATTTAAAACACGTACCTATCTCTTTGATAGCAAAATCAATAAAACTCTGCCGAGGAATAAAGATCTCAACGAATCAAATCTAAAGGAATCTTCGGGATATATTCGTGACCTCATTTTAAAACCATTAAGCTTCGTAGACACACACCAGGATAATGATGTTGGTGGTAACACGGAGATATTTCAACACTGTGACGAGATGCGATGCGAAGCGATGCGAAATATTTAATATCGCCACATGGATTTGAGCGAGAGATAAATGTCCTAGGCTTGCATGTCCTAGGGGGGACGGGGGCTAGAGGGGGGAGGGAAATACACGTGTATTGGAATTCTTATAGTAAGGTGTTGCTTGGAAACAGGTGTAATAATGCTCTGAGTTTATGTGCGCGTTCAACAGATTTGGTTTTATGGCTTATGGAAGCAACTTTCATCGAGAAGCAGTTCTGTTTTTTTTTTGATACCTACGTATTGCCATCTCCACATCGTTGGTTACAATTTGACATTGATTTATGTCGTAGCACTAAGGACAATTTTAATAGTGCAAGTGATAACACTGTTGTAGGTACCTACTGACTGTACAACAATATTATTGAATAAAAACAATGTTACAGATTATTTTTCCATCATTTGTTGATAAGCAAAACCATACAACTCTTGTACTAATTAAAAACTGAACCACAGGTAACAGGCTATTATAGGGGGGGGTCGCTGGTACCATTTACCAATTACAGGCACTTAAGAACTGTCAAGGCGTGGGTCAGTCAGAAAGATGAAGCTAGTTACCTATTAAAAAGAAAAAATAACGTAGGTATTTGCTGAAAACCCACAATTAATTAAATTCAGAAAAATAAATATTGAAAAAGATAGTAATTTTAGTGACTCTCCCAAACTTACACATGCAAATACAGCCTAAAACTCACCATTAAAAAACCGTAAAACATTACAACAAAACAAACAACTACACACAACCCACTCCATCTTCTTAACACTCCCAATCAGTACATGTATCAGAAGATAAACCTATAAAATATAACCCTAACAATACTTACAAATGCTGATACCATTTAATGCGCTGATTTGAATCTAAACTCGCGCGCCGCGGTTGGATGTTACTTCGAACGCACCTAAACGGTCTTAAGCACTGGAACTTGGAAGTTGGATGAAGTGCAGTCATGCTTCCCAGAGGGGCTTGTATGTATTTACTTAGGCTTTCTTCTTTACTTGGTGTAATTTGCTTAGACAACTGTTTTAAATGTTTCTATGATGATTTATCTTCGAATTTCAATAGAACCAACATTACTTGTGTTTTTAATATTCTATTGATCATCATCTGTCTAGCCTTTTCCCAACTATGTTGGGGTCGGCTTCCAGTCTAACCGAATGCAGCTGAATACCAGTATTTTACATGAAGCGACTGCCTATCTGACCTCCACAACCCAGTTACTGGGTAATACGATACCCTTTGGTAAGACTGGGTGTTAGACTTTCGGACTTCTGACGACCCGTAACGACTATCAAAGATGCACGAATGATAGCCGGGACCAACGGAAAAACGTGCTTTCCGAGACACGGAGGGGTCTTGGTATGTAAATATGGTCACCCATCCATAACCCAACCGCGGCAAGTGTAAGTTAACCTGTTCGATCGACCCGTGCGGCTGAGCCACAAGCCCCTCGAATGATATTTGAGATTTATTGTTTGTATTTCATCATTTTCCATATTCATCATCAATATCATTTCAGACGAAAGACATCAATGGCACTGCTGGACATAAGCCTCGCTCAAACGCCAATTGAATTATAATCAATCCTCAATATAGATTTTAATATAGCTTCCTCTGCTAATCATGGACCAGCTATATTCAATTTATTAATTAACATAATTATCAGTTTTACGAAACGAATTGGTAATTGCTCTTTGTTATTGTTGTCGTGTTAAAGGTTCCTATTATGTATTATTTTGATAAATATAACATAGCAAACTGAAACTTAAACTCAAAGCATTTATTTCAAATGTACCTACTAATTACAGGCACTTTTGAATTGTCAAGGGGTGGGTCAGTCAGGAAGATGAAGCTAGTTACCCATTCCAAAGCGTAGTGGGTTCCTATGGAGAAAACGCGCAAGGAACTCTACGGACACTCATATAAATCAAAATATTGTTAGAAAATATTGGTAACATCATTCATGTTGAAATTATACATTGTCATGTGTGAGAACGAGATAGAAATGATGATGGCGTAAATTGTCATAATTTATAGTGATGGCATTGCATAGGATCCAATTCTATTTGTAACCTTTTTTTTTCATCATTCTAATGTTTTCTCCAGTTACTTAAATCCAAGCAGTTGTATATTCTAATCTACTGCTGTCAGGTAATATCGAGTCGACGTCACGTCACGTTGACGTCAACCAACGCGTGTATTGTTACTCACGTGGAGGGGAGTGACGTCAGACGTAGGATTATTTTGCTGCGGAATATTAGAAATTTCATTCACGTTTCGTATAACTTCATTATATTTGTCTTCGTCGGACTATATTGTGGGATTGTGCCGTATTTTTTAAATATTGTAAGCACTGCTTGTGAATTCATGTTTTTTCAAATCGTTTGCGTTTTAATTCAACAAATTGAATTGGCATATAAAAAACAACTTTCAAAGATCTTTAAAAACGGCAATAACTATTTGTTTTATTGTCAGTTTAAAATAATAAAATTTCATAAAGGCCCAAATGAAATGCCTATAATAGTAAAGTAGGAAAACTCACAGGATAAGGTAAGAAAGCCTACTCTTCTCTGGAAACAAACTCAACATTCCACGAACAAAAACAGTAATAAAACCTGAAGGAGCAAAGTCGCAAGCTGCCACTACTCTAATAAAATGCATCCCGGCAGATCCCGGCCATCCATCAGCTGCGCAACTTCAGAAATTATCATTACATTAATGTTATTACACGGAGCGGAAAAAAGTAAAACTTCAACGCAGGCTTTACGTGAATTTTTCATTAAAAACAATTTCTCTGGCGAACGCCATTTCTGAGATGGTTGGCAATTAGTGGGCCCCCGTAATTGCCCAAATGAAATCCTCCCGGGTATTGTAAAGACGAGGCCCCACTGTTACAGAAGGAAAAGTTAAATAAATGACCTTAGAATGTCTTGTCTTTTGAATTTCAGCGATTATAGTGAATAATTCCAATGTCAAAGTTTTAATATCTCACTTTTTTTAAGATGAAACGGCTTAGACTAATTTTGAAGTGAGATTGTAGGTAAACGATTCAAAGTGAATATTCTTCTTAATTTCCGCAGTTTTATTTATTATCTAGTTAAGAGAACTCCCACGAAAAAAAAAACAATATCAGTAGCAACAAGCCTGCAAACAAAACAAGTAAACCCTCCACTGCCCTGCTTTAAGAAAGAAAAAGTTTGTATTGGAAGTTTGTTAGGTCGAGTGACAGAATACTAATTATTTTATAAATATTCCAGACGAAAGAATAACATAGATTTCACTGCTACAAGATGTGCCCATACTGACAGATCATGTTAACGTAATAGTGGATAAATGTGACTAACATTCAAGTGGGCACGTCCACTCAATGTCATGTCGTTAGATTTAACCGCTTCAACTTGGCTTCAGATATCGCATTTGGTTTCGTCGTGTGGTCATATTGGGCACAATGTAGAATAATAATTTTTGCTTTCTTGATAAATTTACAAACCACCAGTGGTCCACTTTAGCCCTGGATCGAAAGAGCTGGAAGTCATGGGGAGACGCCTTTGCCCAGCAGTGGGATGATGCAGGCTAACAGTAACACAAACAGAATACTTTGCCATCACTCACTGTCATATCGGATATACATTAAAACCGAGTACATCCCGAGGACAGCCGAGCACATCCGAAGCGAGTATTTTTTAAATCGTTTTATAAACAAAACACACGCGGTGTCGCTTACGGTAACATTGGCGCGAGTTCAATGGTTTTTTACCATCTCTAAAAACGCGCCTAAAGAAGTTTTCACTTCACAAAAAAAAGGATGTTGTATTGATTATAAAGAGATAAATAAAGAAATAAACGTACGTTACGTTTATTTGCGTTTTCATGTCGCCAAGGAAGAAAGCAAACACTGAAAAGAAACTGTTTGCTTTGGTGCTTGATTGCTTTTTATTTATTTTCTGTTCCAATGAAGAACAACGAGGATTGATTCATTCCTCCCTTTTCTAAAATAATGAGACAGGTATGTCTTGCATTGTAAATAAAACAGATAAAAACGTACACTTACTACGTATGCGAGTACCTTATTAGGCTAACCGTTAGGTTCTTGTAAAAGTTCAATATATCCCGCGCCTTATTCAATGGTTCTTCGTACAGACGCCAGCACATCAACCTACCCGAAACTGTCAAATTTTCCCAATCTACTTTGAACCTTATGCTTTAGCAATAAAGTTGAAAATCTATTAAAGAAATTTGACAGATGGTAAGTAGCTCGATGTGCTGGCGTCTGTACGTCCCTCAGTTAACCTATTTACGTTGTTGTTATCCGAATAATAGCGGGAAAGCCTATTTTTAGAAGATGTCGTTTAAAACACCGATACAACCGGGTTACAGTACATTTGGGTAATACGTTTCAGAGACAGATAATCTTAAGTGGCTTATTTTTTGCATCTATTTTAAAACTCTCTACAAGTTGTAGCTTAAAATATACGATATATATAGAGCAACAAGCTGTTATCATGATCATCGTAACTTACTTAAAATGGGAGAACATAAGTAACTTCTGCTAATGGTAGTAAATCATATATTAACTTGAGTATTAAAAATATGACATCAATTTCTTCCACCAATTGGTACGCAGCGGGCATGACACGGGCACGGATAATTAATTACAGGCTATCCCATAAAAGATTCAAAATATAAAATATCTCCTTTTAGACACAGCCAAACATCACAGTGGAACTACCGTCATATCTCAACAGAATTGTCAACACTCAGTCCTTTCGGCGTCTTGACTGACATTTTAATTCAATTCCAGTCAGCGCTTCAACAATGCCTCATAATCGTAGATTTCATATTTTAATTACGGGTTAAAGCCGAAATAGGTGAAGGAACTACTTAATGGATTTTATAATGGAATTGGGTATTAGGTTGGCTTTGTGAAATTGAATTTAGTTTTTTTTTCTTTCTAGATATGTTTATGTTTTAATATTGGTGATTGAGTTTGAACAGGAAAGCGAACTTGAAGTCGCAAATAAAGGTCGTGCGGTCCATGGCCCTATACGGGGCCCCGGTGTGGGCGCGTTCACTGCGGCGGCGAGCCGCCCATTATTTGAACGCGCCCCAGAAGGTGGTAGCCGTTAGGCTGATCCGGGGGTACCGCACGATCTCGGGCGAGGCGGCAAGCCTCCTTGCCGGACTGCCGCCATGGGATCTGGAGGCGATAGTCCTCGCGCGCCTGTATGAGTGGCGCGCGGAGGCACTACGTCGGGGGGAAACTCCGCTTCCGCAACAAATTGCGGCGGAGCGGACGGACCTCCGGCGCGATCTCATGGCGGCATGGAAAGAGCGACTGTCGCAACCCAGCGCAGGGCACGCCACGATAGCGGCGATAAGACCCCTCTTTGAGGAGTGGCTAGTCACGGCGCCCTCACCTACCGCCTGACGCAGGTCCTCACCGGACACGGAAGTTTCGGGAGGTTCCTGCACATAATCAGGCGGGAGGAAACGCCCGGGCGCGGATCCCTCTGGGCGATCCTAACAATGGTGACACCATTGCCAGGATCGCCCAGAGGACACGGTGGAGCACACGGTGGAGGTCTGCCCCGCTTGGGCGGAGCACCGCCGTGCCCTCGTAGAGGCGATCAGCAGCGGCGGCGACCTCTCGCGTCCGGGCCTGGTTCAAGCCATAGTCCGGGGCGAGAGGGAGTGGGGTGCAGTCGCCTCCTTCTGCGAAGCAGTCATGCTAGCGAAGGAGGCGGCGGGACGGCTGAGGGAGAGAGCCTCCCGTCCCAGCCGCCGCGGGAGACGCTCCGGGCGTCGGGAGCCGCGCGACGACTCCCGGCCACCGTAGGCGCGGGCCTGCGGGCGGAGAGTAATGGGTAGCTCACAGTCCGATCAGGACCAGGCCCGTGCCGGACGGCGCGTACGTGTTCCACGCGCGCCTCAAAGAGATGTCAGCATGAAATGAAGGGGCCCGATAGGGCCGAAGCCTGCCGGGCCAGCGGGATTGTCCGAAAGGGTTACCGTTGGCCCGGAACATAAAGGGCTAAGGAAGGAACACGGGTGGGTTTTAGTCAGTAAGAGTCTGACACTCCCTTCCGCTCCACCCAGAGCGGGAGGAGTCATTTGATGATTTCCCATCCTCAAAAAAAAAAAAGTCGCAAATAAAGAGTAAAGAAAAGCTGTAAATTGTCGTAATAGCAAACTATGTTTGGTATCAAAAAACCTGATATCTAGCCAATACAACAGGAAAAAAAGATGAAATACTATAAATAAAAACACAAAATGATATTTAGACTGATCATAGTGATGTCATATGTCAAATTGTGGTTTAGTTAGTATGGAATTAGAAAGTGGATACTATTGGTATAGAGAAATATACATTAGTTCAGTGAGAATCCGCAATAATAGAACGCCAGTCAGGGTCTTTTCCGTTTGGTTCCGGGAGGGACCACGGATAATTTAATGTAAATAAATTTTTGTTTTTCTGGGACCAAGGACAAATTAACACTACCTATTTTTAAAAAAAAGTAAAATATGGCCCGCTGATTCCTTTTGGAATGAATTCTCTTGATGAGATTAAAAAAAGCGCATATCTCCGACTAGTAAATCTGTGGCGTTACCGCTCTAGTGCGGTAAATAAAGTAAAAAGCACGCGTGTTTAATGCACTGCATTATGGACCTAAAAGCGGTTCATTAAGAGCCACTTTACGAGCAAGTGTGTTGAAAAATATTTTATACTAAAGCACCCAGTACTATTCCGTCGTCTGAGTTTAATAAAAATTCTGAGGCTTTGATCGAATAATAATGATTCGTGAGAAAATAGCGGCTTTTACTTTGCCATTAATCTGATTGATGTCTTGCTTTAAAAACCTATCTAGATTCTTTTAAAGTTTAATGCCTATTTAAAAGGTGTTTGCTCTCGAGGAGGGGAGTAAAATTTCAAGAATGGATGAATAATTTAAAAACGTTAGAATTATTTAATTATTAGCGCCTTCACCTTTTATTCCTTAGTTTTAGATGACATTAAGAGGCCTGTTACAAAAATGCGCGTAGATGCATGATTTCCTCGTTGAAATTGAATACTATTCTAAATATCATATACTTTTATAATAAAAGAATACATTTTTGTTATACGCCTTAAAATAATAACGAAAAATGACTGGATCTAATTCAATATAAGTCTGAATATCTCCTATCTTCGATACATTTTCCCGTAGTATTTATACCAAAATAGTCTCCAATAATTGCTTAAACAATATCAATTGGAAATAAAAGTACTAAATAAAAGTACATAAAATAAAAGTACTCTAAATTTCCATCCATCAGCGACCAACTATGTATAAATATTAGGTCCGTACCTATGAAATTGCCAATTTTTGATACTGGCTATTGTGAAGATCCAAATCGTCCAGTCTATTTAGAATTCCAAATTCAAATGTCATAATATAGCATGACATTATTTTTTTCAAAATCTGTTGTTCATTTGTTTTCCGCCCCATCGTTTATTTTTCGCTTGTAGAGGTATGAGATACAGGGTGTAAAGTTCACTCATCTTCCATAGAAAAGGGAGAATCCGTCGACCAGACGGGTGTCGTGTCTGGCGGGCAAGTGCCCGATGATTCATGTCGGGCCGTTGTAGGTATATATGCTAGTTTTGTGGTAAAGTCTACTTGCGAGATGCAGGGTTTTACGTGACGTCAGTATGACGCGTAGTTCGCATGTGGCTTTGTAAATACCGCTACACTGTCTGTAACCATGGAAAAATCGAAATTGCGCGCTATATTCGAATACGAGGTCCGTCGAGACACCCACGCAGCACAGACAACACGCAATATTGACGACGTGTATGGACATGGCACCGCAAGTGAACGTACGGTCTGTTTATGGTTTCATCACTCCCGTTCTGGGAATTTTTATCTCCAGAGGAGCCCCGTGGCCGGCCGGAGACGAAATTCGATAACGATGAATTGAAAGCCATAATAGAAGCAGATTTATCTCAAACCACGTTGGAACTTGTAGCAGAATTTCAACGTAGGTAATAAATCGATACTGATTCATTTACTTCAAATTGGAAATATAAAAAGCTCGGAAAGTGGGTACCGTATGAACTCACTGAACAATAACAACAAAATCGCGTCGAAATCATCAAAACCATCCATGACATCGTACCGTCTGAAAACTATAGGAGTCGCGACTAGAATCTCTCCACCCACCATGCTCACCAGACCTTGCACAATTTCCATTTTTATTCGGAATTTGGATACTACAGGCGAAACATTTCAAATACTATGAGGCGGTGAAAAACGCCTCTAAATGGTTCATTGATTCCCTTCCTCAGGATTTTTATAGCAGAGCCATCAAGGAACTCCCACTAAAATGGCAAAAGTTCATTTTCACTCATTAGTGAAGATGTACTTTTGCTATTTTAATTACCAATTCTTCGATTAATGAAACATGACATATAATTTTCTTTAAAAATATTTTGTTTTTTCTTTGTAAAACTGCTAATTCATAGGTAAGCTAACATATGCATCTTTTTTACTTACACGGGACCTACAATCTTTTGTAAGTTTGTTAAGTTCCTCAAGACGCTGTACTTGAAGGCTTGATTTCGGGAACGATTACGTCACATTGACCGAAGTTTAGAATAACATTGATCACATTTCGTTATTGCTATGTCGTAAGATTTATTGAAAGCGCTATTTATTAAAGTTTTAACAAAATACAAGTAGTATTTTGTTAAAACTTTAATGAATAGCGCTGAATCATGTTGCAAAGTTGTTTTCCACTTCCACACAGTGTGCACAGTTTTTTATAAGCTTACTACTCAATAGGTACAAATAACAACGCATTATAGCGTCAGATTGAAGCGTCTGCGTCAAGTGACAAATTAAAAAAGGGCGCCAAACAACAATCAACATCATTGTGATTGTTAACTGTCACAAACATCTCGCGTTTTTAATTTGACAAAAAGTGGTTTTAAACGAAAATGGAAAAGCAGGGTTGTAGTAGCAGATACCATAAAATACACACACAGTATACTATTTTATTGTAATAATTAATTTCACCCAAAATATTTTTAAACTCCCATGTTTCGCGCTACTAATCACGACTTCAAGTCACGGATTACCTACACCCAGGTTTAAGCATCTTGAGTACCTATTTTAAACTTAAGTGTAGAGTTTCGTTTATTAATCATTCCATCACTTGGCTGATATCGTAAACCCAAATCGTAATTTGAGTACGTAAATTATTATGTTTATTAATACGATCATGACCTCATGATCGATTTCGAGTGCGAGCTCTTGGGCTGAATAACGTTTATTAAGACGGGCCTAAGATGAATAAAATTTTAATATCAAGATTCTTATCGACGAAGAATGGTCTATACCTACTATACTAAAAATTCAAACTTCTGATTCAAAATTGTGAATTCAAAATTACTTAAATCTTTACATTTTCCAGATGTGCAATTGTGCCTACAAAACTAGGTTATCCAAGTGAATTCCTAGTGTTATTGTTTTTGGCAGGGCAGCTGCATCATTGTAACAGTTCTGTTGTGCTTATGTGTGGAATATTTCATTCCATAATGTTCATTACGTTCCTGCCGCATACGCCTTGGCTCGGTAACAAGTGCTATTGGAGACCACTAACGTTTTTTTGGTGTGTTTTTAGACATTGTGTGATATTATATATTTCGTCTGGTTTCTGACATTCCGTTATCACCAGATTTTAAGATTTTGAAAAAGATGAGAGAGACATACGGATACTACTTATAAGGATTCTTGTCATCAGGTTGAATGTCAAATAAGTATTTTGGTCTAACTTGATAGTTAGACCAAGATAATGATTGAAAATCCGTTATCAAATCACGTTTATTTATTTATTTATTTAAACTTCTCGCACAAAAAGGTACAAAGGCGGACTTAATGCCTTAGGCAGGACGTTTCAGCTATGATTACCTGAAACGTGATTTGATAACGGATTTTCTGATAAGAGACTTGATCAGGCTTTCAGAAAACTGAATAATTTTTTTAACTAAATAAATTATCCTCGAGCGTTCATATTCTAAACAGCAGTAAATTAGACTGCCTACATATAAAACAGAATCCTTAGATATCCTCATTGTTCTAAATATGGTATATTCATCAGTCTTCTTGATGGAGGTTTGACTTAGTCCTTCGTGGTAAGTGTAATTTTATTACATAATACATCTTTAGGCGTTCTGTTTTAAAATGTAATTAGTTTTTGCGTCATTTCTTGCGTTATCCATCAGGGGGACTAAAAAGGCCACTTTGACAGAATCATAAATGGATAACATTATGAATCATAATGGACAGAATAAAAGCAGTTAACTGTTAAGTTAATCGTATCAAATCCCATTAGTGAAGGATTTTTCAGTAATTTTATTTGTCTGTGCTAAAATACCAATCAATCCAATCTCTTTCATTAAACCTACGTAATGCAGCGAAAAAAAGAAAAACTGACTATCTTCGCCATATTATGATTCATAATGTTATCCTTTTATGATTCTGCCAAAGTGGCCTTTTTAGGCCCCCTGGTCTATGTTGACCGGGTTTATGTTATATTGTCCGTATTTTATAAGACAGAAAATATGTAATCGAGTTTAGTCTGTCTTTGGATACGAGTACAGACTAAACTCGTTAAACTCGAGTCTACGATAAACCAGGTGTTTACATTACTTGACTAAAATAAGAACAACCAATTATTTAAGATGACACGTGACTTCATTGTAGTGAGGGCTATGCTGGCAGAGGTAGAGAATTGGACGGAGTAGCCTCCTTCTGTGAGACCGTGATGGTCAAGAAGGAGGCCGCCGAGCGGGATCGGGAGAGGGCTGATCCTGCTCGGAGAAGGAGGCGTCGAGGTGGCAACCACCTTGGCGCCTAATACGCCGAAACTCACTTACCAGACAAGGTAGTTGGACCTTTGGGGTCGCGGGCGCACAGAGTGGGGATTCTGTCCGCCCATCAAGTGACCCCAGGGAAGACGGTGGCACAGTGATCACGTGCTGCCGTGCATAGCGAGGCTCAGGGGAGGCCCCTTTACAGTCTCCCCAGGGATGTGCCCTACAGGCGTTGCACGGGGGGTTCCGGAATCGGTCTTTTAAGAGTAACTGGGACCTATGTGCTGACGGTGATCACCGGGGTGGTTTTAGTGAGGTAAAAATCCCACATTCCCCGACCTCCCTCCCCAGAGGTCGGGTGCCTTTTGAGGGTTTCCCCCGACAAAAAAAAAGTACCTACATAAAGTTGATATGTGAGTTTACTGGGTAGATGAAGACGACACGTGACTTCACTAGTTACAGTCAACAAAAGAGATACGTACGCAGCATCGTTCGATATAATTGAAGTTTAGTAAGAAACTGACGGATGGTCTCGAATAAAATTTTATTTTATTAATATTAAATTTCAGTCGACAACAACCAACAAATATGGGCATGTGTTACGGAGAAATGAGGAAAATGTCGTGAGGAGAGTTTTGAGTATGGATGTCGATGGGTATAAGAGCAGGGGACGCCAAAGAAACGATGGATGGAATGTGTGAATGATGATATGGTTAGAAAGGGGGTGACTACCGGGATGACGACTAATAGAGAAGTATGGTAGAAAAAGACATGTTGCGCCGAGCCTAAATAAGTTGGGATAAGGGCAGGAGAATGATGAACAACCATCGGTTTCTTACTAAACTGCAACTATATCCGACGATCCTGCATACTTATCTTTTTGTTGACTGTACATCAAGTTGAATAACCTTTTAGGATACAGGTAGATCCCATAACGTGATCTTTTTAAAATGTCGTCACTTGAGAAGAGACGTTGACCTTTGAGTTAGTTATTTATTTTCATAGCTCGTTAAATAGTAACTTGATTCTAAAGATTGGATCTTAAATAACGAGGACAAGTGTAGCGTGGGATCTTACTCATATTGTCTGAAAGGTATTTTCTTTCGTATTTAGATTTCGATCAGAAAAATTGAAAATACCAATACTTACCATTTCTTTTATTCATCTAAATCATTACCAAAACAAAGCCTCCTCAACCTCCTACAACTAAACCCTCTCCTACAACACTTGTACCCAAACACCACCCTTAAATCACAATTACAATTTCATTAGGTAATCGCTCCAATGTACCCCTTCACCCAAGTGGCCGTGCCCGAATGTGCCCAGTGTGTGCCCACACCGTGCCCACATTGTGCCCGGCTGTGGCCATAGTGTGCCCGGGCTACAATCAACTCGAGCGGGATCAACTTGATTAAAAGCCTTTTGTGCCGTATAGATAGTTGTATCTACAAACATTGCGAACGATATCTGTGAAGGGATGCTGAGATCTTCAAAGTTTAGGTGCTTGAGAAAAGTTTCTTACATCTATGGAGAATATGGGAGAAAAAACCTTTTAAAAGGCTCTGTTAAAATAGCGAATAAGCAAGACCTTTGAAAAAAAAAAGCTTTATAATATTTTTATTATTTCATAGACATTAAAATGATCATATACAATACCTATATAACTAAACACAGAAATAAATACAAAAAAAATCCTTTTGTATTTAGTCACTTTTTGTTTTCTATTAAAATAATTGAAATTAAGTGACATTCTGTGTACGTCAGTGGTAACATCCGAACTACGAAAACCGATCTTACCACGGAATAGAGGGGTTGTCTATGTCAAATTGTTACCTTGGACTTCTTGTTGATTGTACAATACTTTCATTTCAATAACGTTCACAAGATGTTATAAACGTGAGATATATCAACTGTTGATATAATTTCTTTCATCATCATCAGCCTATAATGTTCCCACTGCTGGGACACAGGCCTCCTCTCAGCGAGAGGGAGTGGGCCGTAATCCACCACGCGGGCCCAGTGCGGGTTGGTAGATGTCACATGTCTTCGAATTTTTGGTTCTAGGACATGCCGGTTTCCTCACGATGTTTTCCTTCACCGTTTTGTGAGCAGTTCTATGATGATGATGATGATGAGCAGTGATAATTTCTTTACATAATACAATATAGGTACTCTAAAACGTATTTCGTATAACGGTATTGGATATAACGTTTATTTTATTGAAAATCATTAGGTCTGTCGTTTAAAATATATTGTATATTGATACCATCATTATGTTTAACATCCCGATTCAGAGCAATCCGACTCGGATATGTTGGGTTAGAAGGCTAAGTCTTCGTGGTTTCGTGGATTAAAGTATTGTCTTTAAAAGTCTTGTCTGCCCTACCCCTAGAGTGTAATTTAAGCCCGCGTAGGCGCGGAGGGACGAGGCAGTCCGCGAGCTGAGGAGCAGGTTATGAGCGTTAAAACCATCTGCCGACCGCCGGAGCCCCGCAGCGCCGGAGCCGTGACAGAAACCATGCCTGCTGCATGTCGCATGCTCGCTTGCATACTGCGTGCTTGTTTGTATGCTGCATGCTTGCTGCATGCATGGTGTATGCTTGTTTGCATGTTTGCATGCTGTATGCTTGCTGCGTAAGGGTAGACTCATTTTTATCTTATTGACTAAAAAGCTTTTATGACTTTTGCAGAGGTGCATATCAAACGATTTTATGTTCATTGTTCAATTTTAAAATAACTTATTTCTATAAGCATAACAATGCTTATAGAAATAAGTTATTTTAAAATTACATCAATCGTTTATAATATGTATTTACTGATCATTATAATATCAAATAAAATTATAGATTTATTTGTTATATATATCTTAAATATTAGAGATTTTGTAATTATAATTATCGTATATTATTTAGATACCCTGTCGTCCCATCGGACTATGAGAGTGACGGACGAGAGTGCACCTGGGTCTGTGCACACACTTGTGCAATATAATTATGTAATTCCCCCGCGCCGAAGGTTAGTCTCCATTGCGATTGGCCGCCATGGCCGAAACATGGTCTGAGGGACTATTACTATTATGTAGTACCTACAGGGCCTATTAATAAGGTGTTTCGCCAGACAATAATATTGATGTATAACACACTATTGAGGTACAATAATCTAAATTATTTCATGTAATCAGGTACAGTCTTGTGTTATTGATTACATTACCAATCCAATTCAATTCGTATCGTGATTGAATTAATTATAGTTAAATTATTGTGAGAATTACTATGTATTGGTATTATAATATTATGGCAATACATAATGTACGAAATTACTTATAATTATATAAGTATGTATTTCTCTGATAGTATTCTATTGCTCAATCAATCTGATTAGCCTTTTCCCAACATGTTGGGGTCAGCTTCCAGTCTAACCGGATGCAGCTGAATACCAGTATTCTACATGGAACGACTGCTTATATAATCTCCATAACCCAGTTACTTGGTAACACCATATGACGATACCCCTTGGTAATTATACTGGTTGTCATATTTTTGGGCTTTTCACTACCCGTAACGGTTTTGCAAAGATCTGCGAATGACAGCCGGCCTTATTGTGATTTTCGAGACACGGATCTAGATATGAAGAAATAGTCATCCATCCACGAAGCGACCACGACACTGTTATTATTTCGCCACGAGCCCCGCAATAGAGACATCGCTGTGTCTGAATATTATGATTGACTAATTTCCAGAATTCTGTGTTTATTGTTAGGAATTTTGCCAAAACCTTCACCTCATACACAAAATCGAACCTATTCCCCTCATCCGCAACAACACAATCAAATTCATAAAGCGATCAGGCGTCGCACAATAATTCCGAAAATACGCAGCATTTGCGAAACGGAACGCGTCCCATATTCCAGACTCATAAAAATATACATATATAATACATAACACTGAAGGTTTCAGATATCTGATTATAGTATTGGGTCCCCATCACATTATGATAATGGATACTTGGGAGACGCCTGGTTATAGAAATAGATTGATTTCCAATTTTTTCCCGTAGTCCGTGGCTCCGGGGCTCCGGGGAGGCGACGACTGATTGATTTTTAGGTTATTGCGTCGGATATTACTATAGGTTTTCGATAATTATACGATAATGTCGGCCCTTCTGTTTTGCACCGTTATTGGGGACCGCGAGATTACGCGGACGCGCCGCTAGTTATAATTGTGTTTTACTGCTGCCTTTTATTCGAGTTCCACGAATGGAATTAATATTGCTGTATTTTGGAGGATGAGCCGACTTTTGAGTGGTTTAAAGTCAATGTCAGAACTTTTTCAGATTGCAGAATGTTTGATTCACTAGTGGTAATTACTGCTTTTTGAATCATCATGACCATTTTGTAGTCACCCTACTATACAATGTGGCAGTACTTTATTAATAAATGTAATACACATAACACAACATCGCGTAAGTAATTCCTGAAGGGTAAGGTGGAGGTGGTTTTAAATAATTTATCAGGTATCTATTTAATCATTTTATCACATGGTAGGGGCAAAAGACCTAGCGATAATTTGACAGTCGAAACGAGTGTCCGTACGTCACTAATACGTCACACAGCTCTACTCCTAAACTAACTATAGCCTCGGGGAGCTCGGTATTACAAGTAATTACTCGCTTTTAATTAAACGACTGAATCAAGCTGTCTCCTGCACTAGCTCAACTGATGGAGCTAATGAACTAAATAAAGATAATATGTTGCTTTTTATTCTTAGTTTTGCTTCGTGACGTTTAATTTTTAACCGACTTTAAAAAAAAAGGAGGATGTTCTGTTTGTCGGAATCATTTTTGTGTTATTTTTATGTATGTTCCACGATTACTCGAAGAGGACTAGACCGATTTTAAAAAAAAATTTTTGTTTGAAATTGTATATTTTTTAGGTGGTCCCGTTGTCATCAGATCAGGATCTGATGATGGGATCCTGGAGAAATCGAAGGAACTCTTCAAATATTATAGGCAAACCTATAGCGATTTGGTTATTTTTTATAGTAACTCGTGCTTTTGCTCTCAGAAAGCACCATTTGGTGAAGTGGAACTGATGATGAGACCACAGATGGCCACCGGAACTACTCAATAATAAGTATTTCACGGGTTGCGATTCGATTACTTTAATATGGTTGCTAAGCAATTTATGCTCGTCACAGTGCGAAATGAAATGGTGCTGATGGTGAAATACCAGCAGAACTCCTCAACAATTAACGTTCCTGCATCGGGAAAAACAATATTTTGTAAAAGACGATGAGCACGTTGACATTAGACTATCGTAACTTAGACAAATTATATATAAACAGATCCACTAAAAAACAAGAAATAAAAACTATTTAACAAAAGAAAACCGACTTCCAAAAAAAAACACTACAAAGTGAAAAATAACTTTAATTTCGGAAGTTGGTAGCAAAATACTAAAATACAGATTCAAAGACACCGACTTCCGAAATTAAAGTCATTTTTCACTTTGTTTCTTTGATGAGTCGGTTTTTTTTGTTAAAAAATTTTAGTATTCTTATTTACTTGGAGTTATTTACTGTGAAGAAAATCTGGACTTAATGGGCTGATATTGTCTTCTAAAATCGCAGGAACTGGCATGGTGACCAATGCTTGTATTCAGTCTTTGTACACAACGGTTTTTTACACAAAATGACAAGTTACAAAACTCAGAAGCTCTAAAAAGCCAAGTACTTACCACATACAAGAAAATACTTTAGCATCGAAACATACCCAAACTGGAAACCACCTCACTATCCAAACTAAATAACTTGTAACCCTAAAAAGATTACCTCCGAAGATTTTCCAAGATAGGCGGACACCTTAACCCTCGCGACGTCAATCGGCTACCCTTCAGCAATTACGGTCGAACAGGCCCCATCAGACTGTAATTTTCCACGCCACTTGGCTTAATTAGGTCAAACGTCCGTCCCTCGGGACTCTCGGACACAGTTTAAGACGGTGGCTCAGGGTTTAAACTGGGCCTTAAAGCGACTTACGTCAACAAATGCCTTGTTTTGATAAAGGCTTTCGTGATTAATTTTAGGAGATAATTTTGAGAATCAAGTCTCCGGCCTTTAAAAAAACTCCGGGCGATTTTTGATCCTCACTTTACAAAGTGTCTGAGGTACAAACATTTTTCAAAGGCATTTTAAACATAATCTGTCTCAGTTCAAAGCGTTTACAATGCTTTGTCTCAAAATCAAAAATAGATTTAATGGATTATTTAACTGAGGAAAAAGTCACGGTCTTATCGCAGGGGACATTGTCTGAATTGTCGGAAAAAAGGGCTTAAACTAAGACTGAAATTAAAGCATAGGAAAATAAAAAGTTAATCAATTATATCTCAACAACCCAAATAGTGTCAAAAGACCATTGTAGTAAAATAATGGAGAGCAAATGTGGGAACCATGCTAGTATGTAAATGTCCGAAGGCGTTCAGACTAACACCAACAATTTGAAGTAATCCATATATGAATGGAGTGCAAATCATTTGATTTCTATTGAAAAGGAAATAAATGGCAATCATTCCGATTAATTACGATGACGAATAAATATTTGTGTTATTTCTTAAACTAGTGACGAAAAACAACAAAACTTAAGGATTTAAGCAATTTTAATATCAACATGATAATCTTCGACTTTATTCAATCGCCAGGCAATATTTCGAGCGCTGCCAAAAGCACCACGACTATCGTAACATTAGGGAGCAATGTCGAATCTATAATTCGGGGCTATGCAAATGTCCTGAGGAGGCATCCAGCACTAGCACACCAGCAGCAGTAGTTAACACCAAGAGTTGTAATTCACGCGATAAATAACACATTTCATTCGTATTTGCATTCGTCGCTAAGGCGGAAATTGCTTGCAAAATCTCGACCCCGACGTATAATGGCATTAACGAGCTTCCGTTTCGGTGGATGCGGTACTTCATTTAGGATTTTGAGTCCATTTTCTGTGCTGTAATTTGCGCAGGCTCGTAAGTACCAGCTTCGGATTAATTGCAAAAAAATCCGTATGAACTTAATGCGCTATTTTACCGTAGTAGCGCTTTTGAAACCATACTTTATCAATGTGGATTTACTCAAATCTCTTAGAATTTATATTACTTATCTAATTTATTTATTTACTGACTTTTACTAGGAAACCAACCTAAACGACCCTTTTCTGCATTAAATAGTTGTATTAAAAGTGTTACGTTTACTAAAAACTGGGCTTATTTGGAGACTGTCCAAAGTGATGATAACTATCCTACATCGCTGCAAAATTCAACCAGAATCTTTTAACAAAACATATCGCGCTATTACCGCATCCGCGCCGCGCTGCATCGCATCCGCTACATCCAGCGGTTGCATTCCAATGAGATGCAAATGCTAGAAGCGGCTGCGGTGGGGAGGCGCTCCCGTAGAAATTTGCCGAACACTGTTTGTCGAAATTCCCCGTGCAGGTAGCTGTGACCGTGGTACGATCGATACATACAATGCCTAATGGTTCGAGCCAAATTTCAAATATACACTGAACAAGGATGACTAGAAAAAAGGCAAAATCAAACACTCTTATACTACTATACTGCAAAGTCCAATACCAGATACTTTGCAAGTCTCGGGATAGTTCCAGGAGTGTTGCTTTCAACCAATATCTAAGTGATTGAAACTAAGGCGGTATTGCAGAACCTCTCCCAAGACTCAAGCATTACTTAAAACTAGTTTCAACCAATGAAATGGCGTTAAACTAGTTTCAGAGAAAGACAAAACCAAAGTCTGGTTCCATCCAGATTTATAGTTTCATCTAATCTAAGAGCTGGATGAGTGGTTGAAACTACGAACCTGGGTTGTTTTATAACAAAAATGACGTCATCATAGTCCCCATGGTGTAGCTTCGTAAGACCTCTCTTAGGAATGTTTTCAGATAAAGTTGAAGTGAAATAACCAGAACTGGTAAGAAAGGTACAAAGTGTTGCGTGTGGATATTTGTACGCTACACATTCCTAGAACAATGATTTAATTCGTTTGAAAATCTTTATCATTTAAAATTACTAAAGCTAGCATTGTTCCTAAAAAAAAAAAACGCGTTACTTTTATAATCCTAGTACATTTTTAGGAGTGGAAGCTGAAAATGTTAGTGTTCAGGTAACTGTGTCGGTGTAACGGCTCGGTAGCGATCGATACAAGCACAGAGTTAATGCTGCGTGGTGGCAGGATAAACTCACTACGTTTGTATTTTAGTTATAAAATAAACTTTGTTAGGTCGTTTCATATTATCTGGTCAGTTTGGCTGAATAATCAGCCTACGATGTTGCCACTGCTAGGAAACAGGCCTCCGCATTTCGAGGGAGTGGGCCGTAATGTACCACGCGGGCCGCCACCAGTGCGTGTTGGTAGACGATGCAGTTTGGCTATAAGGACCAAAAATATGATAAATTGCTACAATAGGCGGATACAGGTCCAACATATTATATTTTTCATCGTGTCGGCAAACATAGAAAAAGGTTAGTAATATTGTTATCTTACTGACTAAACCCATAACCCCCCCTTTTAATCAATAAAATTATCAATTTTAATAGTTCTGCTGTTTAAATACCTACCACAACCAGTTTCTATAGATCATCATGAGAGCTTGCGAACCTATTAAAAAACCTTCATCCATTTTCTTTTCAATAGTTTTCCTGGAACCTGACCAATACGCAAGAGATCGCAGTAATTTGCAATCTTCTGCGAACAAATGCAAATTAATTAAAATGTAATTCGACACGTGTTTTGCCTCTAAACGTGATTCCCAATGCGATAGTCTGACGGGGGGACGATAGTCTGGCGGGGGGACGATAAACTAGGGGGGGGATGGCTAGCTTAATTATTTATTGTTCTATTAGTGATCGATGAAAGTAAGGCATTATAATGATTTAGAACTAAAGTATTCAAATCCGTTTCCAAATATATGTTATTTCCACTTAAAAATATATCAACTTTTTGTAAATTTAATTCATTTCAAAATGACTAGTACTATTGCCAGTTATAAAAAATGGAAGTTGTAGCGTAAACAGAACTTCATGTGTGTATTTTTAAGTTATAATCATTTATTTGCTCAAACATGAGTACGCCCGAAGACATATCAAGCTATACATTTCCAGTATAAGCTGACTTCTCATTGTACGAAAAGCCTATAGTCAAACTCTGCTCTATTAAAACTCCGTCCTACGCTACCGTAGGACGGAGTTTCAACAGAGCAAGAGGCCAGCTTATATTGGTTTTATTACCACTGACGCGCGGCCAATAATTTGTAATGTTGTAATCACCTGTGTGTAAGCAAAAAAGTTTTATATCTAAAAAATATTTTTCTCGATAGTTTCTAAAGGTGAACTCGACGGAAACGTTTATACTAAACAAGCTGCCTCCCGCGGTTTCACCCGCGTAAATGTCGATCCTGTCGGAATATCGACATAAAAAGTAGCCTATATGTTAATCCAGGGTGTCAGATACCTCCATAAAAATTTTTATCAAAATTGGTCCAGCCGTATGAGCGTGAAGAAGTAACAAACATATACACATACTCACACACTCACAAACTTTCGCATTTATAACATTAGTGTGATACACTATATACATATATACGAGTCCTGGAGTGGAGACCACGTGTCGGCAAGCATAGTGTGGGCGCCCTAGCTAGATGGACCGACGACTTCAAAGAGGTGGATGGGATAGACTGGATGCGGAAGGCGGAGGACGCGGTGTTAAGGCGCAGCATTGAAGAGGCCTATGTATGTCCAGCAGTGGACTGCGATATGCTAAGTTGATTGATTGATAGACACTGGATACTATTTGGGTATATTGGTAGGCATGTTGATGACGTCATAGTATAATAATAACCGGGTTGAATATGAAAATCAAACTCAGTATTTGAATTGTAAAACAAAAACGAAAAACCATTTATTTGTTTACTGAATCAGACGTTCGTATGAATTCGAACAATTAAAACTGAACAAAATAAAAACAAAACCCTACCTTTTATCCCCGGTATCAAAAAACCGTATACCCGACTGTTATTACTGGTATGCCCAACTGCCGTAACTATATTTTAATGGCGTGTTCTCTTACAATATTAAAGTGCAGCTGCAGATTGTAAGATTACTTCGCGATTGGAAATAAATAAAAACGATGGACGCGTCGGTCTTGCTCGGTCTTGGGTTCCGTGGAATTGTCGAATAAACCTTTCGGTATTTATGATTTTAATATTGCTCTTTTTGTCAAGGTTTGTATTTTATCTTTAAAAGTATTTTACCTGTATAGAGTTAGAATGAATTTACGTACTTTTAAATATACTTTATCTATACGTAAGTTGGTAGCAAGGAAGGTTTTCGATATCAGAATGAGGGCGGGCCGCGATGTGGTATGCGAGACATCGCGGCTGAGGGTTGGAGGCCGCGGCGGGAGGGCCGGGTGCGCCGCTCTCCCTACCTTCCGCGGCCTCGATGGGGTCGTCACCGTCTGATGGCGGACGCGGTGGGGCCGAAGGAGAGGAGGAGTGTTGGTATGACTTTGGCCGCTGTCCCTATCCTCTGCGGTCGAAAATTGGCAGGCGGTGGGGCCAATGACCTGACCCGTCGTAGGGGGACCAAGGGTGTTTAGACACGGGGTCGTCTGGCGCCCATGTGCTAGTTTGGTCGCTGGGGTGGCCACGGCGTGCTATGTGTTCTGGTGCGCCGTTGATGCGGAGTACTCCCCAGAGGAGGGTCCGGTGACGGAGAGCCGCGGCGGGTTCACGGATGTGTGCTAACGCGTGCCCGTGTTCCCGCCGTAAGCGGCAGAGGAGGACACCGTGGACATTTAGTGGGTTAGAGTCCCACATAACTGCACTATCTACCCGTGGTAGTGTAGTAGGTATTTCTTCACGTTAAAAAAAAGGGCCACGAAACTACGGGTGCGTCTCATAACGTATAAACTCATTTGGTCTAATTTCATTTTATTATCGGTCATAAGATATAATCAACGTGAGATATATATACCAACTGTTGATATAATTTCTTTACATATAACAATTATTTATTCTAAAACTTAATTAGTACCTATAACGTTGTTTGATATAACGTTTATGTAATCGAAAATCATTTGGTCTAACTTTTAATATGTATATTGTTTATTTAATCGAAAATCATTAGGTCTGACGTATAATATATATAAAAAACGTCATTATAGTTAACACCCCGACTCAGAGTACCCCGACTCGGATAGGTTAGGTAGGTTAGAAGGCTAAGGCGGGAGCGAAGCGGAGCGGAGCTCCCGCCTTAGACTTCGTAATTATTTTTTTTAAACCACCCAGAAATAGGAGCCCCGCGAAGCGGGGCTCCGTCGACCTATCTTAGCGCAGATGGTAATCAGTTACTAGTTATGTTTAATATCTACTTAGGTTAATATTACCTACCTATAACTACGATAGAACTTACAAAGAATAAAACAAAGTTTTTTATGTTTTAAAGTAGGCGTTTTCATCATATTACACCAAATAAGTTTTATATCTTTTGAGTGGTATGTCAAACGATTTTATATTTAATGTATGTTATGTCAAACGATGTTATATTTAATGTATCTTATGCTTATAAAAATTAGTTATTTTAAAATTATATCAATCGTTCATTATATTAACTAATCACTATATTAAATAAAATTATAGGTTCCGTTGTTATAAGTTGTTAATATTAGAGATTTTGTTGTTATATCATCTACTAGCGACCCGCCCCGGCTTCGCACGGGTGCAATGCTGATACTAAATACACTACAGAAAAACTGTGAACGTTGTATATAAAAACATAGCGGCCCGCTCCGGCTTTTTTATAGGCACGCTCTTGCCGCACCGGGTGGCCGGCCGGTACCGCCGCAAACGCTACGTCCCGCAATTTTTAAATCTGTAATATCTTCGAAAATTTTCACTTAAATCATACGGTGTAAAGGGCCATATAGATCTATATTAAATGAACAATGTATTCAAGGTATTTAATTGGTTAAGGATTAATGCTGTATTGGTTAAAATCGCTTCGAAAATTAGCCATTATTTGTCGTAAAAAGTAAATGACAAAAAAAAGTTATTGTGGGTTATCCATAAGATATAGACATATACCATCACGGACTTTTCTGTAGACCTTTTCAATGTGTACAATACTTAGTACATTATTTTGATAAAACTCGTAGGGTTCAGCCTGCGTTTGCAATGTAAGCGGAAAAAATGTAATTATTTACGACATCACATTAGAAACCTCAAAAATAACAGTACTTCTCCACTATTTAATGGATGTTATTATACATATAAACCTTCCTCTTGAATCACTCTATCTATTAAAAAAAACCTCATCAAAATCCGTTGCGTAGTTTCAAAGATTTAAGCATACAAAGGGACATAGGGACAGAGAAAGCGACTTTGTTTTATACTATGTAGTGATTACTTACCCCGAAACTACAGGCACACGAATGTCACAAGCTCATTTCGTACTATTTCTGTGTTGCGAATACAAGTTCATTTCAGTTTCTGCGAAATATATTATCAAAAAGATTCCCGGAACCCGAGTCAAAATTGTACTATTTTGAACAATACCATGAAGCCATCTTAATACAAATTAATTATACCTACTCTTTGAGCGAAAGCTTTCAAAGACTTTGAATCAAAAATGTGAAACAAAGAAACAGGATGAACTTCTAAAGATGTATTGTAGTCAGAAACTGAAGGAATTCACAATATCTAAGTGGAACCTTGTCGCTGTTGTTTGTTGAATTCTGCTCGAATTTAATGCCTGAAACTTGATATAGTTTTGTCTTTAATATTTTAATAGTTGGTATGCCTGTTGCTGCCTATGCTGCTGTCTTAGCATACGGCAAATTTATTATCCAGTCTTGTTATATTGAAATCAGTGAATAAAATAAGATTGAAAAGAAAAGAGGTTATATACGTCTATTGTTTATTAAATTAGGTTTGCAACATATTCTCTCACCTTCCCGCTCAGACATCGGTCTCACAAACTGAAAGTAAAATATAAAGCAACCCTTTCCTTACGGTGACCCTAGTAAATCACGGATGCACTCCAAAAACAATATCCAACAATAGTATTAATTGACAAATACATACAAATCAATCTAGAATATTTAAAAAATACCAAGTATTTTCATATATTCTCTTAAAAAATATAGTTCAAACATAAATCTATTTACGACTTAGCACATTCAGGGAACTTCTAAGAGTATTAACCGACAAAAATAAGAGTGATTTATGTAGTACGGCCATATAGTGTGGTGTTGTAGCTCTGTAAATTGTACGGGTATGTGGCTGGGTTGCGAATGCTGGTGAAATGGCTTGTATTGATCAATGGCCCTCCTGTGCGCTCGAGTCGAGATTCTTGGGATTTAGTGGCGTAGATGAATACATGTATTTTTATAGGAAGTACGACTAGCATTATAAAAATGTTTAGGTGTGTGTTATTAGTTATTGAAGAGTACGGGAAACGATAAGAATGACTTTTGGTTTTACAAAGTTATCGTCGAAATAGTTTTGTAGGGTTAAAGTAGTATTTGAGTTTTATATTAGGAAATTCATAGCTCGGAGCTTTGGTTTATGCCCGGTTACTGGCTAGCCCCCAATCACAAGACATGGGACTTAAAGGGGGATGCGCTACGGTCGCTCGCATAGATATATGAAAGAATTTCTACGGTCGCTTGAGAAATTCAAATTTTCTTACGATTTTTGCAATATTATTATTATTTGCAATATATTTGCAGGTCAGTGTCAGGTTGTATGTTGATTAAAATATGTTTCGCAACCGTAAATAATATGGCTAGAATTATACTTAAACTCAAAGCATTTATTTCAATTAAACAGGCACTTTTGAATTGTGAAGAAGTCGGTCAGTCAGAAAATATGAAGCTAGTGGCCCATTCCAAAGCGTAGTAGGTACCTATGGAAAAGAACGGGCAAGAAACTCTATGGTCACTCTTTTAAAATTCATTTTTACAAAATATTAAGTACTGACATCATTAATGTTGAATTTATACATGTGAGAACGATTAAAAAAAAGACACGATAAAAACGTTCAGAGTACAGCAAATAGTAACAAAACAAACAATCCAAAAATAAAATAATTAATAATAAGCCGAGGCAGCTAAGTGATGATCTGCCCCAACTGACGGCGCCCGCTCACGAACAGGACGCATGGATCAGCACCATTCAGATTTACCATTTTGAAGGGAGCTAAATGATCCACCAAATACGCCGCCGTCAGCAAGACATTTGAGTAAGCATGACATACTATCAGCCAGGGCACATTCTAGGCAATGAGATACATATTACCCGGTAAAGGTAGCTCTAGCATAGAACTCACACCTGAGCTATGCAATTATACAATACAAAGGAAATTGAGTTTATACAATGCAAAGATAGTCTTACAATCTTCAGCAGCTCCAACAGTATTTTCAAGTGTTAATCAATACCCACCAGGACCAGCACTGAGCCAGGCATTTTATCAGCGATGTAATCCCCTAACTTATAATATCATCATCCTAACTAATTACCTACCCTTTTTTTAACATGGAGAAATGCTCATGCATTTTGCACTACCACGGGGAGATAGTGCAGTTATGTGGGACTTTAACCCACTAAAACTCCACGGTGTCCTCCTCTGCCGCTTACGGCGGGAACACGGGCACGCGTTAGCACTCATCCGTGAACCCGCTGCGGCTGTCCGTCACCAGACCCTCCTCTGGGGAGTACTCCCCATCACCGGCGCACCAGAACACTTTTTAAATATTAGAAAAAAAATTGTAGCCCACCGGTATCGGGAACAGGGTCCAAGCTACCAGCGGGCAGGACCCCAGAGAGGAACCTCCTGACAATGCGGGCCGTGTCCAGAAGTACCGCTTTCTGAATCAAGCCTTTGATCCAGATGCCCAACGAGAGCCTGCTCAGATTTTGGTCGAGGCTCTTCGCTATTAACCCATTGGCTGTCACGACTATCGGCACAATTATCGCTGAGTCCTCATTACACATATCGACAACGTCGCGAGCCAAGTCAAGAACTTGATTTATTTATCTTTTTCGGCTTTCACGAGGTTCTCATCATGCGGGACGGTTATGCCAACAATCATTACGCGTCGCTCTGATCGATTCACCACCACTATATCAGGCTTATTGGCAACAATAGTCCTGTCAGTGATGACGGATTGATCCCAGTACAATGTGAATATAATATTACTTTAATTGTTAAGAAATGTATGATTTACTTTATTTCAAGAACATTCAGAATATAACTATTTACGCTGGGTACTTAGATCGACATGGTACTGACCTGCGAATTGCAAAAAAACGTAAGAAAATTTGAATTTCGCGGGCTACTCTGGCGCTGTCGTCTTAATATAACTGGCAATTATGGGCAGTGTTTTACATCTGCATACTCATTTGTGCAACGCTGGCATGACATTATGTAGTAATTTAACATCAAACATGCCCCAACGAAGGTCATTTTCTCCATTGTTTCTGCCGTTTACTTCGACAAAGCTCTTAACTTAATTCCGTGGCGCTACTCGAAATTATTCAGGTCTGTAATAATTAATTACTTGACCCGAGACACGCTATTGTGAAGAATTCCTTAAGAACTACCGCCTTCCTTTGTTTTAGTTTGGCACAAACGCTTTAAGACGACTGTAGTTTAGTGTCAGAAGGATTTTTTAATAAGAAAAAATAATGAGAAAAAGTAAAATGTTTTTTCTTCATAGTGCCGTGCCCAAGGACCACATTCGAATAAACTTAAAAATTACTAGAACATTACTTTACATACTCGATTTAAGAACTCCTTATCTCCTTAAAGATTTTCATTATTGGCCCTAGGGAGCATGCAATTGGTTGAAGACTATCACTGCTTGTAAGATTGTACCTTTCATTCAATTATATATACGATTATATTGGCAGTTGACTTCACGTAAGTAATTAATACTACTTTAATTAGATGGACATTGATAGTAAAACTAATAGTTGACGAGTACTTAGACGCCTGAGTGTCCCTTGTTTTTTTTTTACTTTGTAGTAAGTTAGTTAGTCATTTAGTGTAGTATCTAGTGTAAATACCTGTAAATATTTTATTTAAAATAATACCTATTAATTGTTTTGAAGCGATAAAAAAAAATAGGTGATTTACTATTCATAGTTCACAGCAACTAGTAACTACAGGTTGTGGAACACTCACTAATATGGCACTATATAATTCGGCACATTACCATCGGCCACTCGGGCGAGGGGAAATTCCTCACTTCCGGGACTGCTCCCGGCTTTTCATGAGAAACGCCTGAAGATACTAATTTCCGGTTCGTGAAACGCCTACGGGGAAGTTTTTGTTACTTAGTTAAATATAATATATCTTCTTTTCTTGATAAGGCAACGCTGAGACTTCGTACGTAAATTCCACTTTATAGGGTGTGTTGTATACTCGTATGTAATATTAACGTTGCTAGCACGTCGTAACAATAATATGTTCGACAAATATTATGTTTACCGAAAATGGATAGTGCTACGGCCACGGCGTAGCAAAAAACATCGCTACGACGTAGCGTAGAATTCTCGTAGCACGTGCGTAGTCGTTGAAATCTCCTTTAATATTTCATGTATTCCTTCATGTTCTCATTCTCCTTGTTGCTTTTAAGTTAATAAAGACAATTTTGACATATCATAGAAGCCCACGCTGAACTTAATAGCCAGTATATTATGTAGTAAATCAAAGGGTTTTCGCAGTTTCAATTAAAAATGAAAACAAACACTCTCGCTCCTCAAATTAACACGATTTTACTGCATAAACCTTTAACAAAACTGCATATTCCCAACACCATTAACTCGCACTACTCCACACTGTACAGGGTACCTCGCAAAGAATCACGTTTTCTATGCGGCCCGGCCATGAACAGGAAATTAGAGCCTGCGGCCTCAACGAATGGATTTCCGGAGGCAAGTGGCCGCCAGGCCTTTATTTAACTTTTATTGTAGTGGTGTGAACAATTGTTGTTCCAGCTTGATTTTAACGGACAATTTAAGTGAAGTAGTTGCGATTTATATTGCTGTTATTGGACAGCTGGTCGCTAGTTCTTGCGAGCGAGGTTTGTTCACTGAAAGTAAAACATGTGTGCAGTTACTGCGAGACGGAAGTTTGTTTTCTCATTGGATAAAGCGGGCTATGTTAGATTTGTTTTGCGAAAATCAGTAGGTTCAGTCAGTTAGGGAACAAATTGACTGCCAACTTATATTGTCCATATATTCAAATCACGATCGTCATTCTCTGACAGTTGTTTGAAATGGCACGACAAATTGACCTGGGGACGAACAATTAATTTCCCTGACTGTACCTACTAAGAAGATAAGTAAGATAATTAACTAAGTGCATGACTTTGTGTTTATCGTCCAATTACTTGTCCAGTCTATCTCTTATTATAATCCTTCATTAACCAATTTTCCACGGCATGGCATCACATGTTAAATAAGCCTTATTTACAATGGTTATTACATATTATAAATTAAAGCAGTAGACAAATAACAAAAGTGCTGGATATAAATGAGCTCGCGAGTATATTTATAGCAGGATTTGACGGTCCAACCCGCGGGTGACGGACACCCCATAGTTTCGGGATGAGTGTAGCGGTGGCTGGTGGAAAGGTTCCGTACTTTTCAAAATATACAACAAAGTTTTCCAGGCAGTTTCGTACCGCTTGTTTATAAGTTGATTGATTTGACAGTGTTGGTTGGAGCTTGGAGGAAGACGGGCGTGATGCTATGTACCATAATATAATTATGTTTTATAAAAAATATTGGACAAGCTTCATCATATTATAACAAATAGACCGGTGAGTGCTATTTTTGCGTCAATAATTACATAGAAAAAATGTACACCATCTTCAAATTGTCAGATAAATTAAACTGGCTCATCAATCTTAATATTTCAACAGCTTTTCGTTAAAGCGCATGTCACTACGTTAAAATGATTATATCACATATTTGACAGTTTCAAAACCCATTCTTGCTCAAATAAGGCTTTAAATCAGCTAGAAATTAAACGTCAAGACTATAAACCTCTCTCAAAATTAAACATTAACATTTAATTTACAACCGCCACAAACCAGCATACGGAACCCCGATACTACGCAGCACACAAATTACGCAGTCCCTCCGCGTCCACTGAAAAATCTTCGTGAATTTATTTCTGCACATCCCTAGCATTAAAATCCAGGCCAAAGCCTTTTTGTTATTATTTGCCCCAGAAAATGTTGGTAGCATCGAACTTCACTGATGAATTTTAAGTGGGCAATCACTGTTTTTCATTGTACACTATTTGTTCCTTTGAAAGCATTTGAAGAGGATTGATTGTTTCTATTTCTATCTATCGTTGCCATCTAGTTGCTATTGGCTTTTATTTTTGCTGTATACTTTTAGTAGCCGCAGGCGTATTTAAGTATTCATGAAAAACCAAACTTGTGTCGTGTTGTTAGACAAGTTTTTATACAATATTTTTTACTGTGATTGGGTCGAAGAATATCTAGACTGTTGTAAATTGTTTTTGTCAAGAAATCAAGTATCTTAGACAGGATTTTCGTTACTTGTCAATGTAATAATAATATCATGCAGGTCTTATATAATAAATAATAAACACAATAATAACAAACAGTTTAGTTACTCTAAAATTCAATATGACTACATTAATGAATTTTAACATCAAATGTTCCCAAAACACACAGAAAGCGCCCTTCATAACGACCTTTATTAAACCCCAAACATGACAATCACACGGAGGACTAGATTTAAAATCAAAATCCTGAATCCCATAAACAGACCATAAAAGAGTTTCGCGGAGACACAGCGTGTATAAACACATTTGGGTCTGGCAATAAAGGCGAACGCCGATGTATTCAGACGAAGCAAGCGTGCGTGCGTCTCTATGAATAATATATAGTGAATCTCACGTAGCGTATATTAGCCTACCAACACCGCTTTTAAATTGTGTTTCTGATATGGGACTATAAAATTATTGAGCCGATTTCGGAGGAAAAACTTTGTGAGGCAGTTGACAAGAATAGCTAGTTCAAACAAATGGAATTCAGTAGAACTGAAATTCCAGCACTTGTAACCGAGGATCGTGACTGTCTGACTGAAACTGTCGATGAGTTGTCTTTTTTTGCTCCTGGGCAGTGAAATTATGACTTTAAATACACCCATACCTATTTCCCCTTTAGCAAACATGTCTTTTTCGAGTAAGTTCTGAGTGAGTTTACTCACAACAGAACTCGAAAAAGAGATGTCCATTAATTCAATACTCTCACCGAAAAAAACCATTCGGACGAACACGTCAAAACTGCTCCCGGCATTTCAAAAACCTTCTAAACTGAATTAAAATTTCCAAGTACCACGAAATGTCATAACACGGTTCATAAAACTTGCACGAAATCTGCTTAGAAGAGAAAGCACATAATATTTCCAAGAAAAAATGCTACTACATATCACAGTAAGAAAAAGATAAATAAACCAATATGACGCACATTTGCCCCATATGCGGTGTAATAAAAGCACTATAACATATGCTCGCGGGGTCCCTTTGTTTGGTCTAATGCGATTTAAAACACGACCATACACCCTTTTGGTTCACAGGTACGTAATGCATTGGAGCTGTTCTCTTTGTGAAGCAACACTGTATAATTTGGGATGTTCGCCTTCAAGTGATATGTTGGAAACAATCCCTTTTTCAATTACTACAAAGGATCTCTGTTTCGATTCTCATTATTTATGCTCTTTTTAATTTTACGAAGTGGGACTCTAGTTTTAATGCTAATTTATTCGATGGTCGGGTTCAGTGACCGACCATTTGGCTTTCTACAAGTATGGGGGTAAGGGGTTAAAATATGTTTGAAAGGCTCACTTTTGAGCGTTTTTGCTTATATATTTATTTTTGTAAATATCCTAAGGATCTTGTGGTTAAGTGAAACAGCCGCACGGGTCGATCGAAGGTTAAGCTACGCTTGCCGCGGTTGGTCCGTGGATGGGTGACCATCTTTACATATCAAGACCCCTCCGTGTCATGGAAAGCACGTTATGTTGTTGGTCCCGGCTGTCATTCGTGGATCTTTGACAGTCGTTACGAGTCGTCAGAAGCCCGAAAGTCTGACAACCAGTCTTCAACAAGTCAACCAAGGGGTATCGTATTACCCAGTAACTGGGTTGTGGGGGTCAGATAGGCAGTCGCTTCATATAAAATACTGGTATTCAGCTGCGTCAAGTTAGACTGGAAGCCGACCCCGATATAGTTGGGAAAAGGTCAGGCCGATGATAATGATGACCCTCAGGATCACCACATGGACGAATTTTGCTGTGTAGTGACATAAAGTGACATTTTCAAATCCTTTCTCAACATGAGGGTTACGTTGTTATCCTTGAGGGCGCAGCACCTGCACGCTGTTTTGTCGATGGCCAATAATAATTCCTTGACCTTTTTAAATGGCACGACTTTCATTTTGTTCTTTATCTGAGTCATGTTCTTTATCTCGGTATTTTATTACATTTTGGTTCAAGGTTCCTTGTTCTGCTAAATAGATTTGTCTCGTGTTGTGCCTTAGTTCAATAACAAATAGCACCTAATTTCTACACCCAAAATAAATAACTTAAATCCCTTTTTAACTAGCCCAATAAGTCTTTGAAACCGAAACAAAACTCCATTTACAGCGAGTCACCTCCATTTCTCAAGCATTCCATTCACTACAACGGTCGTCTAAAAAAACGTCGTAAGTAGAACGAGACGTTCCTTGGTTCGTTTAAAATCCCGCGAACTTAAGGCTGCACTGTAAAAAGTAGCGGCAACTTTGGCACAATCCATGCCTAACGAGCTCTCTAGGTAATTAACTATTTGTTTCCAAGTCAAAGAGTAGAGTTTTGCTTCGTTTCCACGGCGCGAGTTACAGGAGGATTTAGTTTGTTTGCAGTGCAGCTTTTAGATACGTGTGCGTGTGTTTGAGAGTTTTGTAAGTGCTGTTGGTTTGTTCAATTGTCATCAGTGTCGTTGCACCAAAGTAGTTTTACATGCAATTTAATTTTTGTTGTCTATTTAAATTAATAGCAGGAATGTATAAGATTAGAAGAATTTTTTTCTTCCAAATCCAAAACTTGAATTAATATTTTCAAGGATCTTATAAGCGTTTTTACTTTTGCTTATTAAAACGTTTTTAAGAAAAATTCTAGTAGGTCGTTTGGGTAGTTTTGATTAAAGCCAAAATTGGTTTTTCCTAATCAATTCATCTTTCTTCTCGCTCCCCTCTTTCCTCTCACACCGTGTGTTAATATTTCGGCGTCGAACAGACACGACAAGAGTTTTTAACTTGATGAAAAACACAAATGAGGTTTTTAATTGAATTTTTTAACATGGTCACAGCGCGGGAGAAGCATTTTGTTGACGCGATTAATACATAGTGATCAATTTTTGGGTCGTCTTTTTGAGGGACCTTATGGAATATTAATTTTAATTGTTTTGAAGAGGGATCCCGTGAAACTTTTTCTTGTCAGCAAAACAAGGGCTACAGAGGCTGCTTAATATATGTTTTTATCTAGACTAATGGTGTTAAATAAAATGTTCCGGTCCCAAAATTTTCAAACCATCGCTTATTTTCATATTCTCCGAATACCCATAGGTAGTTACGTACCTACCTTGAAAAGCTCGATGAAAAGCTTGCCAATGTTCAAAATTGAATTCCTATATTAGAAGAGAAACACTTTTCGCCGCACGAACAAACAAAATAATTTTTTTTCGAGGCGAGTTATTTTTCTAACGGAACTTATTCAGTTAATGCAAACAGACATTCCACTTTATCATCACATCAAGTACAGAAATGTGTAGAATATTAGCATAGGTATCTCATGCATTTAATGTCAGCTGTGTTTCATCATACATTTTCTGACTCGCTACTATAGTCTGTTCCGAGAGATCTGATGAAAGTTTAAGCAAACCCTGTTCAGGTAAAATTATTACGCAATCACTCACTATAGCGAATTATTAATACATTCATCTGTATTAAGAAGGTTTTAATTTGCATATGTCACCCCTTATTCCAATATTTGAAAAATCATCAAATTAAATTGAGGTTGTTAAATTAACCTCAATGAGGGTATTCTGAAATGACGTTCGCTAGGTGGCAGCACTGGCACGTCAGGTCCACGCATCTGTCAAAGAGCCTATATTTTCTTTAGCAGTCGTGACTAAAGAAAATATAGGCTCTTTGACAGATGCGATAGAATAATGAACGAATCGAATGATGAACGTCATCATATATTTTATATTCGAAATAATTTCATCATAATCATATATTTTATGTCGTAAATTTTCACGAAAGCCCCCATTGTTAAAAGAAAAACATTTTTAAGGTGATTTAAAATAAGAATTTTGGGTTAAGTGTTCAAATAAACCAATCAAACACATTTAATTTGTAAGTGGGACTCCAAATTGGCATCCACAGGTAGGTAGAGGTACGTATCTTGATCCATTTGTTTACATTTTCATCAGATATTTTTGGAACAGACTATATTTACAAAACAATTGTATGTCGTCTGTAAAACCTTGATAATGTTAAAAATGAGTAGGAAATTTTATTACTGTGTAATATGAACCGACATAGTTATAGTAGTACCTACCCTTTGACGGATCGCTGGCGGTCTTTGCCCGCTTGGCATTTGTTTAGTTAAAAATAAAAAGAAGAAAAAATTACGCGAGCATTTTAGTTTTTCGAGTGTAGAGAAGTTACATCTAACTAAACTGTAAATTCGACCATGCCGTTTTTAACGCTCAAATATTTAGGCTGTTTTTTTATAGAACGAAAAGCGTCGCATTTATTTATCATTCGTTTGCTTTAAAATTTCACTGCAGCACAGACTTTGTAACGTTAAAATAAGTGTTACAACAAACGGCTTAAAATCGCAACAACGAAAAGCCACAAACATCTCCATGAAAAATAATGACATTTTAAATTTTATTATTGAAAAATCAAATCCATCCGAAACGGATCGCTCGAGGAGCGTATTTACATTGAGGTCATAAAAGGCGAGCGTCGCGCCGGTTCGTTTCAATTCATACGCGGGCGTGCGTGCTGGTGTCATGAATAATGCACGTCCGGGACCGAGCCAGCACCAAGGCGGGAGGGAACCGGGACCGAACCGGAGTGAACCGCGGCCATTTTAATTTTGTTTTTAGATACAGCAATTGGCAGCCCTGATTTTGTACGTCTGTGGGCCTTCACCGGACTAATAATTGTAGCCTGATGAAACGGTACCGATGCGTTCAGCAACTTCTAACATAACATAACCCCTGTAATCTCCGAAGGGTAAGGCAGAGGTGCACCTATATTTCACCAGTTTTGCAACTTTTGTTGAGAACGGATGACAAAATGATGATGTACAGTAAAGAATCAAAATTGCTTAAGTACGGTAAGGATCGTACTGCTGTGAACACAACGTACGGGCCGTACCTACATCTGTGTGTATAAGTGATGTATAAACACAGAACGCAAACTTCAATTAATGTACTATTATTGATCGAAGAACGTAAACCTCAGATTTCGAACACTGGCTAGCGTCGAACGAAACAAAAAACATACCGTCGCTTTTTCACACAGGGTACGTGATTACGTAAGACCTTGGTTGGTTCATACATCATCTGCCCAGCCTTTTCCCAACAATATTGGGGTGATAACCTGATGCAGCTGAATACCAGTAGGTATTTTACATGGAGCGACTGCCTATCTGACCTCCACAACCCAGTTACTGGGTAATATTGGTAAGATTGGTTGTCAGATTTTCGGGCTTCTGACTACCCGTAACGTCTGTCAAAGATCCACGAATGACAGCCGGGACCAACGGCTTAACGTGCTTTGCGAGACACGGAGGGGTCACGGTATGTAAAGATGGTCACCCATCCACAGACCAACCGCGGCAAGCGTAGCTTAACCTGATCGATCGACCTGTGCGGCTGTTATTTTTTGCCACGGGTCCTTGGTTGGTTCATACGATTGCTAAAATTTACATTTTCATAACAAGTAAGTACCCGTAGCGTAACGTATTGGATTAGTAAACGCGTAGTTTAGGTTCCAATCTCGAGATGAGACTTTTATTTTTATCTTTTCAACCATAATCTATCTTTTTTTATTATTAGAAAGATTAATAAACGAGAATAATAATGTAATAATTATTGTATTTTTATGCATAAGTTATATGGGGTTATAAATAAAAACGTTTTATACATAAGTGATTTCAAAATTTTTAATCGTTATATTTTTACAAATAAACTTCTAGTTAAAACAGTTTATTTTCTCATAAAGAACAATTTATTAAAGCAAAGCAAGTAATCAGTCTACTTTTTGTTTAATGCCAGTGCGTTAGTTTTAACATTGGTTGCCTATCTGAAAGTCCAAGTTGACGAATTGTATTTATTAGGACTTATTGTGGTTATAGCTTAAGTATTCATACGCAACGTTACGCAATATCTTCTCGTCCCACATACCGCAGTGTCTCAACACGAAAGTCTTTGTCCAGTGCGTGTTGCCAGTGATGACTTATGGCACTGAAACGTGGTCGCTCACAATGGGCCTTATAAGAAGGCTAAAAGTCACCCAAATATCAATTACGTATAGTTAGCTTTTAAAACCACCTTTACAATAATAAAGAAAACATTAATAAATAAAATGTGGCGAGGCGTGGATTGCTTTCAGGAACTCCCTACTTCCTAATACGGGACGGCACGTAAATAAAAATTTAAAAGGACGCGAATAATCTAAACTCATTGGCCTAAAAAGGTCTCTGATCATGTCAGAGGGAAACTCAGCAAAGGCAGGAGTGTGGTTTTAGCCGGTAAAGCTGGATTCATACTACTGTGTCGTGTCGTATCGTGACGCCTCCTGACGCAGTGTTAGCTAATCAAAACTCGTTGTATTTTGACGTAGTCCTGAACAGATTCGTTTGATTGGTGTATCCCGAGGAGTCACGACACAACACAGTAATGTGTCTGTGGCTTAAGAGTCCGGCACTACCCAGATTGCCTCACTAGTGAGACAGTCTGGGTGTCCATGAGGATTTCCCACTCCTAACCAAAACTATTAAAAAAAAAACACTAAACCTGGGCTCGGCATACGACATGCACCGAAACTTACACATCTGTGATAACAGTCGCAAACCTACAGTTCCGATAGACAAGGACAGAGATAGGAGCCGACGATGTCGTGCGTGCGAAATCGCGTTAGTCGCCGAATAGTACTCGTCGCGTATGAGTCTCGCAACTCGCGCATTTCATGCGTATGAGTCTCGCAACTCGCGCGTTGCATGCGTATCATGTCTCTTACGTATATCTATCGGCGGCGGCGCGGCGGCGAAGCAAACATTAAATCTATACTCATTATTATTATTTTATAATATTAAAAAGCTGAAGAGTTTGTTTGTTTGTTTGGTTGAACGCGCTAATCTCTGGAACTACCAGTCGGATTTGAAAAATTCTTTTTGCATTTAATAGCTCAATTCTCGAGGAAGGCTATAGGCTTAACATCACACCAAAAAGTCAGAAAAACGGTAAACGAATTAAAAGCGGAGGGAGGCGATGCGACGGGGTGGGTCGGGGGAACAAGAAATTTCACGCGGACGAAGTCGCGAGCAGAAGCTAGTATTATTATAATTTTCAATAAATTAACATTTTTAGCTGTATTTACGTGTGGTAAGTAATCCCGTGTGTCTTATTTTTCTTCCTTGTATTATTAAAACACTTTAGCTGCACACAAAGTCATTTTAATGCGTATTCATTACAAAAACAAACTGAAATTATTAAGATTACGAAGTGTGATCAACGATGTTTCGTGCGCGACTTAGCGCCTACTAGGAGCAATCACCGAGTTTAGTAGGAACAGGCGCTGTGACTGAGTAACGTATCTACGAAAAGAAACGAAATTATTTTGAAAATAGAAATGTTACATAATATATTATAATTATACTTATTATGTTTTATTCATCAATTGTCATCTTTGGATTTTTTCTTCTTCTATTTAGACCTTATGGAAACTATAAAACTTTTAAAAAATAACTACAAGGATCAGCAGTTACACTTTAATTAGATAAATGTTCAATAAAATAATTAAATCATAATACTCACATTCAGCCCGGTTTCATCAAATATATGTGATATAATATTAAGTCCACTTTTACGCAGCGCGATAATATCCGCTTTCATCTCAATATTAAAATTTTCTTGCACTTCATAATGAACTACAACACCGCTAATAGATTAAACACACATCACTAACACACAATATTAAATTATTATCAACCAACCAAGAACCAACAACGTTCTATTTATTTATTTATTTAGATTTCTGTGGGTATAATCATAAAGTTTTACGAATTATGCAAACATGACACAGAATTATATTCAATAGCGTGATTATTTAAGTAATTAATAAAACATATCACTGCGCGTGAGATTCGAATCCCACGGCTCGCTACGCATAAACGAGTTTTCAACACATTTGCTCGAAAAATGCATTTACAAAGCCTGTATACATTGTTCGAAAGTTAAAAATTACGCACCATACAACAGAACGTGCGGTAAAATAGGTACTCTCACCTAAGTACCTATTTTACCGCACGTTCCGTTGTATAGCACCGTGCGTTTTCTTTACGGTTTTTTTTTAATTTCCATAAAAAAATATAAGAATTCCACCAAAGAGTTTTACATTATGAGAATAAACAACCTGACTGATCGAACCTCCTTGGAAGCGCTTTTGCTCAATACGTTGTCTCACTTTAATACTAAAGAGTAAATGAGACGAAAGATGTAGTTCTAATTTTCACCACGTGCATGTGGCGCCATTTGCAAATTCGCGCCATTTTCATAATTATTAGAAACTTCAAAAATTGTTGCGACTTTCCCACTGTTAAATAAACAAAATAATAATATGAGTTCAAGCGAGGAATCTGATATTAATATGGAATCTACTCCACCTGATATTTTAAAAGAGGCGCAAATTGCAGAAAACGGTCTCTTACCGCCAAAATCGCGAGAGCGCTATATAATGACTTACAATAATTTTATAGCATGGAAGACTCGAAGAAATACTCAATCATTCTCTGAAAATGTTTTGATGGCTTATTTCAATGAATTACGTGTGAAGTATAAGCCGTCCTCAATGTGGTCAATATATTCAATGTTAAAAACCACTCTAAAAACCAATAATGACATAGATTTAACGAAATACATAAAACTACATGTATTTTTGAAACGACAGTCAGATGGCTTTACAAGCAAAAAATCAAAAGTATTCACTGCAGCTAACGTGGAAAAATTCCTTAATGACGCGCCTGATGAAAAATATTTAGTAACTAAGGTACGTTTTTAAAACTTTTCTTTATTTTAAACCTTTTCGTAGGCACATATTAACTTAGGTATCTGCTATAATAGTTTATGCAATGTTTAATTTAGTATTGGTTTAGGTACCTTTACTTGATAGTTAATTATTTTGGTCATTTACCTGTACAGAACTACATAAAGCTAAATAAAATTATTCTAAATAAAGCTAATTATTTACTTAAATTATTTGTATTTTATTACAGGCTATATTAATTTTTGGTATATCTGGGGCGTGCAGACGACAAGAATTAGCCAACATAAATGTGAGCGATATCGAAAACCATGGGGACTTATTGCTTGTCAAGATACCTGACACAAAAACCAAAATTCCCCGTACGTTCACCATACATGGTGAGTTTTACGCAATTGTCAAGAAGTATCAAGCTCTAAGAACTACAAACGCAAAAAGCAACAGATTTTTTCAGAAGTACCAAAACGGTAAATGCATGCGGCAAGTCGTTGGCGTTAACAAAATCGGTAGTGTACCAAAAGAAATAGCCACGTTCTTGAAATTGGAAAATCCGGCTAGTTATACCGGTCACAGCTTTAGAAGGACCTCTGCAACATTACTGGCTAATTCCGGAGCCGATATCATTACACTGAAACGCCACGGAGGATGGCGCTCTAATAATGTTGCAGAGGGTTATATTGAAGAATCGGTGCACAATAAAATTGAAATAGGCGACAAGATATCAAAGTGCATAAATATAAATAATGGTGTGGAACCGCGCCCTTCTACGTCACGCGAAAACGTCCAGCCACCGCCGCCTCCGCTGCAAGTTGCGCCGCTACCGACGTCACCGCCGTCGTCGCCGACGTTTACGCCACATTCTCCCGTTCAACATACTAAGTGTGAAATTAATAATGTCAGTCAGTCAGTTAAGCTTCCAAAGCAGCAAATTTCACTGAATTTCAATAATTGTTCAAATTTTACTATTAATTTCCAAGAGTAGTGACCTATCTGTTTATTTTCTTATTTGCTATTAAAAATAGTCAAATGAAAAAGTTTGTTTAATTACATACTGTACTGTTTTCTCGCAAATGTGTTGAAAAACATTGTATGACACACGTGCAGCAATTGGTATTTACAAACTCGTGACTATGGTAAGCCCTCGACTTCGTCTCGGGCTTACATTCGTCTACTCGTTTGTAAAAACCAACTTACCGCACTAGTATCATAAATAACTATTACCGACGTATGATAACTGCTAAGCTATCATGCCTTAAACCCTCATGGTTGAATTTATGAAATACAATCAGTAGCCAACGAATGCGAGTGTGTGTGTCTATAGTATAGAAATTACTCATTAAAAGAAGGTCGTCAGTGAAACTAAACGTCAAGCTATTGCTTTGTGAGTTCGCCTATGGACTTTTGATGCCTACAGACGAACAAAATCCCCTTGGAGTTGTGGATCGTGTGAAAATGTAAACATAGATTGTTTGTTATTCTATGGATATTGAGGACAGGGAGAGCTTTGTAGGTAATGTCTACATGACTGAAAAGTCCATCCCTATTTACTCCCTTTAAGTCTTGAGAGAGAAAATAAAACCTTGCTTAGCTAGTTCTCAGCATCGTTAAATTGCAAACTATAGTAGTTAAGCTGTAACTAACGCACAATAAATAGAAGATAATCGTACAGTCAGCTTTATTAGGGTAGCTAATGAAACGGTTGCTCCGCGCTTACACTCATTACTAATGTATTAGCATTGGCATTGAACAAGATGTTTCTCTCCGGTTCCTTAAGTTTTCATGTAGCTGCTAGAATATGTAAGTACGGCAGAACAACCGCAATGATACACACTAGTGTATGATGTGTCACTAAGTATTTTAGTAGAAATGTCAATCAAAACATAACATAACGTCTATATTCCCAAAGGATTCAGCAGAGATGTGTCTGTGTGTGTGGCAACTAATATTTCGACAGTTATGTTTTAGTCCCATAAAGTAGAGGGCAAGCCTTTAACCAAGCACATTTCATATAACACTTTCCCAGCCTCGGAATCAAATCTTGGACCCCATATTTAGCAGTCGCACTAACCACTACTACACCAACGAATCAGTCAACCAACTCACAACAAGTTTAAGTCATCTCATTTGTTAACCACTTTCATGCCATAAAATGTAGGATTAAAACAGCGTAACAAAAAATATGAGTGTGTCCGGCTGCGATTAAGAGCTGGTGTAGGGAATTAGCCAGAATTGTTATGCATAAGGCGAAAGAAGTCGCCCCTTTGTACGGCGGAACATTTGCATAGACCGTGTCATTGTGCCTCACCGTACCTCGACGTACCTCGGCGTACCTCGCCGCGCCTCGCCCCACAGCTCTGACCGCATTTTTGATGCAGGTCCAGTAAGGAAAGTCAGTTTTTTGCGAAATTGTTCATTTTTTTTCGGTTTGCACTTTTAACTTTTGTTAGTAATTTTGCTCGCTATGTTATAGTTGGTCTTGCGAGGTGTTTTATGACATGAGTATAATAAATTCCAACTAGACGTATGAATGTAGCGTCTGGAGGCTGCATTTTAAAATTGTGTTCTTAAACAAAGAAGTGCTTAAATTAAAATGAGTTGAACAATAAAATTTAAAAAAAAGCAAAATTGAGAATAAAATAATCATAAGAAACATTACAGACACTGTTTAGTATTTGGATTCAATACGGAGTATCATTCTGTATAATTTTAATAAAAACTTGTTGCGAAAAGCCTTTTGTAATAATGTGATGACAGACACAGACCTTAGGAAATAACGATTCAAAAAGTAATAAAAATAGTAAACTTCATCAATGTCCTCATAATGTAAATAAGCAAGAAAATTTTCTATTCAGTGCAAAGTTAATATGAAATTCAATATAACAGATATGTCTATTTGCAATAGATGTCGAAAAAAGGTACGCACAAACGGTCAATATGATCGAACGTCAAAAGGTAAGCCAAAGGGCAGCGTCTGATGCTAATCAGAAAACTGCGCTGTGGCCCAAGTCACTGGCGGAGCACTGTTTCCCCTTTTTTTAGTGTCGCATATGACAGGAAACCCTAGATAATTAAAAAGATACGTGTCAGTGACATTATAGAGGCATTTAAAGAGTATATATCTGCTAAGAGTTGATGTGGCCAAAACCCAACATTTACGCCAAAGCTATTGATACATTAATGGGCCAACGCTAGAATAGCTAAAATTTTGTTAGCTGGTGGATTGTTTGGGACTAGAACTATCTATGGTATCATATTCATACAGATAAGCTAACATAACAATCAGTATCATATTGCTGACGGTAACATTTTCACTCTCCGCCATCTTCATCACGAAATCAACCCCATTTCGGATCCTCCCCATGAATTTGTCCAACAATACAAAAAACATTCTCCTTTGCCGACGAACAGGAAGCAAAACGAAAACAATTCGTTTGTCCGTACGGCGCACCACGTCCTGTGTGGAATTTACTTTTTGTGAACGACACCTGCAATACAGGTTATTTGATGAGTCGATCCAAAAAGTTTTAATTTTGTACTGAATATTTCATTCACTTCGTATCCGGGAAAAAGGTTGGGATAACGAGGTGGTTTTATAAAAGCAGCTCCTCTATTCACGTTGGAGCGGTAAAGGGTAACTATGGAATTATGTCAAGAGAATGCTTGTGCATCTGCGCCGTTTTGTATGCTGCTACTTCTAATTTACGAAAGATCAAACCTTTGGCTGAACCTGGTCATCAACATCCTCCCACATACATCCCAATATCTTTGGAACACATCTATTATCTTTCATTTCAGAATTGACTTCCTCTTTCGTTTTATCATCTAAGCCTGGCCAAGCCTGATAATGGAAATATTTTCTCGAAGTCTTATCGAGTCTATGAGCTATTGAATCTGCAGCAGTTACTACTCCGAACAGATTTGATTCAACTTGGTGGCCGGGAGCAATATAAAGCTAGAACAAGGCATCAGGTGTGCTAGTAAATCTAACTATCTGCATACATTGTACATCGGAAGACATAGATCGTAGAATAAAGGACATCACTATAAACACGACAATTTAGGATGTCGATACCATAAATTAGTGCTGTGACTAGTAGGCTATGTCCGGTAGTGGTATCTACATAATCATCTCCGTCAGTGATAGCTGTTGATGCGATTGTTATACTAATGAATACTGTTGCCTTCTGTATAATTGCTTAGATCATTGTAGTCATTTATGTTGCTAATAAGATTGTGATCAATTTGTACATATCCATCTGTGTGCTTGTGTGGCTGGTTTAATTTATGCATAGAATTTATTAACGAAATCTTTTTAATTTCATCTTATTTTCTCAGTTTCAGTCGAGTTCTAGTTGACGGTGGGCAGTTACTAACGCGAAAGAAGGGTCTAAACCGCTGGTGATATAAAACCTTTATAAATGTCTGTCCTCTCCTGTCTTACGCCAATGTTTTGGTAGATTGAGGGTCCCGTGGTCACTCCGGGATAATATCATACGGTGTTCGCAGGGCCGATTCCCCTGGGCCTTATTGTCGGAGCAAATTTAACGGAAGGTGCGCACAATTCGGTGTCGTCACGCACCACCACGATTCCGAAGGAGGTCCATATATACTATTAGGTTAGAGACAATTTTGTTTAGGCCTCTTAAAATTTTTGGATATTCTGGGGGCGATCGTAAATTTGAATTTGAGACGTGTTTATGTAGATTTTTGTTGGTATTTTTTGGTATCAGTTCTTAAAGTTGGCGACATTTACATACTTTGACGATCTTTTGCTTATTTCCTTCAAAGTTGCACTAAAATTACTAAAATCGATATTTCCGTCGCTGCAAATATCTCTGAAAATGTTTTGAAACTTCATGAAATGAATTCCATCCAAATGGGTAACACGTAGTTAGAGAAATCTCATAATTTTAACAGCTAGATACAGCAGGTTTTCTCTGTTTCTGACATGACCTGAATATGAGGACAACACAGTCATTTGCACCTCCGCACAGGGATTGAATTCACAAAACCAAAATACGTCGCAAACAGAATACAAACACTGTCATACATACAAATATGTCGCAAATACGGAAATTAAGCTCTCTGTGAGCCTTTGTTAGCAAAAGTAGAGGACCATGTTACTGGTTTGTTTTACCTTCAACTTCCTTTGTGGTGGTGAGCGATATTAAGGCGGTACCACTAGTGACGTCCTTCTGAATTCGTTGGTATTCCTGCCAGTTATTCAACACCCATGAGCAATATTTTTATTGATCTCAGAATGCTTATGAAACTTTGTGTTGTGGTTGCTAAAACATAGAACAAATACTCATCATTGTCATTTCAGCCGTAAGGGGTCCATTGCTGTTAAATAAGTACTCATTTCATACAATTCTAAAATACCCAAACGCATTTTTCTCAACAACCCTAGAGAATTATATTTGAAATCCTCGCACAAAAAATAGCTGCAAGCAGTCTTGCCACAACCTCGCACACCGTCCGACACGGTCGCCTGTTGAGTTAGCAGTTTTGCAATTTGAATCAACTCACTTATTAAGTCTGCGTCATGAATACGGGATTAAACTCGCTACGAGCCACGCTAATTAATTGAGATATAAAATAAACATCCCATCGCCCTCTACTTTCCTCTGACTTTTTGACTTTAAGTATAAAAGAGTTCCAGCAAAATTCTGCTCGCTCTGAATGCTGTCTTAAAACTGTTTTGTTGTTCAACAGTTAATGAATAAGGAGTGTTTTTGAACTTTAGTGACAGACGTTTTTTAATAAGTTTCCATTTAAATGAGTGTTTTAGTTGATTGCGAAATAGCTCGTGTTTGCTCCTTACTTTATAATTTAGATTTTATTATTCATATTTTGAGACTAACTTTTTATGTTTGCTGACGAAATTAAATTAGTTTAGATTTATATGTTTCAGGTTTGTCTCTGAGGTATTAAGTAGAAGACACTATGAAATATATGCATAATATAATGAACTAGATACCACTTTGTTCCCATCAAACTAAAAAGCTACTTTGCTCTTTTAGGTTATTTGTCGTAGCTACTTATTATTTCATTCTCACTAGAGTGATTTGAGATCGTTATATTTTACCATTTTTTGTACCGGTTTATAATTATCTATTAGGTACACTGAAAAAAATAATTTCTTACTACACCACAATAAAGCGATTACATTAAAAGTTTACTGACTTTATACAGTAAGAAGAAATCTTTGTAAAACAATAAAACACAAAACAGTATCGTTTAATGATTTACTGAAAAACACGTTAAAGTTAAAACGTTAAAGTTTACTGTCATGACGTAACATTTTGCCTCAAGCTGTAATTGTTTTCGGATCAGTAAAAAATATTGTTTTAAACGTTAGGCTCATTTGGAAATGTTTAAAGCAGTTCAGATAAATGTTTCATTTTTATTTACTGCTTATTTCTTTCAGTGTACCTACGAGTACATTGGTGGAATCTAAGCTTCTTCACGTCATTAACTCACTGAACAAACAATACTTTAAACAGATGTAACCCGAGACCCAAAAAGGATACAAAAGCTCCTGGTAAAGTTTAAAAAGGTCCAAATTAATAGCCTCTTGGCACGCACAGAATCCATTATAATTAAGTTCACTCTTAAGTAAAAGAGATCCCATTGAACTGACACACTTCCTACTTAATCCTCTATTGAAGTCAAACTCATCAGCATTAAGTACTAAACACTCGTACATTACACTGTATTTCATTAAGTCCCGAAATAATTTCCTTAACTGATATGAACAGGTCAGACAGCGCCTTCTTTATGGAAAACCAATTTTCCCAAAAGATCAAATCGGCTTTTGGAGTCAATTATATGCCGTGCCGCGCCGCGTACGTTCAACGAAGGGCAAATAATAACAAAGTTATTTGACTTTCAACCTTTTGTGGACATAATTTTTGGATTTGTATATTTTGAACACGTATTTCGTTATAATTGACTTTCATATTAAATTGATGCCTTTGATTTTATTGGTTTGATAAACAGAAAAAGGAATCTTACTAATATTGTGAATCGAGACTTATGCGAGTGAAACCGGAGCTAGTATTGAATAAAATAGATTGGTGTTATTAATAAAAACGGATGTAGCAACAGGATTTCGCCAGTTAAATAAATCATTATCATAGTAATTATTACTATTAATTATTAATTGCGGAAGCATCGAATAAAGTACAAATTTTACTGATAATTATAGCACGTCATTACTTGGAAAATAATTAACGTAATCAAAATTAAAGGCATGGATACTATAATTTAGTGTAGTTATTTCACCGTACTCGTATTATGTAGATATCATGAAACACACTAGAAATAGGGACAAATAAGATCAACCGTGTTTCAGATTGTCTAAAGTAAAAACTTCTTTTATGGGTTACAGCGTAAAATGTTATAATAAAATACCACTTGATATTCTTCAACTAAATGAAAAGAAATTTAAAAGATGCATTAAACGCACACTATGTATACAAGCATATTATAAGTTGGATGATTATATCGTTGATAAAAATGCTTGGCTTAATGCTGGTCCTGCTCCACAGGCACTTGGGCTCACTAGTTAAAATTTCAATATTTGGAAGAGGTGCTTCCCTTTTTCTTTTTTTTTTTTAGTGTTTCTGACATTACGAACATAATTTATTTTTTGTTTTATTCAATTAAGTTTTAATTGTTGAATACTTCATTATTAAATATCTCTTCCTATTTGGTAGTAAAATTCTATTAATCTCTTAAATACATTACAAACTATAGTTTTGTATATGTAATTCAGAAGCATTTTTAAAATTTTGTAAATGTAAGAACCATGTTTCCGTTTATTATGATTTTCTTGATGTTGACTTGAAAGAGCATGGCAGTTTAGAACTTGTCATGCTCACTTAAATGTCTCATCGTTGGTGGCGCGTGTGTTGGATCATTCGGTTCCCTACGAAATGGTTGAGCTAGATGGTGCTGAACCACGCGTCATGTTCGTGAACGGGCGCCGTCGGTTGAGACTCATCATCATCATCGTCATCTCTTAACTGCCAAGGCTTATTTTTAATCTTATATTTTGAAATTTTTCTTCATTTGTGTTTTTTTTTACATTGTTCTCACATATAGAAGCAACAATAATAATGTAACCAGGATTTTGTAATATCTTGATTTAAAAAAGTGTCCATGGAGTTTCTTGCCTGTTCTTCTCCATAGAGATTTACGTTTTGGAATGGGCAACTAGCTCCAACTTTCTGACTAACTGACAGACTATTTCATTTTGACAATTCAAAAGTGCCTGTACAAGGTTTAATTGAAATAAATGCTTTGAGTTTGAGTTGACACTATTAATAATTTCTCAAAAATGTACACGTTTCATGAAAATTGATGATAAATTCGACACATCATTATAAATCACTGCAAAGCTATTTCAATCGACTAAATTAAAAATGACGATCAACATATTCGACGGGAGCATTAACATGGTAATGTGATGACGCCTCACTCAGCACAGTTTCAAACAATGGCAGTCGCTAATGATGCTACCACGCCGATTTGGGAAATTAATTTCACTGTGTCAAATTCAAATGTACAGAATTGATGATATATTTGTCCGACAACAAAGGGGTAATTTCCGTATTTTATAGGAAAGCGACGTTCGCATACCAATCTCAGTTTCAATCTGCCAAAAAAATTACATTTTTGACATTGTTTGTCGCGGTTATGAGATTGTGATTTGAATATAATTTTTTTAACTTTTTTAAGTACGAGAATTAGCCTTTAGTTTTTGGTTCTTAAGGGGTGAAAAGACACTCTTTAATGCCTATGTATACACAAAGAGGGCAATGACATTAACAAGCTTTTATTATAAGAGCGACTCAAAAAGTCTGGAAAAAAATCTCTTTGATAGGAATACCAGTCCCTACTAAACTAGAATTTATGTAACAGCCTTATTTCACAAATTTAGAGTTGCTCCCACTCTAAAAGCTATTTATATTCATAGGTGCTTTCCCTCCCTAAAGTATTATTTAATCTTTCTTTACCTAAAAGAAGACGCAATATTTTTTGTAGAGATATAGATGTCTATATCTCTACAAAAAATATTTTGGATAATGATAGCATTTTATTTTACTGGACCTAAAAATCCTTTTCCATAGTAAAATTATTTTTTTATAGACGACCTTGTCTTTAATTAAAATCACCTTAAGGTTGAATGTCACTTGCACTTCATAAAATGACAAGGTCATTTTGTATATGTGAAAGTTCGATAGTTTCAACCTTACTGAAGTTTCAATTCAGTGGGAATTGTTGTCAATAGTGATAAAGTAATTATGAAGTTGACTATACAACCTTCTGAATAAAGAGTTACACATCTATCCTCTGAAACTCCGTGACTGTAAACTATCTGTGACTGATTGGCTTAAGAATATTTAAGCTACGACGACATTGAGGCTTTGGCATCATCGCTTCCATAAAATCGGACTGCGGTAGCGAATTTGTCAGTGGAGGAAGATGTGTCTGGCTTTTTCCGATCCCAAGACATTGTCGCAGGGCTAACCGAAACCTAAAAAGTAATAAAAGAAACTCAAATAAATAAGATTAAATAAAAAAATCTACTTAAACTAACTCATATACACAATGCAAACTCACACTATTACACACACACTCAAAAACTCACTCGCGTACATCAAACAAGTCCGCTCCTTTTTATATTTTCTTTTTACTTTATTTATTGTGTTATTTTATTTTGATTTTTGCTTTAGATTTTAAATTGCATAACCGTTATAATGTTAAATGGAAGAGTGGAGTCACCTAACACAAGCATCTCCTTGCTTAAAATGTGATCTCCAACATGTGTGTAAAGCATTTTATGTAGGATTGCAATTATGCAATAAACATTTTTTTTATACAATGCTGGACAATAACCTAGTGAAGTTTCCACATTATTTTGTATGCTTATATCATAATTTGCCTATTTTTCACGTGTGTATTAATTGCAGTCGTTACTTCAAGGCTCGCGGTGGCTCGATAAGGCGCGGTGTTCATTACTCATCGCGCGTTTTGTACGGCACACTTCAGATTGCCGCGATTTATGTGCGAACATACGATGTGTGCCTACATTTTTATATTTGATGGGAAATATTGAGCTGGTTACTTCACATGAAGAGCTAATTTCTTGCTGTAGGTGTGTTGACCGAATACCTATTCTTTGTTTTCCAGTCAAATGGATTTTAAACGATTGTTGAATTGAATGGGATGGCACGCACAGGTTGTTTTATAAAAGCACAAACATAATTAAAATGTCGTTTTGTGTATCTCTTTGTCAATTTTAAAACAATAACAAATATGAAAATGATTACGCTTTTCGTACGTTAATTTTTATTTAGTCTGTTATTTTTAGTCTTAATCAGTCAGTTGTTTTAATAAGACTTAATTACAAGTAGTACTGTGTTAGCTTACAATTAGAATAATATATATTTTTTAATGTGAAAAATCTAGAATACAAACTTTTTCATACCTCCAACAACACCAATATAAAAATCCTAGTTTCCAACTACAAATTCGAGGTACAACCCGATAGGCGGGCCACACGCGACGCCCACAAAAATCACGTTACGTCCATAGCGCACTGATTTGCGGTGACAGTGTCCGTTAGGATCGCTGCACACGTATAAATGTATGTAATAGCGCTGCGGTGGCCGCGGTGTTTGCTCGCGACTCGTGACGTTGGCGCGTGTGGACATAGCTTTAAGTGGCCACAGATTAAGGTGCAGATACGACGTGAACATTTTTAAGTGTACAGTCCAAATATTGTTGATTTTCTATTGAATGATGAAAGTAAGTCTGCCTAGTATTTTTTCGTTCTGAAAGAGAATAAATGAGCAAAATAAAGTAACGATGTTTCCGCGAAACTAAAGGTATTATCGCTTTTAACAATGTTTCTGATTCCAGACAGCTTTTGGATGGACAGAAAAGTTAGACGTAGCAAAAAATTTCAACCCTAATTCACATATAAGTAAGTTTGTAAAACTTCGTTTTCACTCCCTTTTAATCATAAGCAACACAAGCTTATTCTCATATCAAATCTGTTGTATGTAGGTACACTGTGCACATTAATTACGTCTATTTAGGTACTTATTGAAGAGCCTCTGCCACCCATGATAGATAAAAGCATTCCGCGAATAAGCAGCACTTGCAGTATCTGTGCCTCTCAGAGGCCACTTCAAATTATCCACAAAATCTCCCCGATAGCGATCATAGACTAATCCCATATTATTTTGTAGTCGTTAAACAAACAATCACAGACTGTAATGGTTTATAGTTCGCACAAACAACAGACTATTAACTTTTAGCTTTACCAACCTGTCCTGGCGACACAATCAAGTCGAATTTTAGCTGTTTTGCATATATACTACTGTTGTGTGGATATGAAGGATGGCTGGAAAGGAATCTGTGATTGGTGCATTCAAAACTATGATAAAATCATTGCATTCTGGTAACCCTTTTTAAATAATACTAATTTGAAGCGAGATTCTGCTGTAAGTGAAAAGGAAACCAAACGGAATTTCATGGAAATCGGAATTTGTCAAGCAAAAGCATAATCTGTCTATAACGTTCCCACTGCTGGGACACAGGCCTGCTCTCTGTGAGAGGGAGTGGGCCGTAGTCCACCACGCGGGCCCAGTGCGAGTTAGTAGTAATTAAGGTAATTAGTAGTTAAGGTAATTTAGGTTGTTTTAAACAAAATTATTACAAAACAATAACAAAATGCTATTAGTCAATACGTCTTCGCTCCTCGTCACGGGAACACAGACCAGCACGTCTGTGTGCACTTCTGTATCCATATCTATACAAGTATACATATTATGAATTGAAATCAGTTTTCGTGTCTGTCTGAGTGACAGCTTAGACAGATACGAAAACTGATTTTAGCAGTTCGCTGGTTCCGGTTTAATTAGAAGGTACCTACTTATGTTATTATTTCCATTCCTCTCCATCGTTTGAATACTTCGAATACTCCTACAAGTACACTATGGGTAAACTACGAGTACACTGCAAATGCTGAAAACAGTTCACGTATTCTGTACTACAACTTTTCTCAACAATTAACTTGTGCAGGCTTCATACTAACAAGCAAGCGGGCCAACCGCAGAAAAATATTAAACCACCGTTACGTTGGCAGTACTCCTGCTGATAGGAATTATTCAATGGTATTCCGAAGTTAAGGGTTGAGCACCGGGGCCGGTGTACGGGGAAAAGGTAGTTAGTGAACAATGTTGTATGATTTTTTTTGCGGATTTTATGTTGGGCTACCTGTGAGTATATCTTTGATTTTTTTGGTGTGTGTGTATTTATGATTACTAAAGTCTGCTATTCGTAGACCAGTGAATCAGTTGCCAAAAAAAGTCTATATTTTTGCAATGGTTATATATTATAGGAATACGTAAACCGAAAATAGAAAGTTAGTATCAGATTATTTATGATTAATTATAATCCATATTTCTAAATATCGTAATTAACTATGTCTGTCTGTTACCTTTCACGCCATAATGACAGAATTAATTTGGCACTCTGATAGACCATGACACTGGTTAGGACATAGTCTTTGTAAAACCAATTATTATCAATCTCGCTTTGACTGTTAAAACTGTGTAAAAAAAGCTTTATTTTCTTTCATCAGACCACACCAAGATTTTCCACTTCCCTCACATCTCGCGAGGTAGGTAGGTAAGAGTTTAGTTGTTGAGCTCTCCTCCCACAAATTAACCCGAGGGTCGTTGAGCGGCCCGCATTCAATACGAGAAACTCCTATTAAATTATTTAGCTCCTTAACATTAGACCTTCAAGGAATCGCGGATGTCGTTTGAGATTAGATAGATGATAAATAAATTATTGAATGGTTGGAAAAGTGATGGTGATTTAGTAAAAAATTGCCATATTGGCATAGACGAACATTACAAAGTGGTGAAGAACCACTTTCTGAGGAAATCGGTAAGTTCACCCTCTCACAGAGAGGAGGCCTGTGTCCCAGCTGTGGGAAGATTAGAGGCTGCTTATGCTGTGATGATGAACTGTTCACAATAGTCGGCGTCTGAACATACTATCAAGTCTACTGGTTTTATGTTAGTAGGTAATAAACGTAATATAATTTTTTTTACGAGTATGAGAGCCATGTTGACATTTAAGTTACTGGCTCTCGGAGGTTAATGAGACGTTTCCGATAAGTTGGTGAGTTCACGCAAAACTTCCTTATTAGAAATCAATACTTTTTGCAGGTGAGAACATAGCGGGGAGTGGGTGACACTCCAAAAATTTTGGGGTGACGGACACTTTACACGGTGTTTAAATATAGTGTCGTAGTGTGCACGTCGTTTTTACACCAAGGTACCAAAGACATACAAAGATTTGAATATTAATAGTTTTAACAAAAGCATAAAGAAACTTTTAATAAATAAATGCTACTATGATGTTGCCGACTATTTACATGTTGTACTTTAGATATTTTTATTAATTTAACGTAACTTTATGATTTTTTTATACTTTGAATTATATTTGTACGCCTTTTTAGGCAAAACATACTGACACTTTTTTTGTAATCGTTCCAACTGATTGTAAACCTACAAGTTTTTGACAAATAAATATATCTTATCTTATCTTACACCGAGGTTTGTTTAATGTCAGTTTCGTCTTCTGTTAATTCAAGGCATGTTTTAAATTGTGTGGCGAAACTTCACAGGTTAAATCTTTTTAATAAAATAAGTGATAGACATAATTTCAATAATAGAAATAAAGGTAAATTGGTCCAACCGTTTTTCAGATTATCTAAAGTATATTACTACTAGCTTCCGCCCGCGGCTTCGCCTGCGAGATATGTCGATAAAAACTATCCTATATCCTTCCCCGGGATGCAATCTATCTCTCTGCCAAATTTTATCAAAATCTTTTCAGTGGTTTAGGCGCGAAAAGGTAACATACAGACAGACAGAGTTACTTTCTAATTAATAATATTAGTATGGATTATGGAGTGTGTTAAATGTTACAGCAAAATACCTTGTGATATATTACAATTAAAGAAAGAAAATTTAAAACATATATTAATAGTATATTTGTTAAACAAACACATTACAAATTAGAGGATCATATCGCAAATAAGAATGCTTGGAAACATGCTGGTCCTGTTCATACGAAGCTACCTTTTGGAAGGGGCGACTAGAATCACTTCTATTTTTGTAAATATTGTCTTTCAAAAATACCTTTACTGTGCCTGTGTGAAATAAAGGATTTGAATTTGCCAGAGATACGGGTTTTTGACTTGTGTCAAATAAGACCCATTGTCCACGACGCTACCGTCCCGACCCGATTTTTTAGGCATGTTACAATTAATGTAAGAGGGACTTATGAAAGCTGGTTAAATTAGCCGTTTAGTTAACCGCCTGGCCTTTGGAAGTAGTGCTCGTCTCGCTTCGCTCTCTCGCCTCGCACGCGGTTGATCGCAGTTCTAACCTAACCCATTTGGTCGGGGTCCCTGGCTTAGTTACTGCGACCAATTCGGCTCTCGCGTGATTGGTTACAGTTCCAACATAAACTATAATATTGAATATCATTCAGGCCGTTATTTGAACGGCCGCCGTTTAGTTAAAAGGCTAGGCGGTTAACTAAACGGCTAATTAAACTAGTTGGCTGCAACATATCTACAAACTGTGTCCTTAATTTCTGTAAATGGTTTTAAACCATTTAAATGAATTAAAGAAATAAATAAATAAACTCAAGACACCAAAGAGTAGCTAGAATTTCACAGCACTAGTATTGCAATGCCGATCGGTTTATTATTATTATTCTACTAGAGTTACGTCGCGTCAGTCTGCAGCAGCCTTAATAGTGTCACCGTGTTTAGCTACTAAAATTCATGTTGGTATAATTTAGATGATCATCACGTGACTAGATCCACCGAGCCATTGAACCCGAAACTCCTCAGTTTACTCTCTGTCAGAGCTTCGTTCAGTACTACCGATGTTATCATTCATGTTATCTATGCTCATTACTGCTGAGCTGCTAAGTGCATCCTGGGAGGTGGCGAGTGTTGAAAGTAGCGGGTGATTTTTTGTGGGACTAATCTTTTAAGTGAGCTGCAGTTTAATTATTTTAAGGCAGTTTGTAGTTAGGCCAAATTCTTCTTTTTGACCGACTTCCAAAAAAGAGGAGGCTATATGTTCGACTTTATGTATGTTTTTTTATGTATGTTCACCGATTTCTTCGTCAATTGTGGACCTTTTTTGAAAATCATTAATTATATATTTTTTGTTTGAAAGGTTATGCTCCCGAGGTGGTCCCATTGTCACCAAGGCGGAATATGATGAGGGAATCCCATGAAAATCGAGGGAAACTCCTTAAATTGTATAGGCACACCTATAGCGATTTGGGTATTTTTAATAGTAACTCGTGCATTTGCTCTCGGAAAATACCATTTGGTGAAGTGGAACTGATGATGAAAACTACAGATGACCATCGGAGCTTCTCAATATTTCACGGGTTGCGATTCGATTAAGTACTCTAATGTGGTTGCTATGCAATTCATGTTTGTCACAATGCATATGAAGTGGAGCTGATGGTGACTTCCCAATCTGCTCCAGTTCTCCTGGTTCTTACTAAGAGAACTCCTCAACTATTAACGTCCCTGCATCGGGTAAAGCAATATTTTGTAAAAGGTGATGAGCAGTTGACATTAGGCTATTGTAACTTACGAGTAGATAAATTACAAAATGATGATGATGATGATGAATGATGATGATGATGATGATGAATGATGAAATGATGATGATGATGATAAAAGTGAAAAATAAAAAAAATATTTAAAAAAAAAAAACAACCGACTTCCAATAAAACATTACAAAGTGAAAAAATAACTTTAATTTCGGAAGTCGGTGGCAAAAAACTAAAATACACATACAAAGACACCGACTTCCGAAATTAAAGTTATTTTTCACTTTGTAATTTTTTTTTGAAAGTCGGTTGTTTTTTTCTTACCTAGCAAAGGTACTTACGGTTTTGTTCATCTAAAAAATTAAGAGTTACCTACTTCTTCTTCTCGTGTCTAATACTTGTTTGAACAGTTACCTGGACTGCTCTGTCGTTTGCCTCATTGAAAGTTACTGTCCTGTTTATACACAGAATGGAAATCATTTTTCCTAACAGAAATCTAGCTTCCACAGACCCCTCTGCCCCTATTCATCATTGTATAAGGGAGTCAGGTAATGCAGGTAAAATTTCGGTAAGTAGGTAATCATTTTTTTAGCCTATATTATGTCCCACTCCTGGGCAAAAGCCTCCCCTCTTCCCTTCCGAACCTCCCTGCCTTGCGCGATCTCAGGCCATGTTAGCCCTGCAAGCCTTACGTTATTATTTATCATTATTTAATCAGCTGACCTATTTAACCAACGGTGAAGAAGAAGAAATATTCCAACTTGCAGCCAACAAAACGAACAAGAAATTACGAGCGCCAGCAATACTTCTAAAACGTTAAAAGACAGAACCAGACTAAGTTAGACTATCAACTGTACTACTTAGTGCGCGATAGTGATCTGCTGAACAATGGGCACTGAACACGCTACCCTATAGTAACTGCTATCTAACGGAATCTCATCTTTTGAACTACTAAACACGTTTCCCTTTTATTGCTGGGATTATGTTTTGCTGCAATATCTGGGGAATTTTAATTGGTTAGTTTTGTGGTAGTCGGCTGGTGTGACGGGTTTTATATTTGTTACTGTTTTGGTAAAAGTATTCCGAGCATCATTGACATAAATCTGATAGGAATGGTTTTGGCCTGATTCATCAGAAGTTGTAAATAGCGCGAATGAAAATAGATTATAATATGTCGTCAAATTATATATTTTTGTATCTATAAGATGTTTTCCTTATTTCCATGGTAGAGTTAAATATCCATCACTTAGGTACACGGAAATATTTAATTGATTTGCTATTTGCACTTTATGTTATTCTAGATTCTGCTCGTGACTTCGTCCGCGTGAAATTTCGCTCTCCCTTATTCACCCTCTTAGGGGTGGAATTTCGAAATAACCCTTTCTTAGTGGATATCTACTCTTCACAAAGAACACACCCTCCAAATTTCATGTCTCTAGGACCAGCGCAGCGGCTTAGGCTGTGCGATAATATTATATCAGTCACTCAGTCAGGATTTTATTTATATAGATTATTGATATTGCTCCAAACAAATTTGGGTAGAAAAAAAGAACGAGAAAAATAGTACCTGCATTAACTTAACAAAATCCGACTAACACATCCGGTAACATAACTTCACCTCCATAATAACTACGACACGTTGATGGCATGCGGTAAAATCACAGTCATTTAGGTACTAAAAACAATCAAACTTGGATGCAGTAAAATTGCTTGTCGTCGGCAGGACGTTATAGCGTTGTCTGCGAGGCAATTACGGCGGGCGGTCACGCGATGACCGCACCACTTAAGGCAATACTGCTCAGGTGCCACGACGATCAATGGACGAGAACCCCGACCAATATCACCGAGGAAGTGAGAACTGCGAAACGGAACATTTCACGACGTGCGACAGAAGTTTCCAACGAACACCAATTATGAACTAACTCCAATAATAGATCCAATCCACCATGACCATGTAAATAAATTAGAAAAGAAATCTCCCAGAAAGTAATCCAAAATACCTAATATTTTTTTGGAATTGATCTAAAAATGAAAGCAAAAAGATCTTTATAGAAACATCTCAATCGGGAATTTAATAGCCAGCAATAATAACCGGATGAGGTCTAAAATTATCATAAACCTAACACTGAAGTCGTCCTTAGGGAAAATATGAACCACGACAAATGTGCACACGAAAACCACCACCTCCAATCTTATGTCAGTGGAATAAGATCTATTCGGAATGCAGCAAGAATTTTGTAACTGAAAATGTGAACTTGAGTATGCTGCATGCAGGATTTTCAACTTTCAACTGTAGTGCTAAAGGATAAGGTTTTCACCAAGTGCAGCAGCTAAGTTGGCAGTTCCCAACCTGCGTATATCGATAGGCAGTGAAAGGATCGACGGACCTCCTCTATGTATTATTCATGGACCGAATTGGTGTTTGTTTAAATTTGATGTACAATATCTTACACGGATTGAAATTTTGTTCAAACTCTTTATATTTGACATGTAAATATTGGAGTCTATTAAAAGTTGGTCGATTTATCTTTGGGTTTTGATAGAACTTCTTGCTTTATCAACATAAAGTTGAAAGCGATCAATGTTTCTATACGAGTACCCACCTCGTTGATCAAACATGCTTCAATTTAATAATACGAGTACGTAAGAGCTAGAACAAACTCCAATGAATTATAAAAATAGCATTTTGCGCCATTTTGCGTGGATGTGATGTGACGCATGTTTTGTCTCAACTTGGTATTTTCATTTGTGTTTGTGTTATTTTTATGCATCATGTTTGCCGTAAATAAACGTGTTTTCTTTCTATTTTATAAGAAAAAAGCCGTTTTGGTTATACAAAAAACCTTTTGTTTAATATCGGTTTGTTTAATTGTTACACACATCATATACAGCGGTGTACGACGAGTAGAGCCACATTTCGCCAGTTATGAACAGTGAATTTGACTTGGTTCATAGCCCGTCCCATAAAATTTTTCAACGAACTGGTATTAACATAAAATAAATATATTCCGTTATATTTTAAACAGTGTTTATTGCCTACAATTATCGTATTTCCTGTTAACCAGACTGGAAGTTATTCTTTCGAACTCGATTTTGCAATTTTAATTTACCAAAATAATTACATCAGTACAAAAGCAAAAAGAAATAATAAAGTAAGAATAAATGAACAACATAAATTTCGCTATCACAAGTCTTATTTCATTACTCAGATGAATTATTTAAAAAGTTTTCTCAACGTTCATTGTTAAGAATAAATTTTAAATCTTTGATCTCTCAAACAACTCCAACTTTATCACATTGTTTGCATTAGTCTGCGAACAAATATCGTTTACAAACTCTAGTACAACAATAGCTTACTCAGGATCCCCAAGATACTGCTTCAAAACCCTTGAAGCCATCCCATCTAAAAAATCCTCTACACAACTGACAATAGCTGCAACAAAACATACTTCTCCATTCCGTTGCTTATTCTTCTTCAAAGTTACTTTCGTCATTTGATATTAAACCAGCAATGTAATCAGAACAGTGTGGAGTATCGATTTTGGGATCCTGGTAAAGATCTCCCTGATCAGATTGACGGGCATTTATTTTATTTATCACAGGCTCAGCGCGCGTCAGTTCCCGTCCCACGACTTTTATTGCGCCTCCCCGCGAGCAAAGTGAATTTTGATGTGGGCCTTTATGTATTTCAATGAAACGTTTACAGTTTTTTTTTGTTTTTTTTTTCTTCGTCCTTGTTTCGTGCTTCTTCCTTAGCCTGTTAATTTGGAGATCTATTTACTGGTGGTAATGTCGTGAAGATTTCAAGTTAAGGATTGGCGTTGTCTCATGAAGAGAATCTCGGAGGGGTGTTTTAGTATGATTGGCTTGTCCGTGTAATTTTTTTATAGGATGTGCGATGTTTTTTTTTATTTTTTATTAATACAAATGTGTTATTATGCGTTTTTAAACTTGTAAGCATATCGATGTTTTTTCAGAATGACAAATCTACTGCCGCTAAACTGAATGTAGAAATGCATAAAGGTACGTCATGGGTTTTCTTTGTTACAATAATAATACACCAAACTCAGACAAATACATTTTACTCTAAAATCCAATAGCTCTTAAATCCAATACTACTCCCTAATAAACGGGAACGACAAAAACTTTTACCGTAGTGTCTGACGCATGCCATACCTCTCGCGCGGAATTTAATTTCAATATGTTTTTGCACTGAATTCATACCATCATCAGAATTTGGGTCACGTTAGGGGAACAGGAAAGACAAGGATGACACGTGGGATAAAAATTGAATGAAAAAGTATTTATTCACGTTCTTTTTTAATCAATATTATCAGACTTCATTTAAAGGTTAGGATTCTGTAACTTAATATTATCTATTCTTGTGTAGGTTATTTATGTACCAACCCGCACTGGACCCGCGTGGTAGATTACAGCCCACTCTCCCTTACAGAGTAGACGCCTGTGTCCCAGGAGTGGGAACATTATAGGCTGATTGTGCTGTGTAGGTTATTGAATCGAAGAGAGAACTAAAACTTTACAAAAGTTATTATTAGATTTTTAGACCGTGTCGTATCTGTTCAGGGCCACTGCCTCTCTTTCTTCTTTACATTCTTGTACTGTTGAGGACCATTTCTGTCTGGAGTCACGTCTGTCCCGCCACCCATCTTCGTCTGCCTCAGCCTCAATGCTGCTGAATGTTGTCAGGCATTGTTTATCATTACTTAGTAGGTTTTATACATAAAAGAGTTAAAATAATAATAATAATATAAAATGGAAAGGGTTAAAATGATAATGGGCCATTTACAGTTCAAAGCAACTTATATCGAAGAATTCTCAACCAATTTCCTATCTACACGTGCAGAAACATTCCACTTACTCAAATGTTACGACTTTTCGAGGATACAAGCTGATAATAATATATTGTTTTTCTTTTATATCAAATTCTGCTTGGGATGTAATCTTTACTCCTTTTCCTCACGGGGTTCGCTAACAATAACGCGGAGGATTTCAAAAACACACGATTAGATCAATATTGTATTATTTTTGTCTGATTGATTATCCAGGATAATACTGATCTACTGTTGTATATATATGTTGTTTGTTAAGTGTTATATGGGAAAGTCCTCTCGTTTCATGAATTAAGTTAAAATCTTTTTAACTCGTTCGAGTGCCATTTTTTTTGGGACGAAGTTCTATTTCTCGTTTTGCGGTAGGAGTGATTTCGATACTGGTAGAAATCGTCATGTAACGAAAAAGCGTTGCTCCATGCGCGCTTGCGAGTATCGCATAGCGGGTGGTACTCACCGTACAAGGTTTTTTTAATAACCATACTGGCAACTATGGACATTTTTGAAGACCAATATAACAAGGCTAAAGCATCAGCAGTTAAATAATAAATATTCTCGTAACGGGTGTAGATTACTTCAAACAATACTTTGAAGCTGTAAACGAAATTCCTACGCGATTGTCATTTAAATACTTGTTTCCCCAAAATATTGACAGAATTGCCTTAAGTATCGACCGAATGGCCTGTGGCTGCCCTGCATCACCCATCTAGAAGGTCACTTTGTCTTCATCACGACAAAGCTCCCGAATGGAAAACAGTTTTTGCAATAGACATACACACACAAGTGGTGTGTTGGGCAGCAATGCGATGAAACAGGTCAGACGTGCGAATTTATTTCAAGGATTTATGGTGATATCGAATGTATATTTATTAGGTACTCAACATACTATCTATGCAACTGTAATATACATTTCGTAGTTTCCATAATATGTGTCAGAAGTAAAATGTAAACTTCTTCTCTCCTGTATACTGTATAGAGGATGTTTTGAGTAACAAATCGTCAAATAAACTGATCAAGGTGGTAAGCGGGAGCGTAGGATACAAAAACCAGCCAAGTGCGAGGGTTCCTTACCACCGTACCTTATTATTACAATTACATATTTTTCTTAAACACGCACGTCCTCTCATTCACGGGACCTCCTTTACTTTTTAACTTTATTGTATTTTTATAATTTGTTTTTATAGCGGTAATAGAAATACACATTTTGTGAAAATTTTACCTGTCTATTACTGTTCATGAGAACCGCCCACTGACAGACAAACGGACGTACAGCGGAGGCTTAGTTGGCGGGTTCCGTTGGCAGCCTTTATGTATGGAGCCCTAAAAAGTGAAAAAGTGAAAATGTATTTCAATCATATGATTTCAATCGTATGGTTTCAATCATAATATATGATTTCAATCATAATCATATATGTGTCTTTTTCCCTAAATACTTTAAACTATAAAAGTAAACCGAATGACATCTAAGCACTACAATGTTGAGATAAACGCTCAACACAACAAAGACATTGCTGCTCGTCTCCGATGCCGAGCGGTGAGCACTCGATCTAAAGGTCCTCCGCAGAAGGGACATTAGTCTTCATTGCACAGAGCCGAAGTTATTGAGGTTTGCTTTCTGACTGAGATACGTGGACAAAGTCGGTTTATTTCGATGATTTTAAGGATCAAAGATATTGTGCTCAAAATTAAATAAATATTGTGTGCAAGTACTAGACAATTGAAATTTTTGGTGAATGGTAGCGATAAAGATGAGTTTTATTAAAAAAATGGGCGATATTAACTTTTGTTTTGTGCAATTCAATCATCATTTCCTAACATTTGGTCATGGAAGAATTTTACCAATTATGTTCCCTGTCTAAGTTTCCTTCACCTTAATTGACTGAAAATCAACTAAGAAAATACATAAAAGGCTCCACAACAGCAACACTTTAAGAGCTCTCTTACATTTCGATGCTGGGCGCGCATCTTTTTTCAGCAACACTTTAAGAGCTCTCTTGCATTTCGGTGCTGGGCGCGCATCTTTTTTATGTTATGAGTGGCTTCTCGCAGTTCAACCTATGAGGTTGTCGTCTGCTTAACCGGGCTTGCCTGTGGATGCCTCAATAAACTAAGGCCTCCAGCCAGGTCGACCGCGCAGCGCCGGCGCACTGAAATTAAATAGTACTTTTATTTATTAAAAAATCAAAGCTACCTCCATACAAAATTTTATCAAAATTGGTCCAGCCGTTTGAGCGTGAAGAAGTAACAAACATATAAACACACACGCACACACACAAACTTTCATTTTTATAATATTAGTGTGATTGCTTAAGCAATTATTAGAGATTATTTTGCTACGTGAAAATGATGTAGAAGTTCTGAGATATACTTGACCAGTAGAAAATTGAAGTAGGTCCAGTCGTTTTTTCTTTATTTACGAGTATAAGGCATATAATAAAAATGTATTCTATTATTATAAAAGTACCTATATGATATTTGTGAGATGAGAAAAATTGTTTTGATGGATTATATTCAACAGAATCTGCAAATTAGAGCTTTCAAATTAGCTCTCCATGAGTTTTTGTCTAAACATGTATCAGGAGAACGATTATTGCTAAATAAATAATAAAGATATCGCTTATTATTATTGTTGACGAGAAAACGAACTATCTTTACCAATTAATTGTTATTTATACCAACCAACAAGTATTAAATTTCAACGAGGAGATCATGCATCTACGCGCATTTTTGTAGTTCTAAATAATTATGTACCTACAACGACAAATTAACAAAGCAAATTCAAAACAGTTCTATTCTCAGAGCTCCCGTAATTAAACCTGCAAGCAATGTTAACTAACGGGTAATATTAACATAACATTTAGTCAAATCGTTTATGTACTCGTAAATTGGCAAACAAAATGAGGAATGATTTAAATTGTAAAGCCTCGTGATTCGTAGGAATACTAACCTATTAACGCGTTAATGACGGGGAACTGTCGGATTGATACGATCGTGTACACTTTTCATTAAACTTTATTTAAAAACGGTAGATTTACTTTGTTGGAATTTGAAACGTTTGCGTGTGTGTTGAATAGAGTAGTGTTTTGAATATATTAGTTTTCAGAATGTTGACATTTAAAGTTGTGTTTCCTGTTAATCAAGGGTCAAGTGTGGAGTAGTTGATGTTTATTCATATTTCATGTGTCATTATTATCCATAGTGAGAGAATTTTTTGAAGATACTACCTCATGATTTTATCGTTTAGTTATGGGGGCACGTGACTAAGTCCAGACAATTACTGTTATTGATGCATAAGAATATAAAAATAAAACTTTGAAGGCTCGGAAATCTCATTTTTCGACCATAACACAAAAAAGAATCTTTTCGTTTGAGCGCGAACATTTACGAATGCAACAACGTTAGTATTCTGTACTTTCTAAACCTACAACTACAAAGTAAGCTAGATTGTAACTAAACTCTAAACAAACCTTCCCCAATATGTTTCAGATACAGTAAAATGTGGTAGGTAGTCGTAGAGAATTCTCAGTATTTTTGCATACAACTAACGAGTGACGTGCAGAAGTGCTACGTAACGAACAGACCGGAACGGACACTGTTTGTACGAACCGTTGAGAGAGAGACTGGGAGCCGGGATTGTTTTACTTTGTTTGGTGTTTAAAGTAATTCGGTGTTCGGTAATAGAGCTTTGATAAAATAATACTGCTGTAGTGGTACACGTACTATAATTTAGGTTTGGCTTGTTATTAAAAATTTGATGACGTCACTCGTTGTTTTCTTGACTATGACTATTGTTTTATTGTTTTTTTTTTCATTTTGAATTTGATAGTAAGTTTGGAAGTTGGCGATGTGATGCCACCCCCCACCCCCCGCGCCTCGCCGCTAGCCCTGCGCCTGATCTCTCTCTGGTCATGTCGGATTGCCGTCCCCGTTGGTCAATGAGATTGAAAGAAGAGAGAGTACACCTGTGTCTGCGCATACACTTTTATACTTTGATACCTCTCGCGACGTGCGAGAGAGCTGAGATTGGTCGCCATGGTCGAAATTCGGTCTGGAGGACATTATTGATTTATTGTTTTCATTAAACTTCAAAATTATCACTAAACTAACCACCGGATTTCGAAATGTGGAATTTTCTGTCAACTTCCAGCATAAATTTACTTATTGAAATACGTACATGATTTTGACCATAACTATTTTTACACAGGTAAAAATATACCAACATTTTTATACTGATTTAAAGGTCTAATTGAAATAGAGTTATCGTGAGGTAATTATGTTATGTAAGTACTAAAAGTTAATTAATGGAGCAGGGGTAGATGGCGTGCGTAGGGGTGACCCTTTATAGGTATCAGGGTCGTTAAACGCAACACGTTAAGACTGTAAGTGGCTTTAAATGAGGCTGTCACTACCTTTCAAGTTTTAATCAAATTGACTGGAAAGTTCTAGACGATGATGTAACTCTTCTACATAATTAAATTCTTAGAGTAGAAAAGAAGAGAGAGATGAAGGAGGAGGAGAGGGGGGGAGGTGGAGTTCATAGAAAATAATATATTAAAAGTAGGAAATTGATCAATATTCATTATTGAAAACTACTGACGGCTATGAAAACATCTAACTAATCTTTAGCGAATATTTTATTCTGAACTTCTAATTGAACCTACCAACTACAAAACAATGTACCTACGTATATTTTCGTAAAAAAATACGTCGCATTCTATAGAATAAAGGTCACTTGGAAAACAATAGTTCCTACAAATTAAAAATGAAACCGATTTCCGTTCATGCTCCGAGCTCCCGGTCTATCTAAGACAAGATATACACGGCGAGGGCACAAAGAATCAATCGGACAGCGGCGAAGCTGTTTTCTTTTTCAATCAGTGGACGTCCTTTGAGAATTCATGCGTACATTTGTAATGCATGCCGCATCTACAGCCACAGCCTAGAACAACACTCCACGGAACATGTTCCAACTGGCTTTCTAGCTGCGAAGTTGAAAGATCTTTTGTACTCTGTGGGCTTAGGTCCACGTATACTGAACTTGTACTCAGTGTAGTTGTTAGAAAATAAATTGAATATTGGAGAGTGCCTGAGATCCCTTCGTATTTCGCTCCCAGATTGAGTGTGGCTTTATTTTAACTCGGCACATCGTAAATGTTAAAGTAAGGTGAAATTATGGGCAGCGAGCAATAAATACGTACGGGATAATGGAAGGCTCGCAACATTGATGTGGTTTACGACTGGCCCTGAGTATATTGTGCAAACGGCCTATTAATGTCCTATTATCGCTGGCAGGCTCGAGGTGTAATTGAGAGTTATTGAATAATGAGGTTTAAGAAAAAAAGAATATGTATGAATTTTCCATTTATGAAAGTCACAAACGGTCATATACCTACACGACAACGCAACGGTATGATTTCAAAATTAAGGTCATAGCACATGTATCAAATCGGAAAGGGATCGGCACCGTATCGCCTTTCGCCTCGCCGTCAAACAGGCGTCAACCTAACGTAAGCGTATGTCGACTCGGCTACGGCAGGCGACGCCGCGCTTACGGCTCGCCGACCGCTGGTTGATGGTGCAGCAGGCAGGCCGGAGGGGTGAGAGGGGCAAGGGTGGACGAGGAGACGTAAGCGTGGGGAAGACGTGCCGTAACGCACCGCACCGCGGTTCGTGAGCTTATCCCAAGCCGAGGCGATTACGTTACGATTCCGATTAGTGTGCGTTGCAGTAGGGAGTTTCATACAAATAATACTGGAAAGCTCGAGTTGATACGGTGCCGATCCCTTTTCGGTTTGATACGTGTGCTATGACCTTTGTTCAATAAATTCTGAAAAAACACAGAATTAATGCGGTGCCTAAATATTGAACCTTTTAATAAAAAAGTCTGCAACAACAAGCAAAATCAATGACCCACTTTTCCGCACACCACAATAAAACCACAACACCATCTCTATTTACCGACACAGACTCACGAACATCGAGACATGTCTATCATCAATAACCAGTTTCACTGAACACCCATACATATGTTTCACTGAACACCCACACATATGTATGTTTCACTGAACACCCACACATATGTTTCACTGAACACCCACACATATGTTTCACACTGAACACCTACACATATGTTTCACTGAACACCCACACATATTTTATTCATGTCTATCCGTTCCTAGCCGATACAGATTTTATTTGCCAACTACTAGTGTTTGTCCAAGATTTGCTTGCATTTTCCTCTGAGTAAGCTTTGCATAGGGAATGGGGCTGAAATATATAGCGATACAGAACTGGGAAAGGTATGAGTTTAGTTCAGCTTAGAATCGGAGTGTTTTACGATAATATTATTTATTTAGGTGTTGTTGATACATATGTGTATGATTTGGAGTGGTTTAGTTTTTTTTTGTGAATGATGCTTTGGTTGATGTTTTATGTACGTTATTTTGCTGGGTTAAAAGTGTTTTATTTTTGCGCTGGTTATTCTTATCAAAGCAACTTGAATTAAAAATTAAATCTACCCACAGGTCAATAGGTTAAAAGCTTTTTCGCTAACCGCAAACTCGTTTTTGCTAGAGCCAAAAAAAAAAATCAAATTATAACATGTTGTTTGAGGTTGAACTGAACATATGGATTAGCAATAACCTCGGATTCCAATGGTATTATTATGTGTGTTCAAAACAAAACATCGTGTGAGTATTTTGCAATTCACTCTCGGCTCTACAACATTAAACCAAATCATTTTGTCTTTTATAAATATGTCACTGTATAATGCAACAACACGCAAAATCTTACGAGATTCTAAGTTATCGAAAAATTGTGAAACTGCATGAACCATTTACAATTTAACCCATTATTTTTCGATATTTTATAATCTATCCATGGCAAACCGAAAAATTGTGAACTGGTATAAAACTTGCATGCGACGGATCACACCTTGCCCTCGCCGCGCGGCGCCTCACATTGGGTATATTGGTCAAGTTGTAGTCTTGGATCCAATACACCAATGTGTAGGTCGGTCTTGGACTGATATTGGACATAAACGGAACACTGAGTCCAATAGCCATTGTCAAATAATAGCAAATGTCGGTTTTTTGTACACGGTCAAAGGCGAGGGGAGTGAAGGGGGCAGGCGGGCGGGCGAGTTGGGTCCAACGTTGCTTCTCGATCCACACATTGTTTGTACCAGTACGCGCTCTGTTAATAGTTCACATAATATACTTAAATGCAAAGTGTATTAACAAACATTATGTAGATTACTTCATTCGATCATCATCCAGAATCGCCTTTTCCTTGGTTTCTTTTTCCTCACTGCAAGCTGAACTTGATTGATTAAATAATAATAATAATATGTGCTCAATGCGTGGACGTAAGGTAAGTAGCCAGAACGAAAAATTGCCCGCCCGACATGACTGCTGCTCGCAATAAGAAACCTGCTCGAACTTTCAACAGTCCAACTTTCCAATGCTCTTGGCTAGTGTGTTTGCCAAAAGGTATTGCAGCGAATGTGTGGCCGCATATCTTGGGTACAAGTATTTGGCCATTCAATTCGAAGCCAAGCTTGGACCAAAATCATAATCCAATGTGAGGCGCGACAATACGAAATAACCAAGTAACTGTGACCAACTTGGAAGCAGCGCTCGCCAATCATTGCCGCGGCACCGTTCGCTTGGTTCGCTCGGCTCGCCTGCAGTTAGTCACAGTTCTAACCTAACCTAACCCATTTGGTCAGGGTGCCCTGGCTTTGTTACTGCGACCAATTCACCTACCGCCAAGTCTGACAAATCAGGAACGGTGCACAATTTTACGGGTGATCAAATCGGACAGATTGTGAACACTGTCAGTAAGAGCAGGTTCTTTCACAATTTGACGGTTTGACATGGATGGATTATAATCTATCGAAAAATAATACGTTATATTGTAAGCAGTATGGCACAGTTCACAATTTCGACTTCAAGAATTTATTTCTCTAAAAGAATTTTACAATATTTACTTACAAGAGAAACAAAACAAAATATTGAAAATTCACAATCTCGCGAGAACGATTATCAACTAACGATTTTCACAGCCATTCTATGACGTATGGTACAACTCACCTTAGCTGGTTTTTCTCCTTCAGCCCGTCAGTCTGTCTGATGATGGTGTCCAATGCTGTTTGCCAATTGGCATTCTCCAGGCAAACATCTCGCCACCAACTGCCGCCGCGCGCTAGCCGTGGCTTACAAAGGGGTTAAGATAGCCCGAGACATAATTTTTTTTTCGTAATTTGCATGTTGGTGTCAGGTTGAATATTGATCAAAATATGATTCGCGCCTCGCGCCTGTAACAAATATGTATTTAGAGAATTATAATCATAAGAATCATCAATACAATTTTCTAAGTTAGAATTGGCCTCAAATGACATGATTTCATTACATAGTCATTCAATAGGGTAATTTGAACTTCAGAGAGTTGTATTGGTGATTTTAATTCTGTAAATACATGTTGGTTACGGTCACGATTCATATTTTGATCAACATACAACCTGATATTGAACTGCAAATTGCAAAAAACGTAAGAAAATTTTAATTTCGCGGGCTACCCTACCTACCTTCATTCTTCTCTACTAAACTCTCGCCACATCCCATAAAGAGTGCGTTTATTAATATTAGATGGTGATAACAATTCCCGTGGGATATATTATTCCTCTCTGAGTACGTGATCGGAATGGCGGCCGCTCTTCTTTGTAACAAATAGTTATGTGAGTGCTTCAGATCGCGCACTCTATTACTTGCTGCTTTGAATTTTATTTGAATATTATTCTGCACACAATGTTTTTAAGGATTCTACTTGCTTATTTTGTTGGTTCTATGTTTAGTATAACTGTTTAGTTCTATTTGGTAAGTCCAGTTTCTCTATCAGTTCCGTTGATCTCTGCTTTCCTTTGATTAACGGTAAGTCTGTAGTGGTGTACTTGATACACAACATAGATAGACAGATAACTCTCCTAGAAAGAGGATTAAATATAGCATAGTACTTGTTACCTTATGACTTGTGTTTGTGTTTATCCACTACATTGGGGTTGAAATCCCTGAGAAACTTCAACATCGTCCTGCTAACCGGAAAGTATAGCTGTTTACCGCACTGAATTATTAGAGTAAATAAACAACATTTAAAACGTACATTCAGCTAGAAACGTTGGTAACATAGTAATCTAGCAGTGTATCCCGCAAACTTGTACAAACATTATCAAACGAAACTGTTTACAGCGCGCGCTTCCGCAACAATTAAAAATGTAATAAATCTTTCAAACTGTAACAGAGACGAGCAGGGCCGAAAGTCAAAATAAAGCGGGCCATACACGAGACATAATAAACACGGCTATAAAACCGCGACCGTGGCCCCGACAAAAGTAAACAGGACATCCGTTTAAAAAACAATGCAAAGTGAGTATATATACGAGTTATACAGAGCACGGCGAAAAAAATGAATATTTGTTCAGCAAACGAATTTCGCACAGTCCAAACAAACTTTTTGAACAGAAACCGCGCGGAAACGCGGCCGGAGGAGCGAAACGTGAACGGATGGGTTTTCGAACGAATTTTTTTACGAAACAGTTTAGACGAACTTTTTTGTGAGATAATTCGGTTTGAAATTCGACGCGACGCGTTAACTGTTTTCCCCGATACTAGTAGTGGTGCGATGAAAAATAGTTTTTTATAAAATGTGCGACGCCGAGCGCCATTGGCACATGCTGACGGTACGCGCGTGCACTCAAATAATTTCATAGTTTTTATGTGGTTACAGAAAAAATATTTTTATGACTGAAAAATTTTGTTTTTGTTTGAGGATTGAGAACTAAGCTCAGCGTAAAATAAGATTAGAGGATTATGCATCTAGATGTGGTTGAAATGGAAATCATTTAATTAATGGAATTTGGTTCAAACTCGATTCCAACAATAAAGCATTCTTTTTTACAGTAAATATCACACTAAAATTAACTACCATATTAAAAACATTACGTCATCTAGACTGTAAATAGATATACAACATAATGTTCAGTACCAACTTCAAAATTAAATGGAAAATTACAGAAACCATCCACGAATTCGAGAGTCAAGTCGAAGTCAAAACGAAATACGTAGTGGCAACTGAGAAAAACGTGCCCTCGGCGTGTTAGATGCGACTTCAAACGTAGCGATGGCGTGACGGCTCTAATGCAACTTAACATCGCGCGCCGCCTGGATGGTAGCCAGCTGACACGGCTTGTAGCCCGGGAGATAGGAGCGCCATAACTGATGGAAAAAAAGATTTTTGATTTCGGAAAATAGTTATGATGAGTGATTTACCTAATTTGTAGTTTTTCTAATTTTAGTAAAATTACAGCAATCTTTCTTTTACAAAACTAAAAAATGCATTTAATTCCAGCATCCAATCCTATACGAGTATCATTACACAAGCTAACACTAAAATATAAAGCAATCGTTTTGTAAAGCAACTGTTTTTTATATCTGGTTGGTGAAATCAAGTCAAGTAGAAGGAAATAGAGCAAAAGTGTTAGACTTCAGTTTTTGTTCTCGAGTAGAATTCATCATGGTTGCTGTTCAAGGAAATGTTTTGGGTCACGTCAAATTAGAAACGTAATTTTGACCGACGACGTTACCACATTAAAAAAGATAGAAACGGGTATCTTAGGTGAAACGTCCCTCCCAAACAACGCCTGGAAAATAAAGTCTTTTCCCCCGATAACCCAACGTAGGCAGTGTCACTTACAATAATGTTATTGTAGTACTGCAAAACACGGAAAATTCTGAAATGTTTCTGGAGTGCCGACCGCGTACCAGAAGGCGTAGCGATAGAAGTCCTCCCGCAAGGTGGACCGATGACCTTGTGAAGGTAGCAGGCATCAGCTGGATGCGAGAAATGCAAGACCAGTCAATGTGGCATCGCGTTTGGGAGGCTTATATCCAGCAGTGGACGTCGTTCGTCTGAAATGATGATGAGTGGAAAACAGATTTATTTTTAAAACTACATTTCGCATCCACGCTCCCAGCCTGTGTTCTTCACTACGCAGACAGGAGCGTTCCGTCAACGTCACAGCGTCTCGAATTTAATAACATTTCCCATGGCACAAACTTTATTAGCCGCCCATAAAACTGAATGCAGACCGCCAGTCGCTCGCCACATCACCTCGGGAACGAACCTTCGGAAACTATTCCTCCGGGCACCTCTATCATATTTTACAACTCTTTGCGTCCTTCTCTTGGTTTATAAATTAGGATTTGAGGGTGTGCATAAATTATGGGATATGCCTGTTGGATAGTGTTTCAATGGGCCGTACTTTTCAAGTTTTTATGGTTTTCACTTTCCTGAATCTAGAGATATTGTGTAATCGCAATATTCAAATTAACGAGGGCTATTTACAGAACATTCTCGCCGCGGGAACATTTCTGCTCAAGCACGAGTACTGTAATAATATTATTAAAAGCCTGTGGTGTCCCACTTCAGAGCAGAGGCCTTCGATACTCTCTTTCCACTTGCATAATTAGTCCTGAATATTTTATATTCTACCGAGGTTTGTCATTTAATATAACCTACACCTCAAAATCTAGTGATATTGTATTTCAATTCTAATATTGGCACACCAATCAAAATTTGCCAGAAACGTTGAACACAAACTCCAGTTTTAAACCGTGCTAAAAAGAACTGTATACATTAAGCTGAGTTTCACATACATTGTACCCATACAGTATGAGAAAATACCAATAACGAAACGAGTTTACAGCAGCTCTCCTATGAATGCTAAGAACGTTGTATACTCGACCCGGGGGGTGTGGGGCGCGCGAATTTCCCCACATTGAAGCGAGCAAAGCAGCGTGCCACGCTAGTAATAAAACAACGGTATAAGTAATCTTTTTACCCTTTGTTCTATTTAGCGAAGTGGCTCGATAGCTCAGTGAAGCTACGTTTCCTCATACTGAGGTATTGAACTTGTTCAGGGTAGTTTTATTTTTACTCTCCTCCTCATAGATTTGAGAGTTGAAAAGTGGGTTTTCATTTCTGCGCAACTGGTGCTGGTGTTTGCAAAAGCAAACACCAGCATGCATATTACGAATACATAAGAAAAACTTCGTTTACTTAGTTTTTAAGTTTGAAAATAAATAAACTTGAAACAGGTTTTTACTTTGACTCAACTGTTTACTGGATAGTAAGTACTCGTAAAACTTGAAGTAGCAGTACTTTGAAAACAGTCAAGAAATAAACTTTACAGTTACAGAGGTCGTATTGGATTTAATAAAGTACCTAGTAACGGAGTAGCTATGTACCTTGGCGAGGGGGGTAATGGCTGATCTTTGCTTTATGCTCGTGAACGGGTGCTGCTTGTGGTGACTGCTCGTCTTGCTGACCATACTCAAACTCAAAGCATTTGAAAGAAAGAAAGAAAGAAAATGCTGTTTATTTGGCAAAAAAAAAAACCTTAAAAATAAACAAAACAAATCACACACAAACACACATATCATCACACATATCACATCACAATCACATACACATCAACATCATCATCACATTTATTTCAATTAAACCTTGTACGGGCACTATTTAATTTCGACAAAATTAAATAGTCTGTCAGTTAGTCAGAAAGGTGAAGCTAGTTGCCCATTCCAAAACGTAGATCTCTATGGAGAAGAACAGGCAAGAAACTCTATGGACACTCTTTTAAATCAAGATATTACAAAATCCTGGGTATATTATTCTTGTTGCTTCTATATGTGAGAACAATGTAAAAAATGCATCATGGTTTAATTGTTGTTATTAGTAATTACTTGTTCATTTATTTTACTTCGATGGTCCTAGTTTATCATTTGTGACTTCAAGTGACAGCTATGTGAACAGAACCCAGCATTGCATAAATATGTAAGCTGTCACGCCCTTTATACCTGGGGGAGCCTTTTATGTACGTTCCTAAAGATAGGTAGATTCTTTACCAGATTCGTGCTCTTGTATATGTATCTTTTTGGTTCGACTGTATCCATGGATAGCTTTAAACAATAGATGTTCTTCTAAGTTTGAATGTGGGTCCAGTTAACCAATAAAAATACAGAAAATAAATGATGTACTCAACTGGACCCGCGGGTCCAGTTCGAATGGGTCCAATTGACCAAAGACTCGGGGTTTTATTTTGATAGTAAGTTTTTGTTTACATTTTTAATTTTGATTTATTTATTTTTCTGTTTTAATGTCCAGCAGTGGACTGCGACAGGCTGAATAGATCACGTTCTGTGTCTCGATGTTCAGTAAATACATATTGTGCGTATTTTTTTTAAATTTTGCTCTGTAAGAGCCCACCCAATTAAATAATGTTTAATTGAAATTACACGAGCGATACTTTGTTTGTTCTGATTTTTTTTGGACAGCACGGGTTAGCGCAGTGGTTAAGTGAATGACTGCGGCGCTGCGTGTCGCGGGTTCGATTCCCGCACGGAACAAATATTTGTATGACCTACAGGTAGTTGTTCGGAGTCTGGCTGTGTGTGTATGTTAAACGCACCCACAATACAGGTGAAATTCCTGGTGTAGGGAAAAGTTGAAAAAAAAAAATCATTCAACTAAAATAACGAAAATTATTGTTTTCCTGTGACCTATTTTTCTCTGAAGTCTGGATCATTTGGAACGCAATTAAAAAAACTTAAAACAATGTAACAAAACGGAGCTTATGAATACAGATCAAGTAGGGTTTGGTGGTTTTCGACCACAGCATAATCAGCCGTTCCCACTGCTGGGACACAGGCCTCCTCTCGTGAGAGGGAGTGGCCCGTAATCCACCACGCGGGTCCAGAAGTAGATGTCACACGTCTTCGAATTTTTGGTTCTAGAACATGCCGCTTTCCTCACGATGTTTTCCTTCACAGTTTTGAAAGCAGTGGTGATGAAATAATTTACACATTACTATGTGTAAATTATTTCATCACCACTGCTTTCAAAACTGTGAAGGAAAACATCGTGAGGAAAGCGGCATGTTCTAGGTACTCCTAAAGTGCCTACTTGGATTCAAACCTCCGATCTACAACTCGTAGGTCGCGGCTGTTCCCATGGGGCCACCAGTGCGCTTCGCTTTCGGCCACAGAGCTCACGGGAAATCTCTATAGTACCTATTCCATGAAAAACGAGCCGTCTTCTTTCCTGTCATAAACAGTAGGTACATCGAGAATGCAAGTAAATAATATTAGCATAATATTTACGAGCAATCATTCTGTTGTCAAAGTTTTACTCCCATTCAAGTATATGTACCGCTGCCAAGATATTTGAATAACAACATGTCGTAAAAACAAGCAAATAGGAACTGTTACAAACGAGGGAAAAGTTCAAAACTCATTTCTCAATGTTTATCAAATGATAACTAGTTACTACTTGTTATAATACGAACTGTAGTTGTGGAGTGAACAACTATGTTAGCAGCACATTTTTTAAATTATTAATAATTCACTTTGAACTTCCTGTTACTGTGTTGTTGTTTCTAGTTATTACACTTTACAATAACTACCATTTTATTACAGTAGAGCAGATGCTGTTGTTTCTACATTTCATCGTGTAATTGCGAGATCGAAATAGTGTACGGTGGAGTTTCTTTCCCATTCCGTTCCATACGAAAACTACCTTTTGGAATGGGCGACTAGAATCAATTCTATTTTTGTTGTAATTTTTGGCGTTCAAAAGTGCCTTTTATGTGGCTATTTGAAACAAAAGCCTTGACTTTGACTTTTGTATTTGCTACGCTAGCTGCGAGCTCAATCATCTTATTAAATATTACTGATCGATTATTTTTGAACTTTATACTTTTGTTGACTGTTTTTTTAAACAAATATAATTAAACATGTAAACACTCAAGCAAGACCTAAACACAACGTTAAAAAACGCACGTTTTCCTTTTGAATAATTAAAGTGTTTCAGAGAAAGTGGTTATTCACCTAGGTTCGTATATTAGTTAGCCAATACCCCGCGCAGGTACCGGTCTTAGGCATTATTAAGTACCAGCCCTACATACGTAGGGACATGAATTACTACGGTACTCGGAGGCGATTAGTTTGCAAGTTTACGCTATTTATTGGCTATTTTCTGTGGAATAGGTAAATAACTTAGGTATCGGTAGGTACAACCTCTAATATTACATTTCATAATGTTGGTATCTTTCAGGGTTATAACTTACATAAGTGGGTTACAGCAATATTAACATGCTGGACAACTTGTACATTTATTTAGACATGGTTTAAAATAAAATATTTCTCCCTGAAACATTTTACTCCACAGTAAGTCATTGCTTAGACATAATTTCTAGAACCTGCTTTCCTCTGGAATATAATTATAACAAAATACTGTAAAATGTAGCAGATACAGGAAACGCTGGAAACAATTCGTTGGAAATAGTTGTACTTAGTTTGATATTAAGATGAACATGAATGTAAGCATCTAACTAAAGTACATATATACAACAAGTTAGTAGAATCGTCCCCTATATACAAACCCTCTTATTATATTACACGTGCTTCCCGTAAACACGTGTATATATATATATCCTCAGACCTTGAACAGTACGAGTAAAGATAAAAACAATTTTTAATAGCTATGAATAAACTGAATAATTAACTTAAACGGCATGGTTGGGCAGTGGTTAAGCGATTGACTGCTGCGCTGCGTGTCGCGGGTTCGATTCCTGCACGGAACAAATATTTGTGTGACCTACAAGTAGTTGTTCCGGGTCTGGCTGTTTGTGTATGTGACTTTAAGTGTTTGTAAACGCACCCACAATATAGGAGCAATTCCTAGTGTGGGGCAACGTATATGTATAAAAAAAAGAATATAAAGTCCGCCATTAAAGCGTTTATGTTGCATCAAGATAAAATAAATAAATATAGTCTGGACAAAATGTCAACGCCAAAAATGTAAATACATCAGAACCTGTAGAATGTATTTCAATTCGAGACACTATCGGTTTTGTTGAAGAAAAATCGTCTTTGCGTACCTCAACCCAAAAACTTACACAGCAGCGCGGAGCACTAATGTAAGTAATCATGACCAATAGGCAGATATTAATACATTTTTTCACCAATCACATCGCGTCCAAAAATGTTATTGTTTTTGATAATTTGCTTATCAGTTTTTAGTTGTTTACAACCTGTGACAAATAAATTAGCACCGACTATACCGACACATCTTTCACTTGTCCAGTTTTTCTAGACATCAAGCTCAGACCACAAGCCACATAAAGTGATTCTCACAGCACTTCCCTCCTCCAGGCGCTCATAACACCTCCTTAAGCCCACCTCTCCTCATGTTTACGATCCAAGACGGACACTTTTATTCCTCCTTACCCCAATTATGAGCCTGCACTGCCTTACCGAAGCTTTACTACAATGATTTTGATTTGATTGAAATGCTTACATTGCGAAAAGATTACTGAAAGTCGGCAGTAAACGATTTTATGGAGACAGAAGATTTGTTCGCTCAAGATAGTCGAATTTCGGGAGATTCTAAGGTTTTGGACTAAAATTGAAATAGGAATAAAATCGGTTTGAAGAATTGACGTTTATGATGAAGGGAGTCGGTAAATGATGACGAATTTGTGGGCGCGTCAACATAACTCTGGACTTCAATTCATCGGTGTATTATGTTTATCAGTCTAAATTATAAGAACGGACTGAAACGGATCGCATTTGGAATTCAATAAGCTCTAATTCAGTAGAGAGAAGAGTTTAACGTCGAGATGATAGAAAAAGCGGATCAAGCCGAAATGAGAAAGTTTATACTGGATAAGACAGATATTATAACAGAAGACGAATAAGCAGGGGATCGAGGAAGGGGGGGGAGCGGTTCAGGCGATCACACCGGAATAACTTGAAAACAGGCTATTCATATTTATTTCCATTTCTGGTTTAAGATAACAAAGGCAACTGAACATATCAGCTGTTTACCGGTGCATGCAAGTTACAAGAAACGAAGTTGAAGATATGATATGAGTATGACTTATTGTACGAACTAAACGCTAAAATACTGAACTGTTATTTTGATAGCATAAGGGATAGACCACAGGACACGTACCGCGAGGGCTGGTTCGAGGTGGTGCGGGAATATAGTTCCTGGGAGGTTCTGGGGGAGGCCTTTGCCCGGTAGTGGGACATAGATCAAACAAAAAAAAGAAAAGATAAGACGGCAAAAAGAGCCAAGTTTCTAAATTAAACACATCAACCAACGATGCAAACCTCCCAACTAATATATTTGATGCAAGAAAGCCACACTTTCAGAGCCAAGGCTATTTATTTCCGTCTCATAAACTTATTTCATTTTTCAACGTCTCGTAACGCATAATTTTATAGAAGCAAGAGAACCGAGACCCTTTAGAATACCTTAACATCTCCGCGAACATAAATCGCGATTTAAAAAAATAAAACAGCAAGCAGAACTCTGCCAAGAAAGCTTTCACCACAAGCATTTCTGAACATGGTTTAAATCGCTCCTTTGAGATATATAACACTAGGTTACCTAAATTGTGCTCTATGACATGACAAATAAAGTCTAATTTCGTTTGATGAGTAGTTTTGTACTTCATATCATATACGCAAAGAAATCCCAACTTTATACAAAACGCCGAATGTGTATTTTCGTGAGCCTCGCTCTGCGCCCGGGCGCGCCTGTCTCCCAGCGAGCGACTCGCCTGGCAGAACATGTCTTATAGTCAACTTGTTTATTGTCAAGAATTGGTTAAAGTAGTGACGTTTCCCGCATTCCTTTGATTTCCTTATATTTTGTATGGGAACTTCGTAAATTGAGTTTTCGAAGTGGAGTTGTGAAGGAAAATGTACGTATAAGAGAGGCTTGACTCGCCGCCGTCTGTTTGTTTCAGTTAGTCCGTACATTCATTAAATTTAATAAAACTAGTGCTTCGTGTTGTTCCGGGATTACGTTTTGTTTTAGAACGGATGTTATGTGAAAATATTTTTAGTCGCTAGGTGCGTTGTACGAGTATATTAGTCCGTGAACTAATTCGTCTCTATTTTTAGATATTTTTTGAGTTATCAAAACTTAATTATTACTTTAACTAATTCAGCAGCGAGTTATTTTTATAGTAAAGCCTCGTACACACAGGCGCGACTTGTCGCGCCTCCATAACCGGCATACTGGATAGTATGCCGACAAGCTATTTATGTTATAAGTCACACCAGTACAAGTACCTGTCCAGGTAATTTGGTGGAATGGTGTTGTGACGCGATAATATAGCAGAATCACCGCGCGACACGTCGCGCGTCTTGTCGCGCCTGTGTGTACGAGCCTTTACGATAAAATGAACTTGCTGCTGAATTAGTTCTGGTTAAAGACATTTATTTCTCATAAAGAAATTTACATTTCACTTACATGAGAACAAATTTAAACAAAGTAAAAACTAGTCATTGTCCTTCGACACTCGGACTTACAATTTACCTGACGAATTTGACTATATTATATTACATTAGTAGGTATTACGAATTATTTAGGTTCGTGGGTACCTACTCCCAAAAATCCAACACTGCGCCACTATGCACAACTACCCTGCCCCGAGACACAGAGTGCGATCCCACTGTCACAATGCAGAAAAATCAGTCAGTAGTAGTTAAAGTAATAATTTTAGTTTTGAAGCTATTATTGTTATAAGTCACACCTATACCATAAGATTTTAATTAGCTGCAGTAAAATGACAGTTTATGTGCTGCCACTTTTTAGCGAAATGTAAATAGTGATGTGATAAAAGAATCGATTCATTCAATTATAATTAAGTTTAAAATCGATCAATGATTAAATTGATTTCATAAAAGAGGATAATATTATTAGAGGATGATATTTATAATACAACTATCAGCGCTCCGCGGTTTCACCCGCGTAAGTTTTGATCCCGTTTTAATATCGGGATAAAAATTATCCTATGTCCTTCCCCGGGATATAATCTATCTCTCTGCTAAATTTTATTGAAATCTGTTCAGTGGTTTAGCCGTGAAAAGGTAACATACAGACAGACAGAGTTACTTTCGAATTTATAATATTAGTATGGAAGTATGGATAAAGGTTAATAAAAGTTTACAATAATAATATTGAGCAATGCTTAATTATTGTTTTGTCATCACATCAGTGGATTTATAAAACGCATTAAGTATTTCTAATCACAAACATTTCTTTGAAATATTCTTGTTTTTGAGGTTTTTGGTGTTTTGAAAATAACCCTCTATAATAAACGTCATTCCTAATGAAAACTTAAATTCATTTAAAGATTGATATAACTAGTAAGATTTTTACAGTATTTTTTTTTCATGAAATATGTATTTACAATGATCTGAAACTACAACATTATTTTTTCCGATCAATGCAAAGAATATATTTTGATTATGTACGGTTAAAATTGCGAATATCTAAATTAAAACGATGTTTCATTGCGTTTTAATCACATCACTAGTAGATATAGTGTGGCAACATTTATTAGCGAAATAATAGTAAAAAGTGTCATTTTACTGCCGCTAATTAAAGTCCAACTTTAATTACCCATTAACGGGTCAGAGATGAACTTTTTCTTCTTGTCCAAACTCAAACTCAAAGCATTTATTTCAATTAAACCATTTACACGCACTTTTGAATTGTCAAAAAGTCGGTCAGTCAGAAAATATGAAGCTAGTTGCCCATTCCAAAGCGTAGGTACCTATGGAGAAGAGCGGGCAAGAAACTCCATGGACGCTATTTTAAATTATATTTTTAGAAAAATATTAATTACATCATTAATGTGAATTTATAATTATATGTTAGAACGATGTAAAAAAGACGTACGCGTTAAAAGCATCCAGAGTACAGCAAATAGTAAGAAAACAACAATTCAAAATTAAAATAATTAAAAATAAACCGAGGCAGCTAAGAGATGACCAGCCCCAACTGACGGCGCCCGTTCATGAACATGACGCATAGATCAGCACCATTCAGCTCAACCATTTTGAAGGGAGCTAAATGATCCAACACACTCGCCACCGTCAGCGAGACATTTGTGTGAGCATACTATCAGCCGCCAGGGCACATTCAAGTCAATGAAAGACACGACCCGGTAAATAGTACATAGGGTATAGTAGATACATAGAACCAAAAACAGGTTATAAATAAAAAACAATCAGTTCACTTCCCTTCTTTACCCTTTAATATTTCTTTTTCTAAAGTACTTGAGCCCAGTACGTAACTCAAAAAAAACGAACCGCTATCGTCCAGTAAATGCACACGCGATCAACTCAAATGCATGTTTTATTTTGCACTCGAAGTTAACGTCGTAGTTAAATTTTATCCTCCGGGTATCGCCTCCTGCGCGATATGAAAGGTGTGCAGCTTTTAATAGGCCATTCTCCACTTAGAACGACCAATGCCTAGGGGCGTGCTCGCTTTAGCAGCGTTATAGTGCTGTAAGTTTTGATAATTTTGTACTTTGTTTGTTGCAGTTTTGCTGCGGATGGAAGAATGTTTCTTGAAGAGCTGTAAAACAAAGTTTTATTCTTGGCTGTTTTTGTGGGGGAAGAATTCTTTTTAAAAACGGTGTTATGAGAACCATCGTCCGAAGTTGGTGAGAGGTTTATAGTATGAAATATGATTTAAAAAAATACAGTTCAATCATCAATTTAAAGAGTGTACCTATGTCTCATAACATTTTCCTTCGAAAATTAAGATTTTGCTTTACCATATTTTTTTATGTTCTCAGGGTTTTATTAATTAATATATACACTAGATAAATTTATTAAATTAGCCAAAGCCTGATTTTTGAAGCGACAGTTATTTTTTATTCGTGAAATAAAATAAAATAAAATTGACGTCTGACAGATTTTGTATTGAGGAACTGTCAATAATTAAAAATTATTCTTCGGATCAAATTATCTGCCGTTGGAAAAAATAGCCCTTAATTAACTAACAAACGATTTAAATTACTTTAAAAAAAGTATGATTTTTATTTTCCACTACTAGCTACTAATTCATACCTAATCACCCAAAACATAAAAAAATAAGACGTTCAGCGTCCACTGCGCCATATCACCGGACCATTAGCGAGGCGCTCCTTTTGACCGGGTGATGTATGGCGCGCTTGATTTATGTGCCTCTGGACATGAGAGCGTTTTGTTGTATGCTCTCAAGCATTCCTGCTGTCCTGGTACTTACCGGACGTAGTTGAACATGTCTGCTGTCTTTTGTGCCGTTTTTAGATGTCTTTTTAGAAAGAGCTGTGAGTAGGTACATATATATTTCTTATTGTCTTTTTCTTGCTGTGTGCTTCTTTGATATTAGGTGATTTTATTGGGAAGGTTTAATCTAGACTGTGCAAAGAGCGAGCCAGTAGACAAACAAGGCTAGGACGGGGCTTGGGTGCAAACAAACCCAGTCCACGTTTTCGACTATAGGCCGACCGCTTAACTGAGACGTTGCCTGAGGTAGCTGCGCGGTGCGGGAGGGGTGATAGTTGTCACAATTTGACGAATCACTGAGCTCTCACATCACGTCACCACACCCCTCCCGCACCGCGCTGCTACCTTGGGCAACGTCTCAGTTAAGCGGTCGGCCCATAGCGTCGGTTATGTTTGTAAAACATGTTTTTTATCAATATGTAGTCGGTAGGTACGCATTTTTTCCGATGACTTGGACATGCCTTGAGTCCACTACAAACAATCCATACTAATATTATAAATGCGCAAGACACTCAGTCTGTTTGTCACGTTTTTACGGTAAACGTCTGAACGGATTTAGTTGAAAGGCACACGGATAGACCATGGCCTGGGTTAGGACATGGGATACTTTTATTCCGATAATTACCGACATTGGCGAAGGGGAAGCCGCAGGCAAAAGCTACCTAAGTTCTTAATTTTTTAGACATAAGAAGGCTTTCACTGCATACTCTATCTAGGATAACATATCACTACACTAATAACTCATTTAGTGATACTTAGTGATCATAATCGTTGCCAATGTCTTGTGCGATGCTCTGCTAGTGGTTTGTGGCGCGAGTAAGACAAGGCAGCGATTGAACAAAAAGGGAAACATGGTATTCACATACTTTTTACCTAATAGAATGAGTGATCGTGTTAGTTGTCATAAGCACATAAGAAGACCTGCGAGCATTATTCTAAAATTCTCTTTTTCTTAGAGTGTTGATAGCAAACTAAAACGTATTAACCTTGAACTTGGCTACGAGTATTGCTTTTTCCTCCAGCGCCTCATCGTTGGGGGAACAAGGATGAATCACAACATCAATGTATTATTGTAAACATATTCAAATACGTACCTAATGTACGAACATACTATAAATTAGAAGATTCCAAGATAAGAACGCTTGGAAACATGCTGGTCCTGCTCCATAGGACAATCTAGAGTCTAGACAAAATCAAACGGGTTGCTAATTTAATTGTAAAATTATATTTTTTTTTTTTATTTAAATTGATTTACATTATGTAACTACTTAACTCACACCCTGACTTGTAAATATGTGATGTTTGTAAATATGTGAGCACCATGTATCTATCAGATAATTAATTTATATGTCATGGTTTCATTTTTAATTCTTTTACCTATTGTGGTATAGTAATTTTATTTTAGGTGCATCGTCTTCTCATATTATTATTATATAATTAATGTATACAAAATATTGTAAAACATTTTAAAAGAGTAACGGTGGAGTTTCTTGCCCATTCTTCTCCATACGAAAACTACCTTTTGGAATGGGCGACTAGAATCATTCTATTTGTTGTAATTTCTGACGTTCAAAAGTGCCTTTAATGTGCCTATTTGAAATAAATGCTTTGACTTTGACTTTGAACTACTTTTTGAATACGTAGTGGAAAAAATAGACTAAATTTTTTTTAAAGTTTGTTCTCATTAAAAACTTTGATTAATAAACAGTTGACTATTGATTGAGCTGTATAACGTTTTTTAGTGAGAACAAACGATTTAACAGGATCTGTATGCATACTTTATAGGTACAGGGTGTAAAGAAACACATTACATAGCCGACACCACGCATTCTGTGCATCAAACTAAGTAACATTGCACAAAAATAATTGCTGGGAAACGACTTTTGTTGTTTTGTTTGAAGTTGTGTCATAACTATAAAAACTTGTTTTCGTATAAAAAGTCAGTAAAAGTTGGAATTTGGACCTTCAATGTCTCCGTAACCAGAAGGTTCCCAAGTATGGTCTGGTACAAAAAAATAACAGAAGTGAAAACTTGAACAATTACGTGTGTAGAATTTTTAATAGTCTTAAAAACAAAACACATACAGAATAACTATTCTGTATGTATCCGATATGTCAGTGAGTGATGGCAAACTTGCCATCACTCACTGACATATCGGATATACATTAAAACCGAGTACATCCCGAGAACAGCCGAACACATCCGAAAGTAGCGAGGTGTCGGTTACGGTAACCGTTTCATTGGCTTTTCCCATCTCAAAAAATACCCAATGCGCCTAAAGAAGTTTGCAATTAAAAAAATATTACAATGAGGGGGAGTACCTACAAGGTGACTCTCGGCTTCGTTTAGTGTCTTTTTACACTGAAAAAAATGCATTACTCTTAGATCGGCCTGTAAATTCAGTACAGGGTCAAATCCTCCACCATTTGGTAACCTTTCACTTGATCCACCTCGCCTCTCAATATGGCGGAGGGACAGTAGGTAATCATTACCGCATTAATCTGCGCCATGCTGTTAATACGCCGTTCGATAATAAGCTCATTTGAGTCTCTCCTTAATTAAATCATTGTTTGTGCTACTATTAGTGTGTTTAGCTGTGTATTGGTGTAATTTTAGTAGCAATTTGTAATTGTCCTAAGGTGACAAAAGCCCCCTCTATGTCATTTCTAACCGATGCATTTATTCTAAAGGCTTTTATCTTGTTCTTCCTTACAAATAACATAAAACATAACGAGATGTTATTCCTGTAATCTACGAAGAATTCGGCAGAGGTGTACCTCGACAGGGTGGCAAAAATATAATGGCGGTTATTAAAAAAATATTTGCTGTTCCACACATTTTGACCGCGTAGGTTACACTTTTGTGGGAAACAGCTGTTTTTTTTTCGATTTCGATAACCTGCGAAAAAATGTCATGTTCTGAATCCATGGTAACAGGTTGTGTGTCGATGTCCCTGCCAGCCTGTACAGTACCTCTCCATCACATCCCGCCAGTTATGTTCAACTTCCATCTATAGGGGGGGGGTTGACTATTGCCATCAAACAGGCACAAATCCAGACTTCGGGCTGCTACCGAGAAATTCCTGACGGAAAACCCAATAACATTTTGCCCGAACTGAGTATCGAACTCAGGACCTCATGCTCAGCAGTAGCTGTAGCGCTTGCGACCACTACACGAAGCTTTTTCTTCCTTATCGGTAATGAACGGAATAGATTCCTGCTTTTGTTAAATATTTCACCTCTTCAACAAAATATTATGGATCAAGAACAATAAATACGACACGACACGTGACGGCACGGTTGGCGCAGTGGTTAAGCGATTGACTGCTGCACTGCGTGTCGCGGGTTCGAAACAAATATTTGTATGACCTACAAGTAGTTGTTCCGGGTCTGGCTGTTTGTGTATGTGAGTTTTAAATGTTTGTAAGCGCACCCACAATACAGGAGAGATTGCTAGTGTGGGACAACGTTTTTTTTTTTTAAAGAAAGAAATAAAGAAAGAATAGTGTAATTTCCATTTGTTAAGCCTACCAGTAATTATTTCGCTTGGTTTTTAGTACCGTAAAAAAAACAAACAGTATACCGACGCCGTATTAAGCCCGGACTAGATAAGGGACGAGCCTATCGTCGTTAATCAGGAACGCTCTAATCTCAGGCTGTAGCCGGAATTGTGCCGTACCGGGCGGCAGCATTCATGTTCAGTACCGGCGAGCTGGAAACCCTATATTGTGATTTCCTAGGAAATAGTTATACTTCCATCATACTTCGTAACTAAATACAATACCGCCCGTTCTCACTGACAGTATGCTACACCTAAATTTATTATCTAACAAAAGCGCATTGTTGGATTTTCAATCCTCGTCATTGAGCCAAGCGTCGAAAAGCCAACAGTGCGCACTACGCGACACCTAAATGTATAGAACATTTAGGTGTCGATGTCGCGTGAAAACGGGCGTTAGTTATTAACGTTGTGGAATGTATCAAAATCACAGTAATACTATAATGAAAATAATAATAACACGACAGGACGTTTTGAAATGTGGTAACATCAAAGGATGATATAAGCATATTATAGGCAAACGTTATTTTTCATTATCTTACCCTAATAACCCGCTAAAACAAAAATATCGCGCCCCCTTACAAGCAAGAGTCCTCACGCCAACGTTTCCGTAAGAATATTTAAGAGTAGTGTCGATAAAACTCTCGGAAACCTTCTCTCATACAACGCGACAGTGCCAGAAACTGGCGAGCAGGCTGGCGTGCCAGAACACACTAGCGCCATCTAGTGCCAATAAAACTGCATGTTTTCAAGGTTCCGTACCCCTACGGAACGGCGCGGCGGTACGGTAGGGTTCCGTTTACTAAGCCTGCCGCCTGCGTGTCTGTCACAGGGCTGTATCTTTAGAGCCGTTATAACTAGCCAATTGACAATTTCACGGAACTCGTGCTATGCAAATAATGATAAAAAATAAAAAGTCCACAACAGAAACAGAGTTCCGCATACAAATCTATGGAGTTTTGAAAATGTAAACTACTTTTCGCTTATTTTTTAATAGCGCACCTTATTACGTTTGATAGTGGGTACCTATCTTTCTTTTTATCAAAAGCGACTATGAAGTTATGTAGTGAGAAATGCTTTTTGCTTATTTCGATCCGCTTAACAATAATGTCATTGATTACGCTGAAATAATTAATTTAGATAAAAATACCTACTAATTTTCAATATTTTATTTATCAAACACCCACACTTCACATGCATACCTTACACACAAACTACACTCATATACACACTCCTAGATCCACAACCACAATCATTCATTGCATTTGCTGTATTTACAACCACTGTAAGGAAACAGAAAAGTCACGGTTGTATACATATAAATTGATGCCGCAAAATCTCAGACTCCTAAGATTACCTAGTTCTCCTCTGCGTACCTAGTTTATGAGCCTGGAAAACTGACAAGAATTTTATACTTGGTAGTACAACCCACTGTTTCCATATGCTATGTACCTATTGTATTGTTATTTTTATGTACTACTAAACCTATTATTATTATTTCACAGATTTGTGTGGTGGCGTAGACTAGTGAATCTTTAGTGTGCGGGTATGTCTCGGATTTGGCTTCTTTTTACGATACGTTCTTTCGTTCGTTACGTTATCAAGGCTTCATTGATGTTCTGTGATTTCATAAAGACTTAGTGTATAGACGACCGTAAAATATTTACGATCTGCCTTCATTGTGAATCCGCTTAAGTTGCTTCATATGTGAATTCAATTATGGTTACTATGAGCATCACGTAAGGATTTTAATGGCTTGTAAGTGTTTTATCGATAATTTAATTTAGGTCGAAGCTGATTGTCCTGTCACTATCTGTCCGTCAGTATGTGAATGTATTGATAAACTGGTCAAGGTACCTTCAGAAAATGGAAACAGAAGGTCGACTCCATACATCAAGCAGAAACGAAAATACACACATCACACATCCACGTACGGTAACTTTCCATTGTTACTTCTCTGCGCTCCAAGATTTTGTAAAACAAATGAAGGAAAAAATAAGTCCTCTTCAGAAACCCCAAAGATTTGGAGTACAGTTTACCCGAGTGCAAGCCCATTTGCGACTGGCATTTTTCATTAAATGTTTTTATTAATAAAACTATTTCTAAAGTGTTCAAACATTAAATTATTATTATACCTTGCAGAAAAAGTTAAACTACATACATTTCAAAAATAACACAACAACATACGTTTGACATCGTTTGAAATCGCCGTACGTATGCGTCTGTTTGTGTGTGTTTTCGCTCGTTATATCCACAGAATGGATGTTTGAGATGGTTCAGTAAGGACTGGAACCTTAACCGTTGTTGCTACAAAAAACGGTCTTAAGAGACTGTTCGTAACTTAATTTTAATCTGAATTCACAGATTTAAAAAAATACAGTTAGTAAGAAAATGGGCAGGTATCACAAAAAGTTTTCTTGATGCTAATCGAACCTGTTTCTTATAAGGATCAAGAACGTCTATCAGACCAACTGAGGTTTGAGTAAGTACTAGAAAAGTCAGAAATCGCAAAAACCATTCTCATACATTTCATAGGAAATGTGACACCAACCGAATTCACACAGAATAGACTGGTCGAAAATAAACAAAAAAAGAAAACTTCAAATTTCGAACGATTATTATATTACGAACTTATCTATTTTGTGATACTATTAGGTACTGAGTATTTTATCTAATAGACTTCACTCAAGGATGCCGAAGGATTAAGGCTCCTGCAAACAGGCGCGACGCGCGACGCGAATCGCGCGCCACACAAAGGCACCGCTCGTTGCGCGACTTGCGGTGCCTTTGTGTCGCGCGCGATTTCATCGCGTGTCGCGCCTGTTTGAAGGAGCCTTTAGGGATGCTTGTATTGTTATTTTCACCTAATGTGCAAGCAACTGACAAGCCAACTGATACACCTAAGTAATCGGTTTACGATGCACTAAGGAGACGAGTCATTGTTGTAGGTACGCGTCAATGTTGCCTTGTAGTCGGGATTGTTGCCTTTTAGTCGGGATTGTTACATACTGGCGAAATTTTCATTGTCTTCCACTGAAGATGAATTTTATCAAGTAACAACTCTTGTATTTGTTTCAGGATAAAATTAATTTCATTTAGCTATACCAAATCTTTATACAGCGTGCCTCTTTAATGGCGACATTAATATAACACATGTATACCATTTCGCGTTTTAGCTATAAGAACATATTATATTTTTTAAACGTTATTATTCACAATTTTCTAACATAGCATCTTGGAGCAACCTGTAGGTACTTAAAGAACTGTAGCGCAGGGGTCATTTGCCGGGGTCTCTGATCATAACATCGCAACAATGAAATTAAAACGAATAATTGCGAAGAGTTTTCATCATTCATGTCGCCACTTGCACTAGCGGCACGTTGTGTGAGGTGTATTGTATTCATTATTATCATAATTTCAGTCGAAAGACGTTCACTGCTGGGCAAGTGGGCATAGGCCTCACACTCTAGTGTGGATATTCTATTAAAGAGGAACAACAGACTACCTTGTACGCTCTGCTAAGAAAAATGCCCATTCACATAAAATTGATTGTAAAGTACCAGGCAAAAGCGTATATGACACGAATAAACAACAATGAATGGCGGCCTCAAATTTAATATTATCCTGACGTTTCGCAGATTGTAACATGCAAAAGATTGCAGAAAATCCCCAAAATGTTATGAATTGTTTCAGAAAAAATTAATCATTGAACTTTTCGATATGAAATTAGAAGGGCGGTCTGTCAAAGGGCGAAGGCAAACTCGGCGATGTTATCATGGAAAGTTAAATTGATACATTTTTAACAAGTTTGGTCGGTGTGTCCCGCGGGCCTCGGTTTAAGTCACGGATTTGTATGCGATAAGTTTCAAGGTATTGTTAACTTCTTTTTTAACGATTTTTGGATTTGGGAAGAAAGTGTAGAGCATGGGATGTGGGATTTAAACAATAAACATACCTGGCGAAATGTAAATATACTATAGGTACACACCTGCATAACCTTTCAGGTAAAATAGGCATGATGTTGTGTAGAACATTTGATCAAACTAAATACATACATGTATCTGAGGTTATTATCTGCTTCGACCACAAGAAAAATTTCAATTAAATTCTTAACAATACAATTATATTATGTATCTATTCCGTCCCCATAAAACCGAAAAGCCCTTAATAGTCGCCCCAAAAATTTGAAGCAAAAATTGACCTATATTCACGCACTCAAAACCCTCATACTCTATAAACAGCTCCATTCAATTACAATAATCGCACGTCCAGCTCCCAAGGAGTGTAACCCTTCAATAACTTTAATAATATTTTCATATCTCGGGGCCCCGCGCCGCGCCGGGCCCCGCCCGCGCCGGGCCCCACCCGCGCCCGCTCGCGCCCGTCCCTTAGGCCTGGTGCTCATAGAGATTTTCATAAGTTTTAATCAAAATATTCGTCCCGTCATTCACCCCGTGACGAGGTGCCTGTTTATATTAACATAATATTGCCTTATTTCTCTTCTTTCTATTGTTTATACATTATTCGTGTTCTGTGCGGAGTTTTTCATTTATTAGAAATGGAAAATTGTGCTCGGTGCTTATACATTTTTTATTTTATGTTTGACGCATGTTTTTAGACTTTCATAAAACAATGTTGAATAAAGCAAGTATCTAGAATAATTCTTCTTTATTTGGTAAGTTATAAACATTGACTTATATTATATTACTACATGTCGCCGCAATATGGAGGACACATGAGATTTTCTGTGGTAGGTACCTATACGTCGGATTAGAGTGACATTTGACAAGCTGTCATTCTTGCGGAGCGTCGAATCTGTGGTAGCGAGGCGGTAGCCGTCGTCGCACCATATCAACGACGAATCGATTAAATCCGGCACAATCATTTAAGTGACGATGGATCATACTGTTATGGGTCCTTATATTTTTGAATATAAAATTAATATCCTGAGCCTGTAAATAAATGGTTATTAGTCAACATCTATCATGAAAATAAGCAACAATTATTATGAATCAAACGATATTTCAAGAAATGGAGATTCATTTTTAGTCTCCCTACTTCATACCCAACCCAGCTTCTAACCAACTATAGTCTTTATTGGCGCCCAGAAAAATTGCTAATACTCCTCTTGGCTTAAAAAAGCATTTTCAAATGCGCATCCATTAGATGGCAGGCAAAAAGTCAGGCGCTGACACAAAGCAGCCTGGACCAAAGGATGGCGGACGTTTTCAGTCTGTGATTGCTATTTGATGTGAGATAAAAACCTGTTATCATTCGATGGTTCTGTTGTTATCGTAATGGCATTTTCGTAATGAGGTTCTACTTTTTGTATTGTGTTTCAGGAGCTTTGAATTGTGTGCGATGCTGTTAAGAGGAATTAGGCCAACGTGCCAACTGTTGTTTTAAATAGAATCGTTCGCTACACCCCACACAACTCTTACACAAGATGTTTTTTGAGAAGAGTCAACTCATTTCGTACATAAATTAATTACCTTTTATTACTTTCGTCACACTCAAATAAGAAAAAAAAGAAAGAAAATACAAATACGTTTATTTGCGGCAAACATGACGCATAAAAATAAAAGATACAAACAACAGAAAAACAAAAATAACAACTCAGAACAATAATGTTAATTTGATTAATTTATGTAACACAACACTTCTATCATTACAGGATATCACAAAGCGATAGGGTGGTACTTTTCCTATACTTATTTTACAAATTGTAACACAAATGGTATGCGAATTCATTCAATGAACAGGAAAAAAAATCGAATTTCTTATTATAAAAACATTACACCTACCAGTTCCAAACCTCACAAACAACACATCACAAACATCACGTTGTCAATCAAAAGTTCTTCTCAGGCAGGTAATTATCAGTACCCGCCCCGAATAACAACTTATTCGAAAAGTGGCAGCAATTCTGTGTTTATAACAAGCAACAAACTTTTCGATACAACTCGCGTTTATCGAGACAAGAGACAAACAGCGCTGAGTGAGTGAAATCGAAAGATAACTTCGTATTGTCGGGTCGAGGCAAAAATTGGTCGGTTGCTACTAAGACTGCGGACTTGGGCGATGTGAGGAGGGAGGGGGATTTTGTGTTAGTGAACAGAGTGGTGTGGCAGGGTTATGTTATGTGACTGGTGATGCAGTTTTATAGTCGAAGTAGGTTTTTAAATCAGAGCGATATTATGAAAGTAATGACTTACAGTAGGTATCTAGTGTTTTCAAACATCAATTTACAATAAAAAAAATGACTAGCCATTGCTGTTCCACTGCTGGGCAAAGGCCTCCCCCTACTTTGCTTCAACCTCTTTCTCTTCAGAGCTGCCAAGGAGCAATCTTTATTACAGGACTCCAGCTTATCCCGCCATCTCCGATAGTAAAAAAAAAATACCAAAATAGTTTTTCAGTGTATCGTGCAGGCCCAATTTCAGAGTTTCTGTTGTGCTTAGCATGGCAATATTTGCCTCAGCTAAAACTATATTTTAACCAAAACTTAATGTTTTTATTTTCTTTATCCTAGTCAAAACTTCAGACTTTAATAAATTAGAGTTTATTTTATCTTTTGAGAAAATAAACCCTTTATGAACTCTTATATTTTCATCGCCAAGTCGGTATTTAAAGATAACTCGAGCAACCAAAGAAAATTTATAAATAATTCTTTAAACTGCTCTGATGCGAAAAGACATCATTTTGATCGAAATATAAACGCTAGTCCCTCAAATATTCTTGATGCTCACTCACACTCACGCACTTACACGGTTATCCACGAAAATCTTATTCTTTATACGTTCTATAAATGTAATTTTAGATAAGTTGCGCCGTAACTTCTAATGTAACATTTTTTTGAGATTTTTCTGCCACATTTAGTTCTTTAGAAAATGTGAAAATATCTGCACTTAAGATTATTGCTGTTATAAAAGTTACATCACAGTTTACTGCTGAATTGAACTTATAAGAAAAGCTTACATAAATGATAAATGATTTTATTTCTGTAAGTAGGATTGTACAAACAATTTTACTCGTCAATCATATTTTAAGAACATGTGAACATAAAGGGAACCTAAGGGAACATAAAGGGCTAAGGAAGGAACACGGGCGGGTTTTAGTCAGAGTCTGACACTCCCTTCCGCTCCACCCAGAGCGGGAGGGGTCATTTGATGAATTCCCATCCTCAAAAAAAAAGAACATGTGAATAGTTATATATCTGTGAGACCGTAGCGAATAAAAATAAGTTTTTAAAAACAAGCTTTTATTTAAATAAAATCGTAACCTAAAAAGAAAGAATACTGCGAACTAAAAATAAAAAAAATTAAATTACACTGTCGTTTTAAAATATATATAAATTTTAAATGCTTGAGGCACTGTTATTGTGTAGTAGGTACACACCTGTATAACGGACACCGTACATCAGTCGAGCGGGAGGGGTCATTTGAAGATTTCCCATCCTGAAAAAAAAGCCCTTTCATTTGATACCCATATTAAGGGGGTTGAGAAAAAATATGTAATCCGCCATCTTGGAGTAGCGGCCATATTGAAATTATTACAATATTGAGTATTGCACATTGTATTGTTACCAGAACTTAAGGTGTATGCAAAATTTCAGCTCAATTGGATACCAACAAATGGTCGAAAAATGGTTTGCAAATTTTGACGGACAACTTACATACGAACAGTGCAAGCTAAATAAAAGCTTGTAAAAATCGAATATCTCGCGGGAAAACGTGGCGCGTGTGGTACAAAAGACGCTTGAAATGAAGTCGAAACACGCGCGATGAAGAAATTAAGATTACACAAGACAAGCTGAAGCTGCAAGCAAAATGGATCCATCAAACATTAATTCCACATATCTTTTGTCAATCGGGGCCTCGCACACTTATGCATATTTTTGGGATTTATCTTTTGAAACAGGAATAAGTATGCCTCATTTTATTCCCCCCTAAGTCCAAAGTTCCCCTAGTCACCCGTCAGATAGCCGTATAAACCTCCCGGCTGCCAATAAAAAGTTACCCGTGACGTCACGCCGCCATCACGCCAGTGATACGTCATCTGTATGTGTTAGTTAAAGCGCTTTTGTTTATCTTTCAGCCGCTGCATACTTATTTGATGGCCGGAGCCAGGTCTATAAAATAAACTCTGGCAAGCGCTTTTCATCATAGTGGGAATGTTGGGAACTTGGAATAAGTTTCTTTCTTTTTAATAGTTACTGATTTGTCTACGGGATAAGTTTTGTAAGAGTTACTTGAAAATTGAAAACTGTAACAATTTGCAGCTTTAATCAGATTCAATTAGACTCAAAGTCAAAAATTTCATTGAACGATAAAAAAGTATCTTCTCATAAAACTTTGATTCCTTCCTTGTCCAGTAGGTAGTGTATTTGATTATGTTTTGTTATCTAGTGCAAAATCTAAGATTAACCTACAAATTACACAAGTTTACCTACAAACAAATTCTAAACACCAAAAAACAAAGTCTGTAGATATTTGTCAATATTGTTCAATTCACTGAACAATCTCTGTCTCGCGGTAAATCTTACTGGTACAGTGACCACGTACCTGTCAAACAGTACATTACCGACATTCTATACCGGTAAGTGCTGGGTTGGTTACTTGTTTACTTCTGCCTTAGGTACCTGAAGGCAAATGTGATGTTAGTATATCAGTTAACCGTCATCATAATAACCTGTCATTTTGTATTATTGACACGGCATTAGTAATAAACTTAATGTCGTTAAGTACTATTTGTTCTACTCTGGATGCTTTTAACGCGTACCTACGTCTTTCTTAATTTTTTACATCGTTCTCACATTATATAATTTTAAAATCAAAAGTAATGACGTAACTAATATTTTTGTAAAATATAATTTAAAAAGAGTGTTCATGGAGTTTCTTGCCCTTTCTTCTCCATAGGTACCTACGCTTTGGAATGGGCAACTAGCTTCATATTAAAAAAAATACGCGCATTGACGTGGAGTTGCGGACACCAGCCCGTATTACCTATTACTTATTACCTAGCTTCATATTTGCTGACTGACTGACTTCGTCCTCATCATCATCAATTCGGCCCGGAAGAATATCGGCCTCCCCTTTTTTCTGTCATACGTCCTCATCTGGCTGTTTCTTTTGGTGTATGGAAAGTGTTGACAATGCCGTCTTTAGCAGCGACTGCTATGGAGTCTCTGTGATCTGCGTCTATTTTTAACTCCATAATTAATGTTAAAGTGCAAACTGCACCTTTGGGATAAAAGCACGCCATTGCGTAATTTATCATTTCACAAGATAGTGCAAACAAACGTAAACGTATAATTATCTAATTACTTAAGCTTCTCTTTTAACTCTCATAACTGTGACGGAAAGCACCGGGAGAAAACCGGTATTTCCTAGAACGAAAAAATTCGAAGACATGTGACATCTACGAACCCACACCGGGCCCGCGTGCTGTTACGGCCCACTTCCTCTCACTGAGAGGAGGCGTGTCCCAGCAGTGGGAACGTTATAGGCTGATTATGCTATTACGGTATAGTCAACAAAAGAGATAAGTATGCAGGATCTTCGGATATAGTTGAAGTTTAGTAAGAAACCGAAATTTTATTCGAGAACATCCATCGGTTTCTTACTAAACTTCAACTATATCCGACGATCCTGCATACTTATTTCTTTTATTGACTGTACAGGTAATTGTATAGGTGTATAGGTAAGTGATCTCAGTATCAACGCAAGCTTTTGCAAATAAACTGAATAAAAAACCTCATAGCTGTAGAAGTAACTTCATGGTATGTCCACACAAGTGAGAACAAGCGACAATGGACATGAGAGACACGTTTAAAGAGTACGTGGCAAGTACTTGTAGTAGTTTGGAGGAAAAAGAAGTTACGTGGAAAATGCGGGGAAATATAGGATTTTACATAACATATAACGTCACTCCTGTATTCCTCGGAGGGTCAGGCAGAAGTTTATCTATAGTACACCCACATTCCGCCAGTTATGTTTGAGTTCCATGGAACAGTCTCTAGGCTGCTACTGAGAAATTCCAGATGGAAAAACCCAATAACATTTGCTCGAGCCGGGAATCGGACTCAGGACCTAGCGATTGCGACCACTAGACCATCGAGGCAGTATAGGAATTTCGTTGATAAATGTCTGTAGGAAAAGTATTTTACTTTCATCTGTCGTATCTTCCAATTTTAGCGATACCAATATAAAGCTGAAACATTATTAATGTATGTATCATAACTAAACATTTTCGGAAAAATCCACTCAATAGTATTACGAAAAGTGTGTGAAATATCGGTTACAAGATTCGACTGACCTTAAAGGTAACTTATTTTTCTTCCCACCAGTGGTACTGCTCTTAATAATGACACAGGATAACGCTTATATACGGAAAGGAGCATGAACACTATGAAAACCAGTTGTTTATTCACATACCTACCCACTTTCATGAAAAATTCTTTGTGATTTCCTGAAAATCTACCTAGTCAGCACCCGTTTGTTATAAATCACTTTTAGCATCGATCTGTAGACGAACACTACATAAATATTTAACGCCATCACACTTGTTATTCAGATCAGCCGATAAAGAAATTATGATTGGTGCATTACATTTGATTTGCCATAATCATCTTTACGATATATACATAAAGGGGCGCTTATGTGATTTACTGTTATTGCCGCGGTCGTGATTATGTGTTCTGGGGTGTATACGAAGCTTTTTATTGGTTTTTAAAGGCATCGCGTGGTGTTTATGACGAATCAATTTATGTTTTTAAACGATGTTTTTATGTTCGCTCGATTCATCTATACTCTATACTTACATATATATATATATATATATATATATATATATATATATATATATATATATATATATATAAGATTATATATATATATAATATTATAAAGCTGAAGAGTTTGTTTGTTTGAACGCGCTAATCTCTGGAACTACCATGTCGGATTTGAAAAATTCTTTTTGCATGTGATAGCCCAATTCTTGAGGAAGGCTATAGGCTATTTAACACGCTATGACCTTTAGGAGCCGAGCAAAAAGTAAAAAAAAAAGAACGCTAAGCAAAAACGAAGTAATAGCGCGGGCAGGCGATGCGATGCGAATTTCACGCGGACGAAGTCGCGGGCAGAAGCTATAATGTATATGGAGGTGTTAAATTAAGCTGTCAAAAGATTATTTAAATTGCATTACATGGCATATTTTCATGACGAAAAGCTTAATCTACCGTGTTGTTCCTGACGAAGAACTGATAACATTTCACCCATTTTGAGGGTTACAATGTTAACAGCAACATAACATAACAAACAAAAATATCAGTAAATAAGAACAAAATAAATTACTTTGATATTAATTAATTTATAGACGCCAGAATAAAATGATAACAAGACATCTTTCCACCATCTTAACTCGTCATTCACAAATTAGCAAAATTACACCCAAGTCAGTGAACCTATGGTCAGCGGGATTGTCCGAAAGGGTTACCGCTGAGTCGGAACATAAAGGGCTAAGGAAGGAACACGGGTGGGTTTTAGTCAGAGTCTGACACTCCATTCCGCTCCACCCAGAGCGGAAGGGGTCATTTGATGATATCCCATCCTCAAAACAAAAAATAAAAAAAGCTAGTGAACCTACATATAACACGATACAGAATCATCGAAAATTATAAAAATATCGCCGACCAAGCTTAATTATCACCTTCCATGTTCCTAACACTAAGACCCAAATTATTTGACTGAATCATAAATAGCAACTTGAAATGGCCAATAATTCGAGGGCATTCGGGGGAATGCCTCCTAACTCCCCCGACTACCGGGGTACTGTAGGTTCCCCATTCCCAAGTTGTGGTGCTATCAGGAACGATAGCCGTCAGGTTGTGGTTATAATTAGGCAGCAACAGAACAATGGTTTGACGAGATGATTGTATCGCGTGACTCGGTTGTCGACAAATGCGATCGCGGCCTAGGCGTTTCAGATTGGAGGTGACGTGCGTCGAACGGTTGTGTGCGTTCGTTTGGCGTTTGGTTGGAATGCGCCGTTGTTGTGGGCATCAAGGTGTCTAACACCGGTTTTCTAAAGTAAAGAATATCCATGGAGTTTTTTGTCCGTTCTTCTCCATGGAAACCTACTACGCTTTGGAATGGGCAACTAGGTTTATCTTACTGCCTGACTGACTTCTTGGCAATTCTAAAATGCCTGTAATTGGTTTATTTCAAATAAATGATAAATGGTTCAGTTTGAATCTAATAAATAAAATTCACACCTGTGATCTACATCGGTACATCGTGAGGAAACCGGTATGTCCTACAACCAAAAATTCGAAGATGTGTGACATCCACCAACCCGCACTGGGCCCGCGTAGTGAATTACAGCCCACTCCCTTTCGAAGAGAGGACGCCTGTGTCCCAGCTGTCATCATCATCATCACGATTTCAGCCGAAAGACGTCCACTGCTGGACATAGGCCTCCCCCAAGCAGCAGTGGCCTCCTCCTGGCAGTGACATTGAAAGGCTGATTATCTGTGTAATAATAAAATTCTAATATCCCAACTATTGTACAGACGCCAGCACATCAAGCTACCCGAAACTGTCAAATTTTCCCAATCAATTTTGAACCTTATTCTTTAGCGATAAAGTTCAAAATCTATTAAAGAAAATTGACAGGTTGTAGTAGCTTAATGTACTGGCGTCTGTACCTACGCAAAACATTGTTTTTATGTAAACTGGTAACCCTCATGTAATAACAAGCTGCAAAATCTGTTCGCTCAATCTTTATGGCCTAGTCTACTATGGCAATATTTCCACAAAATCTGCGGTCTGTACGCAACCCCATATTCACTAGGAGGCATTTGTTTGCTACTGTATGTTGCAGTATTGTACATCTGTATCATTATAATATAAGCAAAAAATTTTGATCTCTAATGTTCCGTTGAAGCAAAAAGCAACCACCTACTTACCGCTGCCCTTGGCTCTGATCTTGGCTAAGTGACCTTTTTGTCCTTGTCCGGGCCCGCCTCTGGTTAGCTTGATTACATTTCCGAAACGGACTCTTCGATACGGGTCTGTACTATGTAGGGTAATCGAATATCTTTGAAAATTAAGAAGGAAGATGCTTTCATGTGTAATCGTTTTCTTTTTGTTGTATTTTAACACCCAATATTATACTTTGATAAGCTTGATTTTTTAAAATTGTATTATAGACTGCAATAGCTATTAACCCAATTAGAGGAGAGTTTCTATTTTAATTTCAGCCAGTTGAAATACTTACCGATTTTTAATTTTAAGCTTGTTTATTTTTCATAGAGTTCCATAATCAAGAATATCATGACCCATCCCTCACAACGCATTCGATCGTTTACGATTTGTTTTCAAGCAAGTCGATGGAAGCGACATCAACGCGTTATCGATACGATCGGAAACCCGACGCAGCATCGGACACTAATCCATCAAGTGTCCAACGTTGAAAAACTTTGCCAATATATCCTGAAACAAACTGCAAAAATGCCTACCGTTTGACATTAATCTTGTAACGGGTATATTTTTAACGTGCTTTCGGGTTTTGTTTGAAATTTGCAGTGTTTACAAATACTGCGTCAATATTTTAAAATTAAAATTCTATACCTACCTACATATAAACAGATTGTACAGACGCCAGCACAAGCTACTACAATCTGTCAAATTTCTTTAATAGATTTTCAACTTTATCGCTAAAGCATTAGGTTCAAAGTTGATTGGGAAAATTTGACAATTGGCGCCTCCCCATGTGTTATCGTTGTTTTGTGATTGTGATGTGTGTGATCGGGCCCTTAGAGTCAGTCAATTCCAGCGTCTTGCTTCGCCCCGTGTGAAGAGCCTCTAAGTGTCGGTACTATAATGACGGTTATTTTGCGTAATTCACGAAATTACTACATGAAGTATAAGGATAATGTGAATGAGCCTACTATTCTCTGATTTTCAGTGCTAATGGCGACCGCACTTTTTTATCCGACCTAAAAATTCTTATTTACGGCCAACCACAGCATTATTTTTTATTTATTTTTATAAGAACACGGCTGTGCGTGTTACGTGGGCTGTTTTACGCAAAGAAAAAGTGTGCTTATTATTTTTGGAAAATAATTAGCTTTCCACTTTTTGTGGTCATTATACCTAGTACAGGGCACCTAATTACTTGAGTACTTATTGCAAAATATGTGCTAGCGATAGCCAGGTATGTACGGAAAATAATCAACTGTAATCTTGAACTTCGTATATTTTGTGTTTTTCACAGTTCCATCCTGTTGGTAACTAACGCTGTATTAACATCCTCACGTGTAATAATTATTTGTGTACTTACACAAAATTTAAACCCATTTTTGCTGTTCATAATTTAAACAATTTCCACAACAAAATGTTTTCGTTGATTCTGTCAGTAAGTGGCTCAGCGACACATTTGCCATCACAAACGTTTTCCACACTGGCAACACCGTGAAAATAAAAAATTCACCGCGCCAACCACGCGCAGATTTATTAAAATTTAACCCGTTAAGTAGAAAATTAAATCGCCCTTTTTCGAAATGATTACATTTGTGTGGACTGTTGAAAAAAGGCAAACTTTTTTCGTATGGCATTCTGCAGACTCCGGTAGTGTAACAACGGGCACAATTTAGAGAGATGGGCACAGTAGCGGTCAGAAAGCCGCGGCATCCGGGGGTTGCTTTTGTGTTTTTTGTTTGTTCCCCCTAACCTCGTGTGTTGTACGTAGCTTCATCGAATTATGGATGTATCTTTTCATTATGTTGAGCTCGTTAAAGAACAGCATGTTCAGCGTATTAAAACAGAACAGTTGAAATGAAAGCTTTAACGTGAGCTCGCATCTCACTCGGTCATAGCTTAGCTTTAGATTCAATCAAAGTTTTGTTCTAACTTAAGTTGGACTAGCGACTACCGGGGGGGCAAGAAGGATATTTGAAATACAAAACATTATAGCTTCATCACACCTTTATTCGTCGTGTCTTGATTAAGGTAGCCACAACAAATGTAAGTGTCCGTCTCATCAATACACAAGTTGAATCACAGAATTATGTATTAATTATATAAAGGGCAAAGTAATTCGATCGATTTCTGTGTCATATTTGGATAAAATAATAATCCGCTGCTTGTATTTATATAAAAAAGGTTACCTACTTCGGTACCTAGAAATCTGATTGTCTCTGATCTTATTTGTTGGTGATATGGCGCCTAAAGCGCTGACATTGGCCAAATTCTTGCAAATCCGTACATTTGTTGGAAAAATTCTCGAAATCTCGTTAGCAACGTCTGGAGAAGGAAATGGAAACTCTCAGAGTTGATTGATGACGTTTATTTTAAGTTGTTCAATCGATCAGTTGCCGGGAACTTAACGTTTTCCCAGGTTTTTTTTAAATACTTTTACAGAGTCAGTCTTTGAAAGTTTGAATTGTCAAACCACAAGAAGCTATCTCACTAAATATAGGTTCGGTTCATCTTGTATGTTTGGAAGATATCCTATCTATTTTAAGCTTTATAAGTCACTGCTAAATACTATTTACTTATTCAAACTTAATGTCCAGTAAAAAATATCTGAACACAGGCGGACTTAATTCATCATCTGTCTGCGTTTTCCCACTATGTTGGGGTCGGCGTCCCGTCTAATCGGATGCAGCTGAATACCAGTATTTTACATGGAGCAACTCGCTATCTGACCTCCACAACCCAGTATCTGGCTAATACTATAAACCTTTGTAAGACTGGTTGTCTACATCATCAGGCGGGAGAAAACGCCCGGGTGTCACCATTGCCAGGATCGCCCAGAGGACACGGTGGAGGTCTGCCCCGCTTGGGTGGAGCATCGCCGAGGCCTCGTAGAGGCGATCTGCAGCGGCGGCGACCTCTCGCGTTCGGCCCTGGTTCAAGCCATGGTCCGGAGCGAGTGAGAGTGGGAGGCAGTCACCCTCTTTCTGCGAAGCAGTCATGCTAGCGAAGGAGGTAGCGGGACGGCTGAGGGAGAGAGCCTCCCGTCCCAGCCGCCGCGGGAGACGCTCTGGGCGCCGGGAGCCGCGCGACGACTCCCGGCCACCATAGGCGCGGGCTTGCGGGTGGTGAGTAATGGGTAGCTCACCGTCCGATCAAGACCAGGCCCGTGCCGGACGACGCGTACGTGTTCCACGCGCGCCTCAAAGAGATGTCAGCATCAACAGAAGGGGCCCGTCAGAGCCGAAGCCTGCCGGGTCAGCGGGATTGTCCGAAAGGGTTACCGCTGGCTTGGAACATAAAGAGCTAAGGAAGGAACACGAGTGGGTTTTAGTCAGTAAGAGTCTGACACTCATTTGACGATTTCCCATCCTCAAAAAAAAAAAAATACTACCTGTGCCCCCGTTTTGGTCATGTGTCCATGTATTCTATTGGCATTATAAGATAATGAAATCACCGTATGTATGTACGTAATATCCTCTACAACATTGGTAGATTTCTTTACAGTGTTTATTATTAATAATTTCCTTCTCCTATTTTAAACTAAAACTTGTTAGTAAATGTGAGGTTTAAGTTTATGTAAACGAAAGAAAATAATTATAGTAACTCATGATCTCTCCTGGATCCTGGCAGTTCAAACCGTCCTAATTCAAAAAATCTATTAATTGACCTTAAACTTAAATTAAATTTATTTTTTCACTAATAAAAAGCTATTCCTCAGTCGTCAGTGCACGTAAGATTTCCTAAAACTCTTTGAAGTGCATCCAATCGACTGTGAACAAACCCAATAGTACGAGGGGCGTTCAATAAAAAATGGGAATGGGATATAAACGCTTTGAGAGTATTAAAAGTAAATACTGGGTGGTAAAGCTGGAATATCTGTTATATACCTACTTTAAAAAAAATGTTTTTAAATAATAGAAGTCATTTTGTTTGCGATTGGTTGCAGAATTTTGGCCCAAATCGGGATACATTAGGAGCAAATGCCCCGCCGTATTCCACAGTTGCAAAGATTGTCTTGTTTCATCAAGATAACTCCACTGCCCACAAGTCCACCGTTGCGATGGCTGCAATTTAATACGCGGGCTTTGAAATATTTGAGCACCATATTAACCAGACTTTGCCTCTAGTGATTTCTATCTATTTTCGAGGTTGAAGAAGTATCTGAGAGGACAGAAATTTGAAGATGATGAAGCAGTAGTTGCTGCAGTATAGGCATGTTGATGTGCTCAGGATGAAGAGATTTTTAGAAAGGGAATTTTAAGTTTAGAAAAAAAGTGTACACTAAAAGGTGAGTATGCCTATTCCTACTATTTATTGAACGCCTCTCGTACCTACCACAGGCTATCTCTCTCCCAGTCTGTCCATTGAATCTATATGTAAATAGTGAGTGTTTATGTCCGCTAATCTGTTTGTTCAGACGACTCCTTGTAGGCTGTGGTCGATTGAATCGGGCTTTATTGGCGGTCTCACGACATACACATTAGTCTTTAGATTCTCACGTGGTATTATTAGACGGTCTTTTGTATTTTTAAGTGGAAGAGGATATTTTTTGACGTCAAAGGTATAAGGTCGATGGAATAACTTCGCAATATCGATGTAACAATTTTCGCAGAATAGTATTTCAAACTTGTATAGGGAACCCGTTGGAAAACTAATAATGCTTTGCAAGCTAAAATAATTAAGAGATTCAATAATGCATTCAAGATATTCGTACATACAAAGAACGATTCGCAGTAAACATGACGCAGAAAAAGAACACAAACACAAAAAAAGAACAAGTTGGGAGAAAATGTGCGTCTTATCCACGCAAAACAGGCATCGTTAGCATAATGCTACGCCCCTATGCGAGACAGCCCCAGCGCTGGTTTACAACTAGTTGATTGACTGGTTGGTTGTACAACCGAATGAACCTGCTGTGAAATGTCGTGGCTAATAAAATATTGATAAGTTTTACTCAGCTGGCTTCTTACTATGCCTATTACAAAACATATAAGACAACATATATAAGATTGTGAATAATGTTAAGTAGGTTTAATGAAAAACCTGAAGTGAGATTTTAATAATAAAGACCCCCGAATCAGTCTTGGACATAATATGTAGTTTATTTCACAAACCATCAAGTTAGCTATACAGGGTGGCATGGACATCGAATCATAACCTGTTACCATGGATTCAAAACATGATTCTGAACCCCATCGCGTTGAAATTTTTTGCCGGTTAATAAAACACCATTTTCCGTTGCATTTGCTGTTGTTGTTTGTTTGTTTGTTTGTATTTTGACCGCGTAGGAATTGCAATTTTCTATGAAACAGCTGATTATTATTTTTATAACTGACGAATGCTTTCTACTTCAAGGCTTCAGCTTGCGCGTCAATGTCCCTGTCACCCTTATAGTCCACACAAAGCAAACATAACGGCACGCCTGTTTCGCTGAAGGGTTAGATATAGGTGTGTCTATGGTAGGCACACCCACATTTAGATGGTCACTTTATTTGCATTGCATTGAAATACACGATATCTTTTACGACTAGCGATTATAAATCACCACAATCTGTGTGCAAGAAGTAAAACACCTATCAAACTATCCAAATATTATCCCCGTCAATATAGTCCTTTAAGATTTCACGGTACTAGGATGAATAAATTAAACGTGAGTTTGTCGAATAACTTCCATAATAACTCCTAAGAACGGATCTACTTTTAATAAGTACATTTTTATATTTTTCTATGATATGACTTCGCTTGTCAGCTATGGTAATCTAACTTCTAATGTTTTATTCCTATTCTCTATCTAAATTAATTTTTGTCTCGTGTTTTTTTTTTGCCATTCTCTTCTAAGCACCAAATAGGTATAACCTCTTCAGTACTAACGTCACACTCATCTAGCGTAATCAGTCAAACAACTATCAAACATTCAAAGACGATCTCCGTCAGCAGTGACGTCACACATCGTGTTCCTCGACATTCTGCCACTTCGCTACGTCATCAGCTGAGGCCTCCTCGGGGCGTATCCCGCGGCTTATTATCCTGCGACAGGCAAACACTTCACGAATCGCTTTAGAGATTGTTCTGTAACGCGGTTATACATATTTCGGGTTAGGCTGTTTGTTCTCCGACCGTATTTGACGATAGTTAACTATCGGAGTTTCTGACGTATTTTTATTCTTTTAGACTAAGCATGTTCTCGAAGGATTTTTTTTAGTTAAGACTCTCAAGAGGTTTTACGAATGAAAACTCACGAGTGGTATTTTCTTGCCGAATAAAGGTTTATACAGGCATTTACTCGACGATTCAGTCTGAATCTTGTTTACGTAACTGCAGGCGAACCCAAAACATTCTATGATGTGTACCTACCCACATAGTTCCCGAAAATCTTACACTAATTTATTTTTATTTCATCTTGTTGCTACAATCTGAACAAAATCTTGGTTTTTATTATTTAAAACGGTAAGATTAATATGTCTATTCGTCAATTTGTTGCATATTGTAGTTAGTTATAAAATAACTGCTCTGGTATCAGTTAAAGCAATTACAATTCAGAAGAACGACATAAGGACAGAAAACTCTTCATGTTGTTTAAAATAATTCAAGTTCTCAAAAACATATACCTAGGTACAATTTTACTCAGGGAGTTTCGTTGTAGTTAAGAATAATGATAAAAGTAAAATAAGCCACGATTTACGCAAAAATGGTGAATGTTATAACATAGCCGCAGGAGCTAGGAGCTAAAGTTATGATACTGTAACGGTAAGTTTAGCAGGGCTGCACTAAACCGCGTAGTTTGCAGCTAAAGTTAGGATCATGTTACGGCGGTATTTTTCACTTTGAAATATCTGCTGAAATATATCAACTTCAGCGGTGTAGCGGCGCGAAAATATGATATTGTGATAGCGTTGATTTAGTCGTAGAAGAACAAGATAACACAGATACGGAGTTGTTATAATTAATTAGTAGGTTTATGTACCTTCAGAGTTAGTTTTAGACATTATGAACTGACATCGGTGAAGGAAAACATCATGAGGAAACTTGGACCCGTCTTGATCAAGCATCGCGATCAATGCTCGTGCCTTCTCTGTATGAGAAGAGGCCTTCACCCTGCAGAGGGACAAAAAAACAGAGGCACTCCGGGAGTGCCGACGGAAGTGAAAACAAAACACAAGCAGAATACTTTGCCATCACTCACTGACATATCGGATATACATTAAAACCGAGTACATCCCGAGAACAGCCGAACACATCCGAAGCGGGTATTTTTTTAATCGTTTTCTAAACAAAACACGCGCCGTGTCGCTTACGGTAACAGTGCAAGTGGCGCGAGTTCAATGTTTATTTTATATATTGTTTATTTTATATATTTTTTTATTTCCTAACTCAAAAAATGCCCAACGCGCTTAAAGAAGTTTTCACTTCAATAATATGCTGGTATTATATAGTAGGTAGAGAAGTGGTACAGACAACTTGGCGCAGTAAAATGTAGTATTTGAATGTGTTTTAGATTGTATAGTATAATTTCTGACTATCGAAATAGTTTGCCTGTACTACATTATCAGCCTATAATGTTCCCACTGCTGGGACACAGGCCTCCTCTCTTCGAGAGGGAGTGGGATGTAATTTATCACGCGCGGGCCCAGTGCAAGTTGTGGTGTCACATGCCTTCGAAATGTTGGTTCTAGGACATGCCGGTTTCCTTACGATGTTTTTCTTCACCGTTTTGAGAGCAGTCGTGATGAAATTATTTACACATAGTAAAACACCTGCCTGGGTTTAAACCCACGACCTAGAACTTCTAAGTCGGCCATTACCACTGCTCTCCGTAGCTGTTACTACATAATATTATTAAGAGATAAGTGCATATATTGAACGTGGTGAGAATAAGAATAACATTATGTACCTAAACAGTTAGCGGTCATATCAGGACCTATGCTTGAAGATTGGTAACTATAATTGTATTCTAAGTTCTAAGAAACTTCACTTATCAAAGAAGGTACCTTCTTTGGGAGGAATAGTTACCTTTCTATTGCAGACTTTGTTGCACAAAGTATCGAACAACTAAATACCTGCTAAGCACAATAGCCGAAGGTTTCATCACTCGCAGCGCCGCACTTCTCGGCAGTTTCACGGCTGGGGACTGGGAGTATGAATACTAGTAGAGCGCTACTTATCTTCCTCTTCACATTCTTCTTAGCGTTTCGATGGCAATCTAGACGAGTATTTTCAGTAGCGTCTAAAAGGTCATGTTCATCAATTCTCATGATTATCTACACAATTAATTGGGAATCAAATAATTGTGTAACTCATTAGTAGAATACAAATACTTCAGCATTTTCATGGCGTAACAAACTCGAAATAAAAATCTGGATTGGCATTTTAAGTTTGACAATTCAACAATATTGATCGCATTGTTTTTTGCTGTTGCTTACTCGTATTTTTCAAACATTTCAAGCATTATTAATTTTGCTGTATTATTAGGTTAGTTGTTGTTATCCAGAATGTGTTATAAAAGGATGCAGGGGTGCTAGTGTGTTATAGCTTATAAAGTACATATAGTTAGGTCCCGGGGTTATAACTAAATAAAATGAACTGACTGAATGACTTTTAAATTGCAATACACCGTCTGTCAGCCAACGGGGTTGACTCTCGAATCATTTTTACTCTACATATGAAGTATTATTAAAGTACCTATCAAACATTCATGGACGTTGACTGAGAAAGTCGTCCAGGCCAAAACCTCTACCGTACGTCTAAAGTATTTAGTTCAATAGGCGTGTTCTACAGCTCATCTCATTCATACTGGGTGTCTTTGTGCGCTGGTCGGAGTCTTGTGCAATCTTGTGCGAACAAGCCATGTTTATTCGGTCGAACATTCCCGATAGCGGGCCGAGCCGGAATTATTTGTACGTTTGTCTGTTGCTGTCCACTCGTGGGGATAAATCAATGTGGGGCGATGCTCAGGACTGGCTTTAGATTACATTTCCAATTGGAGTTAGTTAGGTAAAATGTTTCGTTCTTGCAAATATGTATACATTCTTTAGTGATTTATCAAGGATGAACAAAGTAAGTGTTCTCTTTTTTTTAAATGGACATTGCTGGGCATCAGCAATGTCCATTTTAAAAAATAAAGTTTGTTAGAACAAGGTTTAATATTATTCAAATGATAGTTGCCATTCACCTTCATATATAGGGAGTACTATATAAGGCCCTCAATAACAGCCACCAAAACAGGACGCCATAAATCGCCAATCTAAATCCCGATACAAAAATCCCCCTAACCGAGATTATGAGACTCCTATAAAAATTTCAACAAAGTAAAATAAAGCATGGTAATCCGCCGACCTAAAAATATACGTGCGCGTGTGTCATCACATCGAGACGACGGCTTAGAAAGATACCAACCAGTTGATACACCCGACGATTTTATTCCTCCTGAAGAAAATATTGTACTTAGCGAGATTATGTAAAGAAAAAATATAATTTCCGAGATTGGCACTCCACTTCAAAAGAGTAAAGATATATTTTTGCTTATTCTCGTACTAAATCGGATTTCCTGAGTTGGTTTTAATGCGATTTTATTATGAGAAGGCAAATAAGATGTTCACGTGAGTGCTTGTATGAGGCTTATTTGATTTCATTTTGCGTTTACATTTTCGTTTGAATGCAAAAATAATAATAATAATAATAATAATATCAAATTTGCTTCCACCTGATATAATCTAACCGATATGGGATTGCTCCACATTTCATTATTTCGCATTTCATTTGTATCCATCCACAATTTTGTTTACAAATATTTATATTTCGTACCTACTACTGGTCTTGTGATATTACTAGATAGTATGATGAAATAAAATACGGAATTTTTAATAATATTTATTAATACTCCCTTTTTTCTTATTACAATTTATGTACAAGATACAAAAAAAAAAACAAAATCAACCCCTTCAATAATCAGTTGTCGGGTATTCACACGAATACCCACTATTAAAAACGTCATTCCGTTCAACCGTACAAATAAGTCGTCGAATTACATTTAATAACATCATACTACGCTTTATTTAAAGGAACATAGCTAGGTATATTTCAGCTACCGTACTATCGCAATATTTCAGTATTAACTACTTTACAAGTATACAAGAAGATGGAAAAAGTGAACAGTTCCCGGCGTCGCTCTAGTGGTACGAGAGCTCAATGTACGCGCGAGTAACGAGCTGCGCGGGGGAATCAATTAGACACTCCGCCTTAAATAACCCCAAATTTACTCCACGCCGTAAACCTAATAAGTCTCGTGTTACGCAGCGTAAATTGACTCTGTACGGATCTAGATTAACATGGAAATTAAATTCTAGTACCTGCGATGAAAATTCAGTTTATACATAAAAGTTTTAGTGGAAAACAGTCAATAGATTCTTAATAATTATTTGTCGTTTATTCCCTAGTAATTACAGTTTGAAGCCTCTTGTCATCAGAAATATGGATTCTTAGAATGTTTCATTATTTCAAAAGGAAAAGTTTGATACAAAGGTGAGTCTGTAGCTTGCGTAGGCGTGTACAGGCGAAGTTTCACCGTAGGCTTGTTGCCCAAGTTACCTGTTTGGGATTCTCAACACAAACTTATTTGACACTGCAACACCCACAGGTGAATCACGTATTAGTCGGCGAGGAGGGACCAAGTTTGCGCGGTTTTGTTTGCTTCAAACACAGTCTTTACTTTACGGAACATGCTGCGTAATTTAAACAATCAGTGTACACTCTGCTTAAGGATAAACGCTCCAATGATGTGCATAATAATATCTAATAATATAATTTTTAGTAAATAATATTCACCAAATAGGTAATCAGTTCTTGTTAACCATGCTTTAAAATTATTTAGGCAAGAAATAAGGCAATAAATATTTTTAGTACAGACACTTCTAGACAAATAACATTCTTTAGAAATATTTCCAATAACAAAAAGCAAAAACGTTTCTCTACATTAATTAGTATATCATTAGGTAATGCTCCCATTTCCGACGAAAAGAGGCTTAAGTTAATTTAAATAGGTTGTTCTAAGAACAAAATAAGGAAAACAGTTTTTCACCACTCGAATGGTAGAACCACTAGGTACTATAATATCCAATCTTATGTATTAAACTCGTTTATTTTGTATTTACAACAATACGAAATATTTACAATGCAATCTGATATAAACTTTATTTATTCTACATTATTACGTATAGTTTACTTTATTTACAAAAAATGTTTTACATTCACTTATTTCTTAAATAATAATTCGTCAACAAAATTACCTATTATTTTTCGAAAATAATAACATTTAAATGAGCATTATTAAACGAGCTTAACGAAATTATATTTCATTTATTTTAAATAAATTATACAATAATACTGCGGAGTATCATTATAATCACGAATTGAAATTTTGCGAAAAGTCAATTATTTTTACAACAATTCCTAAATTAAGTCTATTATTTAATTTAATATTAACTCTACAACATTAGAGGGGGTGGAGCTTTTGTTGTTATTTCTAATATAAATTTTAAAGTTAAAACAACATAATAGTATCACATTTTATTCCACTGTATTAACGTTCAAAGAGTATTTTCGCTACTAACTAAATGAAGTAACTCAATTGGTCCATCTACACAAACTGATATTTGTGGTAACAGTGAAAGAGACGTGAGAGCAACATCCGAGTCCTGTTTGAATATTGAAACTACACGTATAACATGCCAAAAGGATTTGTACATTTAATTATACTAATCAAATGACTTCTGTTATAAAATTAGATTTCTGGCTTTATATAGCAAACGTAGCAAAAATAACGAAGAATGAATGAATAATTTTTCGTGAATGGAATGTCATGTTTCAATATAATGGAATGGATAATTATCGAGGTACACTTATACCTACGGGCAACTTTATTGCGCAATTCTTGGCAATTATAATGTCTCAGCCACAACGATCAATTTACAAAACTTTCAAAATTGTATAGCAGTTGCCAAGAGTTGCACAATTTCAGTTGCCCGTGTGCTTGCATGTTTAAATAAGGAACGCTCCATGCCCCCGTGACCGGATGGCTGTTAAGCCGATCATCTGCAGACGGCCGATGACAGCAGGTAGGTGACGATGGCACAGCTCAGCTGTGACGTGAGGTAGGACGACGCTCGGTTGCTCGTTTGCATCGCTGCTGGATGCTCGCCTGGACGGAAGGGAAAGACATTAGTTGAAGATAAACATTAGACAAATGATTATGTCCAGTGTGTTAAAGTGAGCAGGTTAAAATGTGACTGAGATTGAAAAAAAATAAGAACCATGATTAAAGAAGGTAAAGGCTGACTGAAACTGATTTTCAACATCATTATCGTCATTCAGAGGATAACGTCCATTGTTGAACATGTGCCTTCTCCAAACATCTCCACAACAACCGTCTTGTGTTTCTCGCATCCAGCGGATTCCCGAGACGTTTGCGGTCATCTCGGTCCACCGTGCGGGAGATCTAGCCACGCAGACTGTTATGGTCATAATTAGGGTAGGTATTGATCCCTAATTATTAGGAATTGTCCCGTGATTCTATGTAGGTATATTATTGTTGTGATTCTATGTAGGTATATTATTGTTGTGATTCTATGTAGGTATGTTATTGTTGTGATCTTTTTTATAGGATTTATCTTTTTATATTTGATTTATAAAAATGGCTTTTGTTTTTTCCTTTTTGACAAATAAATTAGGGGTGTCAGCGAGTTGGTAATGTTAATCAACAAAATAGTCTTATTACTTTTTCCACTACAATTATCTCACTCACCATTAAGCACATGCACAGACACAGATGCAGGATGAGCATTGTTGGGCACACAAGTGTAGTTCCCGGAGTCCGTGAGGGCAGCCTTCGTCACCAGCAGTTTGCTGGTGGTGCCACCTTCAGTCTTCTCCGTCTCTAGACTGATCCCACCGCGGGGGGAGTCGAAGTCTACTACTGAGTTGCCGTGATACCTGGGGGAAAAGAGTAGTATTACGGATACGAGTGACACATTGCTGTCTGAAGGGCCAGCTTCTATCATGTTAGGCAGTTTAAATAGAAAGGTTTAGTATTAGTTGATGAATATAATTAGCAAATTTAGTTCGGAAGCTGGTAGCAATGTAAGTAGGAATGTTTGTAGGTATAATATATTCCTAAAAGTAGATTGGTTTTGACTTTGTGAAATACGTAGTTTGCTTTTGAATAAAACTTTTACTGACTGCTTTCGATACGTTTTTGCTTGAATTAATTTTCTTCAGAGTGTTAGTTAAATTGTATTGTTGTGGTAAACGTGTTCATTGTCCCGTGCTGCATGTTATGGGAGCTAGCAGTTCTTCAGGTTCTTATTTAGGTACCCAGTTAACAACTCGTTAATAAAAATGTTACAATAAATAATAATATTCAGGGTGTTTCATTTTCATAAATATTGATTCACAAGCAAACATTAATTTTCGCCAACATTCCAAAGACGAAACTAAGATAATAAGCCCGAAAGGCTTGTCAAAGACTACAAGTAACATTCTGCCAAATAGAAACGCAGATATTCGCACCGTCCACGTAAATGTAATGAACAATGAGATTTACCATAAAATGGAGGCGGTGGAAGGCGGCGACGAGTGCACATTCACTGAACACGTCAGCGATATTGTGCTGCCTTTCTTCACGTACACATCCTGCGAACCCCATATGGTCGCTGCAGCAGCTGCAACAAATGAAACAGAGCCTTCACTACATAACATTAAGGTACACAATCCAATGACAGTTACAGTCCAAATACAAGAAAATGCTTGTATATTTACAAATCGTATGCAAATGGAAATTCAGGGCTGATTGGTAAGGTTTTTAAATCTCGGATAATGAAACTAGTAACATTTAGGAGCTACGCCGGTTTCGGGGTTTAATAACAAACGGTATTCAAGTTGGAAATGGTCAACAAAAGTCCTCGATCAACGAGTTTCAATACCTAATTTCACGTGCAAAATAACTTGAACATTAATCTCATAAGACCATTGACGTGAAGTGTTCTTAGTTCTCTACTTATGGAATTTTCCAAACAGTTACACTCGTATAAAGATAAATTGAAGCTTGAATGTAAATAAATCACTGGTACCTAAGCTCAGCTAAAATCCTTTATAACTCTTTTAAGAGCCTACTCGAACAAGACAATAATGATGATGCAACTTTAAAAGCCAAGCCGAGCCAACTCCACTTTGACTAAACCTAATTTGACTTTAAAAAGTGTTTAACTTAGCATTATGGCTTTCTTTAACTTACGCAATTCCAAACACTGGTTGACGTAACGACTAAAACGTTTATTTTTATTATGGCAACCCACCGATTTGGATGTTGGCAATAAAATTTTATTCTACTTTCTGCGGCAAGGTTTTGACAGTATTAGCTTGTCGACCAAGTTTCGAGTTAATTTTGTTACGGCAATATTTCTTTTCTCCTTCGTTGAATTAAAAGTTACGGTTTCGTTTCTTTGGTATCTTCAGCGACAACCATGCATCAGTGTATACTGTACGCTATCCGATGGAGGTCAACCAACATGGACTACCAGTAACTGTACTCTATCGCATGTACCATCCCGCGTCGAGTTCATGCAAATTCAATCAAACTCCATCTAATAATATCCAACAAAACATCTCGTGCTGTCAACGAAAACACGAAAATTAAGCCGCTACGAACAGATGAAAGTATAATGAAGTACTAATGAATAAACAAATGAAAAATGTAATTAAAAATGAAGAGAAGGATACGAAACCGGTACCTGAGGAGCGGGGCGGGGCCGAGGTCGCGGGGATGAGGGACTCATCTGGAATTCACAAGACAACAGCTTAGGAGAGGGCGAGGAATACAAAACAGCATGTGACCCTACCAGAGATGCATCGAAAGAGTTGAACATAATACGAGCATTAGAATTGGTAGAATTAGCGATAGAGATAGACGTGGAATGGAAATGAGTGAACTGGGGTCAGACTGGCAAACTATGGCAGACGATCTTAATGCGGTGTTTATTATTCAAATCACAGTATGTACAGAAGTCTGGGGACTAGAAAATGGGAGGTGACATGATAGAATTAAAACTGTGTCTCAGATGAGCTGTTAAACTTGGGAGTTTTGTGAGAGCTTATCAATTAGAGTAGTTAAGACCCCGCCGCGAATCGTAAATTGCAGAGGATAGTTAAAGAGTGATATTTCTACGTGTGCACTTACCATTGTCTTTGCATACCTACATTTCAGAAACAGCACAATATGCAATTCTTACTAATACAAATGAAATAAACCTTAAAAACCTAATAAATCTACTGATATGAGTTGATTTAATGCATTTTTAATCATTATTATCTTCTCAAGCTTATAATTAAAAAAAAAAAATTACACCCTTGAATAATAAAATTAGTTTGCTACTCCTAGCGCCATTGGCAACATCAGTGGCGTCTTATTTTTCGACTTTCTCCATCGCTCCTTGAAGTAAAAACGTTAATACCTACCTATTATGCTATAAACGAGACCTTTAATTGGTAGACAGACGACCAGTTGTCACTTTCTAAATTCAACTAAAATTCCGCTAACAAATTGTAATAAATTATTATTCCCTACAAGTTTTGATGGTATAACAAAAATGGCCGTCTTCCTAGAATGAAAAGAAAATAACATCCTATATTCAAAAACATCAATTTTAAAACACAATCATAAGCTTTGCTATCCGAGAACTCTTATCCAATTTAATACTCCGGACAATCAACTATCCATAAAACAACACGAAACAATCTCAGTGAGGCATTGGCGGACATTTTTCAACAATAACAAGCGCTGTAATTGGCTGTGAGGTGAATTTGAGAGGCTCGCATGATGTATCTAGCAGCGGAGCGTGCACTAACAAATTGGCCACTATGAAACGAGTCGGGTAAAAAATTGAGCTCATTTAGGCAACATCGGTTTCGGTAGCGAAACGGATTTGTTCCGGCACATCACTCACGTAATCGATAATGGACATTGAGTCCTAGACTCTGGATTTTCTGGAATAGATGGACTGGATTTTTCTTCTAGAAATGCTGCTGGTATAAATATGTCGTCTTGATAGAACCTGGACAGCGGATACTTTGTTACAGTCACAGATACTTTGGTTCTCTGAGGCCCTGGCACGAACGCGCTACGTAAACGTAAAGTGAATGATTTTTTGAACGAAAATGCAACTATTCTTTATTTTTTCATATAAATGTACATATTGTTATTATTTTAAATATTAGCATAGATTATGTAAATATAAACATAAAAGTACTATTCTTATCTTGGTCAAAATTATTGCGAGCACAATAAAGTATCACCTAAAGATATGAATGAAGTCTCAAAACTGAGTAAACGTTATGTGCTATAAAAGTGTTTTCAATTTTAACATCGTTAATTCACTTTACATATAGGTACTCCTTGTGCTAGCTCCACAGATTTAAATATTATTATTATGAATTCCATTTATCTAATTTTGTTAGTCTCGGTATTTTTTTTCGTTCGGTATTCCTTTGACGCGGTAATTTTAATACAGAATAGGCTTCCAAAACTTATGACTTTAACAAAGATAAATATTCATTTCAGATGTCACGATTAATTATATTCTAATGGTTTTCACATTCAGAAGCTTTCGGCTTCACAGTTTCATAATATGATTCCAAGGATTTATTTAAGCAATAAACTCCCAGAAGAATATTCTGAGTAATTCTCAAAATATTTATTGTATTATAATTATCATATACCTGTAATAACTCTGTTTTCTTTAGTACAAAGATGAGGCCTAGAAAATCACTTTTAACTATTTTTCTTAACTTTAATAATCATAATGATCTTAATGTACTATATATACCTAATCATAAATAAATGATATTGTATTCAAAACACAAAAAAACAGGCGTATTCACGAAACTGAAACTGATAAAAATGAAAAACAAAATCCATGAAGGAACACGAAAGTAAGTCTATTGCTAAAAATAGAACATCCGCTGGCTGTATAGATTTTCGTTGTCGGCAAGAGTCAGGACAGCTAACAAAATTCATATCTTTTATAAACATAATACAGCTTACTGACAATCTACCTATATCTGTACCAAGAGTAAGTTGTTTGTATGTAAAGGGTAATCTCTGAAAATACTCATCTGCACCCTAATTGCATAACTATTAATCACAATCTGAATAATGTTGAAGGATGTTGCTAAACCATTGCTTCATAAGTTTGAAAAGTTTGTCTGCTCAACAACGTTAATAACGCAAGTGTTACGCAATTACCCCGCTGACGACACAAAATATTTTACTGATATAAAGCTACATTATTCCCAAGTACAATACCGTACGTAACTTTTTTTAAATGTACAGTTCCCGTGTAAATCTCCATGCAGATGACAGATGGTATACTTAAACGTTATCAAACTTGCGCTTAAAGAAATCCATCCGAAAATGTTTACGGTCAGCGTCCATAATCCACGTTGTATAATTAAAAACATAAGCTGCGGAGCGTCGGGCAATCCAAACACTCAGAAATAGAGTTATTTTGCAGGGGCGAGTTATTTTTTAGGGGTGAGTTTTTAATGTTTCATAACGATGAAATAAAATTTAAGTGACAACAACAGCGTGTGCGCTAAACTTTCCGGGTAGCGGTTAAGTTAAAAGGGTTATGCTTTTTTATTTTATAATCTGAGTTAGTGGCAGTCTGTTGTAACGGTTAACTATCTCTGCTGGATTATGGAAGGGTGAGGTAGTATTTTAAAAGCATTAAGAATAGCAGCTTTTGGTTTAGTAAGGGGTTCCTGTTTGTTTTACCTCATCAGTTGTTATAATTGAAGATTAAAAAAAAATACTTAATAAACGATTTTTATTTTTAAACCTCATCTCCTTACCCATGATTTTTAAATCATTGTGTTTTCTAACTTCCTTCCACTCTACAAATATAATTAACATCCCATCTTTATAAAATATTACAATCGCAGTTCTAAAATCAACTGTTTGATTGTTACGGAACCTCACTTTTACTGAATTTCTTTTAACTCAACTCCCAGATTGCCAAAATCCGTAAAACTATCAGTGATGTTTTGTTAATATACTAGCTATCAATTGATACCAATTCCATAATTTTACATCCAGGTCCAAGATTTTATGAAAGCGTATCCTTCTCCTTTAAAACGTGACCTTTGTTTATTCTTATAAATGGTTTTGTTTCAGTCTGGTTAATATCATTTCAAGATTACACAGGATGGCCGTACAGACTCCTACAAACAGGCGCGACACGCGATATAATCGCGCGCGACACAAAGGCACCGCTCGTTGCGCGACTTGCGGTGCCTTTGTGTCGCGTGTCGTGTCGTGCCTGTTTGAAGGAGCCTTAACTGTGTCATCTTTATCTGTTATGTAATTAATATTGACAACTTTATCACTATTATCATTATCAACTCTCTAAGTTTAGTGAATAGTCTATATTTGCGTGATGTTTAGTGTCTTTTCTTTTTGTTTGTTTTCGTAATAATTGTATCTAGTACTATTTGTTTTAGTTTAAAATAAGTACAGCCTCTTTTTTCTCTTCCTGTCTTCTTCTTTGTGTTTTTGTAACTTGAATATTGTGTCTTCACGGTAACATTAACCTAGGTAATCTGTGGAAACGTCGATTGTACATTTACCCACTTCCAATGTAATCAAATCATAGATGTAATATAATGTACAGACGCCAGCACATCAAGATACACCTAACTGTCAGATTTTCCCAATCAACTTTGAATCTTAAGCTTTAGCGATAAAGTTGAAAATCTATTAAAGAAATCTGACAGATTGTGGTAGGTTGATGTGCTGGCGTCCGTACAATTGTTGGTTTTCCCTAACAAAATAAATAAATAAATAAGTTAAATCGAACTTCAAAGGATTCCTAACGTGTAAAAAATTATTAACTATTCCTAAACCAATTTTGAAACCCTGTAGTGTTGTGTCAAATATTATATATTTAACAACACTTAAGTATAGGTACGTATACTTAGTACTTTCTTTTGTTTGTTATGATGTTAATAATGATAAAGGACACAAACTTTCATAAAAATGTTCCAAATATAGCAAATTCCTTAGTTGACATAGAACCAAAACAAAAACGATAATACAGCAAATTCCTCTCCCATCAGTTTATAGAACATAATAAATATGGCACATATTTGCAAGATAAAAGCATTTTTCTGCTACATGAGCAGGGACAGAAGAATTTCTCAGTCCATTGAAACAAAACAACGTTAGAATTTTTTCCGTGTATATTTTTTCCTAAATAATCTCTGTGAGTCCCACTGGGTGGTACTTTTAGAGCGATCTACCGTGTAGAGATTGATTTGAACGCACCTACGAGCTTTACTTTGACGAGTCATGTGAGTCGGCTGCGAATTGAATGATTATTTAATTGGCGTCCTTCACAGTGTATAAGCGGAAAATGTTTTTCATAGTGTTGTCGTAATTTTTTTATATGTGAAAACGTAGACAGTTTTTTACATTCTGTTTTATAAGGTGAAAAAATTGCATGCACATAATTGCGATTCAATTACCGGAGGTGACTAAAATCTTAGAACGTTTATATATCATAAGACTGCTGTTGGGAGCACCACTTTCTTCTACCTAGCGAAAGCACTAGGAAGTGGTGGTAGTGGTGGTGTGGAAGGGCGAGCGATTTGTGGTAGGTTGGGCGGTCCTATGTAATTTCAACGTTCGAAAAGTGCTGATTCTCAGCCTAATTTGAATAAATGACTTTTGATTTTGCTATTCATCTGGTATGAGGGGAATGAAACCCAAACTTATCTTGAAAAACTTGTTTCTCGAAAATCAAATCTAAAAGATCTTTGGCTAACAAAGATCCTATAATTAGTTTTGTTAACAAAGTTGATAATGAACCATTATTTTTTGTTTCGCGAAGATAACATTTTGAAATATACCCTTCGTGATTTTTATAACAATTAATCGTCCGCAATTAATAAAATCTGACACATTTTCTAAAACCCTGACCTGTTGTGCAAAATTTAATTTTATGGAAACAATAAAAAATAGCATACATTTTGAACATAGCAATTTGTTTAATTAACTCACTCAATTCTTTAGACCTTAACCCACTTTGTCACAAAGTTTTCATAAAGAACCCACTGGCCGCTTTCATTCTAAAGATTCATAATCGGATGAAAAAATACCAGCGTTTTTGTCCCTAATGGTTTTAGCAGAGATATTCCGCTGACTGTTAGTAATGACCGTGCTGTGTACTACATTTTCAACGGGTTTCTGTATGGTTCTTTTTGATTCGTGATCTAAGTTAGTCTGTAAAAATTCACTACCCAACAATCTAGTTTACAGGTGACTGTTGACCATTTTAATACTGCTAAATGTTTTTTGGGCTGGCCATGTTTGTCGAAGGACCGATGGTCGGTGGAGCAGACGAGTCCTGGAGTGAAGACCACGTATCGGCAAGCGTAGCGTGAGACGCGCCCAGCTAGATGGACGACCTAAAGAAGGTGGCTAGGACAGACTGGATCGGAAGGCGGAGGACAGGGTGTTGTGGCTCAGCCTGGGAGAGGCCTATGTCCAGCAGTGGACTGCAATAGGCTGAGTTGAAATATTTTGTTAAATATAAAAAACAGTTACTACATTGTTACAGAAATTACGTTTACAACATACATACAGAAGTCTTAAATATAGGGCCCCCCTTTTTTCATTTTTTTTCAGTATGGAAAGTCATCAAATGACCCCTCCCGCTCTGGTTGGAGCGAAAGGGAGTGTCAGACTCTTACTGACTGAAACCCACCCGTGTTCCTTCCTTAGCCCTTTATGTTCCGGGTCAGCGGTAACCCTTTCTGACAATCCCGCTGACCCGGCAGGCTTCGGCCCTGACGGGCCCCTTCTTTTGATGCTGACATCTCTTTGAGGCGCGCGTGGAACACGTACGCGCCGTCCGGCACGGGTCTGGTTCTGATCGGACGGTGAGCTACCCATTACTCTCCGCCCGCAGGACCGCGCCTACGGTGGCCGGGAGTCGTCGCGCGACTCCCGATGCCCGGAGCGTCTCCCAATATATAGGGCCCCTGGCTCCTCTACTAGGTTTATACCTATGACTTGTAACTCAGTGTTCCTCCATAAATAGTCATTACGTATGTCGATGGTTGTCAAAAATGTAGTGAAAAAGAAAAACATATAACACATTTTTTTAAAGCTTTGTGAATAATAATTATGTATGAAACTTACATCGTGTTTCTGTAAAATTCTATTTATTTATGATCCGACCAGAATTACATCAAACCAGAATAAGTAACAACCTATAAATATTCAAAACATTCCGTAGCTACTAAATAATGGAAGATATTGCAAAATTTCGTATCAAAGGACCACTGAACCAAGCTATCATAATTATATCTAATTCATGTACACTGATTTATAAATAATTCCTTTAGAATTGAGGAAGAAACGATACTCCCTTAAAGATTTCTTTAAATTATTCACTAAAGGACCTGCGCCCTTCATTTATATTGGATGCCTCGCTTTGATCGTTCATTAGGACAGGACACAGATCTGATAGAAAGTGATCAATTTCTATTGAAATGTTATCATGATAGTATTGTATTTGCGTTGATTTTATTGACGTTTCGTGTTATACAGAGTGAATTTTTCAAGTGGGCGTAGATTGCCAAATCCGAAACTATTAGGAATAGCGAAAAGTACTCAAAGGAGTCGCGGGCTCGATTTTGGTTAAAACTAAAACTGCATCATTGGATATTTCAAAATTTATATTTCTAGACAGGAATCTCAGGATTTTGATAAAAACAACACACTGTATTATTACACCACTCGATAGTGTCCCTAACAAGGATTAAATTCTGGGAAGTAATGACATACTGCCGTAAGTTTGCCAACTTAAGGAAAATGTTGGATTTTAATAAACTGTTTCTTATTTTAAAGTATTCATACCCACATTACCTGTACTTTGTTCGAAATGATGCTCAGTACACCCGCAGCGCAGTCACCTTCATAACAATATGTTCTAAATACAAATTTTGAATGCAGTACAATCCTTGAGACGTCGAATCTAGCTACGAGTATGTGTTGAAAACAATGGTCATCATTTTGAACAATTAATCAGTTAAGGTTTAATAAGTAGGTACCATTAGAAAAATAAGAAAGTATATTGTTAATAATCAGCTCTTTTTAAAGAAAAGAGCTCATTTTTCCGTATGTCATTACTTCCCAGAATTCAATCCTTATCAGCGACACTATAGAATGGTATAATATTGCAGTGTGTTTTTTTTTTTCAAAATCAACGGGTTTGATTCCTGGCTAGAAATATTGATTTTTCAAAAATCCAATGATGCAGCTTTAGTTTTCATCAAAATCGAGCCCGCGACTCATTTACACTATTCCTCATAGTTTCGGATTTGGCCATCCACTCCCACTTGGAAAATTCACTCTGTATATTATAAATGCGAAAGTAACTCTGTCTATTCGTCTGTCCTTTAATTACCTTTAACTGCCTTTTAAGCACTTACATAACATACATACATAATCCGTCTAAAGTGTTCCCACTGCTGGGACACAGGCCTCCTCTCTGTGAGAAGGAGCGGGCCGCAATCCACCACGCGGGCCCAGTGCGGGTTGGAAGATGTCACACATTTTCGAATTTTTGGTTCTAGGACATACCGGTTTCCTCACGATGTTTTCCTTCGCGGTGTTTTGAGAGCAGCGGTGATGAAGTAATTAACAAAGTAAAGCGCCTGTCTGAGTTCGAACCCAAGACCAACAACGCGTAAGTAAAAAAAAATACGTGTAATATGTGTATATACATAATGTTTTGTACTAAAAATACATGCATACGAAGTCGCGAGCAACAGCTAGTTCCTTAAATATTTTGAAGTTTAGTTTAATTGAATAATGTTTAAATTTAATTCTTCTGCTGGTTTAATTTCGATCAAAGTTACAATAAATAAAACATTTAAGTATAATGACACAATAATTACGTATACACATAAATTTAATGAAAATGTGTATGTGTGTGTGTAAGAAAAAGAGTGTTATAGCGGTATGAATAAGTTGTATGTCTTCATAATCTTGAGGGCTTTCATCAACTCTCAGTTAATTAAACAGAATGATAAAGGACAGAATATAACGGTCACTTATATTGCATTGCACTTGATAGGTATTATTTACTTATTCGATTTTTAACCTCTGTGTCAGTATGTTAACCTTTGTCCAAGCTGAGGACAAATGCGTTTTGACAAGTCTTTTTAAGTCAGTAATCACTATCGAAAAATAACAGCTGTAAAAAGACGCTACCTTTAAGTATGGACGTCATTTTTTCTTAACACTACTGCGGACATAGTCTCACAGGCTCCTATATGCACACACATTATTTTTGGGGAATTTGATATAAGATCGCTTTAAGACTGATTGAATATTAAAGTTATGGGATTTACTTAGTAACAAAATAACGTGCTTATATAATCAACTTTTACTTCAAAAATTATAGAAGTTTTAAAAATAAAAAAATATGGCACTTTTCAGTCTAAATCTACTTAGGTTACATTTTTAGGTATTAAAAACAGCCAAACTTATTCCTATAACAAAATGAGTCTTTTTTGCTCAAAATATGATATATAAGAAATCAAAAATACAAAACAATTACTTCAGGTAACAAAATAATATAAAAATTTTTGACAACCGTCTAATAAGGTAAATTTATTGGCAGTCAGTGCACAAAGGTACACATTCGAGAACATTCGAGACACAGGTTTGTTGCACCCAACACAAACATGGGTAGTCATCCTATGTTTTTTCACGGGACAGATTCTACATGCTATTGTGGTTCAGTTCGGACTTCAATATAAAAAATCTTCAATATTTTCTTCATTGTCAGACTGATCCGAAGCTAACAACAACTCACTCACTTGCATGCAAAATTTTTCTCGCAGGGCCCTGAACAGAATTTGTAGATGGTCGTTTTGATTTAAAACTACCGGCTTTATTGTTTTTTGACATTTTGTACTACAAAATCTGAAACAAACATAATCACCCTTATAAAATATATCATAGGGCAACAATGGACGTGTAGCCTGACAGGCTCCGGTCAATATTTTGATGGTCATTACTTACGTGATATTCATCTGAAGACGCAACCTCCGTTGGTAGTTTTACAACTAAAACAAAAGCTACTGAGCCGCTCAATAGCGGGGAGCGGGGGAAAGTAGGTGAAACTAAGAAAACGAAAACATCGAGTAGCCTGTGACACTCCACGCCCATACTTAAAGGTTAACGAAGCCAAAAGTCACTTGCACCTGGGAACCTTTTGGTTACCGAGTAATCCAAGTCAAGTTCCAATTTAATTTTACTGTTGTTAAGAACCAAGTTTTATAATATTATAACTTACTTTTAAATACTCCCACAATGCCCGTAACGTTACTTGCACCCATAAGCACAATGTTTTACGTTTGTTTCATTGAGCGATTTCGTAAAGTGATTTTTCACACCAAAAATAAAAGTCGTTTCCTTCCAATATTTTTGGCTCAATGTTACTAAGTTTGATGTGCAGAATGCGTATACCTATAATAGTTATGTGATGGGTTTTTGTACACCCTGCATATTGCTTGCACCTGATCATATTATAGCATTGGGTATGTACTGGTCCTTATGATAGCATCTGCTCAAAATCAAAATCAAAAGTCATTTGTTCAAATTAGGCTGAGAATCAGCACTTTTCGAACGTTGAAATTACATAAGACAGTCCCCCAAAACGTCCACCCTTTACCACTTCCTAGTGCTTTCGCTGGGAAGAAGAAAAAACCAAAACTACATCATTGGATTTTTGAAAAATCAATATTTCTTGCCAGGAATCGAATCCGTTGATTTTTTCAATAATGTTGTAATGCTGAATGCAATACAATCCTTGAGACATCGAATCCAGCTATGTCTTGAAAAGAATGATCATAATTCTGAACAATAATTATTAATCAGTTAAGATTTAATAGGTAGGTAAAATAAGAAAAATAAAAAGTATTGGGTTAAAAATGAGCTCTTTTCTTTCGTTTCCCGTACTACTACTACATTACTTCCCAGAATTCGATCTTTATTAGGGACACTATCGAATGGTGTAATAATACAGTGTGTTTGTTTTCCAAAATCAACAGGTTCGATTCCTGGCTAGAAATATTGATTTTTCTCTTAGAGAAACTCTGGCACCTAGCTGGTAAATTGCTCGAACAGCTTGTTTTTAAAGGACAAATATATTTTAAATATCAGCAGCTTTGCCACACAGTAGAATACCGTAGGACATAAAGCTGTGAAAATAACTAAAATAAACTAATCGATCTATATCAACGTCAGTGTATTGTCTTATTTTCCTGACGGCGGCGTAAGCAGTCGAACTGACCCTCCCCGCTAGGCATGATATATGTGGGCCCCACTGAAGTTTGGCATCTACTGTTATACCCAGAAAAACTGCAGAGCATACAGTCTCAAGCTCCTCTTTATCTAAGACGATGTCGGGTCCGAGATTTCTAACATTCGGTAAAGTGAACTGTACACATTTCGTTTTTTTTGACATTGAGAACTAGCTTATTTGATGTAAACCAATCAGTAACCGTTGAGAGTGCACTGTTTACGTCGTCAAAATCTTGTCTGTTCCTATCTACTTCAAAAATAAAAGAGGTATCATCTGCAAACAGTACAACGTCACAGATACCTATAGAATGGTAAGTCATTGATATACACTAAGAACAAGAATGGTCCCAGTATTGAGCCTTGCGGTACACCTAACTGAACTGGTAGCCCGGACGATTTCACACCATTAACATCTACACATTGAAACCTATTATGTAAATAAGAATTTAGTACGTTGAGAGCTTCGTTTTGGAGGCTATTTAAATTAAAATGTCTTAGCAACTGCTTGAGTATTTTTTTTTGTTTAGCCTGCGCTGTCCCATTCCTGGGCAAAGGCCTCCCTCCACTCCTTCCATCTTTCGCGAGCCCGCGCGTCCTCCTTCCAGTTTTGATGGAACCTATCCAGCTCGTTCCGCCTATTGAGTATTAACTTTTCAAATATTTTGCTAAATGCAGGCAAGATTAAAAGAGGCCTGAAATCGCCAACGTCATTTTTATTACCCGATTTAAATAATGGTATAACTATACTACTCTTCATGACGTCAGGAAAAGTTCCTTTATCAACACATTTGTCAAAAGTAACAGCTAGATAGGGAGCTACGATGTATATTATATATGTATATATTATATTATTTAAAAGTTTAATGGAGATACCCCAGTAATCACCAGTGTTTTTAGACTTTTTTGTGTTAAAAACATTAACTATATCACGAAGTCGATGGACGTTACCAATTTTCACATTTATTCATCATCATCATTATAACCGAAAAACGTCCACTTCTCGACATAGGCCTTCCCCAAGCACCGCCACTTCGACCAGTTCTGTGCTTCTCGCATCCAGCGGATTATTGCGGTCTTCACCAGATCATCGGCCCACGGAGACCTTCTAACGCTATGTCTTCGTACGTGTATCATCGGTACGTGATCGCCACTCCAGCACCATCAATACTTCGGCACCATCGGCCATCTGTTCTGCAAGCAATGTGCGCTGCTTAATGTCATTTTAGTTTGGAAATTCTTCAGGCTATGTCGGATACCTTGGTTCTCCCACGGATTTCTTCATTTCTAATTCGATCGCGTAGGGAGACTTCATGCATAGCCTTCTCCATTGCCCTTTGGTGACTTTCATCCTTCTAATGAGGCCCATTATTTATTTTACGAGCGACACAGTTATTTTAGAAAGTAAAGCCTCCATAACACGAGTAATATCCTCTCAGTCACGTTCCACAATAACGTATTGCGATTGAGAGGCTTAAAATCTGAACCGTATATAAATAACCTATTATCGACTGTTTAAAAGGTCTGTGAACTATTATAACATTGTTTTTTTTAAGGATATATGAATTCTAGATCGAAAGAGCTGGAAGGATAGGGAGAGGCCTTTACAGTGAGATGATGCAACCTAACATTAACGGTAAATCTCTGTTTGAAAAATAAAAACCCTGTAAAAATAAATGTCATTGTTACGAGGACCTACAACTTCCTTCTATTATAATTTTCACTGCTCTAAATGATAAAAAATCCCATTCAATCCGATGAAACATAAACAGAATAAAATAACTGAACTAGTGCGATACAAAGACGAGGGGCGGCTCGCATGACGTAGATAGATGTGTTCCACTTTGTACCGCCGCATTAGAGCCACTACTAATATGACGAGAGATGAATGCCGGATTACTCCATCGTCACTGTTCACGCGTTGTATACGATCCCGGACTAAAGGTCCAAGGCTTTCTTGTATTGTTTATCCTTGTTATACGAGGACGCTGTGGATAATGGCCTGATATGTTTCTTTTTAAACCTGGTGTTGTGATATTATTTTCGCACGCGGCTTGGTTCTTTGTATCCCAAAACTGGATAGTAATACCACAGTATAAAGACATACAGTATTGTATCTCGGCCGTAAACTTGATGTAAATGCCTACAGCCGCGCGGTACGTAAACATGCGATAGGGCTGCCCGCCTCCAGTATTTTAATTACATTTGCCTACTTGGTGTTTCCATTTAGTTTTGTTATTGTATTTTACTGTGTGTAGGTGTACATAAATAATAAAATAAATAAATAAATATACCTACTTCTTTTTATATAAACAAATAAAATACTTTGTGAATTGAATAGGAAGTGTTTAATAAAAATGCGTGTTGTTTTGATCGCCGCCGCACGACTCCAGCTAGTGAGCAGCGCGCTGTTGCTATTCAAATTTCGAACTAATCGCCGCGCGGCGCCAGTCAGTAGGCAGCGCTAGCGCGCTGTTAAAATGGCGGGAAAGCAAGTGTGCATTCACAGATTGATTTTATTTAAAATTAAAAAAAAAACAGTTTATTCGGTAATTTAAAAACTTGGCTGCATGCTCTAGTGTCTTTGCCAACATTTTCACGCAGCCACGGCAGAAAATAATCCTCGCGCCATTTTTCTCAAATTTTCTTTTCTTTGTACTTGTATTGTGAAATGTTTTTTTTTCTGTTTCCTCGCAAATGTTTTAAAAAACGTCGTACGATATACTTGCGTATTGGTTATAACATGCTCGGCTCAATTACGCCTCGCATGTTATAATATCGTAATGTACTATTACAGAATAAATTATAATCATTAAAGTCATCAACACAACTCTCTAAGACCATGTAAGTCCAAAGAATGATGATTTCATGAAACAGTTATTCTTATTACAGTAACAGTTATTCAATAAAAATAATTAATTTTATTCATAAAAGTATGCAATCATTTCATTAATGTTTTGTTATGATGTTGTCACGTTAAACTATCGTCCGTAAATCGAATTTACAGACAACCAATTTTTTTCTAGTATTATTCATACACACAGTACAATAAACAACTATTATTAATAATAAAAACCACGTCTTTACTTTGAATTATACAAACTAACAAAACACACATGCCCCGAGGTTTTAACACAAGCGTACCTACCGTGTAATGATTCATGAACCGCCTATAACTACCTATTTCACTCGTGTCTATCACTTTCCTTTACTTTAATCACTTTATTTATTAATCCAGACATCTTTTTTTCCGGAGGTAATAGCAAATACTTATCCATTAAAAAGACACACATTATGTACCTACCCACTAGTAAGTAAAATAGTCTTTCCTTTCCGAGTTTCCAGGTAATGTAAAAAAACTATCTCTGGGTGCGTTATTGACGAATTCATGCAACCAAAAACAGCACAATATCGCCTACTCGTCATATTAAATATGTACTTGAACTTATTTTTAGTGAAAAAATCGCGCGGTTATTGTTATAAAAAACAACACACCGTCCGTTCGTCACTGTTGCACAGTCGCGACTCCGAGCCGCCTGAGCGCACACGGTGATCGAAGCGCGTAGGTATAGCCCGCGTTTCGTCCGTTTGTATGAAGACGACCTACTGTATATATTATTACCGTGGTAATACTTTTATACCTATTTTGCGAGATGTGAAACCAGAAAGCAAGTGTAAGTGTTTTTTATACGATGTGTAAGAAAAGAAAAGTATGGTGCCTTAAAAAAACCTTCTAGTGCAAAGTGCAAAAATGATCAAAATAATGCACTCGACTTGCTAAGATAAACTAGACTCTATTGTTTTGATTATACTTATTACAATTATTATTGCAGGTAAATGAGGGCAACTCTCAAGCCCATAAACCCGCATGTAATTTTTCCTAAGTACCCTCAATTTTACCCCTTTACTATTTTCGCAAATTTTATTTCGGTTTTCATTGCCGGATATGATTACCCCGCTTGTAATTCGAGGGTCGTCCTGACCCCTTCGTAAAATATGTAGGAACCATTTCAATGTGCCATTATATATTTCGTTTGAGTATACCATGTGTTTTTGTAACAAAATACGGTTTATTAAAATAATTATGATATTATTTTAAAACGTCAAGGTTGTTTGAATGATGTGTTCATATTTTATTAATCACTCCTTCTGGCAGAGAGGAGGCACCTGTCCTAAAAGTAACAACACTTTAGGTTGATTACGATGTTATATTATAGTACCTACATGACGTGCAGAGCCTTAGGTATTAAGTTTTGTTGAAGGTTTGAAGGCTTTATGAATATTAATAAATGTTCTAGTAAATTAATTTAACTTTATGAAGTTGGTTCACCTAATTACAGCAAAATTTTACTACAGGTAAATTGTTAACAAAATTAACAATTACTTTTTTTTTATTATTTCAAAGGCATAGAGATGTTTTACATAAATTCAATTGTTTTCAAACTGTGTATCGCATTACTAATTGGAATAAATAATTATTTCAAAGACTTCCATTTACGTTTGCCTCTGTTAAATTATTATAACCCGTAAATTAAAAGTTCTTAAAAATCTAATAAAATTATTTAAAAGGTTTCTTGAGCACTTGGCAATAAATTGTAATTCTATTTTGTTTAAAAAATATCAAACACTTAATTCATTTCGGTTTGTATATTAACTTTTTTATTTAATTTCAAGCTGGAAGGTACTTATTACCTACTTACCATCTATTATTTTAATTTATTCTCAACGTCTTGCCTACTTTCAGTATTTTTATCAAATTAAGATTTTGTTCATTCGTTTTTGACACATTGAAGGACACTGAACGAGACCCAATAGCAGTTTTATTGTCATTACGTCGAGGGGCGTTGAGTGTCCCACGAAGTGTTAATGTTAGCCTTGAATTAATTTTGAGTGGCAAGTTATTTTTTTCTTTAATATTATAAAGATTTATTAATACAGAAATAATACAATTAAAAATGAATTAGGTCGAGGCGAATATTAGAATGACTAATGAATAAATGTAACATAGAGCGACATTCCTAAACAATAATAATCATCTATTAGGCAGCATTTCATTACGAACAATTAACGCAAATCAAAAATCGGAGGTCAACTCAAACTGGTTTTAATCACAATAAAAACTTCCAGTTTAACCTGATCTTTTCAAAAAATATGGCTAAAAAGTTACCTTCAACCGTTAGAATGACGGCCATGTTGATTTTGGGTTCTGTATTGATCTGGCACTCATAGACCCCTGCGTCTCGTGGCTGCACGTAGTCTATCTTCAGGTCCCAGTCATCTGAGGGTTCTGGATGTAGGACGCTGAACCTTGCATCCCCCGTATATGTAAAGATATGGGAAGTCAGGATGTGGAGGTCCCTTTTTCTCATCCATGATACCTGGGTAAAGAGGAAAGAGGTTTTAAGTTTTATGTCGTTATTTCAAAAGCGGTGTGAAGAAAAATGCTTGTTTTTAAGGTACCTCATAAGAAAAAACCGAACCCTTATAGGATCACTTTGTTGTCCGTCCATTCGTTTATCTGTCTATTAAAATCCTTTTTTCAGGAACGCGTGGAGGTATTATGTTGAAATTAATATGAAGTAGGTACATAAGTCAACGGTCCCATGCAATTGGGGCTCTAAACAAATCAAGGTTTTAAATAAAAATCAACGCAAAAAAATACGTCCATTTGCGAGACATATTTCGATACTTGCAATTAAATCAAAGCCTAGGTAGGGTATTTTCCGTTGACAAATATTGTTATGCGATGACAAGCTTATACATATTTGCCGTTGGAGAATTGACCGTGACGCGCGTAGGTATCGATAAACTGGAGAACATTTTTTCACTACAAAGCTTGTTCTTGGTCGCCTTTCATTTTGCATGGTCCGACACGCACTTAGCCGGTTTTATTGTTTTTGTTTTCCGTGTACAGTTGCACACGCTTTATCAAGCATAAAGGTTATTAGTTAATTAATTTGAAGTATTCTCAATTTCATGAATAAGTTCAATAATAGGACTGATTGATATTACGTTAATTCAAAAATAAAATAACCATTTTAATTAGAAACCGCATAACATCAACCATACATAAAAAATAACACAACATTTCAAAATTTCAATAATAACTCAATTAACAAACATCAAATGTAATTCGAAACGTCAAGCTTACTAATAACCTGAATTACGAACTTAGGTCCCGAGGGTCTCAAAAACCGGCCAACTTGGCTCAAACACCATAATTTTCGAGTGAAACGGCGGCCTTAAGTTTGAGTCCAACTTTACCTGACGAATATCAATTAGAAACCATTCATATTGCGTTGAGCCTTTCTCGTGTCTACTAAAATTAGGATGAAACTCGTTTACGTTAGTATTCAATATACCAAGGTTGATCAGGTCCCTTTTTGATTAGAAGTCTTCCGATATTGATTTGTGCCTGTTAATATTAATGGAATATGGGGCTGTTCTCACTCGTACCCTCCTTATGTTCTCAGAATCTCCTGCGAGACGGGAATTGTCTCGGCCACTGAATCTGTAGGGACTCCTACATACGTGCTCCGAAATAGTTATAGACAAGTCTCGAAGTGAAGACCTTTACGAGTAACTACTTGCGGCAAGTAAATCTTATTGTGATTTTGGCTACGTTTTGTTCTACGTTTTGATACTGTTTTGATACTTCGATTTGTTCTACGTTTTGATACTAAGTTTTGTTCTACGTTTTGATACTACGTTTTGTTCTTCGTTTTGACACTACGTATTGGTACGACGCGCGACGTTTTGATACTACATTTTGTTCTACGTTTAGATACTACTTTTTTTTCTACGTTTTATTCTACGTTTTGTTCTGCGTTTTTATATTACGTTTTATTCTACGTTTTGATACTACGTTTTGTTCTGCGTTTTGATACTACGTTTTGTTCTTCGTTTTGATACTACGTTTGTTCTACGTTTTGATACTACGTTTTATTCTACGTTTTTTTCAACGTTTTTATACTACGTTTTATTCTACGTTTTGATACTACGTTTTGTTATTCGTTTTAACACTACGTATTGATACTACGTTTTGATACTACGTTTTTTATAACCGAAAACTATGCATAAGTTTATTTCGTTTCAATAAATTTACTTTTTTGTAATAACTTTTTTGTAACTACTTGAATATAAACAATACAAAAGGTTTACCTCCGCCTCAGAGGCTTCGCGTAACTTATTTTTATGTAACGCGACTATATCATAAAGATAGGCCTGTGCCCTTTGATTAAAATTACTCCAACAATAAACGTTTGAATTATATTTTTAATTCGAGAGCTCCCCAGACTGAGAAATTAGAAAATAAATTCCCCTCCCTTTTGTTGAGTTTTTGTTTTTCTACGTAATTAGAGTAAGCTGGGGGTGAGCCCGTAAGCCCGCCCTATAATTAAGCAAGATGGAACGTCCTCAGACTGTTTACAGCCTTTAAAATAATAAAATTAAGTAACGGTTAAGCGACCGAGAGGTTTTTTCTCAATTCCTCTTGAGCGCTCACAGAAATTTGATGAATTAACCTCAGCATTGAAATGGGTCAGCCAACGTCGTTTTATATTTCCGCAAAAGTATGTAGGATATTTGTTTATTTTATTATCCTCGTCAGGGGCTAAGGAAGATTTATTCTGTCCTGCTCACGTTGTTCCCTGAAGAGGAAATGTGTAGGATTTACTATGATCATCCGGCAGTTTATGACGAGGGACGGCGCTAAATGTTTATCTTCGAGAAATGTCACAGTTTATCTTAGAATTTAATTACGTTTGTTGGAAGTGGATGTTGTGGAATCTGATATAGAAACTGAAATACTCATTGAGTAGGATGCTAAAGATGTAATAAAAACAACATAGGTACGTAGTGCTGCAGCTATTTTTGTTAAATGACAAAGAGTTTTATATTGCCTACACGACATAAATCAATGCTATGTTTTTTATAGCACTATATTGTACAAAAACATCCGCACTACTGCAAGAGGAAACATGGACAATACAACTACACATAAAGGTGCGCGGCATCGCCTGTGGTGACCCAAATAGGTACTACATTTGTGCCGAATTGCTGTTGAAGCTATTTTAACGAGTGTGATCATTATGACAATATCAGAACATTACAAGGGCAATTTCAGCACTGATTTTACGATTGAAAGAATGTTTATGTGCAGGAAACATTTGGGTAAATTGTATCAATTTCAGTTTTCAGTTTCATTGGTATTAAAATGACTGTAAAGTGTACCAGATACAAAACATCATCTGCACGCCTGTACTTTCCGAAGAGGTAAGATGAGGTACTTATTTAGTGCGCCCTTATTTTGTCAGACATGCTTAAATCTTATGTAATAAGGAGTGAACTTATAGCTTAGGGCTATTCAGGAGTTTTGTTTCACTTTAATTCCATATAAATTGAATGTTAATCAAAACCAAATCAGCTCAAGAGACAGTAATAACTTAACCCTGTACCACTCAGCACACACTTCGACCCAACACAGAAACCCATCAAAACGTGATATAACAGGAAAAAAACCCAAAAAAGGGTTCGTAATCCACGCGGCCTTTTTACAAGAAAATGACGGCAGATAATCCATGCCGAACAATATATTATAATGCATCGTAGGACATGTCAGATGGCTATTTATTTTCTCGAATGGGTTAGGGAGCCCTTCACCATTAATATGGCGGCCAGTGGAGCGAACCTGAGGAGGGATATCAAACCAATGAGGACATCGACATTGAAAAATGATATTTCGAGAGGTTGCCATGGGGTCGCAGGCTTATGGGGCAACGGCCATGTGAATTTTGATTTGTATGATGCAATCTGTGACTGTGGTTGGGATGCTGAGTTTGGATAGCTTTCCTAAGGGTGTCAAATGATAAATTGTTGGAACACTTTTGTTAGTTGTACAGTGCGAGCGACTGAGCTGATGATGATGAGGAGTAGGTGACGGATAGCATAATCAGCCTGTAGTGTTCCCTCTGCTGGGACACACGCTTCCTCTCAGTGAGAGGGAGTGGGCCGTAATTCACCACGCGGGCCCAGTGCGGGATAGTAAATGTCACGTCTTCGAATTTTTGGTTCTAAGACATGCCGGTTTCCACACGATGTTATTCTTCACCGTTTTGAGAGCAGTGGAGATGAAATAATTTACACTAATTATAGCACCTATCTGGGTTTGAACCTACGACCAACAGCTTGTAAGTCGCGGCCATGACCACTGGTCCACCACTACTCTCCCACGTCGTACGTCGGATAATCATCATCGTCTGCCTAGCCTTTTCCCAACTATAACTATACTATGTTGGGGTCGGCTTCCAGTCTAACCGAATGCAGCTGAATACCAGTATTTTACATGGAGCGACTGCCTATCTGACCTCCACAACCCAGTTACTAGGTAATAAGATACCGGATAATACGTCGGATAATGTTAAGCATATAACATTGTTTTCAAAACATTCCAGTTGCGGTGCTTGGTGAATAAGAGATTATAAAGATGAGATCGTGAAAGCCATAAAACAATCTTTCAAAGTGAACAGTGGTGCAGCAGATGTAAACTTGGAACAACAAAATCCGTCTAGAAAGTTACCACAGATTTCAAATTTCATTACGGGGAGTACATAACTTAATAATTGCAGTAACATCTGCCTGATCCGTCACTCATCCATCTAACTCTGCACATCACTACGTAGGTATACATTGCGCACTATGACTGTCACAAAGCGTATGTATAGAACATAGTAATCAAGGTATTAATGACTAAGATAATAACCGCTTGGGTTAATATCTCGCTCGGCTGACCGAAGGGGATATGGCCGCAATCATTGCTCTAATAATAGAATTTATGTTTCGGATTATGCTGATGGAATACCCTGGTCTACGAACATGTCTTAAACGATAGTTGTAAATCTTGATTAAGGGATTCCAAGTTTTGATTTAGGAGTAGAAATAGTCGGAGGAAATTGTAATTAATAGAAGTAAATGTTCTAAGGTTCAGTTTGTAATTGATACTGTCGAAGTTTGCTATTAGAAGTGGACAGGGAGAGGGGCAGGGGAGGAATCGAAAGGCGATGGGAGCTGAGTGCTCGGTTTGTTGTCACTCGATTAACTGCTATTTATTCAAGGTAACTAGTTTGTTGCATCTGATTCCGAAGTACACTTTATAACTGATTTATGGCGCAAACGAATGAAACGAGTCACGTCTTTCTCATTTTTCGTCCACTGCTGAACGTGAGCGTAAGTTGGAAGCACTCCATGCCTCCATAGAGTGACTGCTTTGACCTAGGAAGTTGTAGCCAAAACCATCACACGTGACGATGGTATAGTCAGTCCTGGCATGCTGCAATTATGTTGTTGGTTGAGCAGCAACTACATACATAATATTAGCACACGTGGGTGCTGGATGTAAGGTCTATTGTTCACACAAGTTGGTTACAGCAGCTGCGATGCACCGTATGTGTACCATGTAAAACCTCAACATTACTCTGATGACCATAAAATATCTACATACGACCTATAAATACACAAAAATTCTAAACGTATTCGACCGTATGGCTTGTGGGCTTAAGATGAAAATCAGCCTCAGTTTGTAGTACCTTGTGATGCCATCTGACATTATGCTGAGCTGAGGCCGGTTTGGCATATGTTTTTTTTTACTTTTAACCGGTCAAGCCCCGCGCGTACTACATGGGGCATGATACAAGAGAAAATAAATTGTGTCTCATAAGCGGAACTTGAGAGGTCATGCGGTTTTGTTTGTATTTGTGCCAATTCTTTCAATAAACCATAGATTTTACTTGAAAAAAAAAAGTTTGATACCACTAAACCTTCGAAATTTCAGAAAATTCAGTTTCTAGGCGAAAGAGGTGACGTCGTTATAAGTAAAATACATAGTACAATATACTCACAGTCCTATTTCCTATGTGCTTGGCCCGGCAGCGCAGCACTGCGGCCTGCCCGACCACGGCCGACACGTTCCGCGGCGACACGTCGTCGAAGTACGGCCGCTCCGCGCGCGTGCCGTCGCCGCCGCTCACGCCCGCCAGCACACCTGCGACAATGGAAACGGAAGGAAGTTACAATAAATTCTAACTTATTATAATCTATTAGAGGAGATTTGTTTTGGAAAATTTTGTTGTTTTATCTGTAGCATTTTTATTTTATTATACTTATTGCGTCATTTTATTCATTAAATATACCTACACATAAATAATTTTTTAAACATTTGAATATAAATTATAAAACGTAAAAAAACATACGAAAAGGGTCAATAAGTTCCGTTTTCTTGATTCTGCCTACCGAGAACCTCACTGCCCTTTATTACATTTCATATATTATTTACCTTTTTGAAATACTTTTATAAAAAATATTTAAAAATATAAAAATAGTGGCCCATCGGTATCGGGAATAGTGTTCAAGCTGGGCGGGGTCAGGGCTTCAGAGAGAGGAACCTCCTAACTATGCGTGACGTGTCCAGGAGTACTGCGGTGCTATTCTGTAAAAAGATCACCGTGATAACTTAGGTGAAGTGAGCTTAAAGTGAGCTGTCATTCCACCTGATGCTAGGGATTGACACTGTCGACAGCTCACTTTAAGCTCACTTCACCTAAGTTTTCACAGTGAGATTTTTACAGAATAGCATTACAGCTGTCTGAATCAATCCCTTGACCCAGCTGCGCAATGTTTGTTATTATTATTAGGCGACAAACTTAGACTTAGTTACTAGATATAGTCATCTTATATATAAAATTCAAAGTCCTAACTGACTTATATATCAACGCACAGCCTAAGCCGCTGGTCCTAGAGACATGAAATTTAAAGAGAGTGTGTTCTTTGTGAAGAGTAGTTATCGAATAAGAAAGGGTTTTTCGAAATCCCACCCCTAAAAGGGTGAATGGAGGGAGGGTGAAATAACACGCTGACGAAGTCCTAATATTATTACAAAATGCTGTCCATTTGCATCTTCTCTTTCTTTTCAATCATGAAGTTCATCGCTTAGAAAAACCAACACTTTTTCTTTACAAAATACATTAAAATATTATACAAACTATGGCACTTAAGTAGATACCTACTTTAAATAGATAATAAAGACTCTTTATTTAGTTGCATTCTTCTTAATTATCCTCTCTCACTCGCTCATATTAAACTCTAAACATAATTAAAGTATTTTGGTGACTGCTTTAGAGGCTTTATAAATAATTAAAAACTTTAAATGTCAGGATTCTGTGTTTGTTTTAATGGCTTTTTCATTAAACGGGTAGAAGAATTAGAAGTTGTTTTAGCACTGGCCATTAAAACCATTTCCTAATTAAAAAAAAAAACCAGTCAAGTGCGAGTCGGACTCGCGCACCGAGGGCTCCGTATGTATGTAGGTATGTAAATAGTTTTAAAAAGTTTTTTTTGTTATGTAAAACATATTTACATTTTTCGGATTTTTTCCTTTACTTGTGCTACATCACATTGCTTCTCGCCAAATTTCTTCATGATTCTAGGTCAACGAGAAGTACCCTACGGTTTTGATTCCTTTGCGAGTGTAACAAAATACGGCATAAAGGGAACATAAACGCCCGTATCTTTTGATTTTGATTTTACACTGCTTCAAGGGATTGCAGCCCTTGAGAATTTGATATTAATTTCAATTTGATAACTCCACGCGTACCTGAGAAAAAGGTGTTGACAGCCGGACAGACAGACGGACATGGACAAGGAAGTGATCTTATAAGGATTCCGGTTTTTCCTTTTGAGTTAAGGAACCCTAAAAATAAATAATTTTACCAAAAAAAAAATCCAATATCTAGAAGCACTAGCAGTTCTCTGTAATCATAGTTGAGCTTTAGTTGGTATTTCAACACGAAAAGAAATGTAAAATCCTCCAAAACCAACAAATGCCGTTCCTCTAACTAAACCATTTGTATGATTGGTTGGATACAAGCAATTATCCTTTACAACAAGTTGAATGAAATCTTAAAATTAACAAATAGGAGTGACAGGTCGCCACCTGAGACCAACGTGATTTGCATACTGTTTGTGTTAACTACACGTTGGGACCAATGTTGGCTCAGGGCTGATGTGTATCTGTATGTGTAGGTATCAAATAATACAACATTTATGTAGGATTCTCAAGAGGTGGTAATTTTTTACATGTTGTTATTATAGAACAAAACTCATAATGACTACTTTCAACAATCTATTTAAATAAAATTCAAAGTCCTGGCTGACTGATATATCAACGCACAGCGTAAACAGCTGGTCCTAGAGACCTGGAGCTGGTCCAGCTGGTCCTGGAGGGTGTGTTCTTTGTGAAGAGTAGGTATCCACCAAGAAAGGGTTTTTAGAAATTCTGCCCCTAAGAGGGTGAATTGTGGGAGAGTGAAATTTCACCGCCTATTGAAAACAGGTTTTACTACATTCATCTTTGTCTGCTACCTTTTTCGGCCAATTAGCCAAGAACGAGTCTACTTCGTCGCGCCAGCGTTCTTTAGGCTTGCTTCGGTGACCACGCCCGTCTTCAAGCACCCACTACGTGACCTTGGCCCATCTGTCCTCATGCATCCTATACATCGGCGACAAGCATTTTGTCTAGGGATAAAAATGCAAACCTTATCATAATAGCGAGATAAAGTCATACCAACCCAGCATCCAGTGTGACCACACATTTTAGTAAAATGGTTTAAAAATAGTATCTCTAAAAGTTGGAATTTTCACCTGCGAGTTTTCAATTTAGACATCCCTAGCGAACTCAATTTTACTAACAAAAGATTGGTTGAGCGTCTATCGTACGTGTGATATTGGCCAAACATTGGCGCCAGCGTGGAGCCGTCACCCAACGTAATATGCCGCAGCGGTGTTTGCCAACTTAGATATCTGACAACACAAACATAACTTGATTATTTAAGTTACAAACATTTATTGCGTTTGATGGTACGGAGATTTCGTATGCAAATAGCCTGGGATAATTTTATAAGAAATTGATGTTGAAGTACTTTAGTAAATAATTCTTTTTTATCACATCTATTCAAAAAGAGCTAGTGTATTCTTCGTAAACAGGGATTAAAGTAGTTCTTTTATCCCTAGGGACTAAAAGTGATTTGAATTTGGAATGTGGATATTGTTAGTAAAAATTCAGTAAAAATTCCAATCACCAGACAGATCAATCACGAACATTGTATGAATAAGTAACAGGCTATATGATAAAGAAAAAGGTGCGTGAGCCAAATTAAAAAGAAATATATGAAAAAATAGAAAAAAGCCGGTCAAGAGCAAGTTGGACTCGCGCATCGAGGGTTCCGTACCATTATGTTGTTAATTTTTCATCGGCGTGGCCTATATTCATCAGAGAATTTTAACACTGCACTGCGGTGTAGAATATTGCAGTTTTATGTCAGCGCCATCTTTTGACCGTTAGTGGAACTAATATAACTTTTGTAGATGATTTCTGAAAAAGTGTGCTATTTAGAGACTTCGTGTTATTTTTCCTGTAATCGTTACAAAAACTTCTATCGCATAGAATTATTTCAGAACTCATTCTTTGCAAACTTCGGAGAAAAAGGGGGCGGAACGGTATTCTTTTTTACATTATTCATCAAAAGTCGAAAACTATGCGGCCTAAAAAAAAAGAAAAAAAAATTGAGAATGTACAAACTGCGCTCTTTCATATGATATCCCACATGCCCTAGTAGCTCCACTTCGAATTTTTTAGACCCCTTTTCAGTCCCTATTGCAAAAAATATACGCATCTTTTTATTTTTTTCTTATTTGCAAAAAAGTTGGGCATCTAATGACGTCATCTAAACCTGTTCCAAATTTCAAGTTGATAGCATAAGTAGTTCTTGAAATATCCAGCTATGACAGACAGACAGACAGACAGATAGACTGAGTCTTACCATAAGTGTTCCGTTTTACCATTTTGGTACGGAACCCTAAAAACGCGCGTAAAGCATTCTGCCTTTGTTCGTAATTGTTTACTCAAAATTGTATGTAAATAAATAAAGGTAGGTACTATTCTTATGCATAAGTTGCACTTACTCATTTTTTCATAGAGGGTGATAAAAAGTAGAGTGTCTACCTGAGGACCAGCACTATTTTAAGCTCAAGTGACGTATTTTGAATCCACTGCTGCGCTCAGGATTCTACTTTAGCACCCCTTGCTGCGCTCGGGATTCTACTCTGGACTCCTTCACTCCGTTCTGGATTCAAAGAAGTACTCTCGCCTTCAAAATAGTTGTTTGCTCCCTTGGCAAACAATCTACTATTTTGGATAGTAACTCCATTTACCAACATTGTATTGAAGTTTAGGTTTTTCAAGTTCTGGAGATTTACTTACTAAAAACCCCTAAATAGGAAGAGCAAGTCATTAATATTAATGAGTGTTTTAGCATTTCTGAAGCTCACCTTTCACAGAGTGTAAATAAAAATAACTATAACATTCAATACTTGCCGGTGTGATACTACGATTTTTATATTCAAAAATAGAAAAAGAAGAGAAGATTGTCATGAAAATGCAAAGAACAAAGTATTCTTTACGAAAATTTGATTTTTTCTTTCCTACGGAAAGGTCTAATTCTGTAAGAATTAGGCACTAACCAGAATTATAACAACGTTCGCAGTCTGATCTGTCTCAATCTGTCAAAAATACCTCTAATTTCCCTACATTTTGACAAGTTTTTGACATTTGTCTGTCGCCGAGATGAGACTATGACTGGATTTTGAACGTTTTAAATTACGAGAATTGGCCTTCTGTCTCACAGCGCAGCTCGTAGGCTTACAGTAATGGAAATATAAAACGTGCCTGTTTTGTTCGGAGAAGTTCAAGTTACATCCACTATGTATTTATAATGAAAGTAAATAAATTCAATTTACGTCAAACACAAATTCTAAGTATTTTGTTTCCAGCACCAATATTTTTTCTCCCTTTTCTTATTCCAGTTTGTAAAAGACAACATTGATATGAGGAGGTCTCTTACATATTATAATAATCGATACATTTCAGAATTGGTTTTTCCTTTAATCCCTGCTTAGACTGAACTATTGTTTACCTGTGCGTTGTAGTTCACCTCGTAGATGCTCCACCACCCACGACAAACATATTATATTAGCGATAAAGATGATGGAAAAGTCAACATTGCATAGACCTTTAAGCTACTGAAAGCTTATGTCAATCCTGTTGAATGTTGTTGTATGAATACGAAATGCTTGAAAGAGATTGCCACTTGTCTAGACCCTCACGTATATACATTATGTGACAGGTATTATAGGTAGCTTCAACCCTTAGTGATGTATTAATGTACTGTTGTTATCAAAAGTGGAAAGTAATGACGAGATCAACTGTACCTACTTTCTTATATTACACCACCTGCAACTAACCTCTGCGTTATCAAAACCAACTTCACTTTGCATTCAAATTCAAACCTTAAGAAAAGGAACACAACATATTATTATTGGAAAGTGTCGGTGAGCGGCGTTCGTTCCCGGTTACGTGCCGGCTACGTGCCGTTACACCACCGAACCGGAAATAAGAACGGAGCCTTTGCCCGCCCTCTTATAAAGGAAACACGGCAGAGCACATAAAGTTGCGGTCGGGCCACTAGACCCGCGGTGGGAATTGTTAGACGCTATTACACGAGGAAAAAGGTGTTGGAAAACTATTTTTTATTTGGAAATAAACGTAGAGACGACCATTTATTGTGGGCTGAGTGGTTTTGCTATGAAATTGTTACACGATTACTTTTATTGTGTGTGACAGTAGATAACTGAGGTGAAATAATAGTACGAGCATTGTTTTCTATGACGATTTATTATGATAGTTAGTTTATTAGAGTTACTTAATTCGAAGATCCTTTCTGCAAACTTAAAATAAACATCCACCATAGGATTTAAGTTAGTATTGAAGTTTAAATGTGAATACTTTATAAATAGAGCTTATCATATTCCTGAAGGTCAATTCCCGTAATTAACAACGTCCAAAACCTAATCGTAATCTCATCTCAATGACAATCATTGTCAAAAACTCGTCAAAAATATAGGAAAGTTAGAGGTTTTTTGACAGATCGAGACTGAGATCAGAATGTGAACGTTCTTAAAGTTAGGAGAATTGCCCCTCTGGTATTTCCCAATCGTCTTAGTTCTAAATCAATTACGGGTTTGCTTTAAGCAATATCCATACTAATATTATAAATGCGAAAGTAACTTCGTCTGCCTGTTACTTTTCCCGCCTAACCCTAAAAAGGACATAGGCTACCTTGTAGGGTTAAACTAAACCTTCGCTGTCCGTCAGTTCCTCCGTTTTTCTCTCAGCGGGTTGTAACTCATGAACCGTAATAGATAGACAGTTGAAATTTTCATAGAGTGAGTTATAGACGCTATAACAACATATATTAATTATATAATAAAGATAAAAAGACCTCGCCTTGTGGTAAGGAACCCTTCGTGTGCGCTGGATAATTGTATTACAAAATTATGAAATACAAATTACACTCAGATGAACTCGTGGACAACAGCTGGTTGTATAATACATATTATTATCTCTACACAAGGGATTTTAGTATTCAATAAAGTTCACAACTTATTTTATAGCCTACTTACATATATATTCATAGTTAAGCACACGTTTACAAGAGCATCTTCTACCCGCTGTTGTCCTAGCCCCACACGATAAGTCTGTGGTGCAGTAAGAAAATGGAAATGACAGCGATGAAGTTCTTTTGTGACTTCAGTCCGCGAGTACCAAGGTTGAGTCTTTTGTCTTATAACATGTCTCTTCAGTAGCGCGTATTGCTACACAGTGCACAGGTGAGGCAAGCTATGTACGTATATATTTATGTTTTTGTAAATAACTACATAACTTTCTGAAAGCTTTTTGTAGTTATACAAAAATTAGGAATTAGATATGTAATAATTAAGTTTTACTCGGGTCGAGCCGAGTCTTCAATTCATTTATGTTATCCGTAGCATTATGTAGGAAAATGTGTACTTCATTTGAAATAGGTTTAAAACTATTTATTCAAATTCTGTTTTTATTCCTCCCATTGGTACTATTTTTTGCGACGTTTTTGTTCATCTGATTCTAATCACAAAATCTTTAATTAGAGCTAACGCAAAAGGGATTTATATTTTGTATATTAGTCATAATTCAAATAAATAATTATCAGCACCTAACACAGATCCCATGAAAAGTAATCTGTTAAATAATAAATATTATGAAATGCTTACTAAGATAATATAGTAATCAGTGTAACTACAAATTCCTGGTTCTCGTTCTCTTCGTTCGAAAACCCTCAACAATAGAAATTATTTGCGCATCTATATACGTTTTCTTAAAAACATTGGTTCTGAGAAAACTGAAATAAACAGATTCAGATATTTCCCGGAATACTGATTTACTTTAAATGAGAAAATAATAATAATTTTCAATTAGAAAATCAGTTGAAAATATATTTTGATTTCAACACGATATTTTGTAAAACTAAAGTAGGTATTGATCAATTTATCAGCACGTAACACGTAATATTTTATTCACATACTAGTTATCGAAGATGAATGAACAATGCTAAAAACAAAGGCAATCAGTATTAGATTCACGATTCTCTCCGAAGACTTTATCCAATCACTATACGAAATGATAAAACTTGGTTTGTCTGACAACACTGACAACCTTGTTCAGTCTATATCCACTCTGAAAGGTAGAAGGTAATCCACAAACTTCCACCATACAACCGACCATCCAAACACATTTTTCTTTTTTGTTCCCAAGACCAGACCATCACGAAAAAACACTACGACGACGCAATATAAAAACACGAAATTCTCATCCGCCCGTAACAATGACGTTCAGGGCATGTCCACGGGTGCCAAAAGAAATAAACCACACTGCTCTACATTTACAGAAGCATGCTACGCTACTCTCCGCTTCGCTTCTGTGCACTTCGCTTCAAAATCCCCGGTACCTGAAAAGATATATTCTAAATGGATTTAAACCGAGGTAGAAGCAACACTTTATATCGATGAACCGAGCTAGAAGCAACACTTTATATCGATGAAAGCTGAACAATTTTCGTGATACTAACCGTTTTCTGACATTGCATGGCGGAGTTATTGCTAAGCGCTCCGATTTGAAATGGGTGTTGGCCAAGCAAATGGATGAATTATTTTTATGCGATACGTTGTGGAATACTCGGTGTAACTTTATGGTCATGTAGGATTCACTATTATTTCTTTTATTGAGTGCTTACTCTAGATAAATACTGTAATCACTAAGAATTTAAAAGTACAGGCGAAACTACTCCATATTTCATAAAGAATAACAGAAGGCCAACTTATGAAGCAATGGATTAGCAATATCCTTTAAAATCATTCAGATTGTGATGCAAGTGTGTTACGGAATCAGGGTGCTGGTCTGTGCCCAGATCAGTTTGTAGACATTTCAGAGATCAGAAGACCAGTTCTCGTAATGAAAAGCCTTCAAAATCTAGTCGCAGTCTCATCTCAGCGACAATCAATCTCAAAAACTTGTCAAAAATGTAGGGAAATTAGAGGTATTTTTGACAGATTGAGACCGAGATCAGACTAAAAACGTTCTTACAATTACGAGAATTGCCCTTAGGATCTCTTGTGTTGAAATAACCACTGTGTCACTTACTGTGGCAGGACAAACAGACACCCACATAATACATTTTGTAACACCTACCTTGTACCAGTTCGCACAAAATAAACACGTTTGATATGACTTTGATTTGGTTACAATTCTTAATAAGGATTTCAAAAAACACTATAGTTTTTCTTTGCCAATTTCGCAAGAAAACGCAAAAAATTAGTATGCTAGATATCGTGCTAGGATTATTCTGTATCGTGTTACCCAGTAGGTAACTGATTTGTGGGGGTCAGATAGGCAGTCACTCCATGTAAAATAGTGGTAGTCAGCTGCGTCCGGTTAGACTTGAAACCGACCCCAACATAGTTGGGAAAACGCTAGGTCGATTGAAAAGATAATTTGATTTAGATTGAACTAATAACATTCCAACATTTAAACAAGAACACTATCAATAACGTTCTATCACAATCCAATCTGTAGCACATATTTCAGCCAGCACCGATCCGAACTAGTGCAACTCAGTGCAATGCTGTGCATTCTCGTGTAGTGCATATTTAGTATAATGTTCGCAGGCGATTGCAGAACGCCAGTTGTGTCAGTTGCACGCGATTTGGCAAAAAGTGTGGCACGCGATGCAACTGGCTCATTTCAACATTGGTAGATATGTTCGGTATTGCTTTGGCAATATTTACAGGGAATTTGTTGTTGAATCTATGTCCCTAGTTAACAGACACGCTGTTAACTAGGGACGACGCGTGGATTGAATACTTTTATTGCACATTTTTTCATTTACTGGGGATAGTTGTGTATAAATTACGAACGGTACTTGTGTCAACAGTCGTAAAAAACTTAATCATAGTTTATGAAACTGTTACAGTATAACAGGGGTGAATCAATTGAATCAAACGGGTGTTTTAATACCAAGATATGTGCAGTTTCACGCACCAATTTATCTAAACTCATGAAATTTTATCAAAACACCATTATTAATATCTGTAATATAGCGCCCAAATCAACATTCCAATAACCCACCCTGGGTATGATCCACAGCAGCCACCACAACATCTATGACACAACAAATAATTTCAAGCATAAATTAAGATTTTTTAAATTTTACAATTGACGGAGGAGTACTATTTTTTTTTGATTTCCAAATAAGAACTTAGTGATATGAGTATGGAAGAGTATAATACACGAAACAAAGCCACAACGCTGGTTTTCAGCGACAGCCGGCGTTGATTTGATGACGTCGACCGGTGCATCATATAAAAAATTCTATAAGTAATTAAAATTAAGTATAAGTACTAAAAGATAATCAAAAAAATTAAAATGAGAACATTCCGATGAGCCACCATCGACCGCGCAGAGGCATAACACAAATTATTTTGTGTTTGTTACTTTCGCGCACAGCTGTCACAGAGACAAAACTTTTTGACATTTATTCAATAATAACTTAATAAATAATAGCATAATCAGCCATAGGCATCCTGTCGGTGAAAGTAGGTGGGCCGTAATCCACCACGCGGGCCCAGTGCGTGTTGGTAAATGTCACATGTCTTCGAATTTTTGATTCTAGGACATGCCGGTTACCTCATGATGTTCTCCTTCACCGTTTTGACAGCAGTGGTTATGAAATCATTTACACAGAGTAAAGCACCTGTCTGGGTTCGAGCCTGCGACCTACAATTCGTAAGCCGCGGCCACCACTGCACTCTGCTACCATCAGCATAATTTCAGCTGCTCTCTACTATAATAACTTGTAATTGGCGACTGTGTGAGATCGAGACTATTGTGATCTATAGTATTTAGGATAAATTATACATAGAAGCTGTTGGTGTACCTTAATAAATAATTTAATAACTAACATGGTGCTGAAACCACGGTCTCCTACAAATACGCTAGCCGCCACATGCGGCCGTAATGTCCAAAAACACCTTTTTGACACCTTAATGTCAAACACCGGTGAAAATTACAGGTTTTCATGACGTCTGTTATAAATGTGATGGAAACACTCTACAAGTATCTTTTCAGTGATAGTTTCAATTGCAATATTTAATTAATTGTTGAGAGAGAGTTGTTGTTGTGGTCAGAGTTTGTGAATGTTGTGTTGGAAGGTGTAAAATCAGATGACACACCCGGAGATGTGTGTGTGCTCGTCGGGTTAGGGGGCAACTGGCCTCTGGTCCGCGGCCCACATTACACGGAGTAGGAACAGTAGTGGAAAGTCGGCCGAATGCTGGGCCAGAATACCATCGGAAAAAGTATCGTAGTTAAATCGACCCATTGGGATTTAATTTCATTAAATTTAAAAAAAGGTGCGAAATAAAACGTAAGTATCAAAACATGTATACTTTATTACATATATCTATGTTCGTACTATATGATTACTTTACTGTTTTAAGGTAAATCATCATTATTGTTTTAAAGAAAATCATTAACTGTTTATGTTTTTTTCTGTTTGTTTTTTTTTGTTTTTGTTTTTTGTTTTTTTTTTTTTTTTTTGATAAACAGTTAATGATTTTCTTTAAAACAATAATGATGATTTACCTTAAAACAGTAAAGTAATCATATAGTACGAACATAGATATATGTAATAAAGTATACATGTTTTGATACTTACGTTTTATTTCGCACCTTTTTTTAAATTTAATGAAATTAAATCCCAATGGGTCGATTTAACTACGATACTTTTTCCGATGGTATTCTGGCCCAGCATTCGGCCGACTTTCCACTACTGTTCCTACTCCGTGTAATGTGGGCCGCGGACCAGAGGCCAGTTGCCCCCTAACCCTGCTCGTCACTCGTTGACGATGTTTGTCTAGATAATAATACAAAATGGGAATACCACTAAGGTAAGGACTATCTGTATATATTATGTTGTAAAACATCGTAGATGAGTAAGTTAATCATTATTTCTATCATTTGAATTAGAACTGATTAGATAATTATTACGGTTGGGTAAGTATTTATACTAGGGTAAATTGGATTTCCATTGGATTGGTCATCCGGCTGCGAGGTGGGCGGACGACATTGTTGCCATCACTGGCAAAACCTGGATGAGGCTGGCACAGGAGCGTGGGGAGTGGCACAAGACAAGAGAGGCCTATGCCCAGTAGTGGGTAAAGTGGGGCGGAATATATTTGACTAGCTTCTGCCCACGACTTCTTTCACGTGTAATTTCACCCTCTTAGAGGTAGAATTTCGAAAAACCCTTTCTTAGTGGATACCCACTTTTCACAAAGAACACACCCTCCAAATTTCATGTCTCTAGGACCAACGGTTTAAGCTGTGCGTTGATATATCAGTCAGTGAGGACTTAGAATTTTATATATATAGATGATTGGGTTTCATCACAATCATCACACTGCTAAAAACTATACCAAATTGTAAAACGTACTTTTAATCTGACATTCATTCAACATTCACTTCATCTAACATTACGTTATAACAATACGCCCGTATTCTCCGTTGGATAGGCAGAGTTGTAGGAAATCCACATTTCGCCAGCTATGTTTAACTGATTAGGGATTATGCCTAAAATCGTTAACCTAATAACCTAGTAAGTCAAACCAGTTAGTATCACTAATAGAACCGCAAGCAATGCCTACGTTAACACGCAGTAACTCGTCACTGCCTAATTATTCCAGATTACTATATAACTTTGCTAATACGGCTATAATGTACCTACTACTAACTTGGCACTAATCATCCTTGGCGACCGACATTACGAATGTGGATATAACGCGGTATAAGCTGAACAGAATTATAATCCACTAGCAGCATCCCGTGATTCCACCCGCATAAGTTTCCATCCCGTGAGAATATCGGGATACAAACTATCCTACGTCCGTACCCGGGACTGAAACTATCTCTATAGCAAATTTCATCTAAATCGGTTTAGCGGTTTAAGAGTGAAGAGGTAACAGACAGACAGACACACTTTCGCATTCATAGTATTAGTATGGATTTATTACTTATACATTAATTAGCTATAAAGGCTCGTGGCCAAATAATTACAGCCGTGCGGCTGTAATTATTTGGCCACGAGCCTTTATAGCTAATCCATCGAAGGGTCCATCGATGGATGCTTGCGAGCATACATTTCATATCAAAACCCCCCGGGGCCCGTGCCGTGGAAAGCACGTTAAGACCCGGCTGTCTGTCTATTAGATCTTTCATAGTCTTTACGGGTAGTCAGAAGTCCAAAAGTCTGACAACTAGTCTCACCTAGTATCAATTTACCCAGTCACTGGGTAGTGCAGGTCCAGGCAGTCACTCCATGTATAATACCAGTACTCAGCTGCATCTGGTGAGACTGGAAGCAGACTTCAACATAAGAAAAAGAAAAGGAAATATAGTAAATTTTGAGTTCATCCAAACTGTGGAACGTATAATATGTAGGTAGTATTAAAGGTAGAATGTACTAGGAATAGGCCTTCCTCGTGCCTATTTCTGTTTCCAAGTAGAATGTATGTATTGTATTCCAGTTTGATGGAAATTGCTACCAAAGAAATTAGAGATGCGTGAGGGATCTCCCTGTCTCTAAGATTGCCAACCGATGGTCGAATGCTCGAATGCAAATGTCTGTATCGAGCACTGTCCGAGGGAGCCGTCCGTCTGTGTGCATTCTTCTATATCTATACATACATATTACAAATTAAAGACTGCGTCTCCGCGTTGTTCTTCTAATTTACGCAATGAATTGTATGCCGTTTTTACCATATTACAACATAGAGGTAAACTTACACTGTATTGAAAAAATCGCGTAGATTTGTCAGGGGTAATTCTCGTAATTTTTAAGAACGTTCTCAGTCTGATCTCAGTCTCAATCTGTCAAAAATACCTATAATTTCCCTACATTTTGACAAGTTTTTGACATTTGTTTGTCACCGAAATGAGACTGCGACTAGATTTTGAACGTTTTAAATTAAGAGAATTGGCCTTGTCAAGTCATAGAAACCGTGCGAAAGAGGCGGGTCACCAGTTTGACACAAAAACAAATAACAATCAGTAACTCTTTAAAACCTCATTTTACTTATCCACTATACCTTCTTAATTTACGTAGAAAAGTCAAAAGTAAAGTCATTTACAAGTGTTGCTTGCATTTGTTTCCTTAGCTGGCACAGGCATGTCACGCGAGCACATGTGTTGAACTGGCATACTTCTCATTTACATAAATACTTTTTAAATTGATGACTAACATTTTAGTGTTTGGTAAGGTACTGCTTTATTTACACAACACGCATTTAAATGATACTCCAATTATGGATTTTACTTTATCCAAGAATCACGAAAAGGGTTTAGCCATGGAACACGTAATCAAATGATTGAGTGTTAAATGTCACCAGTTCCCTTTGGCATATTATTAGCTCAATAGATGATAGTTTTGCTTTTGAGGGGCTTGTGGCTGGGGAAATTAACAGCCGCACGGATCGATCGATCAGATTAAGCTACGCTTGCCGCGGTTGGTCCGTGGATGGGTGACCATCTTTGCATACCAAGACCCCTCCGTGCCTCGGAAAGCACGTTAAGCTGCTTGTCCTGGCTGGCATTCGTGGATCTTTGACAGTCGTTACGGGTCGTCAGAAGCCCTAAAATCTGATAAACGGTCTGACCAAGGGGTATTGTATTTCTATAGAAAAAACAAATAAGAAAGCCAACTCGAGCCCCGAGCGAGCGATAATAGCCTAAACACGTAGGGCTGTCACTTGTAGTTTATTCAATCGTCAAAAATGCATAGACAATCTCTATACAAAAATATTTTCCCCTGTAGGGTAAGCATCAGGGATCTTTAACACAAAGTTTTTTTAAATTATTTTTTCTACATAGACTAGGAGCTGACTACATTTTTTTCATTACCTACGTCATGTTATCTGTTTAGTTATTTGAAAAATTACGATCGAAATATGATTAATTAAAACGTGGTTTTACTGAATCATGTATTTATTCAAATATAAGTAATAAAATTATTATGAAATTGTATTTTTCAGACGATAAAGTATTTTTTACTTGTTCATTTACCATGAAAATTATTATCTTTATTGAATATATTTTACAATAACCTCAAATAATAGGCATTAATTAAAGTGGTTATTCAATTTATCTAGCGTTAAGAGTCGCATCCTAAACCGTGGGTTCGATTCCCACCTTAGGCTATTCAATTTTTTCATTTTATCGCGGGCGATATTACGTACGGCATAGCCACGACTGGCGCACCTTTAGCAGCGATAAATTTAGCCAGTGTGTGCGTGCGACGACGCATACGTACGAGCGCGCTCACGTACAAGCCGTGTTCGGTGGGTATGTATTAAGATATCCTACTCATTTGTATTACCCAGTAAGTGGGTTGTGGAGGTCAGATAGGCAGTCGTTGCGTGTAAAATACTGGCACTCAGCTGCATCCGGTTAGACAGAAACCAACCCCAACATAGTTGGGAAAAGGCTAGGCAGATGATGATAAGATGATAATTTTGCTTACATTTGCTTTTAGGACACCAAAAGGAAAAGAAACTAATCTAATCTTAAAACGAGACATAATAATAAGCTAATAAAAAAAAAAAACAAAATAAAATACTTGACAAGCTCCCAAACAAAAACAAATTTTATAAAATTCACCGTTTTTTAAAAGATCATGAATTTTATTGAGGAAAAATTCATATCCGGCACTTCATAAATAATAAGTCACTTGACTCTGCAAAGTGGCTGAATTTCAGAGCTTCGGTGACAAAGAGCCGGGGATGGGACGACTGAAGGGGGAGGGCAGGGGGCAGGCGGGGGCGGAGGGAGTAATTACACTAATGAATATTAACAGGACACTGTAGTGGTGTACTGAATCTAATGAAATAAGATAAAAAGTGATCCTTTGCATTATAAAAATGGCAGTGACACTTTCGTAAATTAATTTTGCTTGCGGTACAAAAGAAAATCTCTAAACAAAATCTTGCGTAGAAACTGCTAGATCTCATTCAGCTTAATGTTGACCTAAATGTTTATGTAACGTTGTGAAGTATATTTAACCGCTTTGCAAAATGGTTATGGCATTAGTCCCTTTAAAATTGTATCGTGTTTTTGTGTAGGAGGATTAAAATAGAAGTAGGCATACAAATTTGTTATCGTTATAATGCTTTGTTTTAACAGTGTTTTATGTAAATATATACTCGTGATACTAGAAGCGCTCGCGGTTTCACCCGCGTAAGTTTTGATCCCGTGGGAATATCGAGATAAAAACTATCGTATGTCCTTTCCCGGAACTCAAACTATCTCTATAGCAAATTTCATCTAAATCAGTTTAGCGGTTTAAGCGTGAAGAGGTAACATACAGACACACAGACAGACACACTTTCGCATTAATAATATTACTATGGATGTGTTTCTTTACTAAGTGCATTCAGTTATTCCACTCGCAGATAAACTGTTTGCTGAGAATTTCAACGGAAGATTTTTCTAGTTCCTTCTTTTTATGATTCTCATTAGCTTATAAATCAACACAACCACACTTGATGACTTGAGTTTTATTTGCACTGTTTTAGTACGCAGAAGCCTTATAATTTTTAATAACAGTTCGGTTTCTCCTTATTACACAAAACTTAACCATCAACAGCTTTTTAATGATCACCAATACACCATTAATGCAAGAACGAACGTTGTATACGCCACCCATTACACACGCATACGCACATACGCATCAGAGTTCATTTTTTTTTTCCAAGACCAGTTAAAACTACTTCACTGAAACTACTCATTGACATCGGCACACTGCGAATTATCTAAAACTGGTTAAAATTACTACCAGCTGAGCACTGAAGCCAGTATTAATTTTCATAAAGCATGGCTCTTCACACAATGGCGTGAAATGGCCACTAATCACAATGTAGTGCCACTGTCGGCCGCTTGTTGTAATTATTTCTACTATTATGTTTGATGGTTTAATTTCATTTAGTTACTATTTTATCCGGTATTTGTAATTGTTACATTGTTTTATGTTAATTTTGAGTTATGAGTATCATAATTTGATTAAGTTAATGACTGATAAGATATTTAACATTTCAACAGTGCTTTTTATATATGGAATTAAATATTGATAATTTATTTATTTTCAGACAAAGTCCATTCCATTATTTCATTAAAAACATCATTAATGAGATCCTGAAAGTCTTTGGTCCTTATCTAAATTAGATTCAGAGAACAACGACTTACTGAAAATCTGCTGTGACTTTCAGCGATAAATAATTTTATTTCTGTAAGTAGGTTTGCACAAACACTTTTACACGTCAATCATATTTTAAAAACTAGATAAGATCGGCGTTTCCTCTCTGACTAGTCTGAGAAGAAAGGCTGAAACAAACTCAGAAGTCACAGTTTAGACATAATCTTGGTCAGATCATGTGAAGACCATGTAGATTGATGCAAAATCCGCACTATTTCGCATGCATTCAGAAGTGAGCCACAAAAAGGCTTCTGCTCGAAATAAATACAAACACTGATTAAATGTACCTCAATATAGATTGCAAATATTTAGGAGGAATGTATATGCTAATGCCATTCGGATGTATAACAAGTTATCAAACTCATTTAAGGAACTTCCCATCCCCATGTTCAAGAAAAAGCTGACAAGTTGATTATTGGATAATTGTTTTTTATGACAATATATGGAATATTGTAAAAATCCAAGATGACATGTACTTAATTTTGACATTGATTTTAAAGTAACGACTACCTTATTATAATAATTCATATTGGACATATTTTAAATAACCTAATATTTTAATTAATTGTACTTTCTTATCTCTAACTTTGTGTAGTTCTATAAAATGACATTTGAATATTTGTTCACCATATGCTATGGTTAAGTTCACTCTAACTTAAAAAATATTAACACCATACTATGTAAAACTACATTCTTACAAATAAATAAATTCTATTCTATTCTATTCGATATCTGAGATGATCTTTTGAGGAAAGAACCACACAGATTGAGTGGACCTGTTCAGTCAGTGCACGCATTTGTCAGAAATCGTGCAGCTCAACTTAAAACTTAAGGAGCCCAACGATTCAACGAACCAAAGAAAGGACATTTGGTTAGGCCACATAAATTACTCAAACTGCCAGACCATGACAAAAACTAACAGAACAGAGAGAAAAATAAATATAATGACCCTCAGTCTTCACATTCACAATAATTAAAATAATGTAATACTTTACTAAGTAAGCAAATGTCATTGTATATATAAAATAATATTAATGACGATGTGTATATAAAAAAAAACATTCAATATTATGTAAAAATTGGAAGCAGCTCAATCTCAAGCCTTTTTGTCTTCAATATAATCTTTAACGGTATAAAAGGCTTTCTGGCACAACTTACGTTTAATGAAAGATTTGAATTTGTTAAGGCTTAGATCTTGAACGTCGCTTGGAAGTCTATTATTAAAGCGTATACTATACATTGGCATCTGAACAACGTGGGTAGGTACAACGTGTTTTTTCCTAGTATTTATATTATCGATATCACTGTATTTTTTAAACAATTTTATATTTTTATGGGCAAATAAAAGATTTTCATAAATATACTGAAGAGGCAAAGTTATTACAACAATCTCTTTAAATTTGTCTTTGAGAGAGTGTCTCGGACTTAATTTATAAATTGATCGAACAGCTTATTTCTGTAAAACAAAGATAGTCTGAATATCGGCGCGGCATTTCCCAACAATAGAATACCATACGACATTACACTGTGGAAATAGCTAAAGTACACTAAACGGGCTGTCTCTATAGCAGTCAAAAAACGAATTTTTCGAACAGCATATGCTGCGGAACTTAGCTCTTTGTCATTTATCTATATGTGAACCTCACTGAAGCTTGGCATCCAAAGTTATCCCCAAGAATACTGTGTTGTCTAATTCTACGCCCTTTATCAACACATTTTCACCTGCCTAATGTGAGGTAGCGTAAACTTAATTCCTTTTATATTTTTTCCTGGTTTTAAAGTAAATTCATTCATAAATCATTTAAGTAAGTTAATCGCAGTGCAATTCTTAATCTCAGCTGCTGTACAACAAAATTACGGTATTTTTAATGAGACTATTATTTATCTCAAAGCCTTGTCAAGAGAAAGTTACAGGTTTTCCGTTCATAGATGACCTTTACAACAAACTATACATCAAAGTACTCTTAAAAAAAATAACATCAAGTTTCAATCTTTGAACCCTAAAAGTAAATAAAAGTAATAAAACGTGCTACAAAGTACGGGACCGCGGGACATTTGGGTTTTATTGTCGATACGCGGGCCCCTAAACATGCGCGTCACGTCCCGCATCGATACCCTTTTATATGACGCGTTACGGCTCACTTTTATACGATAGTTTAGAAAATGGTTAATTGCTGAATCGATACCTATATTTCGCTGGGAGACATTTTTCGTTATGATTTTGTTGGCAGTATTTTTTTTATTGTGGAGATAAACTTATGTAGGTGTATTTTTGGATTCAGCACTTGTCTTGTGGAATGGTTCTATCGTGATTTATTTGGTAGTATTCCCGAATTATTTGTATGTTCTTTTCAGCAAGTTGATCATTGATTGTTAAGAAATTGAAAATAAATAAATTAGAACATATTGAAGATACCTAGTCACTTTTTAGTGTTCCTGTTATAAAATTTGAATGATATCGTAGTCTGAACGAATAAAGGAAATTGACTGTCTTAATGCATCGTTATTATATCACGTTCTAATCATAATACGAACCTCCAATACCTCCTCTCCCTCAACGCCCATATTTTCCCAACAAGAACAGAAGTGTCGCATAAGAAAAATATTTCAAAATATCAGTATCAATTTCTTAGCGCATATATTATAAGAAGGCGCTCAAAGGTTTCCATGGCGACTATTATTGCATCCGCCTGGCTTCGGGTCAAAGAGAACCTACTTTTTATGGAGACTTATAGCCTCTTCATATAAAGTCTTAGCTCCTACGAGCTTCTTTGAGCGACATTAGAAAGATGGAAGCTGTTATATAATATGAAGAAAGTTGTATTTATTTGAGCCGGATGTTGTGGTGGAAAATCTGACTTTAACAAGGAAAGAATTGTGAGGCAAGGATCGCATCAAGAAGCAGCGGTGGCCCAGTGGTCACGGCCGCAACTTACGAGTTGTAGGTCGGAGATTCGAATCCAGACAGGCGCTTTACTTTGTGTAAATTATTCCAGCACCACTGCTCTCGAAACGGTGAAGGAAAACATCGTGAGGAAACTGGCATGTCCTAGAACCAAAAAATCGAAGACATGTGACATCTACCAACTCGCACTGGGCCCGCGTGGTGGATTACAGCCCTCTCCCTTTCACTGAGAGGAGGCCTGTGTCCCAGCAGTGGGAACCTTATAGGCTGATTATGTAAGGATCGAATCTTGCAATTGTACTTTATCCATTGAACGATGAAAAGTCGAAAGTTGTTTCTTACCATAAACATGGCAGGCATAGGATGTTCATACAATAAAAATAAGTTAAGCATTCATTTGTTTTGCACCCACTTCAAAAAACAGATAGCGATTAGGTAATCCACACGCAACTAGGTTCAATAAAGCGATGTATGTATGTTTTTTATTTGTTCATTTAATATACTAATTTAAACTAAAGATTATTCTTTATAAATTATAAACAGTTCTGTTACAGATAATTATACGAACAACTAAAGCGATTGCAGGAAAATATAAATGAGATGTAACATTGCATTCATTGTAAATAGACCTGTTCTATCAATTTCTAGAGCTTCCTTTAGAATGATATCCGTACATTATTCATATTAATCAATACAGCACTAGACACTTGTATCTCCAGCCTGTTTGTACTAATTGTTTGCCATGATATATGTATGGTTGAACATAATACAATGCTATTAGTGAACCAGTCCGTAATTAAACAAACTGATATAATATTCAGTTGTGAGTACGTATAACAACTATCAATTTATTTTATCAATTTGACTTTAATTTACTGGGAAATAAAATTACTCACTTATTTGTGGGAATAAAAATGTTGTTTTTGCCTGGAGTTCTAGCTAAAATACAAATATATCCTCGAATATGATTCCAAAGAACTCAATGAATGGAACTATAAAAAAACTTATGGTGAAAAAGATATTGAGTACTTAGAATAAGTCAGAACAACTAGAATATTGTCAATTCCCTAAAGTCTTTCATGACAAACTGCTCTTGACATTTCTTTCCACCCTGCCGAATTTTTCAGGCCGTATCCGGCCATTATTTAAATAAAGTCCTCCAGACCGTATGTCGGACACGGCGGCCGATGTCAACAGAGACTAGCCTTCGGCGCGGGAGATCATTACAGTACACAATAGTGTGTGTGCAGACACAGTTGCACTCTCTCTTCCTCACTCTCATAGTCTGATGAGATGGCAATCCGACACGACCGGGGAGAGACCAGGCGTAGGACCAACGGCTTAACGTGTTTAAACTCCGGGATGTTACTGAGAAATTGTTAATGGAAAACTCAATAACATTTTGCCCGACACAGGAATAGAACCGAGGAGCCCACGCTCAGCAGCCGCACGCGCGACCACGACACCAACGAGCCAGTTCATTATTTAATAAGCCAATGACCGGTTTAAGCCAATTAGTCGCTGTATTATCACAAAGGCACAAAGCTGCTTTATCGACTATTTCATATTTAGTCTGTTCCATTTGTTAATTAGCAATTTTAATAATTGTAACGAAATTATTGGTGCCCATTACTGTAAACATGACTCATGTAATAATTATGATATAAATATGTTTTATATTTATAACTGAGCTCCGATACATTCTGTAATGAATCACGCAGTACTAATAAAATATTTATAATAGTCTTTATATTAAATGGTGTTTTTTAACCGACTTCAAAAAAGGAGGAGGTTCTCAATTCGACGGTATGTTTTTTTTTTGTGTGTTTGTTACGCGATTACTCCGCCAAATGTGGACCGATTTTCAAAATTCTTTTTTTGTTCGAAAGGAGATACTTCTGAAGTGGTCCCATAGTCACCAAGTCAGGATCTGATGATTGGATCATGGAGAAATCGAGGGCAACCCTCAAATTTTATGGGCCCAAACATCGTTTTTCGCAAATCTTATGAAGTAATTTAAGTACTTGCGTATGGTGATCATCATCTCATGTAGCTGAGCTGATGATGGAAGGTACGACTCCTTAACAGTAAGGAGTAGGCATCGACTGATTAAGTAAATTATTTTTTTTTGATGTTTGGAAGGGCGTTTGCCATTTTGGTCTCGTGATCATCAGGTCAGGAGGTGATGGACTAACCATAGACGATAGAAATCTTTAAAAATCGACAGCACATGTCTCGCGATTGCTGCGATTGTTTGTGCATGCATAGTTTAAGCCATACCATAACATAACATTACGCCAGTTTGCTTTTAAGGGCGATTACGACTAGCTTGTCGCATAATATCTAATCGAGTCGCTCTGGTTTCGGCAGATTCATTGGATAGACGCTCGTATTGCACGTGTAGACGACGGGAACTTTGATTCTCGGTTTCGTTTGATAAGCGCTCCTGAATCAAACCGAGACGATGAGAACGTTGCTCCTCGGTCTCGTGAGACAAACGTTCATGAATGATATCAAGACGATGAGAACGTTGCTCTTGAGTCTCGTTTGATAATCGTTCACGAATCAAATTGAGCCGCTGAGCATGACTTTCTGGACTCTCATTAAGCCTTGATAATCTCGTGTTTGCTCTCTTCTGAGAAAGTCTATACGCTCGCTGCTCATCACTCTCATTTAAAATGTTTCTAGTATTTCTTTCCCTACTTTTCTTTAAACGTTCTTCCTTTTCGTCGTTACTTTCTTCCAAACGGCGCTGTCTCATTTGAGCAGCGCGTTTAGTAGGGCTACCCATATTATACAAAATTAATTTTCTTTCTATTAAAAATTGAAAAAAGAAACTTCAAACTATGAATTATGTACAAACTTAAACTAAAAACTAGAAAATAAAATTAATTAAAAAAAAAAACAAAAACCGACTTCAAAAACCTAATAAACACTAAAAACTTAAAAATAATATTAAATTGAAACTATAATTAAGAATAATTTAACCTAAATAACCTTACCTAACTTTAATCTACACTATATTTTACAATTTAACAGTTTTTGGAGTCGGTGCCAAGCCCGCACTCACAAAATATTAACCAAAAAAAAGGTAATAATAATATAAGGCAAAAAATATTAACAATCAACAAAACAAACTGAAAAAAAAATTACAACACAAGACAGAATATCAACAGAAGACGGAGTTGTTTTTGTTCGGATAGTGGCGCGCTCTTGCGGACGAAATGTGAAACTCGTAAGTAATACAATTTGATCTTCATAGGTTTCTCGGTAACGAAATCATGTCGCGATTCAGAATACGGTACAACGCCATCTATCGAGCGCTAACTAAAACTTTTAACAGCTTTGTAAAAATATCAGTACCTAATAATAATATGATATTAATTTACTCTCGTAAACTATTGTAATAAAAATTAAGGGAGAATATTTTATGGCCCAATTAGATAGATACACTTGGCTTGGCACCGACTCCAAAAACTGTTAAATTGTAAAATATAGTGTAGATTAAAGTTAGGTAAGGTTATTTAGGTTAAATTATTCTTAATTATAGTTTCAATTTAATATTATTTTTAAGTTTTTAGTGTTTATTAGGTTTTTGAAGTCGGTTTTTGTTTTTTTTTTTAAAATAATTTTATTCTGTATGTAACCGCCATTGACAATTAATTTGAAATACTTCAAATTAATTGTCAATGGCGGTGCTCTCGAAATATTGTGCTTGCATACACGCAAACGTAGGTACGTTTGCATGTATGTAAAAAGCAAACTGTAAAAACGTACCGGTACCTACCGGTACGTTTTAACTTTAATTATTCAAGAACATGTTGGAATCTTTACTCATTCCAAATTATTTTGAGAAATGAATTAAGTATACCTAATTTTTATTGCTATTTTATATTACAATTCAAGGAATTACCGATTCAAATTCCAATTACCCTTAACTGTTTTCATGCAAACAACATCTACAGACTTTATATAAAAAATCTCTACTTGAGTGGATCACGAATACAATTTCATCCATTTTAGGTTTTAAGACATGAGTGAAATTGTATAATACACGTAGCCGGTACTACGAGTACATATCACACACCGCTATGTCATAGTTATATGTAATGGTCATAAACTGACGAGAGCGTAATAAGTTTTGATATCAAACTAACATAGTAACTTAGTGCCTACGAGCTACGCCGTACCATCGTAGCTTCGTAGCGCGTTGCTACGAGCGCGTAGCACCGAGTTTCCTCGTAAACGTCAAGTATTATTTGTACGTTCGTCGTTATTAAAGGGTAATGTTATTTACTTAACATTGATTATTTACTTTGGAAACTGAAACAAAATAAGTTAGCTTAGTTAAATATAACTTGTACTTACATACGAATGTACTTCGCTGAACTTGTAAAAGATTGAAACTGGTTTTCGATTTCGTTGAGGCTCAAACATATTATTATATAGGTAACTACTACGTTTGTTTTAAGTGTTGTGTTTTGAAGTTTCTTAGGAATTACTTGCTGGAGTACTTTATGTCGGTTAATAAACTGTTGACTTCTGACTTCTAATATACTTATAGAGGTGAAAAGACCTAAGAAATACAGTCCTGGATAAAATACGAGACAGGGGCACATAGGCAATCTAATCATTCTGACTCTTTTGAATGTTATAAAGCTCTCTTTATATATTATGCACCAGTCACAAGTTTTGCAAGACAAGTGTTTGTGCTGAACTGCTGAGTAATCAATTCTTTGACATTGTTCATTATTGACAGTGTAAATTTCAAGTTTAGACAATAACATTAAACATCGTCAGCATAGTTATAAATTGAATATTTTTCGCCAAAATATCTACTTCTGCTAAGATACTTAGCTAAGATAGCGTTAAAGACAATACTACTATTAACGTGGGCATCAACCAGGCACAACGAATTTAAAAAATACCATCTAAGAAGAACACTTCAATTGTTTAGATCTTTATTATTGGGCTAAATTTTAACTAATATCATAAATGCAAAAGTAAGTTTGTTTGCTTGTTTGTTACCTTTTCACACCAAAACCACTGAACCGATCATCCTGAAAATTTGCATACACAGGTGTACAGAAACAGACATAGGATACCTTTCATCCGGCAAAAAAGTGCTGTTCCCGAGGTAAACAACAATAACGTTATTATGATAATAGATGGCGCCACGTGTCTTTCGAACGGGATCGACACTCATGCGGGTGAATCCGCGGAGCGCTGCTAGTATTTAATGAAATTCGAACAGAAGTAGAATTAAATGAATATTTATTTTACCATTGGCATAATACTATTCTGAAATAAATACAATGTATCGAATAACATTTTGTGTCAATTTTGGTGATGTGTAAAAGTAGCAGTATTAGTCGACTTTTGTCTCTGACCGTACCTACATTCTGTTAGAGCGCGTACTGTCTGCTTATTACAAATTCAAAACCAACAATAGTACAGTCATGATCACTAATATTATATGTACTCTTAGTAAAATTCAAATGCAATTTTCTCGTTTAATAACGATTGCAAATTCGAGATTTCATCATAGTATGTGTTCTAAAATACTATGTTCATAACAACAAATTTACAATGAACACATATGGAATTACTTTTAAAATTTGCTAATTTCTAACTTGTTAGTGCTTGTGCACTTTTGAAATAAGAACATCTTACAATTTCACCGCCATATTCAGTCGACTCTACCAATCAAATCTTAGAACTCCTCTTCACTCCCCCTTCCTTCCCTTGCTTCTGTAAATCATGCCGGAGTATTGACGACGTAGGGCTGCGTCCGGTGGCGTCTCGAACAATGGCGGGTCGCGGCAGAAGGCCGTAAATCTGCACAAATGGCCACCGCAAGGATGGCCACACTCTCAGCCACTTGGGCCTCTGCATCACGATATTGTAAATTGAATCTGATGGTGAGGTATAGATTTTGCAATTTTTGGTAAGATGTTCTAGGGTGATGTGGCAGATATTTGGAGAATATTTGCGTATTTTAGGGTGTGTTAGATTAACTACTCAAGTATAAAAAACCTCCCAAAAACAACCGCTGCATCAACCACACTTTGATTTTATATACCGAGTCTTTCATACATACATTATAAACTCACGGCTTTTTATTTCTCTTCGTTTTTTTTTATAAATTAAGTTTTCCGAGTTTATATCTTTGCTATTTAAATAGCTAACAATCTCCTTTTTTCTTACTTCATGTAAAGTTATGGATGCTTTTCATAAACTTTAACTTAAAGCTTTGATTATTATCTTAAGCAGTAAACAAAACCCGTTGAAACTTAGATATTGTTCGAACAGTTGATTTAATAAATTGCAATAGTGCACGAGTAATGAAAACTCCCTCCTTCCGCGAACGGCATTAAGTTACGACTTGAGACTTGGAACTTAGCGGGCTGATAATGTTTAAATACAACAATGCTGAAGCACTGAAATATTGAAGAAGGATTCCTTGTCTTAGCGTCAGCTTTCTTTTTCGAAGAAGTTGTTAGTTTTTCTTTTCCATTCTCGTGTTGATCAGAAGTTTGTTACGTGAACAGCATAGTTGGTGGCTGGAGGACTGGTCTTTAAAGTTGGTTTTTGTAACGCAGTCGAGGACAGTTGAGCCATCGGTTGATGTAAATATTATCGTATTAACCCATTAAGGGACTCTGAACGAGACAATATGAGTTGTATTGTAGTCTGGGGGCGTTTAGTGTCCCGCAAACTGATAATTCACTAATCAAAGATAACCTGCTTCTGGTTTTTTTTTAGCGGTCTTGTTTATTGTTGCACTACCTATGTTTGATTTGGTTACAAAACAGATCCACCAGGTTATAAAGGCAAAACTTAAAAAAATGGTGTTAAACCCGGTTAAGCTTGTGAAATTATTCACGTGTGGCGGCAGAGGGCGTTGCGATGTCGAGCGATCATTTTTCATGGACCTCCCTCTCTTATGTAACGCGGTGCGGAAGTTTAGGTGCTTTTCACGTGATCTCGTAATTTATGCTCTCCAGTTTAGGATATTTATATCAGTGTGTACTCTTCCAGATTTTGGAAAAGATGATGAACACGATTCAGGCGTAGAGACGCGAAGAACTTTGTGAGGACGACGATAACGCTGTTGAAGTGGCCGAATTCCGGTCGAAGCTTATATGCAATTAATAAAAGGTAATCATCAATACGACGAAAAAGTAGGTGTATAGCAAAACATTTTGTAAATAATAAGAACGTCCGGAATATAAATACCTATGGACAATTGTTTATTTACTTGGCGGGGCTCCGAAGACTACCTCTTATTTATTATTGCTTGTAAACCAACTTAGACCCTAATTATTAAAAAAGAAAATGACGATTCTGACTGTGAACTTTCCGCGATATTTTTTATATTTTGTACTTATTTTTAATTATTATGGATATGAAAATGCCTAAAAATGATTCTGACTTACAAAATTATGAGTTTTGAAAGTAGGTATGATAAATGAGTGTATGCCAAACAATTTTCTGCGAAATGAAGTTGATGCTATACGCTGTTATGCAAAATAATATTATGACATAAAACTTCTGTTATAAAGGGTGGACCCCAGGGGGCCTAAAAAGGCCACTTTGACAGAACCATAAAAGGATAACATTATGAATCATAATGGAGAGTTAACTGTTAAGTTAATCGTATCAAATCCTATTGGTGAAGGATTTTTCAGTTATTTTTTTTGTCAGCTGAAATACCAATCAATCCAATCCAAATCCAATCCCAATCTCTTTGATTATACCTACATAGTGCAGCGAAAAAAAGAAAAACACGGACTGTCTTTGCCATATTATGATTTACATATAATGTAACCCTGTTATGATTCTGCTAAAGTAGCCTTTTTAGGCCCCCAGAAAGGTACGTGCCGATTTTATAAGCTTACCTGTAGACCTTTGCTATATATTCGATTCTATTATTTGACTACTTTTGTGTAGATTTTGTTAGTATCTTTCATTTAAATATAAATTCATGAATATAATGTCTATACACAAATTAATGGGAAAAAAAATTACAAAGTTACAATGACACTATTTACCGTAGTGATAATAAACAGAAATATTATGTTATGGGCAACTTTAGGGGCTTTCTTCAATTTTATTAATTTACTAGTTGAGCTCGCGGCTTCGCCTACGCTGTGTCCCTTTAGCATTACGTATAAGTCATTGATTTACTAGCTGTGCTCGTGGCTTCGCCTACGCTGTTTCTCTTTAGCATATGTAAATCATTGATTTTTTGAATAAATTAATTCTTGATGAGCAGTTGTGGCCCACTAGTAACGGCCGCGACTTTCGAGATGTAGGTCGTAGGTTCAAACCCTGACAAACGCTTGTGGAAACATTATAGGCTGATTATTAGGCAGGTGTTTCAAACATACAAAGTATATTTTTTCCCGTTCGTTATCAATTGCGTAGACAAACACTTGCCATATTTCTACTCGCTACAAACATTCCATCAGAACAACCCTCTAAAATTCACAACAACTTCACTCCTACCCGGTAAAAGTCTGCCATATTTACAGCGTAAACAAAACACGGCTTTAATCAACACCTCGGATGCTTATCCCGGGCATAAACAACGGCTATCTTTATAGCCAATAAAACAGCTAAATAGTTTTATATCGATTGTGTGACGTCATTTGTCTCGCGCCCCGTCGCCGGCCAACAGATTAATGGCCGAATGTTTGTTTTTCTTTTTTTGGGGGAATAAGGGTGAGCTTGGAGGTGTCGCCGCGGTGGCTCATTGTGTGCTAGCCAATTTTCTCACGTTTTATTTTCACTGTCACTAGTGTTATTATAATAATTTATTAAATATAGCCGGTTCCTGAAAAAAATATTTAAATTGATTGTTTACCAAATTGACTACCAACTAAACTTGTACGTATATTCAAATCACAACTGACATTCATTGGTAGTTTCATGAAATGGCTATACGGAAAATTGACGTAGTGTATGTATTAATACTTTATTTCCCTGACTGTACAGTGATTAGGATAAACACCTTAACATTATTTAACATTGGTAAAAATAAATCGTTACAGAAAATCTGCTTTAACACCAGTCTCACTTCCTCGTTCAAAATAAAAATCCGTTTGAAAGCCATCAGCCGGCACTCCGGAGACTTCCTATCAACTACTCAAGTGTCAAATCGTATCAGATCAATGAAACAGCGCTTAAGACCAAAATAAATCGCCCTCCTGTTTTCAGCCGTAACATTTGAATGTAACTTAATTTTGGAGCCATTATTGCCAATGGGGTGGCGTGGCACTTACTGAGGACGATAAGCTCACGGGTTTTTGTGTAAATAGCTGGGATTGCGTAGTAGAGGAAAAGTTATGTACAAATAATGTATTATGGAGGTTTTTGTGTATTGCACTGCATTGTAGTATGTAATTATCACAGTTGATGTGCCATATTATCCAATGTAGTGCAGAAAAAGTTGCTACCTATGAATTTAACTAATGTTCACAATGAGAAACAGAGTTTTTTAAAGGAAACCAGATGAAGTGACCGTTAGCTATACGTGGTGGTTTCGCTTCTTCTAGCCGTTCATTTGCAGCATTAAAGTTCAGTATTTTCGGCGCCAAATATAATACCAATAGACAGTGTAAATATAATATCAATACCAATATAATTGCAAAATAGTATTTTGGGCGCCAAATCACTCCACAGTTTGGAAAGCATAATCAGCCTATAATGTTCCCACTGCTGGGACACACGCCTCCTCTCTGTGAGAGGGAGTGGGCCGTAATACACCACGCGTGCCCAGTGCGGGTTAGTAGATGTCACATGTTTTCGATTTTTGGTTTAGGGCATGACTGTTTCGTCACAAATGTTTTTCTTCACCGTTTTGAAAGCAGATTGGGTTGGAGTGATATCCGCCGGAAACAAATGGATATTATTACAGCATAGATTTGTGAGGTTCGATACAATCTTTCATAGACAGACCTTTCAACATTCAACTGATCGATCGACACATAAGGTAAGGGTTTCACATTGGCCACATTGTCTTCACTGTAGTCGCACTGTGACAGGCACTCACAAGGAGTGATCCCTAGAGTGCCGTAAGAAACTAGCAATCGATCTACTTTTATGACACAGTTGGACCCACTTTTTTATGGCTAGGCAAGTTACAAAGTAGTTCACTCAAACCGTCTAGTTTTCTGGTTGCAAGCTTGATGTCATATTATTTTTGCCAGACAGTGTTCTTTCCAAACTTAATTTTACGTTATACAAGGTGATATTATGTTTATTTTTCTACCTATTTCTGTAACGAGCCACGAAGTAGGTAGTAATTAAATAATTTCTGTCCAAAGTTGGCTCGGCGTAATATTAAGAAAGCGTGCCCATCAATCACTGGGCATGTTCTTACTGGCTTGTAATTAGCACCGAGTTACACCCTCAGTTACAGTGATGACGCAGCTGTAGGGTGACCACGACTTTGGACGGATGGATAACCATAATACTAGTTGCTGGAGGTAATTTATTGATGGATAGACTGTGTAGCTACATACATTTATTCCCTGTCATATTTTGGGAGCATTAACAGTCAAATCTCTATGGCTTTAAAACGTAACAGGAATTCAGAAAATCAATAAATATTTATTTTGCCAATGATTGTAAATTTTTCAGAAAACAAATTCAAATAATTTTATTTTCTATTCACAAATAATGGTATCATATAAATTTAGAAACTAGTTTGTGAGAGACTGGTGGATGCACTAGGAATACCTGTATAGCAGATCACCAGGGTCCCACCATACGGTATGAAAACATAATTACAGAGGCGTAACACAGGGCGTAACATAAAATCAATAAGAAACAGATTAAAATCAATAAAACAAAAAGAGAAATAAGAGGAAAAAAGGTGATCAGTATGCGGTTTAGTCCCATCTGTTCCCCTATGCATTTTACCTACGAAAAGTAAATTTTTGTAGGTAAAACGCATAGGTAAAGAGATGGGGAGGGGAAGAGTCTAAACCTAATATGGTTAATATACACATATTAGATCACCTTTAAAAATAGTCCAACCCCCTACTTTTCCTATACAGAGAAGTAGGGGGTTGGACTATTTTGGATGAGTTAGTAAATCCTCAGTTGCTTATAATCTAAATTATGGAGCCATACAACTAGAGTAATCTTACAATCCTTTGTTGTAAGGTGATAAATCGTTGTAATACGATTAATTTTATTATATAAGTGGGAACCTAAGAAAGGATAAAACTTTTGAGAGAAACTTGTTCTTAAAAACAGTGCTATTATTATATTTGTATTCCAATTGGTGATCACAGCGACGGTAGCTTACCTTACTTCTTTCTGTCCACTCTTTCAGAAAAAAAAATCATCACTGCAGAGCCTTCATCAGTAAGACTACTACCGCTATTTACGACGTATTTCAGAAGGTATTACATTCGCGTGTCACGCTCACTTTAAGTGCTATTAACGGGTACAATATTTTGTTGAGTAGACCGAATGAGTATTATAAATGGATGAAATATTGTTTCATGGCTGATTTTAGTGGTGAATATAAAAAGAACAGTCACGCTTGTGTAGCGCTAATTGGAGCTGAGTTTCTGTTTTTTTTTTAATGGCAACATTTATTTTGATTTATGGAAAATAAGTGACGATAAACCTTTTTACTTTCCTTTGTTATATTTCTGCGACCCTTTTATTCCTTAACCGTGTTTATTATTAATACTCACCGAAATAAAGCAATATCAGTAGGATTTGCAGATTTTCATGCAAAAATAGAATACAAAAATAAATATGAATTCATGAATCATTTATATTAATTACTATCCCAACAATCAATCACCGATCCAACCCCATTTTTAATCGACATTACTTCTTCCACTTTTCCTAACAGACCCAGACTCAAGTGAGTTAGAAAAGCTGGCAACCCCAGCTAATACACTTGTTGTGCTAATGCAATGAAACAGTCATTAGTAAGCGTCGACTCAACAACTTTTTGTTTGCTAACAGTTAATCGAACAGTGATTGCTTCTTGGCTTGTTGGCTCACAACTCATTAAAAACCTATATTAATGATGAACTTGTATATATCTACATGTTCATGTTTGCCTGGTACATCAGGTTTGAGTAAGTGAGCGTGAGAAAGTTTTTAATTAGGAGGTTTTAGGCGTTTCTTGTAGATAGCAAAAAGTTTAATGTTAAAGTTACTCGTACATTGAAATAAATGTCTATTAGGAATTTAGCGCTGAAGTTTAAAGTCGTGGTCGTGTTGCTTTTATTCATTTTTTTGTTTATTATGGTCACTTGAGCGTAAACCTGCCAAACAAGTAAATGATAAAGCTAAAAAATTGTTACTAACAATTTCTTATAAAAAGCTCATATCATTGCGGATAATATCATACCGGAAGCTGATTTATAAAATATCCAATAAGCCATAACTCGATAGAGAACCACTCACCGAAATCATTGAAAATAACGTTCCGGTCATCCTCTCCCTCATATTTGGTCATTAAATAAATCTAATATTTTATGGTAAACTATCAGCGCTTGCTTCTGACCTTGCAATAAAAACTTATATAATGAACAGTCCGCAGTACCAAATAAATAGGGTGTCGCAATAACAGGGGAAATATACCGCCATCACGGATAATGTGGCCATAATTTGATGCGTTTGGGGGACAATGGCCATTTTGAGCTTTTGTTCTTCGCCCATCATAGAATTATTGACAAAGTTTCGATATTATAATTTTATTATTCCCGTTTTATAGGCGTGTTTAGTGAAAATTATTGTCGCCGTAGTTTTGTATTGGTGTACCTAATAATTTGTTTGTTCTATTGGGAAAACATGCTAATAATTTTGTTGATCGAATCGCTTGGCCGTCAATTTATGGAAATTTATTGTTTTTACAAGGAGAATTTTTATCTTCATCAGTAGATAGGTAGAAAGATATTTTTTTATTACAAATAGTTGTTTGTTTATTATTTACATACAGCAATATTTAAAAAAAAAACATTGTTTATAGTTATACTGAAATTACTGAGCTAGCGAATTTTTAAATAAAGTTTTCTTGAAAATACTTTGTAATTTTTGTTTCAAAAATACCTCTAGAGCAACAAAAAGTGTGAGCAATTTAAAACATAATTACTTTTCAGAGTGCGTGCTGAAAGCGACCCCCCTCTTTCACCGAGCGATTGCGATAGTTTTACGAACAACTATTATTTAACCGTTACTCGTTGTAGCTACAACAGCTAACTCCACTTTTACGCTCCCACCATAAATATAGCCGGTAGTCCACCATAAATTAAGCACTCTATAGCATCGCTTGCCCAAAATTATTTAAGTGTTGCTAACATCGACGCTCGTTCCCCACGTTTTGGAGAATATATAGTTAACAGCGTTATTTATGCGCTGATTTATTTTATTTGCTCGACGTTAGTGTCGCTTTATACATTGTTGTTTATAGCTTTTTTGGATTTCTATCTTTCGCTTTCGATGGAAATTGGGGCTAATGTTATAGGACTGCGTAGTTGAATTTATTGTTCGGATCCAAAGTTAATGGTTGACGAAAACATTCTGTGATCAATGTTTATGCGACCCGCATATTAGTCAAATAATAAATAAACAAAAGTGGCAAGGGTTGAACTTAAACTAAGTTTGACCATAAGCACTTTAGTTTTAAAGCAGATCTTAAAACTTTACTTTTTTTCATCAACTACAAACAATCCTGACCATGTTTACCGTTTTATCGTCTATTGTCCTCTGACCTACCCTTAACCTTTAAACATACACTTAGAATTGTAAATAGAGACAGACAGCAAATAATACGAGGTATTTTACTTATTTATTTTAGGAATAAGTCATACCTACTTAAACTGTTAAGTGTGGTCACAAAACTGAAGACGAATTCTATACTATTCGTCAATTTAATATTTTTAAGCCTCACACAATATTTGTAATGCAGTAAAGCTTTTCAAATAAAAAAGCAAAAGCTAAATCTAATATCAATCAAATCACAAGAACACAATCTCACGTTAGACCAAATATAAAAATAATATTCTTCTCAAAAAGGATTTATCTCAAGTAAAAATTCTTTATAACAGTTCTCGGCAAGTTAAAAAGAAAATAAAGAAATGTTCTTCGGAAGCTCATAACCTTTAAAAAAGGTATATATTGTAAAGTTACAGGATGTCCGTATAAATTGAAAGAAAAACAGCTCATTTCAAATATTAAAACGCGGAAACTTGGTTTGGGAGTCCCTGGGTAAAAGGTAACGGTAACTTTGTTTCAAAGAGTTCTACTGGATCACGTACCAAATATATTTATAAAAAGGGAATAATTTAAGATCTGTATTGGTGTAAAGACCTTTAGTTTTTATACCTAACAAAATGACAATTGAACAGCACCTACCAACAGGGATGTAAATACAACTTTATGTCCATTATGGTAGGTACTTTTCAAATATTGTAAAGTGTAAACGCGGTTTTTAATCGTAAGTAATCTTTAATGGGAGAGTTAACAAGTAAGCAAATTACAACTAATACCTAATTAATAAATTAATAAAAATAAAAAAGTTAAATCCTAATTTAAATTAAAAAAAAACTCATCGGAGAGTTAATTACCTACAAAATTACGGGTATTTATTACTATTTATTTATTTATTCATTTAACAATTCGCTTCGGTTTTTCGTAACTCAGCTTTTAACAAAAAAATAAAGGGGTTACAAAATAATAATCTTTTTAAAATGAAGTTAAAATCAGTTTCATCTTTTATTCCACATTTTTATTTCATCAAGGTAGGTGAGTACAATTTTTCACAAGGCATCATAAACTAACATTTCCTTCTGCCCCACAGACCTCCAAAGGGCAGAACATCAAAAATATATCCCTCACAGGGTAGGTACAGTAGGTATTATGCAAAACTTGGAATTTCTCCCTCGGAGCTAATGTCCATAATCTGGCAACTTTTAATATGACAGTCCCGAATTTGACGGCCGTTATTCAAGAAATATATACTCAGGGGTGTCCCGCCACCTGTGAAAGTTTATTTCATTCAAATTATGCTGAGTTGAGTATTTGAGTGCCCTTGTGTGTCAAAGAGGAATGTTTTCTTATCTATAGAAACATGATTTAACATAATATACATATATCTACATAATTATTTTGATATTTTATGCTTTGAAAGTCATGTCAGTTATTATGTCAGTATCATGTACCATTTAGTTGTTATTTTTTCTGGAATCAGAAATACCTAGAAATTTTATCTCCGCAATAACGGATCATTGATAAATACTCAATTATATAAAACATTTTCATTTCAACTTATATTTTATAGTTTTCATATTGCTGCATTTGTTGTTTTGTTCAGTTTTAATTTTGTTTTTTTTTTCAACTTTATTGACATATTGTGTTACTAATAACTAGAAACAGCTATTATCTGACATTCTATGTTTTTATGATAATAAATTGATCAAAGATGTTTTAGATAATCAAATGATGATTGTTATTGTTACAAACATTTGCATGTATTTAAAACTACGAAGTATGATATTTTGGGGAGATTCTCTACAAAATTGCATCCAATTATAAATTATAGTCAGTAGCTAGGTATTATCACGCAGGGAAACTCCAAGCATAGCCCTCTCCATTGGGTGACTTTTAGCCTTCTAATGAGGCCCATTGTGAGCGACCCTAACCTCTTCACAAATGAAGAGATCCGCAGGAGAACCAAGGTAACCGGCATAGCCCTAAGAATTGCCAGACTTAAGTGGCAGTGGGCAGGGCACATTGCTCGCAGAACAGATGTCCGATGGGGCCGAAAGGTTCTGGAGTGGCGACCGCATATCGGAAGACGTACTTAGCGTTGGAAGGCCTCTCACAAGGTGGTCCGACGACCTTGTGAAGGTCGCAGAAACCCGTTGGATGCGAGAAGCACAGAACCGGTCGAAGTGGAGGTGCTTGGGGGAGGCCTATGTCCAGCAGTGGACGTCTTTCGGCTGAAATGATGATGAAGATGAGGTAGGTACTAAGGGGTCCCTGAACAGTACTGACGCGGTTACTGGAATTGTTAAAAATAGATGGAAAAACCAAGAAAAACAAGTGTAAGACACACGAAGTGTGAGACTGGCTACCACACGAAGTGTGAGACTGGTACGAAGGGTTCCGTACCATCATACAATAATTAACACCACATATTAAAAAAAACAGGTTTCTTGTATGACACAAGAACATAACATATTTCCTTTAATTTAATTTAATTTTAACCTTGAAAAAAAAACAGAAAAATGGGTAAGTATAAAAGTGATGCTTATTTCTAAAGACATCTCTTCCAGCTTGCCTGCGATAGAAAAGGAGGATAAGAAAGGATAAGAAAATTATAATTAATATTTTATTAATTATTTAGGCATAAGTTGTTATTTATGTACATTTCATTTTATGTCTGAATTAACATACTTTTTATACAAGAATTAGAAATATATACTTATACACTTTCTAATTCTTTGGCAGTCAAATCTTCAAAATTGAATTGAATTGACGTCTATTGGTAGCTTTTGATCTTATTTTTACTTACTAGGCTGTATTTACATAAACCCACATCGTCCCATGGGACTAGGTAGAGACCACAGAACGCCACCTGCTACGATGCTTACATACTCATTTCGCTTGGTGTACGTTCATACGTCTGGTCACACGCGCACGCCGGTGCCGGTGCCGGTGCCGGTGCCAGTGGCGAGTACTACGCGCATGACCTTTCTGAAGAACATCACCAGTAAGGTCACTAGGTATATATCCTTCTAGTGCGTCCTCTTTCGGCGTTTACACAAATAGAACGGTCAGAAGTTTTTGATCAAACCAAAATATTATTTTCTATCTAAACGGTAAGTATAAAAATGCACTGTAATTTGAAACAGGTTGAAAACAACATAAACCAGCATCCACTTCGCATTATTTAGGTCTTACTAAACAAATAAACTGATAGATAGAAATTTCATTACACAGACATTTCCATTTGTTTCGTAAATATCTTAAAACAATAAAACTTGATCGAAGCATCAAAGACCTTGTTCGTTAGCTCCGCTGTGGTTCGAATGGTTCTACCAGTCAGTCAACAGTCATCATAAACCAGTCATCAAAAAGATAAAAATAAAATTTTGATCGCGTCCAGACAAAACTTTTTTTAACGAATGAGAAATATTGTATCTTTATCCGTTTACTAAGTTTACTGGGGTAAAAAAGAAACAATTTAAATCGTCATTGGAAATCTTCAATTCAACTCCATTCTTGAATAAAACATTCGCACATTGGTGCCCCTTCCACACTGCCTATAGATTTCGATAGACGGATATATCATCAAACGGAAATAGCAGGAAGCAAGCATTATATTTTCAATTACATTATACTTGCATGAAATCTATTGCCAGGTTAGTTATTTTATTCTCGGAATTAACTCGAGCTTAAGTTCTGAAATAAAATAAAACTAGATCAATGGATAATTTTAAAGTCGTCTTCAAATTATTGACGAAAGGCTTATTGGACACTATAAAGTTAGCTCTAAAATAAAATATCAGATAGGTACATAAAATTCGTGTTTGAGCCTTGTTGGCTTCTAGTAGTAGGCTTAAGCTCTATTTACACGGTGCAAGTTTATTGCCTATGGCATACCATAAAATTGAAGCAACAATTGACTGGCACCGTCTAAACAACGCGCACAATTGTTGCATGATACGGGTAAGTTAGTTGCTATTCAAAACTTACTTTTAATTGTATGTGCTGTCTATGGCTGTTTGCACCTGTACGGTGTAAACAGCACGTACAATTAAATCGCATTCAGTTTTGATATGAAAAAAATTCTTTCATTCAAACATGCGCGAACGAAACAATTTAAAAAAAATCTTGAGAAGACGTTCAATAAAATGAATGAAATATTTGGCAGCGAAAATACGGGCATTACTTGAATCAATTGTATAAGGACGTGCAACTCTGTGTTTAGACGAGGCAAAACAGAAGTCGTATGCAATTATTAATTGGCAAAACTTGCATTCAATTATTGTATGTCATTTTATGTAAATCGAACGCGTGTAAATACTTGCATGCAATTCTTGAATGACAATATTTGAGCGTGCTTTGTGGCATGCGATGATTGCTTTTGAACGTTCCAGAGACTTGCACGACGAACGCGCGACGTAACATCGACTATTTTTTAATAAAAATGTAAATACTTCGTAGCATTTAAGCAGGTTTAAATGTTGGCGACATATACGAGTAAAGTCTACAAAGTAAATAAATATTAATTACAAAACGAGTATATCTAATTTCAAAATCGTTCGACTTTGCGTTTATAGCGCACATTCGTGCTAGGCCCACGGATCACCAAAACACCATTAAAACCGTTCCTATTTACGCTACAACTATCACAATAAAAAGCTATTTTGAATATAGGTCAGTCGTCCCATCGTAACTGGCGAAGAGTCAGCGAGGCCGATTGATAAATGGCTTCCTACACGAAATACAGGGGGCTACATAACAGAATCACGAGTTGACATTGTGTAGGCGTATAAAGGACCACTTCAGCCGTGATACGATGACGAGGACTGTGGAACTTGGGACTACTTATCTTATTATGTGCCTATGTACTTATTACACAAACATAAAGATAAGTGGTCAAACTTATACGTCTTAGGCTTGTTGTCAACCTACGCAACCTTGTGGACTCACAAAATAACAAAATAGAAAATATTCAACAAATAGACTCTTTGTTGAATATTTTCTATTTTGTTAAGTGCCTGGTACTTGTTGACAGACCTACATTGTCCTCCCATTCCTATATTCGAAATATTCTGGTAATTTGAAAATATTGGAAACCCAATTATTTTTAAAACTGTAACCGTGGAATTACTTGCCGGCCCTTTTCCATAGGAAACGACCAATTGAAACCGTGTACCTAGCTTCTGACGTTTTATACGTGCCCATGAGAGGAGGCCTGTGTCCCAGCAGGGACACAATATCCAAAACTAGTTAAAAACGCTTTAGTAAGTCACGTCGCATACGAACCAACATTAAAATACTAGTGTTTTGATATTCTGGCTACTCATTAGTGATTTAATTCGGAACACTTTACTTTGAGTAGCGTCGTGGACAATGGGTCCTAAAAAGCCATAATATTTGGACCCGCCTGTTATGTACCTACATTATAATAATAATAATATAAATAAATAAAGGAATAATATAATAATAATATTTATTTCATCAAGTAAAATGACTCATTCGTGTTAGTAACAATATTCCTTACCGCTATGTTAGTATTCCTATTCTAATTATGTAGTCTAAAATCATGACTATACGTGAATCACTGCCACACGCCTATCACCGAGGTGGAGAGCTTGCAGCAGCGACTCACGTACAGACATTTATAATGTTGTTGTTTCCAAACATATATAAACTCAATGGTAATAGGTAGGTAGATTTTGTAACCATATTTTGATTTAAAAGAGTGTCCCTGGAGTTTCTTGCCCGTTCTTCTCCATAGGTAAGATACCTACTACGGTTTGGAATGGGCAACTAGATTTAGCTTTCTGCCTGACCGACCCCTTGACAATTCAAACGTCATCTAATTTAAATATATTATTATGCTTTGAGTTTCAGTTAGGAATGTATTACATATATAACAGAACCGCTCCGACACAGCAAATTCCTTGTCATTCAAGTTAGGATTTCAAATCCATTGATACAAAGTATATTTTACGATGACAATACAGAATAGTCACACGTCGCGTCGACCGTTGCTATGCTACGTTGCTATGGATGCGATTGGTAATATCTACCAATCATATTCATTGGTCCACATAGGATAGCACTGGTGGAAACGGGTTCAACTAAGCTATGTTTTTTATACGGAAGGATGCGTGCCATGGATGGGAGCTATGGATGCGCGAGTGGGGTAGCTATGTGCAGAGCAGAGTAGGTACTCTCCATGCCTTCCTTACTATCGATGCATTGCATAGCTCGAGGTGCGCGAGTTCCTCGCACAGCTACCACACGGTGGCGCATCTTCATAGCACATCTTACTCGCTCTGCTAGCACAGCTTAGCATTAGTGGACACGGTCGCACAGTTTCGTAGCTTAATTTCCATATCCTTGCAGCATAGCTGCATTACACATCTCTGGTGGAAAAGCAGCCTCAAGCGAGCAGCTGCCCTCCCCGCTGAAGAAACTTCTGCAAGCGGTATGCATGCTGACGCCTGGTTCGCCCGTAAATTCTCACACTCACAAATATTTGCAAACCGGTCCATAAGCTTAAAACAAGCTGATGGCGCGTGGACGGTGAGGTGAGCTAGCCAGCACCGAGTGGTCATCTTGCTGCCGGCGCATTGGCGACAAGCGCAAGAAATTTTTCGAGGTGGTGACGGGCGGTTACTGCGCTGGAGCGGTGAGATTATTATGTGTGATGACCTTTATGCGACATGTTTTGTTACTCACATATAAATCAAAACCTATAGGGTACTTCTCGTTGACCTAGAATCGTGAAATTTAGCAAAGGAAAATTTTAAATTTCAGTAAAGGAAAAAGTTCGAAAATCGTTAATTTTTAGTTTCATCACATTTTTTTTTGTGATTAAGAACTTACATTTGCAGTTGGAGAACAGACCGTGACACATATCTATGTATAAGAGAACATATTTTTAACTCATTATCCTAAGCAATAGCCTTTTGTCCGGGTCGGCCTCCAGTCTAACCGGATGCAGCTGAATACCAGTAATTTACACGGAGCGACTGCCTATCTGACCTCCACAACCCAGTAACTGGGTAATACCCCTTGGTAAGACTGATTCAAAAATCCACGAATGATTACCGGGACCAGCGACTTAACGTGCTTTCCGATGCAATATTTAATAATTTATTAACATATTCTCAACTATAAACTTAGATTTGTTCTTGGGATAAATACATTCCAAATACGGAACCCTTCATAGTGCGTGGTCGACACGTACTTGGGTGGTCATGTTTATTTAAGACGTCTATTAAATGGCTCGCTCTTCAATGTGATAGAAGTTGGTTTTGCGTGTAGAGGTAACCAACACCACTTTAACACGTGTACGGTATTTCTACCTGATAGAAGTAAAGTCCTTGGGGTGAGAGTGTAGAACCAGCTAAGGTTCTACACTCTCACCCTAGGACTGCAGTTTCTGTCACAGTAGGCGTTCCATCCACATTGTACCTAAAACTATTCCTGAGCTATTTAAGGCATGAACCAGAGTCCCCTACTTGTTTGGTCCTAAATGTTCTGACTTAAGTTTGGCATACTTTGAGCTACTTACAAACTTGTGTGTCGGTCAACTTTTACAATAACCCTTTATCATCACTTAACTGCCTATTTGAGCCTTGTTTTTTTACTTGAGTGAGTTGTGGAACTAGCTGGAGCTTCATAAATGGTGACGTTGAAATAACTACTTTTTAGGTCACATGCACTAGATTTCATTACCCCCGCTACCCACTCATAGACATTTGAAAACGCACACATGCCTGTCATACCATTAATACCTGGGCTTTATCACTACATATTATTAAACAAAGTCCACCCGGCGGATGGAGGATGGATTTTCATGCGGTTTTCTCTAATGGACAAATAATATAATAAACTGATATTGCGACATAATATTTGTCAAAAAAATCACATTTGTCACGTTGACGTCACAAAAAAAATCACATTTGTCATGTCTCTTTTACAGGTGCTATTTAATGGGCGTATTAGTCGATTCGCACGAATTTACTCGCCCGAAACGGACGAACCGTCTCTTTTGAATAATAATTATATTGTTTTTTCTATAGGCGACTCGCACAAAGTTACAGTTCAGGTTTTATAATATTTAACTCTTATCACTTTTGTACGCTAGTGTCCTTTTTAACCGCCGACAAAAACAGAGGGGTGTTATTTCAACACTATTGCATAACATTCAAAATTGACCAATTGCCTAATAGATATTTCTGGAGTTGTCGACTCGGTTATAAATAGATAAATTAACTTCGTGCGAGTCGCTTATAGAAAAAAAAACAGGTAAACAGCTAACAGAACTTGATTCAGTTCTGTTATTCTATTTCTATTCTATTAGCAACTTTGTGTAGTGTTTGGGTCACCACGATATAGGCTTTGCCTAGTTTGGGACCCGCTGTTAAATCGGTCTAAGTTTTCTCTTGGTTAAAACTGCATTCTAATACTTGTATGTTTTATGAACATGTGTAAGTTTTAATAAACTAATTTGAATTTGAAATATAACACCTACCTATCTAGCTGAATCTTGGTAAAAAACTAATAAAGACGACATCAAAAGTCCCTTGATTTAATGGACAATAGGAGAAGGAATCAATTTCACGCGCTATCTATGTAGGTGCGAATTCGTTTCGGTCTAAAGAGCCGTCAACACGCTCTCTGGGATCTAGTTATACTGAAAGATATTGGTGCTACTTTTATTATTGGCGTTATAGAATCACGTGAAGTGTGATTTTATATAATGAATACAGTATTTTTATCTCCGAAGCGACGCGTGCTTTATTTGTGGTTACTAAGTGTCCAACCACGCTGTGAATGTTGTGTTCGTAAGCGCAGGATCTCACTGTACCGTCCGAGACAATGACGAAGTCGGAAGTGTGTGTACGTGTGCATATTTTATATGCTGACGCTACTCGTCTTCACGCACATATTCACAGCGTGTTTGACATAATAATGTCATAATAATAAACGAAAATCACCTACTATAAAACTAAAAAAAAATAATGAAGTTAATAAATAAAAAAAACCTTCTCAGCCGAGGATTTGAACTCGAGAGCATCACATTGCTAAGCCGCAGTGTAAACCACTAGACCAACTTACACGCCATTTACGTTTCGTTACAAAAAACTTAAATAGGTTTGATGTCGTTACCAATAGGGGTAACCTTTATTATGAAGCGGACTGTACACTTGCTTACCACAAACGAAGCGCGCGTCACTTCGTGAGAAAACAATAGTATTACTGATATTAAATTATTGTCTAGTGATTAAGATTGGCGTTGTCTATCAAATTCCGGCGATGCCAAGCCAGTCAGCATCTCTATCATTGTTTATAATATAAAATTCGAACTCTATAAAATATGTCGCACATCACTACTTGATAAGGTCAAGTCATATAAACTTGCGGAGCAAATTACAAACCCACATAAATGTAACTCGGCTATTTTATGGGGCTTCGTACCCAAGGGTACGCATGGGACTGTGGGTACTACTATGTGTTTCTGTGTTGCTAGGCTATTTTTCCGCAACTGATACCTAGATCTTTTTCTGACATGTCGCTTGAATCTTACCCGGTAATATGCTTGGCATGAGTCAAAATACATACGATAGGTGTCAATTTGTTAAGAGTACCTTCATACCTACATGTTGTTATTAATGTGTTATGAATATATTAGTACGCTGATACACAAGCATATTACTCCTTCTCACAGAGAGGATGTCTGTGTCCCAGCAGTGGGTCATTATAGGCTGATTGTGATGCGATGATGACATAAGGACAAACATGAATGGACTTGCTGACATAATATCTTGCGCGTTCTTGTATGAATACACATGTTTAAGCAAAACAAAAATCTTATCTTTTCTTAGAACACTGGATTTATCGATTCTTTTAAGGTGTCTGCGCTAACATTAAAATCACTCTCCCCTATAAGAGCATCCCTGAGACAATAAATGCCCACATTATACCACAGATGTCCTACAAGCTTCGCTTATTAAAATTAACAGTGGTGTAAAGAAGGGAGCCGTGAATGTAATGGCGTGTTCCAACTTAACTGAGCCGTCATTCCAGTGCTTAATTTCTTGGATATGTTTTATTATTTGTTGTGGTTTGTGACACCTTTTCACTAAAGGAAACGTATGTTAATTAGTTTACCCATATAAAGGACAGGTAAAGTATTTGTGTGGTCATGGTTTTCGGACCTCAGGTCTATATTATATCTATTTCATACTTACCCAGAACTTGTCACAGACATTTAAAAGCAAACCGAAATTTTAAAAAAACTTTCGTCAATAAAGTAAGTTTTTTGTCTAAAAATAGACTCTTGGGACATAGTCCATTCAAAAATCGTTTTTACCAGAACACTTCGGACCACAAAAAAAGACGCAACGTGCAGTTCAAATGCTGTTGGAAAACTGAATTTTGACGATATCTCGTTACTGCACTATGTCATAACACAAAAAGTAACAGAAAATCTATATAATCCAATGCACAATGTATACATAAATAAATGTACTTTCCTTCTTTCTTTCTATACCTTAGCCATGAAAAAGATTTTTTTGTCAATTAACATCTTGGTTCTTTTGCAAAGTGACATTACTAGGCGCGGTCTAGCGATATATTGTTAGACTGCATACATTTAGCGTTACTTTTACAATATTATATTTAGTAAGTAAACCTTCTGTTCTAATTTATTCACCTCTATAATATCGACATTGGTCTCACGTACGTAAATTATACATTTATAAATACATAAATCTTCGCTTCTGTGATTTGTAAATACCAACGTGATTCGAATTTCGCACGTGATTGTGGCCCGATGTGTAATAAAAGGCGAATGTACCTATGTATATGGTAATCATTGTAATTTAATAGGTTATTATTAATGATAATAATATTTAGCTATTATCCAATAAATAATAAATAATATCATATAATTTTACTGTAGAATTGACATAATTATTTTGTTTAGTTATGTGGGATTTATTTGTGCATGCCGCATTTCTGGCGGGTTTCCCATCTCTCCACTAGTCCAATGCCTACTCTATGACGCATATCCGGTACGTCTCTTAAATCCTTCACGTCAGGGCACGTATTCTCTACCATTCAGCGCCTCTCAGTCTACTCCTTGATATGCAATGGCCTATGTAGCACCATGAAGCATGAGGCTTCAGGGGCTAGTGCTTGGGGTTCATTCGATTAATCGAGTCTGGTCAAACCACACTGGAGTCGGTGCATTTCATTCATCATTTATTCGGCATTTCTCGCGGGCAGCTACAGATATATCTACAATCGCGAAGCTCAGCTGCTTTTATTAAAAAAAAAATGGTTTTTAACTAAATAATTGGGTTATAATTAGATTTTCACATAAAGGTGCAATCAGCGATTACTTGCCTCGGTCGGTAAGGCGAACCCTACGACCTAAAACTAATATATCTATTTCTGAAAGACTATACTAAACTGTACTAAAATGGTTTCATATGTATTTTCTGAGAATTTCTTGAGACGTCTTGTATTCGTGCGATTCAATAAATCTAGATATTTCTATAAAAACGTTATGGTGAAGTTGAGATGAAACAATGAATATACTGTTCGAAATGCTTTTTAGCAGATAACATTTTATTTATAGATACTTATGCAAATTCTCGTCACAAAGTATTATTTATATTCTGTGGTTGTAAAGAAAGTTACTGTTGAATCACTACCTGCACCGAATACTTTTTTACTTACTCACGTTATCAATATGTAAGTATTTGCTTAAAAGTATCTGAAGACCAAATAACCTACACATATCCTGCTTGAACAAATCTCTACTACATTTAGATATATTTTTACAGGACGCTTAAAAAGCGTGCCGTATAAAAAAATGTAAGCTTGTAAAAATGTACAATACCACGGAGCCAACTCACAAACATGTTGTCACTCTTTTACTAGCAATCCGTTGAAACGACACATTTTGCGTCACCGATGGAAACTTAACGCATTTTGTGTGTCCACTCTCCATCGGATAGGCTCACTGAGCGTTTTATGTCAGCGCAGTTTGTCGCATTCCGACGAAATAAACGCCCGCCTATCAATTCCACGTAAAATGGCCGCTCTCCCTACTACGTTTATACCTTTTGTATTGTTATTCACACCTCGACTGTTTTTATTTAACTTAGTTTACGAACTAACTTACTGTTTGTTAACCAAAAGTTTTGATTGAATTTTGAAATTAATTTCAGGGAACCGTGTAAACAGTCTTTTAATGTTTGGTTAAAAATATATTGAAAAGTAAATGAAGTAATAATTGTTCAAGGTGACCGGAGCTTAAAGAAAGTAAATCTGCCGGTCGATTCTGTAAAAATCTCACCGTGAAAACTTAGGTGAAGTGAGTTTGTTTTTGCTAGGAATTGACACTATTGACAGCTCACTCCACGAGTCCACGCTCACTTCACCTAAGTTTTCACGGTGAGATTTTTACAGAATAGAAATGGCTGCGAAATCGTTTTTCGTTATTGTTAAAATATCATCAAATCTAGCAAAAGATCTAACTATGTTATTAGACAAATAAAAACTATAACAACAATTTATTGCTATAACATTTTTTTTTTGTACCCAGAATGTATTTTTTACCCAAATCGTACTGTAATATTGTTCTGCTGGATTAGAATTCTTTCTTTAGAAATGTTTATAATAATCATAGCATTTTCAGCTTTGTTTTGATCATATCTGCTCAAGAAAATTCAATTATCGAAGGTATAATTAATAATAGCGCAAAATTAAGTTATTTCTAAAATTAATCACAGTAGCTGTCTGAACTGTGAAACAATTTAGAAAAAAGACGTATTATATTGTTATTTCTCCACAGCTTTTTATTGGAAAATATGATAATATAAGATGGGACATATTGCAAATGACTTTAAGCTCGTAACTCAACATGAGAGCGTTATAATATCAAATGACCTATGACAAGTTTATTGCCCTTTAAAAAACCCATTCAACGATGTCAATGAAGGATAAAAATGCCCCTTTTCACACGTTCGTGGAGTCCATTATATTTTGTAGCCATTGTTTTGAAGCTCATTCATCTTTTTTTAAATACATTACAGTTTTCATTGTTCTTTGTTTATTTATTAATTATCGCATTTTTTAGATCTTTTTAAAATTGGTTTGTGTTTATCTAAAAGGTTATTTGAGTACAATTTCGATCGCATTTCGCCAGATGCTTCATGCTAACTAAAAATTTTATATTACATTTTATTATTCTTTCTGTCAATTTGATGCGCCAGATTAAACATAATAACAACACTGATGATAGTACTAAGTCTTTATTACTAAACTCATTTACTCTTTATCTTAAACCTCAAATTATAAACTAACTACCTTCAAAGACAGGGAATAACGATATTCTCCCGTTTGTTATTCTGCCGGGGCCGCGGGGCTCGGAAACGGGATCTTTATGTACCAATATAAATAGGCTTTTAGTAAGCAATGGGCTATTAATGTCCCATTGGCTTGCAATTGCCCGATCGATGTTATCACCAAACGAGGCCCGTAATCACCACAGCCTGTATATTTCGGAGGTCACTCGGTGAATAAATATCACTTTCGTTAATCACATACTAGGCGTTAACTACAGGTTTACTTGTTTTGGTAAGGAATTAGGTATGAGGAGTTTGTATAGTCAGCGTTTTAATATTATGGATAAGAATTTCTATGGTTTGTTGATTTTAATGTTGAGTTGTAGGCTAAGGTTGAGTAAGGCGAACAAGCAAAAAGGCAAATATAATATTTTAGTTATCATTGCAGACTTTATTGTAAGTAAATACATCCATTTTCATAATAATAAATAAGATACATTAATGTTGTAGCGTTACAAAGTTTCGATGTTCTGTTATAAATTGATGAATCTAGCATTCGCAGTCTATCGGGAGTTTTGCAAGCGAGATGTTTTTGTGTGGAAATAAAATAGGATTTCTAAATAAAACCTCGAGAACGAACCCTCCATTCAGCGAGGCAAGTGACTTGAGCAGTCGCTTCAAAACTTTGTTTTATTGGAATACGTAATCTTTGTTGTAATTAAATAAGTAATAATTAGTAATTATAATTATCTTTAGTAAATTCATACCCACGCCACTAACTCGTATTTCTTAATTTAATCTTTTATACGCCTTACTGTAGGCTGGAAAGTATCTTTTACAAAGCACTTAGCAAATAACAAAGTGTTCCCTCAGGCAGACCTACATAACATCAACCTGTACCTACCGATACCACACCATGTATACACAAGAGACAGCGTTAATATTGCGCCAAAAAAGCCGCCGGCGTAATTGATGGCAAGTGAGCGCCGACCCTACATATCACGTGCTGAGCCCGATAGGAATTCAATTACGGGTTGAATTACCGCCAGTGTGCGCCGCGGTTTAAACTAATAGCTGTACATATCATACTACGTGGCATTCTGTAAAAAAAATGTGGAGTCGTGTATGCATTATGTTATAAATGGGAACGGATTTGATTTCAATGGTTTTTTGTATTTTCGTTCAATATCTACTGTGAATGAAATGCTTTTTCCTTTCATATCTGAAAAACAATTTCGTGTGTGATTACTGTAATAATATCGATTCCTATAATAATACCTATCGTTTTTTTAAACTTGCGCAGCTGATGCTCATCGGTAGGGCATTACATTACACGATCGCTGTATAATTATTATCAACATCAGATGTAATCCAACCAGAAATGGACCAAGTTGTCTCTGAGCAAAACTTTACCACAGTTCTATCGTCGCACAAACATAGAATTTAATGAAACACTCTCATAATATTACTAAAATCCGCGCCCAACTTATGAATATTCACGAAAATCAAGCAAAACAAGTAAATAGAAGTCGTGGCAAGTTGCTGAAGAGGGGCTTGTGACGTCATAACGACGGTAGTTGATAGTTGTAGTGTTACAACCCGCCGGGGGGCTATCTAGGCGGGATTGCCGACGCACAAACTGGGACATAGTTGAGCCATCAATAAAATATTACTGGCTTACTATTTTGTTTCTTTTTTGGGATGAATGTTGGGAAGGTTTTCAGTTTTTGGAAAGTTAGGATTTCTTGCAGTGAAAGCTAAATAGGAATATACAGAGGCCATTTAAGATGCTCCAAAGTATACAGAAACTGGCCTAGCAGCCATCGATCACTGGTAATATATTATTTTTTATTTGTTAGTTTTTGCAGTGTTTTTTCTTTCATAAAAACGTTATCTACAACTTACGTAGACATTGAACACAATATTTGTTATGGGTCTACCTGTTTTATTTAAAAAGCATAAATTACTAATTGAAACATGCTTATTGTTGTATAAAACAAACAATCATAATCAGATTGCGTGTTGTTGAACTGACACAATAATATTAGAGGTATAATGAGACATTATTTCGCTGGTATTATTTGTGTCAATTCACAATAATGATTTGAATTGGTTTTCCATTATCTGATGGATTCATTATTATAATCAGTGTGACAATACTAAAAACATTTTAATTAGAGGATTAGTACCTAATTACACAATACACATACTAACAGTTTTATTAGTAGGTACTGAAGACAATAGATGGCGTTCCAGAACCGTCATGAAGATAGCAATGCGTGGGCGGCATTGCTGACATATTGCAACCAGGTTTTCGTTCCCTTTTCTTGCGGACACCGACGATTTAACATCTACCTAAAATATGTATATTTTTAATTAAATATTTTATCAGTCTTTTTTCCCACTAGATAAAGGTTTAAGGTACCATAGAGCACGGGATCGCCCCGCCGGCAGCGTCTACAGACGGCACTACTTATAAAATTCGCGGCGCCGAAAGTGCGTTGAGCGCACAACTTCTGTCACAGACCACGAGCAAACCGGCATAAGCTTGGTTTAAATGGATAGTGTTCACAATTCCTCGTTTAGCAGCGACCGCCGAGGCCCCTTGGTCTGTACTTATTTCTGCTTAAAAAAATTTTTTTGCTTTGCTAACTACGTGAGCAAAGGTATACGTGAGTGTCAATTTTGTGGAGAGAGCCGGTATTTTATTAAGCGTAGTACCGCGATATTATAGGTTAATAGATCTCGTCGGTTCTCGGTACAGCTCCATGGACATCGACGTCAAAGGCACACACAGCTATGCCAAATTTTAATCTCTATTCATGTAGCAAAATGCTTTTTTTTATGTTTATTTTGTTTTGTTGTTTACTGAATGTCTTACGTTAAATAATTTTGCATGCCGTACGGTAAAATGTATCGGGACTCTCATGGAAATTACCATCATATCTGTATACCTACATTATGGGCAAATAAATGATTTCTATTTCTATTTCTATTTCAAAAACTTTACAGAAAATTCGGAGTGTTGAGAGAAAACGGTGGACCAATTTAAAGTTTATCTTCACGCCAACCCGCTTGGGCTGTGTAAAACATTTAATTTGAAACTACGTCATACAGATATTATACTAAACGAGAGACGAATTATGTTATAAATGCGTTTGAAAAGTTGGTGCACAGTTCCGACTTTGAATTAAATGCACGAATATAATTGTGTCAAAATAATTAACACCAGTTATAATTTTAAAGTTTTAAATGGATAAAAAAATGTGAAATGAAATGAAATTTATTTGCCAGAATATAGGTGCTTACATGATATGGTAAAATAATTATAGTTTTACTATATTCGACTTATCAGTCGTGCAAATATTTTTAGTACATGCATAATAATATCATTTAATGTCATCACAGTCATACACAATAATACATCATTGTCATACATAATAGAATTTACAGTCTTGCTTCGATTAGTATTAGTTAGGAACATTAATTACATTATAAAAAATAATTATTAAAATAAGTAGTTAGTAAATTAGCTATTTTTAGATATAAAATTATATTTCATGGTTACGACAATTCATCAATGATTAATTTATAAATAATGTCAATTTAAATTTAAATAAGTCTTCATTAATTTATGTACATCATGTTTGTTTAAAATTTAAATAATCATCTATTGAATAAAAACATCTGTCACAAAGCCAATTCATTAAAGTTCTATTAAATTCTAAGTTATTAATTTTTCTTATTTGTGGCTCATAGTTATTCTTGTTATTTGGGCGTAATGTGCAATGTTGAATTGCAAATATACGCGATTTCATAAATTCGTTTTAACTTCAATTTAGTTAACAGAGTAATGTAAGCAATTCCAATAAATATTTTAATTAAACTACTCAAATAAATGTTTTAACGATAAATTATTTTATTTCTGTAAGAAGGTTTGTACAAAAACTTTTACACGTCAATCATATTTTTAAAACTAGAAAAGGTCGGCGTTTTACAATTGTTTACATCTATATATCTATCTATCTATCTACCAGTGATTATCAGTGTAGATGACCAAGCGTATCATCGCAATTTAAATTTTGTCATAAATGGAGTTGTAATTTGTGGAGTCAACTATTAGCAACTGTACTATAAAAATTGCACTTATTATCGTATTATCTATATGCCTCTATAGAGGTATGAGGAACAGGGTGTAAAGTTCACTCAACCTCCATAGAAAAGGGAGGATCCTCCGACCAGACGGGTGTTGTGTCTGGCGGGCAACTGCCCATTGATTCATGTCGGGCCGTTGTATCTATGCTAGTTGCGCGGTAAACTCTGCTTGCGCGATGCAGGATTTACGTGACGTCAGTATGACGCGTTGTTTGCATGTGGCGTTGTAGATACCGCTACATCACTCCCCCCCGGAGACCGGAGGTCGATAGTGGGCTGAGTCTTGTATCTTGCGATGCTTGCCAGCCTGCCAGGCCAACTGTGGTTCCAGTGAGTCGGAAACGGTTGCCGCATAGTTCACGGTGAGTCGGAACTGTCTGCGAAGATGTCCCCAGTGAGTCGGGGTGGCGCTGCGTTATGCTCCAGTGCGTCGGATGTAGTACAGCGCCGAGTTGAGGCTGGCTGCTGCGTCGACCAGGAGAGGAATTGAGCTCTTCTTGTTGACCGGCCGAAAGTGCAGTGTGCTGTGCCGAGGTTGCTGATGAGGCTGAGGGTGATGACCAGGTATGCGCGGTCGCTGCATGCTGGTGGTCAGGATACCCGTTGAAGCCGTGGGAGCTGGCTGGCTGGGTGACTCGCCGCTAACGCTTGCGGGAGTGATGATGATGACGTCACGCTGAAGTATTTGCACGAAGGCTGCGCTGACGTTCATGTTCGGGGTCACCAGTATAGAGGTATGAGGAACAGGGTGTAAAGTTCACTCATACTCTATAGAAAAGGGAGGATCCTCCGACCAGACGGGTGTTGTGTCTGGCGGGCAACTGCCCGTTGATTCATGTCGGGCCGTTGTATCTATGCTAGTTGCGCGGTAAACTCTGCTTGCGCGATGCAGGATTTGCGTGACGTCAGTATGACGCGTTGTTTGCATGTGGCGTTGTAGATACCGCTACACCTCCACCTGTCAAACTAGACACTAAAATGCTTTTTAAATAATGTTAATAACGTGTTAACTAATGTCGACGTGTTGTGATTCTTGGCGATTTTAATTTGGGTTTTATTGACTGGAACACGAGTGACGATGACCGACATCTCTCACCATCAAACTATGAAAATTCACTGGGTTACTCACTGGTAGACTTTTTATCAATTAATGAACTCCATCAATTTAATACTATTCCTAATGCTGACTGCAGAGTTTTAGACTTAGTCTTAAGCAACATATCAGATGTAACAGTGAATAAGCCTAGTGACCTGCTCAGTAAACTGTACTCTCATCACCCAAACATACTTATCTCAATTCCATTCTCTAACGTAAACGTACTCTACATCTAATAAGTGATGCATATAAATAAATCACTAACCAATTCAATAACGCTGAATAATATAAGACTCAAATACCAACAGATACATGAAGAAATAACTACGAAATATCAAACAAAGAAAAATTTCTCAAACCTTTGATTTTTCCCACCCAACCTCGTAAAGCGCGAAAAAGTCAACATTTCAACGTCTCAAATAAACGCAAACAGACATAGACTTAAAAGCGATCCCGTACGAATCGATATGAATATATAAAAGGTAATACAAAGACGTCAAAAGGTAAGGATGAATATTTGAGAAGTTCAAACGTAGGGAATGCTGGGCGGGACGTGTGCGGGCACTTTTATTTGATATTTTCATTTTTTGCTGCGACTTTGTGCGCGTAATTGACATAAATTGAGCGAGATGATACGGTGAGTAGGGGAGCCTCGCGTTACTGACATGGAGGGACTGCCTCGGGCAAGCCCTTAATGGTGCTGTGATGGACCGCTTATTGAAGCTGATGGGCTTAATGCGGCAAACCGTATTAGTGTAGTGGAGGATATGGGCGAGGGATTAAGTGTAGTCTTTTGTTTTTTTCATACCTGGGTGTTACTTTCAAGCTAAAATGATAGAGTATAAAGTGATTGAGGATCGTAGCCACGTACTTAAATAATTATAGTTGATTACCTAACTATACTCTTCATCTTCACTATCAGTATATTTGATGCGTCGCCGCGTCGTCAGAAACAGAAAGAAAAGAAAGAAAGAAAAAGTATTTATTGCGACTCGTACAGGAAGATCACAAACTAAACTAAATACAGCAAAATAAAAAACCAAGTTATTATGTATATAAAAAAGTAACAAAAGAAAAATGAAACAGAAAGTCCTATACGAGGCCAAAAGGCTCCTATCTCAGCATGATGCTACAACATTTAAAAAAATAAATGTTGCAGCGCTGGTATTCTGATAGGGCCCGCTGTGATGTCACGGGCAGTTACAGAAATAAATATAAATAGTACGTAGATAATAGCAAATAATAAAATAAAAAATAAATATCTTTCAATCAATCACTTAAAGAAAAACCAGTTAAAGAAAACACAGCTCTAACGTTTGTTTTTGTGTCGGTTAGGAAACTGACCGAAAATAAGAATTAAAGTATTAATTAAACAATTCGTTTTGTTGTCAAGGATCATCAAAATCTCCCACAAAATTCCGTCTTATCAAACATCAGCGGAGAGCTCTGAGACCTAAATCACTCAAAGCTTTACAATGGCTTGGGGCTGTACGTATCCGTTTAATTCGTCCTTTATGAAGTACTCAATGTTTAGGACTGTTTTGTATCCTAAGCTGAGCTCTGTGTCCCGACACGTTTCAGCATTATGCTGTAAATGTTTCAGCTTGTGTACGTTTGTCTTAATTTGCATTTACTTTGAGTGTTTGTGGTTTGAGATGCTCGCTATGTGACGGCTAAACCTCTTGTATGTTCTGCGGTTATTCTGAGTTAGTGTTTTATGTCTGACCGATGACCTTTTGTAATCAAAAGTTGTTTGAATATACCTACTGACAAAAACAATTAGGGTTGCATATGCAATTAGTTACTTATGAGTTCTAAAGCCTGGTTAAAGAAGAAATAGTAGGCACTTTTGATAAATATAATAAAAATATAAGTAAAATAGCTCATGAGAATGAACTTAAAACAATAACATTAACAGAAAAAAAATACAAGGAAAATGCAAACACAAACAAGAATAGCAGACAGAGAAAGAAAAACACAATAAAAATACACTTCTATCCAATAAACTATGGACGAAACTGTCGGCACGTAAAATTAAATATACTGCATTATTTCCTCGCAGTGATCAAATATCCCAGATATCCGCAACGCGTGGATACCGTAATAATGTCAAACTGAAATATTTTTAATGAACATGGCTTTGTCCGGCGTTGCGCGAACGTGTGAACACCACGACCTGAAAACGTTGCCCTGTCTCAGCAATATTAACATTTTAGAAAGATATATTTTTGTGACTGCAAAAGAATATAATGCTGCTGAGTCAGACCACACCTCATCACTTCCTGGGAGTACTCGAGTTCATAAGGACAATCATTTTTAATCGAAATATATAATTCATGGTACTGTGTTAGATCCCTCTGAGTTTACTTTCTCTGTCTTCAAATAACAAGTTTTTATTTATTTAATAAAGCCATTTTGCGATGAGGCTGTATTGAGGCATGTTTTACGATTTTTTAAATAGACACGTCATTAATATAATTTACAATGAATTTTAAACTTTGTTCTTTTACTACTAGTAGTCTATACAATAGAATCATAATATACAGTAATGCATAATTACAAAGTAAAATATATTCATGTTCAAGGCTAAGAAAAGGCAGCCGCTTTCATCGCGGATCTCAATTGTTAATGGAAAACGAGTTATAACGGTTCTCATGAAAGATGACCGTGCGAGTTCAGCCGAGCATTAGGATTTATAAGCCTTTCACTGTGGTACTGCGTGACTTTCAGCAATAAGTATTAACGTTAACAGCTACGTACACTTACCTTGTGCTGATGTGGCAGATTATTTTCAATACTTTTGCGGTATACTGGGGTATTGACCGCCAAGTAAAAGGATCTGGTTACATTTTTTTTCTTGTACTGTTAATGTCCATAAAAAAAAAATTTGTACCAAATCTCCATGCAACTGATGTAATATAGTGTAGCGGTATCTACAACGCCACATGCAAACAACGCGTCATACTGACGTCACGTAAATCCTGCATCGCGCAAGCAGAGTTTACCGCGCAACTAGCATAGATACAACGGCCCGACATGAATCAACGGGCAGTTCCCCGCCAGACACAACACCCGTCTGGTCGGAGGATCCTCCCTTTTCTATGGAGGTTGAGTGAACTTTACACCCTGTTCCTCATACCTCTATACTGGTGACCCCGAACTTGAACGTCAACGCAGCCTTCGTGCAAATACTTCAGCGTGACGTCATCATCATCACTCCCGCAAGCGTTAGCAGCGAGTCACCCAGCCAGCCAGCTCCCACGGCTTCAACGGGTATCCTGAGCACCAGCATGCAGCGACCGCGCATACCTGGTCATCACCCTCAGCCTCATCAGCAACCTCGGCACAGCACACTGCACTTTCGGCCGGTCAACAAGAAGAGCTCAATTCCTCTCCTGGTCGACGCAGCAGCCAGCCTCAACTCGGCGCTGTACTACATCCGACGCACTGGAATATAACGCAGCGCCACCCCGACTCACTGGGGACATCTTCGCAGACAGTTCCGACTCACCGTGAACTATGCGGCAACCGGTTCCGACTCACTGGAACCTCAGTTGGCCTGGCAAGCATCGCAAGATACAAGACTCAGACCACTATCGACCTCCGGTCTCCGGGGGGGAGTGATGTAGCGGTATCTACAACGCCACATGCAAACAACGCGTCATACTGACGTCACGTAAATCCTGCATCGCGCAAGCAGAGTTTACCGCGCAACTAGCATAGATACAACGGCCCGACATGAATCAACGGGCAGTTGCCCGCCAGACACAACACCCGTCTGGTCGGAGGATCCTCCCTTTTCTATGGAGGTTGAGTGAACTTTACACCCTGTTCCTCATACCTCTATAATAGAATAAAAGTGGTACCTTCGTAAATGTTTAAATTCTTCTAAATCAATTGTAAAGACAATAAGCTTAAAACGAATGTTTTAAAATAAAAAAGGGTTCATTTCATTAAAAGTGTTTTACTCCGATTGTTTTTATTTCACTTAATTAGGACTAAAAGGGTCACTAAGGGTATTTTTCAAATCGGAGGCAAATCTGTGAATATATCTGTCAGCGGACGGTACCGTCGCTAGGCAACATGACTTCACAGGCGGGCTCTCGAGAGCCATAGTTCAACATTGATTGCGACTGTCAAACTCATTCCTACAGTTTTTTGTAAAAACTACGGCAATTATAATATAAAGTGAGGTTTGCTTTATAATAATTTAAATTGTGTTAGTTCAATAGCTCAAGCTGTTATTTCTGAAATATTCACTATTTATTCTTAATATATCGAGAGCCTTTGACAGCCACGCCACGGTATAATGATACATTGATAGCTCATTTCACTAATAGCTCGATGAACACACATAGTGTTCGAAGATATGTTATTTTATTTGATAAACCCAATCTCAAACTCAATCATAAACGCTCTCTATTAAGAGCAATAGCTTTATCTAATGATACATAAAAGTATTACAGTTGGAGTACCCCAGGGTGCAATAATGTCTCCAATACTATTGTTGTTTTTATTACATTTTATAGAAATTCTCTTTTGTATTTTAGAACTAAATTATCTTTATAGGTCTGGACTTGTATTGTGAATGCCATTCTCATGTGAGTTCTGTTTATCACCGCTACATTATTGTTTACGCACATAATTGAAGTGTGTTTTAGGCACACTTATTGAAAATCTTCGAATTTTTTACAAAAGGCGGGGAGACGCCGGTCCCGACATGACAGTTCCGAGAAGACGCGAAGAAAAAAGTCTATGAATATTAGTGTTGCCACTTATGGAGCACAGATTATATAAAAATGTCTTTAACGAGAAGTAGGCTCGTACAATTATAAAAACCTTTCAATAGGTACCCATTCATTTTACTTGAAGAACTTTATTATTACTTTTCATTGTTGCATTTGCTCGTTCACCCTCGTCTCGTCCCCATTCGTGCACATTTAATGAGTCGTCTTCATTCTAGAGTGGTTGCCGGTTGGTTCTGTCTGGAGTTTTTCATCCATGTCTCCTGTTCGAGTGCCCTTCGTTTAATGAACGCAGACAAGTTTCGAGTACTCTTTACCTCACAGGACAAGTTTCAAGTTGAGTTTTGATGTGATTTTAATAGAAATACTTATTTTTATACTATGAAAGGTTATTATGTTCATTGGTAATGCTTACTTACTTACTTACTGAAGAGAAAAAAAGGTAATGTTAGAGGCCATTTTTGCACAGAGGTGAACAAAATGCAGCACTAGGACGTAACTAGGTTAGTTACGTAACAAAACGAATAAAAACCACTCTAAACTAAGTGGACTAGCAGACTATAGGTTTTAATTAATGAATATTTTGCACCAAATACCACATTGATTTCCAAAAGTGTTTGAAATTAGTTACACGTTATGTATAACTAGCTGACCCCGGCGATTTTCGTACCGCCTCAGATTTTTTCTTGTTGTTTTTTTCCAATGTTTTAATAATTATTCTGCTATTCGGGGCAAAGACAAATCCAACAAATAAAATATCATAAAAATCGGTTCAGCCGTTCTTGAGTTATAAGTTTTGTAACTAACCAGATTTGTTTTATAAAAGTATATAGATTATGTAGAATAGAAAATAGTATGAACCGAATGTCTAGAATTGAAACATCTAAGTTTTAATCCAAATAAATTAACAGTACCAGTAAAGAGCAGTAGATACAGTTGAACGTGAGCAATAAAATAAAGAACACTACTTGGTAAGCAAAGTAAATACCAGGGTATTATACAGATAAACAATATCCGATGCTATAACAATACTGATTGCGGCTGCACCGAGATACTGAATAAATTGTTATATCTACTTTAATAACACGATACTGTTATTAAAGTAGATAGAAAAGGAGATGAAAAAGTTAATCATCTTATTGTTAAAATAGAACCAACAGGATTAGTAAAGGAAGTATTAATATTCCGGTATCAAATTTTATACTTACTTTTTTACAAGAACTGTTAGTTTTATTTAATTCTATAAAAATCGGTGTACACGGGTTTTTTTTGAGATTGGGAAATCATCAAATGACCCTCCACCCTTCCGAAATTCTCTGGGTGGAGCGGAAGGGAGTGTCAGACTCTTACTGACTAAAACCCACCCGTACTCCTTCTTTAGCCCTTTATGTTCTGGGGTAGCGGTAACCCTTTCGGACAATCACGCTGCGCCGGCACGCTTCTGCCCTAACTGGCCCCTTCATTGTTGCTGACATCTCCGCCGTCCGGCACGGGCCTGGTCCTGATCGGACGGTGAGCTACCCACTACTCTCCGTCCATAGGCGCGCGCCTACGGTGGCCGGGAGTCGTCACGCGGCTCCCGACGCCTGGTGCGTCTCCTGCGGCAGTAGGGATGTAAGGCTCTGTCCCTCAACCATCCCGCCACCTCCTTCACTAGCATGAATGCTTCGCAGAAGGAGGTGACTCTCGCTCCGGACCATGGCTTGAACCAGGGCCGGACGCAAGAGGTCGCCGCCGCTTCCGATCGCCTCTACGAGGACACGGCGGTGCTCCGCCCAAGCGGGGCAGACCTCCACTGTATGCTCCACCGTGTCCTCTGGGCGATCTTTGCTATGGTGATACTCGGGCGTTTGATCCCGCCTGATGATGTGCAGGAACCTCCTGAAACATCCATGTCCAGTGAGGACCTGCGTCAGGCGGTAGGTGAGGGCGCCGTGACGCTTCTCTAGCCACTCCTCAAAGAGGGGTGTTTTTGCCACTATCGTGGCGTGTGCCGTGTACACGGCTGTATGCTTAATAAAAAAAATTATTAATTTAGCAAAAAGTAGAGATAAGATTCATAGACGACTCCGCCTTAGAGTGCAATTGCGGTGTTATTCCACAAATATCGTGTCCTGCGTATCCTGTCCTCTGCACATTACAGGAACTCATGGACGATAGTGATGGCGCCTAACACGGGGCCGGATTTTGTGCCGAGTCCATTAAGATTGCCATCGACACACTAAGAAAAAGAAGCATAAAGTCACAACTTTTTATTGTGATAAGCTAAAAGCAAAGACGATTTTCGTTAGAGTAAAGAAATAAATACAAACAAAAGCAGCTGGATTTAAAAGCTAACTTGATTTCTTTCCTTTAAATCTAAAATCAGCGCGGTCTGAAATCACGTCGATAGCTATAAGGAGGTTAACAAAAGTACTCCAAGTTTTTCTATCACATCCACTGGCCCTCAGTGCATACAGAATTTGAAATCCAATTGATATTATGTATTATACAGTTCCTGAAGTCGGCAGAAGCCGTAAAATGTAATTCGAAAACTTGATCGGATCTCGAAAGTCATTTTTTGTAAATCCCACAAGAACACGCTGTGAACCTTTTCAGAGGCGTTTACTAAAATAAATCGAATTCAGTTTAATTGGTAAAGTTGGCGGTTTCCTCAAGTTTCTCACGAAATTAGCGAAAATTTCGCCATCGTATAATAAATTAAGAGCTGAAACTCAAACAGAAGCTGCCGGCGATATCGAGTATCGCTTTGTGAGCTCGCAAAAAAATGTAGCGTAATTATTTGAGCGCTGCGAGCACTCCGAGCGCATCTCTCGCTCTTCGTAAACATACGAATAATGGCGTTTAAGTGTTTTAATAAAAGCGAAAATGCCTGTATAATGTATAATGAAGGTAACTTGATGCCTTTGAATGTATGCAGCAATTAAAAAGGAATAAACGATAAGAATATATTGTAAAAAGAGACATGAATTCACTGAATTAAATTGTCCAACTTTTACTTATCCTACAGGAATAAAAATAAATCATTTACAAGATTACAAAACAAATGAACATAGTGTTTCTACTACAAAATAGTCCCTGATGTGCATCGCTCCCTCAAACAACAACTTAATAGCACGGTCAAAATGCAAACACAGTTCGTAAGATTTACTCAGCCTCACTACGTACATACTTGTACATAAACATTGACATCGAACAGTTTGGTTGATAGTAACCTCTAGCCCATACTCCTTACTCCCTTTTGACTGATCGGACCTTTGCCTGTTCAGCCTTGCAAGTAAATACTGCTAAGTGATCTGCATCCCTTTGCGTGGCAAAATATGCTCGTTCAGTTTTAAAAATTCTTGTATGAAATTCCGAGGTAAGTAACTTACGGTAGAATATTCCTCGGACTTAGCCGTCATCTACACTAAGCATTGTATGCCAAATTGATAAAATCCAGTTTTATCCAGTTATCCAATGTTCACGTGTCATTGGTGACTCCATCACAGTTGGAACAACGATATCGGCAACAGATATAAATTCCATGAACGTTGATCTGATATCGTGATTCGGAACGGTTTCATAACTCCATCTGTTTTATAAAAGGGTTTTGTAACTGATCAGCTATCTTGTTTCGTTCTTGTTTCACACCGGAACATTGATGAGCATTATTTATGATAGAAGAGTTTCAACACTATTTCAACGATGTGACTAAGAATTTAACGCTGTCAAAGTTACAGTGACTGAAGTGGAATGTTCCATGTTAGTGTTAAAGGGATCATGTTTTAATAACAAGAAAAGTTGTGACCTACAAAGTTATCGAGGACAAAATAACATTATTCAGATTCAGACTGATAGTCAAATCTGATTGAATATAAAATTCCAAGAGATAAACAAATTTTGCATAAGCTCGTTATATTTTTGTCTAAGGAAACAAAAGTGGAATTTCCAGGATATCATCAAAACGTTTTTCAATAAAGGAAATGTGTTAGTCGAGATACGCGGATAGCCTGGACGATTAGGCATAATTTATTTCTTGTTACGTGAACACTCAGAAAAAGGTCAACAAGATTTGTGGCAATAACGACAAAATATATTGTACCTACCGAAAGAACATTTCGGGCCAAAACTATTAAAAACATCATGACTTTATAGGTATTTTGAACGTAGTAGTTTAATATACTATACATTTTCTCATTTTTAAAAATTGGTGTTTGATGTCTCTTTACTGTGTATAAGGAAGACTCTCCAGTTACTTTACACAAAAAAAAGTAAAATGTGAAAAATTATGTTACCTTCCCAAAAGTTGAATAACCACTCCAAATTCGAAGGCCTTATAAATAAATAATAACATTAACACTTAGCTTAAATTATTTTTAAAATCATATACATGATTTTTACAAAGAATGTTCTACGAAATCGCTGTGAAGTACAAGGACCATTAGATAGCAGCAAGTCCCCACTTAAACACAATCTTGAATTGTAAATCCTCTGTCGCTCCGTGTAACGACCACTACATAGTATTGGTGCACTGTTCACAATTGGATCTGAATACATTACTGCGTCTGCACCGTTTTATATTGCGGACTTTTATGGACGGGCAGAAATGTAAAGTGAAATCTAACCGGCTGGTGCCAGCTCGTAATTCGTATGACTAACTTTGTAGGGGAACTTTTTTTCTTCACGAGTGTGCATTGGCGAGAATAATGGGTGTAATTTTTATGCAAAATTGGTAGCGATGAAGGAAACAAAGGTGTCATCTAAAATATTAACGTTCAACAGGAAGTGTCTGATGTGATATTGCAAGGAATGAACTCACCGATCGTAACGTAGAAGTTTCACCTTATTAATATAGTTCAATCAATCATCCACAGCCCCACTGCTGGGCATAGGCCTCTCTTTTCCTGTGCCACACGCTCCTGTGCCACACGCTCCTGTGCCACACGCTCCTGTGCCACACGCTCCTGTGCCACACGCTCTTGTGCCACACGCTCCTGTGCCACACGCTCCTGTGCCACACGCTCCTGTGCCACACGCTCCTGTGCCACACGCTCCTGTGCCACACGCTCCTGTGCCACACGCTCCTGTGCCACACGCTCCTGTGCCACACGCTCCTGTGCCACACGCTCTTGTGCCACACGCTCCTGTGCCACACGCTCCTGTGCCACACGCTCCTGTGCCACACGCTCCTGTGCCAGCCTCCTGCAGGTTCTGCCCGTGATGGCCTTTTAATTAACGATCAGTAAATTCCCATTGCTAATAAATAAAAATAAAAGCAAATGTCTGCAAAAATGCTTTCTTTTAGCAATAATTTAACTATGAAATGTTTTTCAATCTGAAACTGCCAAGAAAATAGGTTCATGTAAAACATTTACGGCTTTCCAATATTTGTTTCCAACGTTTAAGTAAAGTTAGTTGAAAACATTGTGGGCAATAAAGAAATAATGATGTTTTTACAAATTGTGTTTTACTGAGCAAAAGTAAAATAAGAAAAATACAAACTATGTTAACGACAAATGCCTACTTATCCAAACAAATTAACAAATTGGATGAACGGAAAGACAGTCATTTGTATAACAAAAGTTACTCATAAAAATAGTCTGGAAACACATAAGGAAAAATCATTATGTACAATACAAAGGTACAGTAAAAAATATAATAATATGCTAGTCTTAAAAACCGCACAAACCCGTGATAATGATGCAAATAATACCACAAAATGACTCGGACTCAGAATCAAAACTTCAACACTCAACAGTATCAGTAGCACAATAATTTATCCAAGCTACTAACAGCCCCCGTGAGAACGTCACAATAGCTCCGATATTCTATCATAGGCAGTCACCACAAGAACGCGCGCCATTACGGCGGCGTAACGGCAGCGCGGCGGCCATTTGTCGCGCAACATTATCTCCCGCCGGTGTGGCCCCTCCTTTATCTCTAATGTGCACTATTATGCGACGTTTACTCAGCTATTTGTTAGGATTGCACTTGAGTGATAGTATTTGTTCTAAGTATGAGGGTGTGGAGGTTTTAGTAGCTGATGGGTCTTATTTGGTTGATGAAAGTGAAGTATAGTAATATTTTGTTCTTTTTACTGACCTGATTGAACTTCAATAGTGCACTGTCTGCCTATTCAATTTTGTACCCCACCAAATAAGTACAGAATCCGACTCAGCATGTCAATAAAAATTTTGAGGTTTCAGGCTCGTGACTGTAAATTATGATAAACTAGGTGCGCCCCGCGGTTTCGCCCGCGTAAATGTCGATCTCGTGAGAGTATCGGGATAAAAAGTAGCCTATATGTTAATCCAGGGTGTCAGCTACCTCCATAGAAAATTTTATCAAAATTAGTCCAGCTGTTTGAGCGTGAAGAAGTAACAAACGCATAAACACACACTAAGCGACACACACACTCACAAACTTTCACCTTTCTAATATTAGTGTGATGAGGTCGTTTCACAGCATATCATTAATAACTCAAAATGTTACTAAGAAAAATCCTGCTGCTTCAAGAATTATTAATGTAGATAATATTATGTATTTCGTATACATACTAAGCATACTTGTTGACGCAGTATTCCAATACAAAATGTAAATACGGAGTGAAATTCGTTAATTTATGAAAATAAGTTGCCAAGGATTTCTGTTACAACTTCGGATTATAAAGTAAGGTTAATTACGATTTTTTCCGTTAATTAGAAATTGAAAAGCAATGGCTTTTTCCTCTTAATTATTAACTTTTCTTATTTCAAGTCAATATTTTGTCATTTTTCTTTTGGATTGTTATTTTTGCTAGAGATGGGCATTTTGTGCTGCTATGTCAACCATTTATTGCAGGTGTGTCACCTGTCACCTGAGGTGACTGGAATAATCTGGGGATTTTAGCTATAGCAATTGGCAACTTTTGATACACAAACGTATGATAACCATATATTTAATAATCTATAGGTACATTTAGTAATCATTAGAACTCACTGTTGCAAACACCCACCTATTGCCATACAACGTGCACTTTTCCAGCTGGCCGCGATACGGTCGATTTTTTGAAGCATTAAGGCTCCTTCAAATCGCGCGCGACACAAAGGCGCCGCAAGTCGCGCAACGAGCGGTGCCTTTGTGTCGCGCGCGATTATATCGCGTGTCGCGCCTGTTTGTAGGAGCCTTTATGGTCTGTTGTATAATATATGTCTTTCTCTTCCTTTTCATATACATATTATTATTTTAAGACATATTATTATCTTAAATATTTTAATTCGCTATTTTACACTTTTTTTAATATCTATTTACTTAAACAATAACATGTACATTTAGTGTATAAAGTATTATATTATTTTAATTATTGTGAATGTGAGGACTATGTGGGTCATTGTTTTCGTTTTAATCATGGTCTGGCAGTTTGAGTAGTTTATGCGACCTACCCAAAATGTCTTGTCTTTGGTATTGTTCGTCGAATCGTTGAGCTCTGAGTTGAGCTGCACGGTTACTGATAAATGCGTGCACTGACTAGACAGGTCCACTCAATCTGTGTGGCTCTTTCCTCAAAAGACCATTTCACACACCAATCTACATGGTTTTCATATGATCTGACCAAGATTTTTTCTGGACTTTAAAAGAGACTGTGACCTCTGAGTTTCTTTTCGGCCTTTCTTCTCAGAATAGTCAGATAGGAAACGCCGACCTCATCTAGTTTAAAAAAATATGATTGACGTGTAAAAGTGTTTGTACAAACCTACTTACAGAAAATAAATCACTTATCATTTATCAAACAATTTGCAAAATGCAATTTTCAAAAAATATTATGGAAATTTTAAAATCGGTCTTATTTGGCTGTAACACTATTTTTCGAAAATGTTCTTAAATAACTTTTTAGACCTTTATAATTATCTTGCTTATGCATAAGAAGTTTCATTAAAATCGGTTGATTCATTTCTAAAATCAATGGCATGAAAGTTTGTATGAAATGCCGTACGGCGTAAACACTCTTAAGGACACTAGATGTGGAAATAAGGCTACCTAAAACCAGTCAGAATGCATGCAACCAAATTGGACAGTTGGGTTACGGTTGAACCTCGTTATCTAGTCCTGATTGCCCCCAAAAGTTAGTTTAAAAATCTAAGAATAGATATATGTTTTCATGTGCCTAAACCTAAACATATGTAAATAGGTACTTACACCTATTTACATATGTTTAGGACGAAGAAAATGTACGTGAAACATGTTTATTTTCTTGTTCCATAATTCTGCGTAGAAATTGTAATGATTCAGACATTGCCTTCACCGTTTAATGATAAATTTGAAATTCAAATAACATGTTTGTTGTTTTCAAGGTCTGAACATACGAGAATTACATTCGAGATTGTTTTACTTATGTGCTATTATCATAATATTATAGGCAACAACATTGCCTTGAGAACGTGCAACTCTCATTCTGAGAAAGTAATAATTGTTCGTGTTTCTGGAAATCAGTCGCTCAATAGTCGCTACTTTCATGAAATGTACGTTTTATTTATGACGTTTTCCTAATGCATAATAGTCTGAGTAATATAATATAATTTTATTTATGATACGTCTAGTAAATTAATACAAATATATTTATAGAAATACGACAAAAAGCGAAATCGAAATGAAATGTGGGCTTCAAAAAAAAAAGCACACCTCTGCCACCCATCGGAGAATACAGGTTTGATTTATATTTGTATGTTAATTTTGTCAACTTAAATCTGTTATTAAATTCAACTAAAAGAATACACACTGTTATGCACTTATGTTTAATACTCAGAACCATGTTATATCTACACCATTGCAGCAAGCGAACGAACACTCGCTCTTACAAAACGCTTAAAGGATCGTCTGAAGTTAGGCCGTAGTATATGGCAGTGCGCAACGGCGGCCATAACACCGGCCATATTCCGCTCGCAAACAAGCGCGGTATCGGCCTGGCCCCTTGCTTACACGGAGATAGATAGGCTTGAACGGACAGTTGCATCTTTTGTTTTATAATTATGTTTTTGGGTAGCAAGCAGGTGGCCCAGGTGATGTTAAGTGGTCGGCCACGTCTATGGACTTTTGTAAGATCGGAAGCATCGCCCGTGCGTAGCCATCCCAGATGCAAAACTGAAATGTAATAGGTGTTATATTCCTACAATTACACAGGCACTCAAACGCTTCAATCAGGAACGATCATGGTAGTGGGAATAGGAATGATGATAATGATTTCCCAGACGAGTTCCTTCACAAAGATATCTACTTTCAACCCTTAATATGCATAGTAAAGCTTCATGTACGCTCCATGCTCAGGACATTATAGCTAATGCCAATATAAGCTATTATGTGAAGGATACTTAACATTTAAAACACGAATACATATAATAAGTAAATTACATATTATATTCATCACCCCGTAAACAGCGGCGACAACATCCAGTGTATCTATACGTCGGTGTTCATTGCTCGTTTTACTTTAGAACAGGCTACAATGAGTACACTAACGATTATAGTAACTGCCGCAGCAATGAAAACAGGGATTGTTTGGCTAAAAAATGTTCTCGCCTGCTAGAAATTGATTGTTTTAAGCCAGCGTTATGGGATTGCATTAAGTTGAGTTATATCTTCGGAAATGTGAGAAGTTTCTCCTTCGTATACGGAAGGAAGTACGCTGTTTTGCTTGAGCTGGTTTTTCATATAAAACATTATAGCAGTTAGTTTTTACGGTGCCAGCCTGGCATAATTAGAAAATGGCAGAGTATTGGATTGCTTGTAGAGCCAAGAAAACATTGTGTTGTGTTGAAAGAATTTTCTGTGTTTAACTATTTTCAACTGTAAAAGCCTTCCCAGATAATCTGTTATCTCTCCAAAAGGGACAAAAATAATATGGGTAACATTACAGAACATTTTTCCAAAAAACTCTTTAGAAACCTTCTCTTCCTTTTTGGTTCCTTGCAAAAGGTTGCAGAACCCATTATTAGCATTTCGAAGCGGACGGACGCGCCTCCGTCGCAAATAAAAATATCGTAAATACCGAGAGTTATAACCCAAACCTTTTACACTAAACTAGATTTTATGCAGAAGACGTATGGTTTAATTTCCGCTGGCAGTATAAAGTAGTGACTACTTTAATGGGCAGCTCGATTCAGAGTATTTTTACGTTATTAAACTTGGTTTAGTACAATATTGAATTTGAAGAGGATTGCTCGAGAGATTAAATCTATTTTCTAGTCTAGATAAATGTGACCCGCGGAGCTCATTTGAATATTGGATTAAAAGTTTCATAATGCCTCGAAAGAGCTTCAGAGTTGGTTAACGCTTTATTTTTATTAACAAAGCTGGTTCTCGAAATAAAATGAACACAGAAAGAATATCAGTAGTGTTTATTTATTTTTAGTAAATTACAATATAAAGAGAGGAAAAGCTACTAAGCTCGCAACTGCAAGGAAACTTATTTTTTTAAATTATTTTAATTCCATTTGCAAACACACGATAATAGTTTTAATCATTTATATTTGCTTCAACTAAAAAAACATTTTCTGTTCACCATCATCAGACATACCTACCCCTGAAATACAACATCCCGCTCCGACTTAACCAAAATGAAAGCCGGTTCGCAAATCATCACGGTTCTATAGCAGGTTCGAACATGATCGACATCGAATCGATAGGATACTCGATATTTTCCACGTCACTCATAACCCCCCGCCGCCGACGCCCGACGCGCCCGTCGTCGTCGGACCGCGCGACCCCGTTTGCGAATTGTATTGTCACTTCACATTTTCTGTCTATTCAAAGGGTTGAATATGTTTTGTGTCCGACATGAAATCGTTTTGTTGGAAATCATTCGACACGTACGTAATAACTGTAACGTTTGATTAGACGTCAAGGTTGATAATGGAGAGAACGGTTGTGACAAATGATACAATTATATATATATATATATATATTTTCTTTTCGTGTATCAGGATCATATTGTTTTAGGCGTAAATTAATCTCTTCGACAATCTGAATAAGTGATACTTACTTCGTATTTCATTGTAAGCATTCAACGGCCAAGAAATTATTGTTTATCAAAGCATTAGGTTATCAATCTATGGGTATAATTATTACATAAATAGGTAGGTATTATCCCATTATCTTATGTTCAACTCAGTATGAATTAATCTTTGCTAAATAAAGTCCGATTAAGTAAGTCCTTTTAACTTCATCCCGACATAAATCGAATCACGCGAAACCCTCAAATCATCGCGTTCCAAACTAAACAAAACGGCTTGTCAGCTGATCCGGCCGCCGGCGCTGCCGCCTCGTACCATCAGCCGTCAGCTGTCATCGCGACACGGCGGCCGCGGGGGTTTGACGCGACCAAATTGTGCCTGTCAGACGGTCATAGCGAATACTTGGCTGACAATTAACGTAGCCGTTGTAGGGTTTACGTGAAATAAGCATTTAACTGAGAAACGAGTTCGACACTTGTTTCATTTGAGATTCATAGATTTTATTAGTGAAGTTTTCTATGAAAGATTTAAATAGATTTATACTTAGATTTTTGATTTATTCATGGTTTTTTTAAAGCATTTTATGAGTCACATCGATCCCTTTGAATAGTGAACGACACTCTGAATTGTTATTGTAATAATTACTTAGATTTGTGGTTCTTATATGCTTCCTTTCATAATTATTTATGAAATGGTTAATAATGACTGAAAAACTACTTTGTAGTAAAACAATAAAATGTGCAAAGATTAACAGTTAAAGTAAAATTAGTTGCAGATTATCACCAACATATAGCAAAACATCATTCAAAACGTACAAAACAAGAAAACACAATTCCCAGCCTAATTAAAAGACTGAAACAAACATCCATTCAGTAATACGACAACAAGCTATCGTAATTAATCTTTAATATGTCCATTCATCGTTACACGCTTAACTTTACCTTATCTAAATACAATTTATAAGGGGAATTAGGGCTTTATTGTTATTCAAATAAGGTTGAAAATGTATTGGTAATTAGGGGGTAAGAGTCGTTTGGTTGGGTGGTGGCAGGATATTAATTGTATTCTTAGTATCGGAGCTGACGGGTTATTGTTGCGGCGTCAAGGCGTTTTGTCGCGCGCGCCGTCGCGTCAGTGTCGCTGTCGCCGTGTCGCGCGATTTGATTCATGATTAATTGTGACGCAGTAACGATGTTGTTTAGTTCTTAATGAGTTGATGAAACATGACCTTCAGGAGGTCGTTAGGAATTATTGACCGAAAGAGCTTCATATTGGCTCATGAAGTTGAAATTCGGAAATTAGATTCATTGTTACGAAGTAGTCTCTATTAAACACTTTTTGTAATTATTTAGAACTTTATTTAGAAATTATAAAGGAAAGTACTTTCAATACACCAGTCAAGAACAATGAATTAGTATTTTACGCAGGTGCTCGATCTAAAATACGAGAAAACGTGAATGAGAAAAAGAAAACACGAATAAATTACACCGCAATCGTCTCCAATAATTGAAATCGAATAAAAAGTCAAATTGCACCGTGTTTGGAAAAAAGGCAGCGATAAAGACACCGTGACGATACAACCACAAAACGTTGTTTTTCTAAACGAAAATCATCGATTGCACAAAAGGTGGCAAGCTTCGCATTGTCCCCGCACTATTGTCCGACGATCTGGCTCACGGCGCCTGTCTAGCACCGCAATGTTAGAATATCACAGAAATACCACTACTAACAACAACCCTATAAAGAAAACAAGAATGAAAGTGTGTCTAACTTTACAGAAGCAGATTTTACACGTTTGAACAATAATTTTGTATTCCCGGTGAAACAGCTAGCGTTCTAAGCACGAAATAGATACTGTTCGCGACAAACTTTATGGCTGCTCTGAAGTGCACTACTTGCTGCGCTGTACCCCACCCCTCACTCCCGCTGACAGGTGAATTTGTTCCTGTGAATTTCTTTACAGCGACTCGCCTCATGTTCCGAGCCGCCATAAAGTTTGAATCGGGCTGCACAAGAAGTTTTTATCCATTCAATGGTCATTAGATAGCAATAATTAGCTGCTAATAATTAACTTCATGAAATGTTTACACAAATATCCTTAATCATGCAAAACCTTAGAAAATACCGCTGATTCCTATGAGCTGCTTCAAGCAATCGTCCGAACATAATGCTCGAACTAACTTAAGATGAACCGAGACACCTTACAGTTAGACCTTTCAATTTGAGGTGATTTTTAGGATTGGAAATCAAAAATAATAGGAATTGTTTAAAAATAATTTTATTTTTTCAAAATATAAATTATTTAGACTTACATTTAAAATAATGTTTTAGTAACTTAGGAAGCTGTGAAAACAGCTAAATGAGTTATTTTATTAAATTCATCAAAAAGTCATACGGGTTTTTGTCTGATTTTGAATCATAGAAATGTATCTATGCTTTGAATACTTGAGCTTCTCACTTTATTTCATTACGTCGTGTTTGCCGCGTGAACACTACGCTAGAGAGCGATTAGCTGCAATCTATGCGATCTTTGTTCGTAGGAGTCCTTATTTACTACTACGTACCTACTACCTACCGGGTTTTACCCGGTGCTACCCGGTGCGGAGGGAATTATGCCTGTTTGTTGTTATTAAGAGCCGATTTCGTTGCTGAATACATACCGAATGATACTAACGGTAGGTACTTACCTAAAGACAATGTCGGCATATTGGAAATACGTATCTATATCAAAGAGGTTTAGTTCTACTTATTCGTCCTCCTACGTTTCTCTGTATGAACAAGGAGAGCTAGTGGTAAATCCAGATTAAATTGAATTAATTCTGATAATGGTATCTGCATTGTTAGATTCAGCTCAATGAAATCTATAAATTCGTCAGTACCTAATTAGAGCCGTCATTAATGGTACTGTACAGAAATATCCAGGTAAGCAATTTGTCTCCTCGTGTGTGTGTGGTTTTGGGAATATAGTTAGATGTTGATGAAATTAGCACGACTGACGCCGTAGGGAAATCTTTGGGAGAAACCACACAAGTAAAGCTTCGACAGACATAATCACATTTTCATTATGAACCCTTGAAATAAACGTACGAAATTATTAATGTCATATTACTAATCAATGTAACATCCTCGCTTGATTGCAAGTAAACCTTTCATACAAATCCAAAATTTAACACACATCCAAAACACGTAATTTCAAGCAGGTATAAATACACAGCTCTAAATTCAAAGCTGTACCTACGTGAGTACTGAATGCGTCGCAACTGCTTCTCAGTTGGCGCCGAACAAAGCCGCGTCGACTGCGCTTAGCACAATAAGACGCTGTGCGCCCCGCAATCAGGTCACTTCCATTCACTGTATGAACGTGGAATTAGCTGGATTTTGTTTGCGTTCAAATCGTTTTAATTATGTCGTCACCTGTTTTCTGTAGGTGAGTCGCACTGCAGTTTGTCAATGATAATAATACACTGAGGGTAGTCCTGAAGGCACTTCGTCTAGACAAAGTGTTTCTATCAGCTATAACTATGATGGTGAAGTTAAAAATGAACTATAAAAAAGCGGCCAAGTGCGAGTCGGACTCGCACACGAAGGGTTCGGTAGCACAAGGCAAAAGACGACGATAAAAACATGTTTCGTGTACATACTAAAATATAATAAAGTACAGTAAAAAATTAAAAGGGGGAATTATACGGGGAGACCGTATAATTTTTTACTGTACTTTATTTTCATTATTTGTTGTTATAGCGGCAATAGAAATACACACTGTGAAAATTTCAACTGTCTACCTATTACGGTTCTTGAGACCTCCGCTGACAGTTAGACGGACGAAGGTTTAGTAATAGGGTCCCGTTGGCACCCTTTGGGTAGGTAACCCTGAAAATGAATTTAAATATTCAATTGAAAATGTTTGAAATGAAAATTAATATAATTTTAAAAATTTGTGGTTTAAATGAAATATTAATTAATATTTATTGAAAATCGTTGTAGAAATACGAAACGCTTTAAAAGCGATTGCCACTTGCCTAGGTCCTCTGGCGTCTATGTACTGAGCTCTCTTGATCAAATAACTGAAAAAAGTACTTAGGAAATACATTCTGAATCTAAATAAATAAGTTAAATTTCAAAGATTTTTTCACCAGACGTCTACAGAATAATAAACGCACTTAGTATGCATTATAATTATAAAATGCACATAATCGAGAAGGGTTTACTAATAAAAGGAGTAATCCAATCACTTTTATAGTACAAATTCACCAAGTTAAAACTCAATTTAACGAAAGGCAGAACCTAAACAAAAACAAAGCTCGCTTAATTTTATTTTATCCTTTCAAAACGAAACAGTTGAGGTGTGTGGGGGTAAAGGCGGAGAGAAATGATGTACACGAGTTCCTGTGTCGACGGCCCATTTAATACTGTTCTACAATGTGTAACTTATCGTGCTACTTAGCTTAGAACTATAATTATGTACTTAGCCTACTTCATCTACCGGGTAATAAAATAAAAAATAAAAAAAATCTTATGGTTTTTTTTTTTTTTACATGTTACACAAGTTACTGGCTTTTGTTTTTGTTACAAAGAATGTATTGATAACATAACAACAGTGTTTACATTTTCGATTGTATAAAGCTATGGCATTACAGTTATAAATGGTTTGGTTCTATTTTTATGCACAATGTCAGCTTTATTTCCTCGTAAAATTTTTACATTAGGTCCTAAATCCTCAATCACTACGTATGGACCATTATACAAGCTGTCTAACTTTCCTGCTGTTTCATTTTTTAAAAGTAACAAATCATCCTTCTTATAGTTTACAGAGTTTACAGTTCTGTCATATATTTGTTTTCTTTTTTGTTTACATTTGATTAAATTGTTACGTGCATCTTCATGCGCCATTTGTAGTCTATATCTTAACTCTAAAGTATAATTATCGGGATTGTACAATGGTTCTACAACATTAGTCATTCTGCTTGGTATTTCACAATGTTTACCGAATACAAGTTCATACGGTGCATATTTGGTACTGGTGTGTACTGTGTTATTATATGTAAAGCACCAAAATGGTAGCCAGTGGCTCCATGTATCAGGATGGTTTTCACATTGTATACGCAAAAAAGAACCTAGATTTTTGTGTGCGTTTTCCAATGACCCAATAGTTTGGTGGTGATAGGCTGTTGACTGTAATTTTTGTATTTCTAGCAATTTACATACCTCCTCCATTGTTGAAGATATGAATTCGGTTCCACGATCTGTAGCAATTACCTTTGGTATCCCGAACCTTAAAATAAAATTATTTACGAAAGCTCTAGCTATACTTACTGTTTCCTTATTTCTAAGAGGATATGCCTCAACAAACTTACTTAATTCACATTGTACTGTTAATATGTACGTGTTATCATCTATATCCCTGTCGAGAGGACCTACTACATCTAGAAAAACTTTCTCCATCGCTGAAGAAGCCGTTGTCGTTATTACCATTGGTTCCTTGATATAGCGTGAATGCTTCATTTTTTGGCATTTTTCACACTTTTGAATAAATTTTTTGACGTCCTTTTCTATCTCTGGCCAGTAGTATTTACGTTTTATATTATTAATCATCCTGCGTACCCCTGCGTGTCCGCTGGTTGGTAGCAAATGATAGTCATTTAAAATAAAATTTTTATTTTCGTCGCTATCTATTCTTTGTACTCCTCGCAATATGCATATACGTGGCCCGGGCCATGGGTTCGTATTTTGTATTTCTTGTATTATGTCTTTTATGAATAACGCGTTTTCATTATTTTTAATTATACATATTTCTTTAATTTTTATTTCTTTACAAAAATCACTCAATTTCTTCACAAAAACGCTTCGCGTGTAGTGTGACTTAAAATCGAGATTTAAATATATTATATTTTTATTTGCTATAAATGCGAAACATTCCGATTCTGCACTTAAGCTATTACTCCGTTTCATTCTCTCTATTTCGTTTCCTTTCATTGATATCAATTCTACTGCTCTATCTGGTATCTTAAGTATTTCTACAACCTTCGGTTGATCAGGCCGTTGGTTCGTATTATTACTTGAGTTTTCATTATTATTATTATGCAAGTCAGATAATTCTTTTTGTCTGGCTTGTGCTCTTGTCATTACTGTCATAACTTTTGTACTTATATCTTTCAAATCTTTTGATGTAATACATATTCGTGATAATGCATCCGCTACTACATTTTCTTTCCCTTTTACATATATTATTTTAAAATCATACTCTTCTAAAGCTAAACGAAATTTTAATAGTCTACTAGATGGGTCTTTCATTCCGAATAAGTATATTAGTGGTTTATGGTCTGTCATAATAGTAAATGTTCGACCGTAAAGGTATGGTCTGAAATATTTAACTCCCCACACAATGGCAGTTAATTCCTTTTGTATTGTGGGATAGTTTTGTTCGGCTTTATTTAAAGGTCTACTAGCGTAAGCTACTGGTTTCATGTTTTTGTTACAAAGTACTGCGCCTACTGCTGTGCCTGAAGCGTCTGTTTGCAGAACAAACTCATTACTTTCTGTTAAATCGGGATATTGCAATATTGGTGGACTTATTAATGCATTTTTTAAATATTCAAATGATTTTTGACATTCTTTTGACCACGAAAATTCTACATTTTTACGACATAGTTTATTTAAAGGCACGGTAATTTCGGCGAAATGTTCTATGAATTTTCTGTAGTAGTTGCAGAAAGCAACGAAACGTCTTACCTCGTCTGCATTTTTTGGTGTAGGATAGGTTTTTATGACTTCAATTTTATTGGCATCTGGTAAAATTCCTTCTGAAGATATAGTATGTCCTAAATACAGTATTTCTTTTTTCAAAAATTGACATTTATTTGGGTTTAATTTTAGGTTGACTTTGCGTAATCGTGCGAAGACATCAATTAGGTTTTTATTATGGTCATCTAAATTTCTGCCGAAACAAACCAGATCATCTAAGTATATGAAACATTTTTCATAGTTTAGCCCTGACATAGCTAATGACATAACTCTAGAAAATGCGCTTGGGCTGGTCTTGAGCCCCATAGGCATTCGTTTCATTTGATATTGTCCATTATGAGTAGTAAATGATGTGACTTTTCTTGATTCTGAGTTCAAGGTCACTTGGTAATATGATTGACTTAAGTCTAAATGTGAGAAATAAATGGCACCCGATAGTGAGTCTAAGATGTCTGTAATGTTTGGTAATGGGAATTTATCGTCTTGTATAACTTCGTTTAATTTTCTATAGTCTATCACTAATCGCCACTTTTTATTAACTTTATCTTCGGATTTCTTAGGTACTAAAAGGATTGGACTTGACCATTCACTTTTTGCCTCTTCTATGATATCATCTTTTAACATTTGTCGAATTTGTTTATCTACTTCTTGTTTTTGACTATGTGGTAATCTATATGGCTTTACATATACAGGACCTACATTGGGTTTTAAATGAATTGATTGTTCACATAGTTTTGTCGTAGTCAGCTTATCGCCGGGTAGGTAGAATATGTCAGCATACTTTGAACAAATGGACTCTATTGTTTGTCGTTCACTGGAACATAAGTGATCAAGTTTCAATAATTCCAACAATGTTCTTGCACGTGTTGCATTCGAATTACATCTACTAAATGAACATACAATGTATTCTTGTAATGGTACTATTTCTGGTTGAAATATTGGGATTCTAACATCTTCATCGCTTGTGTTCATAATCCTAATTGGAATGATATTATTTTCCGGTTTCACTATTAATCCTGCCAGAAATAAATTTTCTTTTAATTCCTTTTGTAAAACTACACAGTCTTCTTTCACGTTATCATTTAGTTTTATATAATGTATCGACTCGCATCGTGCCGGTATTAATAAATACCCGTCACAAACCTTTTGTTTGCTTATTAATTTTACTGTAGTTTTCTCCTTTTTGTCACCCATTAATGTCAATGTATTTTTTTCTAAATCAATATTTGAGTTATAATTAGTTAAAAAGTCTAGTCCTAATATACCATCTGATTTACACGGTAAATTATCGAACACATAAAACTTATTCTCATAGATTGTACCGTTAGGGGCCTGTAATGATAAATAAACAAAACCTTCGGAGTTAATCTTACCACCTATACCGTTAATAACAATGTTGGTTGCGTATACAGGAATGTGTTCCGATAAGGCCTGTCGCTTAACCGCTGATAATGACGCGCCGGTGTCTAGTAACCATGTACATTGTTTATTATTTAAATTCAAACTTACATATTTAATATTTTCGTCACTGGTGTAAAGGTAATGTTTAGGCACGAAAAAACTGCTGATTGGTCTCTTCCGCGTTTTCCTTTACCTGTTCAGATGTTTGTGCTGATAATACTGTCTTCTGGTTACCCCTGTAGTTATTACGACCGCGATTTGAACGCGTATAGCCTTGATAATTTCTGCCACGATAATTGTTATACCTCTGACCACGATATGAGTGTCGAGTTCTATATTGCTGAAAATTACCTTGCTGTAAATTTCCACGCTGATAATTTCCTCGCTGCCGGTTATAATATTCACCTCTGCCTCTGTTTGTAAACCTATTATGTTGATAGTTATAATTAGAATTAAACTTACCTCTCGCAGTCATGATTGTATTTGACGTTGAGGGCTGTGCAAGCTCCTCGTCCTCAGCCGCACGTACTGCATCCTTAAGGGCTGTATAGTTGCGTGCTGTAATTATAGTACTTAATCGTCTATTTCTAAGACCGTCGGCGAATTTTTTCACCGCTAATTGCTCATTTATTGGCCTCAAAACCTCGTAAGTTTTTTCGTTAGAGTCTGCCTGTGAGATTGTGAGGTCAACAAAGAGTTGTTCGATTTGCTTTGCATAATCTGATAATGACTTTTCTTTTTGAGAGACGTTATTCAATTGCGTTAATAAGGAACACGCTGACTTTCTTGTCATCAAATTTAATTTTATATCCTGAATTAAGGACTTGCAGTCCGAATATTCTGACTTAAGTTTGAGCCGAGCCGTCTTATCAAGTCTCGTTTTTAACACAAAAGAGATAAGCTTTTTAATGCTATCCGTTTCCTCTAGGCAACTTTCATACATTTCAACACTTTGGATTATCTTTTCAATTGTGTTTTCAGTACCGTCCATTACCGGAATCAAACATGCTGCCGTCTTTAAGCTAAATTGCTCCATTGTTGTTTTATTTCCGTTCCCGCTAGCAGAATAACTAATTATTTTCTTATAAGTTAACACAATCTTATCTGCTAAAGTTTCTAAAATTTATTCTGATAGTTCTGGTTTCAGCTCTTTAGCACTCAATACATTAATTATATTTTTTGCACAAGTATAATATTGTTCAGTTTTTATTATTTTGTTTTTAACATTTTCCTTATATTTTATTCTTTTTTCTGGTCCTAATTTCCTTAAACTTATTTGGATATCTTTTAACTTCTGATATATTTCATTTAACTCACTAAGATCCATCAAACAAAACAATGTTCATGAAGTGAACACATATTAGTTAAATACTAGATCTGTCTAATAAGTAGTAACATTACAATCTTACTAAGACTACACTGAATTAATTGCTATAACTTATATTACTTCCTATCGTTTACATAGGTATCTACCGCTACTAAACGCTAATTATAATAGTTTTGGAATAAGGATGACGAATTAGGCACAACACTCACGATTTCCACAAATTACGCCTGGTTTTCTTCTCCTTCGGCTGCTGTCTTATTACGGCCTGATATGCGATACCGGAGACGCTGCATTACATCGGACCTTATCTCCTTCTGCACCCATCTTTTATGACAGTTTCGATATTGTTTGTATCCGATTATTAGACATTGTTATCTTCTGTTTTTTAATATGATTTGCTCATACTGGCACACTCACTGACTCACTGACGGTCACGGAAAAGGTGAATTATCGTAATAGTCACTCACTATTTTAATGTGCTTAAATTGAATGTGTATTATTTCTTCTCTTTAAAGTCACTGGGATTGTCACATTCACAACGTTCCCACATATTACGCTGACTTAGCGAAATTCAACGCCATGGCCTCGACGCGGCGCACCGATGCGGCGCCCGCGCCTGGCAGGGTCGCCATGAGGTGTGTAGGGGTAAAGGCGGAGAGAAATGATGTACACGAGTTCCTGTGTCGACGGCCCATTTAATACTGTTCTACAATGTGTAACTTATCGTGCTACTTAGCTTAGAACTATAATTATGTACTTAGCCTACTTCACAGTCTATTTTTGTATAACTTGAGACAATGGAATGATCTATTTAAAGTTATACATTTTAGGGATGTGTATACTTTTATAATTGACAAAAGAAATAGTTCGGTTATTTTTAGTCATAGTCACAATTTTAAAAATAACTAAAAAAACCATTTTAAACCCAACAAATTTATTTTTGAAGTGAAAACTTCTTTAGGCGTGTTGGACATTTTTTGAGATGGAAAAAAACCACTGAACTCGTGCCACTGTTCCCGTAAGCGCCACCGCTGGTGTTTTGTTTACAAGACAATTAAAAAAATCCCGCTTCGGATGTGTTCGGCTGTCCTCGGGATGTACTCGGTTTTAATGTATATCCGATATTATGTCAGTGAGTGATGGAAAAGTATTGTGTTTGTTTTTTGTTTTCACTTCTGTCGGCACTCCCGAAGTGCCACTGTTTTTTTTATTTAATCCTCTCGTACAAAAATTGGTACAAAGTGCCTTAGGAATTCTCTACCAGCTAACCAAGGGTGGTAACCAAGTGATAAGATGGCAGGTGCTCTATGTGAGAGGAACATAATAAGAAATATAAAAAGTATATCATAATAAATTATAAACATAAATAAGTAGGTACATAAATAAGAAACAGGATTGATTGGCATTTTTTTTTATTCCTTTTTCTTGCCGACTACATTTTTTGAAGTGAAAACTTCTTTAGCGGCGCTGTGTACTTTTTTTGGAATGGGTAAAAACTTCTAAATTCGCGTCAGGTCACGTGACCCTGATCGAAAATTCGTAAGACGTAAAACGTAAGACAGCGCCATCTATGCACATCGGGAAGAACTACGAGGGCCTCGCGTACTAACTACGTAGTTCATCCAACAACGACGAGCGCGTTGTTGAGGACAGCGCCATCTATGCACATCGGGAAGAACTACGAGGGCCTCGCGTACTAACTACGTAGGCCTCGCGTACTAACTACGTAGTTCATCCAACAACGACGAGATGGCGCTGAACCACGGATATATAACTGACGACGAGCAAATCTGAATAAATTCCTTTCACGAGAAGAATAAACCAGTCACTTTGGTCATCATACCTGATTTGCAAAAAACCCTATAAAATAAGGAACACACCTTAACACGCGTGTTTTGTTTATAAGACGATTCACAAAATACACTCGTAATTGTTCAAGTTTTCACTTCTGTCGGCACTACCGGAGTGCCAGTTTTTTTTTCAAAATCTGTGAATAGGTACAGATTAAAATTTCTCAAAAAGTTATGAACAGTCTCCTAAGACCGTTTTCTTGTAGCGACAATGATTAAGGTACCTGTCCTTACTGCCCCATCTCAAAAATCCACTCTGTGTATATAAACAAAGTCATGGGAAAAAGGTAATTGAGCTACGCTATCTACCAACTCTGCCTGCGTATTGAATAAAGTCAACATAACTCAATTCTTTCCAATCTAGAGACAACGCTATCGTGATGGAATGGTTCGCATGAAACAAAAATAGGGATCTAAACTGCATCGAATAGTCAGAGATATTGCTGAACTAGTGTTCTAGCTTACGAAGAGATTTGTCTTAGGAAATGTCAGGATGTAGGTATACAGGTACACGATTTTATGTAGTCAGCCGATAAATGTACCAGTTTAGCTATGTTTTCTGTTAGCAAGAGTCTCCCGCGATTTTTTTTATTCAATGCCTTACATATAGGGTTACCTAAAAGGTAAGGTTAATAAAAACTAGTTGGTGAAATTCAACGGGTTGATTTTCAATGATGATATTCTCGCTCAAATGAATTGAGGCTACTCTCGTAATACTGAAATCATAATGGTGGTTATGACTTTGACGATATGCTTAGAAAGAGATATAGACCATCATAATTAAAACCGCACTGGACAATTACGTAACATCCCCAAGTTCCGTGTAACAGAGCCTACAGCCTACACGACTGAAAATCACGAAACAAGTTATCACCTCACCGCATTACTGAAAGCAGCGCCCACTAATCACAGCGCGGTATCAATGCGGCATCTGTGCCGTACCGCATCTGTGTCGCATCGTGCCGCGTCTGTGCCGCGCGTCATCGAGCCACCTTTGTGGAGTCATTGGCGCTTTGTGTCGCGACGTCATCGCTTTGTGCCCGCCCCACTTGCGAGCGTTGCTTTTCTACTAGTTCGCTATAGAAATGTCCGCGATAGTTTCTGATGGATGTCAATGGATGGAGGAGTTTCGAATTGATTGTCTGTCCGTGTACCAGTGATGTACTCGTGAGGTTACATTTATGAGTAACAGTTGGACAACTGACAGAGGAGGGGCTCGTGGCTAAGTAATAACAGCCACCCAGGTTGTTCGATCAGGTTAAGCTACGCTTGTCGCGGTTGCTCTGTGGATGTGTGACCGGCTTTTCATACCGAGACCCCTCCGTGCGTCGGAAAGTCTCGGCTGTTACTCGTGGATCTGACTTTCGTGATCGGACTTTCGGGCTTCTGCCTACCCGTAACGACTGTCAAAACAGTCGTTACGGTTAGGCAGAAGCCCGAAAGTCTGACAAACATTACGCCTGTGTTCCAAAAAGGGTCAAATCCAATCAAATCAAATCAAATTTATTCGTAAATGTAGGTTTCATTACAATAGAATGTTATAACAAGATGGTCAGTTCGCTACATTTTACTGGAGAGCATCTAATAATAATTAAGTTAGTGGTGTCCAACCCACAGCTGTACATACATGTAAAATAAAATAAAATAACTCAATTATTTACATACTATTATGGGTTAGGCAGAGAGGTGTACTATAGTATACCCAGTTTCCATTTCGTCAGTTATATTAAGATCCCTTGGAGGACGAGCCAACAGCCAGCAGCGGGGTACAAACCCAGACTTCGGGCTGCGTATAAGAATTTCTTCAATATTCGTTTAGTAAAAAATGAAAGAACACATTTTTATGTCAATTCAATGAATATTTTCATATACAATGGCGCAGGCAATAACAAACAACAGAAAAATGAAAATAACTCACATCTCAGCCAACTAACAAAACAATCAGTCGTCACTCCTGTGACGTCGTGAAATCCCGTCACTTCCAATACACGCCATCATATCCCTGACTTGCACTATTGTTTGAATCAGTCCTCACTTCCCCATTAAACTATCAACCTTGATCCGTTGCGACACATTTCAATATTCTTTGTGCGTATGAATGTAGCGGTTCAGCTGTCAGATTGTTGTAAACGTCATCAAGAAGGCGTAGTTGGGGTTCCCGAGATGTAACGTAAACATTTCTCTCAAAGAGTTGCTTTCACATGGGAAACATTTTGTTCCGTTTTGATCTGGATTCTGGGACTAATCCTGTTAACGTAGGTTAAGATGGAGATGTAGCGTAGGAATTTTATGAATATGACTTTTCATTTTTGATGGTATAAAGAAAGTCACCTAACAGATTTCACATGAAACTTGATCTCCAAGCTCTTGTACATGCAGTCACTTAACCATTAATTTTCTTAGCGTGGCGATAGAATTGACACATCAATTGTTTACCAAATTGACTACCAACTTAAGTTGTGTGTATATTCATTATTTGACAGCTGTATGAAATGCAAATAAATGGATGCAGTATGTCAATATTGTAAAAAAATAATTTTATAAAAAATAATATCCCCGACTGTACATCAACTGCATCACCAAAATCACACGTCTTCTAAATATCACAGTTCACACCACTATGGCATTAAGAAGTCATGTATCCCTCAAATATTGAAGAGCCATCTCTCAAGACGCAACCTGCCTGTGACGTCACTCGACTGCCGCTGACTGACATAAGCCCGATACGTTACTAATGACAGCACCGGAGCGATAGATTTGATCATGGAACTGACAGCTCCGTGGATTAACAGTTTAACACTGAGACGTTCACCTGTCTATCTTGTCCTGTCTCACAAGGAATTTAATTATGCAAGTTAAGTGGTTTATTTTGGAGTTTTTGCTAACTTAAAAAGTTTCAACATTCAAAATATTTAATTCATATAAACCTAAATGGGCACTTATGAAACTTCAGAGGCTAAACTACATGGTTCCAATTGGTCGATTCGTATGTGGAAGAGCCGGCAAGGAACTCCACGAATACTAGTTTAAAAAACAATGTTTTAAATTACTGAGTTAATAGGTATGGGAGTAGTGTAGGCTTGTCAGCAAATACCTACCAGGGTACTTCATAAACTAATAACAGTCACAACAACACGTCAAACTAGTCAAATAATCCGCCCCTAACTGTTCCCGGTGCGAAGGTGCCCAAAACGCCTGCTGCATTGCCACGTTGGATGGCAATGGCTAACCTTTGCACCAAGAACGAGCCGGAGCGGGAGTCACCCGTTTTGTCACGGAGCTTGTTCCCTATTCCACTAATGAGCTTCTTGGCCTCGGTGCCCCAACCAGCCATGGTCTCAACGGCTTTGTACACAAAATGGTAACGGGCCACCAACGGTGCGTACTTCACCCTCTTTCTCTCAGCGACGTCTTCCGCTGCTGCTGACGGTGAGAGGACGGTGCGACCAGTCCGTCCGGCCTCTTGCCGTCAGTCCTGCACAGACCCGGAGGCTCCAGCACGCAGGGGACATCTGCCGTCACAAAAGCCCTCCGCATAATATCATTGAGCGCATGGTGACGCGGGAACCTCTCCGAGCAACGACGACAACTCAAAGCGTGCTGGCCATCGGCCTCCACCATGGAACCGCAGGTGTATTTATGGGTGGGTTTATTTATCAATGGATTATTAATGGTTTTGTTAAGATCATTCTTTCGCTAATTATACGTTGTTATCCGCCCCTTTCGACGTAGGTGGTAAGTGAGTTTTAACAGGTGAAAATGATTTTGAGTTATATTTACTTATCCAACTCAAAATCGATTTCTCTAGCAAGTGCTTAACGAAATAGCTCGGAATAATTAAGTAATGAACACGAAACAAACTATTCACAGTTTTGAGTTAGGTACTTTCGCAGGAAAATCCTTCTACTCATACGAGGACGACAAATCCAGGTCGCATCTCGCTCCCCAACAATCTACGTTAAAATATCAGTGTTTGCCTGCCACCACGTAATATCGCAGTGATTGTCACCGCCCGCATCGAGACTCGTTTGTGCACAGTGCACTGTGCTCCGCCACGCTGCCCAGTTAATTTGTGCGCGAGTTTTTGTGCGCCAGTTTGCACAGGGCGACATGTTAGCGACCGAGGCGTGCAATCAATTCTCGTCATTTGCCAAATTTCCGAGAGGCGGTAGAGATTTTTAAATTTTAGGTTGATTCTGGGTTTGGTTTGCCTTTTGGTTGGGTGCGTCTCATAACGTATAAACTCATTTGGTCTAATTTCATTTTATTATCGTTCATAAGATATAATCAACGTGAGATATACCAACTGTTGATATAATTTCTTTACATATAACATTTATTTATTCTAAAACTTAATTAGTATAACGTTGTTTGATATAACGTTTATGTAATCGAAAATCATTTGGTCTAACGTTTAATATGTATATTGTTTATTTAATCGAAAATCATTAGGTCTAACGTTTAATATATGTATATAAAAACGTCAATATGGTTAACACCCCGACTCAGAGTACCCCGACTCGGATAGGTTAGGTTAGAAGGCTAAGGCGGGAGCGAAGCGGAGCGGAGCTCCCGCCTTAGCCTTCGTGGTTATTTTTTTTTAAACCACCCAGAAATAGGAGCCCCGCGAAGCGGGGCTCCGTCGACCTATCTTAGCGCAGGTGGTAATTAGTTACTAGTTATGTTTAATATCTACTTAGGTGACTATTACCTATAACTACGATAGAACTTACAAAGAATAAAACAAAGAAAAAATACTTTTAAATATATCTTAAACAAAATACAAAGTTATTGTTTTATTAGACCAAATAAGTTTTATGTCTTTTGAGTGGTATGTCAAACGATTTTATATTTAATGTATGTTATGCTTATGAAAATTAGTTATTTTAAAATTATATCAATCGTTCATTATATTAACTAATCGCTATATTAAATAAAATTATAGGTTCCGTTGTTATATATTGTAAATATTAGAGATTTTGTTGTTATATCATCTATTACTTACCCTTTTGGTTGATTACGGTTGAAACCTTTAACTGATTGTTTAATTATATAGCACATGATCACAACCAAAAAGGATATGATAATCAATTTAAAATGTACTTATCATTGTATGATGTCTTTAATTTAATGACAACAATACACCAAAACATCTGTGTACAAAAAATATATTATATATCAACATGGAAAGCTCAAAAGAATTTAATTTGAGCACGTAGCAGAGAAAGTATTGCAACATGTATTTAAGCAATAGGAATTATTCGGGGTAGGAACTGTGTAAATAGCGTTAAACTCAATCCCTACGACATGACTAACAATATCGACAAAAGAGGATCAACAACAATAGGCCTTCCCTTAGCCTTCTGGGATTACAGGCGCCACGCGACGAAGGGTTATGATTTAAAGGAGATAATGTAGGTAACTAAATGTAGCTATGGTATTTTTTATAAAAAAAAAAAAACTGTAAGAGTACCTATAGTCTCTATAATGTTACATGAGTTGTTCACTATTGATAATTGATAAACTATTTAAATTCTGTAAGTAGGTTTGTACAAACTTTTTACACATCAATCATATTTTTTTTTAATAGATGAGGTCGTCGTTTCCTATCTGACTACTCTGAGAAGAAAGACCGAAACAAACTCAGAGGTCACGGTCTCATTTAAAGTCCAGACATAATCTTGGTCAGATCATGTGAAGACCATGTAGATTGGTGTCTGAAATGGTATTTTGAGGAAAGAGCCACACAGATTGAGTGGACTGTCCAGTCAGTGCACGGATTTGTCAGTAACCGAGCAGCTCAACTCAAAACTTAAGGAGCTCAACGATTCGACGAACAATACCAAAGAAAGGACATTTGGGCAGGCCGCATATATTACTCAAACTAAAACTGAAAAAAAAATAAAGATTAAAGAAAATTAACTCACAACTTCACATTCACAATCATTAAATAATATAATACTTTACAAAGTAAATATGCATGTCACTGTATATGTACAATTTATTAAATGAGGTCGTTTATTATGTACCCCTGTAGAACATTTATTAACAATTTTGCCACGCGGCCCCTGTGCGGCTAGGACATGGCGGCTTCCTCACGACGTGTGTGGTAATGAAATAATTTACACAAAGTAATAGCAACACTAAGCATTAGGTAACAGTTAAAAGTAATGATGCAATTATAAAACATACATCACTATTTTCTAAGTACCGTTTCTAATATTCTAGTTGATTTTTATTTTCACAATGGTGAAGTTAACCTCTATGAACCCACCATAACGACCCAATAACTAATTAGTCTAACATAAGAACTCCCGCATAGCTAACATAAGACGGCGGATTACACGCACCTTAATACCTTCCGCTCATTTTGCAAATATCCTTCTAATATGCATACATATGTATTAGTAATTATGCCAGGTAAGGCTCTACTCTGAATATGCATTATGTTAATTTATGTTAAAAATTCCTATACCTACATACTTTTACTGCTGACGAGAAAGTCGGAATATGTTACGAATATGGACGACGAATATTTAATGTATATTTTTTTGTTACCTCTCTAGGTATAGGATATAATTTTGTGCGGAATAATTTAGCTATCAATGTTTTTTTTGTTATCAACTGTTATCCTAAAAAAACTTTCCAAGTGCGAATCGGACTCACACACGAAGGGTACCGTACCGCAAGGCAAAAACGCAAAAAAAATAACACGTTTGTTGTATGGAAGCCCCCTTAAATATTTATTTTATTCTGTTTTTAGTACTTGTTGATATAGCAACAACAGAAATACATCATCTGTGAACATTTCAACTACCTAGCTATCACGGTTCATGAGACAAAGCCTGGTGACAGACAGACAAACAGATGGACAGTGGAGTCTTAGTAATAGGGTCCCGTTTTTACCCTTTGGGTACGGAACCCTAAACAATCTTTGCGTAATATTATAAATGCTGTCTGTTCGTATGGTATTTTTTCAAGGTTAAACTACAAAACCAATTTTTATCAATTTCAGTGCACTGGTAGTTTGGCACCTGTGAAAAAAGATGTAATTCATGAGGGTTGCTCTTATGACGCGGAACTAGATTTTTAACTAGGCTTGTTTTTAATTAAACAATGCTCATTAATGCAGGACGTTTATCACCTACCTTTATAACCACAACATTATAAAAAGAGCAATAAAATTATTTTATTTCTTCCAATTTTGAATGCACATTAATGATCGAATTTGCAATTTTAAACTCTTTGCCAAAACCAATATTCAATACAATACAAAACAAGCAAGCGTATTCCGATGACACAACGACACTCACTAGATGTTACAAGTTTAAATGAACCCGAACGAAACTATTCACGAAATTGATTCGGACACACTTAACGAGTCGAAATGTGCTTAGGCCAGCCCACACAATATCGGGCCCTGGACCCAGGCCAAGTTTTAATGAGTCCACTAGTAAATTTTACACGTAACGGAATAACTAACGAGTGAAATAATGCCACTCGTAATTTCCTAGAAGTAGTTCTAGCGATCTCTGGTCTATGGTTAATGTTTAAGTGACTGCTTTTAAACTGGAGTTTAATCGGATAGTTATTCTGACTGAGTGATGGAGGTGGCTTTTATACTTAGCTAATGGCTTATCTTTTTAATAAATAATGTTACTAGCCGTTCTTATATGTTTTTGTTGAATATTTAACCTTTTAGTGGAATGCCACACAGCTTAAAATCAAATCTCTTTTTAAAATTTACAGGTGTCAAAAACTCTTCACTATTTTATATCAAGTTTTGTACCACCATTATAGTTTAAAAGTAAGATCCTTTACTTAAAATGGTGACATTATAAGACCTTGTATATGACACGGTTCTATGGTATACGGCGACGGCGTCGTGCCGTAGTGCAGCCATGTCGTCAACAAACTTCACTATGGAAGTTTGTATACTGACGACCGTACCTACACACGGCGAATAAACCGTAGTTTTTCACAGTAAAAAACTTGTGTGTAAAAACGGCCCAAGGGCTCGTTTGCTCATTAAGTTTAAATTTAATCTTATATTTAATTTGAGGTGTTTCAAGACCAAAATCTCTGAGAATATTGACTAGTAGACTATCAGTGTACTGGATGACACTGCAAACTGATTATCTGCTAATACGCGTTATCGGATAATATTAATGAAACCAATTAACCTTAATCGCTTTAGTACTTACATCATATATTGCTAAACTAGTAGTTAAGGTCCTTTACAATAATTTAGTACAACAGAGGGAGGAAAGGTCTGCCGACCCCTGAAAAGACTTGTACGTATGTGTGAACATTATATTTTATGAACGTTTTTACATTTTGTTAGTCAGATGAATACCAATGATACTTGGAGTATTGTGACAACTATTTATTACCGTGAAATTTTACATATTACCTACATTCATGCTGAAATGAACATAAAAATTCAGGCTCAAACATTTAATTGATTGAAAGATTAATTAATTAAACCAATCGGTATGGCAAGAGCATCATAGTGACAGTTCAATACTTCATTATCAACAGGTCACATAAGTACATACATTTTACGCTTACGTTTATATTTTTTACCAGTTTACAGTCACCATCAGTACACAAACCAATTCCATAACATAACGTCACGCCTGCATTCCTCGAAAGGTCAGGCAGAGATGTATCTATACTACACTTAATACATATTCCATCTTCCAACATAACAACATGAACAATGAACCAGCAGCTTGTTCGTATCTAAATAAACATAAACACAGTTCTGCCTGTAGGCACCCGCCGACCTGTAAGTACGAACCCGCGTACATTAATTCGGCGACAATCAACGGAAGGGTATAAAATTTACACAAGTCCTAAACGTCACTAAAAGGCTCCTTTGGAATCCGGCCCCAACTCACTGCTGACATGTACCGATCTGCATACAAATTACTCACATTCACACTTAGAAACCACGGGAAAACAACTTGTATTACTGAGATCTAAAGCACAAAATCGTTTGTGGTGTTGTGCCCAAACTTATGTTACTGAGGCCTTGTATGTATGTCATAGGTAAGTTGACAGATGTTCAGTTGAACTGGTCTGATGCTGTTTGCTGAAGAGATTTCACGTTAAAAGTGGAATAGGTTTTGTTGCATAAGAGCAACAAAAGTTAGCACTAATTGGTCTAGACTCTGATAGTCTGGGCAATTTGTAAGGATTATATTTTGAGCTCCGGAAGGCGGTATTTTAGACGGGGAAACTTGTTTGCCTTTTGAATGCAATGAAAATAGCTTGAACTTTATACTGCTTCTACCGAGGTTACTATAATTGAATGGTATGTGTCAAAAGGGAGACTCGAATATGGAGTTTTTAATACTTTATAGAAACGAGATATTCATGAGAAAGCCTCCATTTACCGCAATATGTATAGTGTATTTTTTAATAAAAAATGTTTCACTAGCTATTATTACGTAAAACTGGAAATAAATAAGAGATAAAGCCATCAATACAAAACATAAAAACGTCAAAATATAATTTAAACGAGAAACTGCACCATTTTTGCATCAGAGGAAACGAAGCTCATTTACGATAGATAGTGCTGTAGTTGAAATTACAACATCATTTAGATTTACCTTAAAATTCACCACTGTAATCCCACAGTAGTAAAATTGAGGCCAGATACTAGTCCGTAGCAGTAATTGAGTTTGTTTAACATCACTGTCAGAATGTTTGCATGTCCTCTACGCCGTAGCACTCGTAGCCTCGTAGCTCGTAGCGGACGTAGGCCTTAGCGTGTAGCAGCTGCGCTATGCCAGACCAAATATAAAGTAAAGTGGACTTATAGTTGATTGATTCGAATCATTACTGTAAATGTTTAGAAGATAGAAACTTTTTCCGCATCGGACAACATTGGAGATACATTTTGTGATCTTCTAGAAGATGTTATGTTATAAAATGTTATGTTAGGCCGAAGAATTGCCAAACTTAAGTGGCAGTGGGCAGGGCACATTGCTCGCAGAACAGATGGCCGATGGGGCCGAAAGATTCTGGAGTGGCGACCGCGTACCGGGAGACGTAGCGCTGGAAGGCCTCCCACACGGTGCGCGGTGGTCCGACGACCTTGTGAAGGCCGCAGGAACCCGTTGAATGCGAGAAGCACAGAACCCGTCGAAGTGGAGGTGCTTGGTAGAAGCCTATGTCCAGCTGTGGACATCTTTCGGCTGAAATGATGATGATGATATGTTATAAAATGTTCCAAAAACTGTTTTCTCCTTCAAAGTTTATAACAAAAAAGTCGAAAGTATTTTGTAAGCAACACAAATATAAATTAGCTACTACCAGAATAGTTCGGTTTTGAAACCGGCTTAAAATCCCCAAATTCCTAACAATCGAATGGCTAACCAAAAGTAACTAGAAAAAAATCCGCCATTCTGTGAACGCGTTAGTTTGGAAATCCTACAAACGTGCCCCAATCGGGTTAGCCCTTTATTAGTTACAAATACAATTTGAATTGTGCCGACAGATTCGATACAATAAATTTTATTGTGACAAACAGAGAGGGAATCAACTCTCAACGACCCTCAGTGGAAGAGTCCCGAAGAAGACAGTTATAAGTGGCATGCAGTGGAAATAGTTGCAAATTCATGCTGATTTTTCGAGCCGGACGAAAAATACCTTTAATAATTGCTTTTTGTTTGAATGGGGCTTTTGTCGGTATTAAATTACTTTTATTGTTAATTTACTCCTTTATTGAGTTTTTTTGTGGGTCTATTTAGGTGAAGAGCTGTTTATTAAGTTTAGTTGGTTCGTTGTTAGAGTGCCTAGACAAGGGGCAATCGTTTTCAAAGCCTTTCGTATTTCTGTAACGACTTTCATACATTTTAGAATTTATCAAATCGTTATCACTGATAGAATGTCAGTTTGTAGTTTATAAGTTTGTTACTATTGATGTTGACTGAGGTATAACCATCTCAACTTTACTATTAGAGTGTACATAGTATAAAATCCTAACTAATATCATAAATGCGAAAGTAAGTTTGTTTATTACCTTTTCACGCCTAAACCCCTGAACCGATCATCCTGAAATTTTCCATATACGTTGTCAGGTGTAGTAGTTTTTTTCGGGATTAAAGGTACCCTATGTCCATTTCTGGGACATCCCATCATTTCTGGGGTTTCCTTTAATCCCGAAAAAAGCTGCTGTTCCCGAGGAAAACAACAATAACGTTATTATGATAATAGATGGTGCCACGTGTCTTTTGAATCAAAAACAGGACAACGTCTGTCGGGTCAGATAGTACGAAATAAAGGTTTTGTGACAAGCGAGTATAATCATTACGACACCTTTATTTTTAAATATTCGAGGAAAATGAATACATCGTTTTATTTTAATTCCCTTTGATGTTTTAAGCGTGCAATTTTTAACGTCAAAATTGATATCAAAGTAAAATTGAATTCCTCATATAAAATATTTTAATGATACTGTTTAATGAAGCAGAACATTTTTATCACGACTCCAATACATTAAACTGTTGGACAGTTACAATCCGTTTCGCATGAATAGTAATATAAAATGATACACTATCTGTCTTTCCATATAAATATGTATGACTACTGTAACTTTTGCCTTTTTTGTACATTTATGTATGACATTTTACGAAAATGCGCAGATTTCGTAGGATATACTGAAAGAGTTAGTTGGTATGATATTATGTTGTTATGTATTATACTTTTGGCAAAGGATATGTTTTTATACTTCGCTTAAATGTGTTATGAATAAAGTCACGTATTCACGGGAAACAAAAGTCGCACAACAGTGTGTCTGCAACATGTTCTTGTGTTGTAGGTTGAACATGATGCTGGTTACAGTTGGCGATAAGCTTATTTTAACAAACACTATGTTGTTGTGAAACTTTTGTTGCTAAATTTGTCTATAGTTTTTGGATACGGGGCTTTAGAATCGAAGCATAATTGAGTTGTAAATATCTTGGCTAACAAATAACTATTCTAAACTAAATTCAAGTTTAATCGGTACATGTAAAGTACTAAAACAAGAGTTGAGAAAGTGTCCCTTAGACACAAGTTACAGCAGTTTATGAACCGGTTTTGATCGTCAAAATTATTTACTCTATTGCCGAAGTCCTAAATGTAGGTTGCAAACTTTTGGGTCTATATACCAATCTCACACTTCAGCCTGTATTCCTTGAGGGCTTGTGCTTGTATTGACAATTTGTTTAGGTAATCCTGTGTTGATTGTCTGATAATATTGTGACTTTGTTTGATGACTTATAGTTCGATTAATAAAATATTATATTAGGGTAGTATATCAAATTCATTTATTTGCATAACAGGTATATCGGAGGCTACAAAATATTGTATTAGGTACATGTTTGTATTATAACTACTAGAGGCATTTTTATTAAACGGGCAGTCGAATTCCATCCAAGTCAAGTTTCAGTCCATTCGTATTTTGGATAAATATTATTCTAAACAATTTTCAACAAAGAAAATCTAAACTGACTCAAAATCTATTCTTTGTTGGTTCAATCAATCGTAGACCATTACCTACGCTAGTTATTTTTCGTCGATAAATTCGCCATTGCTAGGTATGGTACTCCTTGCTAGGTATGGTACTCCTTGCTTGGTATTGTACTCCTTGCTAGGTATGGTACTTCTTGCTAGGTATGGTATTGCTTGCTGGGTATGTTACGCCTTGCTAAGTATGGTACTCCTTGCTAGGTATGGTACTGCTTGCGGGTATGTTACTCCTTGCTAAGTATGGTACTCCTTGCTAGGTATGTTACTCTTTGCTAGGTAAGGTACTCCTTACTAGGTATAGTACTCCTTGCTTGGTATGGTACTCCTTGCTAGGTACTCCTTCGACCCTCATGTCATTTTCTATTCTTAGCCCATTTTACCAGTTTAAACGAAACAAAGCAAACTTAACATTTACAAGGAAATTCCACGACTCCATGCCTAAAAATATAAAATATAACCCTGAACTCGCCGCTCCAACTTAATCCAGGACATAAAAATCTTATACAATTTTCAGCGCAAGCATCTCGGCTGAAAAACATTGTAAAAGAAAAGGGATGAGAAAGATTAAATTATAATAATTACTGGCTGTTGCCAGGTGTACGACCGCTCTAGGTGTTAGAGTAATATACATAGTTACTCATTGTATAGATACTTTGTTTAGTGGAATAAGTTATCGGTATTTTCGGTAAGTGTCGATATTTGTAAGTTGTTATTTCTATAGTTGGATTTACATATTTAGTTGAAATAAGTGACCGTTCTTTCAAAATTATATTGTCAATTGAAAGGTTAATGAACCTAGTATTATTTTTTGCCTAGAATGCACATCTCAATGACCACGGTTGGCGAAATAAATGACTTCTTAACTGTGGATGTAGGTACTTTCAATCCAAATAAACATGTTAAGTCAAAATATACATAAATGCACCTTTAATTTAAAAACTCAACTGGGCAAACAGAGATTTTAGTTGCAAATAAACGGAGCCAACGTCAAGAGAATTGAATTCATCGTTCCAATTGCATAGAAGAGGTTCATCTAAGTAGTTGGCATTGAAGTGCTTCACGTGATTCGTTGGCTTTGACTGGTCGTGGCCGACTTGAAAGGAACAGTCTTTACCTTTGCCTACATATTCTGTGATATGTTTCTTCCAGAAAAAATGCCTATTAAGCTTTCATGAAGAAAATTATTACTTTCATGTATATTCATATTTTAATATTATTTTATTTCCCTGAATTCCTGTCATGACGCCATTCCCTACCCGCTGTACAGCGACATAACTACACATATGCTCATAAATAAACGTTAACGAGCTACTTTCTGTTATCCATTAATTAAATCATTAAATACATCGAAATGTTATAATTATCGTTCTGTTTTTGATAATAATTGGCGTCGGACCGCGCTAGATACAATTTATACCAGTTTTAATTGCCCGATGGTGCGAATAACGCGGTTATAACGCTATAGTTACTGTAACTGCTACAATAACAGTTAATGTGAATCGTAACGAGTTTAACTGTTATTTTTATTGAAATTAACACTTCGCTATCTCATCAGATTATCTATATTATTTTATTTCTGTTAACTTCGTCTTGGTTTCGTCCCTTTTTTGGTAATTATTTAATTAATTGTATCATTATTGGACGATTAAATTGCCTAATTATTTGTTTTCTGTTAATTGAATTATTTAATAACATAAAGCTTATCCCGTGTCGTTCCTGTATTTATACAAGCTTTTAATATGATAAAATGCTGATAATTATTATTAGCAGAAGCGAATCATCCGTTTGTTTGATCCTATTAAATAATTTATCATTTAAATCCTCCCGTTTTGCATTTTATATTTATTAACGTGGAAGCAATATTTTTATATAGATTTGCTTCTACTGTTTAAAGTTTTTAATTATTAAAAGAGACCGATTTTTTCCTAATAGTATTTAGTTCTTTCAGAGGTGTGAGGAAACATTTCTTTAAGAAGAGCGACAATGCCCTTCTTAAGAATTATAGGTCCGTCTCACTTCTGAGCCATGTCTACAAGCTGTTTTCGAGAGTCATCACGAACCGTCTCGCGCGCAGGTTTGACGACTTCCAGCCTCCTGAACAAGCCGGATTCCGTAAAGGCTTTAGCACCGTAGACCATATACATACGCTGCGACCGGTTATACAGAAGACTAAAGAGTATAACCTGCCTGTACGAGAAAGTCGATCGAGACATGGACTGTGCTGCAGTCTCTTCAACGGTTTCAGATCGACTATCGGTACATCTAGGTGCTGAAGTGTCTGTACGAAAACGCGTCTATGTCAGTTCGACTCCAGGATCAGACCTCCAAAGCTATTCTTCTGCAGCGAGGTGTAAGAAAAGGAGACGTTATCTCTCCGAAACTGTTCACCGCTGCACTGGAGGACGTTTTCTAGGTTCTGGATTGGAAAGGGGCTGGCATTAACATCAATGGCGAGTACATAACTCACCTTCAGTTTTCCGACGATGTCGTAGTCATGGCTGAGACTATGGAGGACCTCAGTACAATGCTCGATGACCTCAGTAGAGCCTCCAAAAGAGTGAGCCTTGAAATGAACATGGACAAAACGAACGTCATGTCAAATGCCCATGTAACGTAACACCCACTCTCATAAAGATCGGAGACGTTACTCTCGAAGTCGTGGACGAGTATGTTTACCTAGGACAAACTGTCCAGTTAGGTAGGTCTAACTTCTAGAAACAGGTCAATCGTCGAATCCGACTCGGCTGGGCAGCGTTCGGGAAGCTACGTAATATCTTCTCCTCCCACATACCGCAGTGTCTCAAGACGAAAGTCTTTGACCAGTGCGTGTTGCCAGTGTTGACTTATGGCACTGAAACGTGGTCGCTCACAATGGGTCTTATAAGAAGGCTAAAAGTACCCAAAGGGCAATGCAGAGGGCTATGCTTGGAGTTTCCCTGCGTGATCAAATCAGGAATGAGGAGATCCGCAGGAGAACCAAGGTAACCGACATAGCCCGGAGAATTGCCAAACATAAGTGGCAATGGGCAGGGCACATTGCTCGCAGAACAGATGGCTGATGGGGCCGAAAGGTTCTGGAGTGGCGACCGCGTACCGGAAGATGTAGCGTTGGAAGGTCTACCACAAGGTGGTCTGACGACCTTGTGAAGGCCGCAGGAACCCGTTGGATGCGAGAAGCACAGAACCGGTCGAAGTGGAGGTGCTTGGGGTAGGCCTATGTCCAGCAGTGGACGTCTTTCAGGTGAATGATGATGATGATGATTTACTTCTTTGAATGACAGCTTCAGCCATAACCAATTAATTGCGTTTCTAAAATACCTACAGGAGTTTCATTGTATCAAACAATGGATTGTCGTAGTCAATGATTAACAAACTACAGTGCGACCAACGAGAGAATACGTTCATGACACCTGTCAGTTTCATAGAAATGAATACTTGTTTTGAGAATTTGTCTTTATTAGCTACTAAATTTGTCGCACTGAAAGTTGTCAGAAACGCATTCTCTCGACTGTCAGACTGTACGTTTAGTCGCTTTTGTTTTCTATAGGTGTTCCTGCCTCTAGTGGTCTAGTGGTCACAAGCACTACTGCTGGGCATGAGGTCCTGGGTTCGATTCCCGGGTCGGGTCGGTCAGTCGGGTCGGGTAAAGTGTCGTTGGGTTTTTCTATCCGAAATTTTTTGTAGCTGTCCGGAGACATAACTGGCAAAATGTGGCTGCAGTGTAGGTACTCCTCTGCACTACCTTCCGGGGAATACTCGGTGATGTTATGTTATGTTCTTCCATTTTTTATAATAAGAACTCCTTGCTCCTCATTCCCACTTCTTGGCTTCAAGAGCTCAGAAGCCAAGTGGCGCCACCTAGCAGCCAATGACCCACATCTCACACGAGATAATGACTGAGTACGCTCCCTAATGAACCTACTAATTATTTCGACGCCCATAACTGGGGATTTATTGTCCAAAGTGGTGTGGGGTAAGGGGGTGTAGTACATGGTCTATTGAGCACCCTGCATGCTTAGCGCGTATCTGTTAATGCGGTCGTAATAATGATGTGTTGTTCGAAACCGATGGGTATTTGGAACAGGGTTTCGAACCGTTTCGGGTGATTAGATTTTTGGTCGTAAGTGTAGGCGTGATTACGGTCGAGATAGTTACACATTTGTGTTTTTGAATATTTTCAATAATCCTTAAAGTTATGACTAAATCGCCTTGCCAGAGCTGGTTTTAACTCCTGTCCTTTCGGAAGAAACTATAGATAACACGCTAGATAAATGAAAAATATTCAATAGGACAAATGAAACATTCTTAGATTTACTCCGTATAAAATATACGTCAAATAAGTAAATATTACTCTGTAAACGCAGTAGAGTAACTCTTTTTACCTTCACTACGAACTCTAAAATATAGTCAGCAGCTCCCACAGGAAATTCCTCGCGTTAATTTCGACAAAATAAACACAAAACAACGTAGGGTTAATTACGACAAAACCCAGTGGTTTGGCACAAAAACTGTATAAAATTAGCACGTGAAGTATGTACTGCAATTTTTCGTTGTTATAGTGTGAATTAATATTGTCTAGCAGGAAGCGTAATAAATTAGATGTTCATTATGACACGGTTGCTGTCAATTCTTGGTGTAAAAATAAGTCAGATGAGATTCCAAAAACCCTTGCTTTAACTAAGATTTATGGATTTATTGAATCCTGATAAACTCTCAATCGATCAAAAATGTAATCTAAACAGCGTCCTGTTTTCATCAGAATTATTTTCAACTCATATCGTCTCTTACACGAAAATCAAATCAAAATCAATTGGACAGGCTATTGATTCAATTTTATTTTCATTCACTCTCCTTTTCTCCTATTAGCTACGTTACTAAGCCACCAAGCATCAACACTCTTCGTCATATAAATATTTTATAAACTACATGAAACTTTACAAACTTTAACTCAATCACGCAGTAAACTTCCTTCTCCGCAACGCACCCCGACACTAAGTGAAGAATTACCTCTTCTAACTTGTTAAGTAGTTAAAAAGGGTGTGTTTTCAGTACACCCGATGTTTGCCGAAGTTGACCGAGGTCGGGCGAAGTCAGTCTTGCTTTACCTGCAAACCGCGACTTGGGTGCACTTTAAAATTTTTCTTTGACGAAAATTGTCATCCGATGTCTTTGTGAAATGTTTTTGGGGTCGACTTTTTGGTTTCAATGTTTAAATTGCTTTATTTTGTCGTTTATAATTATGCCAACGGTGCTGAAGATAAGTTTCCTAAACCTTGTTAATATTATTATAGATGCCTATTATTCCGAAATTGAATGAGCTGAGCTGGGGCGAACATAACTTAACTTAATAACCAGAGTGTACTAATGTATTAATACATATTAATCAAATCATTCTTGAAACACAACATGCAGATATTTGCAACCACAATAAAACCGCCTGGTCACAGCGTCCAGCAAAATACATTACCGCGTTACGCCACAGCTTAAGAGCGCATAATGGCACCATTTAACTCCTTTATAGCACTTGGCACAACTCGCACTTTAATCAAATAACGCGGCATCAAACCACCCCTTAATTTATCGTGCGACCAATTATGGGCCCCATACTTCAACCGTAGAATGAAAAGCAAATGTACAAAGTGCTAAATAGTAGTTTATAAAACTGTCGCATAATGAGGGGTATTAAACACGAGTGTGTGTTTACAAACCGAGCGGAGCGAGGTTTGTAATAGTATCACACGAGTGTTTAATACCTTATTATGTGCAGTTTTATACAACTTTTTATCTACTTTCATACATTGAGATTGAATATACTAAAAAAAAGATCAAAAGTTCAAAAAGTAAGACATACTTTACTGCTTATGATATTATTGAAGTTTTGTATAAGTCATTTCCGTCGCCGCATCTAAAATATCGGGCGGAGTCAAATTTCCTTCACATTCACTGGTAGGTATCAGACATTTTTAAGCAATAATAGAATAAAACACTAAATTCAGAAAAAAACGTAAAAATGGCCCCAAAAACCCAGCTCTTCACCGCACTTTAGCGCAACCACAGATAAGTAAAATTTACACAACAAAACTTCACGCTTCCGTATATATGTAAAGCCCCATCCACACGCTGGCTGTTTGTCACAAACACCGCAAACAGCACACAAAGTGACACACACATCCTTTGATCTGGCAAGAAAAACCGACACCGATGCCGAACACTGCCCAACACAAACACAAACAGGCAAACAACGACAAACACCCATCCACATGTCCGTGTTTGCTGTTGGCTGTTTGCCATTGTTTGTCAAGCATGTGGATGGGGCTTAACGAGTTCGATTAAAAAAAGTTATGCATTCTCCTTCGTGATTTAACTTCTTGGTTAACCTGTATCGTAATGGAAAAAAAATTATTTTATAACATTATTTTGTTCGAGAAATAGTGTTATAATGAAATTTTTTTTTTCTATTTCGGTATTGTGTTTATAAAGTATGTCAATATAAACTCGTTTAAAATTTTATAATTAGAATTTTACGACATGAAAGTAGATAAATTAGTTTTACTAACTAATGCAGTTACACTAGGTATTAATTATTATGCGAATGAGTTATGTAAGTTTAATTAATAACATGAGCTAAGTGTAATAAAGTCTGTTTTGTTGTTAATTTGATGATAAAATTGTATCCGTTTGTTTGAAAATTATTTCCATTGTGTTTTCCAGTTTGTGTATCCGAGCGCAATGGAGCGGCGCTATAATGATCAAGGTTAGTGAAACATATTCATATCTATTTTGGTTTTGTGTTATTTTTTCAGTTACTCGTTAAAATAAACATCTACAATTTCGATTTATTCATAAATCATTAAATGAATTTCTCGGACTTATCTGAGGTTTGGTGAAAGTTTTTACGACCCTTAATGGTTATCAACATGTTGTATTTCTTACCAAGCAACATCTACAAAAACCATCATGACCTCCAAACCAAACTTATAAATTACGTCCCTAATACCATTCAAAACCGGTTATCCCCCGATTTCCCTCCAAAACATTATCCTCATTAGTTTATCCACCATTTCCCCCATCGCCATCATTCAGTCGTCGGAAATCGTGACAAAGGATCTTATGTTAAAGTTACGCGACAGGGGGCGTGGCCTACGCTTACTTTCAATTGCCAGCGACTTGTATTTATGTGCTGTGCACTAAATAAATTCAGTATAAGTGGTATTTGTGAGGACATGTTCCGCTCAGACGGAATTAACTTATGTTGCTGGCTTGTTGTTTGTTGAAGAGGCTGAACGTTGGCTTGATAATCTGTGTACCGGGAAGTTGGATTTGAATTTGAATTTAGAGACGGTGACTTTTTCAGTCGTTTGTTTTCACCATGCATGCTATGTCCGCATACATCTTTTTGAACCTAGCCTTTCAAACTCAAACTATAGGCTAAACCAATTATAGGCACTTTTGAATTGTCAAAGAGTCGGTTAGTCAGAAAGATGAAGCTAGTTGCCCATTCCAAAGCGTAGTAGGTTCCTATAGAGAAGATCGGGCAAGAAACTCCACAGACAATCTTTAAAATCATACAATTGATACAAAAATTGTTTGACAAAGGCCTCTCAGTATAGGTAGGTACAATAATCTATTTAATATTCTTTCATTTAGATTGTCTTACATGTAACCTGTTAAAGCATGACAATATCAAAAATAATATCAACTTCATTTTCATTACCAAGTCATAAGTGAAATTCCAAACTTCCAACAAGAATAAAATTACAAAAATATTTCGTGTAACACAATACATTACGTCTAAATGTACATTCTTTCTATGAAAATAAGAATTTTTAATAAAAACGTATAAAACAATTGTTAGCGCTTAGTAAACAATTTCCATATGGCGGAACTTTGCATCATTTCAACGTAATAGGTTGTAGCTGAGTAAAGGCGGTAACAGACGAGATACGGCCAGGTCCCGCCCGGGCTTTTTATTAAATTGCTTTAGCACACCCGGTCCTCGTGGATCCAGCTTTCTTATATAATATGTCGGGTCAGAAGGTGCAGTCCGTAAATTAAGTGATAGATAGCAAGCATGCACCCGCGAACTATACCGAACGAAATACAGGTTAAACGATGGACATACTTTAAGGGAGTGTATTACCTTGGTTGGTCCTATAGTAATATTGATCATTTTCATGAGTTAGTACTACTGTACGCTCCCTTGAAAAGAGGTCCCTCGTTTAACCTAACACCTTGTTTAAGTTTCGCTCGCTAGTACTTATATCCAAGTGGATGGGTCAAGATCGTAGCGTATGGAAAACATGCTTAATAGTAATGAAATTGTAGTGCCTAAATATAACCAAAAGGCAAAAAAGTTCGGTTACTCTAAGCGCCACAGATTGAAATAGTTAATCACCTTAATAGCAATACCTTAGGTGGCCTTATCTAAGCGAACACTTACATATATAAAGTGTAATAAAATAATTGTAAACCTGAAAAGGGGTGATTTTACTCATAATTTTGAAATTGAACTTCTACTATGAGACGAACCCAGCGAAAAAAAATCAGCTGGTCCCTACGTTTTGTTGAGTTATACGAACATAAATGTATGGAGCAGCAGATTATTTTTTAGCGATTATGTGCTGATTTCGTTGTTATAGCTGGTTGTGTTATTGAATTTTTTATAAAATACCTTTCAAACTTTAACGGGGAGTTTGTTAAAATAGAGGTATGGAAAGTGGCGTTCTTTGTAACACGGTGTCGATATTTTAACATGTTAGAGCTGAAAGTTTGTATGAGGAATGGTCTTATTGCACATTTTGGTATGGAAGTTATGAGTGGTGCAAATGTAGCTCTCTCTCCCTTGCACTAGATCAATGATTAAGTAGTTACTTGAATACTTCCATTTTAAATGTAAAATAATCTAAAATCAAAACTTTTATATAATCAACAATTTTCCAGTATAATATGTTCAATGTGAAACACTTTGACTAATATTTGTGGCACAGCAATAAGTGTGAAAATACATTCATGGCAGGCGAAATGTATTTTGGTAATCCAAATATTCTAATAACCGCAGGAATTAACAACTCATTCCTGAAATATTATAATAATATAATAGCATAATTATTTCACTCCTACTCCATGGGAAAATGCAAGATAGATGTATTACCTATATTATGTATTTTACTTCACGAATTTATTTCCCATCTCTTATACTGCACGCTTATACTGCACGCTTGTTGCATGAAATAAACAGGAATTTGTCGACTTATGTTCAGAAGACACGGTGTCATCCTTTAAGCCAGATTTTACGTCGTGTAATAGTGTGATCGACAACGTGCAAGCAGAAGAGCCATTTGGAACATACGTGTATTATGAAGCTAAACTTAATAAGTTTATTGTTGCAACGGAATTGACTGTCTTATGGTGTTCTGCTGTTGGGATCGCCAGCTGTCGTAGATTCAATTTTCATTTTACAAAAGAGGGCAATCCGCGCAATCTATAAATTGGGTCTTCGCGAGTCGCTTAAAAACAAATTCAAAGAAATTGATATACTAACACTGTCTTCTCTTTATATTTTAGAAAGTATTTTGTATACTCGCAAAAACTTAGGACTTTTCAAAATAAGAAGCGATTTCCATTATATAAATACACGTAGTGAAAATGAAAATGTGATACCTAAATTTAGATTAACTAAAACTAGCAAGTCATTTCTTGTAAAAAGCATCCGTTTTTATAACAAGTTGCCAAAGCCGGTTACAGAACTTAGCGATGGAAAGTTCAAAACCCTCATCAAACATGTCCTTATCAAAAATGCAAATTATAAGATTAAAGACTACGTTGAAGACAAGGTAGTTTGGCAATAATTCCTTCTGCACATGTGGCTTCCCTGGCGCCTCATTAACGGCATAACTATGTATGTAAATTTCTATTAACTGCTCTCAAATTAAGAGATTTATTTTTTAGATACTTCTTTGACATAATCTTTTTAATATTCGACATTATATACAGACAATTCTAATTTTTGACTTCTTTACACCAATAAATTACAGACAATTCTAATTTTTGACTTCTTTACACCAATAAAGAAGTCAAAAATTAGAATTGTCTGTCCACCACCAGGTTGTAATGGCACTCATATCACTTGGTTTTAGTAGGTTTTTATATTTTATTTTTTATTTATCCTTTTGATATATTCTTATTTTGTAAATGTGAGGACTTTGTAGGCCTTGTAGAATTTAGATCTGTAGACTATTTTTTATTTTATTATGTACCAGGTACTTGTTGACAGGCCTACGCTGTCCTCATATAGCTACTGTAATTTGAAAATATTGTAAAAGCCAATTATTTTTGAAAAGAGTAACCGAGAATTTCTTGCCGGTTCTTCTCCATAGGAAACGACCAATTGGAACCGTGCACCTAGCTTCTGACGTTTCATAAGTGCCCATGTAGATTTATTTTGATTGACAAGAATGTCAAGCGAACGTTCATCGCTAAGTATTTAATTCTTGTCCCACCTCAATGTTTCCGTTGTTGTAGAAAGCCCTTGCTTTTCGTAAGGAACTAAATTACTTAAAATGTATCTACTGCAGTCTACCTCTCAGTAACAAGTACAACCCTCACAACATCCTCTTACGTGCTAACACCTACTGAAACGAGTTTATAAAAGCGCTGAATTTTTCGCACAAATTTTCCGAAAAATATTACGGAGGAAGCACATGCTGCTTAGCACCCGCTGTAATGAACAATACATTATTAAAGCGATGATTAAGGACGAGTAATGGAGAAATATAATGTGCATTATGGTATGGGGACATGACAATATAAACAACGGACATGTAACGGAGGTTTGATGATTATGAGAAGCGGTCCACTAAGATAATTAAAATTGTTTCAGAAATAATGAGTAAATGAAGCAATATCTGCACATGGGACAGAAAATATAACGACCTGGACGAAATATTAAAACATTTTTTTTTTCAGAACTTCGTTTCTCGCAATTAATCTAAACTAATTTTACAACACCTAACCCTATATAACATTAGTTTAACATTGTTTTGACATTATATACAGACAATTCTAATTTTTGACTTCTTTATTGGTGGTTGTAATGGCAATCATATCACTTGGTTTTAGTAGGTTTTTATATTTTAAGGTGGGTGTACCATGGAAGGCCACTCTAACAAATAAACAGTTATTATTCATTTATTTACTGGATAAATAAAACTAACAAATATTTAAGTAATACTTTGTTTTATTACGTAACATAAGCCACTTTTTTGAATTGCAGATTTAATCAATATTGATTAAACTTAAGTTTCATTGAACTCTTCCAAATGGCCTTGCTAAAAACAAGGCGCCTTAGAAGGCCATTATAATAAATCAGTCATTTAACACTAAAAGTTACTGAATAGCGATTAAATCTACAATAAAAAGAAGTGGTTTATATGTTACGTAATAAAACAAAGTATTACTTAAATATTTGTTAGTTTTATTTATCCAGTAAATAAACGAATAATAACTGTTTATTTGTTAGAGTAGCCTTCCATGGCACACCCACCTTATTTTAACGTCGTCGATTCTCGATATGGAAGAAGCGAGGGACCGTACTGCAAAAATATTAGCGCGAGCGATTCGCCGCCGCGTCTGTGATTTCCAGTTCGATGGGTGTTTGTGTAAATAGAAGGAATTTGTCCTCACATGGCAATAACTACGAAATTTTAATAATTGGCCTTCGAAGGAGCATGGCCTTCCATGGTCCACCCACCTTATTTTTTATTTATCCTTTTGATATATTCTTATTTTGTAAATGTGAGGACTTTGTAGGCCTTGTAGAATTTAGATCTGTAGACTATTTTTTATTTTATTATGTACCAGGTACTTGTTGACAGGCCTACGCTGTCCTCCCATAGCTACTGTAATTTGAAAATATTGTAAAAGCCAATTATTTTTGAAAAGAGTAACCGTGGAGTTTCTTGCCGGTTCTTCTCCATAGGAAACGACCAATTGGAATCGTGCACCTATGTAGCTTCTGACGTTTCATAAGTGCCCATGTAGGTATATGTGAAATAAAATATTTTAATTTTAATTTTGTCTCAACGAAATGCCATTGAACTATAATATTGCAGTACGTATTTAGAATTGAAGTTAATCTGAAATCATGTTTACAGAAATTAAAGTAAACTCTGGATTCTGGAAGTATTGATAAGAACATAAAAAATATTTTACTGATCGAAAGTTACACTATTGTCAAGTGCTATATGGTATGCTCTCTCCTATACACCACACATTATGAAATATAAATAATAAAATATGGAATACAGAAAATCAAATATAGATATGAAAACATGAATACATAAAAAATAACATAGTTAATATATATATATATAATTATAACATAGGTAATAATGAAAATATTTTTAAAAATTTCTTAATAATTACCTACATCCTTTTTACGTAATACTTACATAAAATAACTAGTTTATTATACCTAAATACACAAACCTAACACCCAATTAAGCATAATTATCTAATAATTTATAATAAGTAATAATAACATTGAATTGCTAGCCCTCTTCCTCTCTCCTAATGTTGCTGTGCCCGACAGGGTTCATATTGATCTTTTACTGTGTAATACCATCTATGTAATACATATGGAATGCAATAAAGAATTTAGTATTGAGTATGTTTTATTGTATAGTTTACTTCATCTCGAATGAAGTCACGGGCATAGGCTGGGTAACGAAACCTGTCACTTAAAATCATAGCAGCATGCAGCCCCCGGCGAGAACATTCCTTCTCAAGCGGTCGACGAAGACTCGATACATTGAAATACATTCGGCAGATAGTGAGAACGAGGTCAGCGGTCTGCCTGCCCCATAGTTTGGGGAACTACACGTCTTGCTCCAGAAATGCCTAACAGACCGCATGGGGCGGAGACAGCTCGGAATATGAATATGTACAAGAATTGCGTGCAAAGGAAATGGCCAAATGGTGTTTCTGTTATTCATAAATCCTTAGACTTCTTTTTCGCATCGATCCCGCATATTTTTGTAAGGAATTCAAGCTCTAATTAATGATGATATGTTATTTGGTGTAGATTGCTCTGAAATCATAAAGGGATAAAGGACATCGACACGCAAACTGTTACCATGAGTTCAGTAGGTAGGACATGTTTCTTGACCCGCCAGCAGCGTTTATATTTTTCGGTTACATATTAAGAAAACAGCTGTTCTATACATTTGACTGTGTAGATGTTGCAATTTCTTCATGAAACTGCGGGGTTATTTTTTAATAAGCTATGGAAATATTCTACCAGGAAGATCTAGAATCATGTTTTGAATTCAACAGTTTGCGCGTCGATGTCTCGTACACCCTGTATAAAACTCATGTATTGCTCGTAGACTACTCAATTAATATTTTATGCAACTCTAAATTATGCCAAAACAAATTAGACCAAATGATAGTTATGCTAAACTTTGCTTTATGCCAAAGTATTATTATGCTAATAAAAGTTGTGCGAAAACGTTATGCCAAACAATATTATGCCTTAAAATTGTATGCCAAGAGGGATTCCCAAAAACATCTCCTTCACAAATCCTTTCTACGTGAACAGTAGAGAGAATCTGAGCAACTAATTAGAGATACTACTCGTATTAGCTACACGACTCCATTTTGAAACGTTTCTATCTTAATCGTTCTCTTTTATTTACTGAACATATTTATTTGTATAAAGAGTCTCTTAATGGACGCAGACCCGGCGACCTCTGGACGAATGTTCTCAGACAAAAACAAATGAAAAAAACCCTTTTGTTTTAACAGCCTAGGTTGGAGACCAACTGATTTTTATTACTGATAAAGCGTTGTTATAAAATATTGTATATGTCTTACACGTATATATATTTATGTGTGCCTCTACAAAGTTAAAAGTGCTTTTCATTAAAGTGCCTTCAAAAAGTAATCAAGGTACTTGCCGACACGTTTCCAAGAATATGTGTACTCGTAACCTTCGTTCCTAGTTTTAATTTTATGTTATTTGGTTGTAACATACCAATCAATGATTTTGTATTGATGTTAGTTCACATAGCGTTACACAAACAATTGATTTAGACATAATAATTATTATTTCCAATAGATTAGACGCAGTATTTGCACTCAACCTGAAATCATCATTACATCGCGAACGCCAGCGGATTTCAAACGTTCCACATTAAAATACAACCAAACAAAATAGTTTAAACTCCCATCTATGTAAGCACACAGTAAGCAAAGTAAACAATTGAAATCTGTTTATGTGTGTAAACGTTCGGCGTGTTTACATATTAAATAACGTTTTGGCAAATATCGCGCTCCATCTCCGGGACTATAGTGTTGTGCCAAATATTCCGAGGCATCGTGTATGCGCATAATTTTACGTGTTTTTGTCGACAGCCATGTCATATGTTGGTATAGAAACGTAAAGTGACATCCCTATTTGGTTGGCTCTAGTGATGTCTTAGTCGTAAATCAATGTTTTAGAGGACCCTTTCAGCTGAAACAATTGTCAAAGGGAGAGATTTAGATGATGAGATGAATCTTGATATTTGTTTGACTTTTGAAGTTTACGATGGTTGATAAAAATTTTTTGACTGTTTTCTTGTTCATGGCAACAGAAATCGCTTGAAATGTCGTAAAAACATACAATTTTGCTGTTAAATACATAAAATCTTGCCTCTGAATATATTATGTATTTCGTTCAGTCATCAAAATGAGAACACCCTTGTACGCGTCGCGCTGTATAATCTGTTTAGAGCTTACTTAACATTCTGCGCACTTTCGACGAGAACTGAAGGTTACGGCCTATTAAGTTGTTCGCGAGTGATGGCCTAAGAACATGTCATTACTCAGTCACTACTGCCTACCACGACCTTATTCTAGTACGTGATTTCAACAAGCTTTTACCTCCTTTGTACCTCCAGCAGGCGTAGCTCAGGGTTAATAGTTTGGAAATAAGGGGCAATCGTAAGCATCAAAGTATCCTTTTCCAACTAGAAAACTTCAGTGAGAACACACACATCTGGCGTCCACTTTCTATTTTCCTTTCATTCGAACGTATTGTCTGAAACATAATTTGTATGTTTGATTAAATCGAGTTCTATACAAACACAAAGAGAAACACTGTGCGCATCTGTGTCTGTTGTTCAAAAACTCCGTATATTATTACATTATGTTGGTACGTTCATCCTTCTACGGCGCGCTCCGTATTCCATTTATTAAATTACTTTAACTTGGTAGGTATAAATGACTGAGTAAACAAGTATATTTTTTTGTTTTGTCAATTTTACGTGGTGTTCATAGAGACAGATTTTACAGTTTAAATATTCCGAGCGTCCTAAAGATATTGTTTTAAACAAAAATGAGAACATATTTTTTGTTAGTAGTGAGATGGCACGGAGGAACTTATCTATGATAAAATATGCGAAGATTCTTAAGTGCGCTAAAATTTTACAGAACGCTGTATACTCAGTGAAACAGTATTTTATTTGGTAGTACTTTATTTAGTTGCTCTCGAATTTTTATTCTCTCGCTCAGACACCATTTTAATGCAGCACTCCATATTTTCAATTGCGGTTTCCGTTTCAGAGCAATGAAAGCCCCTTCAAAATCCATTTGGTAGTTTTTGCGTCATGCAACAAATGGTAGACGAGGCAAAAACAACCTTCGGCTTCGGCTTTGACTTTCGGTTCAAACCACATATACACCGAGTGCTCTCCAAATGTCTGTGTTTATAATATTTACTGAAAGGACTCAGTAAATATTTTGCAATCCTTTTTTGCATATTTTGTTAACATTTTGCGTTTTTTTATTAACATTTTGTAAGTACTGAAAAGTTAAACTATAAGTACCTAAGGAAGCTTTAATTAAAATCTTGACATCGAAAACGAAACATTTTTGAGTAAAACTATAGAAAACTAATAAAAATTGAGAAAACAACGAATATTTCATAATTTTGACAAGGGCTGACGTTTTATTATTTCGTTCTATTCTACAAAGTGTAAATAGAATACTATTTTTTTCTGAGCACAAAAAATTTTATTAATATACTATTACGTTTGAAAATAGTCGCGTTATTACAGAGCCGTCAGGGGTTGTCAACCGGCCGGCAATATTGTCACAGTAAGCTGCGTTACGATACATTATGTAATAGGACTTGTGCTAAGCTCCACATTAGGATCACTTACGTCATCGCTGGCAATTTGATACACACATTTATTATATTTAGAAATCATAATTAGAAGAATAATCGTAAGATAAGTCATTACTTACCTTACGATTAGAAACGGGGAACAGACCACTTTACAACCATATTTACTCATTAGTAAACGTTGTTGGAAAGTGGTCTGTTCCCGGTTCTAGAAAACCTATTCAATGTTGTCTTAAATAGTCTCTTATAACATTTGAATCATATAAAACATTTATAAACACTCTCCAGCCACAATTTGCAAAAGTACCCATCCACTTCTTTCAATTGACATACATTCTGCATAATAAACTCTACAGAGTACCCATAAACAGTTGAACAATTTCCTTTTAGTCATGAATTAGCAGTAAATTAATATTAAAATGGAGTAACTCACACGATCGTCTTGAAAGAGCACTTTGCTCATAAAACCATGTGGGGCTATTGTATTCCATGTTCAGTAAATGTGTGAGAACAGGTAGTTAGATCGATCCACTTCGTTAGGGCGCTAGGCGCGTCAGGTAGGCTTGGTAGGCGCGCCAGGTAGGCTTGGTAAGCGCGCCAGGTAGGCTTGGTAGGCGCGCCAGGAAGGCTTGGTAGGCGCGCCAGGTAGGGTTTGTAGGCGCGCTAGGTAGGCTTGGTAGGCACGCCAGGTAGGGTTGGTAGGCGCGCCAGGTAGGGTTTGTAGGCGCGCTAGGTAGGCTTGGTAGGCACGCCAGGTAGGGTTGGTAGGCGCGCCAGGTAGGGTTGGTAGGCGCGCCAGGTAGGGTTGGTAGGCGCGCCAGGTAGGGTTGGTAGGCGCGCCAGGTAGGGTTGGTAGGCGCGCCAGATAGGCTTGGTTGGCGCGCCAGGTAGGGTTGGTAGGGGCGCCAGGTAGGCTTGTTAATGCGCAGAGCAGTACAGAAGGTTGAAATGATGACGAGATTTCGTTCGCGTGAAACTTCTCGTTTTAACTTAAAATCTATTCTATGATATTAGTGAATGAATATTCGGAATCGTATCAGTAGTTCCAAAAATACAAACTCACAAATTTGACCTGTTTATAATGTTATATTCTGCCTGCCACTTCATCCGCGTGAACTTATCCCTCGCCCGTGCTATTACTTCGTTTTCGCTTAGCATTTTTTCTCCTTAGAATTAGGCTATCAATTGCAAAGATATTTTTTCAAATCGGACTGGTAGTTCCAGAGATTAGCGCGTTCAAACAAACGAACAAAAAACAAACTCTTCAGCGTTATTATTAGTATTTATTGTTTTACTGTCCAGACTTATTTTAATTTTTGTTTTACTGTCGAGACTTGGCTGGCTTGATTACTAAATTACACACATTTGTACGCTCTCTGACTTAACATGGCGCACTCTTTATTACATTTATTTAACATCATTATTGTACCTATGGTCAACAAATTAAGGCTTGTACACACAGGCGCGACGCGACACGCGACACAAAGGCACCGCAAGTCGCGCACGATTCGCGTCGCGCGTCGCGCCTGTTTGTAGAAGCTTTTATGATTTCGAATGTTGGGTTCATGAATATTCTCAGAAGTTTTCGCTAAAAAATGTTTAATGGAATTAAAACCTTATACTGCTGGTTCGAGAATACATTGTTTGTATGCAGGTGTAGACAGACGAATATAAATAGAAAAAATAACTTCTGTGTAATTGTAATCGAGGCCTGCACCACTACGGCACTCTTATTATCTTCAAAAGACACCACTCGCGCTATACCTATAGAATCACATAATTATAAGAAAATATAAAAACAAAGATGAGAAAATTAGAACTGTAGAAGTTCAAATAATATTTATATGGGCAAGCTAACAGTGGATTGGTTTCATGCGTTTAGAAATAAACTTAGCTAACTACGAAGTAATTTAAAATAAAAAATAAATGTACTTAAAAAAGCAGAAAGTGTGTAAAAAAGCAGTCGGTGGTCAAAAAGAACAGAACAGCTTTTAGATTTAAATCTAGTCGCAAATGCGGTAAATACCTACCTAGACAGGTTGAAGGGCTAGGCGCTCACCAGTCGCTAAGCAGGATTAAATACATGAGTCAGCCCCAAATGTCCTACTCAAACAAGCAGGTGGTTCGAGCGATTGCTGAGCGCTGAGCGTGGAGCCCCTAATGTAGGGACAACTATTGGGGCTTAGGCACGTTGCGGTGTAATATGTATCACTAACTGGAACACGGCACTGGAACGTGGCATATTTGTATACTAGCAAGCCAGGCGCACTCTGCGTTTTAGGTACGAAGCTACTACAAGTACCTACGCGGCGGGCTCGACTTGCCGCGCCAGTTCAGTGGGGATGCCGCGCGCCGCCGCGCTCGGGTCGAAAATAAAATAATATAGTTTTTTGATCTACATACTACTAAGTAAGTACCGAGCCTATATTTATTTGAAAAGTCACAAAAGTAGTAACAGGCACATAACTGGTATCATCATCATCATCTGCCTAGCCTTTCTCAACTATGTTGGGGTCGGCTTCCAGTCTAACTGGATGCAGCTGAATATCAGTATTTTACATGGAGCGACGGCACATAACTGGTAATTACATATTAATTATTATTTAAAAGAAGACGATTCTAACGTAGTCAGAAGGTATAAGAGTTACGCGATAAAAAGAGAGGCAACTTTTAAGTGAATATAACTGTAGGTAATTAGCGCTGTGCGACCTGAATTGCGCTTTATGGTGTCGTAGCAAGAGTCGATATTCCTGTAGGTATCATCGAATACGATCGAATCTCCTGTAGGTACTTGTACTATTACGTATTCTGTGACATTACATGAAAGTGAAAAAACTATAGATAGACCACTCATATATACAATAAAAAAGTATGTATCGTATTTTATTTTTCTTTCCGGACAGCCCTAGTACTCGGTCAAGCAGCGTAGGTATGTTGCGGCCGAGAAAGGACATAAAGTAATAACAACTCTCAAGCGTGGTGAAGTGATTTTGTAGGCTATTATAAAAGCGGTTTTCTTCAAGATCAAACTCAAAGCATTTATTTCAATTAAACTTTGTACAGGCACTTTTGAATTGTCAAAATTAAATAGTCTGTCAGTTAGTCAGAAAGTTGAAGCTAGTTGCCCATTCCAAAACTTAGATCTCTATGGAGAAGAACGGGCAAGAATCTCCATGGACGCTCTTTTAAATTAAGATATTACAAAATCCTGCGTACATTATTCTTGTTGCTTCTATATGAGTGACAATTCAAAATATAAGATTAAAAATATGCCTTGGCAGTTAAGAGATGACCAGTCTCAACCGACGGTGCCCGTTCACGAATATGACGCATAGATCAGCACCATCCAGCTCAATCATTTTGTAGGGAACCGATAATATGATAGATGATTTTAAGTACATATTATAATATACATATAATAGTAGATTATCAATAATAAAATTTTGATTGATGATTTTTGTATATTTTTAATAAATTACTTACCCGATTCTGCAGTATTAGTATTAGGTCTCTTCCGATAAAAAATTGCTTAAATGCCGTTCTGCGGAAATGACGTTTTGCGAAAGTGACATTATGCGAGTGACCAAATTTTTCACGGTGACATTTTGCGAAAGTGATGTTCTGCGTCAAGACGGGAGCTAGAACAGGGGGCATATTTGTCCACTCATAGAAGATGTTTTTTAATAAAATTATCATTCTATTATGTCATTGAGTCGCTGAACCAACGGAGTAAACACTGTTTTGTGTTATCGTATCCAGGGTGGCGAGACATCGGCGCGCAAACTGAAACCATGAATTTAGCACATAGTAAAATCTGCTGTTTCATAAAAAAGTGCAATACCTACGCGGTCAAGATGTTCCGAAACAACATTTTTTTTATCAAAATAAAAAAATATGCTGTTCGGTACATTCATTAACTGACAAATCAACGAATGAATTAAATCCATTGTAACAGGCAGGCTCTGCATCGAAGTCTCTGCCACCCTGTATTATGTTTTAATAAAATACCTCATACTTCAATAAGCAGCACTTATTAAAGAGATATCTACGTTTAAATTACCTACTTATATTATTTGAAAATGAACGAAGTAACATTTTTATTGGGTACTTAATTATATTGTAAGCAAAGACGACTAGAAACTTGTTCAAGCAGACTAATTTCAATTACCTAGTTTTATATGAGATACAGATTATTACTTTTTCTTTGGTCTTAAATTCCGTTTGCCCATAATAATCCAATTACATGACTTTATCTAAACATACGAACATACACACGGTACGATACAGTGAACAAATAGCCCAAGGCTGGCTGACTCACCACACTGTTGGCAACTAATGGTGCGGAACGCGGGCTATAATATAGCGTGCCATGGTTTAATGTGAACATACTTGAACTAATACATCCTTTTATAAATACTTATTGTGTTTAATGTGATACGAAAAATGCTTCTAAATACATCATTAGGTACCTATATTAATATTTTTTTTAGTCATAAAGCTCAACGTCACACCCTGGCAAGTCTGGTCCTGAATTCAATCCAGGGAGTTTACTCTCAAAGCTCGAAATGCGTTTTTTCGTCTGAAGTTACGGGCGTTTCCTATCGTATCATCTACGGATATAACGAAACTTATATGTTCTGAATGACGAAACGGATTGACAGTTGTCCTTACTCCCGATGTGTTTTGACCGTTCGACAAAGTTAATTAATCGGGAGTTGGGTTCATTCCGATGGATAAAACTACTTTTGGACTGGCCCTCATCTTTGTTGACGGTATTAGAGAGTAAGCTCCTGGACCGTTGCAGTTTTAATTTGAACTATGGAATAGAAGAAAGCATCTATTCTCTGAACACACTCCTGTTACAAGCTTACTCCGGTACAGAAGACCGCAGGAACACTACACACATCGGTGAAGTTTTACTTTAAGTAGGTTAGTTTTCTAAGCAAATTGTTTTGGGAATCTGATAATTAATTAGATACATATATTATATTATATTATAATGGCATTCAATATTAGAATTTTATTGGCGTTGCATTTATAATAACGTATAAGTTACTCAAAAGCTGTAAAAATATTAAATCAGTCTACTGCTTAATAGCAGTAGACTGATTTAATATTTTTACAACCGGTTAATAAGAAACCGAAAGATGCTGAGGTTAACGACTATTTTAATGACAACAACTAGGCAATAAATTATTATTGCCTAGTTGTTGTCATTAAAATAGTCTTTCGGTTTCTTATTAAATTTTCCAGACAGCTTGACTTTCAAAGAACAACCATTAAACAATGAAAATGAAAACACTTTAATATCAGCTGAATTCAAATGTGAAACATCAATTTGTTAATATTTTTCACCTTTTGATGTTGATAGTAACATAGGCATCCTTTTCATTCGTGTGCAAAATTTTTGTTTCGCGTTTATTCATTCAATTAAATTGAAGCACTTAAGGGTTTATCTGAATGGAATATAATTGTTCTTCACTTTCAATTAAATGCTTAATGAATCTTAAAGCTATTGCTTCCATGAGTATTTTACTGTTTTTGATGTAGTGAGTATCTACTGTTTCACATCACTGCGTTTTGCAATATTATTATTTTTAACTGTACATTTTCCTTATTTAAACATTTGCCAACATTTGACGACAGGACGTTTTTCCCGAATTAATTCCACCCAAAGTATTTTCTACACACGTTCATTTTCCTGAAAAAGATCCGATACTTCTGACAGAACAATTTCCTCGTAACCCTCCAGGAGTGGAATTTTATAAATAGACTGATAACTGCACACACGCACGCTGAGATGAACTCAAAGGTACCGCCGTGTGTGGCAGACCCTTTGATCTCGCTGACCCGCCTCTCAGCAGCTCACTTCAACGATATTAATCTTGTTTTTTATCTCGACGACAATTTACGACGCAAATAAATAATAAAAGATTTCGGCAAAAAAAATTCTTGTATACTTTATCTACGTAGAGCCCAGAGGGTTTTTTAGGAGCCCCTTGGTTAGGAGATCACTGTGAGATTTTAAAAAAGGGCTAAAAATAAAGTGATCTTCAGAGGCATTGATTTTGGTATAATCGGGTGTGGCCTAACCCATAATGACTTAAATAGGCAAATCTAATGAAGAAATTCCAGGCTTTCCCTAAATCTAACATCTTTGAAAACTCAGATTTGGACCATTTTAAAAGGAGATTCAGGGCAAATAAAAGTTATTCTGTGCAATAGTGTTACATGTCAAGTCGTTAGTTTAATGTTTTAGTAAGTATGGCTTTTCACCTTTGCCAGCTTTATCAAACAATTGACGGGCATGTTGCAATATTTTTTAAAATTTTGCTACCTCGTTAGATAGCCCATAAGATAAGGACGTTTTTCAAATAATTGGCTTAGTTAGTGCCACAGTAAAATGTTGAAATAATCAACTTTGTTTATGGTGGACTCCGACGATGTCTTAATTTTGCTACTAAATTTTTAATAATTACGTACAAGTTTTTTGTATTTTAAAAATTCTGAATATCGAGAAATCTTCATAAACGTGCCACTTTCTAATTCAATCAGTAATGGTAGCTATTGGGTTCCCTGATTTAGGAATAAATGCCACCTTTGTGTAATTTTCTGAATTGATGAAATTTCCTCATATTTGCCAAAAGGCTCCATCAATCCGTCAGATTTTTATATATTACAACACTATTGCACAGAATAACTTTAATTCACCCTGAATATCCTTTTGAAAATGATTCAAATCTTAGTTTTCAAAGTCGTCAGATTTAGGGAAAACCCGTAATTTCTTCATCAGATTTGCCTATTTAAGTCATTATGAGTTAGGCCACACCCGATCATGCCAAAACCAACGCCTCTAAAGACCACTTTACTTTTGGCCCTTTTTTGAAATGAAATGAAATTTAAAATCAAATAAATAATTTAATTAATAATAAAATTTTTTTTATTTTTTTATTTTTAGTTTTTTTTTTTAATCTAAAAGTGTTCTTCTGACCAAGGGACTCCTATCAGAAAGTTTTAATAGTAGATTGTTTGCCAAGGGAGCAAACAACTATTTTGAAGGCGAGAGTGTTTCTTTGAATCCAGAGCGGAGCGAAGGATTTTAGAGTAGAATTCCGAGCGCAGCGAGGGGTTCTAAAGTAGAATCCTGAGCGCAGCGAGAGATTTAAAGAAGCTGGTCACTCGAGCTTAAAATAGTGTTGCTCCCGAGGTGAACACTCTACTTTTTATCATCCTCTATGAAAAAATAAGTAAGTGCAACTTATGAATAAGAATAGTACGTTTATTTATTTAAACAATTTTGAGTAAACAATTAGGAACGAAGGCAGAATGCTTTTCGCGCGTTTTTTATTTTTTCATAAACTTTTTTTTTTATTTGGCACGCGCGCCATTTACTTTGTCGTGCAGCCTATTACTTGTTCATACAATGTTCGTGATTGTTCTCTTTGGTGATTGGAACTTTTATTAACAATATCCACATTCCAAATTCAAAACACTTTTCGTCCCTAGGGAATAACGAGCTATTTTAGTCCCTGTTTACGAAGAATAAAAACACTAGCTCTTTTTGAATAGATGTGATAAAAAATATATTTTCGGTGTTCTCTTCTCATGCCACCCACACCTAATAAGCTATCAACTTTTCACCCCGAATATGCTTGCTCAAAAACCTTCTGGGCTCCCCTACCATTAATAAATAAATATAATTATTGGCTTCCGTAGTATCGTGTTCCTTGATCATTTTAAGTTTTTTTTTAAACAAAGTAATTGATTACGTAACATAAATTGGTTTTAGTCTTTTGTAAACTTTGTGGTAGTAGTGGAGGAATTGATTCATCTATAAAACAGGTTTATAAAATCGTCGTTGCTGCGTTGTTTCCACGTATCCCAGTTGTTTTTCCCAAGAGATTCCGCGCGGCACTAAAACACCTACGACAGTAAAATTCCCATAGTATTAGTTACACAAACGATCTATAGAGTACACTAACGAACACTTCCCAGTGCTCATCTCCAGATATCTTCAGGCTCAATTCAAATCGTATTCAAATCGATCTCCCTGCGGTTTTCCCGACTTGCAAAACGTTTTCCAGCGATGCTTCGCCAAATAATTTTCTAAGCAAAAAAGCTAATCTTGCTCGCATTTTCCCTTACCTTTTGTTTTACCGATATTCATAGGTTGTTTACCTGCGTCGTGTACTGTAAAGTACAAGTACAATGACTGTGTTCGTGCAGCCGTCCATTCCATTCGGCGCGGCCGGAATTTGGGAAATGCTTTTGTGTTTTTGCTCTCTCAGTTCTCTATATTTATTGGTTTTTTTAATTTGATTGTGTTTTTTTTGATTTGGCACTTATAGGATTTCAAGCATAAATGTTTTCCTAGCTTTAAGTGTATTTTAATAATATATATTTGTCCCTTCTTGTTGTGGTATTCCCGACTGTAGACTATGGAGTCTTACGAAGCTTGCATGGAGAATACAGTCTTTAAAAGCTTGTGATTACTACTGGTGAATTTATTTCTATTCTCTGAAATAGGAACAATACTTTTAGTCAAAATGTTACCGCTTAGAACCAACAATTCAGAATACCTCCTGAAATAGACAAATAGACAGATTCTACCCAACAACGTTGCTATAAACACAGACAGTTATTTAGGTAGTAGTAACATGATTATCTGCCTAGAATCTCTGAAAGTTGTTAAGTCGAAATAACATTCGCTTTAGTGGAATATCCAAGTTAGGACCATTTCGAGAATAAACTTAAAACAGTCGTACAATTTTGCTCATAAAAGTATCCAAGTGTACGGTTATTTTGTTCCTTTGGGAATGTACGGAAATCTTGGGAAACTGCAGCGATAAAATTAAAAATATATTTTTATTGATTTAAAACACAGTATTTATTTGCAGTATAACTTTTTCAGTTTATTTAATATTCGATAACGTCTATAAATACACAACATTATATTCGGTTAAACCTTTTAGCGTTAAAACCCGAAGTCGTTTATAAACAAACGAATTTATGATCCCGAGAAATCTCATACGTATTTTGCTTATTATTCTAATTCCGCTAAAGATTTAATTTCACTGTATCTAATCCTCGTGCAAAATATCACGTTACTGGTACGGAAACCATTTCGTTTTCATCGTTCTTAATGAGTGACGTAGATATTTTGCTTCCTATTTTTGTGAAACGGCATTTTTGTTAAATATTTATTCTTAAATGTTATTTTACAGAAGTGAAAAAACAATAAAACTGAAAGCCCACAAACTGAAAATAACTATGAGAATATAAGAGAAATAAAGCTTGGTTTAGAGAGCAATGTTATCTCCAACGTATGAGACCTTATCCGCGTCGCAAGAGGTGCTGAGGTGCTGACTGAACGGCACAGGGCCATTCATGTAGTGTACGAGCCATTGTATGACAATAAAAAGCTTCCTTTTTGTATCGCTGCGTCCTCGCTTTTATTCCTTTTGTTTCCAATCCCGCAGTTCCGAATAAAAAATGTTTCCTGCAACCCGAAATCGCTGTACCTCCCATACTTACCATATTCTCAATAAAAAATCACTCTGAACAGGTTTTACACGATTCATTCCATTCGATTGGCGCCGAATGAAGAACGAACGTATCTAGCTCGCATCCATTCACTCGTGCGGATTCCGCGGGACACTCCACTGTCGGATTGATCCGCTTCGATTGATATTACTCTGTGTCAAGGAATATTTTTTGCTCATCCTGTTCATCGTTTATGATTTATATGTATCACATGATTTGTTGCGTAACGTGAATCAAAGATTCACCGAGTGGAAGTTGTTTTGATTGGGAACCCGCGTGTGCTAGAAATTGTATTTTTGGTGTCCGGCTTTCCGCAATCATAGTTCTGCTAGGAATTTTAGTCTTACCTATTTATAATTATCCAACTTAATAAAATAAATGTCAAATTTTAACTGTGAAATAAGTAATATCATGAGATATTTGTAACAGTTTATTGCGGCAGTCTTATTAACACCAAGATTTTACATGAATGAACGAACTAAAAACAGCTTGTACATTTTACATGAATAAACGAACTAGAAACTTCAATCTTGTACATTTTAAATGAATAAATGAACTACAAACTTTAATCTTGTACTATCTACATCGGATAAGATAAACCCTCTTTGCGTTAGATACTCTTTTATCTATAACTCTCCAAAATTTTAATGGAACACATGTAATATTTTTCATTTTTCACGCTGACTTTCACATGTACATTTTGTCACGCCGCATAATTAGTATGACTCATAGTATCACCTCCATGTAGTCATATTTTATATTAATACACTAAAACTGACGAATCTTGCACCCCTTTACTACAAACTTTGTTACATGCTGGAGTTTACTAGAATTTTATGTTAAACCTCTGCTCCAGTATGAATCCTCTTTTTTCCATCTCATTCAGAACGCGCAATAGAACGTGTTTTTTGAGATATTTCCATTCCGGATAGTGGGATCTTTGTTTTATTTCCCGAATAGAATAAGTTATGGCCGGGGTTTAAGGGAATATTTTAGCGAGATTCTCAGCGAATATCGCAAGTTCCTTTATCTGTTATACTTGCAGCTATTTTTGTTTAAAACTTCCAGAAGTTGAAATATTTATTATACACGAGCTCAAAGTTATTATTTCAGTTCTCATAACTTGAAATATAAATTAGTTATAATTCAAGATAAGAATATTAATTTTATTATTAATTAATTTATGATAATTAAGCACTTTGTAAAAAATCCTTATCTAATTATTAAAAAACTTCATCTTTAATCAAATATTAAGACAAAATTATTAAATACGTGATGAAAATAATAATGTCATCTACATAAACTTATTGGTTAATCCACCATCTACCCAGGCTGAGCTGAGCTCGCAATATATTGAATGTATCTTTAAGAGTTAATAAATTGCGATTAACTCCAAGACATAAATAGTTTCTTACACAAAATAAAGGTCATGCAATCTCAACTTTTTGTTAACTATCTTAATTTGCTAAAACGACGCCGTCTCAAGATCGACTGTCAAAACATTAATTTTCACAAGTACAGGTTATAAAACTATAAAATAGGTCGAGTTCTTGATTCTTCTCTCTTATCACTTACCTCCACTGGGTATTGAAGCTGTGGTGGCGACGCAGAAGCAGTGCAGTAGCAACGAGAGCAGCATCTTGGTTGTCATGGTAACGCAGATCTTGCTCAAGTCCGCCTCATCGTCGCTGAGTCCGGAGCCCAGGCCGGCGGCTCACTTCACTTTCACCTTCATTGTGAACGGTGGCAGTTACATCACTGGGGCGAAATTAGCTCTGCAACAAGGAAATTAAATAGCGTTTTAGATTTATTTTTAAGCCAGTAGGTAATTTAATGAGAAATATTAATTACATAAACTAGATTTTACCCGCGGCTTCGCCCGCGTGGTGATTGGATATAATCTCGGCATAAAAACCAGGATAAAAGTATCCAATGTGAACCCAGGTCATGGTTTACCTCCCCCCCGGTGGTTTCCCGCATTGTCGAGGCGGTGGGGCTCAGAAGCCGCGGCTTGGTCTCCTACTGTGAAGCGAACAGGCACCCGAGGTGGGGCCGATCGTCAGGGCTTTTGCCGGTAAGCCAACGACGACGTAGCGACCAACAAGTAGGTTGCAGTGCCGCTTGAGCGACATCGCAACTGAGGCGGGCCGCGATGTCGTATGGGAGGCATTGCGGCTGAGGGTTGGAGGCCGCGGCGGGAGATAAGTACCGGTATTGCGGTGCGCCGCTCTCCCTACCTTCCGCGGCCTAGACGGGGTTGCCACTGTCTAATGGCGGACGCGGTGGGGCCGCAGGAGAGGAGGAGTGTTGGTATGACGTTGGCCGCTCTTTCTATCTTCTACGGCCAAAAATTGGCAGGTGGCGGGGCCAATAACCTGACCCGTCGCAGGGGGACCAAGGGTGCCCAGACGCGGGGTCGTTTGGCGCCCATGTGCTGGTTTGGTCCCTGTGGTGGTCTCGGCGTGCTATGTGTTCTGGTGCGCCGGTGATGAGGAGTACGCTTCAGAGGAGGGTCCGGTGACTGACAACCGCGGCGAGTTCACGGATGAGTGCTAACGCGTGCCCGTTTTTCCGCCGTAAGCGGCAGAGGAGAACACCGTGGAGTTTTAATGGTTTAGAGTCCCACATAAATGCACTATCTCCCCGTGGTAGTGCAGAATGCATGAGCATTTCTCCACGATGAAAAAAGGTCATTGTTTGAAAACAAAACCATGACCTTTTTTTTAATATCGAAATCCGTTCAGCTGTTAAGACTTGAAAAGGTTACATACAGTTACTTTCGCATTTATAATATTAGCAAGGATTGAATGAAGATCCATTCCAAATTCAGGTATTTGTGAAATCACAATGATTTATTTAGTGCATAAAATATTTAAAAAAAGGAAGCTACAAATGGTAGTACAAATAATTATTATAGTCCAAAGCAATATAAATCTTCACACAAAACAACATAGTCAAAACCTTGTAACAATAGCAATCCCGAGACTGCTGTGTTACAACCTCCCACCAATTCTATTAAACAAGGAGTATTCGTTGCAGAGCTGCAATAACTTGTAATAGTCAACTCATTACGTCATTAGGCACCAGTCATCCTATAGTTAAAGGTCATCGCACACTGTACCGGTGGGCATTGCCTCAATTCATCGGTTCATCGTCAAACAGGCGTCAGCCAACGAAGGATGTTATCCTAGAGTATTGATAGAAAGTTTATAGTGGTTCAAACATAGTATTTTAGAAACCAAACTATTATGAAATATGTTTTTTAATACAGTTGCTCAAAAAGTGGCGTATTGCAAGGACGTATAGCGTTCGGGATGTGGGCTATTACATACTCGTGCTTTTTTTTACCTTTCCCGAACTCGTGCGTTCTCTTTCCCAACTGTCAAAATATTAAAAAGAAAAACCAACCATGAAGTTTTTATTAAAAAAAATCATAGAAGTTTTTATGATTCATGCAAATACGTATATTTCTAAAAAGAAGCTACTAATTTGTTTCAATATCAGATTTAATGATTTGATTGAATGAGTTAGGTTAGGTTTAATTTCATTTCATCTCATTAAATTTCATTTTCATTTCATATCAATAAAAAAATTCTACTGAAGACTTGGCTGTATGGGCATAGTTCCCTTTGCCTACCAGAATGGATGAAAAAAAAAATCTCTGCTTATATTCTACGGTTGGCGCCATTGGTTAGTTGAGTTTATTGTGTTTTTATATTTTATTAAATTGCTTCATTTTTTCGCAACTGTATTAAAAATAGTCGTTCAGTACACGTGCGAAACCGTCATTGCAACTTGTTCCGACTGTCAACCCTCGCCTTCGGCTGCGCCTCGGCTCGGGTAGACATTTGTCGGAACTCTTTGCAATGACAACCTTTCCGCACTTGTAATGAAATATACTATTTTCTCAAAGTTGCAGTCATAATTTCGCGAGAATATCGCTTTTAAAGTTTGTGTAAGTGTAAGCTCGTGACTGCACCTTCCCGGCGACGCCTCACTTATGTAGCACCTCGCTTATTATAAGTACGCGTTTCAGTATAGAGGTTCACAGAAATAATCCTGAAATTCAAGTTGAAAGTCGAGTTGAGGCAATGCTAATCCTTTGTACTTATACATGTGCGTTGATCTTAACCATGCCAACCCGCCGCTAACCGATCGTCTCGATAAACTCGATGCTAACCAGAGATAATTGATGACACATACGCAGCATTCCTTTGATGTACACATGGGAGGCACTTACTGTGCGTGGTTGTGTTTGTTCAACCGATATGCGGATTATGAGATCTTAGTCTTGATCAATGTTTGGTCTGACAACAATTTAGTTGACGGCCTCTAAGTGATGTGATATTGGTCTCTAATGAGTGTAATTTGTATTAACGTGAACTTCTCACCCTGTAAGATTTGTCTTTGGTTTCTTTAATAAACGCCCCCCACTCGCTAGAATATACAGGGTAAAATTAAATTAGCTAGCGAAACTCCGCAGACGTGGTGGGTATAAAATAAAACCAAAAAAAATAGTTTTTGAAGTGAAAACTTCTTTAGCGGCGCTGTGTACTTTTTTTGGAATGGGTAAAAACTTCTAAATTCGCGTCAGGTCACGTGACCCTGATCGAAAATTCGTAAGACGTGACGCGCGTTGTTGAGGACAGCGCCATCTATGCACATCGGGAAGAACTACGAGGGCCTCGCGTACTAACTACGTAGGCCTCGCGTACAAACTACGTAGTTCATCCAACAACGACGAGATGGCGCTGAACCACGGATATATAACTGACGACGAGCAAATCTGAATAAATTCCTTTCACGAGAAGAATAAACCAGTCACTTTGGTCATCATACCTGATTTGCAAAAAACCCTATAAAATAAGGAACACACCTTAACACGCGTGTTTTGTTTATAAGACGATTCACAAAATACACTCGTAATTTGTTCAAGTTTTCACTTCTGTCGGCACTACCGGAGTGCCAGTGTTTTTTTTTTGTTAGCGCTCAACGATCGCTGGATGTTTTTTACTTGAAGTATGAGTTGAGAAAATCTGTTTTATTTCGTTTGGTCGTGTTGAGATATCGATAACCATCACGTCCGCGGAGTTTTGCTAGCTAATTTAATTTGACCCTGTATAACCATCAATCACACCAACACACAATATTAATGTCAATTGTGACATGGGTTAATCTTTAAACACTATTCTTAAACAAGCTAAGTTCCATCCATACTAAAATAATTATATGCAGATCAAAAACAATTTATTGGCTAACTTGCATCCGTGCAACGAAAAGTTAAAAGATAAGGCACTGCTCAAAATACAGTCGTCTATTCAACACATTTTCAAAAACAAATTGCATTTATGCTATAAAAAGTTAAGTAATGAGGTAGTGCCTAAAATTAGATCGTATGCTCATCACATCAAAATTGAAATATTTTATTTCACATAAACCTACATGGGCACTTATGAAACGTCAGAAGCTAGGTGCACGGTTCCAATTGGTCGTTTCCTATGGAGAAGAACCGGCAAGAAATTCTCGGTTACTCTTTTTAAAAATAATTGGCTTTTACAATTTGACGACACGGTTGGCGCAGTGGCTGAGCGATCGACTGCTGCGCTGCGGCTGCGTGTCGCGGGTTCGATTCCCGGACGGAACAAATATTTGTATTGCCTACAGGTAGTTGTTCCGGGTCTGGCTGTTTGTGTATGTGAATTTAAATGTTTGTAAACGCATCCACGATACAGGAGTAATTCATAGTGTGGGGCTACGTTTTTTATAAAAAAAAAAATGTTTTCAAATTACAGTAGGTATCCCATACAGACAGGTACTTGATAAAATAAAAAATGGTCTACAGATTTTAAAGTCTACAAGGCCTGCAAAGTCCTCACATTTACAAAATAAGAATCTATCAAAAGGATAAATTAAAAATAAATTATAAAAACCTACTAAAACCATGTGATATGATTGCCATTACAACCACTAATAAAGAGGTGAAAAATTTGAATTGTCTGTATATAATGTCAAATAATAAAAAGATTATGTCAAGAAGCTTCTACCCGTTTACTTAAACTAGAGAGAGCAGGCGTCAGAGGAATCCAGCTTCGATCCCAGGCTCTAACACTTAACACATCCAAGACAAAATTGATGACGTTCTCTATCTCACCTAGTTCCCAACCTGATATTCCCATCACATTAAAAGCTCACTCCTGTAACAGTACACATTTACACACATGTCAATGTTTACCCATTGCCACAGTCGATAATATTAAGTACCAAGGTATAACTTTAGATCGATACTTGAATTATAAAACTCATATTAACTTGGTAACAGGCAGGGTCAGAAAACTTATATAATTTTTTAAACCCTTCGACACGTCGCTAGGCAGTCTGTTATTCACAATGTACATATATTACGTATGTCAATCTATTATCACTTATTGTAATAGCTGCTGGGACGGCACAAACTTCTAAAACTTTTAAAACCTTTGGAAGTGTCTCACAGAGCTATACTGAAAATAGCAACATTTCGACCTATTCTGTTTCCAAACACAGAACTTTACAAGAATTGTGGGGTCCTCAACATAAGGTAACATTTCATTCTGCAAACTATCCTTCTTCAACACCTAAAAACTCCTCTTATAACTATTACCAAACGACGTAAAGATATGATTTGTACAGTTCCACAAACTCAGTTTGAATACACTAAGAGATTTATCTACTATCTTGGCCCTTGTTTGTACAATAAAATTAACGCTTCCTTAGACATCTTTAAGTTACCACACAGCGAATGCAAAATCGCCCTTCGTGCATTCCTCCTAAATAAAACCTACGACAAGACTGAAAAGTACTTATTGACACTTACATAAAGGTGACCCTATGTCCTAATACACACAGACGCACTCACTTGACTCACCACACCACTTCTCATTCTAATTTGTTTTTTTGAATTTTAATTTTAAGATTTTTGATATTGTGTTTTGTTTTTTACTTTTTGGCTCCATAAGTATTACGTATATATTTTTTTTTATTTATTTATTTATTTTATTTATTTTATTTTTTTTAAAAACGTTGCCCCTATTAAAATATGATTATTGTGATACTCAAATAGGGAGTTGAAACTGTCCCTCCTAAATACAGATTACTCAGTAATCTAGCTAGGAGAGCAGCGATTTACCCAACAATTCGTTGTACCTACACCATGTAATTAATAATTAATGCATACTTTCTAGTCCCCTCATATACAAAAAAACCCTTTATAAATGTACCTTAATAAATTTATTATTATTTTTACTTTACATATCTCGGGAACATAGGGTCCCGGTCCTTTGGAAGGCGTACGAGGGGCCGAAGCCAACTCGCAGAGGCCCCTTAGGAAAATTTAATTAAACGTGACACCAACCGACGATTAACCCTGTATGCACTATGCAAGTGCACCCAAGGATAACCCCCGGTTGGTGTGGGACTACTGCAGGATATGGAAACATAAAAATTTGGACTATGGGTTTGGGTGGCTAAAGTGGACTGGTTGCCAAGAACTATGGCAGAACTATGACCCCTGCCTGATCAATGTTTTATATATACACGGATAAAATGGCAGGGGGTGACTTGCACACTCAATAATGGGCCCCCAGAAACGGTCACTAGCACATAGTGACGTAGCAATCAGGGGGCAACAAGTCCTGAGGTGCTTATGAGGAGTAGAGAAGTATTCCACGGCTATCAGGACAATCCCGGAAGCACGGTCAAGATCCCTACCAGCATCTCACTGGAATACTTCCTTCCTCCGAGCACGTTTGCTCTTGCGAATCTCCACTCAAGCCGGCCAATAAAAGCAAGAATGAGGTGGGAGCTCTGTTCCTCGTCATTGTTTACTCCAGCCGGCCAATAAAGGCAAGCCAGAGGTGAAGAACAAGACTTCTCCCAGAAGATTGAGTCCGTGGGGTCGCTACTGCCCAACAGCTCGCCACATGCTGCCCTGCGGGTTTCTGTATCTCTCTTGGTCTGGCTCCTCTCCTTAGACCTATTCCGGCAAAGTAAACTCTTCCGGCACAGGCCTAGAGTTCGGAGCGCGCAAGCCCCACCACGACGTCAACGTATAGATACGGTGATGGGTTTATTATTATTATTTTAAAATATTCTCTACAAAAAAAAATAAAAAAAACATTTTAAAATATAAAAAATTGTAGCCCACCGGTATCGGGAACAGGGTCCAAGCTACCGGTGGTCAGGGCTCCAGAGAAAGGAACCTCCTAACGATACGAGCCGTGTCCAGGAGTACCGCTCTCTGCATCAAGCCCCTGACCCAGCTGCCTAACGAGAGCCTCCTCAGGTGTTGGTCGAGGCTCTTGGCAATTAAGCCATTGGCTGTAATGACTATTATTATTATTATTATAAGTATGTAAAAAATAAATAAAAAATAAACATCATAATTTGAGAGCAGTTAATAGATATTTATATACCTAGTTATGCCGTTAATATTTCCTTTATTGAACTAAATACATTTAAATTATATTTTTAAATATTAATATAAAAACATTTAAAAATATAAAAAATAGTAGCCCACCGGTATTGGGAACAGGGTCCAAGCTACCGGCGGTCAGGGCTCCAGAGAGAGGAACCTCCTACCAATGCGGGCCGTGTCCAGAAGTACCGCTTTCTGAATCAAGCCCTTGATCCAGCTGCCCAACGAGAGCCTCCTTAGGTGTCGGTCGAGGCTCTCGGCTATTAAACCATTGGCTGTCACGACTATCGGCACAATGATTGCTGAGTCCACATCCCAAATGTCGACAACCTCGCGAGACAAGTCAAGATACTTGATCTGTTTCTTTCTCGGTTTTCACGAGGTTCTCATCATGCGGGACGGTTATGCCAACAATCATTGCGCGCCGCTCTGATTGATTCACCACCACTATGTTAGGCTTATTGGCAACAATAGTTCTGTCAGTGATGATGGATCGATCCCAGTACAGTGTGATATTACCATTTTTGAGAACTGGGTCGGGTACATACCTGTAGTATGCCGTTAATTATTATTAATAAATTTATTTCAGATAAAATCAATCCATACAATTACAAACTCTAAATACAAAGAAATAAATAAAATATGAGGCGCCAGGGAAGCTACACGTGCAGAAGGAATTATTGCCAAACTACCTTGTCTTCAATGTAGTCTTTAATCTTATAATATGCATTTTTGATAAGGACATGTTTGATGAGGGTTTTGAACTTTCCATCGCTAAGTTCTGTAACCGGCTTTGGCAACTTGTTATAAAAACGGATGCTGTTTACAAGAAATGACTTGCTAGTTTTAGTTTATCTAAATTTAGGTATCACAATTTAATTTTTACTACGTACTGCTACATATTTTTACTACATATTGTAGTTACAGAAATAGCTCGTGTTATTAATTACATATGTATGAAGGGATACTCGTATGTAATACTGGCCTTTCGGTAAAGTAATTACTTATTTACTTGCAAACGCTAGACAAGTTTTATTAAATTCATCTCTATTCAGTTCCTCCGGGGACGTGAACACTTCCCGATGCCACCTCCTGCCTCCTGTAGAGAGAGCTTATCCCTGAAGAGCAAACTAAAATAAACCTCGATTGGCCTCACTCGGTCTATAGAAACTCTAACTTCCCTACCTTCCTTTTTGTTCGGCTTGCGACATTGCACCGCTAGCACCTATCAATAGCAGATAAAATTTTATATCAGCCTAGACTTGAAAAGAACGGAAAAATCAACGTTTTCTAGAACTAGGACATGTACTGTGAAAATAAATTCTGCAGAGATCGTGCGGAGTTATACAATTAAATGAGCACTGATTTGGCACTGGATAAACTCATGCCAAAAGTTTTTAGAAGATAAGTTCAGAAACACAAGTGGTTCGTAGTTGGCTACTCCTGCTGAGGTTCAACGACCGAACTAAATAAATATAACGTTACTTGACATCTTGTGGCAGAGATTAAATGTTGTTGATATCGTAATATATAATGTGTAACTATGGATTATATTATTGTTATTATGGGCATCTAAGGTTAACCCTCAACATTATTTAGGTATAGAAAGTTTGTGTAAGTATACCTAGTTTTAGTTGAGTTAGGATATAATTTTATTTTTCTTAATTAATTAGGTATTAGTTGTTATTTACTAACTTATTATTTTAATTTATGGCAACAAATATAATTGTATATAATATACATAATTCTAATACAACTAATATGGAATCTCACACACAGTTCGATATTGTTCCAGGAATTACCAATTACTAAACTGGAATAATAGGGAGTCTGAACAATGGTGAGAAGTACGACATTCCGCGTACGTTCAATTTCGGAGAAACAAAGTAAAGAGATCAATTAATTAGCAGTTCTAATAGATAGGTAGTGGTTCTGGCTTCAAGATGGATGGCTCCGGAACCTTTGTCCTGGAAGAATAGATGTCGAGAGTTTTAAACGTAAGTATTAGTTATACCCAAATGGATGTTGCTGTATTGTTTCTTTTATTTGACTGGCTTAATAATAAAACTTCAAGCTCTTTCAGTCAACTATGTGAAAAATAATAAAAGGAAATAACGGAAAACTAAAATATCATCAGGCTATAACTAAAGACTAAGGGATATCATGATACTAGTAATGGAACCCATAAAATACCTGATATTAGAATAATTACAGTACTTTCAAAGGCAAAATCTTTTATATGCTCGTAAACTGTTAAACCTTACGGTGACTTTACGTCACACAAAGAAATATCAAGAACGCAAAGACGATCGTAAACCAATGAAACGTCCATTCGTACATTCGAAACAGAACATTACCTGCCCATAACATTATCGGCGCCATAAAGATTCTCGTTGTACCAAATACGTATAGCAAATGCGAGCAATTTACTTTATTGCAGTCTACGTATCACGGCCAATGCTCCGTGACCTGTCATCACGGGTAGCTTTGCCCGTTTCTTCTCAATGGAATCCGGTCTCAAGGAGCCAGGGAAGGTCAATATAATTTGGTTGTAGATATAGGTTTCGTGAGCTCGTTCCGCGACAATTTTTTTCAAGCCAAATTCGGTGCACGAGATCTCTATTTGTCAAACAAGCCCCAGGGGGCGCGTTGTGCCACGAGCTCACGACGAGTGTCGCCATCGCGCCATGTAAACGAGAACTGTGCGATGGTGTGACGTTACCATAAATTTTGGCGATGTTACGCGTAATAACATTAAATCGTCCGCCAAATTTTCTGAGCCTGTTTTAAGTAGTATTTTAGCACTCCCTCAGAGACTTCTATCTATACTCTTATGTGTCGTGTCAACTTTTTACACATGCTTAAGTTATGTTCTTTGAAAAAATACTTCCACTTTTACCAAACCATTTTATTTACATAATATGTCTACTTCCGTTGTGGTATCGATGCAGAAAAATGAAGTTATAAATACTTTTTACGTAGAATCAAATAATACTTCAAAAAATTTTGCAGGTATCTTATTGCTTCTTTAACTTTACAAAGAATTATAATTTCAACGTCAAAATACAAGCAGCGTTTTGTAAAATATTATTTTCAGCAATACTTAGATGTACGTACAAGTGCTCCCCGCAGAATTTAAAAACACTGACATTACTTCTAGAAAGTTCAGTAAGAACAAAATGCACAGTTTCAACTGTAAAACAATTTGTTTCCGGCAGAGAACGGAGGTTTTTTATCTCCACTGGCTCCCCTAATTAGTAAATGAATGTTTTAGTGCAAAGAGTTTGAACCTAAGTCTTCTTGCGTTAAGTTTCATTTGTAGGTTATAACTAAAAGTGGTTGACCTTGCTCATCAGACTCGATTAGTTGCTACTTGTAACTTCTTAGGGTTATATTTTTAAACTTAGTGAACACTCAAGTTCTTGGACCTTTTAAAAATTGCTTAAATTTTGCAACCCACCCGAAGGAGCAAGTACAAATGAAGCTTATAATTTTCTAATTTATCTACAAATTACAAAACTTAGCTTAGTAAAACAGTCTAGTGCGAATGAATCATCATTGTAGCTGAAATTATGTACAGACGCCAGCACATCAAACTACTACAATCTGTCAAATTTCTAAATAGATTTTCAACTTTATCGCTAAAGCATAAAATTCAAAGTTGATTGGGAAAATTTGACAGTTTCGGGTAGCTTGATGTGCTGGCGTCTGTACTTACTATCTATAAAAACTACTACTCAAATAATTAAAACCCATTTCAGTCATAATATTTAAAAGCAACTCGTAAACAACAAGTAATTAACGGAAATTCATTGACAATATTCCATTTTTCTTTGTCTCTCGACATAACTCTAAATTAGTATCCGCCCGACCAAGTCGATTATCGAGAGGATACACGTCTTAAAAGCTTTTATGAGCACAGTGGCGTTTCAGTTGACTTAGTACAGGGCATTAATATGTCAAACTTCAAAGCCGGAGCGCCGCACTCCTTTGTCGCAGCGGAATAATTAACATAGTTTACGATCAATTTCGAATTCATCCATAACGCACATACACCGAATCGCTTTCCAACTGAATACTGTGTCTGTTTACGAAGAAGATTCTCTTTAAGATAATAAACTAACTTTGTCAAGAAATTCTCTATATATTAGATAAAACTATTTCATACCGACGCGTCGCTTATGAATATTACTTGTATTTTATTAAAACTTACCTTAAATATTTTATGAAAAATATTCTGACAAGAAGAAAGATTTAATGAAATCTACCTTTTCGTAATGTGACCTTATATTTTGGATGTTATTTATGAGGTCTACTCTCAAAAAGTTACGTAATCGTGTTCTAAAATTAGATTAAAATATTTTGTGAACATAATAAGTAGTTTAATGCTAGTACAGACAGCTTCATTAAGTGGTTACCCCTCCAAAAGACATGTGCGTTCAAATCCGTGATAGGCCCAAGTTGGTTTTTGTATTTTGCAAAAACATTTTATTTTAATTATTTATTGTTTTAGTGAATAAATAAGTTTAAGATAGTATTTATTTTTTAAAATTCTGTTTTTATTATTGTTTTTTTCAATAAAACGTTAATACTTTTATTATAGCGAAAACGACAAGCAATAATAGGGTTAACATTTACGAACGTTTTATTCATCGTCTAAATAGACTAGAGGTTTCAAGACCGCTTGCCGTGCCTATGAGTGGAAGTTCAAATCATAGTCACGAAATGTGCTTTTTGTTCATTATAATTATTATTTTAATATATTTTTCTATTTGTTTTAGTAATTATTTATAAAGAATTTAAAAATAAAGAAAAATAAAATACCTTATTAATCATATAATAATATTTATTATTGCTATTATTTAACAAAACTATGATCTTGTTTTACAACAAGGATTTATTTTGATTTGATAATTTTATTTACAGTTATCATAATATACTATTTTGCCAACTGACACAATTAGGTTCCTAGACAAGTGGCATCCTATTAAGGTAAACGATAAAATAGTAAGCGGTAGAAATATTTTAAATTGACATAACCTAACGAAATGTCACGTGACCTGTCATGTCGTCTCAGCATACAAATTTGACATTTGACAGTCTGACAAGTGACATCGAAAGAGACAAGTTTTGAAGCGTTTGCAACTTGTCTAGGAACTAGAAGTTAGTTTGGCAGGATTACAATCATGAGCATAATAAGTGAATAAACATGTTATCAATAGATAATCAATTAACATCTCTTATTAGCTCATGATATCTACTTAGAATATTTTGCTATACAAAGTAAAATAGTGGAATCAAATGAGTTAAATGTCTTCGTTGTTTATTTTGTTGTCATACTTAATTAATATAACTCTTCGATGTTCTTCTGTTAGACATATTTTGCAGGTCGATAACTGTGAATGTTCGCTGCGTGTAAATGTCTTCGAACCGTGGACAGAGAGATATTCCATGCCGTTGCGAACTGTAACGAGTGGATGTAAACGGCGGTGTAGTGTGAACCTTAACAATATCCGGATGATGTTCAGATTGGTCCGTATAGATCCCAGTAGTTCTCCGACCCATGGTCATTGTCTTAGCATCGCCGGTTTCTTGAAATCTGCGCACCCATAAGCGCACCGTTTGTCTCTGTATAGAAAAAAATGGTTTTAAATAAGTTATTAAATACCACACACAAGATACCGCAAATAGCTCAACAAGAAAAAAATCGGAGAACACAATTAATATTATAATGAACTTACTGCTATGCCAAGCTGTCTCGCAATTCCTTTTATGCTCACATTTTGTTCACACAGAACAACTATTTTAGTTCTCATAAAATCATAAATCATTTTAAAAATTAATGAATAAATCGTAGTCGTTTACTCTTCGCCGTTTTAAGTGAACGTATACATCAAACGTTATAGTTATAACTTGAGGGTATGGATTAATTTTATATAGGCAACGTAAGTAAGTAAAATTAATGGATACCCTCAAATTATAACATCTATCGATTAGACATCCCACCTAAAGATAAAATGACTCAGACCATAGTAGATAACAATTTCAACGCAATTCATATGGGCTCGCTGGCTAGTTCGTCAAACTGCCGGTATGAGTATGATGATGTTCGGTAATGCTATGGTTCGAATCTGAGTCGAAACAATGGGTTCTTTTTGAAGTATTCTTTAGATTATTTGTAAGGAATTTAATGTGTAACATTTTAAAACTTGAGGGGTTAGCACATACTGACGCTGTCTGTACATACATCAGAATGCTATCATTAAAATTGTAATTATAAAAAGGTTTCTTAGTTATCCAGTTTCATTTAAGGTAAATCTATCAGTCAATCTTCGCATGGTAATCGAAACAATACAGCAATCAGCTGACATTGAAGTGAACCTTGCGGCTGAAACTAATACCATAATTGTATAGTGCGCTACATTGATGACCGACGGGGAGAATTGTACGATGACCTCCTCAATCCCTGCCTAATCTCTATCCAGATTACAATCCGACCGGCCTATTTGTACATTAAGTGGGCCTCACCCATTAGTTTGAAGAGGCTCGTGATTAAATCGATCCGTGAGTGAGTTTGGCACTAATCTCACGATAAATTTATTTTGATCACAAACTTGTTGCAAACACGTATAAATTGTTCAAGTTTTATGTTTGGAGACATCGTTTACTTGAATTAATTTTCATGTGATAGAGCACGCTGTAAACGTTAAAAATATATAAACAGCAGCAATTACACGGTAATAAAAATGTTTACTCCGCTGATACCAATATTTTTGCTTTCATTAGGGAAATCATCGATCGTTATACTTTCTTCTTATTTCAATCATTACTAAGCCACTTCCAGTGATCAAGTGCCACGGCGCAACATGTTTTTTTTATCCATACTTCACTATTAATTGTCTTCTCGACTTATTAATCTGCTAAATTAAAAAGAGTTTTTGCTGACGTAAGCATTATACACTGGTCCACATGTTTTGCAGCTGTGCTATGCCACCAGACCAATGTGGCGAGTCAAATCACATTGCGAAGCTTAATATCCCAACACGATTGCACTGAGTCGGACGCGTGCCAAAGCCAGATTATTGTTACTCGCCAGTGGGTCTTTGCACCAATCGCTACTTGGCACCAACCCCGTGCACACCACTGTTCTTTATTTTCATCTTTCAACACCAATTTATAAAGTTCGTAACATGTATAATAATGAAACTATATTTTATCAATGTGTGTTGCCAGATAAAACATTCGTATTTCGGTACTAAAATAATTATTTTTATATTCAACATTATAATAGCTTTTCTACATATGCCTTACCACCCGTAAAACCATCCGAAGACACACAAAAACATTAATGTCACTTTTTATTATTATAAAGTAATTAAAAGCCACACCAAACGTGTGAATAAAACCATTAAAGCAACAAGAACACTTCACTTTAGCGGTGTCCTAGCGTTCATTAAAGGGTGGAGTACCTCAAGGCAGCGTAATGGGGCCGCTACTTCTCCCCCTTGTTACCTCATACGATGCCTCCTTTGTACGACCGTATTGTATACTCTGTTACTTGTATCTGTCCTGTTAGTTCCGAGCTCCACAGCTACACCTGCAGCGATCGGTAGGGCCACACGGTTACCGCATTGTTTGTATTGTACAATTAGTTTAACTGAACTGTTTTGAGCTTGTAAGTTCAGTGGTACTTCGTCTGTTTCAGTTACAGATTTCGTTTTGGTCATGTTGTTGTTTGCTGATCATGTTCCATGTTTGCATTTCAAAAGTCCGTTTGCAATTACATTGCTACTGAATTGCAAATTAGATTATAATATATATATTTAACTAAATATGAAATGTTGAATTTTCCTCTAATTTTAAAATGGCACATTTATAATTGATTGTGAACTCGAAAAACATTTTGCGAGTATTCATACTACTTCAAATACTGAATACTCACCTGTATTTGCGTTTAGGAATTACTCATAAAGAACGATGCCGGTTTTATTCAAAAAAATTGTTTCAATATTCATCTGATCCCACCATACAGAGCGGCGTAGTATTAATCCGATCACAATATACGCAGAAAACACGGAATAAATCTCACCGCTATCGGAAATTCCATCAGCATTTCATACATTTAACATCTGTTTCCATTTCATTGACCGGTGCAAAGAGCATTATTTCCAACCGACGCTGGCATTAACACTGTACAGATAAAATAAATAATTTCCAAGGCGCGATAGAAAAGATGATGTCAATAATTTATTATTTTCGTTTCCTTTTAAAACGATGCCATTAGCGTTCCGTTGAGTGCTCCCCTCTCCTGCTCGAATATTCCGCTTCTAAAGGGAATTTTCTAGAACAACCTTACCGTTACCGTGAGGATGTCTAAATTTTATCTTGCATTAAGTAAACCGGGTTTTTGCGAGTGGCGCTTATCAAATTTCTCAGACTGCGCGCAAATGGCAAAGATAAATGTATGTTTGATCGGCTATCAAATTTTTGCTTCCAAGTCTAGAAGTCTTTCTTTTGTCACTGGCGTGAGTAATGATGATGAGTGTAGCAATTTTCTCACCGTTTTTTCGTATTTTGCCACATTGGCAAAACAGCTCCAACGAGTTATAAAATTCTTGCGACAACACGGTGTGACGCATTTTTATGAATCAGCGAGAAAACGCTTTACGATTGACTTCTTGGACTGCGTTCAAAGCCAGTTTTAAATAAAACTGTATTACTTGCCTGTAAAAAGGTTTAAAGGAACGGTTTATAAGTGAGAAATTTGTACAAGCCACTCAAAAAGCCTGTATCTGTCGTAACTGCATTATCCGATAGAAGCTCAGCCACTGAAAGAGAATCCAAAGTGGCTCTAATGAGAGCAACACAAAGGCTATCAAGTAGTACAGTGAAAAGGTCGCGGTGACGTAACCGCTGTGTAGTGCTTCTTATAAAACGTCGATTACCGTTCAAGCGTTCCCATTGTACTAAACCCTAAAATGGCCCGAGGCTGTCGGTAGTGCGTGGGACCATTATCGCGGGCTCTTTTTGTCCCCTCGTCCCTTTTTTGCTCACAGTCGGTCCCGTGTAAGACAGATACGGAATGGGTAATAATTGGAGTTAAAACCTTTTTTGTTGGTGTCGTTTTGGATTTTAATGCGATTTCAGTCCTTTTATCTCGTTCGTTTGATTTAATTTCGCAAGTCATTAACTTGTATCAATTGTTGTATGGTGTACGAACAATTACATTCCTACGCGTTTCGTTCAATGTTATTCGTTTAATGGTATTCCTTTTGAAATCATAAAATTATTGAACAAATTATTATCGCTTTTGGGCTTAAAATGAAATGAATGCCTTTTATTATAACGATGATTTTATGTGTCTATTCACTTAAATTTTATAATAATTTTATCTCGACGTTCATTCACTAGTCATAAAGTTCGTGATTTTTCTAAATTGAATTTTCATCGATGCTGTTACGAGCGCTCTTAGCTTCATTTTGCACAAAATGGAATTTGTTTGATGAAGTTAGGAGAAAAAATATCGCAAGGCAATCCAAACGAAAACAGAATTAGAAAAATAAAACGTGATTTGGATCGCACACAATTTTCTGAAGCAGATAATTCACCGCATTTTTATAGCGGGAGAAGAGATTCAACTGAACTGCACAGATATCAGGGCTTGCTTTATCTAAAAAAAGATCAACAAAACGAATATTTGGAATGTGAACTCGGGCTTATCTGCTCCGTTTGTAAATGAACTAAGGCTCGTTGTAAAATAGGATTAAAGAGCTTCAGCAAAATTTCGCTGAAACCAATTTCCTTTACGTTTTTATACGGCCGAGTTTTGTAAATAGAAGTAGGGTGCACCTCATTACTGAGAGACCCGTGCCTCCGCGGGATGAAGGTGAAATTAATTTACGACTTAATACAACGGTGCTTTGTGCCCGCCGCGGTGGAAGTGTGAGACGAACAGCGAACATGGACGAGCCCAGCGGGAAGCTGCTGTAGCTAATGAATCATGAAAACTGTCTCGCCTCGTGAAGTGCGAACACTCGTTAAATGTTTTTCTTGCTAATAAAATGGTAAGTATTCCAGCAATTTATTTGATTTGATTTTGGAGGTGGATATTTCGCGTAGGAAGGCTTTTTCTTTAAAAGGCTACCTCGCAATCATATTTATTCAAGACGGTATAAAACAGAACTGGCGATAGCATATACAGATTATTCTCTATATTGCAAATAAATTATATTCTTGTATGTAATTTTTGCTGAACGAATATCCCACTTAACCCTCAATCTTCCTATCAGCTCATCAGGCATCGCCCAGCCTTCTCGCAATCCTATCGCTTACCACTTGCGCCATCAAATCTTTCATCTCGGATAAACAAGTCACTGAGTCCCGGCATTTCTTAAAGCCCCTGTTAAATAAACTTTAGAGCCTTTTCAACGTTTGGGCGGTGATTATGAATTAAATTTTTCGGCTTAACGCTACCTATCAAAGAGAAATAATGGCTCATTTTGTATTACGAGCTTGTGACACAATGTACTGAAATCCTTTGCGGGCAAATGTTTGAGTTTTGAAAAGTCAATGGTGGTATTTACATTACCTGGTTTTCTATTCAGCGTTTATGTTTGTTGAAATCTATTTTAATTTGGGTTATTTCACTAAGAAGAAGTTAAGATGACCTGACCCTGTTTACATGGATTGCTGTGCTGGTAGACTCTTTGTGAAAGAACTTGCCTGGGGAAGTACTAACACCATATGTACCTATTTCTGCCGCATTGCTGTATGTCATTACATTACAGGCATCTGAAACATTTCAACTTTGTATCTAGTATGAACAATGCAATGCGATAACTTTAGTAGGTCTCACAGATTTCCAGGTGGCGGTGATCAATTATCATCAAGGGCCGCCTGCTTGAATGTCAATTATCATTAAATAAAATTGCAGCCTTTATACTTATTGCAAACAGTTATAAAACTAAATCTACTTAAATGACTTCTCAACTTTAATTAAATGTTGAAAAGTCTACAAATCTTACAATTGGATTCTTAGAAATCTGTTTCGTTACGCTACGGGGAGTATTCTGAGAACATGAAAGTTTATTTCACATAAATAATATTAGGTATCGTCGATATTTTCTGGGAATTCCAATTATAATAATTACTCCAATATCTAGATATCACATTGCCATAACATATAACTCCTATACAATATAACTTCGTACTTTAGTAATTCCTAGTGGCAGCCCTGGCAGTGCGCCGTAGGTTTAGTGCCAGAGCGCACCGCACGACGGCGCGCGGCGTGGCGGCGCTGCGGTCGCGCGGCCGCTCCGACTGTACTTATGTAAACGTTACCGAGTTTACATTGCACCGAGCGCTGGGTGATAGTGCTTAGTGGCATTGTAGGCTGCAGATTAAATGTGTACTGGAATTTGTTGTTTACGGAAGTGTTCGTACAATTTTTCAAGTTGTTATTTGTAATAGTGCAAGCAAATTGCAAGAAGGCTCCTTTATTTTAAAGAACATTAAGGGCTGATTTTTCCAAAGCCAGATAATTTTATCCGAGGAATAATTTTGAATTATTGACAGTTCCTCCATACAAAATCGTCCTCCATACAGACGTCAATTTTATTCCCTGAATAAAAAACATCTGTCGATTGAAAAATCAGCCCTAAGAGAATTATATTTCTCTACTCTTAATTTCCTTAACAAATTCGTAACTATTTCAAACCACGCAAGTTACAAAAAATACCAATGTTTATCCTTCTACAAGACATTTCATTCTGTAAGATCAATCTTCTAACTTAACTGTGCCGGTATATCAGGTCACGCAGTTCGCAATCTCCTAGGCAAGCGATAGTTAGCGACGTGTTATTACTAAAACCGTATCAAGATCTAGAGCATCACGTAAGCTACTCCACACGTGACAACTGTTACGCTACCTGCGACTACACGCCGTATGGCCTACAAAGATAATACATCTTACGACTAAAGTTATGTTATAACGTGAATCCGATAAAGCTCGCTGCGATCGAGACGCAGCCTCTGAAGTTCCGAGTCACGGTGTTGTGGTGAGAGTCCGTACAATCTGCCGCACGCGCCAACTCAATCGGTAATGTGTGCCCGACCTTACGGCTAGGGTCGCACCGAGACATTTTCTTGCCATACCCAGTGAGCGTGTAGATTACACGAAACTGTAATTATTAACAAAACATTGGGTGTGTATTTGTGCTGGCTTACATAATTTCCTTGAAATAGGGAAATGTTTCGTGATTAATAGGAAGCTATAATATGTTGGTTATAATAATATCGTTCATTTGGAATTTAATGGAGGAGTGAATAATAATTATAACTGCTAAGAAGTAGTAATTATATATGGCTTTAATCACGCGACTTAAATTGGGATTACCCGATGCTGGAATAGTATTCAACTGAGATCTGTTCGGTTCAGCCGCTACGGTATAAGCTGCTATCATGATTCAAGTGTCAATGGAAAATACATATTATCATGAAAATAAACAGGTTACTGACGATCGGCTATCTTGAAATAAACCACTTTATTTTACGATATTTTTGTACTAAAGTAGAATAACCCATAACATCTTATTTAGAAACTCGCTGCTTCGCGCACCTTCGCCACTTCTTCACCGAATAACTCGTTATTTAAGTCGACACACAATATCCATTCAGGTGTCTGCTCGCACCGCATACACAATATTTAGGGCTCACGGGCGCGTCATAACTTAACTACAGTCACGTGGCCGAGATGGCGCTGCCGTCACACAACGCGCGCCGCGTCGGGCACACGGCGTCGGGCATGCAGGTAAGCAGCGACCAATATTTGTCTCTGCATCACCCAAAGGTTGACTGGTAGAAAATGCCTAGATGGCATTAAGTCCGCCTCTGTACATTTGTGTGCTTATAGTATTAAATAAATAAATATTTAAACGAATTCGTACAGAGGATTTTCTTACACAACAAAAAATCTCCAATGTTTAGAAAGACGGAAAGGCCTGCCCCTCAGTGGGACACCACAGGAAAATTCACAATAATGAAAATTTCTGATTCCGTATTGTTTTAGGTGTAATTAGAGCGCTGTGGCTGCTGAATCAAAACTGTGGCTGCTGGTGTCAAATAGAGCAGGTATTTGAAATTGCACGAAGAAACTATCGAAATAATACAAGTATTCCAACGTTGAAATTAAATATAAGTTATTAGTAACATAAACAAAGATGAATAATTGTACAAAGTGTATTAAGATTAGAAGCTTGTTCCTAAAATCCCAAGACTAAAATCTTATTTACGCCGTCTACAATTTCTTGACTTATTTTTTATGTGAACGCATAAATATTACGTCTGTAATTCATCACGACGTAGCTTTGTAAAGGCGTCGCTCCTTATATTATTACGAGCCCTCATATATTTTTCTAATTCAACATAAAGGTGACACTACAATCCCGGATAAGAATAGCGTTTGTGGAAGCTCCTTAATTCGGATACCTTCATATAAAGGTGTGATTTAGTGGCCGGGAACACTATTTATCACCTCAACTCCAGCGCCGGATAACCGGCAACTCGGAGCGGTCCAACTTCAGACTTGAGTTACTGTCCTAATTAAAATGCATGCTACACTGTTCCGTATAAATTATCATATGATTATTAACTTTTTGTTTTAATGACGGAGAACTCTTTATAGGGTCGTAACTTTACGGGGTTCTAATGGGTTTTGTTTTATGTCGCCCTTGGGATGACCGGACTTTATTGTCTGTACTATAACGAAAATAAGTAATAATCGCTGTCCTCTTGAAAGAATTCCCCTGTAATAAATCTGTGGCAGAAATAGCTACATAGGTCAGACAGAATTATTCTCTGGCGACTTAGTTAACGACTCCTAGAGGACTGGAAAACGTAATATTTTTGGTCCAATTCCTACAACTTTATTGCAATTTTATTATAAACTCCAAGGCTGTAATCTTTTTTACAAAACAAATTGGAGACGCGACAAAGAAGAATTCTTACTCAATTGTAATTTGTCGATATTCCTTTGAGGCGCCGCGGAGCGTGCGATAAGGAACGAATCGTAACGATAAGCAAAGGCTCACCTACAATTAAATAAAATAAAAACAATGCGCAGTCCCGCATCCCGCTTCTCGTGCGCGCGAACCTTTCTCGTTAAATCGTCACGGTTCATAATCCCGGGTTAACGGGATTGATTGGCAATCTCTTTAAACGCGTGCACAGCTATTGTAGGCAACAAATTGTTCCGCTCTTCGCGCAACAATAATTGCTTTATTTTGCACAGTTAAAACAATATTTATAATATAATATGAACAACGTGTTTATTCATTTTCTTTTAAATTATGTGAGTCATGAATGGAAGAGATTTTCTTGATACTTATTTTTGTTGTGGTACTTTTTATGCCGTTTTTACTTCATAGCCTTTTGTTTTCGTCAAACAAAATATGATTTTCAAATTATTCTGATGTAACTAGTAATGAGAAACCTTGAAACTAAGTTAGTATGGAAATTTACTTTTGAGCATCATTTGTCTTAGTAAGTTTCATTTTCAAAGGTATCTTGAAAGGTTTACAGAAAAATTTTCGACAACTGATGTGTTTGTTGAAGTAAATATTCCCCACGCTACAACCTTGCACTTGCACCACACTTAGCCGTGTTAAGACGCGTTTTAGCCGCGTCAAATTACGGATGATTGATGCGCCGGCCGCTGCCAACCGGCGGCGCGCGGCGGTGGTCATGGTACATGTAATCACGCACTCTTATTCGTTGTGTGATTTGTAGTTCTGCCCTGTTAGCGCAGAATGGAAGAGTTAAAGTTATGTTTGGGAATGTTTTGCAGTGATCGTTATGTATTGTATTTCGAGAGCTAACCAGGTCGAGCCTTACCTGCTAGGCAGCTTTCACGTAATATTATGGCGACTACATGACCTAAAGCGCGATCACTGTCGGACTGCATAGAAAACAAACAGAAGCGCCATGACACAAAGCTGGTAATTTATTGTAAAATATGAAGCAATTAGCTATTTACAAAAAAAAACTATTGCTTGGACTAAAAAATTAAAACACTAGTGCTTTAGTATGTTGCTCTTAGAATACACTGACAAAAAATCTCAATGATTGTATGTATAGTTTTTATTGTAAAAAGAAAGTTTTTAGAGATATCTTCATAATTTTTTTCTATCATATCAAATTAGTTGTACATATTATGTTTTCAACACACTATCTGCCTAGCATATATCCTGAAGAATATCATACATTTTTGTGATTTTGCTTACTGTAGTCCGTCTTAAACTTTTATTGTTTCTAAAACTTGCGTTTTTTGCGTTTAGGTCCTGTAAGCCCCTTAATATGTATCCATTTCATTTTCAATTCTCGATACGAATGTCCTATAACAACTTAAAAGCGTGTGGCGTATGTTACCCCGATACATATAGCAGCGTGTACATAAACAAGGCGATCACTTGGCGGCGTTTAATTCCGTCGTACAAACAGTCGCGGCGCGAGTTTATTTGCAGGCGCGCGATATTGCGCCAGCAAGCGCGTTTTATCGCGCGATCCCACACAATTTGTCTTCGGGATTCATTTTCTACGATATTGGACCGCGGTTTATCGCATCGCCGAATTTACGTGCGTTCGCCTGTTTATACCAACACCCTTTTATATTTATCCGTTTTTATCCCCGCGTCGATATTCTAATGGAATGTTTTCTGTTTATTGATTGCAGTAAACGTTTTACTTGCTCCGACGTTTTACTTGCTCCGAGATACTTTCAGGTAGAAGGTATTAAAAATATAAAAGAAGAACAGCCTTTTTTGATGTCCGTATAAAAATATCTGCTCGGGTAAGTCACAATGTGCAATATTTTAGGGAAATGCCCGGAGTGATTGCCCGTTGCTTAAGATATTACAAAAACAAGATAAAGTTTGCGGAATAATTTATCCGGTACATGAATTTTATTTAAGTGTAGCATTCAGGAGGGAACATATTAGATGTGAAAGTATACCCTGTTCCATACTGTTGGAAGTTTATTCATACATAGAAGTGTTATTATTTACTGAAATAATAGGCATAGAAAAATGGGTACGAAAGTTCATTGTGTGGATATTGCGGACTGTTCATAGTATGGAACACGCGCGCTGTGCGGGCATGGAATAGCATTAGATATGTACCTACCAGCCATTTGTATGAGTTCTACGGAAAGTGGAATGCTGCGTACGAAGTGATGCGCTCCGCTTCAGCGACATATTTTCACTTTATCAATGGCTAGAACGTTATGATTCTATTGATGGTACCCCCATTTTTAATGAGTTATGGGTCATAATTATTTTCTTTATTCATATTATTATTAAATAATTTAAACGCTGAGGACAGGGAAAGGAATCTTGGTATCCTGTGCAACTTTATCAGGTAGGTATGCGAGCAAATTCGCTGGTCACAGCTAATTTATATGTGTGTGTTTGTGCGTGTAATTTCTTGAATATTCCACGTATTGTGTTACACATCGGCTCATTAGGAGCTGCTAATTACGTAACTCACACGTCGCGAGTTGCGGAACGGCTTCATCATCTCATTATAAGTTCAGTAAGTTTTCACAATAAGCTGATCGCGTGTCGTTAATTACTAAATACGACGTTGTTACATTCACAATAATATATTTTTTTGAAGAAAAAAGACCCTATGCTACTTTTGTAATGTTTTCTATATTGAATCTTTGGTCAACTACAAGTAAGGCTTTGTGTAGTCTATGTACAACTTTGTTTAGTTTCCAACCAGGCCAAATGTAGAATATATCACCAATGTGCCAATTTGCCTGATCTTCTGAAAAGCCAGAATTGTATAGGCTGTCTCGCAATCCTTCAAAATATCAACCTTTCAAAATAATAGAAGTTTTCTTTCTGTCACCATATTTACCAGATTTATCTTCTTTTTTTGTGTTTGTTATTCCATGTATTTTCACAAAGTCTGCATCAATTAGTTACATGATGAAATTACGATCAAATGGAATATCATGTCATTTCATTTCATTTTTTTTTTTTGTGAACATAGGTGATTACAGGTGTACATGTTCATTCCTCAAAATGATGACCCGCAGAGCTACAATCAAGGAGATGGAAGCAAAACTAAAAGCTACATTAAAGGAGCTTGAAGCTTCTGAAGCTGAACGCAAACAACTGCTCCAAGAACGGGAAGACAGCGAAGTGGAAGTGGAGAACATGAATGCAAAAAACACCTTCCTCAAAAATGAGCTGGCTGAACTACACATACAACACATGGACTTAACCGACCAGCATAGTCAACTACAACATCAAATATCAACGTTTCAAGAGTGTAGTGACACCCACGAACTGGCTTTGAACCATATTTCAGAACTTAAACAGCAATTATGTGATGCCCATAAGGCGCTATCTCTCTCAGTGTCTGTCAAGGTCAGTGAACAGGTTGCTAACACCGATAACCTATTTTATCAACTGGTAGGTAGTAAGACAAAATCAATGGGTCAGCCAGCTGTAACAATAGATTTGACTGGTGATGATACCATACCATTGTGTCCAATTGTAATGAGTCACAATAAATTAAAAAAATATATTAAAATTAAGAAACTAATTAAACGGTCACAGAGAGCAATTAAAAAACAAAAACTTTTAAAATTAAATATTTCCCTTAGAAAGGAACGTGTTATCCTTTCTAAAAGTTTAAATAGTTGTACTGTTGAGTTAGATGAATGTAGGGAAAAGTATGACATTGATACAAAGCTCCTATATAATGATATACTACACAAGGAGCAATTGCTGAAGGATATTTTTAAGAAATATGAGACTTCACAACAACAACTAAGTGAGCGATTGTTTGAGGCTGGGGAACTACTGGAATTGGTAAAGTGCAATGCTGAGAGTTATGAGTCTCTGACTAATAATCTCTTATGCAGCTGTGCCAGCCAACCACCACCTCCTCAGACTCAGAGTGACTTGTCTCCACCGGTGTTGTCTCTTCCAGCAGAGTCCTGTTTTAGTACACAGAATAATAAATCAATTTTTTTTAGTGACGAATTAGGTTCAGGCTTTGGAAATATATTACTCAATTACCTTAGCCATGGTTTTACCAATCATAGTTATCATAATATAAGTTTTAAACAAATGATTAAAAGAATTGCAAACACAAACCTAGACAATTATTCTACAATGGTTTTGCTACTAGGTAAAAGTACTGGTATTACCAAAAAGGACATAGTGGATGGTGTGAACACCTTATTAAAGTTAAACATAGGTAAGCTAATGTTGTGTGCTTTACCTTACTCTGATACTCTATCAGAAGATGAAAATAAATATATATATAAATTGAATAAAACTATTCACATGCTGACAAGTTATCATAGTGACAAATTATTGTTTTTTGACACTAATAAGTTTGTTAGTGGTTTTAAATTAACTCAGAGAACTTTATCTCTGTCTTGGAAATGTAGACATATGATTGCTATGTTGATAGCATATAATATTAATGGGGTTATAGCTAATATAACAAATTGTAGTATTAGGGACGAGTCTGTGTTGTCTAGTTATACTAACAACATAGTGATAAATAATTATGAATCATCATGTTGTACGAAGGAGGGTCCACCTATAATACCATCATCATTGGAGGCCACTACCAGTCAGATAGGGTATTCTCTTCCTGCTGGAACTCATACGAGCTCACTAGACACTTCAGTCGTAGTTGTGGAGGTCACTCCGGATAACTCTTTAAACTAGTTAGTAAGACAACAGAAGTTACCCCTTCAAATAACCAATTACTATTAGAGAATAATAAAAAGGTATCTTCTGGCAATATTACTCAGAATAATAAGAAACTAAAGGGAGGGCAACATATTTTAAAATTATTTAACCAAAATATCCAAGGTTGCTCTTCTAAATTACTGGAAATAGAATTGTTTTTAGAAAATACCAAGTTTGATGTCATTTGTTTAACAGAACATTGGTTAAAAGCCCATCAAGTAATGTCAATTAATTATGAAAATTATTGTGTAGTTAGCCATTTCAGCCGAACACGTATGATACATGGCGGATCATTAATATTAGTTAAAAATTCAATTAAAGCAAAGGAACGAAAAGACATCACTGGGCTGTCTGTTGAACACACTATTGAATTGTCCTGTGTTGAGCTCGATAAGCATGTAGTAGTATGCGTATACAGACCTCCAAGTTACCAGAATCTAGCTTTGTTTGATTCTGTAATGGAAGATGTGCTAAAGAAACTTTCTGCTAGTAGTAAGTCAATAATAATATGTGGCGATTTTAATATTAATTTATTAGAAAATAGCACGAATACTATCAGATTACTAAGTCTTTTTGGGTCATTTGATTTGTCAAATGTTTTTATTGAACCCACTCGAGTAACAGCTTCCACTGCCACTTGTATAGATAATATTTTCTGTAACTGTGATTATTTACACAAACAAATTGTAAATAAGTTGCCATCTGATCACAGTGGACAAACAATAACATTTTGCTCCCACATGCCTTTACAAAAATTCTTAATAAGGTTTAGGCCAATTACATGTAAAAATTTAGAAAAATTTAATAATTCTTTGGCCAGTAAATTATGTGTTCAGAGTTTTAATAATTTATGTGACCCAAATGAGTTCTACGCCGACTTCTTTTCACTATTAAACACGCAATTTAATGACGCTTTCCCACTAAAGACTAAAAGTATTTACGCAAAGTTTTTATTTAGTGATTGGGCGACTCCAGGTATTCGTAAAAGCAGGGAAAACCTTTTTGAACTTTATGGCCTGAAGCAATATATGAATAACACAAGCTTTCATCAGTATGTTGCAACATATTCTAAGACTTTCAAAAGAGTATGCAAAACAGCTAAAGCTCTTTATATTAGCAATAAAATAAAATCAGCCGATGATAAAATAAAAACTACCTGGCAAATAATAAACAATGAAACAGGTAGGAAAAAACAGCGTAATACTGAATTTAATTTAGAAACTGCTCGTGGCCCCATCAATTCAAATATAGAAATTGCTCAGGAATTTGAAAATTTTTTTGCTAATATTCCCATTAAAACTACTGAAGCTTTAAATTCCTCACCCACGCTTTCTGCTGACTTACTTAGAAAGAATGTTGAGGCATGCCCTTCGGAATTTGGGTTTCAACATACAAACCCCCAGGCTGTTATAAAAGCTTTTAAAGATCTTAAAATTAAATCAACAGAAGATCTCTGGGGAATGTCTGTAAAAGTTTGTAGATCTATCATCGAAACGATTGCGCCCTATTTAGCTTTCATATTTAACATCAGTGTAGACCAAGGAGTCTTTCCAGATCTCATGAAACACAGTAAAGTAGTTCCTTTGTTCAAATCCGGTGATAGTAAAGACCCCAACAATTTTAGGCCTGTCTCGATTCTGCCGGTTCTCAGTAAGGTGTTTGAAAAGTTGATGCTCAATCAAATGTTACGCCATTTTAATAAAAATTCCATCTTTCATGAACACCAGTACGGTTTCACCAAAGGGCGTTGTACCACTGACGCCGGTGTCAACCTAATAAAGAACATTTTTAACGCCTGGGAAGAGGCACAAGATGCCATTGGAATCTTTTGCGACCTCTCTAAGGCGTTCGATTGCGTAAACCATGAGACACTTCTGCTGAAACTTGAGCATTATGGGATTAGGAATTTAGCTCTTGATTTACTGAAGTCATACCTAAAAGATAGAAAGCTTAAAGTTCAAGTAAACGGCGTAAACTCATTAGGGTCTGAAATAGCAATGGGCGTTCCTCAAGGTTCGATATTGGGTCCATTCCTCTTTTTAGTTTACATTAATGATTTACCCCAATTACTTCAAAATCAACCGAAGATGGTGTTATTTGCAGATGACACCTCATTGATCTTTAAGATAGACAGACGGGCACAAAATCTTGACGACGTGAATAACTCTATTCTTCAGGTCCAAGATTGGTTTACGGTAAATAATTTGGTACTAAATGAAAAGAAAACCAAATGCATTAGATTTAAATTACCTAATGTTAGAAGTAGTGAATGTGACATCATGTTGAATGGAGAAAAACTGGAATTTGTTGATCGAACTGTTTTTCTGGGAATCACGGTAGACGACAAATTGCAATGGGGACCTCACATAACATCTCTTGTGGGGCGGCTTAGCTCGGCCGCTTATGCTGTTAGAAAGATAAGACAGTTAACTGATGTAGAAACCGCACGTTTAGTCTATTTCAGCTACTTTCACAGCATTATGTCGTACGGCATTTTACTATGGGGTCGAGCTGCTGACATTGAATCCATCTTTATTTTGCAAAAAAGAGCTGTCAGAGCCATTTATAATCTACGTCGCCGCGAATCTCTCAGGGAACTTTTTAAAAGGATTAATATTATGACGGTACCTTGCCAATTTATTTATGAAAATATTATGTATGTAAGAAAAAATCTACATCTTTTTAATAAAATAAGCGATAGACATAATTTTAATACTAGAAATAAAGATAAAATACATCAACCATTTTTCAGATTAGCCAAGGTACACACATCTTTTATGGGGTACTGTGTTAAATGTTACAATAAAATACCTTGTGATATATTGCAATTAAATGAAAGAAAATTTAAAACTCACATTAAACGTACACTTTGTAAACAAGCATACTATAAATTAGAAGATTATATCCAAGATAAGAACGCTTGGAAACATGCTGGTCCTGCTCCATAGGACAATCTAGAGTCTAGACAAAATCAAACTGGTTGCTAATGTAATTGTAAAATATATTCTTTTTTTGATATTGATTTACATTCTGTAATAACTTTAACTTACACCCTGACTTATTACTTGTAATTTTTATTTTATTTAAATGAAAATCGTTTACTTTTACCATGTTTGTAAATATGTGAGCACCATGCATCTATCAGATAATTAATTTATATGTCATGGTTTCATTTTTAATTCTTTTACCTATTGTGGTATAGTAATTTTATTTTAGGTGCATCGTCTTCACATATTATTATGATATAATTAATGTATACAAAATATTGTAAAACATTTTAAAAGAGTAACGGTGGAGTTTCTTGCCCATTCTTCTCCATACGAAAACTACCCTTTGGAATGGGCGACTAGAATCAATTCTATTTGTTGTAATTTTTGACGTTCAAAAGTGCCTTTAATGTGCCTATTTGAAATAAATGCTTTGACTTTGACTTTGACTTTGTTGTTTTCTACTTTTAAAGCAGGTATTCTCGTTAAAGCCCATCGTAAGGAATCCCACTCGAGTGCTTATCGTATGAGCGGCCTGAGAGTGACGTTAAGTGCGCACCTGTCACGGAGGGTAAGCTACCGGTGCTCTGTGAGACTAGGTCAAGCGTTCTGCTTACCGCGCCACGCTCAGGTGATTAATGAAATATAATCTCACAATTTGGGGTGCCAATGATCTTATTAAGTTTCCGTAAAGAAAAATATAAATACTTAATGATAGTTTTAGGTTCTATCTGCAAAAATAGTCAAACACGATCACCGCCGATCAACTCAGAGTCAAGATCGTTTAAAGAAACGAAAGCAAATAAACAAATTTTCTTTTATTTACTAGTTTTGACATCACAGGCATGTAATTTTATAAAGTGTTTTTATTTATTTTGTTGCCATTAAACGCAAGTTTCTTCTTTTGTTTCTTTAATAAAATGCTAATCAAGTTTTTGTTTGACACAATATAAAAAGTTATATTTTGAAAACATCAGCCACTATAAAGTCGACACAGCAGCACCAGCCGATACAATAACAAATAAACAAAATCGCGCCAATAACCAAAGCTTGCAGATTATGCTCGGGCGACAAAACCCTATATAGTCCTAAATAGTGGCCCATTGATTCGGACCCCGGCAAACCTTCATAAACACTCGCCCGCTCCCTTCTAATTAAGCGCCTGATTGTAATTGAAAGGGTCCATTCTCTGATATGTATTTCAACAACAATTCTTGAAAGGGATTAAGACGAGCTTTGCGTGTGTACTGTGTAGGTCTTTTTGTGTCGGACCTGTATGGTAGGTGCGACAAGTTAAGGCCTGTTCACGGCCTCGAGCGATGCGACTTGCGTCAAGCAAAAGGCGTACATGTCGCCTGTTTCCGTCAGGGATTCAAACTGTAACCGTAATAAGTGTTTTTAACACTGTTTTTTGACAATCGCGGCGATGGCAAAATAGCCTGAATCCAGTCGGGATTGCGGCATTTACCGGTTACACTTAATAACACTGTTAACACTTTCGTATCTGTTACACATACATTACAGTTACACTTTTGTAAGTGCTTTGGGTTAACACATGAAAAAACACATAAAAGTGTTACATTATTTGATTCTGTCATCAATTCAATATTGAATTGATAACAGAATTATAAGCGTTTCATATGAAACGCGTATAATTCTGTAACCTTCACGAAGGTGTTTTTATGTCCTGGTTTCCGTCTGTCACTCAGCAAGTCGCGTCGGCCTCGTGGCGCGCTCTAACCAACTCCTTTCAATTGTCTTCTCTGCGAGACGCGTGTCGCTTGAGTGTGTAACTCGTGGCCACGGAGTAAGGATGAAGGTCGACTACGACGACCTGCACACATTGTAGCTCATCTTATCAGTTGTTTGGGCATCTTTTTAATAGATCAATGTCAGTCAGAACCCACTTTTATAAATTACTTGATTCCCTCCGATCCGTTTTTACGAATCTTTTAGTTGACTTCATCCTCGGTGGTATTCCGGCATTGATTTGCGTAAAAATACGAACGGAAACAATATATAAAGAAAAGGAACACATTACAGGCCGACATCAAATTATATTACTTGCAATGTGAGAGCTACGAGCGAGCGGTAAAATGCTAAATTGGAAGACACGATGTAAAACGATTTCAGTGCTGAGCTGGTAACATACATGTATGTATATACATCTGTGGGACACTATTGCGTGTTACATTGCTGGATCTGAGCCTTATGTGCCACTACAGTGAAGGCTATACAGGATGAAAGACATTGATAAAGTTACCATAGAAGTAAGAAAATGCGAAGAGTGACTGTCTAATTTGAAATAAAAAAACATTTTTGAACACCATTATCAATCTTACACAAATTCATAGTCTACTGAAAAGAATTTTGTTCATTTAATGGAGTTTTTCAGTAATGAACCCAAGAGCCCGTTGACACACATCATGGGCAATTAATCACACAAACCAAAGGCATAACTCCGACTGATAGTCAAGTCACATTAAGTTCACCTCTCTCGAAGTTCCATTCATCGTGAAAGGGAGCAGGCACAAAGATTTGTAAGTAGAATTAATTTGGTAAGATAACGCCATCCCCGTCATCCGCGGATGACGAGAGGGCGACGAGAGGGGGCGGGATGATTTATGTCGAGTTGAGTCGAAAGTTGGCTCGTTATGTCAACCGGTGTATGCAAGTGTCGCTGGTTTAATTTGACAAACGTGGAGTTGTTAAACTGTGTGTAGTATTACAGGATATAGTTCAGGATATAGTATAGATCAGAATAGCGGTTATAACTTTAGAGTTTCATATTGATAGCTACATCATAAATATGATATACTTACCCTTTTTTTTTTTTTTTTTTTTTTTTCAGGATGGGAAATCATCAAATGACTCCTCCCGCTCTGGGTGGAGCGGAAGGGAGTGTCAGACTCTTACTGACTAAAACCCACCCGTGTTCCTTCCTTCGCCCTTTATGTTCCGGGCCAGCGGTAACCCTTTCGGACAATCCCGCTAACCGATATACTTACCCTTGTGTCATATGGATACAGTACACTATTCTACTACATGTGGGGAAAATAGGCAGATGTTTTGTTATATGATGAGAGACAGTTCAGGTTACTTTTCTTACTTATTGTGGTTTATCTCTGGTCAAGAATTATAGAAAAAAGTTCAATGAGAAGTGTTTATACGGATCACAAAATAAAACGTTCCGCGCGACGGGGCGCGCGACACGAAGCTAAATTCCAAGCGGAGACACGTTTTTTTGTATTTGTAAGAAAAAACACGCGGCGCGTTATCTGCGTCCCGCCGCGTTGCGGATTGTAATGTGTGATCTACCAAAAGCTACCAAAAAGCTTAAACCAATAGTGAACCACCAAAAGCACTAATCTACTTGAAATACATATTATTATGGTTTACATGCAATTATTTCACATGATAAATAAAACATCGATTAATAACGAAACCCAGAATTATATTGTAGGGAAAGTCATGCCTTGATTATTCAGTATAATTTTTCTGAAAGAGAATTCGGTTTCAGCCACATACCTAAATACGGAATACAGAATATAAAGTACGTACTGTGATAATGTCACTCTGCATGATCCCAAAACGAGAAAAGTTTATAAATACGAAATATCTTTCATGAACGAACATAAAATTTTCCTTTAGGTACAATATACATAAACTGATGATAAATAGCTCCAATATTAATATTTCACTTATAAGCGTACAAGCGATTGTTCCAGCCAAATTATTTGATTATATCCTCGTGCTTCACCAAAGAATATTAACTGGGGGGGGGGGGGGGGGGATTAAAACAAAAGGGTTGAGCTACAGGTGCGCAGGACATCGTATACGGAAGAACAGAAGTATTACATCTAATCAGTGTGTAAATGTGAAACCTAACTAAGCCAAAACGAACAGACGATGCACTCTATGACAGGGTCACTTAGAGAACATAAAATACATGTTTGACGGATGCAGATAAATCAATAGATGTGTGAGTTTTATATCGAGTGCATGGTATTTATTTTAATATATATGTACACACAGTAAAATAGATGCAGATACGACATACAAGTATTACAAAAGTACTTCTTTTCTCATTAATATTGTTAAGAACATCCTTCCCTGCCAGCTCATTAATAACGTGTATGTATTAAAATAAGATAGCTCAAACGCCGATAGTTAATTTATGTTATTCCCAGTTGGTGTGACCACTGAACTATGAAAATAAAACGTACAATGATTGTTGCCATCATTGATGAGATGTGTGGTGTTACACGAATGGATAGAATAAAAAATGAGTACATAAGAGGAAGCCTGAAAGTGGCACCGGTAACTGAAAAGTTATGTGGAAATCGGTTGTCATGGTATGGACATGTGTAACGGAGAAATGAAGAAAATGTCGTGAGAAGAGTTTTGAGTATTAATGCCGATGGCTATAAGAGTAGGGGAAGACCAAAGAAACGATGGATGGGCTGTGTGAATGATGATATGGTTAGAAAGGGGATGATAACCGAGTGACGACTAATAGAGAAGTATGGTAAAAAAAGACATGTTGCACCGCGCATACATACATTGGGATAACGACAAGAGAATGATGATAATCCAAAGAAAAATATAATTATGAAAATACATGTTTTAAGAGATATCTTTAAGCAATGGGTTAAGTAGGTCCGGGGCGAGAGGGAGTGGGGTGCAGTCGCCTCCTTCTGCGAAGCAGTCATGCTAGCGAAGGAGGCGGCGGGACGGCTGAGGGAGAGAGCCTCCCGTCCCAGCCGCCGCGGGAGACGCTCCGGGCGTCGGGAGCCGCGCGACGACTCCCGGCCACCGTAGGCGCGGGCCTGCGGGCGGAGAGTAATGGGTAGCTCACCGTCCGATCAGAACCAGGCCCGTGCCGGACGGCGCGTACGTGTTCCACGCGCGCCTCAAAGAGATGTCATCATGAAATGAAGGGGCCCGTTAGGGCCGAAGCCTGCCGGGTCAGCGGGATTGTCCGAAAGGGTTACCGCTGGCCCGGAACATAAAGGGCGAAGGACGGAACACGGGTGGGTTTTAGTCAGTAAGAGTCTGACACTCCCTTCCTCTCCACCCAGAGCGAGAAGAGTCATTTGATGATTTCCAATCCTCAAAAAAAAAATAGGTTAAGCATAATATCCTTTGTCCCTTTTTGTGGCAAACTGTTCGGTGACTAGGGTAGAGTGTGTGGGTGGGATGTTATAAATGTGCGTATTTTATGCGGCCGGCCGAATCAATCGCGGCAAGGTTGCGGGCGGGTGCTACTCCACGCCGAATGGAAGTATACGAGAATGTGCAACTTTCGGTAACCAGTAAATATACATCACAGTGTTTATGAGAATGTCCGTTTTCTGGTGTGGGTTTCATCGGGGTATTTAGATCGCAAGCTTATTAGCTGGTTAGCCGGTGAGGTTGCGAACTGAACTGTAGAGACGAGTGTCGGGTTGCATCTTAAACTATAGGTAGTAAACCGATATAATCCGCATGAGTACCTAAACCTGTAGATTAACCTTCTATAAACTCGTTATGAATGTAAAACTAAAGTACTTAATACCTATGTTTATAGATAGCGTACATTTTTTTTGCCTTTAAACGAAAGGTTTGGAAACCCTCTCAATTACTTAATTGTTTTAGTAAAATACTGAGGACATACCCTTTAGAACTTGAAGTGCTTTCAGGAGTTTTTTTTTTACCAGCCTACACTGTCTCACTCCGGGGCAAAGGCCTCCCTCCACTCCCTCCATCTGTCGCGAGCCCGCGCGTCCTCGTTCTAGTTTTGTCGGAACTAATCCAGCTCGTCCTGCCATCTCCTACGTGGACTGCCGCGACCTTACCACATTGTCTCAGGGCACCAATTCTGTGCTATTTGGGCTCACAGCCTGTCTGGTGCGGCAGACATGTCCTGCCCAGTCCCATTTAAGTTGGGCAGCCTTATGAGCCACGTCAGATATCTTTGTTTTGGTGCGCAGTATTGTGTTTCGAACACGATCCTTTAATGTAACGCCTAGTATACTGCGTTCCATTGCTCGTTGGCAGACCTTGAGCTTGGACTTCTGGATGAATAGTTAATACTTATTTTAATTATTTTAAACGCTTCCACTGGCACTGAGAATTGAGAACACCACGTACAGTAATAACAGTTACATTTGAGTATCACGATTTCTTAAACGGGCTCTAATATTGAATAGAACTCATCGTCTAAAATCGTTAGAGCTAACCAGGTTTTGGAACCGCTTCCAAATACAGTACCGATACTGATTAGAAATACCAATAGTACAGGTTCTACTCTGGTACCGGTATCGCACCAAGGCCAATGGTACCAGTATCCAAAATACCTGCAGTTACGCCTGTTTTAACAAAAATATAATGTAACTTCTTATAAGGCACTTCAGCAATCAATCTTTATTTTATTCTTGTTTCCTTTGTCTGTTGTGTAAAAAAATAGTTAATAAATAAATAACCACATTGCTGAAAAACAAACGTAGACACAACTTACAAGGTGCTAGAGATTAGTAGACGCGACAGTAGCGTGAAGACCGCGCGTTCATAACATTGCAGGCTACGCCGTAGCACAGGACGGGCTACGCCGTAGCCCAACGCGTAGCACTGCTAAACACGCATCGTGCGACTGCAGATTTCTTTCTACCTTTTGTTAATAGGTACTCGTTGAAGGTACGTGGAATTGGCTTATAGAATGTGTAATATTGTGTACACACAAAATAAATCCAAACATGTTCCGGAAACAAATACCAAGTATAAAACAAGGATGTGACTTGCGATTCTTCGATAAGTTTTTTTTAAACTTTAGTTCAAACCCGAAACTTTAAAAGCTTTAACGGGCAGCCTAGCTCCACAGTAACCCAATAAAGCTTACAAAGTAACTAGGTATAGCTTAAGCCAAAGTAAGACTAAGTAGGACCGCTTCAACTCGTGTTTTGCAATAACTAATTAGGTTTAAAGTACGAGCTGAAGTTGTCGCACATACGCTATGTTTACTTAACGTTAACTATACTCTAACTAAACGCTAACTAATACACGGACGGGGAGCTCTTAGCTAAATTGCTAGAAGATAAACGCGTTTTATGATATTATAAAAATATTAGAACCGTCGTACCTGGGATTAGTGCCTTCTGTAGTTAAGAAGGTAGGTGATATCGTGAAATAGTGTATTACATCGATTAAATTTGCAGATTGCACTTTTCTTTTAAAAATCAGTTATCTAACAAGATTGACTGTCCTGATCTCCTGCATAGACCTCGTCTCAATGTCCTCCAGAGATCAGTTAGATTTAATCCGTCGATGTCCATTCCTTTTTCCTCTTCTAACTACAGGCAAAATGCATACATGGTGCGAGCGAGTAAGGACTTTAATATGTTTGCAAAGAGTTCTCATTTGACCCATTTACCATCAAAACCTATTCTGCACGCACCCGGCTGAACGCTGAATTTTTAAAAGTACATAGTGCTTATATACCTTATATTTGTATTCCCTTTTATAGTGCTTGTTAGTGATCCTAAGATTTCTACTACATTTTCTGTTTTTACCCGTGAGAACATGTAATTGGCTTTATGCCTCATATACTATTGTTATGCTTCTGTTATAGCTGTTGGTTCTCTTATAAATAAATAAATCTGCCGCAGTCTATTTATAGTGGAGGTAACGACTATTTATACCTTATTTGGGGTTGCTCGCTGCGTGTGAGACCGTTGAGACCGTTGAGTGCGGGTTTTAGGACCTTACAATAATTATACTACCGAAAATAAGTGGGGCCTTAGAAATGCCCTTTGCAGACATGTATGAAACAAACAAATGGGTTGATAAGTCATGCCAGATTTTGCCACAAACTGTTGTTCATGGTTAGTTGCTTCCAGTAAAAAGGAGACACAACCCAAATTCGGATAAAGATAAAATAAAATGTTTGATGAAACACGTGACCTACTCCCGCGTCAATGTGCATCCTCCCTATGTAAAAGAATTAGATTCCTTATCTCTGCTATATACATACAATATATATATATATTCTAAATAAATGCCATCACCTCGATCCTAACACCAGCGGTCCCCATAACCGATGACCCGCATTCTTTTACGAATTACTTTCCGATCCCATGCCAACATATATGTAAGAATATGGTTTTATGTAGGTATATTATGATCCAAAATGTAGGTATGTAGTCGACCGGACGTCGCGCGTCGGTCCATGAGCGTGCTGGCCTACCATTGTGCAGAGTTTCAATAGAAAAAGAGACCAGCTTATACTGGTGATGTTACCACTGACCGCGGCCTACATAGAGATGTATTAGCAATTATGTTTGATGGTGGATGTTCGAAGACATGCACATAGTCAAAATATGCATAGATTACATTATGTATAATAAAATGATTCTCATGTACGTAGATAACGCTTTGCTCACACAGTATGATATTGTTTTAAGAATTTTAATATTTATGCTTATCGAATAACTCAAATTCATCGATGTTTTGGTACAACATCTCTTCCCTTTCCGACTGGAATCCCAAGCATTGCGGCTACTTAGTTCAAAAATTTAACAACAAAAGAATAACACGGATTAAATACGAGCCAATTACGTTGACAGCATCCCATTCGTTCGGCGTCTATTTACAAGTAATACAACAAAGGACGGACAATCATCTCGATGTCATAAGACCGACCGCTGACCGTACTTGACTCACTGCTACACACTCGATTTATACCTACCCATATTCAAACACGATCAGTCTAACTAGACCCCTTCACTTACATTGTCAGACCCCTTGCACCCCCGTTGACACACATCTCCGAGGGGAGCGGCAGATAAAATTACAGTGGTCACGCATAGAGTACGTAAGGTTCTGTAGGATTTTCCCTTTTCGCTTTCACTCAATAATCCTAACAAAAGGAATACTTGAAGGGTCCACCCGATGGGTTTTGGCAAGAAGTAGAAAATTTATGCGCTATACAAATAATTGTAAATATCGGCGAAGGATAGCATTTATTCCTACCTCTATTTTATATCTGAGAAACCTCAGGGAAGGTCATTGTAGTTCATGGACGGCAAAATAAAGCAATTTAGAATCTGTAAGTAGGGTAGCTTGTGAATTGCGTAAACTTTTAAGTACTTGTAGAATGTTATAATTACTTGGTACTTAAAAATCGGAGCGTATTCGATTTACGATTCATAATGCGAAGCATTAGATTTGTTTCTATTGTTATATTCTTGCTAGTACACAGAACCTACTTATTTTTTTTATTTTGCCTGTTTCCAAACTGACTTAAAGAAGCAAGAGGAAAATGAGCGATTGAAGATGTGAGTGAGAACAGAAAATATTGAGGAAAGGATAAGAGTTATCATTCTTGAACACAACTTATCATTACCGACTGCTGAAAAAGTAATCGCATCCGTCATTCAAGTGTGAAACCTGAAAACCCTGTAGCTTACGAAAAAATCTATTAATTGAGCATTTTTTTTTAATAGATTCGTTTCAATCATTGAAGGAAAATTGCTCTTTTAATCAAAGTAGTTTAAAAATAATTAATAAAAAACTAATTAATATAATATCTATATGTATCGTTTTTTATACGATCAAATGAGCATTAAGAGTCGTGCACTTTTGCATTTTCCAGACTTTTTATTTTAATTACATTATCAAGAAAAATATTGTTTATCATTTTATTGTTTATCTGATCAAGGCCGGCGTAGCACGATAAAGGCCCATTACAACAGAAAATCAATTGTGTCTCTCTTCAGTTTTATACTTTAATTTAGATCCAACGATACGACCATTAGTAGTCATCAAGAGCATTATATAAACTTTGTTTACGGCGTTATTACACATATCTATGACCATATTGGTTAAGCACTGAAATATTCCGCTATAGTCAGACTATCGGAAAGGACCGCAATTATTATAAGCAGTCTTCAAGGACTAGGTATTATTTCTATTCCGAGAAAGCAAAGAAGCTCCATTAAAGTTGCCGAGGACGAACTAGTATTAACTGCGACCAAATACTTGAGGATTTAATTTGTATTTGATATTTAGATTTTATGCGGAATAACAAGTAAGAATTGAAACACAGAAATAATAGGTAGGTAACTGTTGTTGCCTACCTATTACTGCGTTCCAAAACGGGTATAACAGACGTAGGCAATAAGACTGCCTCAATTTTTCATGAAAATGAAAATGGCTTAAGTGGGATTGGGCGGGTCACATCAGCCGCATGCAGGATGACCGCTGGGCAAAATTTTCCACACAATGGGTGCCTGAAGATAGACGGCGCCGCCGAGGTCGGCCCAGAAAGCGGTGGCGACCTGGACGCGTACCGCGAGGGCTGGTGTGAGAAGGCGCGGGAAAGGAGTTCCTGGAAGGATTTGGGGTTGGCCTTTGTCCAGGATTGGGACAGTATAGGCTGAACAAAAAAAAAACTGTTGTTAATTTCGTGATGATGAAGTTTGGGGCTTTAGAATTACACATCTTACGGGCTTTTAAATCACAATGACCGTATCCTACAAAATCTAACTTACCGTCACTACATTCATATAACCAAGATATCTAAAAGCCCCACTACTGACTAAAATTCTCACCCGGGTGATCCGGCCAAATTAAACAGCATAAAAATCATTAACAAGAGGTCTGGTATTCCGCGCATTTCATTAGGCCGGGTAATACCGGGTAAGATAATGATAATGTTCATGTGTTCGCGGTGTGTGAATTTATGTGCGGTTCATGTGCGTGTGATTTGTGACGTGAAAAATTAGTTGAAAGAAAAATGTTACTCTTACACGTAATAAATTATTCTATTAAAACGCACATCTTTATTTGCGCTTTTATTCAATGTAACATTGACAGCGTCTTAATTTTGCAGTGGCTTTCGTAGTTTGAAAGCAAAGATGGATGGATTTGGGGGAGGCCTTTGCTCAGCAGGGGGTCAGTAAAGGCCGAATAAAAAAAAATGCAAAGACGTTTAATTTATTATAGTTTATATCTCTTTGGGTATTACTGACGTTCGACAGGCCGTACATGCTTCTAAATAGCTTTATTGTAATCTATGGTATGACTTCAAAATAATGGTAAGTTCATTCATGCACCGGAAAAATAAGAATATGTAACCTCGGTACTCTATATTCTCTTTAATAACTAAGATATTTTTATTATTCAAAGCAAAATATCTTAAAAGCGAGACTTAGCGCGATATCATAGTCAGGTTTTGTACTAGTCATCGGCTCCGTTTCTTAGGGAGACTGTCACCGTACATTTCGGAACAAAGCGTTAAATCACGGGAATACGCATTATATAATATATAATACCTGAAATATTTCATTTTGTAACTAAGAGTTTTGTCCGTTTCTGACAAAAATAATAGCCAGAAAACACATATTTTTGGAGACATAATTGCAAAAAACTACAGTTCCGTTACATAGTTGTAAATAAAATACATTTATAGAACCAGTAAAGTCTTGCTTACAGTATTTAAAGATCTACCTTGCAGTAGATCATCAGGCTTATATGCTATGGAACCCAAACCAGGTGAAAATTGTGCGAAATAAAATACTTCACCTGCACCCTTAATGCATAACATACTACCAATCATAATCTACATCATTTTGAAGGATGTTGCTAATTTATTATTTCATATGTTCGAAGCAAGATAGGTACAGATGCCAGCACATCAAGCTACCCGAAACTGTCAAATTTTCCCAATCAACTTTGAACCTTATGCTTTAGAGATAAAGTTGAAAATCTATTAAAGAAATTTGACAGATTGTAGTAACTATGTGCTGGCGTCTGTACATCACTGGTAGCAGCCGGATGAGAGTTGCCGAAAATCGAGTTGAATGGCGTGCAATAGGAGAGGCCTATGTCCAGCAGTGGACTGCTATAGGCTGATGATGATGATATGATAATTATAATCATGTTATATATCCCTATGTATTTTACTGTGTGCACATAAATTATAAAATAAATAAATAAAATATGTTATACGAAAAATTTGTCTGCTCGACAAAGTAAATAACGCAATGAATGTAGTTGATCTGATAGTGTACCCCGCAGTAGTTGTAATGTCTATTTATAAAGAAACATGAAAACCCAGACAAATATTGCTGTTATTATAGGTAATCATCAATTTATTTATACTACCGATACCAAAATAGTTTGTGCTCCTAGATTTTTGCGTCTCTTGGCTATTTACGTACTCTGAATGTATTTGTTAAAGATTTCGTTCAGTAGGTATTTTGGCACAACGACGACTATTTGGAAAATAGTCGTCTATGGGAATATATGGTTGTATCTCCATCTTACTTTTCGGCTATATATTTGTATACGGTTATTATTATGCCAGCCCGCGACCTTACTTACCTTTTTACCTACTATGAGTACCTACACCTCTGCCTAATCCTTCGGGGATACAAGGCGTGATGTTATGTTTTATTTAATGTAATGATTGAATTCCGTGTTTAAGAGCTCAACAATGTCACAAGAAGCGCAACCTGGTCCTTCTAGTAGTACAGGAAGCTGTTTACAATATATACAAAGAAAAGGTGGAATCGTGCTTCTGCGTGCTGGATATCAATTTTTGAAGAAAAAGCAATATAAAAGCGGAACTGTTGCATGGGAATGCCATCTTAGAAGGAAGAATAAGTGCAGTGGGACCTTAGCTATAAAAGTAAGTAAGTACTTATTTAGCTTCTATTTTTAATGCAAAATCAGACAATAGGTAAATAAATTATGCACTTTTATTGCAGATTGATCAAATTTTGAAGGAAACCACGCATAGATCCTGTACACCGGTTTTTAATAAAATCATAATAGACATCCATATAGATGAATGCAAGAAGAAAATAATCTCTGATGATGTACCTTGCGTACCAACAACCTTTCATGCAACAATTTCGAAAATGTTGGACGAAGGACTTGATAAGGTAACTTTACCCAAAGATATTCCCAAGTTCGCAAACATTAAAAGCTCTTTGTATCGCCATCGAAATAGCACTAATAATATTAGTAAAATCACTTTTAATGACGTTAAAACGGTTGAGATTCCTCGAAAATTTTTTCTCTTCCTCTACACTTCAACCGTTGACGTTTCGTCCTTTGCTCTGATTGGCTATGATGCACGGCGCATGTTTATCGATAGTGGGGTAACCATGTGGTTAAATAAAATCATCGATAGAATTCTCGACTATATTTACGTTTGACAAAGATAATTTATGGATTATTTTATATAAAAAAAAATGTTGGTGACAAAAATTATGCGTTACTTTGTTGGGAGTGAAATATTCAAAAACATAATTTATCATCAAATTGGCCAATGCCCTACAGCAAACCACGTCACAGACCTCACCAAAGAAATTATTAATATAATAACTTGAAGTTACATTTTGTTTTGAAAAATTCGTTCGCAATTATTAGCAAGCGCCAATTACTTAATAAATATGTTTTATTCCAAGGACAGTGATTATTTGTAATTAATCAAAGTAAAATAAAATTATTTCTTAATATTTATTTAATGTTTCATTTTTCCCCATAAATTCATCAGATAATTTATCGACAAAGAATATCGGCTTTATCAAGCACTAGCGTGTATGAAAATTTTTATTGCATTTATGCGTGTTGAGTGTCTATGCCTACGGGAGTTTACTGTTAATGGGCGAGCGAATATCTGCCCTGATATTTATGTGTGTGTGATTTGGTTGTGTGCGAAATATTTGTAAACATAGTATTGCGTATGTGTAGAAATTAAAATAGTGGGAGTCAAGCGGCGACACTGGTCCTAGTACAAAATTGCAGCGAGGGCCTTTCCAATCTTATTATCTGTTACATGGTAAGCACTTAGGGCATACTAAAAGTTTCTGGATTCTGATAAATAAGACTAGTTATAATACCTACGATACATTTATTGTTTTTCAAAGTATATTTTGCATTCGCTGACCACTGTACAAAGCAGTTGGACCAGTCTTCCTTAGGGACCTCTTCAATTGCTTCATGGAATGCATTCAGCGCCGATTTAGGGCTCGTAAAGGCTCCTGCAAACAGGCGCGACGCGCGACGCGAATCGCGCACGACACAAAGGCACCGCACGTTGCGCGACTTGCGGTGCCTTTGTGTCGCGTGTCATGTCGCGCCTGTTTGAAGGAGTCTTAAAACGTGTGCCTCTAAGTTTGTCTTTAATTTTTGGAAACAAAAAAAAGTCGCAGGTCCGGGCTATAAGGCGGATGCGTCATCAGTTCTACATTTGAAGCCTTCAAATAGGCTCTGTTACCTTAGCGGAATGTGAGGATGCGTTATCGTGGTGAAGGAGGACATTGCTTCGAGGACGCTTTTCGCGAACTTTTCCTAAGACTCTGGGCAAGCAAATGTTGACGTACCTGCAGTAACTGTTTTCTGACCTTCAAGCAATACTGTTGTGTAATGTCCTGATTTGCCGAAGAAATAAACAACCATTTTTTTGCCAATGCTTCGACTTTTCTTAACTTTCGTCGGAAAATCTTCAAAAGGAAAGACCTACTCTGCCGACTGGCTTTTTCTTTTGGGTTCAAAGCAATACACCCAGATTTCGTCACCTGTGACGATATTATAGATCGCTAATGACTGTGCTCAGTTAAACATTTTTATCATAAGCTTCCGAATCTTTAGATGCACATGTAAAATGTTTTGCACTTAGCTCATTCCAATGTCTAACAAAGCAGGAATTTGCTGGCAAGTAATTTTTATGTCAGTTTCAATAAGTTGTCGTACGGTGTCAATATTAGAGTCTGTAACCGCAGTCGCCGGCCGACCTTCACGTACCTTGTCATGGAGATGATCACGTCCACGTCTAAATTCTTCAAACCACGAATACACAGAGCTGCGACATGGTGCTTCATTACCAAATGCCAATTAAAGTCTCTAGCAACTCTCTTGTTGACTTAAGCCATAACGAAAATCATAAAAAATCATTGAACGAAAATGTTCACGAGTTAAACTAATTTAGATAGAGGCACAATTTTTGAAAGGACGTTACAGTGAAAAACAGATGACTGTCTCGCAAATTAAAAAGTAACATGATCCCAAAGAGTTCCATTTTCGAATTCCATAATTGTTTATTCATTATTTTACAATAAAATAATGGAAAAGTGGTCAGATCCAGAAACGTTCAGTATGCCCCACGTAGGCAGGCACTGACCACAAAATGTATTCACCAAAAACCCCACTTAAAACAGGACTGAAGTAATTAAATAATGTAATACAGAACCTGGGCGCGCTATAAGAGTTCACGCGCGACCGCCGTTGGACGGCGAAGTAATCCGCGATCATCCCGACGCGACGGCACGATTATACGCGTCGCGCTGCGGAACCCAACACCCAGCATACAGTCACCGGATATCTGAACCGAAAGGTCTTTTCGAAAATGTGTTTGTATATTTTTTTAAGTTTTTTCTGTTAATACTAAATCCATGAGCAGGAAGTATTATCCAAATATTTTGTTGTATACCAAAATACTTAAAATAACTTTTTCTGGTGTAATCATAACAACCTAACTAGTGCTTCGTGTATGCAGAATCGCCTAGTTATGGATGACGATTATTAACTATTTTATTTTTTTTAAATCGCTAAATTCCGACATTTTGTATATAGGTACACAAATGTGCACATAATAGGCAACACTTCTACCGCGGATGTGGATTACTAATTATGTACATAAATGATCATTTGCCAACATTATTTGTGTCTAAATAAATAATTTCCCAGCATACAATACATGGCTATCATAATTAGCTAATGCAGTATTACTAATTAGTGCACAGTCATTGTTTTACCCCCATCCCTAGATTGTTATGATTAACAAGAAAAATTATGGCAAATACAACGCTCCTGCTTTGGGAATCCTATTGTGAAACAAACTATAGTCTGTTCTAAAAGTATCTGATAGAAAAGTAAACAAATGGATTTGAAAATGCACCTGCAGATGTCAATTTCTAGTGCCAGTTACAAATTAATTGCTTTGGTTAGATTATATTAATATACTCAATTAAACGCGAAATTCTAATGTTAAATCACCTTAATCATAATATTATTCTTTTGACAATATTGAGATTAATTTTTCTAAAATCTCAATTATAATCGATGAGCTTTCAATTAGGTACTATTTAAAATAATTAATTAAAAAAATACATAATATATTATTTACTAATCCTACTATTTAAAATAATTAATTAAAAAAATACATAATATATTATTTACTAATCCTACCTAGTGAGTGATTGCGTAAGCATTACTCGAACAAGGCTTGTTTACATTTTCAGCAGATACTTTTAACAGACACTGCTAACCATTGGTTTACAGTCAATTGAGAAATCTTAATAGATTCCGCCGAACCGAGCCGTAAGACGAATCGAAAATGTACCATTAGGTTTATTGTATAATTAGTATGGAAAATCACCTAAATATAAAGTAATGTTTGTAAACCTGTTCCCACTGCTTTCACTCAACAGATGATTGTTTTCAACATCAAGCACGACTGCCGAAGGTATTCCTTTGGCAATATATATTATAATACTTATTCAGTTCCTACGATGCATTACATACACACATGCTATTACTCATAAAACCTATCCACAGTTATAAATCTTTTCAACAAAAAAGGTAGTAGCACGTCCACTAACTAGGTGCACACTACATAAATCGTGGCCCACAATAGTTCCCGCACTCCACGTTAAAACAAACGCTCGGCAAAATTAAACATACATTGTGAGCTCAAAAGTACAATAAAAATAAACATGGAATATAAGAGGAAATGAAAAGCGTTTCGTAAGCGAGCGTCGCTAATCGCTTAGCTTATGGCTCGACCGGCCTTAATGTTGCATTTGTTTTAACTTGCCAACATTGCTCTTTTGTTTTACTTTGAACTGCAAAGATTTTACAAACGAGAGATTTATTGTAACTGGACTTGAGTAACTTTTTAAATGAAAAGGTCATAATATTTTGATTGCTCAAGTTTTTTGACAATTTCACTTTTTGTTTGCAAATTGTCGCTGCTTGTGAGGCTTATCATGGGGACTATTTAATAAACTCTCAGACTAGAGTTTACGGAGGCTAGACAAATACCTGCTGCGAAAAGTCTGTTATGTGACTCCTAAATTAAAAAGCCCACAAATATTGTTTTGTATAATAATCAAACACGATACTTGAAATTATATAAAATGATACAATATCATCTTAAAACAATACTGTTGTGAGCAGTGGTGGCCCAGTCGTAACGGCCGCGACGTGTGAGTTGTGTGCAGGTCGAACCCAAGCAGGCACGACACTTTGTGTAAATTATTTCATCACTATAACTGCTTTCAAATCGGTGAAGGAAAATATCGTGAGGAAACCGGCATGACCTAGAACCAAAATTTCGAAGACGTGTGACATCTTCCATCCCGCACTGGACCCGCATGGTGGCTATGACCCGCTCCCGCTGACAGAAAGAGAAGGCTTGTGTCCAGGGAACACTATAGGCTTATTATGCTGTACTACAGGTACCGATCTCAAAATAACACACATAAATACGGTTAAATACATAAGGCCATACATTACTACAATTATACTCAACAGTTCGATCGTTGAACATACCCCCAGGTAATAATACTAATATGGCCTATGGATAATAAAAAAAGATGGCTGTACACGGTGGCAACAAATAACTCGTTTGATTGGACAGTCATGACTCATGAGTGATGCGTACGATTGTACGTTTGATTGTCAATGTAAATAAAGCTTAGAGAATGTTAAGTTTTTGGAAATATTAGATTGCGGAAAGTGTTCGTAAGCCGTCAGTAGGTACTAGTTTCGCTATATTAGATCTTTGATAAATTATTATTATGTAGTCCACTGCAATAACAATTTGGTATTTTGTAGAGGATAACACATTATCCGATTTAAACCTCCAAGAAATTGCAAATACATTGATAAACTACACAAACTATCGTGCATAACCTGTTACTAACTTAATTGTAGTTTACAAACAAGTATCACAAATATGTGTTGCAAACATGAAAATATTAATACATATTGTATAGTCTTTTTATTACTATACTGTGTATTGTGTAGTGAAGAGTGTTCATTGTACGGAGATTAATTTGCGTATTTTCAAGTTCTACCTTTTGTGATTTTTATATTCCGTGAATATTGACTTTTTTCTATTAATATTCAAACGACACATCAGTATGGAAATGATTTTTTGCATATTTGTTCGTAAATATCTAGTTGTTTGGCACGCACACTAACTATTCCGAAGCCAATAAAAGTAAAACAAACAGCGAATTGTGGAACAACAAAAAACTACTCCAGTATAATTTCCAATTTAAAATGTTTTACTTTTTCACACGAGTATCGATATTTTAGAGAAGTTTTTTAATCTGCCTACAGTTTGTATTTTATGAAAAGTTGGAGACTATGGAGGAAAATAATTTAGTCTGATAAGGGAATAGTTCGGACTGTCTGCGGACCTTATGTCAGTTTCACCCAATTCTTACTACCCTATATTCTTTCATGTAGTGATATTCTTTCTTTTATTAGTGTAGTGTATAAGTATGAGTGTCTAGAGACTCACCGACCCCACAGTCAAACCATTGCAACGGTTTTGTGGGGCTTAGTTTATAAGTATACTTACCATCTTTGGTTAATAAATAAATAAATAAAATAATAAATAATATACCTAGACTTATTTATTTTTATTTTTTTAAGATTTATCGAACCAATGTTACAAACCAATGTTACAGGTATTAATTACCTTATGATTAACTTAACGTCGCTCTGTAGCTATTAGCGATCATCATTTGGATCTTTACGGTGCGCGGTGGTCCGCAAACTAGACGGGCGCCTGTATCTTGGGGACCATTTATATGTTGACTTCTTATCGCACGAAATACAATAAACCTACTCTAATATTTTTTGTTCATCCACTCTCCAGAACACATAATTAAACTTCTATAAACAACCCAAAAATAAACGAGACGAGTAAATCGAGGCATTCTGTCTGCGCGCGGTTGGTCCCAGTCACGTCCTATACGTGGCGCACTACCCACGACGTGCGTCATAAATAAAACAAACCCCATTATAAGCGTGGCCTGAGTATGGATACAAATACACAAAATATGGAGTTAGTATGACAGTCGCATGGACTTTTGAAAGGTCTTGAATTGGGCATTATGTTCGCGTGTGGCTAAGTTCGGCAGTAAAGAATTGTGTTGATAAAAACTAAACAAAATGTTATATCAAAGTTGTTAGAAATTAATTAAAGTTAGAGACATACTCGTAGGTACGCTCCAGTATGTACCTACCTATACGATTAGCAAACACGACGTCGTACGGTTATTTGATAATACCCCAGATTATACTAAGGCTAACGTCCGCCATTTTACACAAAAACGAGCAAGCAGCCGGAGCCTAATAAAGAAGGTAAACATTAACATTTTTATTTACCGAAATCATAATCTTTTGAGCAATCCCAAGCTTCTCAAATAAGATTAATAATGATTTACAAAAGCAACTTGTACTAGATTGTTTCTAGAGATATTCGCTAAGAAACTCTCGGAATAAGATTACGACCTCTCAGAGTCAGGAATGCGAAGTATTGAGGGAAATGCATTCCGATTGACATTGCTTTTCTCTGTGATTTTTTGAGAATGGAATATTTGACCTAGTTTTAAATCTTTGCACTGGTTTCAACTTGTACAAAGGACAGAGCTTTGAGGATCGTCAAACTTGAACTTTTAGATGTATACCTACTTCAGAATTACTCACAAATCAATCAACTTTTTTACTCAAAACCAAATCAGTCCAATCAAATACTTGAAATTTGAGCCCAGTAGAGTCGCCTTAGGTTGACTGAGATGATTCAACAATTGACACCACTCTTGACTGCTTACCCTGAAACCAAAGAAAACCCTATATTGGTAAACACAACAAATCGTGAATTCACACAAACAATCCCAAGCACCCAAACAGATGAATACATAACAGATGACACAAAGTTCCAGCCAATAGGCTTACATTACGGAATAAGTTGCTGCTGCTCGGCAGATAGGAACTAAATAACTGTAGTTAACAAGTATATAAAGTAGGTGGTTATCGCACAATGGGCGTTTCAGTCGTTAGTGATATAGGTGCGGCCCGTGCTGAAAATGTGACCCGATAAGTTAAGGTAGCGGACAGAGTGACAGGCGGAACGGGGGCGGGGATAAGTGTTGCTGTGTCCAATGGAGAAGTTTTAAAGAGGCGATAAGAAGTTGAATGTTGTATGGTTATGTGGATATAGAAAACTTTTGTAGGTTATTTTTGTGTCGATAAGACGATTACTATTCCACATTACATTTAGATGGATGTTAACGCTATGCAAACGATCGCAGCTTCTACACTATATTTCTAATAATATTCGATTTCTAGCCAATTGAGTCATATTACCTATTACGAGCTGCTAAACAGCATACCAATTAAATATAAGAGTTATGAGATGGAAAAATAAAATGAAAAATTAAGTGACTCCTTTAAAATTTTCAACGAACTCTAATCCCCGCTCTCTCGCTCCGCTTTGTACACTTCTTTAAATCGGTTCGGATTTTCCCAGCGATATCTAAAACCGAGGCTGGCAATTAGGATAGTTTGCGACCGCTCCATTGCCAAATGATCTGTGAGTTTTAACTATGTGCCGATAGCAGCGGGCCCCGGGGCCCGGGGCCACCCGTCATTACCTACAAACTTTATACCAACATATATTTACACTCTCGAGTTACGCTCCAAACCTGATGGAACTGATTTTGTTTGCGAAACTTTGACTTTTGAACTTTGCTGTTGTTTTAATTAAGTTTACGTATCGGTAATATTTTTAGAGTAGCTATTCCCGGGGAATTGGTAGGGTGATGTATTGTTAATTTTCCGCTTATAGAACGAAGTTTTGCTTCCAGTTCCAGCGTGCCTATGTACTGCCAAGATTTGACAGGGTCGGTAGATGATAAATAAGACTTCCTTAAGGAAAGGCAATTCGTATAAAGTGATCTCCTAAAAATAAAAATTGTTTTATCCGACAGAAAATAGCCACAATATTACCTTCAATCATTATCAAATAAAGAGTGTATCAACCTCATCTTTTCCACGTATCCTCGGATCAGTGAATTGCTCATCATTACGTGAGTCCTTTATCATGCGAGCTTCCCTCCAATTACGTGATTCCTTGTGTTCGAGATCTCGCACCGTGTAACGTTAAAAACCGGTACATTGTATGATTGTAGGAAGGTACGTCACGCGCGCAGGGGTCGGAAAATTGAGGTCATACGCAACTCGTCTTCAGGTCAATTAAACCCTCAACGGATGTGGTGATAACCCAAGTGGGGTGATGTAGCGGGACTAGGAATTATGGAGGTAGTTTGTGGGGAATATCTGACTGAGTTGTACGAGTACGATGAACGTATTTAAGTACTTTACATACTAACACCGAGACTGTCTTTGCGAGTTATTGCATGGAAAAAGGAGGTCTGATTATTGGTATTAAGACGGGTCATGGCCCCATACTAAATTTACCCAGGGCCCGGCGGAAAAAAGTTATCTCACATTTTAGTATATTTTTAGTATAGTAATTATTATTTGTGAAACTGATTAATACAGCCTCTATTCTATCTTCTATTATCGTGGCTGTCATTGAATATTGCTAAGCAAAATATTAAAAATGTAGTGATTTCAGTAAAAGTGATAAACAAATAATCACACAAACAATTGTTTATCGAACATAAGAGCAATCTATGTCTCATTTCTACCGATTATACTACAACCAATAATACAATATAAAGGATACGACCATAAGGTTTATTTTGTATTAAGATTCGTTTTTGCACAAAGTGCAAAAGGTAAGCGTGCGGCGCGCCGCATATTTTGTGGTTTTTGTATTTTTTTTCATCATAGCTCAGGAAAACATGTTTTCCTGATCTAATGCGTCAATATTACATTTATTCAATAATAGCTAAATCTAAACTTAAAAATACTTATTTACAAATATAAACGATAAAAAAAATGGACACCCTTAAAAAAGAAATAGCAATATTTACATGATAGCCATCGAAATTAAATAAAAGAAATATGCAGTTATTTTTTAATCATGATAATGCATAAACTCAGATACATTTCTTTAGCACCAGACGTTATGAAAATTTTGAGTCAATTTTAACCAGTCTTCTATAAAATTGGTATTAAATGTTTTCAGAACAACACGTTTCTAGTAGGGCCAGCACTGTAACTTGATTGATTAGTTATCTGACTGTCATAAATCGCTTCATCCCCCGCCTCAGACCATCCCTGTCCGTGCAGTGTACAGTCATGAACAGTCAGCGTATATCGCACGGTGAGAACCGCTTTGTTAATTTTTGATGAATTGGATAGGTTAGAGTAGTTTGTTGCCTTTAATACACCGCTTTACGTGCTGACATCGCAATTTATGTTAGGACTCCGCCGAAACACCGCATCGCTGGTTTCATGCTAAATTTTTAAACTACACCACACTAAACGAGGCATGAAATAAAAAGCGTGTACTAAAACAGGGGATTACGAAGGATTAACCTAGTTTCTTGGGCGTACTTTCGTAAGTCAAAGAGTGGATCGTAACTTTGGCAACATCAAAAGAGGACTTAAAATTTCTTCAACCGAGATTCTATATTATGAAAGGTAGGATATCGGGACCGGCCGAATACCGGGAATTCCCAATACGTACCTACTTTTTCCGGGAGTTTCTGAGAACAAGTGGCAACTAGTGTCGGCGTCAGCAATGATTAATGGAGCTGCTGAGTTATCTGTGCTGACCGAGGGTGTCGGACGAAAAATCATTAGTCTCGGCCGCGTCGGGTCTCGTCGCGGAAATCATTATGTACGGACAAAAAATCATTAACTGCGAAGCTTTGGGCAAAAACTAATGTATCATTAATGGCGTGGTCTCAAGTCCGCGAGGAGGGGGAGGGATCGATATTGATTGACTTACCTATTTATATCCATCCCTCTCGCTAGGCAGAATTTCTTAAAACGTGTGATCACAAAAGGTGGGAGGATTTTTTAATAAATTACGACTTTATTGCTAAGGATTACGGAAAAAAATTGTATCTAAAGCGATGTTTTTGCGGCATTACATAGCGTTAAAATTATATTGAAGATAAAAGGCTTGGGATTGAGCTGCTTCCAATTTCGGCATTTTGAATGTTTTTTTTTTTATACACATTGACATTAACGAAATTTTTATAAACATTTGCTTACTTTGTAAAGTATTATATTATTTTATTTATTGCGAATGTGAAGACGATGTGGGTCGTTTTATTCATTTTATATATTTTTTTAATTATTCTCTCTGTTCTGTTAGTTTTTAGGGTTCCGAACCAAAATGGTAAAACGGAACCCTTATGGTGAGACTCAGTCTGTCTGTCTGTTACAGCTGGATATCTCAAGAACTACTAATGCTATCTGCTTGAAATTTGAATAGTTTTAGATGACGTTTGCCCAACTATTTTGCAAATAAGAAAGAAAGAAATATATATATATATATATATACATACATAACATATATATATTCTTTGCAACAGGGACTGAAAGGGGGTTTGAAAAATTCGAAGTAGTAGTATACCCCATACTAGGGCATGTGAGGTATCATATGAAAGAGCGCAGTTTGCACTTTCACATTTTTTTATCTTTTTTTTAGGCCGCATAGTTTTTGACTTTTGATGAAAAATGTAAAAAAAATACCGCCCCCCTTATCTCCGAAGTTTGCAAAGAGAAAAATCTGAAATTATTCTATGTGATAGAAATTTACGTAAAGATTATAGAAAAAATACAACGGAGTCTCTAAATAGCACACTTTTTCAGAAATCATCAAGAAAAATTGCATTAATTCCACTATCGGTCAAGAGATGGCGCTGACATAAAACTGCAATATTATACACCTCAGTGTACAGTCTTAAAATTCTCTGACAAAAATAATAGGCCTTGCCAATGAAAATTTAAAAACATGATGGTGCGGAACCCTCGGTGCGCGAATCTGAATCGCTCTTGCCCGGTTTTTTTTCATGGTCTGGCAGTTTGAGCAATTTATGTGGCCTACCCAAATGTCCTTTCTTTGATATTGTTCGTCGAATCGTTGAGCTCCTTAAGTCTTGAGTTGAGCTGCACGATTTCTGACAAATACGTGCACTAACTGGACAGGTCCTCTTAATCTTTGTCTCAAATCTGTCCTCAAAAGACCATCTCAGACGTCGATCTACATGGTCTTCATATAACCTGACCAAGATTATGTCTGGACTTTAAAAGGGACTATGACATCTGAATTTGTTTCGGCCTTTCTTCTCAGGGTAGTCAGATAGAAAACGCCGACCTCATCTAGTTTTAAAAAAATATGATTGACGTGTAAAAGTGTTTGTGCAAACCTACTTCCAAAAATAAAATCATTTGTCATTTTATACTGCAGTTTAAAAATCTAATTACACTGTTCAATTCCAATCCTGACAATCAGATCTAATTAAGACATAGGTAAGCCTAGTTTGTCGTAAAAGCGTCGCGCGACAACCTCGGCTACTATCAATGTAAGCCCATTATTCTTACATTAGATCTTCTCGAAGCACCACTCCATGCACACCCTCCTAATTCCATCGCAATAAGTTTTAATGACAGCACTCATACGCCGCTCAGCTCGACAATGGCGCTGATGGCACTGATGTCAGTCCATTTTCCGCGTTGTTGGCTAAATGACGCGTCAGGAGCACGCGCGTCAGTGTCCCCAGTCCGTCGCCATATTCAAATAATTACGCACAATTGCGAGGCTTGCCGTACTGTATCACGTTTTAATACTCCCACAGGTACACACTTCTGATCGATTTTATAGAAAGTGACGGTTTATTGTTCACCAAATGTGCGAGGCGCGTCGAGTTTTGTCGCAAAAATGACTGATGGGTTTTTCAAACATACTAAGTATTCAATCTGAATAGCTTTTTTCCAATTATGTTGGGTTCGGCTTCCAGTCTAACCACATGCAGCTGAGTACCAGTTTTTTACATGGGGTGACTGCCTATCTGACCTCCACAACCCAGTTACTTAGTAACATGAAATCACTTTGTAAGACTGATTGTCAGACTTATGGACTTCTGACTAGCCGTAACGACTGTCAAAGATCTGCGAATGACAGTCGGGACCAATGGTTTAACATTCTTTCAGAAACACGGAGGGGCACCTTATGTAATGGATGGTCACCTATCCACAACAAACCGCGGCAAGCGTAAATTAACCTTCGATCGACATAGGTACTACATTCTATAATAAATTAATAATATACAATGCGAAATATGTCTGTCTATTTCTTTTTCACGCCTTAACGGGTGAACGAATTCCAATGGAATTGAATTGATGAGTTAGGACATAGAATACTTTTATTTTTTAATCTTGGTATTACGTTACCGTGGGACAATTTCTGACCTCCACGTGAGTGAAGCCGCAGGCAAAAGCTAGTTTGAAATATTTCGGAAGAAGCATGCTATCTGGATATATATCTCGTTGATTGCAATAGGCTCGCTCCCTATCAAATGGGACTAGAAAATAACTGGTGATATCATTATGAGTGTACTATGCTCTTCTAATACCTTACCCTTCGAGCTGTACCGGCGAGATATTATGTTATGACTAAACAGGTGCTTACAATTATTCCGCTTTAAAACAGTACAGGTATACTACATCAGATTTACTACTACAGGTTGAAATTGAAAACATGCGACAGACCGAAATGGAAGATTGTACTCCTCATTATAAACAACTTTTACTAAAGGACCAAAGTTGCAATAATGAAAAAAAATCAGCTGTTCGCTACATTTTTACGAGTTATGCGAACATATATGTAGGGAATAGATGATTTTGTTTTGGCGATTTCAGGTTTGGTCCCATCGTAAAAGTTGTTCATGATGATGAGTACATATCCCATTTCGATTTGTCGCATGTTTTCATTTTCACCCTGTATACTACATCGTATAAATGAAGGATAGGAGCCACCCTGATGTACAGTCACGAGCATAAATAGTTTACACTTACGCAAAGTTTAAAAGAGATTTTGTCGTGAAATGACGATTGCACTTTTCCGAAAAAAACCTACTTTATAATAAAGTATGATTTCGAAATTACCATGCTTACACACTATACATTTTCTTTAGGAGAAATTGCTTTTGAGTTTTAAAGTGGAAGTTATGCTCGTGCGACTGTACCTACGATGAGTGAAACATCAGGGGAGCTATAGGCCGACCGGTTATCTAACACGTTGCCTGAGGTAGCAGCGCGGTGCGGGAGGGGTGTGGTGACGTGATGCGAGAGCTCAGTGATTCGTCAACTTATGACAACTATCACCCCTCCCGCACCGCGCAGCTACCTCAGGCAACATCTCAGTTAAGCGGTCTACTCATGGCAATCAATCCTGAAACGAAGGTTGCCGACGGATCCTCTCGGTACAGCTTGATCAATACGAGATCAAAGAGCATTGCTAACGCCTACACGTTCACCTCTCTCCAACCACTTCTAGGTATGTGTACTTATCTTGAGCTAGGATTCCTATAGGTCATTCCCTAGTAATGTTGAAACTTGAAACACATAAGATGCCTCAATGCTCCGGCTAAGATTTTCAAATAAACAACAATAAATTATGGTCATTACGTCATGTCTTCTTCTTTGAGGAATCACAGCAACAAAATGCGGAGATTTGTATCAATAACGATGGTTTTGAGATGTCTTAATTATCTGAGATAATTTATACCTCATACCAAGCCAACAACGGTTAATATCAGTCCTAAATAAAAGGACAATAATTAGCCCTCGTTACCTGAGCCCCGTGCTCTGAATGTTCCAACATAGTAGATATTTAGCAAATTTTACTACAACACTCACTGATTCGGCCAGTGCAGCAGTGTAGACGCTCCATGTGATGTCCATACATCCGCTCGGGAGGGGGACGGCAGCGCGGCACGGTGTGCGGGGAGGGGGAGCCGCTGGTAGTGAGGAGTGCCCGCTTGCAACACGTGCCCGACTCAAATTAATCATTCCTATGTCGTATTAGCTACCTTCCCCCAACGATACCTCCGTCATTTTAATTTTATCAAGGACTCTCTCTCTTTTTTGGGAAATTAATTCGGCATAATGAGGGAAATGTTAAAAATTCGCGGTTAGGTTAATTTCGATGTAATTACGATAATTACAATATGACAAAGGGAAGAAATTTCATGTTGTTATCTCGTGTTAGATGTCATAGGTTGACGTTTCATAGAAATCTGTGAAATGGTCAAGAAATGATACATGAAAACTGAGATGATTGTCTCTCTAACAGACTTATAAAATGCACAATACACATGTTATAACTAATCGTCTGAATTATTATCATAATAAGAAACAAAATAAATGATGTTTACTTTAGACAACGATATTAAACTTCACTATTGGGTAAATGTAGCCTAGAATCTGATGCAACAGTGCCAAATCTCGGCAACTATGAGCCATTCCTTTCCATCTTTGTTTCCCCACAAGTCGAGATAAGCTGATACTCTATTACACTTGCGTCCTACTTCGTGGCAAAATAACTTTAAACTTTTTAAGGTCTGAGTAACTGCCAAGCTGAGTAATATAATGTTGCTGAGTTAAATAGTCGATGTTCTGAGGGCGTGGCGGGGCGGGGCCCGACTCCGCGATTCGGTGGATTTATATAAACAGTCGGTTACAAATCTTTGGTGAGCCGCAGTCGAAATACAGTTCACTTTGTACAGGATTTACGTTTATTAAGCGAGTTTAAGATGCGATACGTTCCTCGCAATCTGGCGAACAAAGCGCCGCTTATAAAGTAGAGATGTACCCGTGATTAGATCACGGTTCTGTTTGTTGTATTAAGTCAAGGAATATGTAGAAACTGAATGTTAAACTCAGTTTTGTAAGAATGAAAATAGGCTCCAAGTTTTTTAACAATGTCAAGCCAATATTAAATAAAATAAATAAAGAAAGTAATTAGAAAGTTAATTAGATATTTTTATGTACCAACTTTTTAAATTGTCAACATTACAAATTATATTGCATTATGTTCTATTTCTTTTTCCTCAATGTTTCCTGTCGGTTTGTTACTGGTTGTGGGCGTGACGCCAGACGACTAACGTATTAGAAGTACAATTTCCGCCGCTACTTCACCACTTCACTAAATAAAAGACAAAACTTGAAGTAACAACAAGACACAAACAAACGCAAAATGAGGAAAAACAGGGAACAAAGAATTGATGACATGATAGGGAAATTGTCGTTATTGAAGTTTTGCACAAAATTTTGGCAATTCCTGACTTATATGTATATCGTCAACTTGAAAATAAAAAAAAAAACAGTTTTTGTAAACAAGTAGTAGGTAGGTACTACAAGAAAACTAAATCCTATTATTTTACGGAAGGCATTGCCCTTTAGGGGGGATCAGGCAGGTCTCAAATATCTAGAAAGACTTCAGGCTTGAAAAAGTGTAGGTAAGAGTTGGTAGTACTGGGAATCTATTGACGTCCCAGCTGAAGTTCAGTCTTCCTCAAATATTGGAAACTTTTGACCTATTGGCCGCGATTTAAAGTAAGCTTTTTCGTAAAATAAAGTGTCGAGAGCTGAAAATGTTTCTAACGTATTTTTGACGTCAATGGACTAGTGGTGATCAAATTTAATAGAATTTTGTTTCAAAATATTAATCAGTTAGGTACGGTTTTGAAAATATTAGGCATCATCTTAGCCTTTAGGGATTAAAGCCAGAAAAGGGTTATAACATAATCATGGCCAGTAACGAAATTGTTTGAGAACTAATTTTAACTTAATTTCGTTGTAGGTATTCTCATTGTGTAATGTTCATGACCCGCTTACAAGTGTAGACTTGTATATAACGAAAGCGAGTTCCCGAGGAAGCCTTCCGGTACACGACTCACATCCGACACGTCATGACGTCACTCACTGCTTAAATTGTTCTAAATACAACCCTTGTTTGTTCACTAAGTGCTCTCCACTTTATTGTTATTTAAATTCAATAACAACTTCTTTGAACAGTCAGTGGGCGTAAAATTGAATTTCCATCAACTCATCGATTAGAAGCCACGTAAACTCAAAGTTAAACGAAAAATTAACAAGTACAAGGTTCATTAACGTCTGTCTTTTGTAAAGTTCTTTGAGTTTAGTAAGAAGTAGAACATTTGTGAAACTCTCGCCGACGTCGAGTTCGCCTTCTTCGGCAACTGCTTTGATTGTTTAGCGATAAATCGGAAGGAATTTCGGTGAATAACTCAGCTAATTTTCCTTCTGAAGTTAAAGCGTAAATTGTAATGACGCCCGCTGTTTCATACACCTTCATTTAAATACAAAAAGTTGTCGTGTAATCACGGAGATCGCTGTTGGATTATTTACTATTTCCCTTCACGTTGAGCTGGCTCCTGTACACTCTAGAACAGTAAGTCAGCGTTGATCGACAGATTTATACCAGTTTTAGACCTTCGTGCCTCTTATCGCGAGTTCCTTATTTTAATCCTTCTCGCGTGAATGAAGAGGAATGCCAATCGAATGAAAAGGACAACATGCTAACACAAAAAATACCGCCATAAAACAAAGGATGATTGAAACGAATCAAAAAAGATTGCATGTTGAGAGCAAAGAGAATGTGGCCCTAAAACATAGCGGAGGGTCGCAGGGAAAGTTGTCAAATCTGGAAATACAAAAGCGCGGGTTATAAAAAGTTAACTCGACGACACTCGAGTTCATATGGAGAAAGTTAGTAGAACACTTTAGCAAATGTGCCGATTTCGACACCCCGGGCCGCGCCCCGCGCCCCACGCCACCGAAATAACAAAAAAGTTTTTGACTTATTGGCGCATGAGGGTCGTTCGGCGTAAACATGTTGGATGTTTTTTAGGCAGCATTTAGGCCAACTAGTTTATAAGTTACAGAGGTTTACGGAATGAAATCAGGCCAAGCGTGAAGTAGTTGTTTGTGCACAGGAGCATACAGTAACATACTCATAACTTTGGGGAGAGTTATTGAAAATCAGCCAATTGTTCCACATCAACGGTTTTACGGTCATCTGTACAAACTTCAGGGACACTCTCAACAAACTCGTGTGTCGATACATGAACTTATTGATTTCAGGTCTCAGGTTTGATCCTTTGAATAAACAAATGAGCTTTGGAAATTATCGTATTCTTTTAGATCAAAATAGAAAGTTTTGATAATAGATTTAAATGGTAATAACCATTAAGCCACATTGTAGTAAAGCAATGTGTATCGAACGAAACTATACGAAATGTACCAAATCTTCCAGCTGATATAAGGTATAGCCGTTGAGGACGTAAGCGGGTACCGCAAGTAGGACTGATCACGTAGTGTTGAGCCAACTCACAATCGTTTTGTATCGATTAACGTAAACGAGCTATTCAACCGGCAGTACAATACTCGAGTAAGCTGACCTTTAGTTACTGAGGAGCTACATTACCAATCCCATTACCTTCAACTTGAATGAACTCCTGAGGCGGTTCTATTACCCTTTTGTAGTTGCCGTCATCCCATAATTCTTGAATTTTAAACAAACGTCTCAGTTTCCGCATACTTGTTAATTAACGAACTAATTGAAACATTTTTAACAACGCCCAGTTTAACTTGATTAAGCTCTGAAAATTCCACGTCGACCGAACTTTGAGATCCATTGTCCTATCTGCGAAGTTTTGCTCTGTATAGAAGAATCTACTGCCCGGCTCCTGTGCTATACAGAGTGAACTGTCTGATATTATACATGTTTCTAACTCCTTAATCACTATTACTGCAACTCTACTGAGGAATTCAAAGAAACCGTCTCTGTATGGTGTACATAATAAAGAGTATTCTATTCTATTCTATTCTGTTCCTGATTGTGACTTTTGTAAATGTTTCAATAACTTAAAGTCTTCTCTGTGAATTTGGCCCAGATTTTGGTTGGAGAATATTCAGGAATCTTGCCAAAGTGTTAAAAATATTGCAAGATAACGCTAAGTTACTCGAAATTATCGCCTTGGATATAGCAGTGAAGTGTAGATAATAGTGCGCCAGTATTCGTTGTTAGAGGCAGTTATTCCACATCCAATCACTTGTATTGGGTAGTAAAGGAGCCACGCGGATAGCTTTGTTTTATTAGCATCGTTAAATAACTTTGTCTGAACAGCTTGTATTCAAACGTGTAGTAAGGTTCTGTATCGTAAACCGTCCACTTCTAGCGAATATTTTAGTAAACTTCTATATAAAAGAGACATGGGAGGTAAATCTGCATTAAGCTCCGAATAAGCTTTACGCGCAACTTTTAATAAAATAAGTCTATCTGTTTTCTGAATTTAATTTCCACTCTATTATTTGAACAAATAATAAAGTGAGGCAGTTGCCGCACACTAAGTCATCAGGTAGTGACTAAGAAGAAGAAGATAAAACTTTGAACCACGGAACTGCTCCACTAAGGTTGCAACAGAAATCCTGGTGAAACGCTTCTCCTACTCGTATTAGTACATTACTGAAAGTGGAAAGATCATGATCTTATTACAAGTATTGTAGTAAACGCTACAATAAGAGGCCTATCATCGTTACTAGACTAAATTGCTGTTGGCTCTTAGCGATGAGCCCACACTTTCTTATTTTAGAATTCCGGAGTTCCGTCTTACCGTACGTGATCTATTCTGGTTATCTTCGATGACATTTATAAGAAGATATGTAACTAAGACCGACGGCGATGGTTTGTTTAGAGCAATCTACATGATTGTGAATTAAAATATCTTGCTATATAACATCAAAATTACGATACCGGCCACACGAAGGTCCTGTCCAGTCACCAGGTATAATCCTTTTCCGGCTTATCCTCAAGAAGCCAAATATTTCATCTTCGAATCAGCTCACTATTTATCCTCAAATCAAGTAAAACAATCCAGTCACAGTGTCGTATCTAATTGAAATCGCACAGCCGTTCACCATCTTCCCGTATTTAGCTAAAATGGCTATTTAACAATTCGCCGGCGCCTGCGATCATCAATCATGCGAGCGATTAACGCGGCAAGGCGATAACTCACGGAAAGCCAATTTTATCGTTTAGCGTGGTAGGGGTACTGCAAGGGCCGGTATGATTCATGCGATGCTGAACATAATTTAGTGGACGAAAATATGGTCCAGTTTGCTAGTTTTGTGAGAAGAATGTTGTTTATTTTCTTGGGTTGGTGTTTGGGTATTGCGCCGATATTTCCTTTCCTGAAGGAAAAGGCAGATTTTGGAGATGTATCTAGGATGCATGTACAGTGATACTTAAGGCCAGTGAATTACGCCGCTGTAAAAAAAAAAACATCTTGTGTTTTATGTTTCGAGATTGTATATAGCGGTTCCAAAATAACAAATGAGATCATTCAAATTAAAAGAGATAATATTGCAATTTCGTTGTTATTTTTGTGCACGCAACTGTCATTATCAGATTATCACCCAATTTGGGGAAAAATCGAAAATAACAAACTTTTTTTGCTCAATCTCAAAACATCTTAGATGTTTTCGTCATAGTTCCCATCAATCAATCCACGTACAATACTTCAAACGGCACAATCATGAGGCGAGTGCCAAGTCTGTCACGACACGTTAGAAACGCGCCCCCTAGCGGCTGCACGCGACAACCATTGTTCAGTGACGGAACCCATCTCATTTGCGTCGAGTGTGGCTGCCACTGATCTGCGCTGAATTATCTTTTCAATGATGAGCTTGATCTGTATGGCTTATAGTTTTGTTAGGTTTTTGTTGTGTTTTGTACGGATGTTCATAATTATAGCTTTAAGTATTTGAGTGTTCTTTATGACAGAGTGCAAGCTGAATGACGGTGATTTTGTAGACGGGTTATTTGTAACAAAGTTCTTACAAAATTCATACAGTACAACACAACAGCATGAGCCAAAGGTTTCACTGGTACATGAACTGAGGGAATGAAAAAAACCTTTCCTGACCAAACCATATTTTTTAGGGTTCCGTAGTCAACTAGGAACCCTTATAGTTTCGCCATGTCTGTCTGTCCGTCTGTCCGTCCTCGCTTAATCTCTGTGACCGTTAGTATTAGAAAGCTGAAATTTGGTACCAATATGTATATCAATCACGCCGACAAAGTGGTAAAATAAAAATTGGAACAAAATGTTTTATTAGGATAGCCCCCCTATATGTAAAGTGGGAAGTGATTTTTTTTTAATTTTAACCTTAACGTGTGATATATTGTTGGAAAGGTATTTAAAAATGAATAGGGGTTTACTAAAATCATTTTTTGATAATGTCAATAATTTCGGAAATAATCGCTCCAAAAGTAAAAAACAATGTGTCCCCCCTCTAACTTTTGAACCAAAAGTTTAGAAAATATGAAATCTGAAAAGTAGAACTTTATAAGGACTTTCTAGGAAAATCATTTTGAACTTGATGGAAACAACAGTTTTTGTACAAAAAAGACAAAAAGTTGTACAAAATAATTTCTGGACTAAGTTTGTAGTATAATCGTATATGCAAGCATTTTTTGAACTTCGTTTACATATTTTATTACCCTGAACGTATCTTTTTTCAAAAAAAAACAAAAAAAGAATGATTAAAATCGGTTCTCGTTTAAGTTGGGTTACCACTATGTTCGCGCTCCTGCAACTGCTCCAATGGATACGTCGCGCGCACTTCTACATGCGCTCCCCTTTGACACACTGCGCTCCTCTTTGTGTTCGCGCTAAAAACCGTCACGAGTCGGAGAGCCTGCCGCGGAGCGTGCAATGTTGCACGCTCCGTGTTCGCGCATGTACCCACTACCGGGAGCAGTTGCAGGAGCGCGGAGCGCTGCTGGAGCGCGAACATAATGGATACCCACTTTTAAACTGATAAGTGGGAACACTTATTGTGACGGACGGGAAACTACGGAACCCTACACTGAGCGTGGCCCGACACGCTCTTGGCCGGTTTTTTTAATAGGTGCATTCGGTAACATTTCGCTGTGACAGTGATTAAGGTAGCTGATGAATCTACAGACACGTGTATCCAATATCAAATCAACTAATTGAACAAAAAGCTAAAAATAACTCATGATTTGATTCAATCTTATTTTCTCTCACTCCTACACTTATCCCGTCTCACCCTCGGATACCTAATAAGAAAACTTAGTAACATGTTCCCTTCAAATTATTGCTGAACAAACTTTGCAACAACAAAGTTGAAATAAAAAGGCTGCTTAATATCGGAGGGTATATCGCCTTTGCATACGCGTGCTTCAAAGAGCGCTAGCAAATTGAGTACGAAAGAACGGAAATTAAAGTAACAGGACTTTGTGAGCGAAGCTGACGTGACACGGAGCAGAGAACACTGGATGCGGTATGGGAGATTAACTTTAGTGTCGTGCACATTACCAGTAGTTTCTCATAATACTAATATCAGCAAGCCCGTTTTGTAAAATTAATACCTAAAAGGGAAATCATGCAGGCCACTTAGCGCAAGACAGAGGGCATGTGACGAGAACCCCCTAAGTGCTCACACACACGAGCCATACGCATCAACGGCAGAGGCAGTTGCCACACATTAAGCCATGAGGAAGTGATTAAGGAAAAGAAGATAAAACTTTGAACCACGGAACTGCTCCACTAAGGTTGCAACAGAAATCCTGGTGAAACGCTTCTCCTATAATCGTTCAGAACAATCTCGACCAGTTAATAGTCCTACTATCTGTTCCAAGGATATCTGCCGAATGTATCAACAAACCCTGTTCAGGTAAAATTCTTATGCAATCTACTCACTGAAGAGAATTTCTAACATTTACATCTTTACTCAAAAGGTTTGGAAGGCTCCATGTAAAATATTGGTATTCAGCTGCATCCGGTTAGACTGGAAGCCGACCCTAACACAGTTCGGTAGGGTCGGCTTCCAGTCTGGCAGATGATGACTTCGAAGGTTTCAATGCTATATTTCACCACTTAACAATTTAACAATAATTGTTTGAATAAAGTCAAAGTCAAAGTCAAAGTCAAATCATTTATTTCAAATAGGCACATTAAAGGCACTTTTGAACGTCAAAACTTACAGTAAAATTGAATTGATTCTAGTCGCCCCTTCCAAAAGGTAGTTTTCGTATGGAGAAGAATGGGCAAGAAACTCCACCGTTACTCTTTTAAAATGTTTTACAAGGTTTTGTATACATAATATAATTATATGTGAAGACGATGCACCTAGAATAAAAGTCTACCCCAAAAAAAATAATAAAAAGTGTTAAAAATTAAGCAATTACAGGTAAATCAATTATGTGATAGATACATGGTGCTCACATATTTACAATTTACAAATATTGGAAAAGTAGATGACCTTTCTAGAACTCTAACAAGTGTGTGAGTTACTGTAGTCACAGATTGTAAAAATCAATGTCATAAAATTTAAAAAATATATAAATTAAATTAGGAACCAGTTTGATTTTGTCTAGACACTAGATTGTCCTATGGAGCAGGACCAGCATGTTTCCAAGCATTCTTATCTTTGATATAATCCTCTAATTTGTAATATCCCTGTTTACATAGTGTACTTTTAATATGAGTTTTAAATTTTCTTTCATTTAATTGCAATATATCACAAGGTATTTTGTTGTAGCATTTAACACAGTACCCCATAAAAGATGTATGTACTTTAGATAATCTGAAAAAAGGTTGATCTAATTTATCTTTATTTCTAGTATTAAAATTATGTCTATCACTTACTTTATTAAAAAGATGTAGATTTTTTCTTACATACATAATATTTTCGTAAATGAATTGGCAAGGTACCGTCATGATATTAACCTTTTTAAATAGTTCCCTAAGAGATTCGCGGCGACGTAGATTATAAATGGCTCTAACAGCTCTCTTTTGTAAAATAAAAATGGATTCAATGTCAGCAGCCCGACCCCACAGTAAAATGCCATATGACATAATACTGTGGAAGTAACTAAAATAGACCAAACGCGCGGTTTCTACATTTGTTAACTGTCTTATCTTTCTAACAGCATAAGCGGCCGAGCTTAGCCGCCCCGCAATAGATGTTATATGAGGTCCCCATTGTAATTTCTCGTCTAGCGTGATTCCTAGGAAAACTGTCTGATTAATAAATTCTAGTTTTTGGCCATTCAATATGAGTTCACATTCACTAATTCTAACATTCGGTAATGTAAACCGAATGCATTTGGTTTTTTTTTCATTAAGTACTAAATTATTTACCGTAAACCAATCTTGGACCTGAAGAATAGAGTTATTCACGACGTCAAGATTTTGTGACCGTCGGTCTATTTTAAAGATCAATGATGTGTCATCTGCAAATAACACCATCTTCGGTTGATTTTGAAGTAATTGGGGTAAATCATTAATGTAAGCTAAAAAGAGGAATGGACCCAATATCGAACCCTGAGGTACGCCCATTGTCATTTCAGACCCCAATGAGTTTACGCCGTTTACTTGAACTTTCACCTTTCTATCTTTCAGGTATGATCTTAGCAAATCAAGTGCTGTTTTTCTAATTCCATAGTGCTCCAGTTTCATCAGAAGTGTCTCATGGTTTACACAATCGAACGCCTTAGAGAGGTCGCAAAAGATTCCAATGGCATCTTGTGCTTCTTCCCAGGCGTTAAAAATGTTCTTTATTAAGGTAACACCGGCGTCAGTAGTGCAACGCCCTTTAGTGAAACCGTACTGATGTTCATGAAAGATGGAATTTTTATTAAAGTGACGTAACATTTGATTGAGCATCAACTTTTCAAACACTTTACTGAGAACTGGCAGAATTGACACAGGTCTATAATTGTTGGGTTCTTTACTATCACCGGATTTGAACAAAGGTACTACTTTACTATGTTTCATAAGATCCGGAAAGACTCCTTGGTCAACACTGGTGTTAAATATGAAAGCTAAATAGGGCGCAATGGTTTCGATGAAAGATCTACATACTTTTACAGACATTCCCCAGAGATCTTCTGTTGATTTAATGTTAAGATCTTTAAAAACTTTTATGACAGCCTGGGGGTTTGTATGCTGAAACCTAAACTCCAAAGGGCATGCCTTCACATTCTTTTTAAGTAAGGCAGCAGAGAGCGTGGGGGATGAATTTAAAGCTTCAGTAGTTTTTAGGGGAATATTAGCAAAAAAGTTTTCAAATTCCTGAGCTATTTCTACATCTGAGTTGATGGGGCCATGTGCAGTCTCTAAATTAAATTCAGTATTACGCTGTTTTTTCCTACCTGTTTCATTATTTATTATTTGCCAGGTAGTTTTTATTTTATCATCAGCTGATTTTATTTTATTGCTAATATAAAGTGCCTTAGCTGTTTGGCACACACTTTTAAAAGTTTTTGAATATTTTGCAACATACTGATGAAAGTTTATATTATTCATATGTTGCTTTAAGCCATAGAGTTCAAAAAGATTTTCCCTGCTTTTACGAATACCTGGAGTTGCCCAGTCACTAAATAAAAACTTTGTGTAAATACTTTTAGTTTTCAGTGGAAAAGTTTCATTAAACTGCGCATTTAGTATTGAAAAGAACTCAGCGTAGAACTCATTTGGGTCACCTATATTATTAAAATTCTGATCACATAATTTACTGGCCAAAGAATTATTTAATTTCTCTACCTTTTTACATGTTATTGTCCTAAACCTTATTTGAGTTTTTTGTAAAGGCATGTAGGAGCCAAATGTTATTGTTTGTCCACTGTGATCAGATGGCAACTTATTTACAATTCCTTTGTGTAAGTAATCACAATTACAAAAAACATTATCAATACAAGTGGCAGAAGAAGCTGTCACTCGGGTTGGTTCAATAAAAACATTTGACAAATCAAATGACCTAAAAAGACTTAACAATCTGACAGTATTCGAGTTATTTTCCAATAAATTAATATTAAAATCTCCACATACGATTATCGACTTACTACTTGTACTAAGTTTCTTTAACACATCTTCCATTACAGAATCAAACACAGATAGATTCTGGTAACTTGGAGGTCTGTATACGCATACTATAACATGCTTATCAAGCTCAACACAGGACAATTCAATGGTGTGTTCAACAGACAGCCCGATTATGTCTTTCCGTTCTTTAGATTTAATAGAATGTTTAAGTAGTATTAATGACCCGCCATGTATCATACGTTTCCGGCTGAAATGGCTAACTACACAATAATTTTCATAATTAATTGACATTACTTGATGATCTTTCAACCAATGCTCTGTTAAACAAATGACATCAAACTTGGTGTTTTCCAAAAACAATTCTAATTCCAGTAATTTGGAAGCGCAACCTTGGATATTTTGATTAAATAATTTTAAATTATGTTGCACCCCCTTTGATTTTTTAGTATTATTAATTATATTGCCAGAAGATACCTTTTTATTATTCTGTAATAATAATTGGTTATTTAAAGGGGTAACTTCTGTTGTCTCCCCGACTAGTTTAAAAAATTATCCGGAGTGACCTCCACAACTACAACTGGAGAGTTTAGATTGTCCGAATAAGTTCCAGCAGAAGGAGAATACCCTATCTGACTGGTAATGGTCTCCAAAGATGATGGTATTATAGGTGGATCCTCCTTCGTACATGACGATTCATAATTAATCACTATGTTGTTAGTATAACTAGGCAACACAGACTCGTCACTAATACTAGAATTCGTTATATTAGCTATAACCTCGTTAATATTATATGCTATCAACATAGCAATCAGATGTCTACATTTCCCAGACAGAGATAAAGTTCTCTGAGTTAACTTAAAACCACTAACAAACTTGTTAGTGTCAAAAAACAATAATTTGTCACTATGACAACATGTCAGCTTGTGAATAGTATTATTCAACTTATAAATATTATTATTTTCGTTATATGATAACGTATCTGAGTAAGGAAAAGCACACAACATTAGCTTACCTATGTTTAATTTCAATAAGGTGTTCACACCATCCACTATGTCCATTCTGGTAATACCAGTGCTATTACCTAATAGCAAAACCATAGTACAATAATTATGTAGGTTTGCATTGGCAATTCTTTTTATCATTTGTTTAAAACTTATGTTATGGTAACTGTGATTGGTAAAACTATGGCTAAGGTAATTGAGTAAAATTTTTCCTAAGCCAGAACCTAACTCGTCACAAAAAAAAATTGATTTGTTTATCTGTGTGGTCTCTGCTGGAAGAGCTAACACCGGAAGGGGCAAGTCAGACTGAGGCTGAAGAGATGGTGGTTGGTTGACACAGCTGCATGAAAGGTCATTAGTCAGAGACTCATACCTCTCAGCATTGTACTTCACCAAATCCAGTAGTTCCCCAGCCTCAAACAAGCGGTCATTAAGTTGCCGTTGTGAACTTTCATATTTTTCAAAAATATCCTTCAGCAAATGCTCCTTGTGTAATATGTCATTATAGAGGAGCTGGATATCAGTGTCATACTTTTCCCTACATTTATCTAACTCAATAGTACAAATATTTAAACTTTTCGATAACACAACACGTTCCTTTCTAAGCGAAAGATTTAATTTTAAGAGATTTTGTTTTTTTATTGATCTCTTTGACCGTTTAATTAATTTCTTGATTTTAATATATTTCTTTAATTTGTTGTGACTCATAACAATAGGACACAATGGTATGGTATCATCACCAGTCAAATCTATAGTTACAGCTGGCTCACACACTGATTTTTGCTTACTACCTACCAACTCATCAAAAAGATTACTAGTGCGAGCAACCTGGTTATTGATCTTGATACACTCAGAGATTGATAGTGCCTCTTGGGCTTCAAACAATCTCTGTTCAAGCTCTGTGTTCCGTTTCAATGCCGATTCGTGGGTGTCACTGCAATCTTGAAATGTTGACACTACGTGTTGTAGTTGACTGTGCTGGTCAGTTAAGTCCATGTGTTGCATGTGCAGCTGAGACAGTTCATTCTTGAGGGAGGTGTTCTTTAAAATAATGTTTTCCACTTCCACTTCACTGTCTTCCCTTTCGCGGAGCAGCTGTTTACACATCGCTTCAGAAACCTCTAGCTTCTTCAAGGTAGCTCTTAGTTTTGCTTCCATATCCTTGATTGTAGCACTGCGGGTCATCATTTTCTTTGAAGGGTCAGTAACCTGAAATGTATGAAGTTATGCAGCTAAATAACAGTGTGAGAAAAAGATGTTCCAATATTTAGATTAGTAGGAGGTAGAAGGGAAAAAAAATAAAATAAATTAAGTGAAAAATAAGTAATTAAATGTTAATAAATAGACATAACATAACATACAACAGACATAAATAACATATTAAGTTGGAAAATCATCGACGTAACTTGAGGTTGTAAAATTAATCTCAACTGTCAAATAAAAAGCATAATATTTAAGTTGATTTTAAATTAGCATGTTCTAAAACTAAGCTCTTCAACCAGAGCCTCCTACTCGTTATGACATACGGTGATATGATTACGTGGACATCGACAATGATTGATAGTTATTTGATTGAAAATTTCGTTTTTTTTTTTTAATATGGCGTGTAAACGATACTCCGATATCCTATTTACAGATTATACAATTTAATATCAGTATTCAAATAATCACATCAAAGCACTTAATTTGTAAGTGGAACTACAAATTGACATCCACACGGAAGTTTTCTGATTAATTTGCTTACATTTCCATTAAATACTTTTGGTAGAGAGTATAGAGAGATTAAAGTAATCATCACCAGCGTTGTATTGCAGATGCATGCTTATCTGACACACATGTCCAACCCGCTTCACCCCATTTTCATTCAACAGTGTGACAATTCCGTAACATCCACTATTTGTTGCATCCTCAGGAAATTAAATTGTCCTCCGTTTCCTTTGATAAAAACATCCGGGTTACAAACATGCTCAACTCTGACACAGTTTTACCTTTCATAAGGCAGACGATGTTGTCGGATTTCTCCTGTGTCGTGTCGTAGGCACCTTTTGAGATACTATTAATTGAATCGGATAGGGTCAGACATTTAGATCCGGATTAGTCTGTCAGCTATATAAATATTAGTTCCTCGTGGACATAAAATCTAGGGGTTCAACGGTTGTGCTAAGTTTTGACCTACCATAAGAGTTAATTGAGCCCTCAGTCATTAACATTTCAAAATATTTTTCTTACCGTATAGATATTAATCTGAATTGTTTTAGCCAAAAACTTATATTCAAGTTTAGCATTATCAGTAGCGTCCACTAGTTCCATGGCATGTCATTTTAAGATATTTTTTGCCATCTTATATAAACACCACAATAATTTCTCATACCAAATAACCTCTTTAATGAACCTCACCAATATCGCTTATCCGCTAACCGCACAAAAAGCGCTTCTTACTTAAGATCTTGCATCATTGGCATGCCATCAGTTCACCGGACATCAGATTACGTAGACGAGCGGGGAGCGACACATGCTGTCGTCAGAGAGAGGGGGTAATAGGGGGGAGGGAGGTGGGAGGTGACACTATGTAAGGAAGCGAAGTAGAAGTACTGCAATGGTAAGACATTTGTTGAAATATATCGTTTTTTTTTGTATTGGTGAAGCGAAGGAGACACTGCGTAAGAAATACTCTTCGAATGTATAGAAAACTAGGTTTTACCTGCGGCTTCGTCTGCTTGGATGTTTGCAATCATCTCACGGGAACGTAACGTACTACTAGGATAAAAGTATCCTATGTGCTAACACAGGTCATAGTCTACCTCAGTGTCAAATTTGATTGAAATCCGTTCAGCCATTAAGGCGTGATAAGGAAACAGAAGACAGACAGCGTTACTGTCGCATTTATAAATAAAAACATAATATTAGTAAATATGAATGAAGTGATGCTGTTAACGATATTGACAAATTCATTGATCGATTCACATAGAGCAATATAGTATTCCGTATAATAGAGCATTTAGTTTCATCTTAAGGGGGAAGCGCTAAGGCAGCCCGCGAAATTCAAATTTTCTTACGTTCTTTGCAATTTGCTGGTCAGTATTAAGTTGTACGTCGATCAAAATATGATTCGCGGCCGTAACAAATATGTATTTACAGAATTATAATCATTAAAGTCATCAACACAACTCACAACAGTTTCAATATTGTCTCATGAAAAACAACGTGATGTGTTCAATTTTTCAACGGTTCAGGAAAATAATGCTATTTATGGTTAATTCAGTCGAGGTTTTCTCGCCTTTCGGTACTCTCTAAAAGTGCATAGAGAGTGGACCTTCTCGTCATTCTTGTAGCATGTGGTCCAGGATTTAAAGTGCACCTAAGTCAAACAGTGTCAAGGTTTAAGTTAGCACAATAAGTTAGCGGGCGGCATATAGACGGTTTTATCACGTCTTCCGTCTGCGCTCTCCAGGGCTTAGTAGTTCTATGTTCTGACCTGATTCCATCTGAATCTTTTTAAAGGTTTTAGAATTAACGGTATTTACTGTAAAGATACTACCTCTGTATTTTTCTCTTTTCAGTTGGGTACTTATAGAGCAACGTCCATCTTGGCATTGATGTGTGTAGGTACTTAATATAGTGTCAATTTCTATCTTAATAGGATCGAAGCTTAAAGCTATCAACATAATTCTTTATAGACATAACATAAGACATAATGAGCCTATAATGTTCCGACTGTCCAGGCCTTCTCTCAGTGAGAGGGAGGGGCCCAGCAGTGGGACGTAATGGGCCCAATGCGGATGGAAGATCGAAAAATTCGAAGACATGTGACATCTTCCATCATCGAATCCTAGGAAATGCCGGTTTCCTCACAATGTTTTCCAATTCAATCGTTTTTTAATTCTTTATGTGTCATAAGATTATCAGTTATGTTATATTATCAGTTATGTTATATTTCCTGTTACCACATAACTTTCTATATCTACCGTGAGTATACTCATAAAAAATATAATTATGCTAGCATGTAAAAAAAACACTAACAAAGTGAAAAATAATTTTAATTTCGGAAGTCGGTGTCATTGGTTCTGTATATTCGTTTTTTGACACCGACTTTCAAAATTAAAGTTATTTTTCACTTTGTAGTGTTTTTTTTTTTGAAGTCAGTTGTTTTTTTTTTTTGTAAAAAAGTTTTTATTTTTCATTTTTCAGTTTATTTTTCAGTTCTACCTACCTACCACAAACAAATTCTTATAACACGACTTGCTACGTGAATATCAGTGACAAGAAGCTATTGAACACATATATCTGCCTATCCCCTTAACACGTTGGCGGACACGCCGGTTATGACATTCATTACGAACTTGCGCAGAATGACGCGCCGGTTATACCCTTCGATATTTTTTTGTACTCTAGAAGCACAAATGCTTTAGCAGACGAATTTCCATACTGCTACCATATAGTTCATCATCAAGTGCCCCCAAATTAAATTATTCGAATTGCTAGGTGTCACATAACATGTCTTTTTACCGCTTCCAACGTACTACTACTTGGAACATTTGTGTGCGCACTCACACTGACGCAGCGGTCATAGCAGCGGCCATTGTATGAGAATTTGTTCAGTTGGCCGCCGAGTGCACCGAGTGCATACGTCGGGAACGTGATTTACACGCGGTTTCTGATCAACGTCTATGGTAACTAGAATTGGTTTTTATGATTAACTAATTACATATTGTTAGTAATATTTAAATGAAACGTACTTTAGGACATAATAATGGATATAAATACAAATATTTCATAAATCATTAGTATTATAATATAAGAGGTTTCAACAAATGATTTATCCTAAAATATTGATGTAAACAACTTCTACTTATACGTTCTACTTTTCAGATGTCTCGACAACGACCGAGTGGAGGTAAACCAAAAAATAACAATCCATTCGAACGGGAAAATCAACGCATTATGAAATTGTTCAATGAAAAACAAGATAGCTCATCTGATGAGGTCATCAGATGAGCTATCTTGTGGTTCAGAGGAACCTGAAATATCGAGCAATGAAGAACTTATACAAAGATCGGTATCAAGTCAAAGCGAAGAGTCTGAACAGGATCCATAATGATTGTGATGGCGAATATGGTTCATACCCAATGAAGATAAAGACGTAACGTTTGGAGCAGGCGAAGGCTATAGCCGGCGCGTCCTATTTATATAGTCAAAGACTACATACCTGTGACGTAACGTTTGGAGCAGGCGAAGGCTATGGCCGGTGCTGTCTTATTTAAATACTTTGTCTTTTTTACCGGTGACAGTACGGCTAAAGCCTTTCATACAAAAATCTTGTGTCAAGATAGGGTTACAAAATCAAGCAAAGTGTCCGCGAACGTGTTAAAGGGTACAGGCGTGATGCTATGTTGTGTGATTGCGTAAACAATACATACTTAAGCTATAGCAGCAATGGCGGTTGATTTGCTGGCATTTATTGAAGAGTTCCGTTGTCTGTCTCCGAAAGTCATCATCAGATCTTTACGAAATTTAAATGGAAACATTTCGGAATAAACCTCTATCGAACAAAAAAATATTTGCAAATCCATCTAAAGATGAGGGAGTTATGCCCGAACATAAACAAAAAAAAACATTCGAATTGAGAACCTCCTCCTTTTTGAAGTCAGTTAAAAACCTCATGGATCACAATGACGTAATCCGAGAGCTTTCAATCATAAACTACAAACGGACGTACAACTAGTAAAGAGTCCCAAACAAACAATTTTAATAACGTATCTGAAAACACAAATGATGAGACAATTTTAATGTAAGTGAGCTAACACAAAAACGTTCTAATACTACTCAAGTATAACACCACCAGGTCAGCGGGATTGTCCGAAAGGGTAACCGCTGGCCCGGAACATAAAGGGCTAAGGAAGGAAAAAGGGTGGGCTATAGTCAGTAAGAGTCTGACACTCCCTTCCGCTCCACCCACAGTGGGAGGGGTGATTCGATGATTTCCGATCCTGAAAAAAAAAGTATCACCGCCAAGCAGAACCCACAGCAAGCAGACTTTTACTACAGATAAATAAAAAATTTAATATGTTTACTAAGCAGCGAAACTTTAAATATATTATGCACCGCTACAGAGGAAACTAACCTGCGAAACTACAAGATTTGCCACTATCGCAAACCAAAACGTGGACTGAAGCAAATATTTGAGAACATTGACGTAAAAGTTCAAAACTTAACATTAAGGACTACTGTATTATTTACATAGGCGAAGAGGACTTCCGAAGAACGTAAAACAATGTAGAACTAGTCATATTAATTCGAGAAAAATTAAATACATTAACCCATACTAATAATTATCATTATTTGTCTGCCGACTTATAAATTTAAATTTAATAATAACTATTATGTAAGATAGCAAAATATGGCAATACTAATTTATACAATACTAATTATTGTAACACGTATTTCCATAATTAGTATTGTATTGTAGTAATATTGTAAAGGAATTCTTTGATGATAAGTAAATTTTGAGATTGAAATTCATACCTGTACTAAATAATTATACACAATACAGCATCTACAATTTTGACTTACTACTTACCTATGTTATGTTATTTTATCATTATTATTGTTACCGCTATTTGCTTCAATTAAATTTTTTATTTTATTTTAATGTATGAATGAAAATGTTGACCAATTCATTGTTCTTACCCTATCCTATACTATATCATGAATGACAGTTACTTATTTAAATAACAAATGATGGATATCTGATAAAAATGTTAAAATTAGTATTTTTGTTTAAGCACAGTGGTTTTGTTTATTATTGTGACATTGTAGCTCCTTAAACTATTTATATTGCTGTGCCCTAGTAGAGTTTATGTATGACACCTATATACTTGTAACAACTTGTAAAATACATGAATGCCATAAATGATGATGAGAATAAGTATCAATCAACTAACCAGTTGATTAGGTGGAACTGAACCCTAGACTCAAGGCGTCACGCGTGGATTTGACATTTTACTGGGTGTGATTAGGTGGGATGAACCTAAGGAAATTAGATTGATTGAATATAAAAATACGGATATCAACTAAAGTAAAAGCAAAATGGATTAGTCGTGGCATTAGGATATGCAGTAAAAGAAAGACGGAATTGCTGTGGAAGTACCGGTTATTGCCGAATAAGCAAAATAAAACAAATTTCAAAAGCTATCAAATCGGCTAAAGAGAGTTATAAATCTCACACAGCGAGCCCATCACAGTCGTTTTATACATTTAGCTCAAAATTTCTGTAAAGCAACATGGAAATTTATCAACAAAAACAAGAATAAACATAACTTGCCAAATGAAACTATAACGGAAATCAAGTCAAATGATAAAATTTTAACCAATCCTCTTGAAATAGCACAAGTTTTTAACAATATTTTGTGTGTCAAGTGAATCCAGCTAATAATACAAACATTAATAAAAATACACCAATACAAAGTAAATGTGCATCTATGTTTATGTTGCCTATAATGGCCCTTGAAATTCATCGTATTATTATGTCACTAAAAATAGATCTAGCACTGGGTACGATGATATAAGTACAAACATTGTTAACAGGTATCCACATTCCACAATACTTGCTCCTGTCTTGAATCATCTTATCAAAATGTGCATAGTGCATGGGTATTTTGCGGAAGATTTAAAAATAACCATTGTAAAACCGCTTTTCAAAAAAGATAGCAGAGAGAATATGTCCTGCTACAGACCTGTCGCTTTAGTGCCAATTTTTTCAAAAATATTTGAAAAAGCAATATACATAATCAACTTACTTCATAATTGAGAAAAATAGCTTATTCGTTGATAACCAAAAAGGTTTTAGAAAAAACAGATCAATTAACATGGCCATTTATGATTTCTTGCATATGGTTAGCAGCAGAGTGGATAAAAGACTACAAACTCTAGCGCTTTATATGGACATGTGAAAAGCTTTCGATCGCGTAGACCATAAAATACTGATAAGTAAACTTAACGCATACGGAATTAGAGGAAATATATAAAATTTAATAGAATCTTATCTATCTAATAGAAAGCAGATAACGACTATTAGTGGAATTTGTAAAAAACCCGAACTTACATAATATAATTCTAGCCAGAGAACTGTAACTTACGGGGTACGATATAAGGTAGCATACTCGGACCGCCTGTATTTATTATTTATATTAATGACTTTCCTACAGCGTCAACTTATCCTATGACAATGTTTGCGGACGACAGCACTTTACTTTTTTATAATGACGAAGTAAGTACATTAGAGGCTGACATTAATTGTAATTTGAAAACAGTTGTGAATTGGCTGCAAAATAATAAGTTGATTATAAATCTAGACAAAACAGTATTAATGAAATTTCAACAAAGAGTAAATCACAAATAAAACTTAAATATTAGATATAATGACAACGTTATTAATGAAACAAATGTAACAAAATTTCTCGGATTGATTTTAGAAAATACATTAAAATGGAATTCACATATTGACAAAGTGTGTAGTAAACTAAACCATCTCAGACATCCACCTACATAGTCTTCATATAACCTGACCAAGATTATGTCTAGACTTTAAAAGAGACTATGACATCATGACAGTTTATTTCAGCCTTTCTTCTCAGAGTAGTCAGATAGCAAACGCCGACTTCATTTAAAAAATATATGATTGACGTGTAAAAGTGTTTATGCAAACCTACTTACAAAAATAAAATCATTTATCATTTATCAAACCAATACTCCTATGCTTTGCATATGTTAAGTAAAACAGCCGATGGGACAACAGTATTAACAGCGTATCATGGTCTAGTGGCCTCAACATTAAGATATCGAATTATATTTTGGGGAAATGCAACGGGTAGAGATACAGTATTTAAATGCCAAAAAGATGCATAAGAGCTATGTACAACTTAAAGAGAACTGACAGTTGCAAACCGTTTTTAAAAAATACTAAAATTTTAACAATGGCATCGTTGTACTTATTCGAAACGTCCATGTTTGTCAAAAATTATCTGCACAAGTTTGCTCGAGTAAGTAGCCAGCGCCGTTGTGACCGGGTACAAACAGTTGGGTCTATAACTGCACTATTTAGGGACAGTGTTTTTGCAATGGCTCCAAGGTTATATAATAAATTATTAAAATGTATAAGAAGTGAAGAAAATGTCCACAAATTTAAAAGTTATTTGTTTTTGTTTCTAATTGACAAGACGTATTACTCTCTCAAATTATGATACAATTACTTGAATATTATCTTCCTTTGACATGCATGTAAAATTTAATTTAATTGACATTTCTTCATTTAATTGACATTTATTTAACTTAACTTACGTTTTAATTACTGTTCAATCTGGATTTTCTTTATGATATAGGTAATACAAAAATTTACTATTTTTACACCAATTTCATTGGTAGACCATAGAGCTCGACTACAATAATATGTATATTTAAGACCTTTTATGTATACCTATGTTGACAAATAAAGATTGATTGATTGATTGAATAATATCAAGCTCGAAGTTCAAGAAAGTTGGGGATTCATTTTTGATATCTTAATTGGCTAATTAGACGGTAATTAAGCTGTATGATGCAAGTAACGAGAATTCAACAACCCTGCTTGCTAAATAATAAAGTGTCAAACAGTAAGTAAAGATGTTTAAGAACATCATGTCAAAATCAAACACCCTATATAGGTACATAGGAGACCCACGACATTTTATTATTTTTCCGCCCACTCGAGGGTATTGTCATCTTGTAAATAAATTGGAGTTTGATATTTACATTGACCTACCTATTCCCAATTTTATTTTGTAAAAATGCCCTCGATCCCCACATTGTGTGAACAAAAAATGATTTAGTTATGTAAGCAATCGCCAAGATGTTTCCGGACCGGACCGGTGACTTAGTATGTGTGACCTTGTATCCCTGGACTCGATACACTTTACCGAACCTCTTTTATCATAATGACGTTCTTTGTTGTTTCCAATATTCTATTTGAGAGAAAATATTTAAATATTAACGAGGCGACGTTTGCGAGCCACTTCTAAAATATCAACAATAGTTTATATTGAAAATAAACAAATCAGCACTGGTCAGATCAAATTAAATGGCATTAATTAAACAAAGGGTCAGCACTAGTGGGACGATTTCAAAGATAATGTAAGTCATGCCCCCTACCCTGAAACTACAACGACTCGCACTCCAAACGACTACGCTGATCCGAGCGCTATACGTCGCTAGCTATGTCCGGTTGCCGGAGTAGATGTATCTTGTTTACTCGGAAATGGACTTTGTTACGGATAACTTTATTAGTGGGAAGTTTAGTTTTAATGGAGGGCAGTAGTCTTGTCGCGCATGCTTTAACATCTCCGCTGTAATGTAAACTCTGTTACAGTTCAATAAGGTCGACAGTTAGTTGGACAAGTTAACTCTTTGCTGGATTACTGAGCAATTTGGGACGCTTATACAAGTAGGTATGTGTGCGGTGATACTGCTTACCTTTAAGACGTAAGCCTTGATGATAACAATAAGTATGATATTAACTAAATACGGAGGTACAAAGTATCTCTTATATCTTCCGTAGTGTAAGCCGAATTTAGTGAAATGGCAAATAGAGGTCTTAATAGCGCAAGTAATGGGTACTTATGTTTGAAGGTATTGCTAGTCAGGTATACTAGTAAACTTAAGGTAGGTATTTTAAGACGTAAGTAGGGTTGCTACGGAGAAATGAAGACTTTTTGTTCGATACCAAAATGATTGTGACCACTAACTTAGGCCAGACAACAGCCGGTGTATTCTTTGAAAATCCCAACGTGTTAACTTAGGCGAAGAGAACTGTCATCTAAAGCAATTCACACACTTCAGTTCACCTTAGTTTTCACGGTGAGATTTTTAAAGAATCGATCAATTGATCTGAAAATGAGTAGGTATCACTTTAAGTTCTTTGAAACAAAAACAAGGAAAGTTAGAACACCAAGGATGGTACATCAGCTCACAAAAAATCAATCACTTTGGGCTAACAAAAGTGAGATAAATTATGTTTAATTTTCCGGCATAGATAGTCGAGTTGCCAGTATCATAAGAGTTTTGATACGATTGATGACATGCTGTGTGTGGTTGAAGATAAACATACAAAATAATTTCACAAGTTTATTACTTCCAAAATTGCTGTAAATGAGATCTATTCAACTCGATACTCAAAAACAGATAATTACTTACATAATTAATTAATTATTTGTTTTTGTTTGCGAAGCGTGCATGCAAAGTGATCAGCAGCTCGTATTCCGGCCTATTGATTTTTCTTAAAAGCATGTTCGATTTTTCTTTGTTATCTGAACATTTTCCCCGAAAATACCTAGAGGTGACGTAGCGGATGAAAGCATGTATTTTCGAGAGCTTATGATTTTAAATTTTTGATGAAAATTTGAATGAAAACGTGGCGAAAATGGTTTTTTATTGATATTTCCGTAAGGACCACAGAGTGAAATTAATTTTGTTTGGGTAAAGCAATTTTCTTTTATTTTTCGTAGTTTTTTTCACGACAGGAACCGGGGCCCTTCTTAAAATATAATGCAAAACTGTAAGCTATTTTTCAACGACAAATGCTACCTTATTGTGAGCTATTATTATATTCTTCTTCTCCATTTTGCTGCAAACTAGAATTTGAAAGGTCGTGCCCGATGAGATGGCAATAATTTCTCTTTTCACCTTCATTTTCATAATATTGCCTCGTTGGTTCAGTGCTCGCAAGCGCTGCTGCTGAGCATGAGGTCCCGGGTCGGGCAAAGTGTCGGACGTAAACATATCGGGCGATAAGTGGGTGTGTGAAGCACAGGGACACCTCGCCTGTACTCCGAAGGGTTAGACAATTTTATAACGTAAATATACGTATACATAGACAATTCTCTAAATCTCCAGTGTGTAGGACAGTGATACATAAGGGTGCGTGCACACTAAGCCGTGGTCATCCCTCATAATCTCGCGGCAGACGGCCAGGCCGCCCGCTCGTGTGCCCCCGACCTAATTCCCGTAGATTCGCGACAACTCTCCAAATAGAACAGTAAGTATCATTCAATACAGTAAAGTGAAATGCCTTGTACTATAAGCGCGAGAAGTGGAATACCATGTTACTTAAATGTGGAAAAAACGAAAAAGATTAATTTGTTGTTGATACTCTTTGTTTTGTACCTAATGGACGCGTGTAGAAAAAAGTAAATGTTGTACATGATCAATCAAAACTGAGTAGGAAATGACTTTTATGCAGTCCTTTCACAGTTAGTTTATCTCTGACAGCAGCAACCCACCAGCACCTTAATACAACAACAATAAAGGTAACTGTGATTTTGACAGACTGGAGCGTTGCAGCAACCGAAGAGGAACCATATTGTCACGAGATTAAAGATTACTGCGATATTGACAGTGGTTCCAAATCAGAGGTAAAATAACTGTACAGGGACTGTGTAGGTGAAAGTAATAGATTATCAAATAGTTATTTTCGAGCAAATGTGTTGAAAATATATTTTCACCGCATCGCTGTCGACTGGTATTGTACCCAAGAGACTGGTGGCATTGCCACGTTGTGTGACAATGCTCAGCCTCTGACCAAGGTAAAAGCCAGCCCTTGGGTAACGGGAAGCGTCAACCAACCGTTTGGAGATTTGGTGGTTGAACAAACCACTTGGACTACATAAACACTTGGACCAAGGGTTTCCACCCCTAAAGTCTCGAAAATATAATTACGATAAGGCTATTCACCGCTTGAGGTTTTCCGCAGCCGCAGCAGCAGCACCAGCACAGCACGCCGAACCAGGAAGATGGGATGGCGCAAGAGTATCGACACACGTCGCGTCCCACATGCACTAAAGGCCTATCCACCTTCCGTAGAAATAAGATCATGCTGTCCGGACTCTAGCCATCGTTACGTGACAAGCCATTGGGTTCTAATACAGCCGGACCGCCGACGACGGTGACAAGGGAAGTCGTCGTTAATGTTCAATACATATGACAATTTATGTATACCTACCGTTTGTAGGCAAACAAAGTTACATTTCGATGGTTTTCAGGAATTGAACCAATAAGGTCGAGCTAAGCATTGTGCATGTTTTTATTGCGAACCACGCATTTGCTTGTAGTTATGATTCGTATTTTTATTTTCTAAATTGAAGTCATTAGGAGTCAAATAAAAAGCGAACCGTAGCCTTTATTATAAGTTCTAGAAGTCACGCAATAGTGTTCTCAAGTAGGTAGGGTACCTATTTAAAGAATTAATTATTTCAAAAATAATTAACCCGTTTTAGGACTATAATAAAATTTATGCTTGAACTGACCTTTAGTTATGAACAACTAAAATTTAGTTTTTCAATGAACTAAGGAGCCACCTTAACAAGTAAACATATACTGTGTGCAAATCTGGAAGGAATCTATCAGTTCACTTCCACTTCGCTACAAAGGTCTATTCATTAGCCAAAAAAGGGATTTTTCAGTATTTCTACGAAAATGAACCGTTGCTATTGTTTTAATACTACAAACTCGCACGAAAATATTGCAAAGTTAAGGCAAGTGTCAAAGTCAAAGCATTTATTTCAAATAGGGACATAAAAGGCACTTTTGAACGTCAAAAGTTACAATAAAATAGAATTGATTCTAGTCGCCCCTTCCAAAAGGTAGTTTTCATGTGGAGGAGAATGGGCCAGAACCTCCACCGTTACTCTTTGAAAATGTTTTACAATATTGTGCATATATTAATTATATAATAACTATCTGACTTCGTACCGCCTCAGAATCAAAAAAGCCGATCCCTACAAAATGTATAAGAAAATCTTATATATTTTTTCTTTGTGAATTTTCTCCATGTTTTAATAGTTATTCTGCTATTCGGGGCGGAGACAAATCCAACAAACCAAAGATCATAAAAATCGGTCCCGTGGTTCTTGACTCCGTATAACTAACCCGATGTTCTTTTATGTATATAATTATATACTAGCTAACCCGGCTTTCGTACCGCCTTAGAAGCAATAAGAACGCATGTATGAGAAAATGAATTAACTTCATTATTTTTTTCGTGAATTTTTACCATATTTTAATAGTTATTCTGCTATTCGAGGCGAAGACAAATCCAACAAATCAAAAATCATAAAAATTGGTCCAGCCGTTCTTGTAAATAAATAAATAAATTATTGTTCTTGTTGTTATAAATAAATGGTGTACCTACCTAACTTCTACCTTTGTTTTATGATATAGATAGATATAGATATCTGAAGACGATGCACCTAAAATAAAATTAATATACCACAATAGGTAAAATAATTAAAATGCATTAATTAAACCATGACATATAAATTTTATTATGTGATAGATACATAGTGCTCACATATTTACAAACATTGTAAAAGTAGACGATTTTCATAAAAAAATAACAAGTAATAAGTCAGGACGTGAGTTAAACTAATTAGGTACAGAATGTAAATTAATATCAAAAAAATAATAAATTTTACAATTAAATTAGCAACCAGTTTGATTTTATCTAGACTGTTCATTGTCCTATGGAGCAGGACCAGCGTGTTGCAGTGGTTTGTTAAAGCTCAAAGACAGACGTTTTGCAGACAGGTCGGTGGCATGGTGTGTGTTAATTTTTAAATCCCCTTTTAGAACGGGTTGACCATGAAATATTTCCATAATTCATTTTTGTGATATACCAATGTAAATAATGACTAATTTCCCAGATCCTGCTCCGAGCTGGAACAGGCATCGGACACCACGGTTAGCTTTTGTTTGTCATTTCTGAAAAATATTATCTATATTAATTCCTTAGAATGTTTTCCGAAGAGTAAATCAGCGTTGGCAAAGTTCGACTGAGATGGTCGCACGGCAGTGGCTCGTGCGTGACATTTCTGCACTTGTCCCATGTTACTTGGGAGCGACGCAACACGTTTTCTTCTTCCATGCTTCCCTGCCAACAGTCACGCTATCATTCACTCTTATTTTAATTTAAATTACTTTGGTTCAGTAACTCAGAATTTTACCCTCCTCTATATTACGTATCAGTCCGCTCTCATGTCGCTCCTGTTCCGTTTGACATCCGAGATGAGTCGATTGACACGCTCTCCGATTATTATCAGTGGAATTACATTGGCCCGCCCCAGTGATGATTATCGAGTAATCGAATACTCGCAAAGGATCAAGTTCCGGGCGGTAATCGATAGTTGTAGTTATGGGGCGCTATGAACTTTAAATACTGATTAGGGATCACTCTTTTTGAACTATGTCATTTTTGTGACCCTTGACATGTTTGGTTTAAAACACATAATTTCAAATCGATGCTCAGATAACGGTTAGGTACGTAATTATGGTAAACAATAAGTTGACCGTTCTATTACTTTGTTTGTCCGAAAATCACTTTAAAGCTCAGCAGTTAATGAATTCAAAAGTGTTAATTACAAATATTAGCAGGTTTCCTGCGCGGTTGGTAAGCGTTGCCAACTGCGGGTGGTGAGTAGGTACTAATAGATAGCGTTTGTAAAGATTCTCCGCAACCAATCGAATCGCTCCACGCTGACCTATTTCTTCAGTTGACTCTTGCAACTTGTCGCTAAATTCACAACTAACTGCCTAAGATTTTCTTTGATTTTTACTTTATCTGAGTTGATAAGGTTGGGAACATTTTCTGTAAGAAATAGATTTTATAAAGTAAATATCTAGGTACTTATTACCTATCTGGAAAAAAATAGTTTTCCTATATATATCTATTGATTTGTAGGCCAACATTTTCGTTGGTGACGTAGGTAATAGAAATTGGACAAAAGATCCATGCTCATATGAACATAAGAATAACCAACCAGTTTACAAAAGAAATACTAAATAAAAACAAAATGTCGATTTGAAGCAGGATGGTGATATTTGTGGATGCTTTCGTGTAAATAAAAACACACGAAACATAGTTTTTATTTTTATTTTGTTATTCAATATTTATACTTTATAAAGAGTCAGAGGCGAGTTCGTTTTGTATAGATAACATATAAAAATGAAAATAAATGTTCATAAAGACGCTCTCTCACCGGGAGCATTTGCATGTAATGTAACCCTTACCCGCCACCTGGCCGTGTTACTGCAACCTTTTTTATTATATGTTGTGTACCTTTTTAGGGTTCCATACCAAAATGGTAAAACGAAACCCTTAAGGTGAGACTCGTCTGTCTGCCTGTCTGTCACAGCTGGATATCTCAAGAGCTAATGCTATCAACTTAAAATTTGGAATATTTTTAGATGACATTTGCCCAACTATTTATTGCAAATAAGAAGGAAATAAAAATATATGTATATTTTTTGCAACAGGGACTGAAAGGGGGTCTGAAAAATTTGAAGTGGGGCTACTAGGGCATGTGGGGTATCATATGAAAGAGGGTAGTTTGGACATTCTCAAACATTTTTTCTTTTTGTTTAGGCCACAAGTTTTCGACTTTTGATGAAAAAGGTAAAACACAATACCGTTTCCCTCCCCCTCCCTTATCTCCGAAGTTTGCAAAGAGAAAAATCTGAAATTATTCTATGTGATAGAAGTTTATGTAAAGATTACAGGAAAAATAAAACGAAGTCTCTAAATAGTTCACTTTTTTAGAAATCATCAACAAAAGTTACACTGGTTCCACTATAGGTCAAGAGGTGGCGCTGACATAAAACTACATAAATTCTACACCGCAGTGCACAGTGTTAAAATTCTCTGACGAATATAGGCCTCATCGATGAAAAATTAAAAACATGACTGTACGGAACCCTCGGTGCGCGAGTCGCTCTTGACCGTTTTTTTTTTGTTTAATAAATAAGGAACAAAACAAAATATAAACAGAAACGTCATAATAACATCAATAGGTTCTCTACACTATCTAGCATTTGACGGTCTGCCCAGTCTTCGTGCAAAGCATCAGCCGTTACAAAGGAAATTTGGATTGTTACATTACAGGCGAATGCTCCCAGTGAGGGAGTGCCTTTACACCTACTATTTGAAATGTAACACTATTCTTTGAGAACGCAATACTTTGTGCGGTAGGACGCGCTTCATTTGTTTTGATTCACGTCCCTCCTCACCTACTAGGAGCATGGGACTATCACCAGCGAAAAAGTCGGCTAATAGGATTTGCATAAAGATCTTCAGATTTGGTAGTCGCTTTTTAGATTTATAGAATCTGGGAGAAAGTCTGAACAAATAAATTAAAATATTTGGTTTTTTGTTGTAGGGAGTCTACACCTAACAATTTTAATGTTACGAGAACCTTATTACTATACAGATATTTATTATGTATACATTTTGTAGGCAGATTGGAGTAAATCTTTAAGCTTTAAAGGTAGACCTGGCAACAGCCGGGATTATTATTGCCTGGCAACAAATTCTTTGGAGGCGTCCCACGTAGTTCAATCTTTTTCCAAATACCTCCATAATAATATAAATAATATCTACCATTTTTTCTCCGCTAATTTCTTAGCGCCAACTGAACCGAAACGTTTTTAGGCATGTCCTGATTAAAATCCAAGAAATAAACTTACAACGAATAGTCGTAAACAAAAAAAAACAGTATTTTTATAGAAAAAAGGCTGTTTATTTTTTTTTAAACAAAGCCCCTTGGCGCGGCTTGTGGTAGGAGTTGACTTGTAGAAATAGTCACATGAGGAAAAGCGTTACACCCGCTCCGTGCGACACAAGCGACACTCTCCCGCTGGCTTTATACGAGTGTGTGGTGTGCGTGCGGGACTTCGTTCCTGACGGGAGACTCCGACCGCACACGTTTGTGTTTAAAATCTTTTCTCCTGTTTCATTTTCACCCTACGGAAATACAATCATGAGGATATCTTCTTGCTCAAAAATGTATCAAACACAATAACTCGATTTTCCTGTACGACTCCCTTCTACGAAAAACCAAAGGAAATCCACTCGGCTAAGAGGAAATACAATAGTTTAAAATTTCACAACCGCTCTCAATATACAGGGAAATAGGTTTATTACAATGAATGTATTTGATAATATATATGTATTTGATAATATGTATTTGATAATAAAGTATCCTTTCTCATTTAAAAAACAGTGAAGCCTATTTTTAGACCTTAGTTACCAGGGCGCAAGCTGTAATGAGAATTGACACTGATTTAAAACGGCAGTTGATAATAATGTAAATTTGGTCAATAAAAAATGACAAAATTCGTGTTTATTGACAAGTTCGACAGTAAAAGCTGAGCAGTAATCTAAATAAAAATGAGTCATAGAAAATGTTTAATGGATTAAATAAAATGGCTTAACGGGTAGTTATGGGGCGCGCAGTTAACAAATCGGAATTAGTCGGTAAAAAAATCTAACGTGGAAGTAGCGCTCGCGCGGCTTGTGCGTCGTTGGGCAAAGTTCTAACCTAACCTATGAACTCAAGAACAATTTACTTAACTGCCCATTCCAACATGTTTACTGGTCATTCACTTTAGGTACTTGAGTATTTTTTGTACTGACATTGTAGAATGAAATTACCGACTAATTTACCAACCACCGAAAAATAAAATTACTGTCCGTTATTGTTTTCAACTGATCATAATATCCTTCATTATACTGTTCAAATAACAGTTGTAAAAAATATTACCCAAATCTTCTGATTATCTTACTAGAATCGGTCTACGCGTCATAAATAAACAACAAACACAGCCCAAAGGAATGTTAATCATAGCAAATAACCATCAAATCACCATGAAGCCTTGTCTCAGCTACGAGGAGAGACAGGAGTTCGCTCCTAATCGAATGGCTTGTCCGTCACACGTCGCAACGAGGCGAATGTTTAAAGGCCTCCCGAGTCCTGATGTAAAGGCGCTTCGGGAGACTTGTAATAAAATGATGCTCCTTTGTATCGAGTCTGCGTATCACTGGTCAGCTTATATGAGCTTCTTATCTTGTAAACGTTTCAGTAATTATTTGGAGGAGTGTAAATGTTGCAGTTGTGAATTTTATTTACCTGCCTACATACATAATCTAGCCTGCGCTGTCGCACTCCGGGGCAAAGGCCTCCCTCCACTTCTTCCATATGCCGCGAGCCCGCGCGTCCTCGTTTCAGTTTTGTCGGAACCTATCCAGCTCGTCCCGCCATCTCCTACGTGGTCTGCCGCGACCCCGCCTCACTGTCTCAGGGCGCCAATTCTGTGCTATTTGGGCCCACAGTTTGTCGGCAGATGCGGCAGACATATCCTGCCCAGTCCCATCTAAGCTGGCTGTTACGATTTCGCGTTATAAATTTATTTCCAAAAAATAGGAATAACATTATCAGTAGCTGACTAGCTACCAAGTACTATAGAGTCATCATAATAGATAATCCTATTAATGTAATCTCTGGTAGGTAGGTACAGTTTGCGTCAAAACTTTGCGATAGTTTTTTTATAATATTTTTTTCTTTATAATCAATATTAAAATATTTTATTTCACATAAGCCTACATGGGTATTTATGAATCGTCAGAAACTAGGTGCACGGTTCCAATTGGTCGTTTCTTATGGAGATGAACCGGTAAGAACCTCCACGGTTTCTCTTTTAAAAATATTTGACTTTTACAATGTTTTCAAATTACAGTAGATAGGTATGCGAGGACAGCGTAGGCCTGTCAAAAAGTAATAGGTACTTGATGAAATAAAAAAATGGTCTACAAGGCCTACAAAGTCCTTACATACAAAGTATACAAGAATCTGTCAAAAGGATATAAATAAAACATAAAAACCAAGTGATATGATTGCCATTACATCCACTATTATAGAGTTGAAATCAGAATTGTCTGTATAATAATGTCAAATAATAAAAAGATTATGTCAAAGAAGTATGTAAAAAATAAATCTATATATATATATGTATAATAAATTCAAAGTCCTGACTGACTGATATATCAACGCACAGCCTAAACCGCTGGTCCTAGAGACATGAAATTTGGAGGGTGTGTTCTTTGTGAAGAGTAGGTATCCACTGAGAAAGGGTTTTGAAATTCCATCCCTAAGAGCGTGAATGGGGAGAGGGTGAAATTTCACGCGGACGAAGTCGCGAGCAGAAGCTACTAAAAAGTAAACATCGTAATTTGAGAGTGATCGCAATATAAGGTATAATCATGCATTTTATTGATTCTAAGTGAATTATTTGGAAAACTTGTTATTGTATAATGATGAAACGACAAATCATGTATTTGCCAATCGTTGCTTAAATTGTCAAGGAAGTAAATAAATTTTTGGTGAACTGATAGGACACCGCCGATACCAGTGAGCCGCCGCTGCTGTCCGCATGCTGATTTATACTGACGGAATTTTAATTGACAGTTTTTTTTAATGAATCACTTTTAAGATCACTATCGAATCACTTTTGAAGGTGTCCAATTATAATATATTTTGCTGTCTGTCCATACAATCGTGAATGTTGTCGCTGTGATAGGATTAAAGCGCGTTTCGCTGCCAGACCGCAACATACCCACTAAACTGCACTAGCACACAACACGTACCATTTTATGAACGAACCTAATGTGAGTATATTTTGATTATTTAAATATTATTTATTCCCATGCCGATTTCGGCTACGTTGATTATTTCTGTTTTTGACGGCTATGGGCTATGAGCGTGTGCTCTTCTGTGGTTATGTGGCCTAACTTAGCTGTGACGATACGTGCACAGTGCGGACTCGTTAGAAAACTGTTTTGGTTTTGATTACAGTATTATCAAAAATTAAGATAATAAGCACACAAACACTTTTTTCCATCACAAGCTTATAAGCTCGTCTCAACATCTCTTATGGGGACTGCCACGAACGCCTTCTGGCTGTGTCAGAGCTCCACGTAGTGGTTGTCTTTGTTGTGGCTCCGTATAAAATGGTGGGATGAACTGGAGAAAACAAACAACCAGTGGAACCCTTTTATAGTTCTATGTGCCTTCAATGAACTTTAAAAGCAAAAAATCTTGACGGTCTTGAAAATGAAATAATTTATCTTGTCAACATACGAAAACCTAGGTACCGAAAGGATTCGTCCGCAGTTTGTCTATACAAAGCGATTGATCGCCACAATCTAAGCACTTTAGTTTATCCATTGCTCACACAGCACCTCAAACTTAAACACAGTAAACACAGCAATTTCTCTTTTTCAACACTTGGTAAGTAATCAAAACAAACAAAAACTACAAAAATGGCGCGCGCTCGCCGATTATAACACAAACATTAACAAATGAATGAGTATGGAATGAAATTCTCTCCTTCCGCGTGTCGCACGCCCCGCGCCCTCTATTATCCATCCCTTTCTTTCTTCGCGCAGCCAAATTACGACAACATTCACAATCGGTTGGTTGGTAGAGTAGGCATGCCTACCAAAGGGTGATAAATTGCGAAGGTCGAACATCATGGTATTGCGCGTAGGACGTAAGTGATATTTTTAATTTCGTCGTATTAGCTTGAACGAATACTAGACCAATGAATGACCTTGTGCAAATATTACGGTACGGGAGCCGAGTAGGCCGTCGGGCGACTGCCTACTTCCACGCACCGCGCGTACTTTTGTATGAAGTTTGTTTGTTTCTGATAGGTATGATAGTTTAGTAAATTTCTTAAAAGCGGGGCACACACACTATCAATTTAATAACCTAATTGATGGTAAATGATTGGTGATTTTTCGAGGTAGGTACTGCTTAAATGCCTTTATGCTATGCACGCCACTGATGCAGACAGTATATAGATCACAGTAATAGTTAAGCAATATAAAAACCCCGCGATATTTATAACCGCTATGAAATTATGTAATCCTTAGTATAAAAAGTATAAAACGTAGTATAAAACGCTATTATGTAACAACGGAAACATTATGATACAAGCCGAACACTGTATTTGACAGATGAGCACCAAATACTTCTGAAATTGATTCACCGCTGCAAACAGAAGCTAGCATGTGACACAACTAGCAGCGCGCCGCGGGTTCACCCACATGAGTATCGATCCCGTTCGAAAGACATGTGGCGCCATCTATTATTATAATAACATTAGTGTTGTTTTTCGTGGATACAGCACTTTTTTTCGGGATGAATGGTATGTCCGTTTCTGTACACCTGACAACGAATATGCAAAATTTCAGGTTGATCGGTTCAGTGGTTTAGGCGTGAATAGGTAACAATCAAACAAACACACTTATTTTCGCATTTATAATATTAGGAAGGATAACTCGCACACACTTGTATAAAAATATAATAAAAAGGAAATATAAGCTAGAATGCGCCAACGGCCACCATTGCCGAATTCACCCGTAACTGTTGACGCAGGGGAATATTTTTTCAGTGCTATATAAACAGAATTATCATAACACTTTATTAGGTACCGTATGTATGAGTTTCGCAAGAAAACACAAGTTTATTAACATTTCGAAAGCAAACGGTTAACGAGAGAGTTTGTTATCGTATAGTTGAAAACGTTTCGTACTTATAAGGCCTTGTGTCGACTATTTTAAGCTGAGTACAGAAGCGCTGATTGAACGGACACACGTACTTATCATGTTGTCTCTCAAAAGATTTAAAATAGAACAATACAAAGAATAACAGAACGGCACTAGCGTGGATTTTTTACCGTTTAACAGAAAATACACCACTTTGAATCTGTATAGGTACATTCGTTAAAAACATAAACTTTTATTAGGAAATAAAATTAAAGGTAAATAAACTAGCTTCGCCCCACGGTTCCACCCGCATAAGACACGATCTCGTGGGAAAATCGGGATAAAGAGTATTCAAAGTCCTAATCCAACTAGGTGCCCTACTGCCCATTTGCCAAACTTCATCCAAATCCGTTCAGCCGTTTTAACGTAAAAGCGTAACAAACATACATACAAAAAATCTGATCTTTTCTCTTTATAATAATATTAAGTTTAGATGATAAATAATATTTATTTCTGTGAATTCACGTGAAAAAAAACACGTTTACAAGTCAAACTTAAATAATGTTTTTAAAATTAATGAGTGTGACGGTGTTTCTTAACTAACTAAATACCCTAAGAAGTAAGACCGAACCAAACTCAGTGGTCACAGTCTCTTTAAAAGTCTTGGTCAGGATAGGCCACATGAGGACCATGCAGACAACAAACAAGCTACAAGTTTTTATTTTCTTACTTACAATTTATATAATTCGAAGAACAATTTAAATATCCCATTAATATTACAACCTATTTAGATTTTATAAATAGATGGCAGCGGTCACACGTACGGTGCCAACTCCAATACTTTAATATTTGGCACACACGCCATAAAAACCGTTTTTCCTCATTAGTCTCGACATTCTATAGCAAAAGCTAACGCTCAATAATGGATGTCTTCCGGCTTATAAATATGATGATGAATGATTTTTGCGATTTTTCTTTCAATATTTTATGGTAAGTCTACTTCTGGTTACACCCTACTCGTATGTTGGACATAAAGGTACAGCGGCAGGTGTGGTTTCCAGTTTCCACCTCTATGTTGTTACTATTTAAGTAAGCGCCTCATCGTTTTTAGCAGACTTGGGTAAAGTAATGTGTTCCTACTAGAGCGATATATTCTTTTTAATGGTTCACCATAGATGACCACATTTATAATTATGGTTTTCATCTCACCATGCTACATGCCGCTATAGAAATATGTATTTTGTTGCATCAATGCCATAATTAGAATGATTTATTCTTGCCAATTTTCCAAATGTTTCATCTGCGGAATATATTATTATATCTTCGCGTTCTTTGCACGTGTATCCTTAGCTTTACCTCAACTCAAAGAGTTGCTAATCATAATGTTAATATTAGAGTGTTTGAACCTCGAGCTCGTTGGAGCTCGTCGGAGCTCGTTCGGCGCGATCTACTCCGCCATCCAACATTTTTTGATCTTGTTTATGTTCGTTTTGTTTTCATAAATAACTCACCTGTCGCATTGCGTATATTTATTTAATCCGAAAGTTGGCTTTATTTTAGTCCTGTGACTTATAAAGATGTAACTCGAGTTTGGCTTATTTTCAAGACATGAATCGTTTTACATACCTCTAGACAGACACAAATAATTATTTAACGAGAAAGGCAGAGAAGTAGCAATTTACATAACATTACTTTTTATTTTTATTTATTTTGCACCATGTTCTATCACTTCACCCCTGTGTTACATGTATTTTATTTCACACTTATGCTTTTTATCACCGATAGATTAATTTTAACAGCTCAGTCGGAACGTCCAATGTAAATTAATATTGTAAAATAAAATTAAAATTTTCAGAAAAGGCACTTTCCAATAGTGGCTTAAAATTATTTTACACAAATAGTTTCAATTATACCGTGACAGTGACATTAAAAAAAGTGATAAGGGAAATATTATACCACTTTGAAAGAGAAATAGATAAAGTTTACCGTAAACTAAAACCAACCAGACCACCAGTACCACCACCACCACCAGTATATAAAACCTACGTAAAGAGTTTGTACCTACTCAAGCGACTTCATGACGATCACCCAAACATCAAAGAAAACAATCCAGGTACTTCGTGATGGAAGTACTAACAAATTTCCAATAAACGGCCTCGTGCCCGTGAAATTCGACGGCTAGTGGGCAACGGGCAGGGAGTAGTTCCCTGCCCGTTGCCCGCTAGCCGTCGAATTTCAACTTTTCAGCACTTTTGAATCCAATTTTGCGAGTAAGAATTTATAGTTTGGAGGATACCTGTCGGTTGGCGCTTCCATTTTATTCCGAGCTATTGTTCTGTGTCGGACTCGATTTCATACTGTCCTATGTTGCCACATTTTGGACATTGTCTTGGTTACCAAGTGGTGTTTTGTTTGATTCATGAGATTTAGGGGCTATCCCCTAAATCTCATGAATCAAACAAAACACCAATTTATTCTATAATTGCAATACACAAGCTTACCTATGTAAGCTTGTGTATTGCAATTATAGAATAAATTGTTTGCCCATGATCTTTAATTTTACACATAAATAGCACTAACCTGCACCCTAATTGCGTAACACATGATCTTTCACAACCTGAATCATTTTGAAGCATATTACATTAGCAGCAGACATATGGAGCCATTGCTCCATATGTCTGCTCAAGAACGTACAAAACGCAATTAATGTTGTTGAATGATTGCTACTGTTAGTGTGTTACGCAATTAGCCCGCTGTACTTATACAGGGTCAAATTAAATTATCTAGCGAAACTCTGCAGACGCAATTACTTTAATCTCTTGTTTATATTGGATATACAAACTTTCTGTATATGTGTTTATGGTGTAAATTTGAATTTAAAAAGTAGTACGTTCTAAGATACGTATGTCAACCATGATTGTTCTTTGATACTTTTCGTGTGTGCTTTCTTATAAAATAATCTCCTAATATATTTACAACAAGTTATTCCTTTTTCATTTCTTTTATCCTACAGTTTACACACCAAGTGCGTATTTAATAGAGATTTGGCAGGACAACTAACCGATCAATGCCCGTACAATTAATTTTTCGTAGATCAAACTAGGTCTAAATTCAAAATAAATAAAATATAAAAGTACTCTCATCGGTAACAAACTAGACATAAGCCGGCTCAGATTAGCCGAACGCCAGTTTATTCCTACATTAATATGTGCCATTGAAACATAGCTTTTATCCCACTAATGCAGTACGAAAGTAAATCGCCAGTTACAAACGACCGAATCGAAGTGGAACAACGATAACACGGGCTTACGAGCGCTGCGCCACCCACTACCTGCGCCAACTTACTATAATGTATGAATTTACTTAATTAATATTGGTCAAGAAGTATTTCAGAGCTGCATTTTGTTGCGGGATTTATTCGGATCACGATATATGGGTTAAGAAAATGTAGTAGTTGTAATGTTGGGTACATAGTTGAAAAAATATATAATGTAACGCTTGAAATATTGCTCGACTTGAGAGAATTCGTATTTTTAAAGGTGAATTTAAATGCACGAAATAATTTTAAAGTATTAAGAGGGTTGATCCGTTAAAGCCACGCTGGAGTCAAAATTGATGATTTCCGACGGACAATAAAACCATAATCTGTTTAATTTATAGATTCTTATTGACGTCATATTAATGGGAATTTCATAATCTAGTGCATGGCTGAAAAACATTTTCATTTATTCGTACAGTTTTCTCATTAGAACAGTTTTTATGCAAGCCTTTTTTTAAACTAGCGATCGACGGTCTACGCAAATGCAAGGTATTAGTAAAACCATATACGACAAACTTATAACAACGTTGCTTTATAAATAATAATAGCATTTATTAGTGCATGGCTGAAAGAAAAAAACGATTACTGTAAGTTTTCATTCAAGAAAAGTATATTCAAAAGTGTCAATTTTAGCCACTTTTCGTTATTTTAAACGCGTTAGTTTAGGATGAAATCTGAAATATTTATATTTTATTTTAGGCCTAGTAAACGAAGACATTTACGTTCTAAAACATGGTACAAATATTTTTTTAATAACTTATTTTTTTATTTTACTATGAATTATTTAGTGCTGCTATATAATCGGCGCGGAATCACGCCAGCGCTCAGTGCCGGCTGAGGCCTTTCAGAGGTAGGACGTGTGTCGCTCCCGTAGCCGCGAGACGCGTAAAATATTATCGTACTTTCGCGAGTTTTTAGCGCGTCTAGGAGATGTTGATACTTTTATTATAATATATTTTTATTATATTACAAAACTTTGGTGAGTACATATTTTAATGTAATGGTGTTCTATTAACTTAAGAAAAATTAAATTAGACTTCTTTATGTATGTTTTAATTTTACTTTTTTTTCAGATATGGCTAACAAAAGGCGCTATATGGGAACAAAAAAAAAAAACGAAAATTTGGCCAAGGCTAATGAAGCTAAAAGGTATGTTACCGAGGTTCTCTACTTATAAAAAATATATTTTTATTAGGTGTAATAAGAAACAATATACTTACTACTTTTTGAAGTAATTTTTTCTTATTACTTTTTGTTTGGATATTTTTATGAAACACAGTAGTAATAAGATAAAGTTAATATCCAAATCGTTGTTACAGGCAGAAAAGAGAAGTTCAAATACTTCAAAACCAGGACTTAAATAAAACTGCTGTTGTAAGTTTTATTTTTTTACTTTATATTTTACTAGCTGCGGCAGACACGTGTTTCCTTGGTTTTGATTGAGCAGTTTTTAAACCAAAACTAAATAAGACCTTTCTTCATTATTTATTTATCTCAAGCTGACAATCGATCGCCTGTCATGGTGCTTACTTTTTGTGTCACTATATTATACCCTACATATTATTTTCAGAATCAAGAAAATGAAAAAGACAGTGAAAAAACACTGAAAATTCTGGAAAACTTGCAGGCATTAGAAACGGCTCCAATTGAAGATCCTGACGCAGGGAATCTTGTAAGAATTACTTGGTCATTTGTATACATATTTTAGCACAAAAAAAACATTGTTAGTTATGTGCTATCTTAAGCCGACAATCGATCGCCTGTCATGGTGTATACGGTTTATGGTGCATACGGTTTGTGTCACTATATTATACTCTACATATTATTTTCAGACTCAAGAAAATGAAAAAGACAGTGATAAAACACTGGAAATTCAGGAAAACTTGCAGGCATTAGAAACGGCTTCAATTCAAGATCCTGACGCAGGGAATCTTGTAAGAATGACTTGGTCTTTATAAACATATTTTAGGACAAATAAAACAAGAACCTTCAAGAACAAGTGCGTATTTACAGTATACTTTCATAAGTTCAGATACATGTTGTACATTGTTTCTGATAATATTAGACTTAAAAATATATTTCCAAATTTTATGTTATAGGTAAATAATAGACAAGAAGTTGAAAGGGATACTGTACTTCAGGCAGAGAGTGCACTTTGGCTAGAGCTACGACGTTGTTTATTGACAGCCTCTTCATTCTGTAAAGTGTGCAAACGGCGATCGACTATTAGCCCAGCCCCTTTGGTTAAACAATTTCTTTACTCATATTCCTTGGACCATATCCCATGGGATCCCATCAACATGGGAAAGTAAACGAAAAAGTGGCCATAGAACAGTTGCAGGTACAAGTTTAGATTTTTCTAACAAACAATTTATTTTTGTATTCTTAAATTCTATTAAAAAGAAGTAATTAGAGTATTGAGTTTCAAATTATTATGATTAGGTGCTTCGCCGGATGGACTAATCGACGATGATTTCATCACCGACATTAAATGTCCTAGTTCGGCATTTGGATTAGAGGCAGATTTTGCTATTAGCCAAAAAAAAATTAAATTCTGGAAAATAGATGGATCTGTGAATCGACGCCATGACTGGTTTTATCAGATACAGGGTAGCTGCATATAACTAACAGAAATTACTGTCTGTTTGCTGTGTGGACAGGCAAAGATTTTAAATTGAAGACTGAAAACATAAACAGGGACGATAAATTTTGGAGCGAAAATATGGAACATCGGCTAGTCAGCTTTTACAATAAATGCCTGTTACCCGAAATTGTTGATCCCCGAAAAGCTAGGTCCATGAAACTTAGAGACAACAAATATTAAGATACTATTTTACACGAAATTGTTTTTATTTACTTTAACCTAACTAATAATAATTTAATTGCTCATTTATAACAATAAACAAAAAACTGAATCCCCGCTTACGGAAAACGAAAACACTCCCTACTAACTAAAAACTGGCTAAGTATCAAGATGATTCTAAGCGGTGTATGATACGCGCTCCAACACAGACGGCTGTGTGTGCGTTTAACTGTATAGCTGTGTGAGTAAATTTACCTAAACGCGAGGCGCGCCGCTCTGGAGTAACGCTCTTAAAGTAATACAAGAACTTGCTTTTAAATAAAATTCTTAGATTATGAAGCGTAATGTATGTATTTCGTTCCTTTTATTGTAATGTAAACGCTGTAATATTTGGTTTTTCAAAACGGCTAAGCTAGCGTCATGAAAGGCATAATCTTTAGAATTTAATTATTAATTGGAACCAAACACCGAATATTTCTGTAAACACCTTGGTTCAGCTCATCAGGTCAAGCTAAATTAACACAAAAAAACAAAAAGTAACGCGAAATAAAATCAATACCTATTCTTAGTTGAACGCAATTCTATGTCCTTTTATATGTGGAGTGTTGAATTTAAATCTGAAGAGCAAAGCAAACGATTAGATGATCGACTCAACGACTTGATTTGTGCGGTCCCGTTCGATTCTGTTACGATTACGCAAACACTTCACACCGATTTTTACAACGATTTCGGGAATAACATGATTGCTTCAACTGGTTTTTATCAATCTCGAAACGTAAAAAAAATACCAACTTTGATGTCATTTATTTAACAGAACATTGGCTAAAAGCCCATCAAGTAATGTCAATTTACTATGAAAATTATTGTGTAGTTAGCCATTTCAGCCGAACACGTATGATACATGGCGGATCATTAATATTAGTTAAAAATTCAATTAAATCAAAGGAAAGAAAAGACATCGTCGGGCTGTCTGTTGAACACACCATTGAATTGTCCTGTGTTGAGCTTGATAAGCATGTAGTAGTATGCGTATACAGACCTCCAAGTTACCAGAATCTAGCTTTGCTTGATTCTGTAATGGAAGATGTGCTAAAGAAACTTTCTGCTAGTAGTAAGTCAATAATCATGTGGCGATTTTTGTGGCGATTAATTTATTAGAAAATAACTCGAATACTATCAGATTATTAAGTCTTTTTGGGTCATTTGATTTGTATTTGGGTCAAATGTTTTTATTAAACCCACCCGAGTAACAGCTTCCTCTGCCACTTATATAGATAATATTTTTTGTAACTGTGATTATTTACACAAACAAATTGATTGATTGATTGATTGGATCCGTGATTACCTCACCGCGTGCTCCTACCGTGTGAAGGTGGAGGATGCGTTTAGTGACAGGGTCGAGGTGCGGAGTGGAGTGGCGCAGGGCTCGGGATGTGGACCAATTTGTTACCTTATGCATGTCAACAGCTTGTGCCGTGTGCTACAGCATTGTTCAGCGTATATGTTTGCAGATGACTTGTGCATACTTCGCTCCGGAACTAACATAGACGATACCTACCAGCTAGTTCAACAAGATATAGACGCGGTTGTTAAATGTTCGCATGACAATGGCATTATATTAAAATGCTAGTAAAACTAAATTATTATTAATTCTTTCGCCATACTTACGACCTCTTAGTCCGACTCCACCCTTATTCACCCACGATTATAATTATATGCCACCATAATAACTTACTGGATTGTAAATGTAAACCTATTGAAAGAATCGACTGTGTAACCTACCTTGGCATGAAAATAGATGAGAACTTTTCTTGGTCCCAACATGTAGACTATATTTCAAGTAAACTAAGAATATGTATTATTAAGTAAAATGTACCACCTAAGCTTTAAAGTTCCTATTAGTGTATTAAGATGTATTTATATCTCATTAGTAGATTCTATTATGAGTTATGCTCTTGACAGCTATGGATTAACATTTAAAACTAACTTGGATAAATTTGAAGCTCTTCAAATTCGTTTCTTAAAACTACTTGTTACCAAAAAGACTAAAAACAGTTCTAAAAGAGATTATAGGAAACTATTTAAAATATGTAAAATTCTACCAATCACTTACAAACATAAATATCTTTTAGCAGTTAACCATCAAGGTACCCAAGAGCATAGCTTAACTCATGTATTCAACAATCACAACACACGATCTATGGCTGCTGGCAGATTCAATGTACCCAGAGTCACCAATTACTTTGGTGACAGAACCCTAAAAAAACGAATACCATATCTATTGAACAGTCTGCCGGCAGGCATAAGGAGTGAAAAAAATAAAAATAAGTTTAGAAGCAAATTAAAAAAATATTATTTAGATATGTGTTGAGTGTAAGTTATATACATATATATATGATTGGATGATGGGTGATATATATATATATATATGACGGAGAAGGTATAGTGTGTCTCGTTATTATCAGCCATATTTAACTATTGTGGGCGTACAGTGGGTAGTGTTGGTTATTGCGCAATAGAAACACCGTTTGCAGTTCAAATCAGATTATAATTTCACGAACAATTTAATCACACTAGCAAATTACACACTGTAGGTACACGACACAACCAGATACGGAACGCTGGACAGTTTCTGAGCACATGCTGTCCGTACGATGTCCAATCTCCAAGTCCAAAGTCCAAAGTGAGCTCCACATCGTTCTGTCGAGCTGTTTTCTAACCCCCACGGACTCAGGCTAGACTCTGTCAAGCGCCACCAGATGGCGCTAGCGTTCCGACTAGTCAAATGCATGACCGGATGCGACACGGCCATCCTGCGATGCACACGTCCTCGTGTGTTAATCTGTAAACAAACATACCCCGCAAAGTATCTCATAGCTCGGTCACTCCTGACCAAATATGGTACAGGCAAAACAACACAATGAAAATTCGCACAAACTAAAAAAAATTGCAGAGTTCAGAGTATCAATCATAATTTGATTCCCAAATCTCAAGATCACAAGGAATCTTATTCGTGGCCTGTGGCTTTTCACTAAGCCCCTACAACAAACCCCGTGTTTGTTACTTTGAATTCCTCCTGAATTCCGAGTCCCACGGACTATGGTCTCTACAAGACCCCAACCTCCGAACTAAGATTCACCACTATCACTAGACTTTAATCTCTACTCTGTTTCATCAACAAGACTTACTTGGCTTTCCTCAAATTCGTCATTAATACTCTGATCCCTTTGCCTGTGCCATGACATATGCCTTAGCCTCATGAGCGTACTTGACTCAACCGGAGCCATGTAATCAAACTTTAATCAATCATAACAAAAAAAACATCAACCAGAGCCATGTACCATCGTTATCCACATTACAACAATAATCTTTTCCACTAAGAGCCTTAGACACCTGGGAACCCACAGACGAGTAAACCACTCTAACGCCACGGCACTCCGGCCGACCAGCAATCGCATTGCTCTCACACATCCAGCGCATGGATCCATGTGTATCACCCCTGTGACTACACACTTTTTACTACGGCCGATAGAGAACCCCTACTCGCGTGGTTCCCACTACTTAGGCTTGCTCATAGCTCATTACCACTGTGATCACAATCTACTTCGACTGGTACATAACCTACTGGCATCATTCATAACCTATCGTGAGCGTATTTAAAAATTGCATCGTTAACTAGATTGGGCTATACCTAACAATGTAACCGTTCTTTGCCGTTGTTTACCAGGGAAGCACTCTGTACCAGAGTCAAAACAAAATGAAAACGACTCACCAAATTCAAATTCAGTAGACAATAGATCTGTAGCTGGCTTAATGGCTGTAGTGGTTGCAATCCACAGCCTCCTTGGCAGAAGTCTTGAAACCCCTCGCTCGAAAAGCACCGTCCCTGATCAGCGACCACTCGTACAGGAGATCCAAAGAGCGCAGCGCTGTCCACCACTGTCATTCTGCTTGCACGTGTCCTTGTATGTTAACCTGTAACCAAAAAAATCAACAGCAGTGCATGTTCCCCTCGGCCAATTCTGACCACATTTAATAAAAACAATAACAATCATTGATAACAAAAGATTCCTCTAAGCCCTGGCAATAATTGTTCAGGAACTGCATCAACTCACGAGTAGATCACATACAACGCTCATGGCCCGGCTGCCGCAGCAGCTAGTGACACTCATGCCACCCATATCGTCATCACCTCAAGTGATACGACCAACACACATCACTTCTCATAGAGTCTACGACTCCCAGGTCAATACATGACCAACACAACAATAGTCTCCCTTGAGACCCAGGTCCCCGCTGCACCACCAGCTGCCCATCGCTCCCTGAACAACTCACAAGCGAGTTGCAGTTACGACTACAGACAAGTACGTACAGTGCGACCTAGCCATGGTATGTGCTCTACTACTCGGTGGAGGAACTATCCTCACCGTCTTCTACGTTTAATTCGTTAGGAACACTACTTAGAGGCATCTTTCGTATGCTACCGTGAGCATACTTGTAGGTACGGTTAGAATCTACAGCTTATGACGTATAGCGATCACATGTCAAAACTTCCACTACCTTAAATGGACCTCTGAACTTCCTATCTAGTTTAGTCTGATAATTCTGATTTCACTCTTCGATTTCTAATAACACAAAATAAGCTACCCAAAATAATACTTTGCAAGTAAATGTCGTGTAGAAATGTAATAAAATTTCAAGTTTTGTGGCTAGCTATTCGCAACGCTTCTTATAATTTGTTCTGTGCTGAATACACGCGTTTAACCAATACCAGTCATCGCAACAACATTATTAACTCGTTTGGCACTTGATTTGGCTGCACAACTCGCTTTTACTAACGAGCATTCAGCACCAGAATCGTAACAAAACAATACAGCTGACCTTTATGTTCCAACGTGCCTGCGGGTAGCTGTACGACGCAAACATCCACTCGCCGCTGCTGCTTGCAGCGCGTGCTCCACCTCCACCTCTGCTTGGCTGCCACTTCTCGTGCACCGGGCCGCAACATGTCCTGGATTCCCTCACTTGCAGCACACGAAGGGCTTCACCGACGGCTGCGGGCTGCTTGGCTCGATTCTTGGAAGTCACTCCACGTCACTGGTAGCTCCACGTTACGTCCTTCGTACTATTTACGATTGCCACGTTGATACTGCTTCCTTTGTGCGCCTTAATGACGGCCACAAGTTGACCTCCTTGCAGTGAATTTTCAGCAAAACAAATCAGCTGTCGTATTGTGTGCTGTTACGTTTGCACACGCGTCCTATCGAGTTTTCTAATTACGGGAACGGGATGCGTCGAACCACAGAGTACATTTTCAAACGCCGGTTTTAGACACTTTTTTTTCCTAATATGGCGGTAGGGCGCAACTGGCGCGTCACTGGGCAAAAGTATTTCTGCATACAGCCTATGCCCAAAACAACATTCACTATGATCGCGCATCCGTATCTGGCTTGTCTGGGTTCAACTCGAACAGATCCACACGATTATTTAATAAACGTTCGCAGTTTGCACTTTGTTTTTAAAATGTCAACGGTCACTTTCACTTTTAGCGTTCTCATTTTGCGCATGAACCAACACGAATCCCACTTCTGATGACGGAGAAGGTATAGTGTGTCTCGTTATTATCAGCCATATTTAACTATTGTGGGCGTACAGTGGGTAGTGTTGGTTATTGCGCAATAGAAACACCGTTTGCAGTTCAAATCAGATTATAATTTCACGAACAATTTAATCACACTAGCAAATTACACACTGTAGGTACACGACACAACCAGATACGGAACGCTGGACAGTTTCTGAGCACATGCTGTCCGTACGATGTCCAATCTCCAAGTCCAAAGTCCAAAGTGAGCTCCACATCGTTCTGTCGAGCTGTTTTCTAACCCCCACGGACTCAGGCTAGACTCTGTCAAGCGCCACCAGATGGCGCTAGCGTTCCGACTAGTCAAATGCATGACCGGATGCGACATATATATATATATATATATCACCTACGGGGTTCGCCTACGTACAAGAGTGATGATTATACTAACAATACTAATTTAGTACCTAAGCACCATTGTTACTAATACTTAATACTAACAAAAATATGTAGTCGGTACTTAAATTTATCTTATTAGTGTAGTGTATAAGTATGAGTGTCTAGAGACTCACCGACCCCACAGTCAAACCATTACAACGGTTTTGTGGGGCTTAGTTTATAAGTCTACTTACCATCTTTGCTTAATAAATAAATAAATAATAATAATAATAAGTTGCCATCTGAACACAGTGGACAAACAATAACACTTTGCCCCTCCTTTACAAAAATGTTTAATAAGGTTAAGGCCAATTACATGTAAAAATTGAGAAAAATTAAATAATTCTTTGGCTAGTAAATTACGTGTTCAGAGTTTTAATAATGTATGTGACCCAAATGAGTTCTACGCCGAATTCTTTTCACTATTAAACACGCAATTTAATGACACTTTCCCACTAAAGACTAAAAGTATTTACACAAAGTTTTTATTTAGTGATTGGGCGACTCCAGGTATTCATAAAAGCAGGGAAAACCTTTTTGAACTTTATGGCCTGAAGCAACATTTATGAATAGCACAAGCTTTCATCAATATGTTGCAACATATTCTAAGACTTTCAAAAGTGTATGCAAAACAGCTAAAGCGAAAGAGCTTTAGCTGGTTTTATTTTATTGCTAATATCTTAATATTAGCAATAAAATAAAACCAGCCGATGATAAAATAAAAACTATCTGGCAAATAATAAATAATGAAACAGGTAGGAAAAACAGCGTAATACTGAATTTAATTTAGAGACTGCACATGGCCCCATCAATTCAGATATATAAATTGCTCAGGAATTCGATTTTTTTTTGCTAATATTCCCATTAAAACTACTGAAGCTTTAAACCCCTCACCCGCGCTTTCTGCTGAATTACTTAGAAAAATGTTGAGGCATGCCCTTCGGAGTTTTGGTTTAAACATACAAACCCCCAGGCTGTTATAAAAGCTTTTAAAGATCTTAAAATTAAATCAACAGAAGATCTCTGGGGAATGTCTGTAAAAGTTTGTAGATCTATCATCGAAACGATTGCGCCCTATTTAGCTTTCATATTTAACATCAGTGTAGACCAAGGAGTCTTTCCGGATCTCATGAAACACAGTAAAGTAGTTCCTTTGTTCAAATCCGGTGATAGTAAAGAACCCAACAATTATAGGCCTGTCTCAATTCTGCCGGTTCTCAATAAGGTGTTTGAAAAGTTAATGATCAATCAAATGTTACACAACTTTAATAAAAATTCCATCTTTCATGAACAACAGTACGGTTTCACCAAAGGGCGTTGTACCACTGACGCCGGTGTCAACCTAATAAAGAACATTTTTAACGCCTGGGAAGAAGCACAAGATGCCATTGGAATCTTTCTCTAAGGCGTTCGATTGCGTAAACCATGAGACACTTCTGCTGAAACTTGAGCACTATGGGATTAGGAATTTAGCTCTTGATTTACTACAGTCATACCTAAAAGATAGAAAGCTAAAAAGTTCAAATAAACGGCGTAAACTCATTAGGGTCTGAAATAGCAATTGGCGTTCCTCAAGGTTCGATATTGGGTCCATTCCTCTTTTTAGTTTACATTAATGATTTACCCCAATTACTTCAAAATCAACGGAAGATGGTGTTCTTTGCAGATGACACCTCATCGATTTTTAAAATAGACAGACGGCCACAACCTTGACGACGTGAATAACTCTATTCTTTAGGTCCAAGACTGGTTTACGGTAAATAATTTGGTACTAAATGAAAAGAAAACCAAATGCATTAGATTTAAATTACCTAATGTTAGAAGTAGTGAATGTGACATCATACTGGATGGAGAAAAACTAGAATTTGTTGATCAAACTGTTTTTCTGGGAATGACGCTTGACGACAATTAATTATAATGGGGACCTCACATAACATCTCTTGCTCTCATTTCAGCTCGGCCGCTTATGCTGTTAGAAAGATAAGACAGTTAACTGATGTAGAAACCGCGCGTTTAGTCTATTTTAGCTACTTTCACAGCATTATGCATTAATAAAAATAATGTATTTAAAAAATAAAAGGTTCCCCACCACAAGCTTATACCAAATAAGTAATTTACTCTCTGTAAGGAAGCTGTACATAACCCAAACCATACTAAAAAAACATAAAACCCTACCATTTAATGATAAGGAAAAATCTAAAAGAAGAAAAGATTTAGTAATCCAAGTTCCCCAAACTAAAACTAGATTTGCATGCAATCAATTTAATAAACGCTCTACTCAGCTGTATAACAAAATTAACAAACACGTTTATATATATAATAAAAGTTACCACGACTGTAAAAAGAGTATAATAGACTGGATAAAACCACTTACCTATGAGAAAACCGAGGCACTCATGGAACATGTTGGGTAGCCGAAATATACCACATATTATATCTACCAAAATTATCTTTTAACTACACACCATGCCACACCACACACCCCATCACACACACCACTCAGACACGCCACACCACACCAAAGCATATCACACCACACCACAACGCAACGCAACACAACACACCAGAAACCATACCACACATCACATACCTCACAACATTCCACGCACCTCGCCACACATCACACCACATCGCGCCACACAACACATAACACCGCACTCTTACCACACCTTACATTACTTGCACTGACTGGGAATAAGTTTTATTGTATTTTACTGTATTAATTTAAATTGCAACTTTACCTATAAATTTTTATTTTCTTAAGAATAGTATGTATAAGCTAAATATAAATACAGAAAAATATACTTACAATGCATATTTACCCATAAGTTGCAGTACACTATAATATCAACTAGTGTTACTATAAGTGTTCGACAATGATGTTGAAAGAGCGGAGCCTTCTAATACAGGCATTGTTTGCCTAAATGGGGGCTCCAAACACATTAACATGTAATGTAATACCTAATTGACACAATAAACTAAAACTATTATGTCGTACGGCATTTTACTATGGGATCGAGCTGCTGACATTGAATCCATCTTTATTTTGCAAAAAAGAGCTGTCAGAGCCATTTATAATCTACGTCGCCGCGAATCTCTCAGAACTTTTTAAAAGGATTATGACGGTACCTTGCAAATTCATTTATGAAAATATCATGTATGTAAGAAAAAATCTACATCGTTTTAATAAAACAAGCGATAGACATACTTTTAATAGGTACAGTCAGCAACAAAAGTCGATTAACACTTCAGTTTTTTTAATCTCAGTTATTGAGCAAAATATTAACACTTCAGTTTTATTAACCTCTGTTATAGAGCAAAATATTTGTTCAAAATTGCATTGTGCTTATGCTGCAGTTTTGAACAAATATTTTGCTAAATAACCGAGATTAAAAAAACTAAAGTGTTAATCGACTTTTGTTGCTGTCAAAGTCAAAGCATTTATTTCAAATAGGCACATCAAAGGCACCTTTGAACGTCAAAAATTACAACAAATAGAATTGATTCCAGTCGCCCATTCCAAAAGGCAGTCCTCGTATGGAGAAGAATGGGCAAGAAACTCCACTGTTACTCCTTCAAAATGTTTTACAATATTTTGTATACATTAATTATATAATAATAATATGTGAATACGATGCACCTAAAATAAAATTACTATACCACAATAGGTAAAAGAATTAAAAATGAAACCATGACATATAAATCAATTATCTGATAGATGCATGGCGCTCACATATTTACAAACATGGTAAAAGTTTCATTTAAATAAAATAAAATAAAAATTACAAGTAATAAGTCAGGGTGTGAGTTAAATAGTTACAGAATGTAAACCAATTTAAATAAAAAATAAAAAAATTGACCGTACTAGAAATAAAGATAAAATACATCAACCATTTTTCAGATTAGCCAAGGTACATACATCTTTTATGGGGTACTGTGTTAAATTTTAGAATAAAATACCTTGTATATTGCAATTAAATGAAAAAAAAATTAAAACTCACATTAAACGTACACTTTGTAGACAAGCATACTATAAATTAGAAGATTATATCCAAGATAAGAACGCTTGGAAACATGCTGTTCCTGCTCCATAGGACAATCTAGAGTCTAGACAAAATCAAACGGGTTGCTAATTTAATCGTAAATTTATTCTTTTTTATATTTACATTCTGTAACTACTTCAACTCACACCCTGACTTATTACTTGTATTTTTTTTTATTTAAATGAAAATCGTTTACTTTGTCCATGTTTGTAAATACAATGTGAGCACTATGTATTATATGTCATGGTTTCATGTTTAATTCTTTTACCTATTTTGGTGTAGTAATCTTATTATAGGTGCATCGTCTTCACATATTATTATTATATAATTAAGGTATGCAAAATATTATAAAACATTTTAAAAGAGTAACGGCGAAGTTTCTTGCCCATTCTTCTACATACGAAAACTACCTTCTTTAATGAGCGACTAGAATCAATTCTATTTGTTGTAATTTCTGACGTTCAAAAGTGCCTTTTATGTGCCTATTTGAAATAAATTCTTTGACTTTGACATATTAAGGGGATTGAAAAAATGTAAACTGCCATCTTAGAGCGGCGGCCATATTGAATTTAGTATGATGTTATTTACTTTATCGTTTTCTACTCTTCAATCCCTTTTATTTGATACCCATATTAAAGGGATTAAAAAAATATATAATCCGCGATCTTGGAGTGGCGGCAATATTGAATTTAGTATGATGTTATTTACTTTATAGTTTTCTACTCTTCAAGCCCTTTCATTTGATACCCATATTAAGGGGGTTGAGAAAAAATATGTAATCCGCCATCTTGGAGCGGCGGCCATATTGAAATTATTACAATATTGAGTATTGCAGATTGTATTGTTACCAGAAGTAAAGGTGTATGCAAAATTTCAGCTCAATCGGATAACAACAAATGGTCGAAAAATGGTTTGCAAATTTTGACGGACAACTTACATACGAACAGTGCAAGCTAAATAAAAGCTTGTAATAAAGACGGATATGGGTCAAGATTGTCTGAAAATATAAATTATGAAATAAAAGCTATATTCCAGCTGTAGACAAAATAAATAACAACGAATAATTGTTTTAAATGTTTTGTAAGAGAAAATATGAATAACAACACTTACCCATAGGAACTGCCTACGATACTTACGAGTATGTAGGTTCACTCACAAACTTCTGTTATTTACCGACTCGCAGAAACACGGCTCCTAATGGACTCATTTACATTTAAACATCACATTACTGACATAACCAACAATATGATAATTATGTTACTTCATTTGCAATGACAGCCTTACACTACGGAATAAGTAAGATAAACTCGCATCTCTCCTCTGATGTGTAAATAGGTTTAACTAGCAAAACTTTCTTGCTAACTGATTTTCGATATTATAACTGGGCTAGCCACTAATTCAATTCGGGCTGGACAGGGCCGGAGTGGGTCGGGTTGAGGCCGCATCTGGCCGCAGCGGGCCGGTGGGTCCCTAATTAATGTCTAGAGGTCAACTCACTGCTCTTTGATGTTTAACAGTCTCGTTAGTTATATTGTGGATAACGTTACTGCAGAACAGTGTATTAATTAATGGTAAGAATGAATGTGAAGGTATTCTGCTGGTGGAGTAGTTAGTTAGTTTCGCTAATCATTCTGTTAATCTAGCTAACATAGCCGTAGTGCTTCGCATTCTATGCTAAAGGTGAGTAATTCTATTCTGCATTCGCACTTTAGTTTACAAACAGATAAACAAATTATATATTTTTGTAAAAATAACCGTAGGTACTACCCATACATAAAGTTCAGTTTGCGCTACAACTTTAAACATATTATGACTTTTTCAATAATAAATTCCGTCTGCATTCAACTTGCTTTACAGAAAATTATAGGGTGGCCAATTTGAATGTATGCAAATCAGAATGGGGGCTAAAAAGCCCTCATTCTGATTTGGTGCCGAATTTTGCAGTTATTTAGATAAAATATGGGAAATTTGTTATGCACAGTCTATAAAACCATGACCACCGCAATACTTTCAGTAATTTTATCCTGAAGTTCTTAAACGAATTTAAAAATGACCCAATTTTTTAAACAAATCATCCAGAACGAATACCTACCATTTTTATCATTGGAGTTTTCGCGACACTTCCTGTCTATATTTCTGTGGGGTTATCTAAAGGGCACCTCCCTTCAGTTACCCCTTAGGCCGTTTACGGTCAATCTTGAATACGAAAAAGAATAGGTACAACCGACTAAAAACAAATCATAAAGAACAAAGTGAAAAATAACTTTAATTTCGGAAGTCGATTGCAAAAAACGGAACTTTATTTTTAACTTTGTAGGTAGTATTTTTTTGGAAGTCGGTTGTTTTTTTTTAAGAGTTTACTTTATAGTTGTATCTACCCCACACAAATTCGTACAACACTACTTGCAAATTTCAAGTTATTATAACATCATCAATATATAGGTACTAACTAATCAAGCATTATTTAAAACAAATTTAGAGCCGTCTGATTGGTTGAAACTAGTTTTAAGTAATACTTGAGTCTTGAGGTTCTGTAAAACGGGCCTAAGTGGAAAAAATACGTATTATTGAAGCTAACTCAAAAACTACACAAGCAAAGTTAAAAAAATTTGTATATGGGACCACCCCTGGGGATTACCCTATACCCTATACATTAAAATAAGAATTTACGAAATCGATCCACAATTGCAGGAGATATCCCTCCTCCTTTATGAAATCAGTTATAAAGCAGAATATATTTTGTGATTTTGTTATTGGATACCTAATAAAGTATGCGAAAATTTAATGAAAAACAAGATAAAGAGCGACCGTATTTTAAGTATTAAAAAGGAGGTGGTTAGGCAGGTCGTACCGTAAAAACACCAAGTCTGGATAACATAATTATTATAAAAAAATATCCGGTAATTTTCGTTTGTAATCAAAATAATCTTAATTTATTGTACGAGTATACCTACTTCCGAATTGGCCATCCTTAATAAAGTATAATACTTTTTTGAGTGGAAATAACATCAATTAGAAACCAGAAATTAGAGTATGAAACAGCAATTCTCGCATCAAATATGAATTATAAGTACGTACCTTATGGCAAGCCGTTTCAGGTATCTATCTACCTATGACTGTTTACCTGTGTGTTTTTGTTTTGTCTGTTTGACTGTTTTTGATTTAAAGATCAATTAGAAACCACACGTACTGAAAATAAATCCAAACTTTCCAAATATTTGTACGCTTTTCGAGAAATGAAAAAGACCACAAACTTGCAAACTGCTCTGGTCACCTACTATTCCTATGCTCATGCATGGCTACGGTGTAGTAATGTGGGGAAATAGTACAGACACACCGGTTGTTCACAACTCAACAAAAGTTACTTCGTATTTTAGTTAATTTAAAACTGATAGCTGCAAACCCCATTTTAAAACACTGAACATTCTAACTCTTCCTTCTAAATACATACTAGAAATCTGTAAATTCGCACACACACAACAAGACCTTTACACTAAACGAGAAGACATACAAACAAGATACACTCTCTGACACAAAACACGATTAACCCACCGACATGCCGATTGGAAATGCACTCGTCTAGTCCACTAGCTATGTCGATAAAAATGTATAACAAACTACCCGAGGTACTCAGAAATGAGAAAAAGATTGCTATTTTTACTAATAAATAAAAAAATATATTATTAAATAAATGTTATTATACCATAAATGAATATTTAATTGACAAATCCATAGTACAGACATAATAATATAAATTAATAATATTTTTTTAAGATTAAATTAATAAAATGTTACCTTAAATTGTACTTCGTTATATAAGGTTAGTTTGCATGTATAAATAAGTCCTCTTCCTAAAAATATTTGTTTCGCTGTGCCCGACAGGGTCCGCGATTGTTACAACAAATGTTACCTACCACCTAAGCATATACATTGTGAAATGCAATGAGTATTGAGTTTTTGAAAAAAATTTAGAGTGACAAGTATTTAGCTCTAGACAAATAAAATATAATTTCATCCTCATAGCAAAATCTCTCTTCAAACCTTTTAATCATGTTCTGAAGCTTAGTTGTTTACTACAGACGTTAAGACGATTACATCGTTATTGTAAGGATTATAAAGATCTTATCCAATTAGGTGCTAAACCATAATATTATTATTCGACAAAATCTTTAGCCCGAAACAAAGTTAAGTGTTGATGGCGTAATTAAAAGATGAAACGATATAGCAAACTTGTCTATAATCCTCCTTGTTAATATCTGCTGGTTTACTTGCTGAACCCTTTTGACGTCGATCGGCTGGAGGTTCGTGAAGCTATTCAATAAGGGTGCCTATTTGACCCCTCAATTGAGACTTTTTAATTTTTTCCTCTCTATAAACATAACTGTAGGGCGCGAGGGCGAGGCCGTCAGAGGCCATAACTCATAAAGGCATGCTCGGCTCAATAAATTACCCGAGGGCCGCTCGATAGAATATCGACAGCGCCACGTGACCACACTGCAGTATGCCTCCCTGTCGAATAGATCTATATCCAGCTGACAAGCGGCTGATTCATTCTTTGTGGAGGAGAAGGTATTTAAAAGTTTGAATTATGAATTTTGGTATGGTTTTGTTCCAATGTTAGATTTGCTTGCAATATAAGATTACGCACGAGTATAAGAATAGAGTAAAAAAAAAATAGGTCTATTGAACATGATCTAAAAATAGTTTAACACACAGTACGAGTGCTAACGCAATAGAAGATTTCACTAACAACCTCTAAGGCTATGAAGATAATGCCAAAAGAAACTCTCTTGATCTTATTTTTCAGGTTAAGTGTTAGCAGTAAGTAATTACAAAACAAACTACGATAACAATCCCGTTTCATTTCTAAAAGAAACGACAAAAGCACTACTAACGAACAAAAAAGAATCGCTATGCAGAAAGAAAGACGTTCTTATAAAATTCGCTGCGGAGATAATTAAGTGTCTCAAAAGAGAGGGCTGGCCGCGATAGTTTCAACGTTTTCAATGGGCGCGTGTCATTTTTCATAGTGTCGGTGGTGATAAATCAATGCGCACACGGCCGCCATATTTCATAGCCGGTCAGTTCTCAAGCGATCCAATAAATTGCGGCGGCCTGACTGCTGCTCGCCTGAATCTAAGCCGTCATGGACACCGAGCCACCGCGTCGCTGAGCACGCCGAGCCGCCAAGACACGCCCCGCACCAGCAGACGACTACTCATTATCTTCCATTTAGTTTAATTTTATGTAAATTTATATGATTACGATCTAAAACGTAAGATTTTGATAATCCTTATTTCAAGCCAGGAATATTCTACCTATAGATAATAATTTCATATAAAATCATTATCATAATTATTATCATCATTTGTCCTCTGGTCATATTTTTCACGCATGTTCAGAGTAAACGAAGAAATCAATGTGTTCGAAACATTAATTGTGTATTGACTGAACAACAACATATTTTCAGAGATTTAATTTTATTGTATCAGTCAAGTGGTAGCAAGAATCACTTCGATAGACTATCGTCTGGATAATTCAGATTTAGGTTAATGTTCCTGAAAATACTCGTGGCCTAGGATAAGAACTGTGCGTCTGCGTCCGATACGCTAGACTTGCGCCTTATCACATAGAACTGTGCGTCTGCGTCCGATACGCTAGACTTGCGCCTTATCACATAGAACTGTGCGTCTGCGTCCGACACGCTAGACTTGCGCCTTATCACATAGAACTGTGCGTCTGCGTCCGATACGCTAGACTTGCGCCTTATCACATAGAACTGTGCGTCTGCGTCCGATACGCTAGACTTGCGCCTTATCACATAGAACTGTGCGTCTGCGTCCGACACGCTAGACTTGCGCCTTATCACATAGAACTGTGCGTCTGCGTCCGATACGCTAGACTTGCGCCTTATCACATAGAACTGTGCGTCTGCGTCCGACACGCTAGACTTGCGCCTTATCACATAGGGTGACAATCACACTGGAACCATTCACTTTATTTGATTCTATGCCTTTGAGGAATACTCCTTGAAAATTATTAGATAGTAACTTTGTTCGCAAAAAATATCTTGTGTACTGTGTGCCAAGAATACTATTTAATGAAAAAAATTACAAAAGCTGTACTTACTAGGTAGTAAGTACAGCTTTTGTATTTTTTTTTTTTGAGAATGTTCTCACAATAATTACAAAAGTTGTACCTACCGACTACTTTCTCACAATATTAAACTATACTTTTATTCACACTAAATTTTTTGTAGAAAAGACAAAAAATATAACTAAATATCAAATGTTATTTTAGTATCTCTCCATATACAAAAAAGATCAATTACACCAATCTTGTGATCCCTTCCCTCTATACTAACGAGGCGCTCGCCATCCGTAGTTCGTTCTCTCAATATATCGTCTCTCTATTGCCTCCTCATTTTCTGCACATTCCTCGACTCCATAGCGGTTCATATTTATTTCATAGTAACTTTGCTCACTGTTTCACATTATTTATTACTTCGCCCTCCGTTTTTAGTCACAAATGTGATTAAATTCTTGTTGTAATAAACAAACTATGACGGCACGGTTGGCGCAGTGGTTAAGCGATTGACTGCTGCGCTGCGTGTCGCGGGTTCGATTCCCGCATGGAACAAATATTTGTATGACCTACAAGTAGTTGTTCCGGGTCTGGCTGTCTGTGTACGTGAGTTTAAATGTTTGTAAACGCACCCACAATACAGGAGAAATTCCTAATGTGGGGCAACGTTTTTTTTTTTTTAAAACATGTCTCCTCGTTCAGCACAAAATAAACGTAATAACGCACCATTCCACGTTTTAGATTTATTCTTTTATCTTGTATACTGAAATAAATATTTACCAGTACAACGGTTCGCATACAATCGCATCGAGCTCAACAAATAAAACCAGTTTTGCATCACAATATTCGGCGCGCCCATTGTTTAAATTCTATTCTCTCTCCAGATATTGACCTCCTCGTAGCGAATTGTAAAACCTGGCCTGAGATAAATTACTTTTTTCCAAATCAGCTCCGCTCCGATCCCTGTTAGATTTCACAATAGATACTTTATCCTGGGCATAGGCTCATTTATATAAAACGTCAAATAATCTCTCGCAGTTACAGAAAGCCTACTCGTATTGAAAAGGGTCCTTTCCGAGCTGCCTAAGATACGCTTGTTCATGAGTGGAGGTCCCGACGTGGACCGCGATCGGCTTCGATATCGCTGACCAGACCACAAACGTGCACATACTCTTCGACTTTACTTTGAGTACAAAATGAAATAAGAGAGAACAAAGATGCTTACAAAGTAGACTCATCCTATAAGGGTTCTTCTTCAAATTAGTTGTCGAAATTCTCGGCGCAAAGTTTTGGATCGCGAATCATTGCGCAGCCGACGTTCTGTTTGCCACTTCAAAGGAGTTCGGTTTTATCCTTTTCTTTATTTCAATAACGTTCTTCAGTTTCTAGCTGAGATAAAAGATAGAATTAAGGCAGCCTTTGTTGTACTCACTTTCCCGAGCATACATAGAAATCAGCTTCGAGCAACTAACATGTTTCTCTTTATTTATTGATCCTTTGTCTTTGAGCGCAGCTCGAATATTGATGTATGAGTTTCCTTATATCCCAACAACTGGATCGAGGGTGTTTTGTTTCCCTTTAAGATAAGATAAGATAAAAGATTCGATTGTTAATTGTTACCGGCGTTGTCAACATCGGGTTTTTGTTGATCACATTCGCTCTCGACTCTCGAGAAACAATTTATTTTGTGTCAGTGCTGTGAACGGTATTTGTTTGACATTATTCGAGAAAGATTGATGTGCATGTGTCTACTTATGATGTATTCTCATCGCTTTCCATTGGACATGTAAGAACGATTGAGTGTGTACATCTGGAGGATGTGCAGTATTTGAACTTTCTTTTTCATCTTCGTCTGATCATGTTTTGTTTTAAATTATTTTTCATCAGGCGTCAGATTATACTCATTTGAGTTGATCATGTAGGTACGTTTTATACCTACATGATCAACTCCATCATTAAATGCATATCAAACTTCCATTAACTAAGAAATAATATGGGTGCCTGATGACCGGAATGTTCAAGAAAGTCAACCTTATTACTGACTAACCCTCAGAAGTGTCCTACCAATCAAAATAAATTATAATAATTATATTCAGCAGCGACAAACATCTTACTACTAATTAGTTTTATCGTCGATAAACCCACTTACTTCGTTGACATCAATTGACAGGAGCAATTAAGTGCACTAATTAATGTCAGTGTTGCACTGCTAATGAGGTAAGTCTCAAATATGATCATAGTATCTTAACAATATTACTAACGCTGCGCTAACGTTAACGCATAATGCAGTATTATTTTAACTCCCAATCCGATTTGGCAAATCCCTCGTGAACCGTTCCCTGTTAGCGTACAGTGCGGGGCTGATACTCAGTAATGAACAGATATCGGCGGCGAATGAGCAGCATGATGTAAGAGCTACATAATAATACCATTCAGATACACCAAGTGCTTACAATATCCGAATTAAGAATTTCTATATCGATGCTACCACCGTATGAATCTTATTCGATAACAATACTCTTTAATCATTCATAGCGCCCTTATCGGACCTATTAAACGAGCATAATAAACCCACAAATGCATAACAAACCCTTATCTGCTTCGTCAATCTCATCGAGGACCTCCCGAATGAGTATGTCAATGTCTTCCGTACCCTTTCATATGATATTTTTCCTCGCAATAATATGAACTGAAATGACCCATCCACCAATCATGCTGCGTGTAACAAAGCTCTCCCGAAGTCTTGATCGCGCCATCCCGCGTACAAACGGTATTTAATATTAATACAGAATATTGTATCGGTGCCCAGGATCCTGTTGTGACAACTTTTTGTTATTTTGACTTATTCCTCTTCACGCGCGGTGACAGATTGGTTTGCATAACGCCGAAAATTGCTTTTTGTTTCTTTAATAATACTCATGACAAGTACATTTCAAGAGATTTTGATGAATTGACGCTGATTGTGCAGTATTCCGAGAGCGAACAGACAATGATTGTTTAAAATTGATTTGGATGAAGACGTTGCAGACAAAGCTGAGAAAGGTATAATTAGAAACAAGCGTGCTTTGAAGGGCATCGGGACCAGATTCAAGCAAATTGAAAAAAAAAAAGAATCCGTATCGTTGACCTCGTAATCTGAAAATCTTTTGAAAGCAATGTCATTTTAACGAAGGTCCCATAAGTATTGTCGCAAAAAAGAATATTAAATTACAAGCTATTTTCTAAAATGGAGATAATGAACCGAAGAAATACGAATCTCTTTGTTCGCAAAGTGATCCTTACTTAATTAATTCCTTGGAGAATATGAAAAAAAAAGTTTGTTAAGTTCGGAAGCAAATAATGCTGGCAGAGCTCGGGGGACACTCGACTCTACTTATAATTTGTTCCCAAGTTTTCTGTTCACATAATTTCCTCAGTGGCTGGCGCCTTTTCAATTGAACTCAATGCTCTAAAACAATTTGATCTCGCCGAGTCTCTCCAGATATAAGACAGAGAATTTGGACATAAAACTTGACCTATTTATTTATCTGAGACTGATGCCAGTTCTTTACGCAACGGTTCATTAAATGTTGATCAAATACAACGTCTGTCATCTGTTACTGACGACATGTTTGTATTTATTTTCTTTCAGCCGCCGCGCGATCCTTTTTCAGAAATAGCCAGAAGTTTGTTTATTGATAATAAACATTTTTTCGGCCCACTGGCCCAGAAAGTTTGCTCTATCAATCATCCGCAATGTATCGTTAACTTACTTACTGAGAAAGTACTTACCTATTCTGTGAAGTTCCGATCGAGAGGAAAAATATCACGTGCCACTTCACTTGTATTGTTACTTACTTTATATGTTGAACACTGTTATTTTTTTTTCACTATTTTGTTTGTTTTAATCAATTAACGGTCTTCAAAATTTTTCGGTTGAACTTTTTCTCTTAAATCTTTGTTATGTAAACACAAATCACTTGAACTTTTAATTACAGTAGATCCGTCACTGAGCACAGGCCTCACAGTGGCACAGGTGATAAGGTTTAATTCGACACGCGGCGATAACACGCCGACATCGCGGTATAGATTGATGGCGCCCAACGTGGGACCGAGCCAAATGAGGCACAGCGCGGACGTGCGTGCGCTCCGCCGACCGGCTAGACACTGCCGGGTGCGCACGCCTGAGCCCGGCCATCCCCCCTCCCTGCGCGCGCCCACACCCCCTTACACACCCTGCTGCAATTCGGCACACAAAAAAATCACATCAGAAAGAAACCTTTCTCTGTCAGTGAGCTTCAATGGTCATTCTCTCACCCTCAGGACTTAAGTGCTGCTCGTTCAGTTATTAGTTATCTTACTTTTATCGGCCTCTAATGACTCTTTTGCAATAATTTATGATGAACGCGTGCACGGCTGTTCATTCCTTTTTAGATATAAACGCATGTAGATTCTATTTTCAACTTGAGGGTAGATGAAAAATTTGCTTTTTTGCGTCGTTCCAGTACACTTGAACATCAAACGAAGCGGGCTCAAAGCGTTTTTGCTTATTTTCATACATTATTTCTCCTCCCGCCGTTTATGGAACTTATTACCTTGTATTCTTTTATTTACGTATTATACTTCGTTGCTTGTGATCTTAACAGAAAGGATAGAGTATTCTAGGTAGCAGGACCAAGAAACCAAAGAAAATGACTTTGTGAACATTTTTGTGTACGTTATGTTGTTGAAAATCGTTCAACGATCCTTAGGTGCTTTCAAAAATTCTAAACACCATTCTGGCCAAACTCTGAACAACTAACTCTTCGTTTTAGTTGTTGAATATTCACCCGGTGCCGATGAGATGCTAGTTTTGTGCTCGAGCGAAAGTCAGCCAACAACACGTCAGTTAGAAGTTGTGCGTCGCGCTCTGGGCACTCGCGGGGCACTCGCGGGGCACTCGCGGGGCACTGCCGCTCAACTATTGTGTGAAGTGAGCTACTGATGCATACACGGAGCATGCCTTTAGAACTATTATATAGTAGTATACAGAATTTAAAAAAAATTGGTAATCCTAAACAGGATCACCATAATTTTTTCTAAATAAAATTTTTCGCAATAACTACATATTTCATACTTTATAAACCTTGTAAGTACAGATTCGGTCTCTGATAGACATTCGGTGCTCTATTTTCAGGTTTTGGGTAGTTTATGCTATCTTTAGATTATAAGTCGAAATCGAGTGTCTCTACCGCACAAAATAGCCTAAAATGCGCGCTGTCCTCTCAAATGTAATTACTGTTCCAAGTGCAGTCACTGAAAGCTTAATACCCGCAATTACCATGATTGGCATACCTACAAGGCGATTAGTAGCAAACACCTGCTATATTTGGATTCTCGCTAACTCAAGGTCGCAGCAGCAAGGTGCCTCGCACAAGCCAGGCCAATATTCAGAGAACATTTCACGTCGACCTTAAACAATAATTCAGCAGACAGATTGCAATAGACTGAGTTAATTGATTGATTGGGGTTCCGATCAAACTATTTGTTTTGACCTTCGCTATTAGTTTGAAATCTGTAGAATTTATCATTCAGATTGTTATTGGGGCTATAGACATTATTAATCGAAATTAAAATGCTTTGATTAAACTGTGAAGCATTCATTATATCTATACATACACACATAGTAGATACAAATACATCCAAATAAATAAAATTAAAGTTGTATTTGTAATTTCGAAAATTACAGCTTTACCTTTAAAACTAAATGCATAAGAAAATATACGGTGCTGGATGGATCGATTTTGACGGGACTTTCACTGGCAGATGGCTGATGTTATAAGGAGTAAGTTTCAACTTGGCTACTTTTATTTTCGAAACAGAATTAGAGTTTCGAGCAAAAAAGAACCCATGAATTTCCGACATCCACGCAAGCAGAAGCTAGTATGTATGTTGACAAAATTAATAGTAACCCAGTGATCCCCAGGTAACGGGCAAAGAAAAAGTTATTTGACCGTTTCTTCGGTACCACTGGGTAACTATTTTGTTCCATTTGTCCTTCCCTCTTATCATGTGACACGGCTTCTAATCATATAAAATATCATATTGTGTAGTCAACAAAATAGCTAGAACAACGGGCCTAGCGAGCCGATAACATAATTCTATGATATCTATGTATTGATACGTTTCTCGCAGTGTAGCGCAGCTCCACCGACGCCTCGGGGGATTCTCATCCTCTAGGAAAAGAGCATCACAATTCATATTCTAAATAATAATGGATCGCTACGTGTTAATATTATATTATCGTTTGTTCGAAATATTACTCGATTAAATAGAATGATTGAACATTTTGGTACTAGTTATACCTAGTAAAGTCATCTGCTTACTTTTAAGTTGAAACGTTTTATAAAAAGTCGAATTATTGATTTGTTTGTGATCTATACTTAATCAGTACAGTTGGCTGATTGGTGATAGCTCCGTCTACATGTCTACATAGTTCCTAAATTAGAAAAATGGATGATCGTGATGCCCTTCTATGGTCCGACAATCACAAATAAGTACGGTAGTCAGTATTCCAAGGTCGTTATTCTCTGACAGGTGCCTCTCAGTCTTTATCTGAAAAACTTCATCTGAAAAAATCGGTCGAAACTTTTCTCTATCAGTACATCCACCCCAAATCCATAAATGGGAGTGGCGATCCACATAATTATCCGCCGGACAGTTTTATTCCTTTGATCTTGAAACTAAAAATAATTTAAGAGATTATTACTGCGCGGGCCGTTATAGCCGACTAAGAAAAGAATGGGCTAATAATTTATTGAATCTAGCGTTACTTTGTGGAGAGTTGTTTTCAAAATAATGGTATAGGGGAGCCGGCCCTTCCCGCTCTTCGGCGATTACAAATCAAACAAGTGACTCTTGATCGGTAAGATTGACAAATCTATTCTCTCGACGACTATTCTTAGAACTTTGTTGATGCAGGCGATTAGTAAATATGTAATATTCCCAAAATCTGTGAGTACTAGGGAACCACTCGATAAATCTGAGAATTTGTTTTGTATTGTGCATATTTAAGTATTTAGATGTAGTATTTTATTATGCGTATAATCGGTATTGTGCGGTGGATCGGCGCGCGGCGTTTAGAAAATATAATATCCAATACGAAATATGATAATCCAATGCACAGGGTATTATACAATATATTGATACCTATAATGTTATTCTCCATTTCAACATATTTGCTAACTTGTTCAAAATGCACAGCAAAAGATCGCCAACTTAACATGGTGAACGGACCGAGGAGACATTTGTCTATTGCTGGACCCCTCTCCATTGGCACTTAATACCCGCGATTCGTATCCACTCAGTCCCAGTCGCCTTTTAAGCGACGACGGGCCATCTAGTTGTGAGACATTCTACGCTTTCCTTGAAGATTCGTGGTCTTCGCTCCAGGACCCGTCGGTTCCAATACATATGACCAGCCCACTGTGCACTGCCATTTTAGCTTTCAATTAAATATCATTATTGTGTTGGTGAGTAAAGTTCATTTTCAGGTGATTTAATTTTAGAGAATATTAGTATTCATTTAATAAAATACCTGTAACGCTGTATCATTACTTTAAATAAAATAACATTTTTTTTTAATTCAAACACTTTTTATTTGTTGAGCATAGGTGGGTTAGGTACAGACGTTGTAATTATTAAGGAACGCTATGTCTAACCGTCATCGGCGTACAAATATTATCTTGGTAAAAACATGCGGATTATAATAAATTATCAAACAATTATCACACATTATTAAATAACTCTAATTCCAATTGTCGACATAATAATAAAAATAAACATTCCAATAAAATATAATAAATAATAAATTCTAGTTTAAAAGTCAAATTACAAAAAAAAGTAAAAAAAAAGGTAATTATAATGTGTCAGTTAGGTATTCGTTCACTGTATAATATGTTTTATCATACATATAATATTTTCAGTAAAGCCTTTTAAAAATCGTGTATGTTGTTATTTCTTTAATTCGTCTAGGGATCTTATTATAGATCCTAGGTGCCATTCTTAAAAAAAATGTTGCATAAAGAGCAGTGCTATGTAGCTTAGCGCATATTTCTTAGATCTCAATGTTTCAGAGAGATGGAAGTTGGATTTGACAAATACTGCTGTCTCAAAAATGTACATACAGGGCAATGTTAAGAGTAAAATTTTTTTGAAATATGGAATACAGCTTTCAGTTGGTTTCAGTTTAAACACAGCACGCACAGATCTTTTTTGGGCCTTAAACGCAATGTCTTTGTCAGTGAAATTTCTCTAACATATTATTCCAAAACGTAATATAGATGTGGCATAGGCTTTGTAAGAAACTAGAACAACGGACTCATTTTGCATAATATGTAAATTACATAATATGTCTTTATTCAACGCAATGCGCATGACCTTGAGTCGCCACAGGGGTACTCGTTGGCTTTCCCTCTCCCTTGTCAGTCGGCCGTCAGTGGGCGTCAGTCTGTACGCGCCGGCTCGCCACACCGTCACATGCTGGCTACGGAGGCTCACGCTCGCGTCGCTTATTCTCAGCGGCGCGACTTGTCCGTGAGACCTCCACGACAGCCACGGTGGTCTCCGATGGCAACGGTTAATCTTATGTTCTAATTGACCAAGTATAGTAATGAGTCTAAAAAAATCAGTTTAACACCATATTGGGTAAGTGTTAAACAGTGTCGTTTTTATATTGTGTGTAACTTTGTAACCTACATATTTAGGTCAACATTTGCCATTTGCTACTTACTTATTATTATAGCTAAGTATGCCTTCCGCATATTTATTCTCATGCAACCTATTTGCCTTCAGCTCTAAGCATTTTAATATGTATTTTCCATACCTTGAGAATGTGCAAGTCATGCCGTGCTTCTCACCTCCATTTGTAAACTCCATAGTGATTGTGACAACCACACACCACCTTCATTAGCGCACCAGTACATCTCGCTTTGCTCGTGCTTTGGTATCACAATCAGCGGAGATGATCATAGATCATCTAATGACGCTATAGACATTATTCCAGGGTCCGAAGTTCCGGCTTATCATGATTGTCCAAAGATCCGGCTCATCATCATCGGGGTTCCATCCGGAGCTATCGGTGGCATCCGAACGTGGAGCAACGAGCCACCACCTTCCGGCAAACCTCCTAATCATCGAGCTCCGCGCCGGGTACATATTTTACCCGCGTAGCCGCTTCGAGCACAACAGGTCAGGCAAGATCATCCACCGACCGGCACCTTACTCGTCTGCAGCGTGGCACACCGCTTCGGTCATCGCCTCACCAAGCTGAGCCAGGAGAGTACTGTGCTACTTGCAAGGGAAACTAAGGCAACCTTGTGATCATGGACCTTTTCTCTTGATTTCTAATTTATTAAATATATTTTTTTGTGTTGTGTCAACATAAAAATTATTTATCTCCCCACGTGAAGCGGTCGTCACATACCACCGACACCAGTGAGACAAAGAGAACTTAGGGAGCCTACTTGTACGTGCTCAAAAAAGGTTAAAATCTGACTAAGGTGTATTTATAACGTTCGATATAAATAATTTGTTGAAGGGTGGCTAAGTCGGAAGTATCATCATCATCTGCCTAGCCTTAATAATAATATTCGTTTATATGCATGAAATATGGTGCTTACAGATGTCATAATACAATTCATAGTACTTCATATTCCGCCTACTAAATTCAGCATGCAAATTTTGGATGTGCCAGGATTCATAGTTATATTCATTAATATTATTTAAGAAAAAGTCAATAAGATAAGAAATTAAAAAATGTCAAAATAAGAATACAGGCAAGTCAAAATTAATAAAATTACAGGAATGTCAAAATTGATTAAATTACAGAAATGTCAAAATTATTTTAATTACAGAAACGTCAAAATTAATTAAATTACAAGAATGTCAAAATTAGCACAGAATATGAGACGTAACCATGTAAGCCAGTAGAGCGGCATTTATTCCAACAGTTTTCCTAAGGTTTCTTAGATTATTATCTTTATGTTTTTTCTAATCTTCTCCTTCTGCCTCCTATCCTATCCTTGCCATCTGTCATCTGCCATCCCAACTATGTTGGGGTCGGCTTCCAGTCTAACCAGATGCAACCGAGTACCAGTAGTGTGAATATGCGTGTCATGCTGTGTGAGTTACTTGTTCTATCCAAGCTGAATTACGCTGACACTGTATATGGGGCATGTATCCTCGGTAGAAGCGAAAGACTGATTCAGCGGGTACAGATTGTTTGTGCAAGATTCTGCTAAATAAAAAATGTCCCACCACGGTCCCTAATCACTTTTTAGGGTTCCGTAGTAAACTAGGAACCCTTATAGTTTCGCCATGTCTGTCTGTCCGTCTGTCCGTCCTCGCTTAATCTCTGTGACCGTTAGCACTAGAAAGCTGAAATTTGGTACCAATATGTATATCAATCACGCCGACAAAGTGGTAAAATAAAAATTGGAAAAAAATGGTTTATTAAAAAAAAATCACTTTTTTTGATTTTTTTTTTCACTTTGATTTTTTTTTTAATTTCAACACTAACGTGTGATATATTGTTGGAAAGGTATTTAAAAATGAATAGGGGTTTACTAAAATCATTTTTTGATAATGTCAATAATTTCGGAAATAATCGCTCCAAAAGTAAAAAACAATGTGTCCCCCCCCCCTCCAACTTTTGAACCATAAGTTTAAAAAATATGAAAAAAATCTGCAAAGTAGAACTTTATAAGGACTTTCTAGGAAAATTATTTTGAACTTGATGGAAACAACAGTTTTTGTACAAAAAAGACAAAAAGTTGTACAAAATAATTTCTGGACTAAGTTTGTAGTATAATCGTATATGCAAGCATTTTTTTAACTTCGTTTACATATTTTATTATCCTGAACGTATCCCTTTGTGTTCGCGCACGTACCCACTACCGGAAGCAGTTGCAGGAGCGCGAACATAATGGATACCCACTTTTAAACTTATAAGTGGGAACACTTATTGTGACGGACGGGAAACTACGGAACCCTACACTGAGCGTGGCCCGACACGCTCTTGTTTTTTTTAAATAAAGGTTTTTTAAATAAATAAAGGTAATTTGATGAGAATGTCAGCACGCAGAAAGCTGCACCTGGCTACCCTACTCTTTGGCACAATTATTCTCACAAAGAAACCAGATTATTAATACATATAATAAACTGTCTTGGTCACGTGATGTTAAAAAAATTAGAACTGCTGCGTTCCGTGGTAGTTTCAAATTCGCTGCCTCCCGTTGCTGGAACGACTTGCCACCTCCTTTTCGTGCTATAAAGACAGTTGGTACTTTTGGGTTAAAATTTAAACATTATTTACTGCAGCTTCATAAAGACAGTAAACTTTGAACCTACCCTTGCTGTGCCCGCAGCTAGCAATGGTGGTCCGAGTCCAAGCATTTGGCAGCTGAAACTGAACAGGCGCAGCAGTTGTTTCGTATCTTGTTTTTGTTTTGTGTTCATTAGGTACATGTTTGATAATTGATTAATTTTATTGTTTATTCCACACTTTTACTGGCAGCATTAGACGAATTGTTATTGCTAGCCTACACAAAGTTCTGTTTAGTTGTCACTTGTTTCTTGAAAAAATTTGTAACTCGTTATCACTCATCATTAGTTTATTTCCATTTCTCCATTTCACCCATACCGTTAATTAACTACCACTTTCCACTTTTATTGTATATTCTCTGTAATACTGTCCCACTAGACAGCCGTAACGTTATGTTTAATATATTTTAAATGTATTTATTTAATGTCGCCATAAGGTCGGCGCCTGCGACCATTTACTTGTCACAGCAATGCCCCAGACACACCAGAGTGCCTCTGATACTCGAGGCATAGACAAATAATGAGGTTACGTCTGGCGCAGATTGAAAAAATATTTTATTTTTATTTTATTAATTTTTATTATTTTACATATTATTTATTTATTCCTGTAACTGCCCGTGACATCACAGCGGGCCCTATCAGAATACCAGCGCTGCGACATTTATTTTTTTAATGTTTCAGCATCATGCTGAGATGGGAGCCTTTTGGCCTCGTATAGGACTTTCTGTTTCATTTAGCCACAAGCCCTTCCGCCGGAAGTATATAACTTAAAATTATAATTATTTTTATTACAAACGAAAATTGCCTAATATTTTTCCATAATTACAATTTGCTTGGCAATTTTGTATCAAAAATAATACCCGCCAAATCTCTTCTGAAACATATTCCTGATTTAAATTGCGATCGCTTTTTATCAAGTAGTCCACCAGTTTGTGCATACCTTATTATTTATTCCACCATCAGAGTCACAAATATTCTAGTTTAAGTGAATTGACAACGAGACGCCCCTTTAGATAGCCCAACAGAACAAAGGAGCTGTCTAATCTAGTGGATTTAGGAAATTGTTGTCAACATTTTGTTGTATTTTATTGATTCAGAAACATTTCTCTCAAAGTTTCCACTATGTTTTGGCTGTATGGTTTCTGGCAACGTCTTATTGGAATCACGTCGTTTCTTGGTTTGACTGATTGATTACATAAAATATAAGTCGGAAGAATCTTAACATTGTTGAGATTGCCAGTCGCAGTAACAGCAACACCTGTCCAGTAGCCTCTTCCTGGAAGAATGATGTATTTATTCCACCGATACCAGTCGGACAAAGAGAACTTAGGGATCCTACGTGGTCAAAAAGGTTAATCTTCTCCACTATAGTAAACATTTTGTTTATTTACAAATCCTCTGTGATCAACACGGGATTAGTTACTCGTACTGATTTATTGAAAACAATTGGATCGTTTTTAATCAATCCTTAAATAGTGGACATTAAACAACCGTAAGATTTGGCGCCAATTCGTGGCGCAAAATAATATAACAGTGTACATTCAAGTTATTTGAAAAATTAAATGACTGCCATGGTTAATTGCACAATACTTCTCCATTTTAAACAAAAATATTTAATAAGACTACAAAAACCACAGTGTTGTTAGTAATAACAATACTGTGGTTTTTGTGGTCTTATTAAATATTTTAATTACATAAGTAATGCATGTAAATGTTTCATGTTTACGTCCGTGTTAATTTAAACGAGTATGAAAAATGAGAGGAAATAAATAATATTTACTTATCTTTATGAATAACATGAAATATTTCGATTTATTTGTTTATTTACTTGTATTGTACAAAACCACAAAAATGCCTATTGACATTTATTCAAGCAATCTTCAGATACATAAAAATGTGTGTAAGCAATACCAAAATTGATTCGGGAAATACCGTATAATGTAAGTCATAAATAAATGAACGCTTCAAATTCATGGGCTCCTAGAACTGCTCGTAATGTGGCCGCCATTACACACACGAAAAATTTGTTCTGTGCTGAGAATCTATACCGTGTTACGTATGAGAAAAATTCACAAAACAAAATTAAACAAAGATTATCATTTCGATATTCATAGTATACCTACATACATATTTACTTTGTAAGGTAGGTACCCAATTATTATAAATAATCGTCGCACCACCACTCATGGCCAAAAAAGTGACACCATAAAAATGATAGAGTATTTGTATACCTGCGAAGAAGTTCTCATATAGATAAATTCATTGTGATATAACCAACCACTACGAAAGCTATGTATCGTAGCCCGTAGCCCGTAGCGCTCTACGGCGTAGCTCGCTACGCCGTAGCCGATATAAATGTTCAAACGGGAAGCTACAAAAAAGTTCGCTGCACCAACACACGATTTCAAAGAAAACCTTCAGAACACTAATATTTCAGAGCGAGAGCCGCGCCACCTCACTTATCTTCGATTCTTGCTTTTTCTATAGTGCACGTCCCGTAAACCAAAATAGACTCTATTTTCCTGTTTACTTAAGTCCAATATATTTTGTTGACAACATTGTTTGATTCTGTTGCATATTCGAACGATTAAACCTGAACTTTATTGCTAAGTGCTTAGCGTAACATTTCGTGTGTCCTACAAATGGTATCAATTTCTCACCTATTCGGTATCGGCTCTTTTCACACGCCTTTGTTCCTAATGTTCATTACGTATTCTCTCTACTGATATCGAGGTTAGATATAAATTTTATAGGTTTTATTGTGGGGTCGTGTCTATTGTGCGAAAGGATTTGTTTTTCGGCTCCGTCGCGTTAAGTACAGAGCTCAACTGAATGAATACTTTATACTGTGTTTACGTTTTCGCGTGCGATTTGAGCGAAGGCTTAGAGACGAGTCGAATTGATTTGCACGACTCACTGACAACCGCTTTGTTGTTGTGAAGGAAAGCTGCGAATACTTTGAAAATTTAATTTGGATTGTCATGCAATATTTTACTGTTCGAAATGCTGAGCAAATAATTCGATGAACATGGAAAAATGGGAATGATCTTTAAAATGTTGTTTGTTTTGGAATGGGAATAATGAAAATTGCTTAGGTTTATAAAATTTTCCTTTCTTTATAATCACGCTGTTGCCAGCTAGCTGCAGCAACAATCAATATTAATATTAACCTACTAATTTCTATTAGCACTACTGCTTGTAATTAACAATAAACACTGGCATCGGCGCATTACTAATTATCGCCACAAGCCCTTTGATCCACCGCAACACTTCGCCCGCAGACAAACACCCCATTACCATTTTATTGTGGCACCCTTCATTTCTATGATGTGATGAATATTGTTACATTTAACAATGTTTGCATTTAGTACTTCCCATAAGATACACTTATGAGAAGTACTAAACGACTAATAATTATTAGAAAGATTGACTATTTGTTTCGATAAGTATGTCGAAAAAACCGTTACACCGATATTTATTTTGTGAAGTTATTGGACTTGATATAAATAACAGCAAAACCTCTTAGGAATTGATATTACTTAAAATATTAGTTTCTGTGTGTCGCTCGGTGTACCTAATTTAGACTAATTGCCTCGTGTTTATCAACCAGCAAATATTATCTTAAAAAAAATGTATTTTATGGTCTCAAGTTTGGCACTATCTAATACCTACTGTCGCTTGTAAGAAATGTCTCCCTTCCAGATAACAGCTAGCCAACAATAATATTAGTTTCCAACAAAGGACTTTCGTCTATATTACGGGGACATTTGAAGGTACATACTCGTATTTGACACATTCTATTCAGACCAAGAATATAGGTAACGTATTTTTTCCAAGACATAGTTTTTTTTTTTTGAGGATGGGAAATCATCAAATGACCCCTCCCGCTCTGGGTGGAGCGGAAGGGAGTGTCAGACTCTTACTGACTAAAACCCACCCGTGTTCCTTCCTTCTTAGCCCTTTATGTTCCGGGCCAGCGGTAACCCTTTAGGACAATCCCGCTGACCCAGCAGGCTTCGGCCCTGACGGGCCCCTTCACTTGATGCTGACATCTCTTTGAGGCGCACGTGGATCACGTACGCGCCGTCCGGCACGAGCCTGGTCCTGATCGGACGGTGAGCTACCCATTACTCTCCGCCCGCAGGCCCGCGCCTACGGTGGCCGGGAGTCGTCGCGCGGCTCCCGACGCCCGGAGCGTCTCCGCGGCGGCTGGGACGGGAGGCTCCCTTTGCCTCCTTCGCTAGCATGACTGCTTCCCAGAAGGAGGCGACTGCCCCCCACTCCCTCTCGCCCCGGACCATGGCTTGAACTAGGCCCGGACACGAGAGGTCGCCGCCGCTGCCGATCGCCTCTACGAGGACACAGCGGTGCTCCGCCCAAGCGGGGCAGATCTCCACCGTATGCTCCACCGTGTCCTCTGGGCGATCCTGGCAATGGTGACACCCGGGCGATTCCTCCCGCCTGATGATGTGCAGGAACCTCCCGAAACTTCCGTGTCCGGTGAGGATTCCAAGACATAGTCGCGTATACATCCATTGAGACATACAGCTACAAACCTCAAAACATAAATGAACCCAACATACATATAAACCTTAAACCAGTTTCTTGGATAATTTCACAGCTATTCATTATTCTGGTTTACTAATAAGAACTGTAATCGAGTGAAGTACATTTGAACGTGCGACACTACACAAACCAACGCTCAAGTGTCTGATTGTGGTAGTTACACCGTGCAAACTAACGTGTTATAGTTCCATTGAGCAACGGCTAAGGGATCGTTGTCATTTTCTCTTAGCCACCGATCAATGAAAATTACTCGAGGGTTAAATGCGTATGACATCATTGTCTAGCAGATAAGTTAACACTATCTCACACATGTAGTGGTATGAGTATCAGAGTATAAAGTTCACTCATCCTCCATAGAAATGGGAGGATCCTCCGACCAGATGGGTAATGGGCAGATGGGCGATGGTATCTTGTGGGCAACTGCCCTACGATGTTGTGTAATGTCCCCAACCACTGGAACACAAGGCCTCCTCTCTCGCGGGCCCAGTGCGGGTTGGCGGATGTCACATGTCTTCGAATTTTTGGTTCTTGGATATGCCGGTTTCCTCACGATGTTTTCCTTCACCATTTTGTGAGCAGTGGTGATTAAATAATTTACTCAAAGTAAAGTGCCTGCTTGGGTTCGAACCCACGACCAAGTAAGTCCTGTCCGTTACTACTTAGCCACCACTGCTCACTCTATGTAGTAACATAATGAACTATTTCGAAGGCAAAAATGTTTGTTCCTTAAAATTCTTTTTCAGACCATTCTTTTTTACAGTCTCACTATCTATGATCAGTATAAGGCTCGGAATAATCGCCGCGTCGCCTTCACAGTCGTTACGTCTCATCGACACAGTTGCTTTTATCGTCACGCGTGGCGTATTGAAAGTAAATTGTTGATTTACTTTATTTTACGTACTCTTGTCTGATAGCATCAGCCGGAGGAACGTGGTCGTTATTACGAAGTTAGTACAGTGACTTGTTTGTGGCCTGGAATGTGGTTATATACACGTATTTTTAATAATATATTTTGTAGCTTTGTCGGGTATGAAATATGTAGGTCTTTCAATTTAGAACAACGAATTGTTAAACTTTAAAGACATTTGATATTTGTATCTAATATATAATTATTTAAAATCAAACATACATAACATCACGGAAGGGGTCATCATCACACAGAGGTGTTCCTGTAGTATATCCAGGTCTCACCGGTTATGTTTCAGCCCCATGTACTAGGGTGCGCGCGTATTGAACTCTAGCAACCTTGGTAAAGTTGAATAGTTAAATAATTTGAACATTGAGTCGTTTACTAAAACTTTTTGTTGACTGCGGCCACGACCGCCTACATCAACCAGGAAGTCATGAAACTGAAAATTTACAACACTTCATAATATAAGTTGAAACTAAAACAGTATAATTTGGGAGCGATCCAATACCAACTAACAACATAAAATGTACTCTCCTATCTTAAGATAGTACACTTTGAGAGACAACTTTAGGCTTAGTTAAACTTCTGAATGGGCGTTGGTGTGCCAGTGTACCACTGACATCGTACTTTACATCCGATGGGCCAAATTCGAAGTCCAAAATTGTGAATAGGAGTTTCTATTCGGAGTTCGTGCCGGTTATGTGAACTAGGAATTGTTTCATTCAATTATTTTTAATTGTCTCTGGTGAAGTTGTGTCGTCCGTTTTAACGACTTTTTTATGACTGCATTGAATAGATAGATGGTATGTGGTAATGATTGTTCGGGGTTTGCTTTAATTTTGCGTTAGTGTTTACCTAAACATACACTGCCGGATATGGGATTTCTCACAGAATGCCTTGTAACATGTAATATAAAAACTGTTATTTTAAAGTACTTATCATAATATTAGTCAGAAACCCCTATTATAACAAGGATCAGGATGAATATTTGCGAGTTGCCATAATCACAATTTGTATAAAAATCGGATTGTTAATCCTTTTGATGCAGTAGAATCCTTCAGCTTATATTTGTAAGGTTTTAATCGAATAAATAATAAAACGGAAGTAAAAGGTCGGCTACACTGACCGGACGGATGATGTTAGCGGGCATTCGGATGGCGGGAAGCGAACGGGCGGAAAAATAATAAGTTTTAGTTCGCAATAAGTTTAGTTTTAAAGGTTACAATAAGTTTTGAAATTGGGTGATTATCTCGACAATAAGTTTGGTAGCTAATAGTTTTGGTGCTCTGATTGTTACACTTACAATAAACACATTTTGAATACAATTGGTTTGTGCTTTATTTCTGAGGTTGAATAAATATTAATAACTTATATTTGTGAGAGAGGGATTTCTCAGTCAACGGGCAAAAAGATTACCTACAGTTCTGCTGGTACTCCCGGTTGTACTAAAATAATAAAAACAAGATCAACTTATATCTAAGAAGTTTTTCGGAGCGCTCTGACGTAAAATGTACATTATTTTCTCCAGCACTTTGAAACAAAGAATCTTATCTTTTTCATAATACACGCTGAGCGCGCTTTTTTTCTGGCTTTCTTTTCTGCTAATTTCCGTAGTCTGTTAATTATTATGAGTATTATGATAAAGATGACGTCTCTGTAGGTAGTGGAAACTAAAAGGCTTTAAATTTATGTTTTTAAGCTTTTCTTCTGGAGATTTTCCGGTTTTCTAATTAGGAAAACTTGTAACGTGCGTCACAATAATGTTATGATAAATTCCTCTTATATATACGATGTGGCTGTTTGAAGCCTGCCTTCCCGTACAACCTTCACCGCTCTCCTGTCTGGTGCGCTAGTAAGTAGCCTGATCCTGGGCCTGGGTAGGTGGTTTGTATTTGCATACCTTAAAAAGTGATGATAAAATTCTTCTCTCGAAATAGTTATTTCGATTTAAAAGACTTACGATATTATTCTTATTTATTATCTTGTAACACTCTGTGCCTCGGAATGGTCAAGTCTATCATTTGTAGATTTTTGACAGTCGTTAGTCAAAAGCCTGAAAATCTGGCAATCAGTCTTACCAAGGAGTATCGTGTTACCCAGTAACTGAGTTGTGGTCAGATATGCAGTCGCTTCATGTGCCATTAATGACAGACTGGAAGCTGAAGCCGACCCCAACATAGTTGGGAAATGGCTAGGCAGAGATCATCTTGTAATACTATGTATAGTGTAGCACCTACTTCAGGCAGAAAATAGACAGCTAATTGGCTAGAAAATATATTCTAAACACCAAATATCTAACCTAAGCAGGTATGATCGACAGACGTACCAAACATCATGAATACGACTCGACATTACGATTCCAGTAGGTCAGCAGTTCAAGTAAGTTGGGATGTGAATATCGCATGTTAAGTCTTAGTACGAGGCTAGTTCTGACAAGGTTGGGAGTGCGGGGGCAGGGGGACCACTGAAACTCGATACTTGGTCGTCTTGGAATGGGGGCCACAGGAACGGCGATATGGAACTCGTATCTATTATTTGGGTTTTAATCAATCATTCGTATTTTTTATTATGGATCATAGGTAGTTGCAAAATATAGGTTTTGTTTTGGCGGAATGATCAGCTATGTCCCGCGGTGAATGTGCTCAATCGGACTTTGTAATAAAAACAGTAGTGAACTGTTTTAAAATAGGTGTACCTAATACCATAATTTACAATTATCAGCGTATAGAAAAATAGTGCAAAGAAATGCCAGTGGTGTCACGCGTCTGTGAGCTGAGTGGTGTGGAGGGCGTGCAGCGGCCGTCGCGGACGGGTTCGGCTCCCCGGCACGCCGCGCATTCCCCGGGGTCTACCACGCGCTTATGTGATGCGCCGATACGCTGCGCGCCGTTTAGACTAACAATAACATTTATTACAATTAGGCAGGAACGTGCCATCATTACTTAATTAATTAATGATTATTTGCTTCTGTTTATAATTACTTTGGATGAACATTCAAAAATTTAAGCAATTTAATTGATTAGAAATAATTTTATTCGTTATTTTTTGTTCTTTATTACGTTTTTCATTATAACTATAGTATTCATTCCAATTAACAATTCAGAATCTTTATCAGTCACTTTTGCGATACTTTTACTCTAAAGTCTCGTTTCTAAATCTACCGAAGTCAGCACTGTCAATTTGATCAACAGATTCATAACAAGTGTTAACTTCTACAAGTGTTTCAATTGTCTGAGATATCTTGAAAGATTCAAAAGTTTATATTTATAAGGCACTCATGAAAATCATATTTCTTTGCAAAATCTTGAGTTTCAAAAGAAAATAAATTATTTATTAATGTCTATAATCATGGCGGAATCTCCGTGCATCGTCAACATTAGTTAGCACGTTCACTGCTGGACACACTCCGCTCCCAAGCGTCGCTACAACGGCCGGTCCTGTGATTCTCACATCCAAAGGATTCCCGCGACCTCCACCGGGTCATCGGTCCGCTTTGTGGGGTCTACTCGCACGTTTCGAGACCCTCACGATTACTCTTAAGTTTATAAGTATGTGTAGTCGGGGAAATTCATACCCTACGTCAGTTTGACGCGCTATAGCCATTGCATACAACTGTCAATGAATACTAGTTGTGAGTTGAATATACGGACAATTTAAATTAATAATCAATTTGCTTAACAATTAATTTCCCTGGCTTTACCTGTGGTGTCGTGGCTCCAAATAGTCTGTGTGGGTAAGTCGCGTAGATATTAACCGCGTCTCTGACTTGCTCCCTCCGCGACTACGACTACCTACGCTGCAGCGTCAGTAGTGCACACTTACACTTACCTATCACTTTATGGTATCTAGCGAAGATCGTCGCTCCACCTAGCCTGGGCGCGCCCCACCTTACGTTTACCGATGCGCTGTCTCCACTCAAAAACACGTCTACCCCAACGATCATCAATGATATATCTATTGAGTCATATTATGAGCCTGAAACAGTAAAGTACATAGGCATTGGTAGTCAAATAGAAACCTAAATTTTGAATGGACATTTGTCTTGTTTTGGTTTTAAGGTACTATAACGTTTTCTATATTTCGCAATCTAACGACTATTTGACAACTATCTAACGACTAACAACTATCTAAGGAAGTAAGCGCGGTTTAATAATAGGAAAACACATTTAAATATCGGTCTTAACAAAAATAACTTAATAACGTTTCAATTCGTCGCTTGGAGCGGCACGTTTCTTTACAATTCGACGATTTATTCTCGCTCGTGTACGTCATAAGACATGCTATTGATACCCTAAGTATGAGCATGTGCCTGTTACCTAGCAATCACCATTCATGTGCGACTTATAATTTTTACGTGAAAAATGTGTGGCTGTTATCGTCGTCGCCATAGCAACGGGAGGGGTCTTCGAAGCCACTGAGTCAATGTTTATTGCGAGAGTAATATTAGAAGTGCGTATGAAGGAAGATTGTCAGTCAGTAGGTACCACAAATTGGAAAGTCGTATAGAATTTTTTTATGTGAATTTTAATGCGGAAATGTGTATGGCTTATTTTTTGCACAAGATATAAGAGGATCAAGAGGATGCTATACCTTACTGCAAAAATTGAGAAACTCCTTCAACGTAAGTTTGAACAGCGCTATTTTATGAAAGTTCTATTAGTAAACGTGGTAGCAGATTGCGAGTTCAGGATCTGAGATTTTTAGAACTTGAAAAAGCGAAGATGCTTGTGATGTATTACAGAGATACACATTGAATCAAGTTTTATCTTGAAAGTTGTTGAGGATGAGCGTCAAAGATACTACTCTTGAGAACTCTTCAAATAATATTATAATAAACTAGCACTTTGCCCGCGACTTCGCCCGCGTGTATTTTGTACTTTCTTCTAAAAATTTCGAAAATGTATGTTTATGATCTTTATCATTTATTTAGATAAATAAGTATTCGAGCCAATTTTTAAGTTTATAGATCAAAGGTATCACATATTTAAAATAAACTGTATCCCCACTTTTGAATTTCGAAAAATCGTTTGGTATGTGTTTATTACTTGACTCAAAAATTTTATTTATACCATTTTTCGAGTTAATCGAGGCACGCAGTAAAATCCTCCCCTGTAAAATTAACTACCCCTTTTCACGCAGTTAGGGTAAGATTTTCGAAAAACCCTGATACACGTCATTTTTTATTTTTGGTTTTAAGTATAAATATTGAGTTTGGAGTTAGTCAGAAACGCACGTTAAAATTCTTCCATACAAATTTTGACACCTCCCAATCCTCCTGTATGGGGTAGTTTAGAAAAAAAAATGCCAAACTACATAATTTACCTAGATAAGTATTTGTGCCAAGTTTCAAGTTTATTAACCCAAGGAATAAGATTTTTCATACAAACAAAATCACCCCTTTTCATCCCCTTAAGGTTGAATTTCCAAAAACCCCTTCTTAGTGCTCCCCTATATTATAAAAGGAAGCCGTGTGCAAAATTTCACATTCCTAGTCCCAGTAGTTTTGGCTGTGCGTTAATATATCACCCAGTCAGTCAGTCAGTTTACCATTTTATATATTATAATATATAAAAAGAAGATAAATTATTAGTGATCGAAAGAACAGGCTCAATGCTCTTTAATAACTTATACTGCATTGACCGATTAGCAACTGCCCAACTTAAAGCAGCATAACGTCTACATAAGAGAAAATACCCGGAAATTGTTAAGATAAGATATCACTATAATACATCTAAAGTAAGATAAAGCTGAAGAGTTCGTTTGTTTGTTTGGACGTGCCAATATCTGGAACTCCCAGTCGGATTTAAATAAAATCATTCTGTATTAGATAGTCCAATTCTTGAGGAAGGGTATAGGCTACATAACATCACACTAAGACCCTTAGGAGTCGAGCAACGCTTAGCGAAAATAAAAACTTATTTACAAAAAACAAAAAAAAAACTACAAAGTGATAAATAACTTTAACTTCGGAAGTCGGTGTCGTTGGTTCCTCATTTTCGTTTTTTAATACCGACTTCCGAAATACATACTTACGGGTCGAATACAGAACCTCCTTTTTTGAAGTCGGTTGATGAAGTGATAGCGCGGGCGGTGATGTGATGTGACGGAGTGGGTCGGGGCAACAAGAAATTTTACGCGGATGAAGTCGCGGGCAGAAGATAGTAAGGTAATAAAATAAGGTAGATAATAAGGATAAGGTATCAGTGGTATTATTACACCTACTTCTTCAGACACACTGTTTCGCGAAGAGTTCTACTAGTACTGGTAATTTAATACATAGGTAATGGACGATTTAATCAGGAGCAGTAGTGTTACTGATCAAATCGTGTATTACCTTTAAATAAAAGGGCGGTATGTACAGACGCCAGCACATAAAGCTGCCCGAAACTGTCAAATTTTGCCAATCAACTTTGAACCTTATGTTTTAGCTGTAAAGTAGAAAATATATTAAATAAATTTGACAGATTGTAGTAGCTTGATGTGCTGGCGTCTGTACCTACAGTACTCGCCGCAGATAATACGTAAATCCAAGTATTTGTGGAGCCCAAATCAAATGATACCCCTCGACGGAATTGACGCGAACCTTCGTCTGACACTTGAAAACCGCTAACAATAGACCAGCCACATATGTGTATATGTAGCTCTAGTATCACTATTATCGAGATATTCAGTGTGCTTTCTAGCAAATAATAAGACTATTATTTGCTAGAAACCACTTTACTACGGTAAATCACTTACGTCAATTCTAGGTATTGTAAGCAAAGACTTAGATATCAAGTATAAACACAGGGCATAAATGGAATATGACACTAATTGCACCGAAGATACAATATGATATTAATCTAACATAATAAATATCTTCTGCATTCATACTCGACACCGACGACAAAGGGAACAAATTAATGAAAATAGTAAATTTTTATAAAACGCGCTTTCGATGATTAATTATTTAATGACTATATGTTGTGTATACAGTATTGTCTCATTCCGTAGGTCTGCTCGATTCCAATTAAAAGTTCTCCCGCGGTTTCTCTCTGCGATCATGGCAACATTATGCAATTAAGTAGGTTCGTCTGTCTGTGTTTTGAAAGTGTTTCTTCATTTGTTTCCTTTTTTTACATTGTTCTCATATATGTATATGTAGAAGCAACAAGAATAATGTACCCAGGATTTTGTAATATCTTGATTTAAAAGAGTGTCCATTGAGTTTCTTGCCCGTCTCCAAAAGGATCTACGTTTTGGAATAGGCGTTTTGGTCTATGGCATTAAGTCCGCCACTGTACATTTATGTGCTTGAAGTATTAAATAAATAAATAATAATAAATAATTATGTCTTTCACCTCTTACTAAAAAGATGTAAATGTAACTGACAGACTATTCAATTTTGACAATTCAAAAGTGCCTGTACAAGGTTTAATTGAAATAAATACTTTGAGTTTCAGTTTGTATCTACTGATAAACACAACTTCGAGTTGTGATTAACTATCATATCCAGTTTAAACCAGTTTTAGCCGAATTAATGTAGTTATAACTGAACTGGTCTGTGTTACTGAATTCTGTTTATGACAATTTTAGTCTCATTTTATTTATTTTTTTATTTTATTTTTATAATTGGTTAGGTATTAGTTTTTATTAAGATGTACCTACGTACATCTTAATAAAAACTAATACCTAACCAATTGTATGTGTATTCTTGACCGTGTGGATACTGAGGAATAAGGATGATGAAGTTTGGATCATTTTAAGAATAATTTGTGTTTTGTTACAGGTTCTATGTGCGAATTTGATATCTAACATCAGGAAATATAATTATTGTAGTAGGTATGTTCATATTATAATAAATGGTTGAAAACATCTCTGTATTTTAAATGCAACAGAAAGCTATAATAAACCAAACCAACGCCAATGCCTCAAACCAACTCAATCTAGACACGACTTCCCAACGCATATTTTAGTTTAGAAAACGTATAAACATAACCTATCCTATCCACTGTGCCTACAATAGTCAAGCAATTAATTAGCACTAAGCCAGCTAAGCGTGTGAGTGTAAAAAAGGAACGCACGGCGCGTGCGAGCGCGGTGTGACGCCGCTTTAATTGAACAACTTCCGTCCGAAGCCACGCGGGGGGAATATTGCCAGGTGCTCGTGTGGCTTTTATGTGCCGATTTATGGATTATGTCAAGATTTTTTTAATGCCAAGCAGAGGTTTGTGTTACCTGTGTTTTATACTTAGGTAGGTATACTTGGAAGTACATATGTTAATCTATTCTAGAACTAAGGGCTAAGTGCGCTATTGTCGATCCAGCAGGTAGCAGACAATTATATCTGGGCGATAACGATGATGGAAAAGTCAAAAATGTAATTCTTGCCCTGTACTGCTACCGCTATTCTTATGAAATAACACGAAACTCTTAAAAACATACAAAAAGAAAGGAACAGAAAAATACGTACAAAGTTGTCAAGGTTGTTGTGTATAAAATATTAATATTAAACTTACTTCACACCTGAAACCCATTGACATAGCTATTGGTCAGAATGTCGCATACGGAGTTATGGGATACCCATGATGCATTACTTATGGGGATTCGCGCTAAGATTGCAATAAGATGGATATGACAATGTTATAAACTTATGTAGAGATTTGTCATTTTATTTAAGTAGAACAAATATGATTTTGGGAAAAAATTGTACTTTCCAAAATATGAAAGACGCGAATTGAATTACTATGATTTTCATTTGACTGCGCTTATCGAAATACCTTATTAGCTTATTTGAATCCTCTCTTGTGCTGTTATAATCTTGGAGTTTTATAATACATTTATGTGGTAGAAATTGCAAACTTCCGGAAAGGATAGCAGATTTATGAAGCATGAAATGGAAAAGATAACGTAATCAATATGTACGGGACATCGTGTTGTGGGATACACACCTGTGAGTCTGTGAGCCGTCACGAGAGGTACCTGTACCATACAAATATGTATGTTACGCTTGTGTACATAATCAACACCCGAAATTGCAAATCCAGCTTTACATCAAATATCGAAAATTCTGTGAAATATTGATAATATCTTTATTTCTGCCAAAGGTGAGAAAAATTCTTAGATACTTAACTATTTGATAAATAAAATATATTAAAAAAGAAATTATCAAAGCCTTATATTATTATCGTATCTGTGGAGTTTTAAAGCAAATAAATAAAAGTCCTAAATACCTAGCCAGGTAAGTAAAACAAAAAACAATACCCGTATAAAAATCCCCTCCTTTTACCTAAGCATACGCTCCTAATTTTCCGCAACCTGTTCCATCAACCTTTTCAAGTACCGAACTTGTCCCAATCGGTACCTTCCTACCTACCCACACGAAGGATCAACTTCGAAGTATTCAAATTATATTAACTGTCTTTGTCTTTTTCGCCGTCCGTCGGATCCAATCTACATATTTGTTGGAAACTTCAATAAGTGGCATTTTGATGGCGGCCCACAGATGGCGCCACTTGCATAGTTCACGAGATTGAGGTTCGTTATACTGAAGCACTTACTTTACAATCGAGTCGAGTTAAAAATATAAAGTTATGAGCATAATATGGAACAATGACGTAGTAAGATATACCTATATAAAATTGTATGAATAGAATTTTATTCCTGAAGTTTGTTTTGTCTAGGCCTTTCATATTAATATGTATAGGCACTCTGATCATATTTTTTTCCTGGAACCCATCTCAATATAAATACTCCTATAGAAAAAACTAAGCAGGATAATCGAAGAATACGACACTTCGGAGTACAGCCGCCCGCGCCAGCACATCAAGCTACCCATCATTATCTCATCTGCCTGTCTTTTCCCAACTATGTTGGAGTCGGCTTCCAGCCTAACCGGATGCAGCTGAATACCAGTATTTTACATGAAGCGACTGCCTATCTGACCTCCACAACCCAGTTACTGAGTAATACGATACCCCTTTTGGTAAGACTGGTTGTCAGACTTTCGGGCTTCTGACTACCCGTAACGACTGTCAAAGATCCACAAATGACAGCCGGGACCAACGACTTCACGTGCTTTCCGAGGCTCGGAAAGGTCTCGGTATGTAAAAATGGTCACCCATCCACAAACCAACCGCGGCGCGTAGCTTAACCTGATCGATCGACCTGTGCGCCTGTTATTATTTAGCCACGGGCCCCTCACATCAAGCTACCCGAAACTGTCAAATTTTCCCAATCAGCTTCGAACCTTATGCTTTAGCGATTAAGTTGAAAATCTATTAAAGAAATTTGACAGATCATAGTAGCTTTCATAATGAAACATTGGCGATAAATGGACAAATGTAGAGCCCCAAGATCCACATAAAACTTTCAAAGCCCTATTCATTGAAAACACACAACAACTGATAAAAAAAAAAACTACCCGTAGCCACATCTAAACCAAAAGCGAGTCAAAGTTTCACCTCGTCAAACTCAAACTCAAAGCATTAATTTTAATTAAACTTTGTACAGGCACTTTTGAATTGTCAAAATTAAATAGTCTGTCAGTTAGTCAGAAAGTTGAAACTAGTTGCCCATTCCAAAACGTAGATCTCTATGGAGAAGAACGGGCATGTAACTCCATGGACACTCTTTTAAATCAAGATATTACAAAATCCTGGGTATATTATTCTTGTTGCTTCTATATGTGAGAACAATGTAAAAAAAAGACAGAAATGAAGAAACAATTCAAAATATAAGATTAAAAATAAGCCTTGGCAGTTAAGAGTTGACCAGTCTCAACCGACGGCGCCCGTTCATGAACATGACGCGTGGATCAGCACCATCCAGCTCAACCATTTTGTAGGGAACTGAATGATCAAACACACGCGCCACCATCGATGAGTCATTTAAGTGAGCATGACACGTTCTTAACTATAATGCTTTATCAAGTCAACATCAAAAAAATCATAATAAACGGAAACATGGTTCTTACATTTACAAAATTTTAAAAATGCTTCTAAATTATACAAAACTATAGTTTGCAATTTATTTAAGAGATTAATAGAATTTTACTACTAAACAGGAAGAGATATTTAATAATGAAGTATTCAACAATCAAAACTTGACTGAATAAAATAATATATGTAATAACAACGTCCATAATAATTATAATAACAACACAACATCACCCGGTCCCGTTAAATGAAGTTCATAGGTCCACGAGTACATCCCAGGTCCCACATTACGTCTCACTGCTGTATAAATCGGCAATAAATAAATGAAAATTTGTAAAGTACTCGCGAACGGAGGAAACTTCTTCAAACTTATTTAATAACTCTCTGACCATTGAATACCGGTCGCTATGGCGACGACATCATTCATACTTAATTAAATTGTTTCACAAACAATTTATAAACAGGTTGGAAGAGTTTTTATTTGCGATATTGTTTCGCTTACAATAAAGCTATTAAGTTGGTAAACCAGTCTATTCCCTATGTATGGAGCATATTTATAATATTATGAATAAACCAATCAAATAATGTTTATTTTTATAAGTAATATTTTTTTTAGATACGTACTTTTTCAGTCGTAATTTTAAAACAAGATGGCGCCGGTATTTCCTTGCGAATGAATCGTGTTTCTATAGCCCCGGTTGTGTTTACAAGCTGATTGGTAAGAGGTTGACCATAAAGAATGAATTGTATATGCTCCTCTCTTCTCTCAGAAGCAAAGTTATCGTGTAGTGATGGTCATGCTTGATAAAATTAAAATACGTAGGTGCTGAAGGTGATTTTTAAACAATTATAACTCACATAAACTCAAAATTATAAGATTTAAAATGTGCCTTAAGTTGTAATACTTTTCAGATCAGTCTATCTGCCTAACGTTTTCCCAACTGTTGGGAATCGGCCTCCAATCTAAAGTTAGCTGAACACCAGTTGTTTACATAGAGCGACTGCCTATCTGATCTCTACAACCCAGTTACTGGGTAACATCTTTGGTAAAATAGGTTGTCAGAATTTCGGGCTTCTGACGACTCTTAACTATCCACGAATGACAGCCGGGACTAACGGCTTTACGTGCTTTCCGAGGCACAGAGGGTTTTCATATGTAATGGGTGGTCACTCAACCACGAACCGTCCTCGGCGAGCGTAGCTTACCCTGAGCGATCGACCTGTTCGGCCGTTCTTACTTAGCCACGAGCCCCTCTCTCTTTTAACATTTATCACCAGTAACATGGTGATCGCCGCATGGAGACCGCACGAGACACCAGTAACATGGTGACCGCCGCATGGAGACCGCACGAGACACCAGTAACATGGTAACCGCCGCATGGAGACCGCACGAGACACCAGTAACATGGTAACCGCCGCATGGAGACCGCACGAGACACCAGTAACATGGTAACCGCCGCATGGAGACCACACGAGACACCAGTAACATGGTGACCGCCGCATGGAGACCGCACGAGACACCAGTAACATGGTAACCGCCGCATGGAGACCGCACGAGACACCAGTAACATGGTAACCGCCGCATGGAGACCGCACGAGACACCAGTAACATGATAACCGCCGCATGGAGACCGCACGAGACAAATCGAAATGTTCATGATCAGTATGTTGTATATATTACAATAAGAAAGTGGAAGTGTGTTTGCATGTTTGTTCGTCACTCAATTACGGCGCCTACCAGACGAACTTTACTGACAGTACACAGGTATATTAGCGGCGAGGACGATGACGAGCCGTTCTTACTATTTTCCTTGTTGTTTTACTTAGCACTTATTCAGTTTAGTTCCTGGCAAAAATGAATGACCTGTAGTTTCTGTTATCGGGTTATAACAATGAAACATCTCACTTGTATTCCACGACGGGTAGGCAGAGGTGTATCTACATTAGGCCCACACTATGTTTGTTACATTATATGGGGGGGGGTTGAACATGTCGCTTTTAACAAGACACAGTTCCAAACCTCGGGCTGCTTTTGAGTTTCTGTTAACACTTTGGCTGTCTTGGGGATCGAATTTAGGACCGTATCCTAACAGTCGCGGTTGTGATTACTAGACCAAAGAGACAAGCGAACGTGCTAAAGCTGGTTGGTTCCTAGACGTGCGTTGACCGCCCATATCCGCAATTTGCCGGTGAATGACGTCACTGAAACGTTATCTATGAAAGTAAGTTAGTGTGATTTCCTACAGAGTGTTTTGACATCAAGTCAAGTCCACTGCGTCAAACGCGACTATTTTTTGACGCGTTGAGGCGTATTTGCTCACTTAAATGTCTCATCGATGGTGGCGCGTGTGTTAGATCATTCAATTCCCTACAAAATGGTTGAGCTGGGTGGTGCTGATCCACGCGTCATGTTCGTGAACGGGCGCCGTCGGTTGACACTGGTCATCTCTTAACTGCCAAGGCTTATTTTTATAATCTTATATTTTGAATTGTTTCTTCATTTGTGTCTTTTTTTTACATTGTTCTCACATATGGAAGCAACAAGAATAATATACCCAGGATTTTGTAATATCTTGATTTAAAAGAGTGTCCATCGGAGTTTCTTGCCCGTTCTTCTCCATAGAGATCTACGTTTTGGAATGGGCAACTAGCTTCAACTTTCTGACTAACTGACTGACTATTTAATTTTGACAATTCAAAAGTGCCTGTGCAAGGTTTAATTGAAATAAGTGCTTTGAGTTTGTGTTTGAGTTTTAGCGGTTTAAATTTTTGCTGCTGTCATTATTTTCATGACAGCAGTCACTGCGGCCGCTACATGCTTTCACCGTTTGTCTAGGAACCAGTAACTTTTAGTGCACTCGTCATTTGTCTGTTACTAATATATTAATTTATTTCCAAACAAAGTGATTTTCCAAGAACAACTAACAATATTACACCGTAAATTAAAGCTAAAGTTATTTAATTTAAAATCAAAGCGCTCCAATAACTAGAACAGCGCGTTACTCCCTTTGGGAATCCATTACTTTAGTGAGTGTTCGTTCAAAGTGATTGTGTCAAACTCAAACTCAAACCATTTATTTCAATTAAACCATTTACAGGCACTTTTGAATTGTCAAGAAGTCGGTCAGTCAGAAAATATGAAGCTAGTTGCCCATTCCAAAGCGTAGGTACCTATGGAGAAGAACGGGCAAGAAACTCCATGGACACTCTTTTTAAATGATATTTTACAAAAATATTAGTTACATCATTACTTTTGATTTTAAAATTATATAATGTGAGAACGATGTAAAAAAATTAAGAAAAACGTAAGTGTTAAAAGCGTCCAGAGTGCAACAAATAGTACTTAACAAACTACAATCCAAAAATAAATTAATTAAAAATAAGCCGAGGCAGCTAAGAGATGACCAGCCCCAACTGACGGCGCCCGTTCACGAACATGACGCATAAATCAGCACCATTTAGCTCAACCATTTTGAAGGGAGCTAAATGATCTAACACACACGCCACCGTCAGCGAGACATTTGAGTGAGCATGACATACTATCAGCTGCCAGGGCACATTCGAGTCAATGAAAGACATATTATTACCCGGTAAATGGTAGCTATAGGGTACATAGAACTCACATCTGTGCTATGCAGTTATACAATACAAAGGAAATTGATTTTATACATTGCAAAGATAGTCTTACAATCTTCAGCAGCTCCAACAGTATTTTCATGTGTTAATCAATTAGTTGTGGTTGTGGAGCAGGACCAGCATTGAGCCAGGCATTTTTGTCAGCGATATAATCCCCTAACTTATAATATGCCTGACTGCATAGTGTGCGTTTTATACAAGACTTGAATTTTGTCTCATTCAGTTGAAGAATGTGGGGAGGTATTTTATTATAACATTTTAAACAGTACCCCATAAAAGATGAATCTACTTTAGCCAGTCTGAAACCTGGTTGAACTAATAGGTCCCTATTTCTAGTACTATAATTATGTCTTTCACCTCTTTTACTAAAAAGATGTAAATTTTTCCTTACATACATGATGTTTTCATAGATATATTGACAAGGCACCGTCATGATGTTAATTTCCTTAAACCGTTTCCTTAGAGAATCGCGCCTGCGGAGATTATATATGGCTCTGATAGCTCTTTTCTGCAGAATAAAAATAGAATCGATGTCTGCAGCCCGACCCCAAAGTAAAATACCGTAAGACATGATGCTATGAAAGTAACTAAAATAGACTAGTTTCGCGGTATCTACATCAGTAAATTGACGGATTTTTCTGACAGCATAAGCTGCTGAACTTAGCCGTCCTGCAAGAGATGTTAAATGAGGACCCCATTGTAGCCTTGAGTCGAGCGTGATCCCTAGGAAAACAGTTTTATCGACGAATTCTAGTTTCTCTTGATTCAATATTATTTCACAATCACTACCCTTGACATTTGGTAAAGAAAATCTTATGCACTTAGTTTTTTTTCCATTTAATACTAAATTATTAGCAGTGAACCAATTTTGGACCTGCAGTAGGGCGTTATTTACGTCGTCAAAATTTGTAGCATGTCTATTTACCTTAAAAATTAAGGAAGTGTCATCAGCAAATAACACCATTTGTGGTTGATTTTTTAATAAATGGAGTAGATCATTAATATACACTAAAAAGAGGAAAGGACCCAATATCGAGCCTTGTGGCACACCAATTTTTACTACTAAACCAAGTGAATTGACACCATTTATTTGAACTTGTTGTTGTCTATCATTTAAATAAGAACTAACTAAACTGAGCGCAAGTTTTCCAAGTCCATAATGCTCAAGTTTCAAAAGCAAGGTTTCGTGATCGACGCAATCAAATGCCTTGGAGAGGTCACAAAAGATTCCTATGGCGTCTTGGGCCTCTTCCCACGCGTTAAAATGTGTTTTAATAAAGTTACACCGGCGTCGGTCGTACAACGTCCTTTGGTGAAACCATACTGTTGATCGTGTAGGATTTTGTTCATGTTAAAATGATTAAGCATTTGATTAAGCATTATCTTTTCAAACACTTTGCTGAAAACCGGCAAAACGGATACGGGTCTATAATTATTGGTGTCCTTACTGTCCCCGGATTTGTAAAGTGGTATTACCTTACTGTATTTCATTAAGTCGGGGAAGACTCCTTGATCCACACACGAATTAAATACTAAGGCTAAGTAGGGCGCAATAGTCTCAATAATGGAGGTACAGACCTTAATGGACATTCCCCAAAGATCTTCGGTCAATTTGATCTTAATTTGCTTAAAAGCCTTAATTACTGTTACGGGGTTAATATGCCTAAAGTTAAATTCAATCGGGCAGGCTGAAACGTTCGCCCTTACTAAATCAAAAGCGAGCGAGGGCGAGGAATTTAAGGTTTCAGTTGTTTTGAGTGGGATACTAGTAAAGAAATTTACAAATTCTTGAGCCACTTCTTTGCTATCGCAAATGAGACCGCTTGACGTCTGCAGTGTGTACTCAGAATTATGCTTCTTATTCGTGTTCGTTTCATTATTTATAATTTTCCATACGGTCTTTATTTTATTGTCTGCTGATTTTACCTTGTTGCTAATGTATAAGGCTTTAGCAGCCTTACAAGCGTTCTTAAAAGTTCTAGAGTAAGTAGCAACATACTTATTAAAAGATTCCGTGTTAATATAAGGCTTAAGGCCATACAGCTCGAAAAGTCTTTCCCTACTTTTTCTGAGTCCTTTAGTTGCCCAGTCACAAAATAAAAACTTAGGGCTGATACTTTTAGTGTTCTTCTTAAAAGAATTATTGAACTCGGTTTGGACTAACGAAAAGAATTCATTATACAAAATATTAACATTGTTCACTGTAAGGTTCTGATTACTTAATTTACAAATTAAATTGCTATTAAATTTTTTTAAATTAACTGATGTTATTCGTCTGGATTGAATCTGCACTTTTTGTATTGGCATGTTGGACTCAAAAGTTACAGTTTGACCACTGTGATCAGAAGGGAGATAATTAACAATGGCTTTATCTAAATAGTCGCAGGAACAAAAAACATTATCAATACATGTAGCAGTATTCGTAGTTGTTCGGGTTGGTTCTACAAACACATTTGACAAATTGAACGATTTAAACAAATTTAATAATCTACTGGTATTTAAATTATTTTCTAAAATATTAATATTAAAGTCACCACAGATAATTATTGACCTATTACTTGTTGCTAGTTTTGCCAAAACATCTTCCATTACTGACTCAAATGTAGAATAGTTTTGATAATTTGGGGGTCTGTAAACGCACACTATAACATGCTTATCTAGCTCAACACAAGAGAGTTCAATGCTATGTTCAACTGATAGTTCAACTATGTCTTTACGAGGTTTGAATTTAATAAAACTTTTAATTAGGATTAGTGAACCACCACGCAACATTGAATTTCGATTAAAACAACTGGCCACACTATAATTGTCATAGTTAATTAACATTTCAGAATCTTTTAACCAATGCTCAGTTATACAAATAATGTCAAACATTGTTTTTTCTAAAAACAACTCAATTTCCAATTGTTTGGAAGAAAAACCTTGAATATTTTGATGAAATAATTTCAAGGATTTCCTCATAGCCCCTTTTTTAGAGTTCACTATTTTAGTGCTAGAAAATACCTTTTTGTTATTAAGTGTAACTATACTGTTAGTGGTACCTTCTGTTGTCTTACAAACTAGTTTAAATTATCTGAGCTAACCACCTTAACATTAGTACTATTACTAATTGTGGTGCTAATTATGGATGACTTCGACATACTAATTATGTCTGGATTAATATTAAGTGCTAATAGCCTAGCTATTTGACGTCTAAAACTAATGGGCAGATACACAGTATCCCTAGTCGACCTTAACTTATCAACAAAAATGTTGGTATCAAAAAATATAAACTTGTCACTATAGTGACTAACTATGAAATGCATGTAATTATTTAACATGTGAATGTAGTTGTTTTGTCTGTTTGACAAGTGCTCAAAATATGGAAAAGCACACAAAATTATTTTCTTACAATTTAACTTAAGTAGGTTGGTGACACTATCAGTGATATCATCTTTGTCTACATGATATCGCTCTAAGCCGATAAGGTCATCGAGAGTACTTGTAACTGCTGAGTCAGCATTATGAGGCTATGACTTTAATCTTGTAAATAAATTGGATAATTTAACACGATGATGGTTGCTTTTATCCCCAAAACATTAAGGGTGAAATGAGTAGATTTGTGTGAGGTGCATGATTAAAGATGTGAAGGGACCCGAAATTACATACCCGGGTACACACATTAATACACACAGGTTTATTTTCAAATTAATCAAGTAATATCTAGTAGATTAATCGTGTAAGTAAAGCCCGGTCGTGGAACCCACGCATTAATTGGAAGTACAAAAATAGCAGACAATTTATTACTACGAAAACAACATTCTATTTGCCCTCTGCCTTCGAACGAACACGAAACAAAAGAACAGTGCAGTAACAAAGGATTTCAAAAAATCACGAACCTTTCTCATCGTGATAAGCCTTGGAGTACAATTGGCGAGCTTGCATCAGTCGTGCCCAATAAACAAGGGGCAACTCTCAAGCGATTCGATCAAATTAAAACGCAATTGTCACCTCGTAAAACTGTGTACTGTGGAGACATAATAATGAGGAGTTCAGAAGAACCAATTCTCACAATTAATAAGACAAGTATTAAAAAGTAATAAAAATTAAAACAAACCTTACTTGGCTTGGCTTTTTTAAAACATTTAATAATAAGAAGTGTTAATAGCCATCTTACTCAACTTTACATTTTTATAATTTTCTGTGGCAATGAACAAACTTTTCTTTTCTTTATTTTTGTCTGATTTTCCAGGAAAACTGAAAAACACCTAGATACCCGTGATGTTGCATGTATAACGTTTCTTTTTAATACAACCACTTTCAATTTTGACATCGACCTTCTGCTTGATCTGTTTTACAACGTAGCGCTTTAAAGCGCTGTCTCCGTCTGTAAGCCGCTCTGTCCGCCGAGCGCTGCGGAATTAATCATAATCGGATTTATATTTTGTTCGTATTGCTTCTTGAGGAAGCATCGCCTGTGTGCACTAAGCCTAAGCGAAGAATGAATGATCGAATAGTAAATGGTTTGAAATTAGAGTGGACAAAGCATATTATTAACATGGGTTATTATGATGTAAATAGAACTAGAATATTATTTCTTTTTTATTTCAATATCAAAGGTCTCAGCACAATTAATGTTTTTTTCCTTGAATATATTTTATACTCAAGTCACACGATCTATTTATAACCCACACGCCGACCTCAGTAAATGGTCTGTAGAACATTGAGTGTAGTGTACCTTTGTGTTTTTTTTTGGATGCATGAAGAAGCCTCCTCGTGTAACGTAGTTTGTTCCGCCAGTTACTCAACTGAACCGAGCGCTCGGCGCATCCTGGACAGTCACACCCAACACCTCATTTGACTGGCCAATTCTTCCCTTGCGGTGGTAGGGCCTGGTTTGCGACCACCCTCCCACCGGTGTCCGTCAAGCAGCCTGCTGTTTCGTTGATGCGTGGAAGTTCCGGGCAGTGGCATCATATAAGCACGCTCGTTCTTTCATAGACCTCATCCATCGCTTTCCATCAGGCGTGTTGAGGTAAAAAGCGGACCCATTCAGCAATAAAATAAAAAAAACTGGCACTCCGGTAGTGCCGACAGAAGTGAAAACTTGAACAATTACGAGTGTATTTTGTGAATCGTCTTATAAACAAAACACGCGTGTTAAGGTGTGTTCCTTATTTTATAGGGTTTTTTGCAAATCAGGTATGATGACCAAAGTGACTGGTTTATTCTTCTCGTGAAAGGAATTTATTCAGATTTACAAATAAGCACACAGGATAGACTTCAGTTCGTGGTGTTGGTCGCGGCAGTGGTAAGAGAAGCAAGCCCATGGAGCTCGTCGTCAGTTATATATCCGTGGTTCAGCGCCATCTCGTCGTTGTTCGATGAACTACGTAGTTAGTACGCGAGGCCCTCGTAGTTCTTCCCGATGTGCATAGATGGCGCTGTCCTCAACAACGCGCGTCTTACGTTTTACGTCTTACGAATTTTCGATCAGGGTCACGTGACCTGACGCGAGTTTAGAAGTTTTTACCCATTCCAAAAAAAGTACACAGCGCCGCTAAAGAAGTTTTCACTTCAATAACCTTTGTTTATCTTTATGTCATGAATAGATGGCGCCACAGTACAGCGAACAGCGCCATCTAATAATTTGATTGAACTTAGAAAGAATCATGTGATCGGAAACGCAAGCGAGCCCCACCGCTTGGACACGATCGTCGGTGGAGGGGATGCAGCGAGGACTGGTGGAGAGACCGACAGTCTACAGTCGACAGTCAGTCGAGCTCGGACAGTCTTGGCAAAAGCTCATTACCAACGCACATGTTTGTTTCCGACGCACATGTGCGTTTCGGTTGTTAATCGCTAGTTTATTAAAGTTACTTTAAATTCAAAAAACCTTTTTGTTCGAGTACCCACTGTAGTGCCCACACCTATCCAAACTATGTCGGACCGTGAAGAAGACCCGATGTGTCGCATCTCGGCCACCCAGTGATGCGACATAATATATATACAATTCAAAAACCTGACTGACTGATATATCAACGCACAGCCTAACCCGCTGGTCCAAGATACTTATTGTGTGCTTTGTGAAGAGTAGGTATCCACTTAGAAAGGTTTTTCGAAATTCCGGGGTGGAATTTCGAAAAAACCTTTCCTAGAGGGTGAATGGGGGCAGGGTGAAATTTCACGCGGAAAAAGTCGCGGGCAGAAGCTAGTATTGTAAAATTTAACTGATATGTTCACGGTCGCCGTTGGTTCTGTCTGACCGCAAGCTGAGTACAGTTAAGCTGCAGACTGATCGGTGTTCATCAAAGTTAGCGTCAGATGAAAGAGAAAATTTAACTGTGGTTTTAAATGATCTCAATCCAGATTTTTGCAATGAGTTTTTTTTAACATTGTTTTTTGTGTTTTTTTTTGTCTGCCCAATCCTTTGACGAGAAAAGGCGTGATGTTGTGTGCCATGTTATTATTTTGTCACTCTATTTTAAGGGCATTACAGGACCTAAACGAAAAAAACGCATGTTTTAGAAACAATAAAAGTATATGAACAAAATCAGAAAAATATAAGATATTCTTCAGGATATATGCTAGGTAGATAGTGTATTGAAAACATAATACAACTAATTTGATACGATAAAAAAAATCATGAAGATACCTCTAAAAACTTTCTTGTTACAAAAAAGACCATACATCCAATCATTTTGATTTTTTGTCAGATTATTCTACAAACAACATACTAAAACACTAAGTATTTTTAATTTTTTTGTCCAAACAATAGATGTTTTGTAATTAAATAATTGCTTCATATTTTGCAATAAATAACCAGGGTTGTGTCATCGCGCTTCTCAACTATGCAGTCGTACAGTGACCGCGCTTTAGGTCATGTAAGCCCCTTAACCTTAATTTTGCTTTTCGAGTGTAAAACTTTTATTTGATTTTTGGTATTATGGTTATTATAGTAACAGTACTATCCCGTCTGAGGCAGGCCTTATTTCGCAGTACATCGTAATTCCTCCCCCGGGCGTATTTAAATAAAGAAATTACTAACATTACTCGTTTTTAAGTAAGATAAATACATTACAAATGGCAATTATCTTTTAGCCCGAATACAAAATGATATTATTAAGATGTAAACACAGTTATAAATTATACTGAGCACTTTCGATTTGTTTTAGCCGCTGGCTTTTGTGAGCGGGTGATAAAGAGTTACAGAGTGTTAGTTAGCTCATGAACTCTGTTTTAAATTGTGATGACTTATCTGAGAAACTGTCTGTAAGTACCAGTACATTTGTATTAGAATTTTAATTGGTATCTGTTAGAAAGTAGGTGTCTAAATCCTAAATCATGTATCAGATGTGTCTAGTTTAATAAAAGCAAAAAAATGTGCTAGAAAAGTAGTTTTTTTTCACACTATACACCCTGTATCATCCTGTCACTTACACAGAGCTGCAAGTGATGGTATGCAAGTATAGAGGGGACAGGTATGACCCCGCTGTACTACGCAGTAGGTTCTAATGTGTCATGAGAGTGATGTGCTACTTATAATATCTTAGAACCATTATTCTTGGAAGACCACAATGTCTCCAATTATAATAAACTACATAACTCTAGGAAACACTCTGAATTAAACGATCCTCCCCAGAAAAATAATTAATTATAACTTGAGCTGGACATAGCGTAGACAACATACCAGGAATGCCTCTCGGTTATGATATCTAATAGCTAGTGTATGTACATAATATAGTCTGCCTGGCCGCCTGTGAACCTGCCCAACTTATTTAATAACTACTGCTTAATCCCGCGCCGTCGCTTTCTCGCTAATCCCGGTTTTATTCTCGGCTCCGGCCCAGTTCCGACTTACTAAGATACGTTTATTAATTAGCTCTGAATCGATAATACTTGTGGAATTAATTATAAACGAAGCCATTATTCTTGAATCAGCTGCTTTTAAATAGACCTCGCTGGTACTCTGTTGTCTGTGAAGTTTGAAGTTACAAGTTTTGACACAAGTTCAAATCAAATCAAATCAAATCAAATCAAAACATTTATTTGCAACGAATGTAGGTATTAAAACACAGGTGGAGTAGATAAGAGTGAGCCATGTACATTCTGCCTGGAAATAGGCACGCAAAATTTATAGCTACCTAAAAATAAAATTACAAATTAAATTAACATGTCAGTTACAATAAAATTATTACAATTATACACACATTAATAATGATAAATATAGAAAATGTCAAATTAAAATGTTACTTTAGAATAAATTAAAAAATAAAATGTATATTAGGTCCAAATGTTAAAATAATATTAATTATATTTATTATACACATTGCTGATTAAAAAGTTATGTCCATTAAAAAATCATTAATCGAATAATAACATTTATCTATTAGGAAGGCCACTAATTTCTTTTTAAAGTTTTTAGTTGTATCATTTTTCAGTACATCTGGCAATTTATTGTATAGTTCAAGTTTCAAGTTGAGATGATGTTTAGCAATTCCTGATGATGGCAGGTTGCCCTAGGTGTCTTTTGCTAAGCTAATAGACTTTCTGTGATACGTGAAAATTATTCAAGATCCCTCGTGGCATATTAAACAGCAAATGATTTTAGAAGATGCATTACATTACGGGTTTGACATCTACAGTTCTCTGGCTGGTTGTGTAGGTTTCCACGTAGCTGCGCTAAGGGTGTGATGTAGCCACTTACATCACAGACCAAAGACATCGAGACCTAAGGTCGGTAGTTAGACGAATCACCCATCTTGTGATCCTTACCGGGCCAGTGGAAAGTTCCAAAACCAGATACTGCATAGTCCACGAAAATGCTCCAGTAGGGTAGCAGTGGTACATTGGCTGAATGTTTACCCCGAAGCAAGTCACACTGAACTAATTGCTCCACTATATTTAAAGCGGTCTTGGACTTTTGTCAAAGACCGCTTTTTTAATAAAAAAATATACAACTCTGTCCAATTTCAGCGCTACGCAAAACATGCACTTTGCAATTTTACCTAACAATTTAATATGGAGCATTGGTCCATCAGCTCTCACGTGGCCTCCCCAACAGATTAATTTTTTCGCCGCGGTACGTAGTGAAGTGTTCAATTTCTTCAACAACGCGAGTGTTATCACATTTAGGGGACCCCCTGTCTGCCACCCCTCGTGATGCAGTCTGATAGATGGCGGGATGGCAGTGAAGGGTTAATGAATATGTTGTCACAGCTAGGTTTATAACAAATATTAATAGAAGATGAGTTTAATATGCAGTTTTTTTTACTCTGACAGCAGTAACCCAATAGTAACCTCATTGTAACGAAAATAAAGATCACTGTAATTTTGAAAGTGATGTACGAGGTAAAATAACTGTGGACGGAACTGACTGGACTGTAATATGAGTTTTCCAAGTTCCAAAGATGTTCTGTGGGTCTTTATTGGGTCTCTATTTTGTTTGGCCTCAGACCCGTGGGTCTCACGATGCACACTCTTACGCGGACCATCAGCGCGGGCGATCAATTATATAGCACAATATCACAAATTGCGCAATGTTTTTGACCGTTTGATTACGTAATAATTGAAAAAAGGTTTGAGCGAGTTTAATTTTTATTGCATTATATTTTTTCATTGGCCGATCAGTATTGCGCAATATTCTTTAGTCTATTTTTAGCTTTGACAAGGACTTCACGTGCGTAAAAAGTTGCATCGCGAGCATCCATATTTTTTTAAAGAAAGGCATTGTGGGGAAATAGCACTGTGAAGTATTAAATCTTCGAGAGTATTTCCAGTCGCTAGATACCGTAATGTTATTAATAACCATTAAAAAGGCGATATCACTCCCTCATTGGTTTGTTTGGTTTGGCTCAAACAATATAATTCCTTCACTTAATTCAGCGATCAAAATAACTGGGGGATGATTGCCCCCATTGTAAAACAACGTAAACAACCCATAACTCTATCAATCGATCCCATCGCAACGCAATATGCGTGTCTATAGGCAATATCTGTTAGAAATAGCCTCAAAATATAATACGAATTTAAATAATGCCCGATTAAGGGCTGCGCGGGGTGCAGTAATTTCAAAATAGCCCCGAGCCAGAAATAGGGGAACCAAATTAATTTCATAGACATTTAACCTATTTCAAAGAGATTACACATAATAAGATGTTTTACTCGTGAGGATAAAATGTAGCAATATTTTTCGAAGACAGTGCCTTTTTATGATGCATGACCTGATTCTAGACGAACTCCTTAGCAGTTAACGTTACAGCGTTACATTAAATTATAATAGTCCGTTCTAAAGCCCACCATGACCTGACTGCTGCACCCAGGCTTGGCTCCAGTCGAGGGAGCTCCTCATCGGTCAACAGTAAAGAAATTAAATTGTACAGAGGCGTTTAAATATAGTAGCCCGTTCTAAAGTCCACCATGACCTGGCTGCTGCACCCAGCATTGGCTCCAGGCTAGGAAACAGATATTTAAACAAATTATAACACTAAAAAGCGAAAATAAAGAGTACTAAATTCAACTTACGTTAACATAGGATTTTATTATTTTCTAAAGGTTGAGGCGTTAATTTCCTTCTCAAGTTTTAAATAATTATTCTCTACAATAGTAAAAACTGTTTTATATATTTTATGTCGCTGTTTAAGATGTTCTTAGTTAGTTAGTTTTGGTAACCAAAACTATTTTTTTTATTTTTAGTCTAGGGTCGCTGATGAAAAAGAATTTCAGGGAATTTCCATTTAAGAGAAATATAATTCGGTTTTTTCTGTTAAGCAAAATATGATTCGCAGGTACTTACTGTGTCCTAGGATACACCAAATCCTTCACATTTCCATACCTAGTTGTTTCACGTCCACTATCTCTTCCGCAATCTAAATACCCGCCGAACTCAAACACAAAGCACAAACTCCCGCACGTCGCGTCGCGGTGAACGGGTGGTCACAAGTTCCCAGTCCCCGTCCCCAGTCCCCAGTTCCCGGTCAGCTGAGACATAAGTATTTAGTTATTAATTCGTCGGGTATCGCTATCGGGCGCGTGCAGGCCGCGGCTATAAATCATTAATAAAGCAAAGAACACTCTCCAACGCAGTTTAATTGCCAACAGTTGCCGATGGTAATTAGGTAGTTGAGAATTCGGATTATGGTCAGGCGAGCTGTTGGTTCGTGTATCAATATGATTAGGCGATCTGTTGGTTCGTGTATCAATAGAATCAGGCGAGCTGTTGATTCGTGTATCCATATGATCAGGCGAGCTGTTGGTTCGTTTATCAATATGATCAGGCGAGCTGTTGGTTCGTTTATCAATATGATCAGGCGACCTGTTTGTTCGTTTATCAATATGATCAGGCGAGCTGTTGGTTCGTTTATCAATATGATCAGGCGAGCTGTTGGTTCGTTTATCAATATGATCAGGCGAGCTGTTGGTTCGTTTATCAATATGATCAGGCGAGCTGTTGGTTCGTTTATCAATATGATCAGGCGAGCTGTAGGTTCGTTTATCAATATGATCAGGCGAGCTGTTTGTTCGTTTATCAATATGATCAGGCGACCTGTTTGTTCGTTTATCAATATGATCAGGCGAGCTGTTGGTTCTTGTATCAATAGACTCGATGTTTTACTGCGTCGGTGGCCTAGTGGCGGTAGGCGCTACTGCTGAGCAGGAGGTCTTGGGTTCCCCAGGTCGGGTAGTGTTATTGGGTTTTTCCGCGGGACTTGTGCCCGGATGATAATAAGCTTACCCCTTATCACATGGGACTTGAAACATAACTGGCTTTTTTATTACGGTACAGGCTTTCTCTTGACAATTTATTACGCCGGATGTACCTAATAATCCTTCTGGACGTTAGTTTCTAAGTTCAATTATGGCATGGGACAAAAATTGTTTTCATGACTTTCGGTTCTGTACTAATAAAATATGAAAAAAATAGTTCATTCCCAATATAAAAGCTTCAATTAATAAAATAATCTGTCTGGCAGTTCTTACATGCGCCTCCAACCCATACGAGCGACGCGTGCGACTCATGACAAAAGTAATGCTCAGTGATGTCACCAATTAAAAGTGTCGCTTGATGCTCGCTTTGTGATTTTTGAGCATTTTCGAACATTGCAAAAATTTCGAAAATGTATGTTTATGATCTTTATCATTTATTTAGATAAATAAGGATTCGGGCCAATTTTCAAGTTTACTAACCAAATGAATAAGATTTTTCATATAAACCGTATCCCCACTTATCACCCCCACAGTAGAATAGAATTTCGAAAAATCGGTGTTCATTTTTTTTTTTTTTTTTTTTTTCTTTTTTTTTTTATAGGGGCTTTTACGCACAGCGTATGCCAGTCCCATCGTATCCTAAACAATTGTACTTTCACAGAACGTGGGCCATGAATTTGAACAAACCCTTCGCATCGTCGCCATTTGGTTGGGATAGAATTCTATGGAACATGCCTACATCAGTTCTGTTCAAATTCAGGGACCTTACTAAATTATTTCTACTGGACTCATATTGGACACATTCCATCAATAAATGTTGTAGGTCTTCGACAACTCCACATTCGTCACAATTGGGTGAAGCGATTTTCTTCATCATGAAAGCAAATTTTTTGCATAGACGGTGTTCATTACTTGACTCAAAGATTATTTTTTATACCAATTTTTGAGTTAATCAAGCCACGCACTAAAATCCTCCCCTATAAAATTTATACCCCTTTTCACCCCGTTAGGGGTAGATTTTTGAAAAACCCTTATATATATTAGTCTTTATTTTTATCTTAAGTATAAATAGTGAGTTTGAAGTTAATCGGACCGCGCGTTAGTATTCTTCCATACAAATGTTGACAACCCCCAATCCTCCTTTAGGGGGTAGTTTAAAAAAATCCAAACTCCATTATTCACTTAGATAAGTATTCGTGCCAAGTTTCAAGTTTATTAACTCTAGGAATAAGATTTTTCATACAATCAAAATCACCCCTTTTCACCTCCTTAAAGGTTGAATTTCCTAAAAACCCTTCTTAGTGCTCCCCTACATTATAAAAGGAAGCCGTGTGCAAAATTTCACATTCCTAGTCCCAGTAGTTTCGGCTGTCCGTTGATATATCACCCAGTCAGTAAGTCAGTCAGTTTACCATTTTATATAAATAGATTTTTTAATGTATGTTCGTGCATAACTCCGTCATTTATAGACCGATTTGGAAAATTATTTTTTTGTTAAAAAGAAGTTTATTTCGAAATGGTCCCATTTAAATGTCGTAAAGATCTGATGATGAGTTTCGGAGACAGACAAGGGAACTCTCCAATAAATGCCAGCAAATCAACCGCGATTGCTGCTATCGCATAAGTATGCATTGTTTAAGCAATCACACAACATAACATCACGCCTGCTGTGTAGGTACCCTCTAAAGGGGTAGGCAGATGTGTTCAGTATACCGCGGTATTTCACCCTCATTTCTGTCAAAGTTGGTATACCTCTAATCTAAAAATTATCTCATTTTTTTATGGATGAGGTATGCTTCAGGTTCAGGGGTGGTCCCATATAAATTTTATGAACTTGCTTGCGTAGTTTTTGAATTAGTTTCAATAATAAGAACTTTTTCCACTGAGTTTTATGGATGTTGTTTTAATAGCTTCCTGTCATTTATATTTACATAGCAAGTAGTGTTATATGAATTTGTGTGGGGTAGGTACAACTAAAAAGTGAAAATTAAAAACTTTTTACAAAAAAAAAACAACCCATTTCCAAAAAAAAAAAACACTTCCAAGTAAAAAATTACTTTAATTTCGGAAGTCGGTGTCAAAAAACGAAAATGCGGAACCAACGACACCAACTTCCGAAATTAAAGTTATTTTTCACAACTTTCTAGTGTCTTTTTTTGGTATTCGGTTGTTTTTTTTTTCGTAAAAAAGTTTTTTATACTAAGTTATTGACATCTACCTATTATTATCTAGTAGGTACGCATGTTATACACCTATGATATAGTCACAAGAGACGTTATACCGGGTAATGGAAAGAGCCTATTCCATTTATCGGGAGTGCGGATATTCAATTTTAGTATTCTTTATTTCGTTTTTTAATCCAAATGTTTATGAACGCCTTCTCATTTACAATTTACCTACATTTAAGCTTATCAGTAATAGATTTTTTTGTGAACTTGCACACTGAACTAAGTGGGCCTTTAAGCGCGTTTAATTGGCACTCTTCCGTATAATATCCTTGGGATGTTTGCTAGACCCTGTCCTTGTATGCATGCAGAAGGTCAATTTTATTGTAAAATGATTATGTAATCGAATACAGAGGACTTAAACATAAGTGGCGAAATGGGTGAACTATTTTATAAGTACACCTTTGTCATGTCATGTTTGTTTATCGTCATCATCTCAGTCGAAAGGCTCATCCTACTTCAATAAGGGTTTCTTCTTTCCCGGCTGTCATTCGTAGATCTTTGACAGTCGTTACGGGTAGTCAGAAGCCCGAAAGTCTAATAACGAGTCTTACCGACGGGTGTCGTGGGTTGTGGAGGTCAGACAGCCAATCAAAAATGCTGTTATTCAGCTGCAATCGGTTTGACTAGAAGTGACCCCAACATAGTTAGAAAAAGACAGATCATAATGACTCTCTTTCATTTTTTTCATACTTTATTTTACTTTAGTTACTTTATTGGGACTTGACCTTTTGCCCATCGATGAATGATACAGGCTACAATAGAAAAGGATTCATTGTTATAAAATAAATAAAATAATAATAAATATATAGTTATGATGCAACCTAAACAAACAATTTCAAACGGATTTGTAGGTATAATAAAAAAGCGTTTTAATTTCTTAACCGTAGAATTTATACATTTCACTTCTTAACATAATTTTTAATAAAACAACGTGCACCATGCTTGCTAGCTTTCGCAACGAACAGAAAAAAAGAGAAGTTTTATTCCATATAGATCAGGGGGCCTAAAACAGCCACTTTGGCAGAATCATAAAAGGATAACATTATGAATCATAATATGGCGAAGACAGTCCGTGTTTTTCTATTTTCAATCGCACTACGTAAGTATAATCAAAGAGATTGGGATTGGATTGATTGGTATTTTAGCAGAGACAAAAAAAATAACTGAAAAATCCTTCACCAATGCGGGATTTGATACGATTAACTTAACAGTTAAAACTTTTATGATTCTGCCAAACTAGCCTTTTTAGGCCCCCAGAATACAGAACTGATATTTAGGTAAAAAATACCAGAAATTATGTAACAGTTAATTTTTGACTTCTTTTAAACAAATAACGAACTTATCACGTCATGCGATTTCTTCCCGGAAACGTTTTTTCTGTTGAACCCACAATGTAATTAACGTACAACTGTTCATCAGAGACCGGTCTGGAGTGTAATTTGGAGGTAGTTTTCTTAAAAACAGTCGGTGTGCCGCTCGGGAGCTATTTTTTGTAGATGGCTTCCAACTAAGGTGTTTTTGAATGGCTGACCGCTGCTGCATGTCAAAACCTGAAGCGAATTTTTACATATAACGAACCCATGTAGGTACCTTAATAGGCAAAGGGTATTTAATTATTTTTTTTGATATTTCTGTATTGTATTAGGAATTCAGTAACATATTTCGAGAAAAACTTACTAATCTTTATTATGCACGAGTTTCTGTGTCAATGAAACAATTTTTCATTCTTAATAATAGAACTTGCGCTTTGCTTTTTAATGGTTATTAATTATCATATTTAAAAAAAAAGTCTGTATTACCCAAAAAGTACTTTCTACAGACAATATTTTCTGAACTCAAAAAGATACCACATCAGGCAATCAAATATTGTGAGTTTGAAATAATTGTTGTAGAATATTTATTGAACATTTTTGTCATTTCCTTAAAACTACAACGCACGGTTATTTTGATGCGTGGTCAAAATCGTAACTCACGCTTCCATCTTGTTATGCAATATTCAATGACAGTGACCGTTATGATTCCATAGCAAAAAAGGGTTGCTACCAGTCATGTATAGCTCCGTCTGTCTCTTACACGGGAATCATGATGGCATTTAACCGTCATAATACAGCATCAGGCGCCAAAAGATCCTTGTAGCACTTCTATGGTCCTATTTGTTCTACAGTTGACATCGCCCCGTCAACTGGTCGCTCCCGCTCCCGCTCGTGTGGTGCGCCATCGCAACCGGTGCGCGGCCATGAGCCCAGGTGCGAAAGTTGTCCGCTTGTTTGACACTTTGCTGAATTTATTCCGGCGAGTAGGCGAACCGACGTTTAAATTGCTGGCGGTGATATAGGGCGCGTCTCACTGCGGCGCCCGACGACTGCCCTGGACCGGTCATTACGTACTGTATAGCTTTTATTAGTGGAGACGGTTCCGGTAGAGGAAAGAAGTGTATTGCAGCGCCACAAGAAAAATGTTTTAGACTGGGTAACTCTAGGCTATTGACATGACTTAAATTAAAATCAAGTTGTACTAACTTTATTTTGAGTTTACAATGCTACAGAATTGCATGAAATAAATAATGGGCAAAAAATATGTTCTTTTTATAATAAAAACCATTTCATTTTAATTAAAAATCTTATCACTTTATTTGATAACTACGTAATGAAAATTTAAATCCAGTTCAAGTAAACAGAATAAATAGGAAATAAATTAAAATTAATTGCATTAATGCGTAGCCTCGTGATACGGTTTTCGTAGAACTGCCGGGTACTTGCGTAACACACATTAAATGGAAATCGATTGTTTTAACGTTGAGCACACGAACTTAGCACATTATTGGTAAAAAATAATTATGTACATTTAAACAAACTATAAAAAACGCTTTTATCACGCACTAAGAATGAGAAAATAATTAATTACTTGTATTCGTTACGACATAATACCCTTGCCAATATTTTAACATCATCATAGAATAAACGCAAACATAGGACATTTTTCTAAACAATCAGGTTAGCTATCATCCACCACGCATTGTTTGAAAATATATATGTTTGCGTTTGCTCTACAATGAAGTTACAGGATTTTGCGTAACATCATTACCTATACGTTAACGTACTACCCAGAACACAGTGCTAACGTACTGACGTTACGCAAAATCCTGATGCGTAGTTTGCATGTGGCGATATAGTTGCTGTTACACCACTCACCTCCAGAGACCGGAGATGGATAGAGGGTTGAGTCCTGTATTTTGCGATGCTTACCAGGGCCAGTTGAGATTCCAGTGAGTCGGAACTGGGTACCGCATAGCTCACGGTGAGTAGGAACTATTTGCGGTGATGTCCTAGTGAGTCAGGTGGTGCTGTGTTACGCTCCCGTGCGTTGGATGTGATACAACGCCGTGTTAAGGCTGAATGCTGCCGTTGATCAGGAGAGGCTTTGCTTATGAACTGGCCGAAAATGTAGTGTTATGTGCCAAGGTTGATGATAAGGCTGAGGGTGGGGCAGGAATGTGCACTCGCTACATGCTGATGATCAGGATACCCGTTGGAAGCCGTGGGTGCTGGCTGGCTGTATGACTCGCCGCTCGATCGAGAGTTTGAGGAAGCTCTTTTTGACGTTCATGTTCGGGATACCAGTATAGAGGTATGAGGAAAAGCATGTAAAGTTCTCTCACACTCCAAAGTAAAGAGAGGATCCTCCGACCAGACTAGTTTATGTCTGGTGGGCAGCAGCCCAACGATTGATGTCGGGACGTTGTACCTATATGTATATGTATATGCAGTCGCGCGGTAAACTTTGCTTGCGCAATGCAGGATTTTGCGCGTGTTGTGACACTGGCAAACGACAACAAACAAACAAAATTCCGATTTCAGAGTTGAAATTATGAGGTACCTACTAGCTTCCGCCCGCGGCTTCGCCCGCGAGGTACGTCGATAAAAACTATCCTATATCCTTCCCCGGAATGTAATCTATCTCTCTGCCAAATTATCGAAATCCGTTGAGTGGTTTAGGCGTGAAAATGTAACATACATACAGACGGACAGACAGGGTTACTTTCGATTTTATAATATTAGTATGGATTCCACTCAGAGCACTGATTTGAACCGCACTTGGACGAACCGTACCTGAGCACTTCCTCTAACCACACTGAAACAAAATTTTGTAACGTGCGGTTAATCTAAAGACAAAATTACTTTGAAGTTAGTGACATAAAATTATAGGGTGACTATTTCAGGTCATGACTAGGTCAGCCGCTCGCGTGTGTGAGCCATGGGACTGTTGCCAACGACAAAGACGCTATAATTTTATGTCAATGCATGTGTTAACAAACAGCAATCTAAAGAAAAATTAATCCGTGCATCGCATTTGTGCTAGAACAGGTCGTTGTTCAGCAGAATGCAGTGACTTCGGACGATCAAATCGCCAATAGCGCTGATTTATTTTGTAATAAGACGCATTTTGTTTTTGACCGACGCAGGCACATACTGGCTGTATATCCCGAACAGGTAGGCTTAGATATGTATATAATTTATAGGTGGCCCGGCTTTTGAAATTGCCAATAACCCAATAACACTTGCCCGAACCGGCAAAAGAACCCAGTACCACTCTACAGTAGCGTTTACAATCACTAGAACAACAGGGCAGTCACACGCGACACACTATCACACATAATTTTCTTATAGGTATTTGGAATAGAAGTAAACAACTTATAGAACCGCCTTATTCCCCGCTATTGTACGAACAAAGATACATCGTAGATGTGTACATGCTTTAAACAACGCCTGTAAGGAGTTGAGTCTCTGTGTGATAGGTACATCTTCTGTGTTTCAAGTGCGCAGCGGATCGCGTTCTTCGTTCGTACCGGCGCGCGGAGAGGCGAGGCGGAGACGCAGCGAGGCAGCGTCTAGACGCCTGCGTTATTAGGTTTACGCCCTGTTGCGCCACGTCACTCATTGTTACATGTCTTCTATCACACTATATTTTTGGAGAGTATTTAAATTATGTTCTACAATAAAAAAAAATGAAAACGTGATATATTATATTATTGACAATAGTTATCTATCTATATCCATGCTTTCATTAGGCAAATAATAAAGCTTCCGAAAAACAAATCAACTTCCAAAAATCTGTGGCTGAATGTAATACCATAGAAAAAACAGACAAGAAAGTCAACTCGAGCCTCGAGCGAGCGATAATAGCCTAAATACGTAGGGCTGTCACTTGTAGTTTATTCAATCGTCAAAAATGCATAGTCAATCTCTATACAAAACAATTTTCCCCTGTTAAGTAAGCATCGGGGATCTTTAATACAAAGTTTTTTGAAGTGAAAACTTCTTTAGCGGCGCTGTGTACTTTTTTTGGAATGGGTAAAAACTTCTAAACTCGCGTCAGGTCACGTGACCCTGATCGAAAATTCGTAAGACGTAAAACGTAAGACGCGCGTTGTTGAGGACAGCGCCATCTATGCACATCGGGAAGAACTACGAGGGCCTCGCGTACTAACTACGTAGTTCATCCAACAACGACGAGATGGCGCTGAACCACGGATATATAACTGACGACGAGCTCCATGCGAGCGGCTTGCTTCTCTTACCACTGCCGCGACCAACACCACGAACTGAAGTCTATCCTGTGTGCTTATTTGTAAATCTGAATAAATTCCTTTCACGAAAAGAATAAACCAGTCACTTTGGTCATCATACCTGATTTGCAAAAAACCCTATAAAATAAGGAACACACCTTAACACGCGTGTTTTGTTTATAAGACGATTCACAAAATACACTCGTAATTGTTCAAGTTTTCACTTCTGTCGGCACTACCGGAGTGCCAGTTTTTTTAATTACTTTTCTACATAGACCAGGAGCAGACCACATTTTTTTCATTACCTACGTCATGTTATCTGTTTAGTTATTTGAAATTTACGATCGTAATATGATTGATTAAACCGTGGTTTTACTGAATCATGTATTTATTAAAAAATAAAATGATTATGAAATTGTATTTTCTACACTATAAAGTATTTTTTACTTTTTTATTTACCATGAAAATTATATTTGTTAAATTCGGCAATTGAATATATTTTTACAATAACCTCAAATAATAAGCATTAATTAAAGTAGTAATTAAAATTATCTAGCGTTAAGAGTCTCATCTCAAACCGTGGGTTCGATTCCTACCTTTATTCGATTTTTTCATTTTATCGCGGACGGTATTCGGCGTAGCCACGACTGGCGCACATTTAGCAGCGATAAATTTAGTCAGTGTGTGTTCGGTGCGTATGTATGAAGATATCCTACTTATTAATATTTACTCTGGTAATACTTACTAACTAAACTGTGTTAAAATGAATTATCGAAAAATTAAGACAAAATTAACCGAAAAAATGTTATATCTAACAAACTTATCAACTTATTCACATATATTATATTACAAGTCTACGAAAAATAATCTGTACTTAATAAACTAAAGGAGAATGCCGTGGGACCGTGACCGTACCAACTTGCGAGGGAGCGTGCGTGTCACAACCAAATGTAGTTCATAAAATTACTCCTAATTCTTTTAAATTAGATTTACGTTTTTGTTATGAAAAAGATTCCCGGATTTCAGACACAAAAAAAAAATATTTACTTTTGTCCATGTTTTGACATAAGAATGTCACTGCCATTGCACTTCATTTCCGAATGTTTACTTTGCTACTACGTAAAAAATATAGGTACCTGCCAACAAACATCTAAATTAAGAAGATAATTTGTAAGACTTACCAACACCAATGGCACAGCCAATGGGCATTGTTCATATTTTTTTAAATGTTGTAATTGAAAAACTATTTGGAGGAATAGCGTTACAGATCATTACTGACTAATTAATTTTGAAAAATATTTATATGTTATTGATATTTTTGATAAAATACGATTGACCTTCTTTGCCCTTCAAATTACGTACGACTTTGGCCGTACAGTTTTGTATCTTTGCCTCAGAAAATAAAAAGTAAGCGGCAAGTATTGTCTACAATCTGTCAAATGTCAAATTATTGTAAATATGTCAAAAATATAAACATTTCTTGTTTATATCTCATTATTACATTACATACATTATTTCAACACTCGACAATATTTAATATAGGTACTGGAAGAGTTATGGAATACAGGAAGTGCTTTGTTCCAACTTGCAGCAATAATAGTAATAATGTCGCCGCGTGCGTTATTATTCTATTTCTAAGTCGCCGCGTCGATTGTTCTAGTGACGATAGAGAGTAGTATATTCCTTGGAGGACACTTACACATAAAAAAACCATTTGTAAATAAATACGCTAAGCTAGGATTCGATTATTTAAGACGTCTATTCGGCCTATTGACACTTTGACAGAATAGATGTGACATTGTTGACGTTGTGTTCACAGATTAAAATTTTTAATTATGTACTAGTAAGGCAACGGCACTTAATCTTTATGCCACTGGATGACGTCACCTACCTTAAAAACTTAAAATAATTAAATATTTTTTATTAAAATAACTATTGAGCCAATCATCAAAATATTCAAATTAGTTTCTCAAAATGCTCTAAATTTGCAAAAAATAAAATAAAATATAATGGTTAGTGATACGTCAATAAAAGGCGGTGGTTAGCAACGAACTGTTTATTCGGGTCCACTACCCGACACTGTATAAACTATTATAATATAAACATACTTCGGTCGTCACATATCTCCTCACTAAGCTTACAAGACCGTTATTTGAAACTAATAATACACACATGATACACAGTATAAGTATGGATAGGTTATATGTAAACTAAACTAACGTAAACTAAGTTAAACTAATTAAATGTAATCTAATCTAACTTATTAGAACGTTTAGCTCGATTGAAGGCACGCAGTGCTCGAGCCGATACACCAGGCGGTGTCGGTTCTGGTATAGGCGACCGCTTTTCTGGATCAGCCTTTGGCGATAGGGTTGTTGACGGTGCATCCGCCACCTCACTGTCACCGCCCAATGCATCCTCATACCGATCATCGTCGGCTCCCTTATTGACCGAACGTCCTAAGTTAGTACTGTGTCTTTCTTCGTCCACAGCTAACCCTACCCCGCTCATTCGAGATAGAGAGTACCTATTTTTATTGTTATTTACTGGGATTATTTGGTCGGCATGACGCCGCCATTCTACTTCGTCCCCCACCTTGATTCTATATGATACGGGACCAGTCTTTTTAACTACTGTAGCTTCGGTCCATTTATCCCCCCTTGCTGTATAGTCGCGAGCTAATACCGAGTCCCCTACGTCAAAATGTCTATCGGTGCCGGAGACGCGTGCAACTTGGCGCTCCTGCTTGGCGCGTACAGTGGCCGCTACGTCCGGCCGCAGTGCGTCCAGTCGGCTCCGCAGTCGCCGCCCTTGCAGTGCCACTGCGGGTGATACCCCGGTCGTCGCGTGCTCACAGTTTCGATATTGTAACAAGAATCTACAAAGAGCCGCGTTTACATCTTCATTTTCATACAACGCTCTTTTGATCACCTTTTTTATTGTTTTAACAGCGTTTTCCGCCGCGCCATTTCCCTGCGGCCTATAGGGAGCCGACGTTGTATTCGTTATATGATTATTTGCACAATAAATTTTAAATTCTTGAGACGCAAATGGTGGTCCGTTATCGGTCACGAGCTGCGACGGTAAACCAAAACGCGCGAAAATACTTCTCAAAACCTTAATTGTTGAAGCTGCATTTGTACCTTTCATTGGTAACGCCTCAATCCACTTTGAGTGAGCGTCTACAATAACTAAATATCGAACGCCTCCACAATCTGCGAAGTCGGCATGTACGCGCTGCCACGGGTGCAGCGGAAATTCCCAAGGGTGTAACTGTGCGTGTGGCGGTGCGTCTCGAACTATCCGGCACGCGGCGCATGATTTACATAATTCTTCTATATCTTTATCTAAATTGGCCCAATAAATATAGTTACGTGATAAACTTTTCATTTTATGTATACCTAAGTGACCTTCGTGCACTTCCTCCAAGATTTTCTTTTGTAAGGCATGAGGCACGACAATTCTGTATTTGAAAATAACACACCCTTGGTCTACCACGAAATCTTGTCTTCTAGAAAAGTAAGCTTTTTCCGCATCGCAGCTCGGGGCCGACGGCCAGCCAAAAAGTACATACCCTTTAATCTTACTTAGTAACGTATCGCGTTCTGTCTCTTTTGCAATATCCTTATAGCAAATAGGCAGTGCCGCTTCAACTAGATTTAAATAATCCACGGTTCCTGGATCCGTTAAGCGACCCTCCTGAGGTAACGGTAGTCGTGACAAAGCATCAGCCGGACCATTGTCCGCCGATCGTACGAATCCTATACGGAAATCATATGCGGCCAAACGCGCCGCCCACCTTTGCAAACGACTGGCAGCCGTTTGCGGAATTCCTCCCTTTTCCCCAAAAATATATGTCAGCGGCTGATGATCAGTGCGCAGTATGAATTTTCTACCATATAAGTATTGATGGTGTTTTGTGACACCGAACAAAATAGCCAGTGCCTCTTTGTCCAATTGACTGTAGTTGCGCTCGGGCGCATTAAGTGTTCGCGAGACGCAGCTGACGGGCCGCTCGCTTCCGTTCTCGTAACGGTGCGCCAGCACTGCGCCCAGTCCGTACGCACTACTGTCCACCGACAATACAAGTTCGCGCCCCTCCTCATAGTGTGCCAGTACTCGTTCACTCAAGAGGGTTCGCTTTGCCTTCAAAAAAGACTTTTCACACTTCGAATCCCAATTCCAGCGGACCTCTTTTTTTAACAAATTATGCATCGGTTGTAGTAAAGTACTCAGATTCTGAATGAATCGTCCATAATAATTGAGCATTCCAAGAAAACTTTTAAGTTGAGATACGTTTTCAGGTCTCGGTGCGCTGGTAATGGCCTCTAGTTTCTCAGGATCCGGCCGCAACCCATCTTTATTAATAATGAAGCCCAAATATTTTACACTGTCCTGTATAAATTTACATTTACTTAGCTTGACCGTAAGTCCCATATTACGTAATCGTTCGAGTACAGCTCGCAGATTCTTTATATGTTCTGCTTTATTTGAGCCTGTCACACATATATCATCTAAAAACACGACGCAACCGGGCACCCCGCGCAGGGTTTCCTCCATGATCTTTTGGAATTTCTCAGGGATACAAGATAAACCGTACGGTGTGCGTTTGTAAACATAGGTACCCATGTGCGTTGTAATCGCTGTATATGGTTGGGAATCATCGGATAAAAAACATTGTTCATACGCATGTCTTAAATCGATTTTTGTAAATTTCTCCCCACCGCTAAGATTTGTAAATAATTCTTCAATTCGCGGTAAGGGATAATTTTTATGCGAAAACATCTGTTTGTACATTTCTTCACTTATAGCCGAGATATGGCTACCCGTGTCCACTTCACATTTAATGTTAATGTTGTCCATCGTTAATTTAATAAAATATGGTTTGTTACCTCGAGCTGCGACGTCGATGTTAAACATACCGTCCTCGGACTCATCTTCGCATACGTAGTTTTGCCTACTACCTTCGCTGCGCTCTTGTTTACACATCACTTTTAAATGTCCTTTTTTACCGCACTCATCACAATTATAGTTCCTAAATCGGCATCTATCAGCCGTGTGCGCCTTGCCGCAACGCCAGCAAGATGGTGCGCGCGAGCTCGTAGGCTCCGCGCCTCCGCTGCCTGGTCCTGCGCCTTCACTGCTTGCCGCTGCGCCTCCGCCCGCGGCGCGTGGCTGGCGCCCGCGCTGGCCGGCTCGTCCGCCGCCGCCGCGTGCGTAATGCAGGCCTTCGCCCGCCGCGCCGCCTGCCACTGCCGTTGAGTCCGCCGCTGTCCCCGCTACGGTGGTGCTGCCGCTCACCTCAGCATGTTTCTCTGCTGCTTCTAGAGCCAAGGCTAGCTCCACTGCTTCTTTGTACTGGATTTTCTTTTCCGCAAAGATCCTGGATCGCATCACGTCATTTGTTAAACCTGACACGAACTGGTCTCGCAAGTTTTCTTCTAGGGTTGCACATGAAGTGCATTTGCCGAAATTGCACGTCGTCGCAAGATGTTTTAATGCTTGCAAATACTCCGTGAGAGACTCGCCGGCCCGTTGTCTACGCAATCTGAACACGTGGCGCTCCGCGATCTCTGAACGTTGTGGCTCCAAGTGTTCCGTCACCAGTTTTACTAGCTCGTCATAAGTTTTACTCTCTGGATAACTGGGTGCACACAAATCACACATTAATGCATACGTTTCTTCACCGACCACGGTTATCAGCATAGACAATTTCAAGTCATCGTCAATGTCATTTAACTTTATATACTGATTAACGCGACGAACGTAAGCTGGCCACTGGTTGGAATTTACATTGAACGGTTCAATTTTCCCGATCGGCATTTTTGAAAAGTCTATGTACAATATTTTTAACAAAATTAAATGAAAATCACAGATCCCGTACTCGTCGCCAATGATACGTCAATAAAAGGCGGTGGTTAGCAACGAACTGTTTATTCGGGTCCACTACCCGACACTGTATAAACTATTATAATATAAACATACTTCGGTCGTCACAGGACAATCCCCATTTACTATTTACTTATAATAGGTATTATATTAGGTATACCTAATATTATAAGTAAATAGTAAATGCACTAAAATATATTTTAGTGTGTCAAAAATCTTTAGGTCACGCGTTAGGTCATATTAATTTAAATTATTATTTTGGAAAACATTTTAAGCATTTAAAGAAAAGAGGACATTAAAAAAAGAAACCGTTTTTATTGTGACGTATTGCTTTTTTGTTCTATTGCGCTGTCACAGGCGAGGTTGTATTCAATATTGGTTTCATCTGAACTATTGAAATATAATTAAAATCCTTATTAACGAAAACGTTCAGGTGCTTTTCCATAACGTAATCTTTGTGTGATAATCTTTAGCTATGAATCATCATTCATCGTCAACGTTCATTCGTAATTTTATCGAATGTAACCTCAAAATATTAAGTAGGTAAATGGCAAATAAATACGAATTGCGGGAACCCATGTAAAAATAGTTAGCAACATAGGAAGGGCATTAAATTAGCCTCCAAATACAATAGACTTTTTGCCTTTGGTACAGGGCTCCCCATATTTGACGGCATTCTCCATTCCAAAAAAATAAATAAAAAAACAAAGTTTCCGAAAACATAATATTATTATGTTCTGCTATAATAATTGTTTTCTTAAGCACTATAGAAACCAGCCTAATTTCTACTATTGGTTATAGAATAACTTTTTTAACTCTCAATTTTAATGTAACTACCTTATAAATACATATTACCTTACAAATACTTTTACCTGGTAGGTATATAAGTGTAGCGGTATCTACAACGCCACATACAAACAACGCGTCATACTGACGTCACGCAAATCCTGCATCGCACAAGCAGAGTTTACCGCGCAACTAGCATAGATACAACGGCCCGATATGAATCAATGGGCAGTTGCCCGCCAGACACAACACCCGTCTGGTCGGAGGATCCTCCCTTTTCTATGGAGGATGAGTGAACTTTACACCCTGTTCCTCATACCTCTATATAAGTATGTACTTCGGGTGACATGGTTGCGTTCGGGTGCAGAGCGATAGGCGACGTAGGATGCAAATGCAAGAGCGAGCGAAGGGCACCCCGAGGGTAGCCAGTTGCCCCCTAACCCGGTTAGGTTTGGTTAGGTTACTGTATACCCTTTACACAGAAATAGGAGCCCCGCGAAGCGTGACTCCGTCGACATAGGATGCCAGAGCGAGCGAGTGAGAATACAAGTACCTTTACCTAGGTATATATTAATTGATTAAAGTGGCAGTAAGTAGGTGTAAGTAATGAATGATATTGATTACAAGAGCACAATCATTTTAATATTTCTTGGGAGTATTATGGAATCACTTAGAAAAGTATTTTTATATTGTCACAATAGTTTAACAAGCGCCACAGTTTATAAAATGTGTAAGGTTCTAAAATTATAATAGGTGAGTTACGATTAAAATGACTAACTGTAGTTTTCGGTAAAACGCAATTTAAGCTGGTGGACAAATATTACGTCAGCAAACTCTGTATTGATTTTTCGGAATTTTCAGTATTTTATTCGGTCGTTTCTTTATTTGTATTCGCATATAAGTTGTCGATAAATTAGTAGGTATATAGAGCATTAAATTGCACATTTTGAGTATGCTCATATTTTAATTTCTTTCGGAGCTTTTACTACTATCCTTTTCATTATACTAACCTACGTAATTAGGGTTTTAATGAAAAATAGAAAAAACCATCTCCTGAATTTACTGGTTTATCTATGCAATGCGCATACAAAACAATGTTCATTACTTTCTTCTTTCTTTCTTTTTCTTTTTTTTTTCATTTGTTACTTTCTATGAACGTAACTATGTAGAAAGGTTTTCTATTAACAATTTTACTAACCCGTTCTGCCCGTCCAATTGCATTTTTCTTATAATAATCAGTATTGTTTCCATATCTGAAGAAATGAGTTTTTGCAGCCGTAAGTTAGGTAGGCCAGAAGTGCACAAGCACGCGGGCGCAACAACGGCTTCACATGCGGCCTGAGTACTTGCGGAAGCGGGTAACTCAAATGTGAGGTTATTTGCTATATTTATTGATTTTAAAGGTCAGCATACAGCTTGCTGCATTTAGTGCCTGCACAAGAAACTCCCGGCATATCCTAGTACTGTACGAGCATTATTATTCAATGTCCAAGGATAAGCTAATATACAGGAGCTACAAAAGACTCGAAGACACAATAGAGATTTGAAAATATCACCGTTTTGTGTCGCTGTTCTTTGTTCACGTGTACCGGTGTCCGTCGGCATGCTCCCCAGGGGCGCACTGAACTCAGTTAAGATTGTTTAGATTAATCCGCTCGGACTGATGGCGCGCGCCGCGACCGCACCACACGATTATACCATATTATGCGCTGCAGCCCGCACGTTCACAAGCCCTGACTCGCACTGTGACAGGTGAGAAGGATTTGAGTTGTTCTCGTATAACTTACAGTTAGGAAACTGTTCGGAAACTGATACTTAGGTACATGTATGTTACATGGGGATAATATGTAGCTTTGAAGATTTCGAACTTTTAGATACTGGAGCATTTAAAAGCTGCACAAATACAAAGTTCACTAATATAATATCTATTGTTTCAAAAGGATAAAATGAAAATTGAGTCATCAAAACTGCAATTAAGTTGAAAATAAACACCTGAAAATCATTGGAACTACGTAACTGGCCACAATTAATATTAATGGGTGTGACCATAATCGTGTTATCGTACAACATGACTTATTTGCCGAGACCGCAGCGCGCGCCATTTATCGCCAGTGACACAGACATTACGCTATCTCGATAGTGCCGCAATCGGGCGCTTCGTGTGCCGCTGATACTGATATAAATTACCAATATTATGTAATAATAATAATATGTGTGTAATATTATGTATGTTTTGGACTAAACTGACGTTCCATGCTCAGAAAACGAAAGACGAAATTATGATGACATAATAATTTCAGTTTCATAACTAATAGAAAGAAAGAAAGAAAATAAGTTTATGAGACCCAGGTTAAGTAAGGCACACAATATTTACACAAAACGCAACAAAAAAAAACTTTAAATAGTATTGTGTGCCTCACGGCTGCGCCAAATAGGCCCAATCACTCATAGAAGAATTGTTTGCGGAAATCTATACTAATAATAAGCTGAAGAGTTTGATTGTTTGTTTGAACGCGCCAATCTCTGGAACTACCCGTCCGATTTGAAAAACTAATTTTGAATTTAATAGCCCAATTCTTGAGGAAGGCTACTTAACATTACGCTAGGACCCTTAGGTACCGTGCAACAAGAAAGAACGCTAAGCGAAAACGAAGTACTAGCGCAGGCAGGCGATGCGATGCGATGCGATGCGATGCGATGCGATGCGACGGGGCGGGGCGGGGGATCTAGACATTTCATGCGGACAAAATCGCGGGCAGAAACTAGTAATACTGGGCCAGTATTTATTAGATTCTAACAAATTTAAGCAGATGATAACTATTCAAAATACTGCTGCTTTGCACGTAATGCTGTCTCGAGTCAATTAGAATGTGTCTGGTACTATCCTCCTCGCGGTGATAAACCCGGCTCGTGGCTCGTTAGTAGATGGCACCTCTGAGTGGACGGAGAGAGGCCTAGTTCCTCGCACTAACACCAAATACAACATAAAATACAATCATGTTATCGAGAAGTTCTGTAAGTATCAGCCTGTTGGACGAGTGGTCGCAACAGTGATTACCGTGATGACCAACGGTGATGACTTAAAAGACAACTGGCGAAATGTTAGTGTTCTCCACCTCTGCGCCCCCCTTCGGGGAGTACATCATGTTTGTATGTATGTTGTTGTTTCACATCAATACAATCTGTGATACTAATCCTTAACTTACTACCTTCAATGACGCCAACTCAACTGGCGTACAAAAGCTTACATCACGAAATAACATAAAAGATGTCATAGTAACGACGGTTGACACACAAACCAGACGGGTGGGATCACGACACGACACGACACGTGATGCGATATAAAGTGCACACAGCGATCTGCAACACAATGTACAGGGCGCAGTGACTGCTGATGACAGAGTTAGGTGCTACTTTCTTTGTGTGGATGTGTCGCTGTGTTTAATTGTGTACAGTAACGTACATAAACCAGTAAAACGCCTGATCAGGCAAAAGCGATGCAACGAACAAACATTTCTTTACCTATTAGGGTTTGTTCATGGTTCGGGTGACTGTACGTTTTAGATTTATATTTTTAAGCGCAGCCACGTTATGCCTACGACTTCAAAAGGATAACATTAGTTACTATAAATGTTATGATCGATGACTATCACTAACGATGTATGAAAATCATAACGATACAAAGACTCCAGTTCCAAGTTATAACAAATGTGTAAAGTGAGACAAGTTTTTCAGTAATGGTGTTAAATATTATTTCAGCCTGTCGGGGATTTCAGCACTTTATAAATTCAGGAAAAACGCGGCGAAATATTCAAGAAGTGCTGAAAGATATATAGCGACCTTTGCTGAAGGTTTCATAGGGTTCACTAACATTCGTTCATATTTCGACCTCGCCACCACACGCTAGAGTTACCGAACTATAATAGTTTAGTATCAGCTGGAAAGATAAATGAGCACTGATATGAGTAGTATTCTATTATAAATGTAAATTATCTGATAATTATGAAGGAAAATAGATAATAGGTCATTGACATATATATCTTCTTCTAAAAGCAACGCACAACAGTTAAAAACCTCACACTGCTAAACCAAACCGTTCAAACTTCATCATCATCTTAATTCAGCCGCTCCATGCATGCTAGACACAGGCCTCCTCCAAGCATCGCCACAATGCCTGCTTCTAAGCTTCCCGCGGATTCCCGCACTCTTTACCAGGTCATTTTTGACCACCATATGTGGTCGTCCAAATCAAAAGGGACCTTATGGCGGTAACTAGTTTCCGAGATATTAATAAATTTGTAAAATACCTCAAAAAAATCGTTTTTTTATTAACTGTATTTTTAAAAAGATGATTGTATTTACTACATGTAGATGTGTTCAACTTTTCGAAAAGTCAATTTAAAAAAGTTTCGTATTCATCTAAAGTTTAGTAAAAAAGGAACCTTATCGCGGCAAGACCTAACAAATCGTTTTTCTTGTAATTCAAACCATATATTATATCAACATTTTAATATTGCAAGGTAGGTATAAACTAAACTATTCATTCAGGATGGGAAATCATCAAATGACTCCTCCCGCTCTGGGTGGAGCGGAATAGGGAGTGTCAGACTCTTACTGACTAAAACCCACCCGTGTTCCTTCCTTCGACCTTTGTTCCGGGCCAGCGGTAACCCTTTCGGACAATCCCGCTGACCCGGCAGGCTTCGGCCAATACGGGCCCCTTCGTTTAGTGCTGACATCTCTTTGAGGCGCGCGTGGAACACGTACGCGCCGTCCGGCACGGGCCTGGTCCTGATCGGACGGTGAGCTACCCATTGCTCTCCGCCCGCGCCTAAGGTGGCCGGGAGTAGTCGCGCGGCTCCCGACGCCCGGAGCGTCTCCCGCGGCGGCTGGGACGGGAAGCTCTCTCTCTCAGCCGTCCCGCCGCCTCCTTCGCTAGCATGACTGCTTCGCAGAAGGAGGCGACTGCTCCCCACTCCCTCTAGCCCCGGACCATGGCTTGAACCAGGCCCGGACGCGAGAGGTCGCCGCCATGAGATCGCGCCGGAGGTCTGTCCGCTCCGCCGCAATTTGCTGCGGAAGCGGAGTTTCCCCCCGGCGTAGTGCCTCCGCGCGCCACTCATACAGGCGCGCGAGGACTATCGCCTCCAGATCCCATGGCGGCAGTCCGGCAAGGAGGCTTGCCGCCTCGCCCGAGATCGTGCGGTACCCCCGGATCAGCCTAACGGCTACCACCTTCTGGGGCGCGTTCAAATAATGGGCGGCTCGCCGCCGCAGTGAACGCGCCCACACCGGGGCCCCGTTATAGGGCCATGGACCGCACGACCCCGTAAAGCCTCCGGCAGGAGGCGTTTAGCCCCCTCAGGTTGGGCAGGAGCCGCTTGAAGGCGGCCCCGGCCCGTTCCAGTTTGGGAGCCAAACGTCGGAAATGCTCGACTAAGTTCCACCGGCTGTCGAGGATGAGACCCAGGTATTTCATCGTCGTCTCGACGCCGATGTGAACCCCTCCTACCGTTAGTTGGGATCCCGATGGTGGCGTATTCCGGAACCCATGAAACGACATGGCCTCGGACTTGTGCAATGCCACCTCGAGACCCAACTGCCGGATCCTCTCCACGACTATCGCAACCCCGCGTGTCATCGCGTCGGCCGCCGCCTGATGCGACCTCCCCTGCGCCAGGACTAGCGTGTCGTCAGCGTAGCGTATAGCTGCCATTAGATAGTGTCGCACGCCGCCGCATGCGGCATTCTTTGTATATGCGTCTTAGGTCTAAGGTCCCACTATTGTAGTCCATATTTTGTTTAGGTACTTTTAATAGAGGTAAACAATCTTGTTAGGTATGTTTTTTATCATAAAATATATTTTTAAAATAGGCTAAGGCTAATAGCAAAAGTAATTCATTATAACATCTGTTATTTCATTTTGTTTTATCTTGTAATGGCTATAAATTATTTCATAAATATATTTTTCGACAAAAACGTATCAAGATTGTTTACCTTTATTAAAATACTTAAATTAATTAACTATACTAAGAGATAAGTGTCAGCAGACTGCAACGGACCGCCTTAAGGGCCCTTTTTTACGTATATACTTGTTACGAATTTTCATACCTTGTGATAATAAAAAAAAATTTGTTAAATAAGTAACATTTTCATACCTTGTGATAATAAAAAAAGAAAATTTAAGTTATCTTGAATGTTGCACTAAAATATTGATTATGCATGCTAAAAATAAAAAATATTGTTTAGTGCCCACCATTAGGGCCCTTTTTTAATTTGTTTGAAGAAATTGTTCAGTTCTCTATGTAACTTTACAAGATCATAACTAACAGTTATCATTGATCTCTTAGCTTTATTAGCATCTAAACCAATTATGTATAACCTATTTAGTGATTAAGTGTTGATTTTGTTACTGTCAGATCTCAAAGTTTATAAAAAATAAGAATTCTTGCTAGTAAATAAAAACTAATTTTTTTTTAATTATGTGTTGTTTTTATTTACATCTAAGGCCTTTCGCAAATCTATGTAATTAGTAGCAATATAGAAACGATAAAAGTTTAGTGAGAAACAGGCGGTTTACTTATTTTTAATACTATTATCGATACTTTGCATCTCATTGATAATGCATTATGTTGGCGGGTCTAGTTCCCACAACAAACAAGTTTATGCAAGGATTGTCAGAATTTCCATTAGTAATAATCATAGTCAATCAAAGTATACCATCAGTTACATAACTTCACACTAAAACATAACTTTTTTGTACGGCATACTTAAATTGCGATTTTCTCGAAACTTACAATTTCGATCAGTGAACTTCAAAAATTCGTAAAAAAATAACGGCAGTGGTTAGAAGGTTGGTTCTTGGGTCTATAGTTCGGTACATTTATGTAGTTTTCAGCTCTGTAGATAACTCATTTCCGCCATAAGGTCCCTTTTGATTTGGACGACCACATATTGCTAAAATGAAGCCATTTCAAAATAAACTGGAGTGAGCTTTTAAATAATTACAACATTTACAATGTCGAAACACCAGGCTTTCTTTACAAAAACGCTTAAAGGCCGAAAAAAACAAGGAAGATAGAGGCAAAGATTTACCTGTACAATTAGTCAAATGATGCCGGGAGGTGGCCAGCAAACAAATTAAGAAGTGGGTGAGCCTGCGAGCGCCGTTTAAAATGGTTATATTTATCGCGGGAGTCATGCCGCTCACGTACACACAACACAAGTCGGAGTTGCGGTCAATGGATCGCACTAGGCTGGCTGCATGCTGCAGTTGGTGAATATTTCTGTTAATAACTTCAACTAGATATGCTTCATCGTTTGTAACAAAAATTGACTTTGGATTGGCAATGCACATCTCGGCTGCATATCCAAAGTCACTATACTAATCCCACCACACAAAATAAAAAAATACTACCTAATTACATACATCTCCAAGCACAAAGGAAATGAAAAGGGTCTCAACATTAACATTTATAAAACCAAGAATAGTGACACTAACATAGTTACTCTCTGCCACTGATTCCGAGGATTGAGCTTGAGGCTATTCTTTGGTATAGTTCGGCGAGTCGTTGAGCTCCTTAAGTTTTGAGTTGAGCTTCACGATTATTGACAAATGAGTGCACTGACTGGACAGCCCCACTCAAGTCTGTTTGGTTATTTCCTCAAAAGACCATCTCAGACCTTCATAGTCCTCATAAGGCCTGATCAAGATTATGTCTGTACTTTAAAAGAGACTGTGACGCTTAAGTTTGTTTTGGCCTTTCTTCTCAGAGTAGTCGGTTAGAACACACCGAACTCAATTATAGTTTTAAATACATAATTTTATTTTGATGTGTATAAGTGTTATTTTTGAACAAATTTACAGAAACACGTTTCATTGAACATTATTACACGCGTTTGTTCCCGAACGGTAGGCAGGGTGTACCACCTGCTACATTTTGACCGTTACGTTCCCATTCGCGGGGCCAGACTTACGACTAAAAGACTAAAAAGGTGGGTAAGACAGCAAGTAAAAACCAGTCAATAGCTAAATTTAACGCAATTACAATATTACACATTAAAAAAATACAACGAAAATCCGCAGCGTTTTCCCCAGCGAGTGCGCGGCACGCCCCCCGTGGAAAGTGCCACAACAGTACAGACGGCCGCTTCCATACTTTTGCTGGAGATTACCTCTTGGGCCGTGACAGCATTATTCGGGCAGACCTGGCCGGGCCTGGCCCGCCTCTAGAGTATCTCACAAAAGTATGTATTTCTGGGCTATTGTCTCTCAAACGACTAGTTTATTTTGATAGTCTTTTGTATTCGTTTTGTATTGTTAATTATTATCATATTTGTATTATGCATCGACTGCGGTGAGCCTACATAACTGAAACGCTAGTATTATGATTATATGTTTTCTTAGGGCTTACAGCCTAAGTCTGCGCAATAACGGTTGAAATCACTTTAGATACACCTCAGCCTCCTTGGGAAAATAATGTCAATTTTTAAAAGAAGTTGGTCAATCATCGAAACCCGTCATCGTTCCGATAAAATATGAAGAACAATATAAAACTTCTTCTCAAAGTGTACCTGCCTCATAAAACTTGTTTCTGTATATTACGGAAACTTCTCCCGGCACGTCCGGAGGTATGAAGTCAAAACTTTACCCAAAAACTTCTCGAATACGTGTCTTATAACATAAACAGTTCATTTATTATACAAAACACAGCGTTTAAATTAAAATTATACAAATAATGTCGTCAGGTGCAACATTAGGGAATCTGGGAACGACTCATCCGGCATGCCGGTCACGGCCGCCCGAACACGTGCGCGGACCGCATCCGTGCCGCGCCCGACCCGTGCCGAGTCGCGCCGAGCGTTGCCGAGCGGCCCCGAACTGGTAAGCCCGTGACTTTACCAACTTCGTCAGCTAGGAGCAGTTTATTTTTATAGATCGCCGCAAAACTTCTATCCCTGTCAGAAAGGTGAAAAATCAAAGTTTGTATAAAAAGTCGGCGAAAGTATGTAAGATAATGCAAACTGTAAAAGTTTGGTTGTTAGGTTCCCTTCAGACATGCAACGTATTCAAATTAGTTTCTGAAAGTACTTGTAAAGGATCCGTCCGTCTGTTGGTATAGAAATGAAGACTTTATAGAAAAGAAGGTAGGATAGATACGTACCTACAATATTTCTTGTGAGAAACCCAAGTTATCAAAGAAAATTGATAGCAGTTTCCACTAACGGCTTTTTTCAATGAGGCTTAAATGACACCGCTTATATAAAAAAAATATCATGAGGGCAGCATCTGAATTGAAATCCCTCCTCCAACATTTTTTCAAACCCAATACTTATTACCTAATAATTATTTCTTAGTCAATGTCCTCAAGAAAGTCTCCGAATATAATCTATTTATATGCTCAGGCAAGTGATCACGTGGCAAGCTACATATTAGATACAGGACAGAACCGAGACATATCCGAAGTAAACACGACAAGACTGCAAAACGAACCGGAAAAACTATTTTGCGACACCTCGATCACACGGGAGTACCTATCCTCGACGCCCCCAATAACCGCTATATCGAATCATAACACAACGACCAGTCGAACAAGACCCTTCAAAACTAGAAGAAAGCTTCTTAGTTAGTGTTAGAAGAACAGCTCGAGTAAAACTGGTGACTCAAATCTCAACTTTACTCTAGGGAGTGCGCGACCAATGCGATACCGGCGTCGGGAATCTTATCCCACGATTGGATCCCGCGACTGTAATGAGCCCGGGAATAAATACCGCCGGTAATATTCCCGAACAGATTGCTGAAGAAAATTACATTGTGAACGCCTTGAGGACTGGCCGTAAACATGTTTTGGATATTTGTTCGAGCGGCTCCCGGCGGGCGCGGGGGCCTGATTGTGGCGGCGTGTGGGGGCCTGGAGATTGCTATTAATATCATCAACATCTGATCTCATGTTATCTAAAAATACTCCAGTAATCGAACATCAGTCGGAAAGCAATTTCTGAATCACTCGGAACAATTAACTAACACAATAAACAGAGATTTGTATCAATCAAATTAACAAATTGAAAAGGATTTGTTTATTTATGAGGTTTAACTTGAATTCTTGAAAGGACATATCAATAGTAAATTAATTGAGGCGTTGCACGTTGGCGTCATTGTGTAATGTAGGCCGCGCGTCAGTAGTAACCAAACCAGTATAAGGTGCCTCTTATGCTATTGTGTGAAGTAGGCCGCGCGTCAGTAGTAACCAAACCAGTATAAGGTGCCGCTTATGCTATTGTGTGAAGTAGGCCGCGCGTCAGTAGTAACCAAACCAGTATAAGGTGCCGCTTATGCTATTGTGTGAAGTAGGCCGCGCGGCAGTAGTAACCAAACCAGTATAAGGTGCCGCTTATGCTATTGTATGAAGTAGGCCGCGCGTCAGTACTAACCAAATCAGTATAAGGTGGCGCTTATGCTATTGCGTGAAGTAGGCCGCGCATCAGTAGTAACCAAACCAGTATAAGGTGCCGCTTATGCTATTGTGTGAAGTAGGCCGCGCGGCAGTAGTAACCAAACCAGTATAAGGTGCCGCTTATGCTATTGTATGAAGTAGGCCGCGCGTCAGTACTAACCAAATCAGTATAAGGTGGCGCTTATGCTATTGCGTGAAGTAGGCCGCGCATCAGTAGTAACCAAACCAGTATAAGGTGCCGCTTATGCTATTGTGTGAAGTAGGCCGCGCGGCAGTAGTAACCAAACCAGTATAAGCTGCCTCTTATGCTATTTTGTGAAGTAGGCCGCGCATCAGTAGTAACCAAACCAGTATAAGCTGCCTCTTACGCTATTGAGACTCCGCACTTCGCTAGGCCAGCTCAAGATCCAAGTGTTACCACCGACCGCGCCGTGCCTTCGGCTGTACACTGTACATACTCACTAAAATATTTTTTCAATGATTGATTCAAGCCATGTGGGCGGGGTTCCAGTAGCGTTATATCTTTGTTGCAATTTTCCTTACATGGGAGGTATTTTATTTTGTTTTTGTGAAAGATTAGACATTGTAACTTATAACATCGCCTTGGATGATTCTGTAAAGGTGTCATACTTGTGGTTTAAATAAATAAATAACATAAAATAAAAATAAAGACACATATTCAAGGATTCAATATTCGAATCTAATTTAAATGTCTTCGTGTTCAGTACTCACACAGATTTTTTAAAATAAACTGTGGCTGATGTTTTTGAAAAATCAGTTTCTTCAGGTAACCTGACACTATGGTTATGCACACAGAAATCTAAATTGCCTTACTATTTAGATTTCTGTGATTATGCACTATTGTCTCATTAACAATAGATACATCAAACAAAGGAGCAGTTGCAATTAGAACCAAGTAATAAACTAGCAGCTTTCATTAAAATACCTCCCCTTATCTGAGGTACAAGCGATTTGTGCGATCCGAAGGGAATCGGGCCGGTGCGCCGCCGTGGAAGATCCAACGCGTTGAATTTCCAACATCGTTAGCTTATTTGAAAGATAATAATCTACCAATTTGAAGTAAAGTAGAAAGTGTATTAGCTTCTTGACAGTCTGAGTATTTTGTGGAAATTGAGAAAGATATGCAAATTCCACCTTATTGGTAAGTACATACCTACCTACGTAATAAGGCAGTGTTATCAGCCTTCAGACAGTTTGATCAATCTGATCAAACTGGTTGTTTTAAACTGACACAGGTAGACAACATACAGTATACTCATATCCTTCTCAAATGTTTTTTTTTTGTTTATATTCTCTCTTCTATCTGTGAAAACTTGTAATTGGCCTTATTTTTGTTATTCTCAATTGTGCAAAAGTTTTTAGCTGTAAGTTTTCCAAAAACTGTAAAATAAAATAAAATAAATAAAATATTATTTATGTACACGGGTGAGCTTATTGCTATAAGCTGGTCTCAAATCTAGACTTCAGACTGCTACTCAGAAATGTCTAATGGGAAAACCCAACAACACTAACTCTGCCTGGGTTTCGATCCCAGGACGTCCTGCTCATCACTAAACCCACGAGTCCTTTTCTGACCAATTTAAACCTATTCTGTGAACCTAATTTGTATTCATGATAAAAATAGCATGCACATAACGCCATGCCGCATAGTGAAGTCTTCTTTTTGCGCGGGTCGTGGATTCGATTCCAGCATCGTCACAAAAACTGTGAGCTCTACAAATATTTGCGCTGCGTCTGGATGTTCGTGCGAGTTATTTATGTTCGCAATGTCAACCGCCACACACCGACTCGAAAGGATGCAGTTTGGAGCGGTTGCTTATACATTTCCATTGATTGAGTTGCTGAAATCGTTGCCTTTTCATTTGGTCGGTTTTAATCACATTGCAGGTGAGGTGAAGTGGTGATTTTGAATGAAAGAAAACGAATTTATTAAAAATACCTTTCTGTTCCATTTTGATCGTAATCGTCACTCAAGATAGGTCTAAAAACCTTTCATTGAAAGAGATAAGGAAATCAACCGCTCAGGGTTATGGACCGGTTACTTATAAGGTAATACGTCTTTAAAGGGCAAAAGGGCAGGGACGTTTACGTCCATAAAATACATAAATATTTATGGGAAATATTTCCCATTGATATCGTTTCGAAAGCGCGAGTTGCCAAGTATTGTATTGGAACAAGGGAAAAGGTAAATAATTCACGAGCGAAGGGAAAAATCGAGAAGACGTGCCCGAGTTTGTTCAGACAACTTTAGACCTACAACTATTTATTTATTGTGCTAGTGGGCTTTACGACTTACGAACAACAACTTTCACATATACACTTACCGTCGATCTTATAACAAGTGCCGTAGGATAGAAATTGGCTTTGTCCGGGTGAATGTGGAAGGTTGTAAGTGGTATTAGTAAGTTCTCGACCCGCGCACCTCCGAGTTGTGTACAAACACAAATAAACATATTTTGTTAAGTAAAGGTACCGTTGTTAACGCGTCGTGATTTGTTGTAATATTCATTGTTTAATTCAAGTTTCTTTTTAGTTGCAAAGTTCGCGAGCCTCCCTTGAACACTCGCGGAAACAAATACAACAACTATATACAAATACCAATTACAATTTGAATGTCTACGAAATTGAATGTGTTTTGTTGAGAACTCTTTCCAAGGACTTCGTAGGAAAGTCGAGTTTAACGTTTCGCTATGTATCAATATATACAATATGATATATTTGAAAGTTTCATAAAGGAATGTTTATGTCGATGTTCGCAATAAGTAGTATGTGGAGCTACTTTTGAGTGCAGTTTCGTTATCGCAAACTGTCTCCTACAAATGTCAAATGTATCGAAAATCAAAATAATCAATTTTCTTTGGTTCTAATCATTTATGTCGCTGTTATTCATCACCATCGATCTTATCGTTGAAACTCAAGGTTTTTGGCGATAAATTAATATGTAAGTAACATTTATTATTAAGGAATAACGTTTGGAGATGTTTACTTAGAAGGTGAGCTTTGAGCACAGGTCAGGAGCCCTTGTTAAGAAAATTGATATTTTGAGAAACATCACTCAAGTCTTCTTCAAAGCATTTAGTTATGTAGACAAAACTTACTACATATTATAGTACTTACTTAAATATAACGATTAATAGCTAGCCTACGATTCTTATTCAACTAAGACAAACAACATAAAGAAGTCCAAACTCAAGGTCTGCCAACGACCAATGGAGCGCAGTATACTTGGTGTTACATTAACGGATAGTGTTCGAAACAAAATACTGCGCACCAAAACAAAGATAGCTGACGTGGCTCAAAAGGCTGCCTAACTTAAATGGGACTGGGCAGGACATGTCTGCCGCATGACAGGCTGTGGATCCAAATAGCACAAAAATGAGACAGCAAGGCTGGGTCGCGGCAGACCACGTAGAAGATGGCGGGACGAGCTGGATAGGTTCCGTCAAAACTAGAAGGAGGAGGTGCGGACTCGCGACAGATGGAGGGAGTGGAGGGAGGCCTTAGGAGTGGGACAGACTTGGCTTGTACCTAAAATGAAAAAAGAAGCATATTGTTACGAGCTCGGGGTTCGTGACAATAAAAACTGCCGATAATATAATAACCAAAAAAATGACAGTTTAATCAACATAATAACAACTCAAACACACTAATTATGAAACACAATTGCACTACTGATCGCTCTAAGTCGCACTTGAAGACCGTTTTCGATATGTTCGCTTGTATCGCTGTATCCAATCTGTCTGGCTCGCGGCCCACACCGGCCTTATATAGTGCCTCAGAGAGTTCTAGAACCTTCTACTGTAGAATCATCTAGAATGTTCGAGTACATACCGGTCCCGACTGACCAGACGTCGATAGTTCTCGAAAGTTCTAACGTCGAAATTTCTAGAAGGATCTTGACTCTACTAGTTCTGTACGATTACATCGCACATTATTTAGCACGCTAGCATAAGCATTTTTATATCATTTAAATCCACGCCACGTAGCAATTAATATTGTTGAGTACACTATTGACCGTTTTATTGTAAACACCTGTGTTACAATTAATAAATAACTTATCAAGAAGTCAGCAAGAAAAGTTTTTCTTCCATCTCAACCTATCACACGTACCAGCAAGCAAGTGCTCGTACATATGGTCCTTCGAGCCGGATGCTACCCGATACTAGATGGCGCTAGTGGTAACTAATGTCACCATGTACCAGGCAGTAATTGTGGCGCGCAACAATATAATAACTTAATATGTGTGTAAATTAATTCATCAAATATGAACTTGAAGCCTAATCTCAATCCAAATATTGACCCTGTCTCTTTAAAGTCATGAATTCCTCTTTCTTTGATTCCGCTATTATGAACGGTCCTGATCCAATATTTTCAATATCCCATAACGTCCCAATGGAAAAGATGATACACTTTTCTGGCACTTATATTTATTTATTTATTGCTCAATGTTAGGGTAAACTTGTGACTACATGACCCTGTCAGGGTGCAGCTAGTAGGAACATAACGCCGGTATCATTCGGTGGAAGGAAGGGTCAAAGTGAAATACAATAAAACAAAGGAAGGTGATAATGTATTGAGGATGACACTAATTCCGCTTGTTATATTGTGTTGTTAGGTGTAGTGCTAAATATTCCCGCAAAAGCAACAGGCGATCACACAGTATATTCTACACAATTCTGCTAGTATACCCTCCTATGTCCCACCTGTAAAAGTAACCAGTATTGTTATTCCAATGTATTCTGCAGCGCTACAGCAGCCGTGTGCCGCGCGGCGCCGCCCGGATTTGAATGCATATTATATGAAGCGAATCTGTGCGAAGTCGCACAGAGAATAGTTGCATAGACGGGTCGTTTTACAGACGTAATAGGAAACGTACTTTAAGTATTTAGGGAAATGGCTGACACTCACACTTGTACGATTACGGATGTAGGAAATGTGTTCTGTTGGTAATTTAAAATTGTTACGAACAACTGTGTTTCAGGTGTTTAACATTCCTTGCGAGTCCGCATAGCTGTTAGAGTTACGAGCTGATTATTGTTAGCAAAAGCGATAACATAGTAGGTAGTAACCTACTAAACAGGCCAAGAACTACCGTTTCTGGCCTGTGGTAAATAATCACCTTTCCTTAAGATGGAACTCTCTTCTATCGTACGTTTGCGAAGCAGCATATACTGAACTTTTCAAATAACCGATTTATTTACAAAGGATTATGATGACGTCATAATAGCCGACTCTCACGTCGTCTCTCACAGTATCGTTACAAAAAGTGGCGTGTGACTGGATCACACCAAATTATTTGACCAGTAGTTCCATTCCAAGTTATGCACGATACCAATTGTTGTTCTTCTTCTATGGGGTCTTGCCCCATAGAAGAAGAACAACAATTATTATTGGTATGGTTCTTGTGTTCAAGACTAACATCGTGTTCAAATGATATTAAATGCCTACGTAAAACCCTTTCGATACGAGCTACTATAACAGAGCAGCCAACTGAAAAGCCTCTTATTAAGCCTCTTGCTACCAGTAATGAATGACGTGTGTAGGTTCATCGACCCCCAAACGAGTCTACGCAGCAATAGTAGCCGCTAACAAGATGCTGAGTCGTAAAACTCGCAGGTAAAACTAGCGGAAAAACAAAAAAGGGGGTAAATGGAGCCGGTCGAAACTAAACAAGGTTTTGAAAAGGCAGAGTCCAGAGAAGGACACATGTGACAAGGATGTTTTCATCAAGGTGGAGAAGAAGAAAAAGAAGAAGCCTCCTTGTCGGACCAGTGCGGCACTGCGCAGGCAGGACATGCTGCTCCTTCCAGAAATCTCGATAATGCAGCGGCACATGTCCAGACTGTACGACTCCGCAAAGATTGAGCAGATCGTGGAGTACATGAGTGTGAAGTGCAACTGGACTATAAGGGTCGAGAAGTTGGAGTCGCGTCACAACACGAACTTTAAGTCGTTCGTGGTGCGTGTTCCGACACATCATCTCGAGAAGTTCCTCCAAGAAGAGTTCTGGCCGAAAGGTGTTGTGTACCGCCGGTTTCGTGGCTGGCTACATGACACCAGTCAGCGAAACACGACGCAGACACTACGTGTGCGTTAGTTATTATTAGTGTAATTATAATGTTGTATAGATTTATATATTTTTAAGTTATATTAATATTGTATTGTATGTGTTTATATGGGCCTTGATGCCTGAAATAAATGGATAAATAAATAATCAATAATGAATACCACCACCAGTACCAGGGCAACATACTTGGAGCATCGAGAGTTAAAAAGAAGTTGGTGACGCTATATCTTCATCATCACTGATACAATGTGAAACGACCGATACACTCGTACATCCATATTTTATAATTTCAATACAAATGTAACTCTGTCTGCCTGTTACTTTTTCACGCCTTTTGATGGCACATTACCTGGTTAGGACATAGAATACTGTTCAACTTGGTAGTACGTTCTTAGGGGATAATTTTAGACCTCCAAACGAGCGAAGCCACGGGCAAAAGCTACTTTTGAAATATTCTTTATCTCTAAGCCTTCTGCACTTTTGTATTCGGTTCCCCTGCCGGCCGGCCGCGGCCGGGCGGCGGCGGCGGACGTACAAAACAAACGACACTGATAGATGATGATAGATACCGCGCTGTGCACACAACTCTGTTTGAGGGAGACACGGCAGCGGCTCGCCTCCATTGACGGAATTAAAATGATGCGACGATCTCTTGTTCAAGTTGATTGGAGGAAACTTTTATACAATAATACACACATAATCATAAACTTAACAAACGCTTCCCATGAAGGTAATTACAGATGATCTCGTGCTACGATTCCGTTTGCTTCAGGTAATATATACATCATATATATGTATATCCATATCCATGACACTTCCCAGGTTTTTTTTTGACGTTGCTGTTAGATTTTAATCGCAGCCCGATGTGATCATGGCGAGAATCCCTTTAGGAACTATGATCATCCAGCTGTACGTGCCAAGCCTTGAAACACACATCATATTGAGTTGAACTTTTTAAATTCTTAAAACCATAAAAGCTCGAAGTCAAAGCAGTAAGTTAGAAGTCGACACGGAACGAAGGCTATTAACATTGTTATTGCAGTATGGAGGCAGCAGGTACCGAGAGGCGATCTGTGTTCCCTCTGAACGTTAACCGGCACATTTCTAAAGCCTTTATACATAGTGCTCGTGTAATATATTATGCCTATGGAAAAAATATAGTAGCTTGTTTTGTAGGGTGCAGTTGGTGGCGAGGAAATCTGGGTTCATGATGTTATGGGACTTTTGGTTACATTTAAGAGTCGAGAATGGCCTCATCCAGATTATCGCGCAGAAATAAATTGAAAAATCGTTAGATTAAATTAATTTATAAAAAAATATTTAAATGATGTTTATGTCGCAGCCAAATAGCTTAATTAGCGATTTAGTTAACAGCCTAGCCTTTTAATTAAACGGCGCCGTTCAACTAACGGCCTGAATGATATTCTGCCATTCAATCAAACAGCTAGGCAAATGACTTGGATCGATGACATTTATCTACTAGCCCAGACTTTAAATTTAGTTCCATTTTCTGCCACCTGGCGCTGAAACCCAATCTGTAAATATGATATAACGTCGACAAGTCACAATATTTTTGTGTTTCTCACAGTTTTTTTTAGTATCACTACATAGTATAAAACAAAGTCGCTTTCTCTGTCCCTATGTCCCTATGTCCCTTTGTATGCTTAAATCTTTGAAACTACGCAACGGATTTTGATGCGGTTTTTTTTAATAGATAGAGTGATTCAAGAGGAAGGTTTATATGTATAATAATAATAATGTTTCCGTGCGAAGCCGGGGCGGGTCGCTAGTATTTTAATATGACCAACAGCATCAAGGTTGTTTGTGTAATAGTGATTTGTTAACTTAACAACGAAGAGCATGTACCTAATTAATGCAATGTGTGTTTTGTTTCTAGGATCTTATCGAAAAGCTTGGACACCGGAAAAATCTTAGTGGTTACAAAAAAAATAATAATGCTTAGGTGACTATGAGTTCCGGACAGCGAAGGACTGCCATGGACTGTTACTGGATAATCAAATACGATATCATGAGAACTGCAAATGAAAACTAGGTATTTAATGTTCAAAAGACTCACACCCACTGCTGCCACAATAGGTACGTATTTTATCTAGAGAACAGTAATAATATGTCTTGTCAGATATCAATAAATCGTGCGGTCGAAGTGTGTGAGACAAAATACTGTATGAACTTAAAAATAGATACCAGTGGCAAAGTTTCCATACAACTCGATTTCTACCGGCTTCCCTTTATAGGAATACTGACTGTGCCATTTTGGCACAGTCAGTCGGTCATCGATCGGAATTGTGAACATTGTATGAGCAGTTTTGACACCTGGCAACAATTTGGCTGCTATGCCTGATGAAGCGACAGCAAGCGCGATTTTACCTTGGCTTCGTATCTTTATAGCCACGGACGCGCAGGCGCGAGGCGTGTACGTACTCTGATAGAACACCTTAACAAAATGTTCGCCGTGATTCTTTCAATTGACATAACTTTTTTATTTATGAACCGATTGACATGAAATAAACACTAAATGTTAAGTGAAGCTTACTAAAATATATTAGTGAAAACCACATCTAAATCGAATAAGCCGTTTCTGATATTAGCGTGCACAAACACACAGACAAACAGACAAAAAAAATTTAATTACAATTTCGGGTTCGGCATCGATATAATAACAACCCCTGCTACTTTTTTTTTATGTATTTCCATAGTACAGACACCACTTTTTAAAAAAATTATTATATGTATAAATATAATTCTCAAATATTGGTACGGGAACCAGGTCAACGTAGTTCGATGGTCGGGAACGCTGTCTGAACCATACAGGTTGGAGTGCGGGGTGAGGCAAGGGGGGTTGACCTCACCAACGCTCTTCAACCTTTATGTAAACGCACTCATCGAGAGGCTGAGCAGCACAGTCATGTGTCGGATGTCATGTTGGTGGAGTCTGTGTAAATAACATAAGCTATGCAGACGACATGGTGCTGCTGAGCGTCTCGGTCTGTGGCCTGTCTAAGCTGCTCGGCGTTTGTGAGGAATATGCTCTCAGTCGTGGCCTGCTCTATAACACCAAAAAAAGTGAGTGTATGGTTTTCCGGGCCAGGGGTAAATGTCCAGATAGTATCCCTAGCATCAAATTAAATAATGTACCGCTAAAGAGGGTTGACACCTTCAAATACCTTGGGCATCTGGTGACCTCTGACCTGAGAGACGATTCAGACATAGAGCGGGAACGTAGGGCGTTGTCTGTTAGAGCGAACATGATAGCTCGCAGGTTTGCACGATGCTCGAAGGAAGCAAAAAATACTCTTTTCCGAGCCTATTGCACCTGTTTTTATTCGAGCGCCCTGTGGGCTAACTATACACAAAAACAGTACAACGCCCTACGAGTCCAATTCAACAATGCCTACAGGATGTTGTTGGGGTTGCCTCGGCACTGCAGTGCGTCGGGGATGTTCGCTGAGTAAGTTTCCTTCACTGATAATAACAACACGCATCGACTGCTTCTATGCGACGATGCGGAAACGGTGCACATCCTTGGTGCGCAGGGTCCGCGCCAGCTCCAACACCATCTTGAGGACGTTGGCTGAGAGGTTCGACTGTCACTACATTAACCATTGTTGTATGCTTAATGTGGTGACAATAGCAAGAAAATGAAATAATCATAACACATTAATGTTCATTATCTGTCCTTGTTTTCTATTTTACAATTTTAAAATCTTAAATATATGATTATTATTAAATGAGTTACATGAGTTATTTTTACATTTATGATTATTTCTAATTTTAATTTGTTGACTGCCAATTTAATTTTTAAGTAATAAGTAGTGAAAGTATGTGTTGTGTTCTGTCTTATTTTATTTATTTTTCTAATAATATTTATTCAATGTCCATAATGTTAATATATGATCCCATTGTTGATTGAAATAAAAGGAATTGAATTGAAATTAAAAAAAAGCTGTTGAAGTTGCTTCTGAGCTGAGGAAGATTTTCTTAATAGTCGGGGCACCCTGCATTTTACAATCAGACAATGACCGTGAGTTTTACTGCAAATGTAATAAAAGAATTAGTTGCAATGTGGCCTGACTGTCAAATTGTTCATAGGAATCCGCGTCGTCCTCAAACTTAAGGCAGCGTAAAGAGAAGCAATCAAGACAAATCAACAAACTGGTCTGTGGGCTATTTCTTCGTGCAATGTTTAAAAATTCTTCATTCCATCGAATAATTGGAAGATCTCTATATAAAGCTTTATTTGGAAGTGAACCTAAAGCGGGTTTAACTGGATCTGATAACCCAACGTCTATACTTTTAACTATAGAAACGGAAGAGCAATTGAAAACTTTTGCAGAGCAAGAGCCAACAGAAGCTACGAGCAGTGGCTATGACAACGATAATAATAATTTGAAAACCGTAGTGGATCATATAGACAATTAGAGTCAAACTTCACTTGTGCAGTATGCCTTAGAGAAGCCACTGGAGGGCACAAGTGTGAGTCCTGCAATAGTATTGTGCATGCAATATACGGAATAAGTGTGGGTGAAGAAGGTTACGTTCCAAAGTTGAATGTTTCATAATTATGTAAGGTTGAACAAGATATAAATGTAGAGAGGGACAGTGCACACAAAGGACTTAAGCGGGCAGCCGAAAAGATGATTGATACTACCGTTAAAAAACCGGCCAAGTGCGAGTCGGACTCGCGCACCGAGGGTTCCGTACAAACCTGCAAGGTTTACAAAGTTCGTTCATTACGACAATCGTGTCATAACTATGGTATTTGTATTGCAAAATGAAATTCATAACATTACAATGGGGAAAGATGGAGGAGCATAAATTTAAGACAAAGATCTCTTTGCTCTCTGTGCTGTAAGCTATTGCTTCTTACCAAATTTCGAGATTCTATGTCAACGGGAAGTGGTCTTTAGGTTTTAATTCCCTTGCGTGTAGTTGCGAGTTTCAAAATATGTGGTATCAATGGTTGTACTTTTTCGTTTTTGCGTTGACTTAGAATTTTTTTTTTATTTCACGGATTAAAGGCAATTAGATCTAAGTATTTGATATGAATTTCAACTTGATAGCTCTACGCGTTCATGAGGAAAAAAGTAATAAGTTTATATTTATTAAAAAATAAATATATATTTTGTAATGTAACTAAAAATTTAAGGTTTTCGGAATTTTTCCTTTATGTGTGCTATAAAACGTTGCTTCATGCCAAATTTCAAGATTCTAGGTCGACTGGAAGTACCCTTTAGGTTTTGATTCCCTTACGAGTACTTGCGAGTTTCAAAATATGCAGCTTAAATTGCTGTTTCTTTTGATTGCGTTGACATAGAAGTTTGATTTTGTTACAGCTTAAAGGTATTATAGACCTGAGTATTTGGTAAGAATTTCAATTTAATACCTCTACGCGTTTATGAGGAAATGGGTAGTAAGTTTAAAATTATTAAAAAAAAAAATATTATGTGATGTAACTAAAAATTTATGGTTTTCGTAATTTTTCCTTTATCTATGCTATAAGACGTTGCTTCGTACCAAATTTCAAGATACTGAGTTCACGGGAAGCACCCTGTAGGTTTTGATTCCCTTGCAAGTGTCGAAAATTTGCGGCATAAACGGCTGTATCTTTTGATTGCGTTGGCTTAGAAGTTTGATTTTTTCACAGCTTCAAGGGACAGTAGACCTGAGTAATTGATATAAATTTCAGCTTCATACCTCCACGCGTTCCTGAGAAAAAGGGTCTTGACAGACGGACGGACAGACGGACAACAAAGTGATCCTATAAGGGTTCCGTTTTTTCCTTTTGAGGTACGGAACCCTAAAAAGACTTTGGTACTGGTGTTTGGTAAGCGTACCCAAAGTGGAGCGCGGGCCTCTGGACCTGAAAAATATTCAAGGGAAAATAATATTATGTTCTATAAGGAACAGTATTCATAAAGTTGAAACTAAATATGGTACCACATATTAAAAACTGGTTTTCATGGCCAGAGTTGCAGTACTCAGATACAAAATATGGCGACGAAATTTCTGTAACTCGCATTTCTTTGAGAGAGGCTGTGGCAAGTCAGTCGCCTTTCGGGGGCCAGGGATTCCAAAAATGTAGTTGTAACCCTGCTGACCTACTGTAGATTAGTGTCGTAACAATAGATGTGAGTGTTTTAAAAACAAAGTCCTTTGCGGATTCAAGTACCACCATGTAAGTTTAACTTGCGTTAACAATTTATATTTTAATTATTATGTACTTAGTAACTAAGTTACGCTATATGAACTCATGATTACCAAATAATAAATAACTCATTTAAAATAAACAATTAATAACGTCACATGTTTTATCAGATACCTTGATACCATCAGAGGCCTTTCTTCTCATACTAGCCAGATAGGAAACACCGACCTCATCTAGTTTTTAAAATATGATTGACGTGTAAAAAAGTGTTTGTGTAAAGGTTTACACTTTGATTTTATTTTTTGTAAGTAGGTACATCATCATGTTTTTTTCCGTCATATGGTCCCCTTTTGTATAAACGGCCTAAGCATCAGCCAGCCAGTACATTAAATGTTGTACGAGTATTAGACGAATTGGCGGAATATCATTCAGGCCGCTAATTGAACGGTGCCGTTTAGTTAAAAGGCTAGACAGTTAACTGAATTGCTAATTACTAATAACTAGCTAATTGGCTGTGACATATTAATGATAGAAAGGTTTAAAGAACTCAGATTTTATCATTACAAAAAAAACAATCGAAAGTATGGCATACATTCTGAAAACTTACTTATGCACATTACAATGAACCAAAAATATATTTCAGCAGATCAGAAAGAAAACACACAGTAACTAAAAAGACGCAGTATACCCAAGAAGTCCATTAAAGGCGGAGTATCACACGCTCGCCACAAGTGGCACCACACTCCAGTATCGAACCAGTCGCTTTTTAACACTTTTAATGGCGTGAAAGGCCCACTATCGTCGGTCGTTAATCCACTATGAATACGCATTTCAGAGCGGTGGCTTTTCGCCTCTTTTCTCCCCTCTGCCCGCACAGTGACGTCACCCCCGCTGTGGTCTGTGCAGGTGACGTAGACGTTTATTATGGAGATATTTGCATTTTTATTGATAATGGGTTTTCTGGTATCGAAGCTTATTGAGACTCATGGGTGCAAAGTTTTAGACTGTTGCCTCCTGAAAAGGTGCTGCCAACAGTTTATCAGTGACGTCATTGGGAGTCGGTCCTTACCTTATCTATACTTATATATTATACATAATATATTATATTTATATTTTATATAATATTATAAAGCTGAAGAGTTTGTTTGTTTGTTTGTTTGGTTGAACGCGCTAATCTCTGGAACTGTCAGTCGGATTTGAAAAATTCTTTTTGCATTTGATAGCCCAATTCTTGAGGAAGGCTATAGGCTATTTAACATCACGCTATAACCTTTAGGAGCCGAGCAAAAAGAAAAAAAGTCAGAAAGAACGCTAAGCAAAAACGAAGTAATAGCGCGAGCAGGCGATGCGATGCGACGGGGTGGGTCGCAGTAACAAGAAATTTCACGCGGATGAAGTCGCGGGCAGAAGCTAGTAAGTAATATGTAAGTTACACAAGTGTCCAATTTGAAATAACTATGCAAAGCGATTTACAAGAAAACTGACTTTACTTGTTATTTATTTACTTTGTAGAACAAGCCAAGCATCCCGATGTTTAGTGTACCTACGTATTCATAGTAACATTGGTCAAATTGAATTGAAGGACTTGCGACATATCGATAGATACAGTACATACAAGCTTCCCCATCACTACGTGTTGTATGCGCACAATACCACAGTATAAATAAAGACATACAGTATCGTATCTCGGCCGTAACCTTGAAATAAATGCCTACAGCCGCGCGGTACGTAAACATGCGATAGGGCTGCCCGCCTCCAGTATTTTAATTACATTTGCCTACTTTGTGTTTCCATTTAGTTTTGTTATTGTATTTTACTGTGTGTACATAAATAATAAAATAATTCGTCATTTCGAATTAACCATTTATTTAACATTAATCTGATTACAGTTTATTTCTATGAAAACTTGTTCATCTGTATTTTTAAACAAATTATGTTAAATTATTATTATAGTTAAATCAAACGTTCAAGAACTACAAATAAAATTCAAAATTTGTATATTAATGTTTTTTTAATCTTTCCTATCATCGTCCTATCCTTAACAGAATAACACAGATTGGAAGAAGTTAAATAGCAAACATGTATAATATAAAAATTATAATTAAAATAATCTGTTCATTGAAGTAATAAACATATTTACATTAATGAGTGCAAAAAAAAGCAAATTTATCAATTAAATTGTAGATTTCATTTCACTCCTTTGTATTCATACAAAATATTAATAATTCAATAAAAATAATTAATTTTATTCATAAAAGTATGCAATCATTTCATTAATGTTTTGTTATGATGTTGTCACGTTAAACTATCGTTCGTAAATCGACTTTACAGACAACCAATTTTTTTCTAGTATTATTCATACACACAGTACAATAAACAACTATTATTAATAATAAAAACCACGTATTTACTTTGAATTATACAAACTAACAAAACACACATGCCCCGAGGTTTTAACACAAGCGTACCTACCGTATAATGATTCATGAACCGCCTATAACTACCTATTTCACTCGTGTCTATCACTTTCCTTTACTTTAATCACTTTATTTATTAATCCAGACATCTTTTTTTCCGGAGGTAATAGGAAATACATACTTATTCATTAAAAAGACACACATTATGTATGTACCTACCCACTAGTAAGTAAAATAGTCTTACCTTTCAGAGTTTCCAGGTAATGTAAAAAAAGTTATCTCTGGATGCGTTATTGACGAATTCATGCAACCAAAAACAGCACAATATCGCCTACTCGTCATATTAAATATGTACTTGAACTTATTTTTAGTGAAAAAATCGCGCGGTTATTGTTAAAAAAAAACAACACACCGTCCGTTCGTCACTGCGGCACAGTCGCGACTCGGAGCCGCCGGAGCGCACACGGAGGTCGAAGCGCGTAGGTATAGCCCGCGTTTCGTCCGTTTGTATGAAGACGACATACTGTATGCATATTATTACCGTGACAATACTTGTCGCGAATGCGAAGTAATATAGCCTATAGGTACAGATAATAACTAGTTAAGACGTGGCGTGAGGTGGGAGAAAGAGGGGATAGCGCGCGGAGATGGACGGCACGCGCGCGCGTCCTAGGCACTTGGAGCCTGAAGGTTGGAGCTGGCAGTAAATTGGTGAGCGAATTTGTTCATTCTCAGTGCATGTATTAAGATATACCAGATTACCAGATATTAATTCTATATTGTATTTCAATGTTGTCGATGTGTGTGTGTATTATTTTAACAGCGATCAGATTCAGAAATGATACCAAGTCAGACCAGTATTCAGATGCGAGGCTCGGGGTGGCTATAAGGGGAGGTTGGAGGCCACTCTGGGGGGACGCCCCCAGTATCATTGCGATGATAATTCAGTAACGGTTATTCAGTGGAAATCAGTTTACGTATTTACAGCGATGGTTAGATGTTAACCATACCGTACCTAGGGCTGTATTTCAGACATAGGTATTTTAGAATCAAATATTCGCCATTAATAGGTTCTTGGCGACATGGTGGAGGTGCTGGGATCTAATTATTATAGTTTAAAAACAAAGTTTAGTTCAGTTCCAAAAATAAAATAAAGTGGGTAGATTGAAATTGTGTTCTGCATTTAAAAGGAATCAGGCCAGTTTCAAGTGGTGTCCGAATAGCCATTATACCTACTCACCAAACAAATTCAAAAATGGAACAGAATCTGTATGAAATTATCTACTAAATAATTTAAACGGAACATTATCAACAAAAAACAAACCCATAATGTTCTTAGCTGTTGTGAGTGTTGAGTAATTTAGTTCGTTATCTTTATGAAGTTGATGGCCGTTCTCTTAGATACATTATTGGTATGATATGGAATTATGGACCTACCTAAAACTGTGTCTTATTGGAACATTGAGTTTTAGGGTGAGGTTTCACTCGAGAGAAGTTTGATTTCAACGTAGTTAAATGTCAGGTTACACAGCCTGCACTGGGGTACCAGCCTACCCTGCGTCACGTCGATTCCAATAAACAATAATTATACCTACGCGCTAGACAGTATTCAGTCACGACTATTACATTTTTTTTAGTAAATCCGAGTGCATGATAATGTACGAATGAAGTCTACCAAATAATTATTCCTTTTTACATTGCGCAGCGATCAACGATATTAGTAAAAGTTTATTAGTTAATTTTATTACATATATTATACGTTTGATATGAAATCTTAGTAATCAAAGGAGTATACCTACGAAGTAAATAGACTTTATTTAGTGAACCAATTAATAATGTTTTTAGATTTAGTTTAATAGTCTTTCACATAAACTATTAATAGTGTTTGATGGGTTTAATTTACTTCTCTGGTTTGATGTGTACAGTTTGTTGGTATATTGGATTTCATAAGAATCTCATACCTTCTTACATTGTTTTAGATATTGAGGATATTCATTTACTAAGATAACGGTCCATGACTTTCATATTACTCAGTTGGTACTCAATTCATAATGGAAGACGCTATCCGATCCCGTTCAAAAATTATGTATGAATCCCTCCAATCAAACATAAGCTCAGCTCGGTGTGCCCTAACGGAATTATCAGAAGAAGATCTCAACTATAAAGGATTAGAACTAATTGGTGCGAAACTAAAAAGTATAAATGAGATGTTTGTTTTGGAAATTCACAATTATTGTAAATTGATAAAAGAAATCAACGTTGAGGAAATTAGTCAGTCTACGGCCACACAGATTCAGGCCGAAGAGTTAATAGCAGAAATAGACGTCATTATTAAACAGAATAATCGAAACCGCGCAAGTGTTTTTACCAATAATGACAACAATGTTAACACAATTAGTAAGTTACCAAGAATGGAGTTAGGCAAGTTTGATGGTGATGTTCTAAAGTGGTACCAATTTTGGGATCAGTTTTCATCGAACGTTGATAAGAGAAATATTAATGATGTCGATAAACTGTTGTACCTTCAATCAGTTCTCGAGGGTGACGCGAAACAGGCAATTGATGGGTTGGACACAACAGACAAAAACTATCGTATTGCAGTCGACACATTAAAGGAACGATATGGCAAACCTAGCGTAATTATTGATGCTCATTATGTAGCACTTTATAGAATTAAATCAGCGGAATCTAGCCATGTCAAAGATTGTAGGCACGTTCTAAATGAAATTGAGAGACACCTTAGAGTATTAAGTTCTTTAGGCGAAGATGTAAATCACAATCATCTTAGAGTAATGATTTTAGAAAAGTTCCCCGAGGACCTCATTTATGAATTAAGGATGAAGATAACTGACGAAGATGGGTCTATTCATAATATTAGAAAGTTCTTAGATTATATCATATCGGCTAGGGAAACATCAAATAGATTAAAGAAAACTGCAGAAGGTACTAAAAATATAAATACAATAACTAGCGAAGACAAACAGGCTTCTGATAATATTACAATAGGATCATTACACGTTAGATCGGAAGAGACTAGTGACAATAAAAGGCGTAGATTTACATCAAACTTCAGAAAGGAAAAATCTAGGTATGAAAATAGGCAGCACAATAAAAATAAACTAGCCCCTCGGAAAAGACCGCATGACGGTGACAGGTCCGATGAGCCACCTAAAAAGAAATCAATTAAATGTATGTTTTGTAAGCAGGATCATTTTAATGATGAGTGTAGTGTGTACAAAACCTTACAGGAAAGAAAGGCTCAATTAGGAAACCGTTGTTATAATTGTTTCGGTGAAGGCCATAGGGCTGAGAATTGCCGTGTCGAAAGGAAATGTCGACATTGTAATGGGTTCGGCGACCATAATCGAGCATTATGTCCCACTAAGCTAACAGTCAGTGAAATCCGTGCCAACTGATACCTTACATACTAATAATCCATATAGCACTACGCTGTTGCAGACGGCCTTAGTAATTGTAGATAATTTAGAAACTAAAATAAAACTACAATGTAGGGTGTTGCTCGATTGTGGTAGCCAGCGATCATATATAACGGAACATAATACAAATTTACTGAAATTACCTATTACTGAAGAAATTTATTTATCAATATTTACATTTGAAAACAAATCACCACATCTTATTAAAAGTCCTATAGTACAGTTTAGTATTACAACTCGGACAGGATTTACTCGTCTTATTCATGCAAATGTAGTACCTCACATTACTCAGAGTATAAAAGCACCATTTTTTTATGATTTAGAAAAATGCGGAATTAAAGGTCGAATAATGGCTGATGATGGATCTTGTGGCGACAGAATAGATATTTTAATTGGAAACGATTATTATCACTCATTCATGTCACTAGAAAAGATATCGGTCACCACTCAAGATCTGTTCTTGGTTAATTCAGATTTTGGTTGGGTATGGTCAGGAAGAATGAGTAAGAACATTGATAGTTCCGATAAGTTAACAGTATTGACTTACTTTCAATCAGATGGGTCATTTGATTCAAAATTAAACGAACCCGATCTCCCCCTAAAATTAGACGATGTTAAAAAGTTATGGGATCTTGAATCAATAGGCATCATAGATTCCCTAAAAACCACTCGTGATGAAGAAGCGATTAAGCAGTTTAATGAAACAGTTCAGTACAAAAACAAAAGATACCACGTTCAGTGGCCATGGACTGAATTCCCCCCAACTCTTCCTAATAATCTAGGCTTAGCTTGGGGTCGGCTCAATAGTTTAATGAAACGATTAGATAATTCAGATTTAAAGGCATACAACCAGGTCATTCAGGAACAGCTACAGACTAAAATAATTGAGATTGTACCAGATCCAAAGATTGTACAGAATCATCCAGTTCACTATCTTCCCCACCATTGTGTTCGTAGTCGTGATAAGCCCAAAACGCTCCGTATTGTTTATGACGCGTCGGCTAAAACTGCAGATAAGCGAAGCTTAAACGAATGCCTTTATAGGGGTCCACTTATGTTGGAGGATCTTACAGGATTACTAATTAAGTTTAGAGAACACCCTATAGGAATAGTTGCAGATGTCGAGAAAGCTTTCTTACAGTTAGGTCTACAAGATTTAGATAGGGATGTAACACGATTTCTTTGGATCAAAGACGCAAACAGTACTGTTCACCCGGATAATGTGGTGCACTTACGTTTTTGTCGTGTCCCATTCGGTGTCATATCAAGTCCATTTCTACTGAATGCTACGATCAGATATCACTTAAATAAATCGAACAACATACTTTTGAAACAAATTGCGGAGGACATATATGTAGACAATATTGTAACTGGCGCACAGACAATTTCAGACGCAAATAAACTGTACTATGCTACTAAAGAATCATTTGATAGCTTGTCCATGAATTTGCGTGAATGGAATTCAAATTCAAAGGAACTAGTTTCTTCCATACCAGATAAGTTTAGAGCAGAAGACCGTAAACACATAAAAGTTCTCGGTTTAATATGGAACATACAAAAAGATCAGTTATATTTAAAATCAGATTTCAATACAGGATCAGGCACAGTTCTGTCAAAAAGAGACGTGTTAAGGGTCATTGCTTCAAGTTATGATCCGTGTGGTCTCGCAGTTCCGGTAGTACTTCCAGCAAAAATATTCTTTCAAAAATTATGGAAAGGGGTTGTCAAATTGAGCGATCTTCTACTTATAGAATGGCAAAAAATAGCATTTATAACATTTTGCATGTATTAAGAATATTCAGGTTGATCGTTATTTTGGGCAAGGTTTAATTAAAAACCAAGTCGCGGAGCCAATTGAATATGAACTAGGTACATTGTTTTACAGATTCGTCTATGCATGCTTATGCAGCAGTTATTTATTTACGCGGTACTTTGCGCACTAATAATATTGTCAGTTTGTTATTGGCAAGTCTAGATTAGTGCCGTTAAAGGAACAAAATAACTTACAGATTCCAAGATTAGAATTGCTGGGAGTACTTATCGGATGTAGACTTATAGGTTATGTAACAAAATTTTTACGATTAAAAATCAAAACATTATTTTTATGGACTGATAGTCAAATAGTAATAAGCTGGCTCAAATCAGACAAGTTACTTCCACCATTTGTGGCACGGAGAATCAATGAAATAAAACTAAACAAGGCTTTACAAATCAGATATGTGCCAACTGAATTAAACCCAGCTGATGTAGGCACTAGGACAGAACGGGTAGAGTATTACAATAGATGGCTCATAGGACCTGACTTTTTAACGAGTAACTCAAATCAGTGGCCTACAGTTCATAATAATAATAACATAGATACTCAAATTTCAATTGCCGGGGAGGGTCTTTCGAATTCAATACCTTTAGATAATAATATACCAAGTCGAGATATTCCAGAACCGATGATCGTAAGAGGTTTACCTCAATTATTCTTGTCAGACAATGCTACGCAATTTAAGCTTACAGCAGAAGTGTCAACTCAGATTATTGCATTCAGAATCACTTGCGGTGCAAATTTATCCCAGAGTTAGCTCCATGGTTCGGAGGATTTTATGAACGACTTGTTGGTTTAGTCAAACATAGTATGAAGAGAACTATAGACAAACATCTCATAAACCACAACCAGTTATGCACAATAATGAAAGAACTTGAGGCTGTAATTAACACAAGGCCACTAACTACTGTAGGCGCGGAGTTGGAACACATATTGACTCCTTCAGATTTCCTACGTGTGGGCGGAACTTTGATCACTGAAGTTGCAGATCGAGACTTCTTAGAATCAGCTACAGTAACCAAGACGAATCTGATTGATGGATGAAAACGTGGTCAAATCATCATCTCAGAATTCGCCAAAATGTTCACTAATCAATACTTGACTAGCCTCCGTGAACGAAATGACAAACACAAACAACCTAGACTAGTTGTTAATAGACCACCAAAGTTAGCAGAGACAGTTCAAATTAAGTCAGATAGTAATATATTAGAAAGTTGGTAAAATTGCAGAGTTGGTTAAAGGATCGGATGGAAAGATTAGAGTTGCCAAAGTTAAATTATCATCAGGAGAAACACTGACCCGTTCAGTAGGCCATCTGTTCCCGTTGGAGATTGAGGATCAAAGTACAGAATCGTCCCCAGAGCAGAATGTTTCGCCAGTAAGAATCGGTCCACACTCTGAAGATTTTCAGATGGAACAATCAGTACAAGGCGACCATCCAGTCAGTTTTAACCAAGAGTCTCGAAGTACTCAAGACGATGAATCAGTTATCAGTGATATACCCGTAGTTCAGTCAGTACCAGACACCAGTAGACGACCAATCAGGGCATCAGCAGCCAAGGCAAAGGAGAGAGTTAAACAGTGGACATCTCAGTTGATGAACAGATTGTTTCAATAATCAGTGATAATCAGTGTTGATTAAAATTAAGGGACATTAGTCAGTTGTTATCAGTTGTATTCATTAATCATGGTAATCAGGACTCAGTTATAACTCGTCATCACTCTGAAAATGTATTAGTTGCAATCCTATTATGATCTTGATTAAACAGTTATTTCAATAGATCACATTTTCAATTATCTCTTCCCTTGGGCGGGAGTGTCGCGAATGCGAAGTAATATAGCCTATAGGTACAGATAATAACTAGTTAAGACGTGGCGTGAGGTGGGAGAAAGAGGGGATAGCGCGCGGAGATGGACGGCACGCGCGCGCGTCCTAGGCACTTGGAGCCTGAAGGTTGGAGCTGGCAGTAAATTGGTGAGCGAATTTGTTCATTCTCAGTGCATGTATTCAGATATACCAGATTACCAGATATTAATTCTATATTGTATTTCAATGTTGTCGATGTGTGTGTGTATTATTTTAACAGCGATCAGATTCAGAAATGATACCAAGTCAGACCAGTATTCAGATGCGAGGCTCGGGGTGGCTATAAGGGGAGGTTGGAGGCCACTCTGGGGGGACGCCCCCAGTATCATTGCGATGATAATTCAGTAACGGTTATTCAGTGGAAATCAGTTTACGTATTTACAGCGATGGTTAGATGTTAACCATACCGTACCTAGGGCTGTATTTCAGACATAGGTATTTTAGAATCAAATATTCGCCATTAATAGGTTCTTGGCGACAATACTGATAACGCGTCGTAGCTGGGCCCGTACGATGCGCCAGCGCTTCCCCGCGCTCACCGTTTTATATACAGGTCAGTGCGCGGGAGGCCCGATAGCTCGTGCGCCGCTGGTGGCCACGCGCGATCACCTGAGCTACAGCTTGCACCGGTCGCACTTACGCTGAGCGCGTAGTTAAGTTTTTTGCTGCTACCCCTTCACTTTTTTATTCTTTTTTATTTTCTTTATGGAAATGAAATTAGTCACAATAATTTCATCAGATAATAATATGTAAGGTTAAATTATGGAATGCCTCATGTTGTAATAAGTTTGTAACCATCACTATTATTTACTTTTAAAGGTGACCCTAACCTGTAAAAGTGTTGTTTACAATATTACAGTAACTGTTACTTTACTTTTAAGTACTACAGCTTTGTATATTATGTTTTATGTTAATAAAGAATTTTTCAAACAAAAACAGCAACAGGCTACACTCATAGCCTGTACCTATCTGTGCACATTGTGCAATAAACAAATAACATAACAATTGAGTGAACCATGTCAATTCAGTGACAGTACACCGGTACTTTCGAGGAGTTGAGTGAGCAGGCAGCGCGCAGCAGCACAATGTTGCCACAACACACTGCGCGCCGTTAAATAGTCGCTCATCACCTGTGCAGTCAGGTGGCAACACTCGTTTGGTAGGGCTGGCTTCAAGCCAACATTTTTATTCAGTCATCAAGAGTGAATGAATGTGGATGGCATAAGTGTCGGCGAAGGCCAAAGAAACGATGGATTGTTAAAATGATACCTATATTTAGCTAGAAAAGGTGATAATGAGATCACGACATTCACGACGATGTATAAGAGGGAACATGCTGTGCCGACCCCGGGTTAATTGGGGTGGCAGGAGGATGATAATTTCAGGTGATAATGTTGTTGTTGATAGTCTCGTCTGCGTCAGATAATATGACATCTTATGGGGGTCAGCGTAAAGAAAGTACACCACCTGAGTGTTAGCACGACACTTTGGAACGAGGTTGCCACACACCTATGAGTAACAGAGAAGATGCTACAAAGCCGAATTGAAACTCGACAATTATGCATAATAACCATAGTCCACATTCCATTGTACTGTCCAGTACAGGTTTAAATGAAGACATACTAAAATAGTGAGTGATTATTGTGGTAGACAGTCCTGTGTGCTGTGAGTGTACTGTGTGTGGGCCAGCACGTGTGGTCGCGACTGATTGCACAATTCATACAAATATTGATTTGTATTCGTTTGCATGCTGAAGATGAACACAATCATACAGCTTTGTTTGTTGCACAGTTTTGCGGCATTTTGATTGGTTTGCATATATGTCAAGTTACAAGAATTTACAGGAAAAAAAATAAAAGTGTTTAAAACTTGATCTTTTTAAAATTACATGTATGTATTTACAAATACATAGAAAGTATGTTTAGATTTAGTTTACAAGACCAGCCATCAATAACTATCGAAAAACAGGTACTGTAAAGTAACCTACCTACAATCAGTATTATGTGTATATATCTTCACCTCTGCTCATACTGATGAGCTTATAAGCGTGAAGATAATTAAACTGCCTGCGTTAAAACTTCAGCGGGTTTACAACAGCAGTCACAAGTTTTTATGTGTAACTGTAACATTTGACTTCCGGCTGAACATTGAGCACAGTGTTCCAGATCGGAGTTCCATCTTAATGTCAAATAACATTCCTACATTAATACGACTTCCGGAAAATAATGCCGTCAATAGCGATTCAATAATAATAATATGTTTTCATCATAAGCCTTCCTCACTTCGACTTCATAGCCTTTATTAGAAAGACAAAGAGTTGAGTTTAGCTTGTTATGTGAACGGTAACTTTGTATGGGAAAAGGAAATTAAATCACTAAACTTATTACTGGAGGCAAGCCGTGCGAGAGCATAACATCGTCCCTCTAATAATAAGCGGGTGAGCAGCGATTAAAGTGCGTTCTCAACCCTCAAGACATCATCAAAGAGAAATCCGAATGGACTTAATTCATTCGGAAAGAACAGTCGAACTAGCGGGTACCTAATGCATTGAATCGTACATGAATGGGTTGGCTCTTATTGGCTCCAGTCGGGTAGTTGCACAACCTAGAGGTGTCGAGTGTTGTTGAGTTTACTTGCGGCGGATTTGAATGATAATCCTGTGAAATGATTTGATCCCATTATGCATCTCATCGGCTTACTACTTACGGATACAGTTTCGTGCTGATGAATTGACGATGTAAAGCTAGGTAAGGCAGTTTTACCAAAAAATTTATAATATTTACATATTTTCTTAGGCAAATAAGTCTTACGGAATTTTTTTGTATAATTATGTTGTCTCCACTCTTGTGTTTATTTATTTATTTATGTGTCTCGTAGGTATCTCGTGCTGAAAGTTAGGTTACGAATCATTACGGTTACTAATAGTTCGATAGACCTACACACAGTGTGGCCATTAGGTTACCACATTAATTGAAACCACACAAATTTTACATCATCATCATCATCTACCTAACCTAGCCTTAGTTATGAGCATAATATGGAACAATGACGTAGTAAGATATATATAAAATTGTATGAATAGAATTTTATTCCTGAAGTTTGTTTTGTCTAGGCCTTTCATATTAATATGTATAGGCACTCTGATCATATTTTTTTTCCTGGAACCCATCTCAATATAAATACCCCTATAGAAAAAACTAAGCAGGATAATCGAAGAATACGACACTTCGGAGTACCGCCGCCCGCGCCAGCACATCAAGCTACCCATCATCATCTCATCTGCCTGCCTTTTCCCAACTATGTTGGGGTCGGCTTCCAGTCTAACCGGATGCAGCTGAATACCAGTATTTTACATGAAGCGACTGCCTATCTGACCTCCACAACCCAGTTACTGGGTAATACGATACCCCTGGGTAAAACTGGTTGTCAGACTTTCAGGCTTCTGACTGCTCGTCACGACTGTCAAAGGTCCACGAATGACAGCCGGGATGATGATGGGACTCCTTTTTCCGCACTAAGACTCCCATTCGGTCCGTTGTGCGTGGGGGGACCAACGGTTTAACGTGCTGTCCGAGGCACAGAGGGTAAAAATAAAACCACAAAAGTTTACATTATATACATACACAATTAAAATAATTTATAACAATTAACATTCCTGCTGTGGCATCTTTATTTTCGTTTGAATATTTAACAACATTAAACTTAATTTGTGATTATTTGGTAACAATACCACAAAGTTTGTGTTGAATTGTTGAAACCATCGCCCCGCGCGTGTCTAGTGTGGCTATCAAGGGTGGTTTATGTCGTGCCAATTTTTAACCTGTTTATTTTGTTTGAAAAATTGAGTTACCTTCTTTTTAGTAAAATTGTTTATTTAATAATTTTAATAGACTAACAATAATAACATGCAATAACCGCTGCACTGTATCATCTGATAACCTAATCGTCACTCTGTATATGAAGATACCCATCGTTTGGCTGATAACAACTAACTTATCAATCAAAATATTATCAGTAGGTACCTATGCTTACCTTTCTATTGAAAATGTTTTCTTGACGATTCGTCAGAACCATAGAAATATTTACCTTTGACGCTGCAATACTTGAATTGACATTTGTTGTTACATTCTGTGAATTGGTGGCAAAGCCTAAACTAAATAAAATGCTTTTTTTAATATTTTGATCTTGGTGATAATCATAATAAACCACTGCTTCTGGAGCTTCTTGGAAAACACTAAAGTCTTCATTTCAACCATCATTACTGTGTAGACTTCTTATTATGAGAACTAAGCTTAGTTCAAGAAACCCGACAGGGTTAACAAGAAACTCATATATAAATAGGTATCTATGCGAAGCCATAACTAAGGTACCTACTATAACACAAACATTTTCACTACAAATTACACTTTTATATAAATTAGGTATATCTCAGCATATAAGAATGACCTGTGAAAAATTCAGATTCACATTTATGAACAGAAAGCTTCTGCAACCTTGCTACTGTCCCATCACTCACCGTACGGCTAACGGGACGAGGCAGGCGACGACAAAAGTACTAATTTACAACCAACATGTCCCGCAATTCAGTTAAATCCTCTTTCTAATTAAACTCGGAGCAACTTCCGAAAATAGCCGAACCTCTGAACCTACTTACGAGGACAAAAATGAGAACACACGAGGAATCACTAATAAAGGCCCACCGGTTTTATTTTACACACAGAATACGGGGGCCTTTATTAGCTGCTCAAAAGCTAAGGTTAGTATAATTATGGTCATGAGAAGGCAGATTGGCCTTTCGCCTGGTAATTGGATTAGTCATTTGGTTTTATGTGCGAGCCCGCACGTGATGTGACGACACAACTGGTCTTATTGTCTGCTTCTACGCAGCTTATGATTTTTTTGCCATTTTGGGTAACCAGCATGAAGCTGAATTTAAAAAATATATACGAATGCCATCTAAATGGCAAAATCCAAAACGAAAGCATTATACTCAGAAGCTTTTAGAACGCTCTTAAAAAATCGTTATAATAAGTCTTACTTTTGTTTACTTTTACATAAATACCGTTGAGTTCAGCAATCAGATTACCCAGTAATAAAATATTTCCACGATAGTGCATCAGTGGAGGAGGGGAGGATATTCAATCAGTAACGGCATTACTGGCGGCAATCTGTGCCGTAATGACGTCATGTCTTGTAACTGTGTGAGCAACGATTAAATTTCCTTGGCGGCACTTTAACACCCATCAAAGGGAAATTCAGGGGGACGGATCCACTTCGATCGTGACGGAATAGTTACAGTAAGTGAGTGTCATTATCACGCCTTGTCTCTTTCGTAACCAGATGTATAATGCTAAAGGGTAGAATCCAATGAAAACCAGGAAAGTCGATTTACCTAGTACGTTCTTTCGCTTTTGAAGAAACCTAATTTTAAGAAAAGTCTTTGTCCGTCACTGTGACTTAGCTTCACTTAACTGTCTTACAAGTGACAGATACGGACAAAGATTTTTTTAAATTGATTTTCTTAATTTATCTACTTACTAACAGCGGCCGTCAGTTTCACCCGCATGTGTCAATCCCGTTCGAAAGACACGTGGCGCCATCTATTATCATAATAGTTAACGTTATTGAAAAAACGTTAAAAACGTTATTGTTTAACATTATAGCACTTTTTTCTGGATGAAAGGTACCCTATGTCAATTTCTGTACACCTGACAACGTATATAAAAAAATTCAGGATGATCGGTTCAGTGGTTTAGGCATGAAAAGGTAACAAATAAACAAACTTACTTTCGCATTTATAATATTATTTACGACTATGACGGAGAAGGTAGCTTTGTCTCGTCATCATCAGCCATATTTGAACTACCGTGGGCGTACTATGGGACTACCCATAGTACGCCCACGGTAGTTCAGTTGGTTATTGCGCAATAGAATAACCGTTTGCACTTCAAATCAGATTATAATTTACGAACAATTGAATCACACTAGCTAATCATCACACACTGTAGGTACACGACACATCCAGATACGCATCGAGATCGTTACCGGGCTGGCTAACCAAGTTGACCTCCGTTGACTGTCCCTCAAGGAACCTCTTTCTTCTAACGGAGTTCTCACATGCTCCTCTTTTCCAATTTCCATCAAAAACTCCTCTCATTCCGGGGAACTCCGGGGAAGGCACCTGTGTCTCGTTAAGTCGTTCTGTTGGCTAATTTCCTTCCAAAACAATGCTACCAATCTAAGTAATATCAAAACAAGTGTTGCCAGCCCAGTCGCGAGCTCACTCAAGCAATTCGCTTGACGTATCCGAATGAGGCGATTTCCGAACTAAGCTTTATTGCTTAAACCGTCTTAAACGTCAAAACCAAGTGACATCTGTCATCGTGTTCTGACAGGTCGAAACTTCAAAACAAACAGCGCCAACCGCCTTACGCTCCGACATATATGTATATTATACACCGTGTTCCGGACGATATGCATAAACTTCGACCAGATGTTCAGACCATGGAAATAATCATTTTTCATTATAGACACATAAACGAATTCTTATTTTTTTGTTAATTTTCATACAAACTAAATACCTTGAAGTAAATCGATATGCATGCCGCTTTATCCGAATTGGCAACGACGTATTTTCATTCATAAGATTTGACGAGCTGAAACTTGTCAAAAATAAGTTAAGACCCTTTCTTGCTTCATAGCTCAATCAAATTTCACTAAATGAAATTACAAATATCTTTGTAACGAATCCTTTTGAAGTACTACTTGCTTTGTTAGATTTAATTTGTAAAAGCTATAGTAGCATTTGACAAAGTTTATGCATAACGTGAAGAACACGGTGTATATGTATAAATATATATATATATATTAGGATTCATTGCACACAAACGCTTTCCCAATAGTTATAACTATTTACCGCCACGAGATCTAAACCTAAACTTATTAATTAACTAGCTGACCCGGCGAACTTCATACTACCTCAGAATTAATAAGACATTCCATACAAAATGTATTATAAAATGAATTATCTTCATTATTATTTTTTTCGTGAATTTTTAAAAAGACTATTGTTTATTCTGCTATTCAGGGCGGAGAAAAACCAAATAATCAAATATAATTAAAATCGGTCCAGCCGTTCTTGAGTTATAAATGGTGACGTAACAAACCTGACTTTGTTTTATTTATATAGATTTATACACTTCAAGCGTACTTTCGTACCACTTGCGGAAAGAAATCAGAAGCCCGCGGCAAACTGGACAACGGTATCATACGGCGAGCGCGAAACAAAGAGGAACGCGTCCAATTACGACTGTTAAAACATACAAGTCACAGAAGAAGTGTTTCCTCAACTCCGGGACTCAACAGTGAGCACATTTCTACGGACGAAACTCCGTATAAAGTATCGGTAGGTACCTACTAATCAAATGTGGACGGAGATTTGACAGAAGGCGATCGTCATAATTGCCCTCTAGGCCGTTTACACATTATGCCGTAATGTGTAAGCAGCCTTATGTACAGACGCCAGCACATCAATGATAAAGTTGAAAATCGATTAAATAAATTTGACAGATTATAGTAGCTTGATTTGCTGGCGTCTGTACATTCGTTTTAGTCACGTGTATTTGTCACGGTCACGTCTATAAATTTATAGTCCGTTGTAAAGTCACAAATGTGACTGCAGCTTCGACAGATTTTACAATGTTTGAACAAAAGAGTCGTCCTATATTGGTTTTTCTGCAGTCACAAGGCATGTAGCAGCGGCACATACTGTTGGTTGGCCACGCAGCGTGCGCTCCATTGCCGAGTGAATCTTACATACACATGGCTGTTAACTTTAGGAATGGCACCGACGTGATTACTCAATCATTTATTGCATTCGACAAAGTGTACTGAGGTGGTGAACTTAAAATTTAATGAGATCATTATGGACCCTGTCGGGCACAGCGAAGTGGTGGGAGAGAGGAAGCTTTAAAAACTGAAGTTACCTGTCTTCTTAACTATGGTTGGTTGGTTAATTCAGAAGCGGATGCGAAAGTAATCTTGCACGTTACGTAACAATGAACTTACCCATTTGTGGTAATCGACCTACTCACTCTGTCTCGACACGGTACTCGATGCGTGTAATCAAGTTAAATAAGTGTCGACCACGTCCTTCACCACTTGACTGGCGCACTGTTGGTGTTACAATATTTAACTTTTTTACTTTTCTGTTTGTATTTTTGAGCTATATAGATAGTTTAGTTGCAAAAAAACGTTATTATTTCTTTCTAGAATGTTGGTGGTTGGAATATTTAATTTTCTAACCGCTCCCGCCACGCCCCGCGCCTCTGTGTCCGCTACCTAACCGCGACAGCGTCACACCGTTCCGCAGAACGCTCATAATACGCGCAGGTACTTGACTAACTTAGTTGCACGACTCTCTAAACATTCGCCTTACGTATGTATGTGACCACTTTACTGATATGTAGTTCAGAACGTTCAGCGTTAATTGTGTTAACGAGTATTTGTGTCTTAGTTTCAACATAGGTATTTGAATTTAATTTCAAACAGTCTGCCTTGTCTTCCATTTATCAGTATAATCACTTCTTGTTCACTATGATAGTGAGGCATATCTTGCCCGTCTAAAACAGCATCAAACATTTATCAAAAACACTTACGGCACACCTAGTCCTTGATAAAGAAGACAGTGAAATTTGGCCCCTTACGCCGTAAGCCCCACCTCCTACATCTGTCGATGTACACAGGTTTTACAAAGACGGTGTGAGTCAGCCATTACTCTTCATAAGTCGGAGTCCAGTTACCGGTGCGAACACGACGCCTATTAATGACACGCGACATCACTGACATCACACACTTCGTCAACACGTCACCACGACACAGATAATACCTACTCATTTAGCCGAGAGGTGGTCCATCCTCTCAGATGCTGATCCATACTAATTAAAATTTGGATTAAGGTGATTGGATACTGACACTTTTTCATACATTCTATCGGGGTACAAATCTCGATACTTAAACGATTTTTGCAGAATAAAAGCACGTACATTAAGTGTTTATGATCTATTATTGACGCAAATCGTAAAAAACTTATAAAAAAACACTATTTGTAGGATATTTAGGCCTGACAAAAAACGATAAATCTTTGTATGTGTGCGCGGGCGGAGGCACGCCCTCTACAGGATATTTCAAGAACCATCTAGATGCAGAACAACATTTTTGCTAAAGTTATCAGTTATCATCATTAGAGGGCGTTGTTTGTCAACGGATGGCCAATTTTATAACATGCGTGTTATTGTTGACAAGTTTCGAATCGAATCTAGGTACCTATGCTGTATAAAATATAACTCACACACACTCACACAGTGTGTGTGTGTGAGTTATTACTTAGTGATAGGATTATCTGCGATCTACCCTGGGTTCGATATAACTGTAATGAATGTCTAAGTTTAAGTAAGTACCTACATGCATTTAGTAAGTAGGTACTAACTTACACTTGAACTGTCTTCGAGAAATTTTCTGAATTAAGAGTCCATCCATATGATGCTGTTTTGGTGATATTGGGCGATCTGGATATCGGTATCTGTAAGACTTGAGAGTTTGCTATTTGGACACATTAAACTTGGACTTATAATCTTTAAATTTGTTGAAGCAAAAACACGATTGGATAAAAAAATCTCGATAAAAAAATAGTAACGAAAAAACCTCGTTTTGCACTTATTTTGATGTCCGTGACTACCGCAGGACCACCAACACCAATCGCTTCCATATTTGGTAAATAATTAGTGCTCAATTGGTACTAATTAGTACTCGAACAACAGAATTGGTACCTTAGTAGTTTTCGAGAAAATCGACTTTGAAGGTGGTCCTGCGGTAGTCACGCTCCTTTCAGCAGGACCACCATGAGCGCCGAAAAAGGGCCCACGCTACAGCTATTCTAAGTATACAAATAATTAGTACCCATAAATGTGATATATTTCGTAAAAAAACAGAACTGTAGTATTTGTATTTACCGAGAAATCAACGATGTTAACTTTCTCGCAATTGTTCAGCAGGACCACGATTTTGAATGTTGATTCTAAGTTAGAGAAGCTTGTCGCTTTCCTCAAACCTACATAGAAAATTAGTACCCTGTAAGATAAAATTAGTACCCAAAATTCAAAATTAAAACTCCAGTAGTTTACGAGATATACCATGCCATTGGTGGGGTGGCGGTAGTCACGGTGCCAAATTTTCATTTCAAGATTTCCCTATTAAAAACTCTGTGATTTCTTCCCAAATTTATACAAAAATTAGTACTCCTAAAGAAGTTACAGCGACTAAAAATCTAGATTCCTAAGTGTTGTATTTTAAGAGAAATTAGCTTTCATTACTTTTCCATACTAAATCTCCACGTATAACCCGACCAAATTAAGTTGTCAATGGTGCCAATTCCCTTGTTCACAAACTAAATTAAATTTGAGTTCAGTGCATCTTTATCTTTCTGTTTCATTATGAAAAGGACAGACAATAAATTTTAGTTTAGTCCTGTCAAAGTAATCAGCGCCTGACACTACTCAATACAAGTTTAGACGTGATTAAAAACATGCCTACTAAAGTTACGTCTATTTACGTCAGACTCTGATTAATTTGATAGGACTAAACTAAAACTTATCTTTTGTCCTTTTCTTAATGAAATAGAAAGAAAAAGATGCACTGAACTTAAATTTAGTTTAGTTTGTGAACAAGGGAATCGGCAACAATGGGTATTGAGCTGTTTAAGAGATGTCCACTCGTGCACATAAATTTATCGATGTCTGAATAGTATTAACAACAGTTCAATATCAAAATTTTTATACAAACTGTGTATTTAGGTACATATTAAGAAAAAAAATAACCTATCGCTACCCATGGTCTGTGATACCTTTGTTATTGACGTGTGCAGGTAGGTAAGTACTAGAATAATTATTTTTCTGTAGGTTTTGTAAGTAGGTACCTACCTTCTGTATTTTTGTAAATGAATATCATTAACGAGCGATAGGCATTTCGTATTTATTTCTTTCCTACTAATTTACCGTTGCTGCAAGCAGTAAGTACCTACCTCAGTATTAAAAACCTAATTTACCATGTTGCTAATAACGTAAGTATAAAAGGATTACAAAACCTAAAAGTAAGTAATAGGTACCTTTATATTTGAATAATATGCATTGCAAAGGGCACATCACGCGTATTTTTGTGTTTTCATATTGATATGAAAAGTATACTAATTATGTACAGACAGCGTCAGTATGTGCTAACCCCTCAAGTTTTAAAATGTTACACATTAAATTCCTTACAAATAATCTAAAGAATACTTCAAAAAGAACCCATTGTTTCGACTCAGATTCGAACCATCACATCACCGAACGTCGTCATACTCATACCGGCAGTTTGACGAACTAGCCAGCGAGCCCATATGAATTGCGTTGAAATTGTTATCTACTATGGTCTGAGTCATTTTATCTTTAGGTGGGATGTCTAATCGATAGATGTTATAATTTGAGGGTATCCATTAATTTTACTTACATACGTTGTCTTTATAAAATTTATCCATACCCTCAAGTTATAACTATAACGTTTGATGTATACGTTCACTTAAAACGGCGAAGAGTAAACGACTACGATTTATTCATTAATTTTTAAAATGATTTATGATTTTATGAGAACTAAAATAGTTGTTCTGTGTGAACAAAATGTGAGCATAAAAAGAATTGCGAGACAGCTTGGCATAGCAGTAAGTTCATTATAATATTAATTGTGTTCTCCGATTTTTTTCTTGTTCAGCTATTTGCGGTATCTTGTGTGTGGTATTTAATAACTTATTTAAAACCATTTTTTTCTATACAGAGACAAACGGTGCGCTTATGGGTGCGCAGATTTCAAGAAACCGGCGATGCTAAGACAATGACCATGGGTCGGAGAACTACTGGGATCTATACGGACCAATCTGAACATCATCCGGATATTGTTAAGGTTCACACTACACCGCCGTTTACATCCACTCGTTACAGTTCGCAACGGCATGGAATATCTCTCTGTCCACGGTTCGAAGACATTTACCTACACGCAGCGAACATTCACAGTTATCGACCTGCAAAATATGTCTAACAGAAGAACATCGAAGAGAACGATTGCGATTTGCCCAGAAATAGCAGTTATATTAATTAAGTATGACAACAAAATAAACAACGAAGACATTTAACTCATTTGATTCCACTATTTTACTTTGTATAGCAAAATATTCTAAGTAGATATCATGAGCTAATAAGAGATGTTAATTGATTATCTATTGATAACATGTTTATTCACTTATTATGCTCATGATTGTAATCCTGCCAAACTAACTTCTAGTTCCTAGACAAGTTGCAAACGCTTCAAAACTTGTCTCTTTTGATGTCACTTGTCAGACTGTCAAATGTCAAATTTGTATGCTGAGACGACATGACAGGTCACGTGACATTTCGTTAGGTTATGTCAATCTAAAATATTTCTACCGCTTACTATTTTATCGTTTACCTTAATAGGATGCCACTTGTCTAGGAACCCAATTGTGTCAGTTGGCAAAATAGTATATTATGATAACTGTAAATAAAATTATCAAATCAAAATAAATCTTTGTTGTAAAATAAGATCATAGTTTTGTTAAATAATAGCAATAATAAATATTATTATGATTATTAAGGTATTTTATTTTTCTTTATTTTTTAATTCTTTATAAATAATTATTAAAACAAAATAGAAAAATATATTAAAATAATAATTATAATGAACAAAAAGCACATTTCGTGGCTATGATTTGAACTTCCACTCATAGGCACGGCAAGCGGTCTTGAAACCTCTAGTCTATTTAGACGATGAATAAAACGTTCGTAAATGTTAACCCTATTATTGCTTGTCGTTTTCGCAATAATAAAAGTATTAACGTTTTATTGAAAAAAACAATAATAAAAACAGAATTTTAAAAAATAAATACTATCTTAAACTTATTTATTCACTAAAACAATAAATTAATTAAAATAAAATGTTTTTGCAAAATACAAAAACCAACTTGGGCCTATCACGGATTTGAACGCAATGTCTTTTGGAGGGGTAAGCACTTAATGAAGCTCTGTGTACCTATTACGTTCGACAAGCACATATATTTAAAATATCTACTAAATCAACTTTTAATATCGTTAACATCGAAATATTTCTGTAAATTTCGATCTAATTGGCCCTAAAAAGAAACTTTTATTTAAAATAAATATTATAAGTAGTTCCTCAGGAAATCATTATTAATCATATCATTTTCTGAAACCTTTAAATATTGAGACACGTGAGCTTTTTGAAATTGTATGCATTTATTTCTCTAACTAAAAACAATTTTGAAACCATAAACAAATAAAAAAAGAACTCAATGTACAGACGCCAGCACGTCAAGTTACTACAATCTGTCAAATTTCTTTAATAGATTTTCAACTGTATCGCTAAAGCATAAGGTTCAAAGTTGATTGGGGAAATTTGACAGTTTCGGGTAGCTTGATGTGCTGGCGTCTTGTGACGTTGCAAAATTAGTTATTGATTGTGTCTAGTAGCGACATCTATTGTAATTAACGGCGGACTACGCCAGGGATGTCAATGCTGTTCTGCGTGACACAGATGGCGTTGATGCCTTTTTGCTTAGGTGATTAATTGCAAGTTTATTTGGATAATCAAGAAATAAATAAACAAACGTACATAATTTACCACATTTTATGTCAAACATAATGTTTGACAAAATGAAGATACAAATCGATAAGGAATCTATATAGTCTGTGGAAGATGATTCGAGAAACTGTCAGATTGGTCTGGAGGAACAGGCGGGGACGGTGTCCGTTTTTTACGAACGAGGACTCGAGCCTAAAGGGCGTTTTTGAGGGACTTAATCCTAGGAGGATTGGGATGTGTCCAAATAACCCTTGGGGTTTAAATAAGTAGGAGCTATTTTGGCAGAATTCCGTCTGGCTGTTTATGCTAGCCTGATAAGTTTGCGCGATTGATTCGCTGCCTTGGTGTTGCGCCGTGCGGTGTTTTGACATTCATCAGAGCGCAGGCGGATTTATGGTTCTCCCTTGCGGTGTGGTCCTCCGACATTAGGAAGGCTTTACCAAACCGAATCCAGGTGTTGAGGGAAGTTCGCCACTCCAGGTAACGATAGCGTCACCATCTCGTCCGTAGGCCGCGTTCGCGTGTGTTCACAGGTTTCTCCTGTGAACGACGCCAAGGACCCTGAACCGTCAACTGAAGGGGTTATACCGAGGATTTTATAGAGAGTGTTATCAGTGTGTCATTATGGTTTAATCTATGAGAGAGTTAGGCCTTTTGTAGGAACTAGGTTGTTTTAAGACCAGTTGTTGTAAGGATCTTGTGTCTCGGGTTTGCTTCGTATAGTATTTATTTTCCCTCTATGAGCACAGTCCGGAAAAGGCCAATACCTGTTCGATTGAGCTAGAAGTTGTTAATTCAATCATCCCACGGACTCGCTATAGCGACTCTGAGAAACTGCTATTTAGTCTCAAGTCTGGCGTGCACTGACACCACTAGGAACGGAGACTAGTTGTGTGGGTGTATGCCATAGACTCTGGGAAGGGTACATTGATTTGGTGGCTTGCCACATTGTTTGTATGTGTACTTTAATTTTGTATAATTCGAATAAACTTTGTATTGTGTAAGAAGGTACTTGTTTAATTATCCTTCCTAGCAGGTTATACCTTATAAATTTACTTTAGCACGGTGGTGAGTAGTAAAGTTCAAATAGGAACCATCAGCAGCTTGTTTCTAAGAAATTATCAGTAAACTACGAAGCCGGGTTACAGTTGGCGCCCAACGGTATATAATTATTTAATTATATAGGGTGAACGAATTAATAACAATATCTCTCTCTCTCTCTCAATTCCCTCAGTCCTTTCAGTTGGCGGATTCTTGTAGTAGTTTAAGGCTAGTTTTAAGTTTTAAATATATAGTGGCCGTTGCACCACGATTAAACCATTTCTTTTGTTGGTTTCATTTGTTTTGTATCTTTTGTTGTTTCTTTTGTTTTCGTTTATTTGTATGTATGCCCAACTCACAAGTAAGACAAGTGGCATTGTGATAATTATTTTGGGACTATATATGTACCAAACGTTTGTTTAAGAGGTTGGTGACTTCATATTACCTATATTTCTGAAGTTTATGTAGCATTCCAGTTTGCATTTGTGGTACAGTTTGTTTAACAAATACAAGTAATAATTATTACAACTGGAAGATAATTAGTACAATAAGAAACAACAGTTTTGTGTTATTATGTTCATGTGGTTGTTTCAGTTGATGTCCTGATAAACTGGATTGCATTTATTTTTTATAGTGAAACATTGTATTATAAAACAAAAACCCAACATTAATTTCTGTAAAAGTTAAAAAAAAAAAGGGGGTAATCTTGAAAATTGTAAACAATTTCTATGAGGTAATTCTCAGAGGTGTTATAGCAGTCTCATATTGGTATTAGAGGATTTCAGTAGTAAGATAATAACACTAGAAGCAAGTTTCACTAGTATTGATTGGATTTTGCAATACAGGGAACTACAATTTGTAGAAATCAACTTTCATGGAAACGGGACACTTGGAATCTTTATGACAACTGGTCGGTCATTTCGTTGTTTAACGTTTTAACACTGATTATTTAATCCCAGATTTAAAAAACAACCACGGCATTCCAAAAAACAGCATTGTTTGTTTGTATCGTTCAGCATTCGTTTTCATACATTGGTACTTAACCCATAAAACACATTTACATTGGTGACATTTGACGTTTGACGTTTTGATATATCAGGGTGCGTTCCGAAACGCGTTATACACGATTTGCGTTTAGTTTGTCATTGGTTTTGGTTGAGTTGTTTTTTCACAATGGATTTAGAGACAGTATACATACATTCCCTTCTACGTGACGAATTGACATATGAGGTTGCTGTTCGTGCAGAGACACCGGCAGATACAGTTTTAAAACTTCGAAAACAACTCAAATCACTCTGTTTAGGCTTTGGTCCCTCCGAGTTTGTAGATGAGGAGTCGGACATTGGCAAGGAACTGGATACGATTCAGGTTAAGCTGAAGGAGTTGCAAGCCAAGGTGGATAGTGCCGAAAAGACTCGTGATAAGTATAGTCTTGCTCGTGCTAGGGCTTTGTACTGCCATTTATACCATCGTCTGCATAGATTAACTTGTAAAACTGAGAAACATTGTGTTCTGCAGGAGAAACTTAAGGTTGTGATACAGGGTTATGAACCAACACTCGTCAAGTTGTACACTCGTTCTGAGGTACGGTCAGAGTCTGAAAAGCCAGAGGTTGAGGACAACTTCGATAGTAATGGTACTCAGTATGCAGTCAGTAAAAACATTTGTAAGTGGAATGTCACATTTGATGGTAAGTCGTGCCCATTCCTGTTTTTGGATTCAATTGCTGAACGTGCCAAGGCATTTCGAATAAGTGATTCTGTGTTGTTTGATTCGGCTTTTGCGTTTTTTAAGGGTGACGCTTTAATATGGTACAGGAGTGCAAAATGTCAAGTGGCAACTTGGAAGGAGTTCACAGATCTGCTTCTTAGTGAGTTTCATGCCATTGATTATGAGGATAACTTACTGGATGAGGCCAAGAAACGGATTCAGGGAAATGATGAACCCGTTCATATGTATTTCGCCATCATGAATGGATTATTCTCTCGTCTGAAGACACCTTTAACGGAACCAGAAAAGATTAAAATCCTAAAAAAGAACGTCAAACCATCCATATCTAGGGGTTTAGTTTTAGTAAAGCCGGAATCAGTGGCAGAACTAAAAGATTTTGCTCGACTTCTGGAGGCAGAGGATATAAAGGCAAATACTTACAAATCAACTTCACAGTCAGACCAAAAACTGAAACCAAAAGTAGCCAGCGTTGACCACCATGACAACAGATACAAACAAACTAAACACAAGCCCAAACCACAACCATCCGCGAAAGAGATAAAATGTTTTAGGTGTGGGAATATAGGGTTTACTATTAAAACTTGTCCCGTTTGTAAAGATAAACAAAAAGAAACAAAATGTTTCAAATGTGGAAAGTTAGGGTTCACAGTAAGGAATTGTCCAGAATGTAAAAAGGAACCAAAGGATGCAAAAAACTAATTTCAACAGTCTGTCACCAACCACCTGAAACGGTCGATCCAGGTGAATGGAAATCTTGGTTAGAATTTGTTTCTAATTTTTACAAGTATAACAGATCAGTGTCAGCACTGTTTAAGCCAGACAGGAATAAGGATATTCGGCCATATTTAAGTGTGAATTTATATGATGTAGTATTATACGGTTTGTTAGATTCAGGAGCAGATATTTCAATTATAGGCAATGGAGCCCATGAGAAGTTTATTAACTTAGGTTATTCATTAGATACCTCAGTTGAGTTAAAGCAAACAATTCTCGTTGCAAATGGATCCGAAAGCAATCCTATAGGTATATTAAGGTTACCTATTACATTCAATAGTGTAACAAAGATTATTAAATTTTATGTAATACCATCCATAACATCAAATGTAATATTTGGGGTGGATTTTTGGATAGCTTTTAGTTTGATGCCTCAAATGTTTAAACACATTAGTTATATTGAGACACCTAAACAATTTATGCACTTTAATAATAATACGAATAAAACAATAGTTAACACAGTAGAATCATTTGATAATTTGAGTCCGGAACATAAAACAATAGCGGAATTAATAGTCCAACAATTTCATAACATATCGTTTGAGTCCAAAGGTTTGGGTAGAACACATTTAATACAACACGCGATAGACACAGGCGACGCGTTGCCCATTAAGTCCAGACCATATCCAATGTCACCAGAAAAGTTAAAAGAACTTCATAAGGAATTGGACAACATGTTGAAGCACGATGTGGTGGTGCCAAGTGAAAGTCCATGGAACAATCCAGTCCTTATGGTCCCAAAATCAGATGGTACATTGCGGTTTTGTTTAGATTGTAGGAAGCTTAATGCGGTTACAAAAGGGGATGCTTATGCAATACCATACATACCACAAATCTTAGATAGTCTCAAAAACGCAAAATATATAAGCTCTGTAGATTTTAAATCTAGCTTTTGGCAAATACCGCTAGAGGAAACTTCACGGGAGAAAACCAGTTTCACTGTTCCAGGTAGAGGACTATTTGAATTTAAAGTAATGCCATTTGGACTTTGCGGAGCTCCTGCCCGTCAGCAAAGATTAATGGATAGGTTGTTTGGCCATCCGTTTTGTAGTGATATTACCAAGGGGTTAATATTCTGTTATGTCGATGACATCTGTGTAGTTTCAGAGGATTTAGATACACACATACTTCTGTTAAAAAGGCTACACGAACGGATAAAAAGTGCAAATTTAACGATAAATTTCGGGAAAAGTAAATTCTTTAGAAAATCATTAAAATACTTGGGCTATGTGGTGGATGAGTGTGGTCTTAGGACTGATCCGGAAAAAGTGCGCGCTATTTTAGACTTTCCAGTACCAAAAACCGCGAAAGAGGTAAAAATGTTTTTGGGAACTTGTTCTTGGTACCGAAGATTTATTAGAAATTTTTCTACTATAGCAGCGCCATTAAATGCACTCACCAGCACCAAGGTCAAATTTAAATGGAATCCAGAGGCAGACGACGCTTTTAACTCATTAAAAAATATTTTAGTTTCTGCTCCAGTCTTAGCGTGTCCTGATTTTGAAAAACCGTTTACTGTTCACTGCGATGCATCCAGTTATGGCATAGGTGGTATGTTAACCCAGAATATTGACGGGAATGACCATCCTATTGCTTATATTAGTAGATCCCTTAGTAAAACCGAGCGTAATTATAGTGCAACGGAACGTGAAGCGTTGGCTGTCATTTATGCGGTAGAAAAGTTTGAACCATATTTGGGTAGCAGACATTTTACAGTTATTACTGACCATGCTTCACTTAAGTGGTTTAAAAATTTGGAAAACCCAACAGGTCGCTTAGCACGCTGGGGTTGTCGCTTATCCCAGTATAACTATACCATCGAGCATAGGAAGGGTAAAGATAATGTTGTACCAGACGCCTTATCAAGGTTACTTAAAGTTGAGGCTGTAACTAATACTCCTATTACGCCTACACCGACTGGTGACGAATGGTATGACAAAATTATGGCCGGGTGTTCGTCATGCCCGAAAAATTACCCTAACTATCGCGTAGATAAAGGTTTACTATATAGATACACTAAAGGTAAATATGCGTTAACACATGAGTTCGACTGGAAAGAGGTAGTACCCAAATCACTGCGTTCACAGGTCATGTCTGAAAACCATGAACCTCCTACTTCAGGTCACCTGGGTGTTTTTAAGACACACCGAAGGTTAAGTTTGAGGTACTTTTGGCCAGGAATGTATCGTGACGTAGTTGAGTTTATCAAGGGTTGTAGTATTTGTTCGGCTTATAAACATAAGACTACTCTTACTCCGGGTCTCATGGGTCAGCCTAAACAATGTTATAGACCATTTCAAGCTGTATCTATAGACTTAGTTGGACCACTTCCGAAATCACGCTCGGGTTTTGTACATTTACTTGTAGTTTCTTGCTGTTTTTCAAAATATACGTTATTGTTTCCACTACGCCGTGCAACTAGTGCCCTGGTAGCCAAAAACTTTGAGAATTATGTTCTTCTGGCTCACGGGATTCCTGAAACCGTAATTACCGATAATGGGGTTCAATTCACGGGATCGGAATTTTGTAACCTTTTAAAGAAGTACAACATACCTCGAGTGCATTATGGGCCTAGATACACTCCACAAATTAACATGGTTGAAAGGTACAATAAAACAGTAATGACTGCAGTTTCAACTTATGTAAAAGAAGATCATAGGACTTGGGATCTCAATTTAACGAAAATACAATTTGCTTTAAATAGCGCAGTAAATGAAACAACTGGATTTACTCCATTTTTCTTGGTCCATGGCCGAGAACCCATTATAAACGGCACGTTTTATAAGAACACAGACGACTGCGATTATGAAGTAGCTATGCCTCGTGAAGAATATGCAGGGGAATTAGGAGTTCTAAAGGAGATTTTCGAAAAGGTGCGCGCCAATATTGTTAAGGCTCATGCCACAAACGCGAAATATTATAACTTGCGTAGGCGTCACGTCACTTTACGCGAAGGCCAGATGGTTTGGCGTAAAACTTACATCCAAAGTGATGCGGAGAAGTATAAAGCATCTAAGTTGGCTCCGAAATATCAACAGTGCATAGTGAAAAAGAAGCTTTCACCTTTAGTTTATGAGCTTATAGGGTTAAATGGTAAACCATTGGGCTCTTGGCATATAAAAGATATGAAAATCTATTAACATAATCTTTAGTTTATTCGGTCGTCTCAGCCGAGGGTTTTTTTAGCCGTAGTCCGTGTTTCACGTGTTGTTAGGAAGTAAACTCCAACAACGACGACAAGGCTTATATGCATGCTATACTTTATTTATAAGTAAATTGTCTTGATTATTATATTATGAACGTAAGTCTAGGGTATCGTTCAAGATTGTATACAGTAATTTTGCTGTCTTGCATGTCTTGTGTTATTTTTTTTTAATGGCTCGGTCCATAACTTTGATAGCCAAGCTCGCTTGGTTGTTTTTTTTTTCATATGAAGCGGATCGTGACTTCAAAAATAAGCCTTCACTAATTTATGTTTTGCCAATATAGCATTGTTGCTTCGGTGAGACTTTAGATAGCACTAGTGCTTATCTAGTTACGAGCGGCCGGTGACTCTTAAAATAAGCCAAACCACCATTATGTTTACAGAATATTTATTTCTGGGAACGCAGTATACGTCTTGTCTGGTGAGTTTTATGCACATTGTTTGCCCGATATATGTATCAGCTCGCTGAACATATTCACCAGGAAGATCGTTTAGATTTATATTAAACAATTCAGAGTTCCACTGGTTTACAGACGGAATTCGGGAGTATGCAAGAGGTGGCTTTCTGCGATTTGAATGCAAGTTGCTACAGGATTGAAAGAGAAAGAAATTCAGGGATGTATGAAAGAATGGGGGGGGTTATGCCCGGATTGTAGGAAGATTTGTAAGAAGAATAGGTTTCCTGGCAGTTTGGATTTTATAAGGTTGGTTATTTACTTACAGTAGGAAAAATAAGGAAATTATTTATATTTCATCTTAAAAAAAAAAAGTATATGACGTTTCACAACAATCAATTTATAAATTGATCAGAACTCTTCCACTACAGTTTCTATGAGAATTTGTAAACCCACTCCAGTGTTATAACACCGAGGGCGGTGATGGTTTTTGCGTACACAAAAACCTTTTGTGGGAAGAGGGGCATTGTGACGTTGCAAAATTAGTTATTGATTGTGTCTAGTAGCGACATCTATTGTAATTAACGGCGGACTACGCCAGGGATGTCAATGCTGTTCTGCGTGACACAGATGGCGTTGATGCCTTTTTGCTTAGGTGATTAATTGCAAGTTTATTTGGATAATCAAGAAATAAATAAACAAACGTACATAATTTACCACATTTTATGTCAAACATAATGTTTGACAAAATGAAGATACAAATCGATAAGGAATCTATATAGTCTGTGGAAGATGATTCGAGAAACTGTCAGATTGGTCTGGAGGAACAGGCGGGGACGGTGTCCGTTTTTTACGAACGAGGACTCGAGCCTAAAGGGCGTTTTTGAGGGACTTAATCCTAGGAGGATTGGGATGTGTCCAAATAACCCTTGGGGTTTAAATAAGTAGGAGCTATTTTGGCAGAATTCCGTGAGTACTAAACCATTTTCTTTGTTCTTGCTGGATAGCCTATAGCTTAGCTCATGCATGTGTGTTCTGACGCGAGGACGTTGTTACAGGTCTGGCTGTTTATGCTAGCCTGATAAGTTTGCGCGATTGATTCGCTGCCTTGGTGTTGCGCCGTGCGGTGTTTTGACATTCATCAGAGCGCAGGCGGATTTATGGTTCTCCCTTGCGGTGTGGTCCTCCGACATTAGGAAGGCTTTACCAAACCGAATCCAGGTGTTGAGGGAAGTTCGCCACTCCAGGTAACGATAGCGTCACCATCTCGTCCGTAGGCCGCGTTCGCGTGTGTTCACAGGTTTCTCCTGTGAACGACGCCAAGGACCCTGAACCGTCAACTGAAGGGGTTATACCGAGGATTTTATAGAGAGTGTTATCAGTGTGTCATTATGGTTTAATCTATGAGAGAGTTAGGCCTTTTGTAGGAACTAGGTTGTTTTAAGACCAGTTGTTGTAAGGATCTTGTGTCTCGGGTTTGCTTCGTATAGTATTTATTTTCCCTCTATGAGCACAGTCCGGAAAAGGCCAATACCTGTTCGATTGAGCTAGAAGTTGTTAATTCAATCATCCCACGGACTCGCTATAGCGACTCTGAGAAACTGCTATTTAGTCTCAAGTCTGGCGTGCACTGACACCACTAGGAACGGAGACTAGTTGTGTGGGTGTATGCCATAGACTCTGGGAAGGGTACATTGATTTGGTGGCTTGCCACATTGTTTGTATGTGTACTTTAATTTTGTATAATTCGAATAAACTTTGTATTGTGTAAGAAGGTACTTGTTTAATTATCCTTCCTAGCAGGTTATACCTTATAAATTTACTTTAGCACGGTGGTGAGTAGTAAAGTTCAAATAGGAACCATCAGCAGCTTGTTTCTAAGAAATTATCAGTAAACTACGAAGCCGGGTTACAGTCTGTACCACGACACGCTTCGCTTGCTTTACTTCGGTAATAAAATAATAACCAGCGCGCCATGCCACAAAAAAAAGTTATTATTTGCATTAAATGCCTACTAAAGTTACGTCTATTTACGTCAGACGCTGATTAATTTGATAGGACTAAACTAAAATTTATTGTTTGTCCTTTTCATAATGAAACAGAAAGATAAAGTTGCACTGAACTCATATTTAGTTTAGTTTGTGAACAATGGAAATGGGACAATTGACAACTTAATTTGGTCGGGTTATACGCGGAGATTTAGTATGGAAAAGTAATGAAAGCTAATTTCTCTTAAAATACAACACTTAGGAATCTGGATTTCTAGTCGCTTTAACTTCTTTAGGAGTACTAATTTTTGTATAAATTTGGGAAGAAATCACAGAGTTTTTAATAGGGAAATCTTGAAATGAAAATTTGGCACCGTGACTACCGCCACCCCACCAATGGCATGGTATATCTCGTAAACTACTGGAGTTTTAATTTTGAATTTTGGGTACTAATTTTATCTTACAGGGTACTAATTTTCTATGTAGGTTTGAGGAAAGCGACAAGCTTCTCTAACTTAGAATCAACATTCAAAATCGTGGTCCTGCTGAACAATTGCGAGAAAGTTAACATCGTTGATTTCTCGGTAAATACAAATACTACAGTTCTGTTTTTTTTTTACGAAATATATCACATTTATGGGTACTAATTATTTGTATACTTAGAATAGCTGTAGCGTGGGCCCTTTTTCGGCGCTCATGGTGGTCCTAAATTAGAAAATTTGGCACCGTTTTAGTGGTAGGTATTACCGACTGTAAAAAGGAGTTAAACCCGTTTAGTGTAAACATAATAAATTGTTATCATTATTTAGTGTAAATAAAGGTGGGCAAAAAGAAAACTCTCGGAAAAAGAAAAAAAACAAAACGTCAGAGGGAACAACTCCGTATTCTGAACGAAAGAAAAAAGTAAGTACAGACGCCAGCACGTCAAGCTACTACAATCTGTCAAATTTCTTTAATAGATTTTCAACTTTATCACTGAAGCATAAGGTTGAAAGTTGAATGGGAAAATTTGACAGTTTCGGGTAGCTTGATGTGCTGGCGTCTGTACCTAACTACCGATTTATATAACGGTATCAATTCTTTTATTTCCTTAGCTACTTAGCAAACGAATCGACAATAAAATCACTTTTGGTTTATGGTTCAATGTTTCTTGGAACTAGAAAAAATGTATGTACCTAATGTTTGACTTGGCGCTATGGAAATCAGATTTCTAAAAACGAATTTTGAAATCTGAAATCAGATAAATATCAGTTTGCGTTCAAAACCAAAAACGCCCATGCCTACTAAGCTACGATTTACCGTTGCGTAGGTTGAATAATTGAATTAAGTACCTATATTTAATTCTTGTGAAACCAGCATTCAAATCGAAAAGGTAGGTACAGGAAAGCGAATACACAGATAAACGATTTGTTTTTTCTTAGTATGTATGTATTTGCGCTTTTCAGTGTTATTAGCACACAGTGCGTCAAGGTCAACGTCATTCTCAACTGGCTAGGCGTCTCGCCTACTGAAAACCATTCGTTCAGAAACTGAACTGCAAAACTAATTCAAATAAGAATATTTTTATAATTTATTCATTAGGTAGGTACAAGCAATACGAAAACGTTATTTCAATCAATATAAATAAATGTTTAGCGAACAGTGAAGCAAGAGTGAGGCAAGTAGCTACGACGTCTTTTTAATTTTTGAACGTACATAATTATTACTATATTGTGCCTTGTGAACTAGGTACATTTCAATACGTGAAACGTGTAGTGTGCTCCACCTAAATATATTTCCGCTAATTATTAGGTACTTATAGTAAAGTTTATTAGAGTAAGAAATGTTTTATTATAACAAGTTATAATAACATTCGCATGATGTCGACGATGATCTTCGACGTATTTTATTAGTATCATAAATAAACATTCACAATAAAATTGAACGACCACGGACCTTGATATTTTAAAGACTGTGACAAGGAGTTGATCGTACACGTTTGTAACATCAGACTAAAGAACATACTTCCACTCAATTTTAAATCACCGACCATAAGCTTATTGTGTTGAAAATTCTGTTTGCGTGATGTAGGATTTTTGATTATAACTTCTTTGTTTTTGAGAAATTGTTAAGTAATTTTATGTCATTAATTGTGTGATTACTCTACAAACCTATACTATACTTGTTTTATTAAAATTGTGATATAGTTTAGCTGTTTTCCCGATTTTTAGAAATCATATAAATTACTTTTACAACAGCGCCATCTAGCAAACTGTATTATCTAATATTTAAATAATTGGATAATTTATGGTGTTGAAAAGGTCGCCAATCATGATATGAGCCTTTATGAAACAAAATAAAATATATATAAGTATTCTTTTCTTCAGTTTTTACTTTATTGAATGAAGGATGGTCATCTTAAAAATATTTTATTTCAATTAACGCCATCTATACATACTTATTTCAAACCAAGTTTATGAATTCAACGCCATCTAATTTTATCGAAAGTAAAACTATTTTACTGTACATGTGTGTGTAATCAAATAAAGTGAAACGGCTAAACGTTTAGAGGTACAAATCTTTGTATGAGACGAGTTATCAAGCAAAGTGAATATCTCAAAAAATTAAGTTAATACTCTAGTTGACGCATATAATGAAGTTGTCCCTCAAAGATTTCTGAGTTAGGCGTAAAAATTGAAAATGTTCGAATTTGCGAATGTGCTGCCATCTAGCGAAAAAGTAGCTGGGAGATCAACTATTCAATAGCCTTAAGATGAGTCGATCTGTGATCACTTATCCCCGACTCAGCAATCCCTAATAACAATAAATTCTCATGTCACTTTAAATAAGTAGAAAGAAATTCCTTGAATTTTAATTAGGTGTGTTCCTTTTAAGTAATAAGTTCATTTGGCACTATCCATCAGTCCCCATCACTGCCATCAGGCAGCCGGTTGCTATAACCGGCGAGCGGGCCGGCCGAGCTCCGGATTAAAATGTAAAAAAGCCGGCACCGCGCTCGGCATAAAGAGATTACGGCGTAACGCCCAATAATATCCGTTATGTGAAATACCTGCCAAATAGTCGCCTCCTCCCTTGCTCCAATTATTTTGTGTATTCTCCACCGATATTAACTTTTGTTTCATCGTTGATTTTTTCCTCGAATCGCGCTGTACTGCCTGTACTCCACAAGTCCACGCTTCGAGCTCTACATATTTCTAGGGCTTGTACTTAGAACTGAAGTGAATATTGACTCTTAGTTGATGAGTTCCATCGATTTCCACTGTTCATATAAAATTGATGACACTTTTAAATATTAAAACAATGTGCCTGAAATATTGGAACGCAGTGTTTTCATGTAATCCTCTGTTAACACCCTGGTCGTGTTGTTTGGTATGAACTTGTTATAATAGGTAATTTGTTTCAGCAAATGACAAGATTTTCCTTTGTTTTTGTTGAACTTAATCCGCCCCTATTGCATATCTAACAAAAGTTTTGCATTAATAAATTAATTTACGGCGATGTGTCCGTAATTTTAGTATAGTTTATCTTGTGTATTTGAAATTTATTGTTGCAGAAGATGCTGAATTTAAGGGTCATCAAATTGGAGTTAAGCATCTCAATCATCTCATATTATAGAAGATTAAGAAGGCGACGTTGGGTCGGTGTAATGGGCAATAGTCGGTGTAACACAGGTTGGCGACAAAAAGCAAGGAGCGATGTGGAATGGCGGCGCGTACATCAAGCCCGACCGAACGTTCATTTATTTTTTGTCCACGCTTCCCCTCCATGGAGTCACAAAATAAGAACACACCTTACACCGGAGCGCCTGACGTGACCGCTCCCTCTGCTTTACAAAATAGAAGTACTTAATAATTCCGTTGAATAGACTGATACCCAAATAGTAAGGGTGCGTCTCATAACGTATAAACTCATTTGGTCAAATTTCATTTTATTATCGTTCATAAGATATAGTCAACGTGAGATATACCAACTGTTGATATAATTTCTTTACATATAACATTTATTTATTCTAAAACTTAATTAGTATAACGTTGTTTGATATAACGTTTATGTAACCGAAAATCATTTGGTCTAACGTTTAATATGTATATTGTTTATTTAATCGAAAATCATTTGGTCTAACGTTTAATATATATAAAAAACATAATTATGGTTAACACCCCAATTCAGATAGGTTAGGTTAGAAGGCTAAGGCGGGAGCGAAGCGGAGCGGAGCTCCCGCCTTAGCCTTCGTGGTTATTTTTTTTTAAACCACCCAGAAATACGAGCAAGGAAGGAAGGATAGGAGGTCGACATAGGATGCAAGAGCGAGCGAAGGGCACCCCGAGGTTCGGTTTTGTTAGGTTACTTTAAACCCTTTACGTAGAAATAGGAGCCCCGCGAAGCGGGGCTCCGTCGACATATAATGCAAGAGCGAGCGTATGAGAATACAAAAATACCCTTACCAAGGTATATGGGTCGTTCTTCTTTTTTACCGACAATGAAACTATGTTTTTCTGTTTTTTTGGTTTTTGAACTATCTATAATTTTGTTTTCTGTGTGGGATTTAAAAAAAAACTGCATCTGTATTTCATTAGGACCAATTAAAGTTTCCTTTCTGGCTAATATTGATTTTTTTTAATGTTAGTTTTTAAAGAAATAATGTGACAAAGTGGCCTTTTTCTGTAGAGACTACATTTCAGTTTACCACTCTGTCACGCCATTTTACGGAAAACAACGTATAAAATATGTTGGTTAGAGAACATGAAAAATGGCATAATATTAATAGATAAGAAAAATATGGACGTTTATTCGAACCGAATTAAAAAACCGTTTATATTAATACTCCAACGAGATGCCATAATAAGACCAAGGACAGACTATTGTCGGTAAAAAAGTAGAACGACCCATATATCAATTGATTAGAGACTCATAGTTTTATGAATGAACTTGTATGAATTCATTTTTAAAGAAATACTTTAATGATTATTATTTAACTGAGCAAGATTACGCACACTAAGTGACAACTAACAATAACTTTTGTTGAGCTACCCACAAGCTACAACATAAAAATAATATCTACTAAATAAACTAATCCGTGTTCATGCAATTTTGCTTTGTGTTTTAAGTAGGCGTTTTCATCATATTAGACCAAATAAGTTTTATATCTTTTGACAGGTATGTCAAACGATTTTATATTTTTTAACGTATGTTATGTCAAACGATGTTATATTTAATGTATGTTATGCTTATAAAAATTAGTTATTTTAAAATTATATCAATCGTTCATTATATTAACTAATCGCTATATTAAATAAAATTATAGGTTCCGTTGTTATATGTTGTTAATATTAGAGATTTTGTTGTTATATCATCTATTACTTACCCAAATAGTAAGTATCTCTTTTTATACTAAGTAAAAGTTTTTTATTTATTTGGTCAAAAAAACAGGTGCATATAAAAAGACAAGTAAGCTAGAATATAAGTACATTTCTGACCTCACACCGTATAAATGTTTCTAAAATATGTCACTTTGTCTCTAGTTTCTTCTACGGTGGTCATGCTATGACACTTTCCATATTGGTTTTTCAGCACTTGCAAACTAATGAAAACGTCATGTTATTTCAACGTTTCAGTAACGGTTCCTGAATAGGTACCTATCATAAAGGTAGGTAGGTACAATAAACTTTCAAATAGTATTTTATATAATTCTACTCGGATATTCATTACTAACGATGTGCTGCGTGAATACATTTTCACTTTTCCGCGTAGCATTACGATACCTTGAATTCGTTATTCACACTCCGAGAAATACCCTTTTTGTAAACATTCGAACATTATCATACGGCTCGGCGTAACAATAATCACTACAGCAATAACAAATACGAAAAAATCTGCTCGTCATGTACCCAAGCAGCTCCATCTAATTAGTATTCGCATCGCCCGCGCCGCCCGGTACGATACAGTCGGCCGCAAGTACGATTCCTTTGAGCGGGCGGCGGGCGCGGCGGTCCGCATTCGATTCCCAGTCGTGATTAATGTTTTTGTTGTACACACATGAGCATTAGGTCATTGTGTCTACTGTTGAGATGGCTTCATTGTGCTCGCGGTGCGGTGTGCAACCGAACTTGTGTGTCTCTAATGGGGAGGATAATGAAGCGGATAAATTTTGAGCTATTAGTGAAATAAACAAGGAAAATTAGCTGGTAAATGCGATAGATAACTGTTTTTGTTTATAATCGTAATTGCAGAGGAAGCTTTGCTTGCTAGGTTTATTAAAATTATGTTGAATGCATTCGAGGTGAGTTTAGTGTGTATGTACGAGTTGTCGATGTTAGTCAAGTAAATGATAAGTTAATCGAATAGTTGACATCTCTATATACCTACCCATATTAGTATTTTAGTAAGTAAGTCATTTAACTTAATACCTAGTTTAATTAGTTAGTTATATAATAATTGCATAAAAGCATTACATGTTATTATAGAATAGAATACTCTTTATTATGTACACCATATAAATTACAGACATAAATATAGGTGGTCGTCCAAATCAAAAGGGACCTTATGGCGGAAATGAGTTATCTACAGAGCTGAAAACTACATAAATGTATGTACCGAACTATAGAACCAAGAACCAACCTTCTAACCACCGTTATTTTTTTACGAATTTTTGAAGTTCACTGATCGAAATTATAAGTTTCGAGAAAATCGCAATTTAAGTATGCCGTACACTAAAGTTATGTTTTAGTGTGAAGTTATGTAACTGATGGTATACTTTGATTGACTATGATTATTATTAATGGCAATTCTTACAATCCTTGCATAAACTTGTTTGTTGTGGGAACATATTAAAATGTCGATATAATAATATATGGTTTGAATTACAAGAAAAACGATTTGTTAAGTCTTGTCGCGATAAGGTTCCTTTTTTACTAAACTTTAGATGAATACAAAACTTTTTTAAATTGACTTTTCGAAAAGTTGAATACATCTACATGTAGTAAATACAATCATCTTTTTAAAAATACAGTTAATAAAAAAACGATTTTTTTGAGGTATTTTACAAATTTATTAATATCTCGGAAACTAGTTACCGCCATAAGGTCCCTTTTGATTTGGACGACCACATTAGAAACTGTACAAAGGGTGACACAATGGGCGGTCTTATCGCTAAGAGCGATCTTTGAAAGACAACCTTAGGAAAAAATAAATAATAATAAAGTCAGATATCAGTTCGTTAGGTACACAAGTTATACAAACTGATAAGTACAGACGCCAGCATATCAAGCTACTAAAATCTGTCAAATTTCTTTAATAGATTTTCAACTTTATCGCTAAGGCATAAGGTTCAAAATTGATTGGGAAAATTTGACAGTTTCGGGTAGCTTGATGTTCTGGCGTCTGTACATCATTGCTCTTCCTCCAAACTCAAGGAGGGATGAAGCTTCCTGTTCCAAATAGGTTCGAATAGAATTCCTGAAGACTCATCCAAAGACGCTACAACTTATAAGTCAATTGCGGAGTTAATTGAACAAATTAACAGATAAGGAATGTCACGTCTAGTTGCTAGCAACTCGTAAAAATGTTTACAAGTTCGCTTCAATATGGTTTCCATTCATTATCTCTTTTACCTAATGTAAAATAATCACATCGTTCTCAGATATTCATTAATAAAATAACCTAAATAACCTAGTCTTTTTATTAACCGTTTGAAACCTCCTTAGAAATAAGTGTTTATTGAAGCTACATATACATTTATTAACCTATTCAGGGACACCACTGAAGTCATTTCAGGTGCAGAATGAGCTTCTGTGAACTCCACATCAACGTCTTGTAAGCGCTTCTTAGAACCAGGGACCGGCTGGATACTCGTTGAAAGGGTTTTTGAAGGGGTTTTTTTAAGCGCTTAGAAAAAAAACCCAATGAGACATGTTACACCTTCGAACGGGTGTTTTTAACCTGGTTAAGAACGGGTTACCCTTTCAACACCCTGTAACACTGGAACAGGGTAAGCCATTCCAACTCAAGACATTGTAATATGCTCTGTTTACAGTCGATATTAGTTTGAAAATTGCATACACGACCGCACGTGACATCGTACCGCGCCCGGCGGTCCGCCAATCTTGCGTGTACCGACTTGCCGAGCGACTTGTAAACATGGCAAAATGTTAAACTTTATTATATTCTTAAAGCTTATAATTGTTTAGTTGCCGTAGATGCAGAAATAAACGTTTTAATAAAACTTTGTATTATTATGTAGAAAGAATATTTTCTTATAATAAGTGACAAGACAAATTTAATATAACAAACATTGCTAAGCAACAAACCATCGATAATATATAAAGGTTGTATATCTTCACATCCACGATACTTTTAGAGCTTGGACAAATCTTGAAATCCAATTCACACATCCACAGCTTAGCATGTTCAGTTTTGGTCCAAACAATGGCTTCGTAAACATGTCCGCCAATTGCAATTCTGTAGAGACTTGTTTGACAGCGAAGTCTCCATTCTAAATACATTCTCGAATGAAGAAATGTTTTATCTTGATATGTTTTGTTCTCTTATGGTGGGTTCTCAGAAAACCTTATAGCAGACTCATTGTCAACGTAAATTGTCGGTTTATCGTTCAGGTCTGTTAAGTCCGTTAATTCCTCCAGGAGTTCTTTTAGCCATAAGGCTTCTCTCGCAGTTTCTGTCATGGCTACGAGTTCGGCTTCCGTTGAAGAGATTGCTACTCTTGGTTGTTTTTGGCTTTTCCACATGATGGGACCGGAGAATAGGAAAATCATCCCTGACGTCGAATGGCCAGTTGTTGTGTCACCACCAAAATCAGCATCACTGAAACATATCAGCCTCTTCTCCCGGCTTTTCGCGAAGACAAGTCCTTTATCTATAGTACCCTTAAGGTATCTAAAAATTCGCTTAACTCTCATCACATCAAACCTAGTAGGAGTTTCTAGATGCCTTGACGCAACACTCACAGCGTAGCTTATATCTGGCCTTGTAGCAACCATGAGGTATGCTGGGGCACCTACAGCTTGACGATAGGGAAATGACGAATTTGATTCAACATCTTGTTCTTCATCTATGCCAATTTTTACTGCCGGCGTTGCAGCGACTTTACAATTAGTCATTCCAAACTTTTCAAGTATCTTCTTAGAAAAAGACCTTTGGTTTAAAGTAATACAACCATCTTTGGTTTTATTAATTTTAAGTCCAAGGAAATAAGACGCCGGTTTTGTGGTTATTTTAAACCTATTTTTCAGTTCTTCAATAAAGGACATGTTAGGTTTTTGTATGGAGGCTGGGCTTTTATTCGAAGCTACTGTGAACAGGGAAGAGATCATGTTTTTATGAAAGTACATAAATTAAGGAGACTTTGTATATTTTTAAAAAAATTTTTGAAAGCACCCTTTCCTTAATTATTATACATTTTAATAATCATTATTTAAAAAATAAATTGCAACCCACAGTAATTATTGATTTTGGCAACACTTTTCGGTTGGATGTCATTATAGTCATTGTGAATTGTGAACGTCAATCAAGTCTCAAATTCAATTCAATTTTGACCTGTGTACTGACAGCTGACAAGTATGACAACCTTACTGGCACAGGTAATATTTTCATAGATTCCATTAGTAGGCAAAGGAATTAATGCCATACATACATATCATGGAGTTGGTTTTATTTTAAGCCATCTAATATTATTTTAGAATATTTTAAATAACAATAAGGTGTATAATTTGCTTTAAAAAATGATATTTAACCATTTTTTCTTTGTTTCAATGTGCAAAAATAATATTATGACACCAAAAATATCTGGATTTAAAATATGTATTTATTCAATAATGGTGCTTTTAATATTTTTTCTGTTTTTGTCAGGCCATCCTGAATAAGTTTCCCTATCAGAAAAACCATACATGACAGCTGTTCAAAATAATTATTATTTTAAGCCCATTTCCTAACATGACCTTTCCTTCCAGCATTTTCACTAGTTGAAACCACCAAACCGTTATCTACGTAAAGTGCAATTAAGACTTGTTCACGTAAGTAAAGGCAAGGATCTTTAGTGCTTTGCTTGAATCCTGAATTTATAAGATACTCCGATATGCAGACATTCCAGCATAGAGGAGCTTGTTTCAGCCCGTAGAAGCTGCGTTTAAGTTTGCACACTTTCTTAGTGCCATTGATTTTTCATGGTTTTTTGTTTATAACAATTGTTTGCACTTTTTTTACAGTTATTTATCGATTGATTATCATAGCCTACATATAATTGAACATGAAAAAAAATATGCCGTTGCGGAACACGACTTTGTTCCAAGTTTTTTTCTCTATTAAATAGCGCAAACTCGATTTTTCATAGTCTTTTGTTTATAACAATTGTTTGCACTTTTTTTTTAAATTAATCAACGATTGATTATCATACCCTACATATAAATGAACATGATAAAAGATATGTCGTTGCGGAACACGACTTTGTTCCAAGTTTTTTACGCTATTAAAGAGCAAACTCGATTTTTCATGGTTTTTTGTTTATAACAATTGTTTGCACTTTTTTTTTCATTTTTTAACGATTGATTATCATACTCTACATATAATTGAACATGAAAAAAGATATGCCGTTGCGGAACACGACTTTGTTCCAAGTTTTTTTCGCTATTAAAGAGCGCAAACTCGATTTTTCATGGTTTTTTGTTTATAACAATTGTTTGCACTTTTTTTTTCATTTCTAAACAATTAATTATAATACCCTACATATAATTGAACCTTAAAAAAGATATGCCGTTGCGGAACACGACTTTGTTCCAAGTTTTTTTCGCAATTAAAGAGCGCAAACTCGATTTTTCATGGTTTTTTGTTTATAACAATTGTTTGCACATTTTTTACAGTTATTTATCGATTGATTATCATACTCTACATATAATTAAACATGAAAAAAGATATGTCGTTGCGGAACACGACTTTGATCCTAGTTTTTTTCGCTATTAAATAGCGCAAACTCGATTTTTCATAGTTTTTTGTTTATAACAATTGTTTGCACTTTTTTTTAAATTAAACAACGATTGGTTATCATACCCTACATATAAATGAACATGATAAAAGATATGTCGTTGCGGAACACGACTTTGTTCCAAGTTTTTTTCGCTATTTAAGAGCGCAAACTCGATTTTTCATGGTTTTTTGTTTATAACAAATGTTTGCACTTTTTTTTCATTTTTTAACGATTGATTATCATACCCTACATATAATTGAACATGAAAAAAGATATGCCGTTGCGGAACACGACTTTGTTCCAAGTTTTTTTCGCTATTGAAGAGCGCAAACTCGATTTTTCATGGTTTTTTGTTTATGACAATTGTTTGCACTTTTTTTACAGTTATTTATCGATTGATTATCATAGCCTACATATAATTAAACATGAAAAAAAAAATTAAAAAATAATAATAAAAAAAGAAAGAAAAACAAACAAAAAAAGAAAAAACAAACAAAAAAAAAGTGCAAACAATTGTTATAAACAAAAAACCATGAAAAATAGAGTTTGCGCTATTTAACAGCGAAAAAAACTTGGAACAAAGTCGTGTTCCGCAACGGCATATCTTTTATCATGTTCAATTATATGTAGGGTATGATAATCAAGTGATAATTGATAAATAACTGTGAAAAAAGTGCAAACAATTGTTATAAACAAAAAACCATGAAAAATCGAGTTTGCGTTATTTAATAGCGAAAAAAATTGGAACAAAGTCGTGTTCCGCAACGGCATATCTTTTTTCATATTCAATTATATGTAGGGTATGATAATCAATCGTTAAAAAATGAAAAAAAAAGTGCAAACAATTGTTATAAACAAAAAACCATGGCAATCGAGTTTGCGCTCTTTAATAGCGAAAAAAACTTGAAACAAAGTCGTGTTCCGCAACGACATATCTTTTATCATGTTCATTTATATGTAGGGTATGATAATCAATCGTTGATTAATTTAAAAAAAAGTGCAAACAACTGTTATAAACAAAAACTATGAAAAATCGAGTTTGCGCTATTTAATAGTGAAAAAAACTTGGAACAAAGTCGTGTTCCGCAACGGCATATTTTTTTTCATGTTTAATTATATGTAGAGTGTGATAATCAATCGATAAATAACTGTAAAAAAGTGCAAACAATTTTTATAAACAAAAAACCATGAAAAATCGAGTTTGCGCTCTTTAATTGCGAAAAAAACTTGGAACTAAGTCGTGTTCCGCAACGACATATCTTTTATCATGTTCATTTATATGTAGGGTATGATAATCAATCATTGATTAATTTAAAAAAAAGTACAAACAATTGTTATAAACAAAAAACCATAAAAATCGAGTTTGCGCTATTTAATAGCAAAAAAAACTTGGAACAAAGTCGTGTTCCGCAACGGCATATTTTTTTTTCATGTTTAATTATATGTAGGCTATGATAATCAATCGATAAATAACTGTAAAAAAAGTGCAAACAATTGTTATAAACAAAAAACCATGAAAAATCGAGTTTGCGCTATTTAATAGCGAAAAACACTTGGAACAAAGTCGTGTTCCGCAACGGCATATTTTTTTTCATGTTTAATTATATGTAGAGTGTGATAATCAATCGATAAATAACTGTAAAAAAAGTGCAAACAATTGTTATAAACAAAAAACCATGAAAAATCGAGTTTGCGCTATTTAATAGCGAAAAAAACTTGGAACAAAGTCGTGTTCCGCAACGACATATCTTTTATCATGTTCATTTATATGTAGGGTATGATAATCAATCGATAAATAACTGTAAAAAAAGTGCAAACAATAGTTATAAACAAAAAACCATGAAAAATCAATATTTTTTCTATTGCAGAATATGAACATTTTTGTTCTTGGATTATATATTTTTTCCATCCTTATTTGTTCATAAAATAACTTATTTAATTCTCTATTTATTTGGTTAAAAAGCTTCCTCTGTGTTTTAAACAATGCAGCGAATTTATTCGACTATATAGTACGGGGGCCCGCCAGGGCGCTCCGGCCCTGCACATACTGTGCTCGGCCGCCGCTAGTTTCAGCTACATCCATCATTGAATCCCTCTGGCTGCTTCATAAAGATTTCCTCTTTTACAGCTCCGTTTAGAAACGCAGTCGAAACATCGAACTGTTGAAGTACCAAGTTTTCTCGAGCAGCTATTCCTAAGACAGCTCTTATAGTACTGAGGCGGGCTACCGGACTGAAAGTCTTCTGATAATCAACGCCAGGTTTTTATGAAAAACCTTTTACTACTAGTCTGGCCTTATATCGCTCAATTGTACCATCTGTATTGTTCTTTATTTTGTAAACCCATTTACATAGCAATGGTTTACGATTTTTCGGAGAGTCGACTAATTCCCAAGTCTTCATTTCTTTCAATGATTCCATTTCATTTTCCATAGCCTCTAACCATTTGACCTTATCCTTGCTATTCATAGAATTATTAAACGTTTGAGGTTCTGTTTCATTATTCATATCCATGGCTGCCATAACATAATCCTCAAATATTTTAGGTATGTCAATCTGTGATCTATCACGAAGATTGTATGACCTCCGTTCTTCTGGGACAAGAACAGATGCATCGACATCTACATATGTCGTTTTCATTTGGTTGATCAGCAGTTTCACTGCCGTCATCAATCCCGAGAGAGTCATAAAACAACTCGTTATTTTCATTTTGTATAGGTACCTCGTTAGAGCTTGCAATAACATTATCTTGTACTGCTTGTAGTACCTTTTAAATATATTTCTGTTTCATCCAGTTCACTGTCAGTCTCGTTTGATCGCTTGTGATCATTTAATTCTTGAAAAGGAACAGAAATCACATTATTACCATCTTCGTAGAACACTTTCTTTAAAATTCGAACATCCTTGGAAACAAGAATGCTTTTCTTCGATGGGACGTATATTCTAAACGCTTTTGAAACTTCCGAGTAACCAGCGAACATACCCGGAATTGCCTTTGAAGCAAATTTGTGTTCATGTTTTCCTTTCTTTAGGATGAACGTTTTAGCACCGAATACATATAGATGATTAACGCAGGGTTTTCTACCTACCCATCTTTCGAATGGTGTTTGGTTTTCAATACTCTGGTTAACGCTTCTGTTTGACAAGTAATTTGCAGTATAAACCGTTTCTGCCCATGAACACATAGGCGCTTTTGATTCCAACATCATGCATCTTCCTTTTTCTATAAGGGTTCTTTTTCCTGTAATTTTTCCTGTCAGCGATTTCATTTTGATGTGGAGTGTACGGTGCTGTCAATCTTCTTGCTATACCATTTTGCTTCAGAAATGTGTCAAACTTCAAATTTCTGTATTCCGTACCGTTATCGGTCTGTAGGCATTTAATTTTGTTTCCTGTGAAGTTCTCTGCTTCTACCTTGTAGTTTATGAATTTTTGTAAAACTTCGTTTTTATTTTTAATAAAGTATACTCGGCAGTATCTACTGTAGTCATCAATGAAACTTACGAAATACCTGTTGCCATTCAGTGAAGGTTGTTTCAGTGGTCCACAGACGTCACTGTGTACGATCTCAAGACGCTGACTTGTACGTGAATTATTTTTGTCACTCTTCTTGCTAGGCACTCTGCTCAATTTCCCTTCTATGCATATTTCGCATTCACCTAAAGAACTATTACGGTTGAAATCTAATCCAATCAGGCTTTCATTCTTTAAGGCGAGCTTCAAGTCCCTTTCGCTCATGTGTACCATTTTACAGTGCCATTGTTTAATAGCATCTGACTCCACTTCTTGTGCTACGTCATTACTACATTCTGTAGCATTGGCTCTATCTGTCAACATTATTATTTTTCGTTTGGAGATAATATAGACCATCGTCTTCTCTCACTGCTTGCATTTGTACTCCTCGCTTGTGATCATTAATTATTGCCTTCTTCTTAGTAAATAGAACAGTGAGTCCTTTATCTGTCATTTTCCCAACAGATAGAAGATTGAATTATTATCACTATTAATTATTATTCCATTATCACTTGTTGTCAAATTCGTGAATCGTAATAACTAAATAAAAACAGTAAGGCAATAAAGCGCCGCACGGGTGCAATTATCCCCCCACCTACATGCAGCTCAAGTTTATTAGGTAATCCAGGGTAACACGAAAAAAAGCTTTTCGAGAAGGTAACCTCTTCAAAGGCTTAAGTCATTGAAGGGGTTAACCCCTTCACTTGGTTACCATAATAAAGGTGTTAACCATTTCGCTGGGTTTCGAGGATCTAACTCGAACAAAAAGTAACACTGCGATATGAGTTACCCCATGTACGGGTTACCCTGTCCAAGGGCTTAACTCTTAAGCGGGGTTGTCCGGTCCCTGCTTAGAACAAATCTATCACAGAGTCAATCTCGATACACTGCAATAGTCACGTCACAACTACACCACACACCCTCACGCCCCCACCTGCACATTTTTCATCAAAACAAACACATCCTCTACTCCATCACATAACTCAACACATCGCCGCCATTGTCTGCGCCGCGAAAGCACTGTGAGCCTCTCCGCTATCGTAATAGGATCAACGGACTTGACCGAAAACTACGCTCGCTACATTTGCCCTGACATTACTCAAACTACCAAACACATTTTAAACCACCTCAAGCAATTATAAACTTTATCCAAACAACGATAGGGCTTACGCGAAGTGTGTAGATATTGTGGCATCGCTCAAGTGTCGTTTTCGTCATTTTCATGTGACATTATCCGTATATAGTATGTCGCCGTCATCGGAATCCCCTCTGACGTGAAGGAAAATGATATTTTTTATATTAAAGCGGATTTTTTTGGTGTAAAGCTTGCGGAGAATGAATAGATAAGTGAAAATTGTTATTGTTCAACCATTTGGCAGCGCTCGGTGCTTTTTGGTTTGAAGGACGATGTTTTCTGACGATTTGGAATAATCGTCTGTAATCGCATTAGCTTAACTGGCCTTTACACTTAGAAAAACTTTTTAGACGTTTTATATTGTATTCACAACGTACAAGCTCTTCCAAACAAGCGTGACGTGACCTCTGTTATGCCCTTTACACTATTATGGTTGAGTTTTAAATGGAACAACATTAATTATTTAAGTTCATAATCCTCTAGTTCGTTACTAAATAATAATCACATTCATAATTATTATTCTGGGAGTAGTGTAATGTAAAATTACATTACACTACTAAACAAAACACTGCTCCACTCTTAATTTTAAGAGTGGAGCAGTGTTTTGTTTGGCTCGTACTAATTGATTACCACACAGCGAAATGTTCTAATTATTCGAGTTTCATTGAGCTGCTGCACTTTCTCTTTTGCTGTACATTAATTAAACACACGTGTTACAGATGAAAATGAATTAATTTACAGGTGAGTAATATGCTGGGGTTTATTTTACATATTCCAATAACGGCAAGTATGAGGCGCAGTATAAGAGGCTCCGCACTGGTGACGATGACGCTGACGACGCATGACCGCGTACCTTACGCGGCCATGCGTCAAGTGCTACATACTTTTATAGCTTCTTTACTCTTTACTCTTAATTTTAAGAGTGGAGCAGTGTTTTGTTTGGCTCGTACTAATTGATTACCACACAGCGAAATGTTCTAATTATTCGAGTTTCATTGAGCTGCTGCACTTTCTCTTTTGCTGTACATTAATTAAACACACGTGTTACAGATGAAAATGAATTAATTTACAGGTGAGTAATATGCTGGGGTTTATTTTACATATTCCAATAACGGCAAGTATGAGGCGCAGTATAAGAGGCTCCGCACTGGTGACGATGACGCTGACGACGCATGACCGCGTACCTTACGCGGCCATGCGTCAAGTGCTACATACTTTTATAGCTTCTTTACTCTTTACATAGTATAAAACTAAGTCGCTCCCGCTCCCTGTTAACTTAGATCTTTTAAACTACGCAACGGATTTTAATGCAGTTTTCAGCAATAGGTAAAGCGATTATATAATACATGCATATGGTAGTAGAGAAAAGCCGAGAAAATGTAATGTGATGTCTAACAAACATATTTTTGTGTGCTTACATTGCAAACGCTGGCTAAACCTTACGAAATAGATCAAATTAATGTACTACGGAATTATATATCCTAAAAATATCGATAAAAAGTCTGCGATGGTATATGTTTATCTCCTATCCTTAGGAGATAAACATAACCCACAGTAACCATTTTTATCTTTTACATATTACAAAAATATTATGGGTTATTTACCAAGCTATTTTAAGCAATACAGTATTATTCATTATCCAATTAAATACATTACATACGTTGTGAATTTCATGGAGATCAAAATTGCCCTTAACAGCATATCATTAAAATGGATATCTTAAAAGATATCAGAGATTTAAAAAGCCGGGGCAGAGCGGCTGGCGGGGCGGTACGAACTTACGAAGTTCGTCGGGTCAGCTAGTATTTAATATTTTCAAAATAGACGAAAAGCTTTATACTTGTGATAAGTAGTAGAATAATGTTTGCCACATTATTCTACTTCTAACTATGACTACCTACAAAGTTTAGACATGAAAAGACATTAATATTCTTAACAATACTTATAGGATATAAGAAATTGACCTAAACTAAATGTAGTTTAAAAAACAACTAAAAAAACACGCTTTTATCACGCACAAAAAATTATGAATGAATTAAATTGACTTAAAATGAATTCTAAAAGCGTGGAGCGCTTTTTAACCGACTTCAAAAAAGTGGAGGCTTCGATTTGGATGTATTTTTTAATGTATGTTCAGGCATAACTCCGTCATACGAGGGCGACACTGAAAGTTTTTAGAACTGGCCACTTGTAAACGATTTAATAAAAATAAGTTTTTATTTTGAAAATGGAACTCTTTGACAGTATTATTGTGTATGTATTTTATTCATTTGTCATATTTTGTTTACGATTTGGCGGCAAATTGGAAATTGTCTGTGTCACGTCAGCATGAATGTAACGCGAGAAAATTTTCGTATATTGATTCTTTATGACTTTCGATGCCATTTAAGTCAACAAGAAAGTCATAATAGACTTCGATTGGCCTTTCACGATGAAGCCCCATCTTGTGCCACTGTTCACAACGCGTTTAATGAGTTTAAACGTGGTCGCACTAATCTCACCGATGATCCGCGTGAGAGACGGCGTTCTACGGCAACGACTGAAGATAACATCAGTGTTGTGCGGCGTATGATAGAGACTGACAAAAGAGTGACTTATCAGCAGATTCAGACAAGCTTAGGCATCGGTATGAGTCAAATTCAAAAAATCCTCCATGTCCATTTAGCGGTCAGGAAGCTTTGTGTCCGGTGGATACCTCATAATTTGACAGAGGCCCAAAAATTCCGTCGTGTTGATTGGTGTCGTGAAATGGTTCAAAGATTTAACGGTGGTGACTCATATGCTGTGTTCGACATATTTACGGGAGACGAAAGCTGGATTTATTGTTATGATCCTGAAACTGAGAGACAGTCTGCTATCTGGGTGTTTCCTTCCGAGGAGTTGTCAACTAAAGTGAAGAGAGGTCGAAGCGTGGGAAAAATGTTGGTGGCCTCGTTCTTCGGAAGGACAGGTCATTACGCAACAATTGTTTTAGAGGATTGAAAAACAGTTACTGCAGAGTGGTACACTAACAATTGTTTGCCACTTGTCTTGGAAAAAGTTCGGGAGAAACGACCTCGCAGTAGGATCCTCCTTCACCATGACAACGCCTCGTCGCACACCGCCAAGCAAACAATCGACTACTTGGCGACGTCAGACGTGGAATTACTGGGTCACCCGCCCTATAGCCCCGACCTCGCACCTTGCGATTTTTATTTATTTCCGAAAATAAAAGAAAAACTTCGAGGAAAACGTTTTATGGACGCCGAGGAAGCAGTGGCTGCGTTTCAAAATTCCGTCGAAGAGACCCCTAAGGACGAGTGGCGAAGTGCTTTTCTCAGTGGTTCCATCGGATGCAGCGATGTAATGATGTAAATGGACAATATTTTGAAAAGTTACAATAAAACTAATTACTTGTTAGTTTGCTCAGTTTTTGATTTTCTAAGAACTTTCAGTGCTTACCCCTAACCTAATAACAAATAGGTAGGTGTAATTTTATCGACTCGTACGTACTGTCAGGGAAATGAAATGGTTTGCAGATTCGCACACTGTTATATTATACATAGGTATATCGTGATATATATTACACGGATATTATTGTTTGACGTTTGATTTACCTGCATTCGAGCAAACAAATAATTTGATTTGATTTGACGGATTTGCAAAATTATTTTTTTGCAAGATAAAGTATGCCTCAGGGGTGGTCCCATTATATTTTTGAGTTAGCTTCAATGATACGATTTTCCCACTTAGTTTATATTGATTATGTTTTAAGAGGCCGTGCATAAAATTCCCTCGCTAAAGTTTAGGTAAATTCATTGCAATGCTATGTTTGTGTGCACCGTTCACGCACACGCCTAAAAATCGAGCGTAGTGATCGCTTATACAGTTTTGATCCTATAGATGATATTTTTTTATTCATGTAGGTACAGTTAAGAAATAAAAGTATATCCCTATGTATTTTACTGTGTGTACATAAATTATAAAATAAATAAATAAAAGTCTGGAATGTTTGTCTAATATAGTATTCGTTTAGTATAATTACCAAAATCAACATAAGAATGGTACGATTTGGTGTTACATGCATTTAGGTACATTTAGACATTCAATAACATTGAGGTAAGCGTTTTACATAAATATCTACGAGTAGTACACATATTTAGGTAATTCAATGTTTTCCTTCATCGATGTCAATGGGGACTACGATAAACTTAGAAAGTTCAAACAAATTGAAAAAGTCTTCTTTGGACTGGGCCCATATTTGAAAAAAATAAAATAGGAAGATTGGGATAAAAATAAAGTTTTGGAAAATGCAAAACAACTTTTGAATATTAGGTCTATACCTGTGAAATTGCTGTTTTATTTAAAACGACAATTTCATAGGTATCGAGTATTCGTGGTGTTTTTATAATATATATTACAATGAAAGATTGGCTACTCAATAACAGTTAATTTAAAAAATATATATATAAGACAAAGGTGATGCCATACCTATCTAGGTATGGCATCACCTTTGTCTTATATATTTTTGTCATGAGTTGTTAAAACTCATATCAGCTTGAGATCAAGCTCAACTTTATCATAGAATATGTTCTATGATAAAGTTGAGCTTGATCTCATCACTAGTAATTACTGTATTTTCAGAACTTCCATTGTCATCGATTTCCTAAAATTACCAACATTTGAAAATAAGAATGTACCTACTCGTAAATACTTCTTTATGCAATTCTAGCGTTGATCCAAAGTAAAAGCTTATGTTTTTGAGACGAAGCCGTAGCGATTTGATTCGGATTACATTCTGTTAGAATTTGTCTGATACGTGCCAATCCCACGTTTCGCTGTTTTTTTTTTTTTGGTGATGCACTGGTAATGCGATCCTGTCTTTCGAGCCATTATCTACAACAAATTTGTATATTAATACCAGTAACATATGGGCAGTGTAGGGGTCAATCACTAAAATTCTCCATCGAGTGATTAGTCAAACTAAAGCTTTAGAACCATTTACCACCTTTAGGAGGTTTTCACAGCCGCCATCTTGGATTTATATTTTAACGTCACTATCGGTTTTAAAACCCTCAAAAACCATGAAAACGACACCAAAGACAAATATTTGAGAAGTTTCGCAGCCGCCATTATTGATTCATATTTTGACCTCACTATTGACTTTAGCACAATCGAAAACTATGAAAATAAAACCCATGACGAAAATTTAGAAAATTTTCGCAACCGCCATCTTGGATTTACATTTGGACCTCACCGGCTTTAGCACCCTCGAAATCTATGAAAACAACAACAGCGCTAACCGGGTCCAACTATAGCTAAGAACCATCCAAGTGACACAAAAAGAATTAAAAAAAACATCCAAATTGGTCAACCCGTTTTGGATGAGAAGAATTACAAACACGCGCACACCGGTATTTTATAACAAAAACCCTGTTGTTCCTTCTACCTACGTTTTAAAAATCGGTATACATACGCAATAAAGCAAGTCATTTATAAAAACTGTTCAACAAAAATAATATAATAAATAATTAATTATTAATATTTGTAATGTTCAACTGATTTCTTACTTCTGCACTTTCTGTATGGCCACAAAAATATTTAACAAGCTACCTGAGACATTAAAATCGTTAAACCTTGACAAATTCAAAAAAGAGCTTATGAAAATGTTAATTGATAAATGTTACTACTCGCTGAAGGACTATTTGGACGACAGTTCTATAACGCCTCCTATAGATAATAAGTATTAGGACATCTATTTTGACATTACTGTACCTATTTATTTTTACTAATCGACATTGCAATCTTAGATTTAATTGTTGACATTGAAGGTATTGTTTATTGATTTAATAATTGTTTTGACATTTCTGTATTAATTTTAAATTTTATGATTGATATTATTTTCTACATTTTTTATTTTTTTTATTTTATCTAAATTATTTTATTTTTTCCTGACATTTTTATTTTTGTTATTTCTTAAATTTTATTGTTGACAATTTGAAAATATTTATGCATCGCTTACACTTTAGCATTCTTGTTTTTTATAATTTTAATTGATAGGGGAGAGGGGGGCATGACGGGGTCGCGAGGCACGACGGGGCCACCCATACTTACAAAAAACCATACGCTCTAGATGTGTTTTGTTTTCGCTATTAGGTAGCCATTTTGTATCTCTCTTTAGTCTGACAGTGACCGGCAACTAAACTGTACGCGTTTGATTTTTAAAACAAAGAACGATTTTCAACGTAATTTTATGTAATTTTGAGTGACTACGAATACGCATATAAAAAGGTAAGTGTTAATGTCGCTACTATCATGGATTTATTTTGTTTTTGCAGATAAATTGTATTGATATGTTTTGAACAAAAATTCTCTAACCGTCACTCATTTTATCTGGTTTGTTATTTTAAATAATGTGAGAATTGGGGCATAACGGGGACATGGCTACGGGGTACGATGGGGTACCCCGTTATGCCGCGCAACCGTTGTCCAATTAACTGAAGGATCGTTCTTGTTCATTTCTTAATAGAAAATATTTTGTTTTAGGTATAAAAATGGTACGGACGTATAAGGAGAAAAGTTCGAGATTTAGTTGGTCCATGGAAAACATGAAACAGGCAATTGATGCAGTCTAAAGGAAAACTGTCTTCGGAAGGTTGGGTGGCTTGCCAACTATGTGGACGGTGGGCTCATACAGCTTGTGTTGGTGTAAACGACGACAATACAGAAGAAATCCACATCTGCTTGTACTGTGACGCAAAACAAATACGTACCCCATACTGCCCCTACCCTGGGGCACGATGGGGTTTTCATTATAGTTTCAAAAAATAAAAATTATGACGTCATATGATTATTTACATCATCAAATTCTATGCCAAATGATAGTTGAATAAGTAACGAAAGTGTTTTGATTAATTTTAATTAATAAATACATTGCGTTGATTATTTTACTGTGTATTTTTCTTAACGTCCCCATTATGCCCCCCTCTCCCCTAATAGTATTTGTTGCACGTAGAATTAATAATGAAATGTAAAATTGATCATCATATTTGTACGCCAAATGGCAAAACATAGAGCGCATATGAAAATGTAACACCTGTTTTGTAACCACCTATGTTAACAAATAAAGAATCTGAATCTGAATCTGAATCTGAAGCGATGACACAAAACAAGAAAGAAATGGAACGTTCCCGCCACTCTTTGATAGTTGCCGCTGCGCCCGCACCGCCCGGTTCGCCGGTGCACCCCGGCGCTGAACTGCTTATTTTGTACACAAGTTCGTGACCTTGTCAGCTGTTGTTTGTCACTTTAAAGGCTCGTACACACAGGCGCGACGCGACACGCGACACAAAGGCACCGCAAGTCGCGCGACGAGCGGTGCCTTTGTGTCGCACGCGATTCGCGTCGCGCGTCGCTCCTGTTTGCAGGAGCCTTAACGAATGAATCTTTGAAAATGTTGGTTTACACGGTATTTTTATGCACAATTGATAATTGTTAAAACTACATTTAACACTTCACTACATTAAAAAAACAAAGTCATCGCGTCTGTCACATAAAACCTGACTTGCTCCTCGATGTCACTGTCTCGAGTCCTCCGAGTCCGTATTACTGCCGGTATTGTATGTACGTATCGTATGTGCAAACGTTGGAATGCCATCGCCGATGGTTATGGTAGGCTCGCAAAACGTTCATGGTAGAATCTGTGTGCATAATTGCAGTCACATTTTCCAGGACACATCAACATTTAAAATATTCTACGTTAGAATAGGACATGGTCAACGTTAATGTAAACAAAACACAAGTCACTCACTACGCGGGTTAACCATAACATCCGTTAGAAAGTAATCTGCGCGGGCGACTAAGGTTAGTGATTCGCAGGACGGGGCCACGGTAATAATATGCATACAGTACGTCGTCTTCATACAAACGGACGAAACGCGGGCTATACCTACGCGCTTCGATCTCCGTGTGCGTTCAGGCGGCTCGGAGGCTCGACTGTGCCGCAGTGACGAACGGACGGTGTGTTGTTTTTTCAACAATAACCGCGCGATTGTTTCACTAAAAATAAGTTCAAGTACATATTTAATATGAAGAGTAGGCTATATTGTGCTGTTTTTGGTTGCATGAATTCGTCAATAACGCATCCAGAGATAACTTTTTTTAGATTACCTGGAAACTGAAAGGTAAGACTATAAAATAATTTTACTTACTTGTAGGTAGGTACATAATGTGTGTCTTTTTAATGGATAAGTATTTCATTTTATCTCCCGATAAAAAGATGTCTGGATTAATAAATGAAGTGAATAGAGTAAAGGAAAGTGATAAACACGAGTGAGGTAGGTAGTTATAGGCGGTTCATGAATCATTAAACGGTAGGTACGCTGGTGTTAAAACCTCGAGGCATGTGTGTTTTGTTAGTTTGTATAATTCCAAGTAAAGACGTGGTTTTTATTATTAATAATAGTTGTTTATTGTACTGTGTGTATGAATAATACTAGAAAAAAATTGGTTGTCTGTAAAGTCGATTTACGGACGATAGTTTAACGTGACAACATCATAACAAAACATTAATGAAATGATTGCATACTTTTATGAATAAAATTTAATTATTTTTATTGAATTATTAATATTTTGTATGAATGAAGAAGGAGGAAAGAAGGAGGAAAGAAAGGAGGAAGGAGTGAAATGAAATCTACAATTTAATTGATAAATTTGCTTTTATTTGCACTCATTAATTTAAATATGTTTATTACTTCAATGAACAGATTATTTTAATTATAATTTTTATATTATACATGTTTGCTATTTAACTTCTTCCAATCTGTGTTATTCTGTTAAGGATAGGACGATGATAGGAAAGATTAAAAAACATTAATATACAAATTTTGAATTTTATTTGTAGTTCTTGAACGTTTGATTTAACTATAATAATAATAATAATTTAACATAATTTGTTTAAAAATACACATGAACAAGTTTTCATAGAAATAAACTGTAATCAGATTAATGTTAAATAAATGGTTAATTCGAAATGACGAATTATTTTATTATTTATGTACACACAGTAAAATACAATAACAAAACTAGGTAAATGGAAACACAAAGTAGGCAAATGTAATTAAAATGCTGGAGGCGGGCAGCCCTATCGCATGTTTACGTACCGCGCGGCTGTAGGCATTTAATTCAAGGTTACGGCCGAGATACAATACTGTATGTCTTTATACTGTGACGGGGCGGCCGTGGCGGGGTAAAGGGGTACGTAGGTACGTGGTACCGACCCAGGGCGCCCCGCGCCAGCTTTTGGCGGCATCTTTTATCGCATCAAAGAAAGCCGCCGAGCTCGTAGGTTATTTAGCGAAATAAAAATGTACTTATAAACTCAGATACTCAACATTTTTTTTGAATGTGTCGATTTTAATAGTTATTTGATTTTGACCTCTGGACTAGTCAATGCTCACTTTTTTAAAATTATAATTTCATCAATGTTGTGCTTGTAGGTAAATGTATACGTCCCTAAAAGGAACAACAGGGTTTTTGTTACATATTGTATAAATAAAAAGACTAGGCATGCAAAATTATAATGTTCTTCATAAATCAGCAAACTTACTTAAAATAAAATTAATACTTACCGGATCAAAATGTGGTAGTCGCCGTACAATTTCTGGAATATTTTTACGTAGAACACCCACGCGCTTGCGATGCAAAGTGACACGTCCTCAGGCTGGGAAGGCCGGTCGCTACTGACAGGATCGGTTTTGTGCGCGGTCGATAATATAGTTCACTTTGCTTTTTGTTTACAAATTGAAGTTAATGTTTACGGCCCCTTTTCTGTCACTGATATTTACATAGCAAGTAGTGTTATATGAATTTGTGTGGGGAAGGTACAGTCAGCAACCAAAATTGATTAACACTTCAGTTTTTTTAATCTCAATTATCGAGCAAAATATTTATTCAAAATTGCATTGGCTGCAATTTTGAACAAATATTTTGCTCAATAACTGAGATTAAAAAAACTGAAGTGTTAGTGGACTTTTGTTGCTGACCGTACAATTAAAACGTTAAATTCAATTCAAATGAATTATTTTTGTTTTACTTTTTTCTGGTATGCGTTTGCGGCTTGCTTTCTTATGGCATGCGTTACAGAGCCCTATCGACCACTGAAAATGAGCCTTTACAGATTTGTTTCGTTATGAACTGAACAAAAGCAACTTCATGTCATTGTGCTAGTAGTAGGTACCAGTTTGTCGTGAGCGCGGTTCGCGTCCCCCGCTGCACGCTGCACGCTGCACGCTGCACGCTACACGCTACACGCTGCACGCTACACGCTACACGCTGCACGCTGCACGCTGCACGTTGTGTGCATTTGATTTGAACGCGTAATTTTATTCATTTAATTCTTCGCTTGGATTTCATCCACGGTGCACGGTGAAGGGTGGGCGATGACGCATGACGTACCTAAGCAGTCTGTAACCAATAATGTATAGATAGAACTTCATCTATTTGTGGTATTCTGCACACCTCCAAGGCTTATAACTTTCAGAGATGAATCTAAATTGCCTTCATTATGAATGCCTCACGTGAGTGGACTTTATTGTATACTTTCAGGTTTTAGTCTAAATGAAATATTTGAATGTGATATAAATACATGTTCATTTATTTCATTTAGAGTTAAACTACACATAACACAATAAAGGTAACATTTCCTCGTAGTATCATGAATTTTACTTATTTGTAAACATTATTGTTTCTATGTAGGTACCTACCTAATGAAGATTATTCGGGAGCAGACAAAGACGACATACTTACGAAATAACACAACAGGAGTTTGAATCAAACTACATCTACAAATATGTCCAGGAAACATATTATTATCTAGATGCGCCACAAACCCGACGATAAATACCAAAACACTGTTATGACAAAACTAGAATATCGCAAACATTGTAAAGCAATTAGCAAGCGCGCTCATTCGGGCCGTTCCCATAAATCCACCTATCTGATAATGAGATCTACGGCAAATTAGCTCTGTATAATTCGGTTTTCGATTTTAGTAATAAAATTATTGTGACATGGGAACGCTGTTGTGAACAGTGTTTGTGTCGAACTGAACATTACAGAGCACTTAGATGTGATACAATTAGTTTGACGCACGTTTTACAATTCATTGCGCGCAGCTATTTAATTAAACGGATTGTGAGTGTACGCATTTGTATACTTCTAACCGTTCCATATTTTGTACCGCATACAAGGTGTTATGTACAAAATGTACATGTACTTACAACGATCACACCCGACTATACTCGTGGTGTGATCGTTTACCAACGGCCAGTGTTGAAATTTTAAAATGAAATGTAGCAACAAGTTAGCTTGCATCTTCATTTCTGTTTGTAGCTTACGTCAGTTTCTTTCAGACATTAACATGCAACCTGTGAGCTCCGGTTCACTTCACGTACCGTCAACAACACACTAAACCATCACAGCGGACGTCCTTCGTCGTTGCTGCGGTATTACAAGCTTGCTTCCAATGCCAAGTACTCAGGGAAGTACTGTAGAGACTGTGTAGCTCTACCTTTAGAAGTAAATACAGGCTGGTTATAATGGGGATTGTCCAAAATTTCTAACCATTATATTTTATTTTATTTTTTGTAAATTTAGAGCATTTTGAGAAACTAATTTGAATATTTTGATGATTGGCTCAATAGTTATTTTAATAAAAATTATTTAATTATTTTAAGTTTTTAAGGTAGGTGACGTCATCCATTGGCATAAAGATTAAGTGCCGTTGCCTTACTAGTACATTATTAAAAATTTTAATCTGTCAACACAACGTCAACAATGTCACATCTGTCAAAGTGTCAATAGGCCGAATAGACGTCTTAAATAATCGAATCCTAGCTTAGCGTATTTATTTACAAATGGTTTTTTATGTGTAAGTGTCCTCCAAGGAATATACTACTCTCTATCGTCACTAGAACAATCGACGCGGCGACTTAGAAATAGAATAATAACGCACGCGGCGACATTATTACTATTATTGCTGCAAGTTGGAACAAAGCACTTCCTGTATTCCATAATTCTTCCAGTATATTAAATATTGTCGAGTGTTGAACTAATGTATGTAATGTAATAATGAGATATAAACAAGAATGTTTATATTTTTGACATATTTACAATAATTTGACATTTGACAGATTGTAGACAATACTTGCCTCTTACTTTTTATTTTCTGAGGCAACGATACAAAACTGTACGGCCAGTCGTACGTAATTTGAAGGGCAAAGAAGGTCAATCGTATTTTATCAAAAATATCAATAACATATGAATATTTTTCAAAATTAATTAGTCCGTAATGATCAGTAACGCTATTCCTCGAAATGGTTTTTCAATTACAACATTTAAAAAAATATGAACAATGCCCATTGCCGGTGTTCCATTCGAACGTTCAAGAAATTGTCAAATATTTTTATTATAGTTTTCTTGTTTAGTAGTAGAAAAGTGCTAGAAATGACATGACTATGTAAAGTCGAGAATATATTTAATTCAAGTTAATATGTTCTATTCAATTATTTCGCGTAGCACCAGTAGCTACGCCTCACAGTACTATCTTGTAAGTACTTCCACGAGCACACGGAACCTTCAGGCACCTGCACAAACAAATTCCTTAATTCGTGGAGTGGTTCCCGCGATCATTGTGATGAGGAGCAGGCCGCGGGGCTCGTTGTAGTGTTCCAAAGACTACATATATAGCCACTATTATAAAGGTATTATAAAGTCCTGGTATTATAAAGTACGTGAGTGTTTTGCTTGAAGATGCTTATTCTATAATGTAAGCATACTATTTTATTTTAAGAAAAAGTGTAGCCCGAAGTATTTAGTTTTACTAATTACACGAGAGTCGCCTCGCTGTTACACCAGCAACTTGGAGTTTATTGTCGACTCTTAAATTCTATACATATACGAAACGACCACTTGGAAACGTGCGCCAGATTCGAATAAGTCATATAAGTGCCCATGTATGGATTATGTAAAAAAGTAATTTGAATTTGATACTGCTGTATTTCTTCTTGACTTGAATCTCTAGTCGTTTTTTGCCTTTGTTCGCAAGAGTCCAACTTCTCAGGAGTCCAACTTTTATAACATCTATACAAGTCTTCGCATGAGTCCAACTTTTATTTTTTATGTACTTTTATTAGCAATATTCCAACTAGGTACAGTTAGACAGAAACTCATTGTAGTTTTTAAAGATTAAAATTAAACAAGAATATTAATTTTTAAAATTCATTTATGACCAAGACTTTAGAAGACACAAAAGTTTTACACAAGCGAGAGCCTCGATTTGTCCACGTACAAAGTCGTCCACTATCTCTCGTATGCGCACGTCAATGTTAATGTTGCGTCTCGACCTCTTTCTACTTGGTTCAGAGTGAAGGTTGGCCTGCTGCAAATTAAAAGCCTGTTGTGAAGCTTCTTTTTTCAGCAGGTTGATAAATTGAAATAGATTTGGCTTTTTCCCGAAGATTTTTTTTTTCCATGTTATCATTCGATTCTTCGTAACTGTTGATCACAGCTAAATAACCTTCAGGCATGTAGTTTGCGGGTAAATGTGCTAGAGCTATTAGACGACGTATGTATATTCGATTATCCTTGATAATATCCGTTAAATGAAGTGACTTTGCTTTTCTCCAAACTGCATTTGAAAAGTGATAGAAGCAGCCACTTATCTCCGCTGCAGGAAACGGAATTTTTTCTGTCTAACTGTACCGTCCAGTTGGAATAGTGCTAATAAAAGTACATAAAAAGTAAAAGTTGGACTCGTGCGAAGACTTGTATGGATGTTATAAAAGTTGGACTCCTGAGAAGTTGGAGTCTTGCGAACAGACGGTTTTTTGGCCTCGATAAAGAAAGGATGGTGATCATTTCTTCGCCAACACTACTGCGCCACAAGCAAAGTAACTGAATGTAGCCACAGTTCCATCCAGACCAAGTCGCAGTCAATAGCTGCAGCTGTCACATAATATGATGACAGCTGACCTCAGCGCAACTGCCCGCTTGCTGCGCTTGTTAGTTATTACAGTACAGTTACTACAGTAGTAGGTAGTGCTAAATAACTAACTTCACCATACGATACTGAATTAATTGAATTTAATACACCGTAGCCTCTCATTAGTATTTCTTATTACAAACTATTGGCTTGATGATGAAGCCCGAAGGAGGCCACCCAGTTTATTTATAAAGAGCTACTTTTTCGTACAATAAGGAGAGGGTCACTTTTGAACTGCGGCTTATAACGACGATGTAATTGTTGTAAAACATTTACGAGTGCGACAGAGCGCCGAAACAGGTGTACCGCGGGTGTACCAATGTTGATGTACAGCTGTGTGGGTGTACCAGTGCGGCTGTGCGATCAGCCCCGTAATTATGATATCGGATATAATAAGCCTCGGCCGGGGACGTAAATCCTGATAGCGCCGCAAGCAAAAAGTCTCAACACCACATAAGAACATCTAAAAGGTTGACTCTAAACAACACGGTGAATTTCATTTCACTCTGACGCGTGGAACATGCGCTAGTGTGGCTCATGCCTTGTTACCGCTCTTTATTTACTTGTTAGGGCATCCACAGACCGCAAAAAATTATTTTTTGCGCCAGTTATTCTGCGATTGGTTTGATTTACTGCAATCTATACCTTGTGTCGGTCGTTTTGGTTGCACAATGTGCTGGCTCTGCTGTGCTAGGTGATCTTATATCAATGCAATTATAGATCCGTGTACCATGACAGTGAGCCTTCTATCCTTTCCTCTACATTGTTCAACCCTACACGGAAAATAACTCATTTAGTTGGTCGCCGGTGCCAACCCAAGCCCTCATTTACATTTGACGTAACACTCATAAACTTACATTATTTTTCCCTCGGAATTGTGTAATGTCAGTTAAATCAATGTTGTTGTTTGTTTGTAAAAACGTCGTTTCTATAATTCGATAGGTAGGTACCTAAACATTTTCGCATATGTAGTTGAAATATTCCAAAATGAAGTGTTTAACAATGAAGTGTTTCATTTTAAGTATCTGTAGTATTTAATCGGTAATTTGGAGGACAAAGAGAGAGCTGATGGCCAACCTTTAGTAATTGGAGAGCCACCAAAAAATGAAGAAGTAGAAGCGGTATTTTACTGGTTTTTTTTTAAACAGTAAAATACCGCTTCTCGCTTCTTTTTGTTTTATTTTTAGGGGAAAATAACATACCTAACTATATAAACTGTGCCTTTTTTCAATATCTGATAAAATTATGTAAGAAAGGAACCTACAAGAAACCTCGTGAAACCAATAGTAAGCCGATAACATGGAACATTTTGTGATCCAACACATTTAAGTGAGTCAGCGATCAATCTAGCAAACGAAATGATTTCTCTAGGCGATGCTGTGATTGGAAAAGAATTCAATTTGCGTCTGGACAAATATCTTCAGCGAATACGTTGTGATGCATTGACGGTATGAGTTTACTACAAACATATATGATATGGATAAATATGCTTTTTTTTTCAGTATGGGAAATCATCAAATGACTCCTCCCACTATGGGTGGAGTGGAAGGGAGTGTCAGACTCTTACTGACTCAAACCCACCCGTGTTCCTTCCTTAGCCGGTTCCGGGCCAGCAGTAACCCTTTCGGACAATCCCGCTGACCCGGCAGGCTTCGGCCCTGACGGGCCCCTTCGGTTGATGCTGACGTCTCTTTGAGATGCGCGTGGAATACGTACGCGCCGTCCGGCACGGGCCTGGTCCTGATCGGACAGTGGGCTACCCATTGCTCTCCGCCCGCAGGCCCGCGCCTCCGGTGGCCGGGAGTCGTCGCGCGGCTCCCGACGCCCGGAGCGTCTCTCGCGGTGGCTAGAACGGGAGGCTCTCTCCCTCAGCCGTCCCTTTGCCTCCTTCGCTAGCATGACTGCTTCGCAGAAGGAGGCGACTTCTCCCCACTCCCTCTCGCCCCGGATCATAGCTTGAACCAGGGCCGGTCGCAAGCCCCCCCCCGGTGGGTTCCAGCATTGTCGAGGCGGGGGGGCTCAGTAGCCGTGGCTTGGACACCCACGGTGAAGCGAAGAGGAACCCGAGGAGGGCCCCTTCTCGGGTTCCTCTTCGCTTCACCCGTCAGGTCTTTTGCTGACAAGCCAACGACGTAACGGCCAAAAGTAGGTTGCGGTGCCGCTTGAGCGACATCGCAACTGAGGCGGGCCGCGATGTCGTATCGGAGGCATCGCGGCTGAGGGTTGGAGGCCGCGGCGGGAGTGGAGTGCCGGTATTGCGGTGCGCCGCTCTCCCTACCTTCCGCGGCCTTCACGGGGTCGCCACCGTGTGATGGCGGACGCGGTGGGGTTGCAGGGGAGGAGGAGTGTTGGTATTACGTTGGCCATTCTCCCTATCCTCTGCAGCCGAAAATTGGCAGGTGGCTGGGCCAATGACCTGACCCGTCGTAGGGGGACCAAGGATGCCCAGACACAGGGTCGTCTGGCGCCCATGTGCTGGTTTGGTCCCTGGGGTGGTCACGGCGTGCTATGTGTTCTGGTGCGCCGGTGATGGAGAGTACTCCCCAGAGGAGGGTCCGACAACAGACAGTCGCGGCGGGTTCACGGATGAGTGCTAACGCGTGCCCGTGTTCCCGCCGTAAGTGGCAGAGAAGGACACCGTGGAGTTTTAGTGAGTTAGAGTCCCACATAACTGCACTATCTCCCCGTGGTGGTGCAGTATGCATGAGCATTTCTCCACGATAAAAAAAAGGGCCGGTCGCGAAAGGTCGCCGCCGCTGCCGATCGCCTCTACGAGGACACGGCGGTGCTCCGCCCAAGCGGGGCAGACCTCCACCGTATGCTCCACCGTGTCCTCTGGGCGATCCTGGCAATGGTGACACCCGTGTGGATAACTGCTCACCTATGTGTTTATATACATATGTATATCTGATCAATCATCTGCTTTACAAGTGCATTGAACTTTTATAATAACTTTCAGTTACAAAGATATCAGCACGTACGATAGATATTATGGATTATACCTTACACATTACAATTATATTTTTATTTCACCCATGGAAGAAGACGTAAGTTTATGTTTGTGTATATGTTTCGCTGTACAATAAATACAATATTAAGGCAGGTAGATGAGATTGTATTTATATTGGACTTGTAACCCACAAAACAGCCGACAGCCCGTTCCTAGTCTTACACCGCAAGTTGATTTGATCTTCCACCACTTAGGATCGCGCATTTAATTCTTGCGAATAGTGTAGGTACTACATGTCTGATTGCAACTAGAAGCCTCAATGGCTCCAATTTTCTTATTCTCACGTGTGTTATTTTCAATTTATTGAAAACGCACGATCTATATAATAATAAAGGTTACCACATAACGAGTTAACCCTCTTACTTCAACTGATAACACTGCTCTACATTACAATTGGCAGTCTGACTTAAAGAAACTGCTCCGTGTCTCAGTGGCGGCAGTGGGCATTACGTCTGACACCCCGTCGCACCGCGTCCGCACCCGCAGGTCACGTGGGCTGTAAATCAACGTGAGCGCCGATGGAACCAATCCCGTTCGATTAGCGCACTCCGCAAGATGTCTTACATGGAGACAGAAGTACCACTTTATGGAGATGAAGCTCGGGTATATAGAGGCCATATAGACGTAGCTACCTGCATCAATGTTTAATGAGAATCGGTGGCGGTTTCTTTCTTGATGACACCGATATGCACCCATCTATGAAACTCCTAATTCCTGTTTCTGTTTCAGTACTAAATAACTAAGTATAATTTTCAGGAAACTGTATGTCATCTATGTTGACTTACAATTTCTTTAACCTCACGTTTACACCAAGGTGTAACATATATTGGTGTAAACGTGGTGAACAAAATACACTGGGCCGCAAAGAAAGCGGGTCGGTTATAAAATATGAGATAACTTTTTTGAATATTTGAGCAATCCTTTTAAAATAAAAACTAAATTAAAGTTTATTTCATTAGAAATATAGGAAGAAGTAAAACCTTTTTATTTCTTTTAATTGATTGATTTTTGATTGTATTAAAAACCATAAAATAAATAAAGAAGATTTTTCTAAGAACAACTTTGAAACCATTTGTTTAACTTTTCTTTCTGTTTATAAATGTGATATTTATTGTGCAGAAATGTATTATTCTATCAAAAACTTGCCACTAACCCCTGAAGAATGTATCAGAATCCTGAAAATGCTTGAAGACGGGCGCAGTCAGCGTTATATACAGCGAGAACTGTTGGTGTGTCGCTATCAACCGTTCAGCTATCAGCGATTTCAAACGGCTGTTGAAGTAAAAAATCACGTTCTACGTGCTGGAGGGAGCAATCCGAGCACGTGTACAGTGAGGCAGCGTCTTTCTAAAGCAAAGTTGAAGCCATTTAGACCTGCAAATGGTCCAAAACTTGAAAGGCAGCATCGTAATTCAAGGCTGAGTTACGCTAGAGAACACATGAATTGGACTCTGGATGACTGGTCAAGAGTAATGTTTTCAGACGAGTCGAGGGTCATGCTATATACGCACGATGGGAGACAAAGAGTCTATAGAAGACCAGGAGAGCGCTATAACCAAGCTTGCATTAAGGAGAAAGTGCCATACGGTGGAGGCTCCATACACGTGTCGGCTAAAATTTCTTCCAAAAGCTGCAAGGTGCATGCTAGTGGTAATATAAAATGGCACTTTAACTACAGAAAGATACGTAAATGAAATATTAAATGAGTATGTTAGCCCATTTTTAGTATAAATGGGCGAGAACGCCATCTTTATACAAGTTAACGCTCGGATAGTGTTTGTCTACCTTGAATATGTCGCTATCACACGCATGGCGTGGCCAGCACGTAGCCTAGACTTGAACCCCATCGAGCATGCATGGGACGAACTGAGACGACGTGTACGCCAACGAAATTGTTCTCCAATCAAGCTTCGTAAACTGAAACAAGCACTGATAGAGGAATGGGAGAATATTCCTCAGCATCAGATCAGAAATCTGGTGGAAAGCATGCCAAACTGTATAACAGCTGTATTAACAGCTCGTGGTGGCATTACAAAATACTAAAATGTGTAAAAATTGCATATTTAATACCGTGGCCCATTTTTAAAATTTAATGAAAGTGGTCATAAACTTCATAATCTTGAACTTTTATGACATTGGTTTGGGCACTATAAAATTGTCTATAGTAAAAAGTCTTTATTTCATAAAGCTAGCTTCAATATTTTGAAAGTTATTGAGGGCTTTGTTACCGACCCGCTTTTTTTGCAGCCCAGTGTAGTTAACAAGACATGATTTAAATAACGCCAAAACGTTTATGATATAATAATAATATGATGTTTTATACACGACATGTTTTACAAGTTTTTTATAAGACTTGATGAGAACAAGTATCAGAACTTGAATATGGATGTAATCGTGGGGTGATATGGCCATACCTACACCTTGCAGGCAGTACCTCGTGTTCTGATGCAAGCGATCCTTCTACATGTCCCTGTGCACTGTCGACCCTCGCCTCTACAGCCGAGTGTTGACTCGCCACTGAATTAATGTTTTGTTCCCTACAACGTGCCTCCAAGACGTTCCTACTCTGTGCCTCTAAGATGTTCCTACGACATGCCTCTAAGATGTGTGCTCCGTGCCACTATTGGATTTGTATCCACTACTACACTTGTTCTCAACTCCAAGCCGAGCACATTTGTTTAGTGCACTCCGAATATTGTGTGTGCCTTTTTGTGCAAGTGTTCAGGTCAAAGTTTGATAGTTATTGGTTTTAAAAAATATTTTGGATTTCAGTGTGTGATTAGAAAGTTTTTAATGATGAAAGGATGTTAAAAAAACTAATACGTGCTCACAAACATTATGGGTACCCATCCTTTTCATCTTACTAAGTTTATGTGTAAAATACATATATATTATAAAAGTTATTGTTATTAATTATATACAACTTACCAAGTTTATGTTTACATTCTCTGCTCACAGGAGCAGAGAAGGAAAGGAGCAATATTCAACAGTACTGCCACAGGAGCAGAGAAGGAGAGGAGCAATATGCAACAGTACGTGCCACAGGAGCAAAGAAGGAAAGGAGCAATATTCAACAGTATGTTTAACAGGAGCAAAGAAGGAGAGGAGCAATATTCACCAGTACGTGCCACAGGAGCAAAGAAGGAGAGGAGCAATATGCAACAGTACATGCCACAGGAGCAAAGAAGGAGAGGAGCAATATGCAACAGTACGTGCCACAGGAGCAAAGAAGGAGAGGAGCAATATGCAACAGTACATGCCACAGGAGCAGAGAAGGAGAGGAGCAATATGCAACAGTACGTGCCACACGAGTAAATAAGGAGAGGAGCAATATGCAACAGTACGTGCCACAGGAGCAAAGAAGGAGAGGAGCAATATGCAACAGTACGTGCCACAGGAGTAAAGAAGGAGAGGAGCAATATGCAACAGTACGTGCCACAGGAGCAAATAAGGAGAGGGTCAATATTCAACAGTATGTTTAACTGGAGCAAAGAAGGAGAGGAGCAATATTCAACAGTACGTGCCACAGGAGCAAAGAAGGAGAGGAGCAATATGCAACAGTACGTGCCACAGGAACAAAGAAGGAGAGGAGCAATATGCAACAGTACGTGCCACAGGAGTAAAGAAGGAGAGGAGCAATATGCAACACTACGTGCAACAGGAGTAAAGAAGGAGAGAAGCAATATGCAACAGTACGTGCCACAGGAGCAAAGAACGAGAGGAGCAATATGCAACAGTACGTGCCACAGGAGTAAAGAAGGAGAGAAGCAATATGCAACAGTACGTGCCACAGGAGTAAAGAAGGAGAGGAGCAATATGCAACAGTACGTGCCACAGGAGCAAAGAAGGAGAGGATCAATTTTCAACAGTATATTTATTTTAACAGGAGCAAAGAAGGAGAGGAGCAATATTCAACAGTACGTGCCACAGGAGGAAAGAAGGAGAGGAGCAATATGCAACAGTACGTGCCACAGGAGTGAAGAAGAAGAGGAGCAATATGAAACAGTACGTGCCACAGGAGCAAAGAAGGAGAGGAGCAATATGCAACAGTACGTGCCACAGGAGTAAAGAAGGAGAGGAGCAATATGCAACAGTACGTGCCACAGGAGCAAAGAAGGAGAGGAGCAATATTCAACAGTATGTTTAACAGGAGCAAAGAAGGAGAGGAGCAATATTCAACAGTACGTGCCACAGGAGTAAAGAAGGAGAGGAGCAATATGCAACAGTACGTGCCACAGGAGCAAAGAAGGAGAGGAGCAATATGCAACAGTACGTGCCACAGGAGTAAAGAAGGAGAGGAGCAATATGCAACAGTACGTGCCACAGGAGCAGAGAAGGAGAGGAGCAATACTTGAACAATATTCACGGTCAATACTAACGCCAAACAAGCCTTCATACTGATCAAACGCAGCTGCTCTGTCCTACTAGACTAGAAGCCGTGCATTAGGCACCGCGGCGCTATCTGAACGGCACCAAATGACGCGACAGATGGCCTCCCCACAATATACCACAAATACAAAATGTTAAAACAGCTGAACGGATCTACAGAGAGGAAGTTTTGTTGAAATGCTTCGACGAGTGATTGTGACAGTGTCGGCTAAGATTGTTCCTGGAAGACACTTTCTCATATGCCGCATAAAATGAGTATTAATTAAATTACCTACACTGTGCTTTCGTGCTTTCAGTTTTCAAGATTACCATTGTATGGACCAAAGGAAAGAAAAAAAATTCTGCTAGAGATTCCAAGCATTTACGTATTTCGATACGTGAATTTGTAAAATCATATCATAGTTACATGCATGTTGGTGACTTTGTTCGTACAATTTTTTCAACCCATGAGAGAATAGATTTCCACAATTTCAAACTGCTTAGCCCAGGAGTAATGAGTGAGGAGATAATGAGGTACCTTTTCATACAAATGCTTATTATGTTGCAAGATCCATCAATGTTATTGTTTTAAAATTGGCTTGTAATTAAAAATGCTTTTCTAAAGCAATATAAAGTTTCACAAGATGATTAATTGCTTAGTTGAAGGTGGCTCGAGTACAAAAATAAACTTAATAGCAATAGGGTTGTAACATGAGATTTCTTGATAAGTTACCTAGCTGTAGGTGCCTTAGCATCTAGAGGATCGCACATCATTATTAAACAGTTTATTATTTTTCGAGTATTTTTATAATGTACAGACGCCAGCACATCAAGCTACCCGAAACTGTCAAATTTTTCCAATCAACTTGGAACCTAATGCTTTAGCGATAAAGTTAAAACCTATTAAAGAAATTTGACAGATTGTAGTAGCTTGATGTGCTGGCGTCTGTAATTCGGATCTAAACATCTTATTACTACAACGTTCGTAATAAGATGTGAAGATACTCTCGAATAATGTATGTGGAGATTATTAACATGAGAGTGAGCGCCTATGTATTTAATATTATTTTATTTAGGTTCGAATCTCTGACTTACAAGCTTGCTAAAAACACTGCTGTCTTATAAACCAATGATTGCTCAATAATTTACCGTCTTTGTGTTTTGGCTGAGAGCAAGACACCAAGTCCTTCTCCGGCGAAACCATTATAATTTATTTCACCTTTTGGCTGGTTGCTATTTTGTTCTCAACTTACGGCCCAGGCAATTTTTGCTCCCTTCTGACGTCATGCTGACTACAATCCGGACCTCGGCAAACGTTATCCGGCGCCGGATAGGTTACTCAGAATCAGACGAATGCCGTAAGTAGCGGTTTATGGTCATTCTCAGAATACTTTAGCCTACGGCCACATCGAGCTCTTTGAAACTTTGGAAATTCCTTGAAAAGAGTAGAGACCTTGACAAGTTATGACGGTAAAAATGTCCCTTCATGGCACATTCATTTACAACTCTGCACCGTAGAACATAATGTACACATCACAAAACCAATTTAAACTCAAAAATACGTAAAATAAGAGATAATGTGTTCTTGGAAACGTTACGTCACAAGTACGTAGCTTTGGAAATAGGTACTGACTTCCATATCTTATCGTTAATAATGCGCAATGCATCATGAGAGTGACAGTGCCAATAAAGCGGACTAACCTAATTATCGTCGCCTCTGTAATCTACGCAGCGAATTTAAAGGTGAAAACTACCTGATGATTAAAAAATCCCTTTCGGCTGTCAATTGACATTGAACACATCATTAACAGAACAGCAATCCTGCCGCGAGTGCGACATATAAAATAGATGCAATTGGGCGCGCTGCGCCCCCGCGCCGCTTGCCCTCGGTACGTGCGCGGCTCAATGGGCGCAAATTGACGCCAAAATGAGCGGACCGGCCCGGATCGTACCGGACGGCCGCGGACAATTAATGCATTAGCAATCACGCATCGATGCTGTTTCCAATTATAATACGACTGTTTGAAGTTGATTGTTTTATTTTACATTTATTTTTTACCTCAAAAGGAATAACGATCACTTCATTTTCCGTCTGTCTGTCCTTCGGTCAAGATTGTTTTTCTCAGGAACGCGTGGAGTTATGAAGTTGAAATTAATATCAAATACTCAGGGCTGCAATTCCTTGAAGCAGTAAAAAGATCAAACGTCTGTCAACGCAATCAAAAGATACGGGCGTTTATGTTCCGGAATCAAAACCTATAGGGTACTTCCTGTTGACCTACAATCATGAAATTTGGCAATAAGCAATGTCATGTAGCACAGATAAAGGAAAAACATCCGAAAACCGTAAAGTAGTTACATTACAAAAAAAATTCTCGTGATAAATTATTTACATACCTACAAATTTATACGGAACCCTCGGTGCGCTAGTCGGACTCGCACTTGACCGGTTTTTTTTTTCATTTTGATGCAGCTTTGGATAGTTTAAAAAATATGTTTTAGTTAGCTTTGATTAATTTTATACGCTGCATAGGTTAACCGCCTAAAGGCTCGTACACACAGGCGCGACGCGACACGCGACACAAAGGCACCGCAAGTCGCGCAACGAGCGGTGCCTTTGTGTCGCACGCGATTCGCGTCGCGCGACGCGCCTGTTTGCACGAGCCTTAATTCCGAACTATGTAGTAATACGAGATACCTATTATTATTAATATTATTATATAATATTCTAGCGGACCCGACAGACTTCGTCCTGTCAAAAAGATTTGTAATGTGGCAGTTTTTTGTTCCTACGTATTTTATAGTCGGGGTAAAAAATTCTCCTGAACAGAACCGTCACCCTGGTGATAGGGCGTTGTGAATAAAAAATAATTAAATAAAACATATTATATAAGGATTTAAAAGTAATCGCTTTATTGTTAATCATGTGAATCATAATTATTAACAAAAAATAGTTTTATTATCATTGTAGTGCTTTATGATATACGATGTTTTTTGTTTGATTACCTGGCGCATAGACAAACAAATCTGATGGTTTTCCAACACGGGAACAGGCAACATACAATTGACCATGTGAGAAACATGGGTTTTCCAGATTAATACCACAAACACTTAATGATTGCCCCTGGGACTTGTTTATGGTCATAGCAAAAGCAAGCCGCACTGGAAATAGTCGTTTAAACTGAAATGGCACATCAGTCGGAATCATTGGGATGCGCGGTATGAGAACATCTTCTCCTTTATACTTTCCTTTGAGTATAGTTGCTTCTATCACGTTGTTCAGTAATTTTTTTATCGCTAACCGTGTTCCGTTGCAAAGACGCGGTTGGTTGATATTTCGCAACATTATAACAACCGATCCAACCTTTAATTGAAGATTGTGAGGTGGCAATCCTGGCAAGTCCAGCGAGTTTAAAAATTCCGGTGGATAGTTGACTACATCATCTTGGTTAGTAACCGAATCAACTGATTTATATATCCTCGATTCGCCTGTAATTTGTTCTTGAATTTTGAAATTTAATTCATTTGCATCAATGTTTTTTGCAGCCAATATAGCTCGTTCGCTCAACCAATCTTGGTTTCTGTAATTTTGAGAAACATTTGGAAACACCTTCTGAATGAGTTCATCTTTTGATCGAGTTAACTGAACTTTGAGTAAAGTTAATGCAGTCAGTCAACGTGTCTATAGGGAATTTGCCATTACCAATGTCAATGAGTTGTTTAGAGAATATATTTCCAGATTGGTCATTTTGCAACTCGACACGCATATTCTTACTTAAATGAAGTACTTTGACATGTTTCCACAAATTGGAAGACTTTAGACATGCATTGAGTTCATCTGCTGGCGTTGATCGTGGAATCACTGGCAATATTTGACGAAAATCTCCTGCTAATAAAATCAATGCACCACCAAATCGGTTATAATTGCTCCGTAGATCTGTTAAGGTTCTGTCTAAAGCCTCCAAAGATTTTTTATGTGCCATCGTGCATTCATCCCAAAGAATAATTTTACATTGCTGCAAAACCTTTGCCATTGCAGAGTTCTTCGAAATGTTGCAGGTTGGAGTTTCATTGCTTTGCATACTTAATGGCAATTTTAGTGCTGAATGGGCTGTTCGACCTTCAAGCAAAGTTGCTGCAATTCCCTACGAAGCGAGTGCAAGTGCAATTTTATTTTGTGAGCGAATTGTTGCTAATATTATAGAAATCAAAAAAACACTGGCACTCCGGTAGTGCCGACAGAAGTGAAAACTTGAACAATTACGAGTGTATTTTGTGAATCGTCTTATAAACAAAACACGCGTGTTAAGGTGTGTTCCTTATTTTATAGGGTTTTTTGCAAATCAGGTATGATGACCAAAGTGACTGGTTTATTCTTCTCGTGAAAGGAATTTATTCAGATTTACAAATAAGCACACAGGATAGACTTCAGTTCGTGGTGTTGGTCGCGGCAGTGGTAAGAGAAGCAAGCCGATCGCATAGAGCTCGTCGTCAGTTATAGGTATATCCGTGGTTCAGCGCCATCTCGTCGTTGTTGGATGAACTACGTAGTTAGTACGCGAGGCCCTCGTAGTTCTTCCCGATGTGCATAGATGGCGCTGTCCTCAACAACGCGCGTCTTACGTTTTACGTCTTACGAATTTTCGATCAGGGTCACGTGACCTGACGCGAATTTAGAAGTTTTTACCCATTCCAAAAAAAGTACACAGCGCCGCTAAAGAAGTTTTCACTTCAAAAAGTTTTTCCTGTACCACCAGGTGCATCTAAGAATTAAATCCCGCCAGTTTCATCATTTGTTACTTTCATAAGAGTATCAAATACATACTTCTGTTGTTCATTCAACAGTGGAAGATTTGTTTGAATTAATTATTTCAAAGTGTTGAGATCATACAGTTTTTCTCGATGCAACTCTTGGTTAAAAGCACCATGCATTGGACGATTAGGCGCGGCCAGAGCTAATTGAATTAATAGTTTGTTTGATATCATCAAGCACATGTCCTCAATTGAAATCAATGCTTCATTGTAAATTTCTTCACTGATTTGTATATTTGGATTTCCCATTCTATTCCGTATTTGATATAAAATATCATCACACATATAATCCTTGTACTTGATCCACAAATCAATTGGGTTTGATGGGAAGCATGTAGATACGATTATTGAAAACAATGTTCGTATTTGATGAGCATGTGATGATATTACAGCATCATTGAGAGTTTGATCCCAATGAGCGTCATTTTCTGGCAATTGCAAACGTTGACAGGCTTCTCTGTAGGATCCACACAATTCACTGCATTTTTTTTTTTTCATTTTCATTTTTTTCATTCAATGCATTTTATGTCGCGTGCCGATAGTAAAACAAAAGAAATTTAATATGAACTTTATACAATAGCAATAAAGCTCAAATTGACTACGTTTTAGTTAGAAAACGTTTGTATGGGAAAAAGAAAAGGGCTGTTTTAAGGGTTTTTCCGGCTTATTCGAATTTTTCCCGCCGTAAAAACCATCCTTGAACTCCAACGAACATTTAAAAAAAAATTGGCCAAATTGGTCCAGGCGTTGTTGAGTTATGCGCTTACCAACACATTTTGCGATTCATTTTTATATTATAGACTAGCTTCTGCCCGCGACTTCGTCCGCGTAAAATTCGTAGGTACTTTCCTCTAAAGCTTTCGAAAATGTACATATGTTTATGATCTTTATCATTTACTTAGAAATAAATAAGTAAATATGCAATAAATGCATTTATTATTATTATTCCGTATTTACTCATTAATATCATAACAGACTTCTGAAACCAAGTTTCGACATCTGACCATGACATCGATAAACTTCGCAAATTAATTGATTGAGCTCACCTCAGAGTGTCCGATGTTATGGACAGCACAATAACAGGCGCGTCATGTCCACGTCATGTCTAGTAGAGCGTACGACCGCAGCTGACCGCACACTGTTGCACTGAACCGCACCGGGTCGCACCTCACCGCATGCGGACGGACGGAATAACGTGCCGTATTGTTACAACAACATAGAAAATTATAATTTTAATGAAAACAACAAGCTTTATTAATCGCTCTCACCTCATTGTGCTAGATATGGACAGCGTAATGACACGCGCGTCATGTCGGTGTCATTTCCAGCAGAGCATGCCACCGCAGATGACCGCGCGCAGTCGCACCGGACCGCACCGGGACGCATCTCATCGCAGCTAATGAACAGATAGCGGATAGTTCTACTTTGTTTTAGCACTTACATCTAAACAACTTTATTATTTAAATGTATGTTCCTTTTTTTTATTGCAGTTAGATTGAAATACTAAGTACTACTTTGCTACATACAACTCTTGTACATAATTAAGTACTTATATGTGGACTACATGACCTAAAGCGCGGTCACTGTCGGACTGCATAGAAAAGAATGAGAAGCGCGATGACACAACGCTGGTAATTTATTACAAAATATGAAGCAATTATCTATTTGCAAAAAATCTATTCTTTTTACTAAAAAATTAACACACTAGTGCTTTAGTATGTTGCTTGTAGAATTATCTAACAAAAAATCATAATGATTGTAAGTATGGTTTTTATTGTAAAAAGAAAGTTTTTAGAGGTATCTTCATGATTTTTTTCTATCGTATCAAATTACTTGTACTTATTATGTTTTCATTTCACACTATCTAACTATATCATGCATAATTATATCCTGAAGAATATCATATATTATTTTTCTGATTTTGTTTACTGTAGTCCATCATATACTTTAAAGCATTATAAATCTTGCGTTTTTTGCGTTTATGTCCTGTAGTCCCCCTAATTACCTAGTTACACTCTTATTATAACGAACGCAGTCCTCCAGTTTTATACAGTGTACGTGTGTGGGTACATGTTGTGGGACAGCTGAACTTTCAACTCGGAACACTGCTTCGTATTCCAGCTGTTTTATGTTGTTTGACTTCTGCTCCCACTAGACACAACTTTGAATGCTCCCAACGATGCTAAATTTATTCTAGGAACATCCCAAGGCGAAATAATTATAAACTGACAGTTGGTATATCTATACTATATATAATATTCTTAGCGATCAGAAGCCTAATTAGTTTTTTAAAAAGAAAACACGACGCAGCCTACAACTATTTATTTAAATTACAAAAACCGTTACAAGAAAATAATTCAATACGACCACTAGTACGCGTCCGTCCCATCCGAGCTCCGCAGCAAAAGTGCTAGAGGCGAGTGCCAGTGAGCACACGGCTCATGGTGTGTCACCCCCTCCACTGACAGCGTCACCGCAGCGACGTGATGTCCCCGCCCTTTCTGCTGTCAAAAACTCTAACAATATTATAAAGCGAAGAGTGAAGAGTTTGTTTGTTTGTTTGGTTGAACGCGCTAATCTCTGGAACTACTAGTCGGATTTGAATTCTTTTTGCATTTGATAGCCCAATTCTTGAGGAAGGCTATAAGCTATTTAACATCACGCTATGACCTTTAGGAGCCGAGCAAAAAGAAAAATAGTCAGAAAGAACGCTAAGCAAAAACGAAGTAATAGCGCGGGCAGGCAATGCGATGGGTCGGAGTAACAAGAAATTCCACGCGGACGAAGACGCGGGCAGAAGCTAGTATAATAATAAAACGAGCAACAAACCATCACTCACGATGTACAGAAGACAAAGTGGAGTTAATGCAGAACTCTGCAAGGGAAAGACTATTTAAAAATGATGGCATTTCAAGTATCTTCACTCTGACAACTCCTTACATTGCCACCTGTAGAGGTTGTCAGGACTGCAGGAGATTGAATGTAGGTACTCATGAAAAGGTAACGGATAAAAGACCTTTTAAGGATACCTTTTAAGTAGAAAGAGTGGAATTCATTTTTTTAATATCGCAAATGATTTAGCTATACTTAATTAGTTTTTCTGCTTTGTTTCGTGGCGGTGCGCGGCGTTGCGCTCGTGTAATGAGTTCTTGTTCGAACCACAGGCGGCCGTCAAAGGGTGTCTACAAATTACACTCATTTGCGGTTCCAATATAGAGGTGTTAAAAACTTGGTATTTTTCATGAAATTAATCGCAAAAGATTCTATAGAAAACGAGGGAACCTACAATGCATAACTTACTTTGTAACAGCTTCACACGAGTTGTCTGATGTTCTAGAAATGTTTTATATTCATATTCATTTATTTATCAAATATAACCTAACAGTTTACGCCAAATCGCTTATATCTACCTATGCTAATTCTACAAAATTACATTACGTATTACATTTCGCGCTATTTTTAACCGACTTCCAAAAAGGAGGAGGTTATATGTTCAACATTATGTTTTTTTTTAATGTATGTTACCGATTTCTCCGTCAATTTAAAAATTATTTTTTCGTTTGAAAGGGTATAGTCCCATTGTCACCAAGTCGGAATCTGATGACGGAATCTCATGGAAATCGAGGGAAACCCTTAAATATTATAGGCACACCTATAGCGATTTGGGTATTTTTTATAGTAACTCGTGCATTTTCTCTCAGAAAGCACCATTTGGTGAAGTGAAACTGGTTATAAGACCACAGATGGCTATCGGAACTACTCAATAATAAGTATTACACGGGTTGCGATTAGGTTCTTTAATGTGGTTGCTAAGCAATTTATGCTCGTTACAATGAGTATGGTGAAGTGGAGCTGATGGTGACTTCTCAATCAGCTGCAGTTCTTCTGGTTCTTATTAGGAGAACTCCTCAACAAATAACGTCCCTGCATTGGGAAAAGCAATATTTTGTAAAAGGTGATGAGCAGTTGACATTAGGCTATTGTAACTTAGATACATTACAAACTGACCCACTAAAAGTGAAAAATTAAAAGGTTTTTACAAAAAAAAAACAACCGCCTTCCAAAAAACACTACAATGTAAAAAATAACTTTAATTTCGGAAGTCGGTCAAAAACCTAAAATACTTCCGAAATTAAAGTTATTTTTCACTTTGTTGTGTTTTTTGGAAGTCGGTTGTTTTTTTTTTGTAAAACAGTTTTCTAAATTTTAGATTTTTTTAGTATTGATTTATGAATTGACCTTGTCTGTTTCAAAACTGTTTTTGAGCACTTTTGTTATAGTTTAGCTTATTTAATTTTTTTTTTATAATTTGGGATTTAGGCAGTGGCGTGCACAGGGTTTTATGCCTGGGTAGGCAGCTTTTTTTTCGCAAAAAAAAAGTCTTTTGCAATTGCACTAGTTAGTAAAGATAAAACTCACCAGGGGTTTAAAAGGTTGTAACGACGATTTTCCAATGATGCAAATAAAAGATTTTGGCCACCTCAAATATCTAATCCAAGTGAGTGATAACTACAGAATACGTCACTTGAGAGATATCCGATGTGGCTTTGAAAAAGGCTCTTCATGTGATTTGCATTATATGAATATATTTAATAAGTAAATAAACTACTGGTTTGCTAACAGTTAAAAAAATAAAGTAAACCAACTTATTTATTATCTTTTGAAATTCTTTTCTCTACTCTTCGCGCCTATCCTTTTTTAAATATGATTTTATAACATAGTCATTGGTGCCCTGAGACAGTGAGGCGGGGTCGCGGCAGACCACGTAGGAGATGGCGGGACGAGCTCGATAGGTTCCATCAAAATTGGAAGGAGGACGCGCGGGCTCGCGAAAGATGGAAGGAGTGGAGGGAGGCCTTTGCCCAGGAGTGGGACAGTGCAGGCTAAACAAAAAAAAAACATAGTCATAAAAAGTTTGTTTGCGTTTTAATTCGACCAATAATTACTCGAACTACTAAACAATAAGCAAGGAAAACAAAATAATTTAAATGTGTTTACACACCCACACGAACGCACGCACGCACGCACGCTTATTACTATGAAACTTACCATTACCTCTTTGCTGGGTTAATTCTCGTAACTCAGGTACACATCTCCCTTTAGTTACAATTTGAACCTTTTCATTAAACGGTAATTGCGAAAATTTACCATTTTTAACCTTTAACAAACACACATTTTCTACACAAATCTCACAATCGAACAACATTTTGAATTAAACAAACAAAATGTAATTGTAAATACAATTCAATAAACTGATTGAAATTAGCAAAAACTCGACCTAAATATTTATGAATTAAGGCTCGTACACACAGGCGCGACGCGACACGCGACACAGAGGCACCGCAAGTCGCGCAACGAGCGGTTCCTTTGTGTCGCGTGTCGCGTCGCGCCTGTGTGTACGAGCCTTTAATCACAACGTTTCAAAATGAATTAATCACAAAAACTATCAAAATATAAACTTATGTTTACACTTTACAGCGCACTTCACATGAAAAAAAGCAATTTGGACTCTATAGAAAAACTATAATTTCATAATTTTGATAAGTAAATTTTAACATAAGTAAATTTGAACGCGCCCCAGAAGGTGGTAGCCGTTAGGCTGATCCGGGGGTACCGCACGATCTCGGGCGAGGCGGCAAGCCTCCTTGCCGGACTGCCGCCATGGGATCTGGAGGCGATAGTCCTCGCGCGCCTGTATGAGTGGCGCGCGGAGGCACTACGCCGGGGGGAAACTCCGCTTCCGCATCAAATTGCGGCGGAGCGGACGGACCTCCGGCGCGATCTCATGGCGGCATGGAAAGAGCGACTGTCGCAACCCAGCGCAGGGCACGCCACGATAGCGGCGGTAGACCCCTCTTTGAGAGAGAGACTAGAGAGGCGTCACGGCGCCCTCACCTACCGCCTGACGCAGGTCCTCACCGGACACGGAAGTTTCGGGAGGTTCCTGCACATAATCAGGCGGGAGGAAACTCACGGACACGCCATTGCCAGGACCGCCCAGAGGACACGGTGGAGCACACGGTGCAGGTCTGCCCCGCTTGGGCGGAGCACCGCCGTGTCCTCGTAGAGGTGATCGGCAGCGGCGGCGACCTCTCGCGTCCGGGCCTGGTTCAAGCCATGGTCCGGGGCGAGAGGGAGTGGGGGGCAGTCGCCTCCTTCTGCGAAGCAGTCATGCTAGCGAAGGAGGCGGCGGGACTGAGGGAGAGAGCCTCCCGTCCCAGCCGCCGCGGGAGACGCTCCGGACGTCGGGAGTCGCGCGACTACTCCCGGCCACCGTAGGCGCGGGCCTGCGGGCGGAGAGCAATCTGAGTAATGGGTAGCTCACCGTCCGATCAGGACCAGGCCCGTGCCGGACGGCGCGTACGTGTTCCACGCGCGCCTCAAAGAGATGTCAGCATCAAATGAAGGGGCCCGCAAGGGCCGAAGCCTGCCGGGTCAGCGGGATTGTCCGAAAGGTTTACCGCAAGCCCGGAACATAAAGGGCGAAGGAAGGAACACGGGTGGGTTTTAGTCAGTAAGAGTCTGACACTCCCTTCCGCTCCACCCAGAGCGGGAGGAGTCATTTGATGATTTCCCAAACTGAAAAAAAAGGGTGCTGTGGCGCAGTCTGGGAGAGGCCTATCCAGCAGGGGACTGCGATAGGATGAGTTGATTGATTGATTGACACGATGTTCAAAGAATAAATTACAACCATAATATGTTGTCGTCCAAATCAAAAGGGACTTTATGGCGGAAATGAGTTATCTACAGAGCTGAAAACTACATAAATGTACCGAACTATAGACCCAAGAACCAACCTTCTAACCACTACCGTTATTTTTTTACGAATTTTTGAAGTTCACTGATCGAAATTATAAGTTTCGAGAAAATCGCAATTTAAGTATGCCGTAAAAAAAGTTATGTTTTAGTGTGAAGTTATGTAACTGGTATACTTTGATTGACTATGATTATTACTAATGGAAATTCTTACAATCCTTTCATTAACTTGTTTGTTGTGGGAACATATTAAAATGTCGACATAATATATGGTTTGAATTACAAGAAAAACGATTTGTTAGGTCTTGCCGCGATAAGGTTCCTTTTTTACTAAACTTTAGATGAATACAAAACTTTTTTAAATTGACTTTTCGAAAAGCTGAACACATCTACATGTAGTAAATACAATCATCTTTTTAAAAATACAGTTAGTAAAAAAACGATTTTTTGAGGTATTTTACAAATTTATTAATATCTCGGAAACTAGTTACCGCCATAAGGCCCCTTTTGATTTGGACGACCACTATAATCAAATTACCTAGCTTCAAAGATGCAACGTGATCTAAACAGTATTCACATTTATTGAATAATTGTTCACATAATAACATTAATTTCTTGGCTGTTCTAGTATCGTAGCGGGGCTTAGGGGGGTCAATAAATCGTTGAATAGCTCGTAATAGTTAGTCAAAACAAACGATTACAAACTCGCTAAGTGGTGCAGCTCGCAAGTTGAGAGGCTCGGGGTCTCGGGCTAGGGGATGGAGGCTCGGGGCTCGGGGCTCAGGGCTCGGTGCTCGGGGCAACTTGCCTTGAACTCCCTGCACGAAAGGATCGGAAATTATAGATGGATCGTGGAACTTATGCAATGCGGGCCTGCCGCCGAAGCGCCAATATCTAGGGTTACGAGGGCGCGCGGCACGGTGCGGGGTGCGGCGGAGGAGGAGCTCTAAGCCGACGCTGTCACGTGATGATCAATCCTATCTCCGTACAGTTTTTCCCACAGCATCCCGTCGTTGTCTTCGATTGGCGCCAAATTAAACTAAATGCAGTCGTCTACCGTCATGGAAATTGTATCAGTACATCTTTAAACACTAGAAATTTAAAGAATGAATTATTTCCAAATTAAACGTGTTACACCAAACTTGATGAATAAGATTAACGATACGAAGTTATTTGTGTCTCCGTCAGGCATTTAGTAATTAAATAGTGATCATGTAAATTGATTTTAGTAATCCAGCCGCCCGGCGCGCGGCGGCGGCGGCGGCGGCGGCGGCGGCGGCGGCGGCGGCGGCGGCGGCGGCGCGCGGCGGCTCCTCGGGAATGTTCGCACTGTGACCATGACGTGCGTTCATTTAATTAATTACAAATTGTTGCGTTTCATTACTAATTATTTTTTTCTATTAAAAGTATAAGCAAAACTTTTATTTGTTAGATCTTTATTAGAAAACTAACTGACCCGGCGAAGTTCGTACCGCCCCGCCAGCCGCTCTAAAAAAATTAAATTAATTACACAGTTGCACAACGTATTTAATCTATTTAATTAGATAAGGAATAATACTGTATTGTTTAAAATAGCTTGGTAAATAACCCATATTTTTTTGTAATATGTAAAAGATAACAATGGTTACTGTGGGTTATTCTTAGGAGATAAACATATACGATCGCAGACTTTTTTATCGATATTTTTAAGATATTCAATTCCGTAGTACATTAATTTGATCTTACTTCTAAGGTTTAGCCAACGTTTGCAATGTAAGCGCACAAAAATATGTTTGTTATGACATCACATTACAAATCTTTGAATTTCTCGGCTTTTCTCTACTACCATATGCATGTATTATAACATATGAACCTTCCTCTTGAATCACTCTACCTATTGCTGAAAACTGCATTAAAATCCGTTGCGGAGTTTAAAAGATCTAAGTTAACAGGGAGCGGGAGCGACTTTGTTTTATACTGTGTAAAGAAGATAAAATTAATTTAATAAGTATGTTTTGTATTATGTTAGGTGTTTACTTTGACGTCTGGCGATATTAGAAAATTATGTTTCATTAATATTTACCGTTTAAGAAATAAAATTCAAGCCCTTTTTATTCATTAACTTATTTGATGAATTAAAAAGACTTGAGTGATGTTAAGCCTTTAAACTTGTGCTGCTGATATTAAAAACAATTTGTGCGTTTATATATGTTTAATGAATTTTTATTTGGTATAAAATTATCCACTACCCAAGTTCAACAACTAAGAGTATTACTGCTAAACTATCTATACAGCTAAACTATATACCTACAGTTATCTTAACCGCTGTAATTTTCCTTTAAAGTTCATAAAATGCACTATCGTCGTGAATTTTTCCAGATTTTTCAAGCTAGGAGTTTAGCTTTTAGAAGGGGGGGGGACGCCCTACTGGAACAAAAGGTTGCCCTTTTTTGATATTTCGTAAATGGAGCATCAAATCGAAAAATCATTTTAGCAACTCCCAAGTCATTTATGGGGTAGACGACAAAAAAAGTATTCACATTCCTCACTTTACATGTAGCGGAGCTACCCTAAAACAAAATATAGTCCAAAATTTTATTTTACCACTTTGTCGGCGTAATTGATATACACATAGTCCAGTCAAAATAAACATTTGACTTAGCCAAAATTCGCATAGAGCTGAAAATTGGCAGAGACGTTATATACATCATTATAAATGAAATGTCAAAAATCCCCTTCGATCCTACTTCTGCAAAAAAAATTATTCAAGGTCAAAAGTACAAAATTAAGGTTTTTTCCATTTTTCTCGAAAACAGTAAGTATTATCGTGAAAATAGATCAGACAAAAGTTGTAGATCATACAATTCTCTACAAAAATGGTCCAGTCACTTTTTCTCTTACGACTCACCATTCGTGAGATATCGCGGTTTTAATCATTAGAAAATTCATATTTTACATAATATGCACACATTTCCGCACCACCTATGAGGTAATAATGTACTTGGCGCATTTTTCTAACGTGGTTTCCCCAGTAGGTATCCTCCACGATCTATTGTTATAAAGAAAGTTTGATCAGATCGTATCTTATTAATTGCAAGAATAGTAATATTGCTAATGATCAAAATGGAATAAGTGGTTTTTCTACATGTTATATTGAAAGAAATACAACAGATGAAGATATTTATGATATTAATGAGGAGACATTGATGCATCCCTTAGAACAGCGAACTTCTGCAAGAAGAAGAAAATAAAGACGAAGACACAGTATAAAGACATCAGTATTGTGTCTGGGCCGTAACCTTGAATTAAATGCCTACAGCCGCGCGGTACGTAAACATGCGATAGGGCTGCCCGCCTCCAGCATTTTAATTACATTTGCCTACTTTGTGTTTCCATTTAGTTTTGTTATTGTATTTTACTGTGTGTACATAAATAATAAAATAATTCGTCATTTCGAATTAACCATTTATTTAACATTAATCTGATTACAGTTTATTTCTATGAAAACTTGTTCATGTGTATTTTTAAACAAATTATGTTAAATTATTATTATTATTATAGTTAAATCAAACGTTCAAGAACTACAAATAAAATTCAAAATTTGTGTATTAATGTTTTTTTAATCTTTCCTATCATCGTCCTATCCTTAACAGAATAACACAGATTGGAAGAAGTTAAATAGCAAACATGTATAATATAAAAATTATAATTAAAATAATCTGTTCATTGAAGTAATAAACATATTTAAATTAATGAGTGCAAATAAAAGCAAATTTATCAATTAAATTGTAGATTTCATTTCACTCCTTCCTCCTTTCTTTCCTCCTTCTTTCCTCCTTCTCCTTCATTCATACAAAATATTAATAATTCAATAAAAATAATTAAATTTTATTCATAAAAGTATGCAATCATTTCATTAATGTTTTGTTATGATGTTGTCACGTTAAACTATCGTCCGTAAATCGACTTTACAGACAACCAATTTTTTTCTAGTATTATTCATACACACAGTACAATAAACAACTATTATTAATAATAAAAACCACGTCTTTACTTGGAATTATACAAACTAACAAAACACACATGCCCCGAGGTTTTAACACCAGCGTACCTACCGTTTAATGATTCATGAACCGCCTATAACTACCTACCTCACTCGTGTTTATCACTTTCCTTTACTCTATTCACTTCATTTATTAATCCAGACATCTTTTTTTCGGGAGATAAAATCAAATACACATTATGTACCTACCTACAAGTAAGTAAAATTATTTTATAGTCTTACCTTTCAGAGTTTCCAGGTAATCTAAAAAAAGTTATCTCTGGATGCGTTATTGACGAATTCATGCAACCAAAAACAGCACAATATAGCCTACTCGTCATATTAAATATGTACTTGAACTTATTTTTAGTGAAAAAATCGCGCGGTTATTGTTAAAAAAAACAACACACCGTCCGTTCGTCACTGCAGCACAGTCGCGACTGTCATCATGCTGAGGGCATGCCGTGGTCGAGGCGCGTAGGTATAGCTCACGTTTCGTCCGTTTGTATGAAGACGACGTACTGTATGTCTTTATTTATACTGTGACGAAGAAATAATTGTCGAAGTAGAATTAGACAATTATCTTTATAATGACATGTGGAAAAAAAACAATCTATTCCACTTTACTCATTAGCAATATTACTACGAGGATTCTTTCAATTAAAAGGATACGATCTGATCAAACTTTCTTTATTACAATAGATCGTAGAGTATACCTACTGGGGAATGATGGTGATGATGGGACTCCCTTTCCCGCATTCGGGCCGTTGTGCGTGGGGATTCTGGCTAACAGAGCCAGCCTAGCTCCGCCCAGAAGCACAGAAGCTTCCTGGGAGCTTCACAGGCTTCGCGGAGCGACCTCATTGTTCCGAGGATTTCTGCACGTTGAGAAGCCACGGCCTCGCAATCCAGGATAACGTGGGCGGCTGATTCCTCGGCATCAAGGCAGCCCCTGCAAAGGGGGCTGTCCGTGGCGCCTATGTTGAAAAGATGTTTGTTAAGGAGGTTGTGGTCCGTAATTGTACCTATTATTATTCTAAGGTTATTCCTGCTCAGGCTGAGAAGTTTTTTGGTTAATCGCGGGTGTATCATTGGTAAAGCCAATTTTGACTGTCTACAGTCTGTTACCCGTGACCATCTGTTGTTATGAAGTTCGGTCGATCTTTGGCGAATCCACGCACGAAATTGTGAGAAAGGCAAAGGGAGAAGTGGGTACGGGCCTAGCACCCTCATATCAGAGCCTCTCTTCGCAAGTTCATCTGCAGCATCATTGCCCAGAGATTCACTGTGCCCTTTGATCCACTGGAGAGTAATACGATTAAGCGTCGATAAACTCTCCAGAGCTAGATGGCACTCAAAAATTAGCTTATTGTTGATTTGTTTGCTTCCTAAAGCTTTGAGCACAGATAGGCTGTCGGATAGGAATTTAATGCCATAGTTCCGGATGCCTAAGCGCTTTACTGCTGTTGCAGCTTGTGTTAAGGCAACACATTCGCATTGAAAGATCGAACTATGTGTGCCTAGTGGTATGTGAAAGTTAATATTTAGGTCAAGGGAGTGTACGCCAGCACCTGAACCGTTTTGTGTTTTAGAGCTGTCTGTATAAATGCGCACTTCATTGACTCCTGACTGATCCCTTTCTTCCTGAACTGTTTGTATAATGTAGTTCTTGTTGAACATCGGTTGGTTTGGTGTTCTGTCACACGGGGCAGCGATGAGAGGCTGGTACTCAATCGCCCGGTCCAGGATTTTAGCGTGTGGACTGGTAATGTTTTTGCCCCATATGCCCAGATGCATTAGCCTGATGGCGGCTAGCGCCGCTTCCTGCTGTATGTACAGGTCAAGGGTAGTTAATTGAAGGGCTATCTCCATCACCTACTGGGGAAACCACGTTAGAAAAAATGTACTAAGTACATTACCTCATAGGTGGTGCGGAAATGTGTGCATATTATGTAAAATATGAAATTTCTAATGATTAAAACCGCGATATCTCACGAATGGTGAGTCGTAAGAGAAAAAGTGACTGGATCATTTTTGTAGAGAATTGTATGATCTACAACTTTTGTCTGATCTATTTTCACGATAATACTTACTGTTTTCGAGAAAAATGGAAAAAACCTTAATTTTGTACTTTTGACCTTGAATATTTTTTTTTTGCAGAAGTAGGATCGAAGGGGATTTTTGACATTTCATTTATAATGATGTATTTAACATCTCTGCCAATTTTCAGCTCTATGCGAATTTTGTCTAAGTTATGACATATTTTTGCCTATTTTGACTGGATTAACACTCTTACAAAATTACAGCTTTCTAGTACTAACGGTCTCTTAACAAAACCTCGGACAGACATACAGACAGACGGAGACGACTATAAGGGTTCCTTGTCAGAACTACGGAATCCTAAAAACGTATAAATTTCGAGAGTCTACCTATTACGGTTTATAAGATTCAGCCCTGTGACAGACGGACGGAGAGACAGAATAGCCTTAGTAATAGGGTCCCGTCGGCAGTCTTCGGGTACAGAACCCTGAAAGTACCATTTTACCTGATGACTACATGATTAGTAATTGAATGATTTATATTTTTTTTTCTGTTATGATTTATAGCTTGACTCATTATTGTCACTTAATGTAAAAAAAAAGTAGTTTATATACATCAATGATACCTAGAACCGCAAACAAACTTTCCATTTGTATCGGTGTCCGATAGTTATTCAGAAACAAATATAAAGCAGTTGTTTTAACAGAAGCAACTGACGTGACCTTGGGCACGTTTTATCTCACGTAGGCGTGAGATACAACGTGCCCAAGGTCGAGGTCACTGGGAGAGTATTAGAGACAATGACAGTCCCTAAGCTACTAGGCAGACAGAAATGACAAGCTACCCCCTCCTCACCCTGCCGACCCCCGTTACAGTTCACAGAAATAACACCAGCAAGTACCAAGTAGGATATATTAATACTTAGGTTCAGTGGGCTATGATGACAGCGGGTTGCGGAGAAAAACCGTTCAGCCGAAATGTTTAGAAAATCCCAATGATATATGGATGGGAAATGAACGGCTTTTATTCTCACAGATATTTCCAAGTAGTTTTTTTTGTGGCTTAGACAATTTAAGCTTTTTTTAGAGCTTAACCTACTACTATCGCAAAGTATACCTTGCGCAGACAAATAAATATTAGGTAAATCAGAACTGGCACTGCCCCCGGCTTGACCAACCTAGGTAGGAACCTCAGTAACCGAATTGCATAAAGAGAGGCCAAATGTACTTAGGTAGCAGTAATCACATGCAATGGACCACATTAATGAGTAATTGGATCAGATAAAAATCAGACGGTGATTTAGTATCACTGCTTGACATTAGCCGGTACTCCCCACGTCTGAAGATTCCTCAAATGGTCAGTTTATTGATTGCAATTGCTAGAGTAACCACAATTGAACAAGAAGGTACATTTTTCATGAATTGCTCAGTAAAAGAATCCATTCCTTTCGTTGTGGTGCTATCTCCAGAAAGGCTTAAGAGTACCTACACGGTTAATAATACCATAATGTTAACCGGTAACTATATTAAACATAATATCGCGGGTTAAGAACTAGAGTAGCGTAAGGGCAAAATGACAACTTCACAGGAGAGCCGAAAAACAACTCAAATTTACCTACCGTTATCTTATAGCTCTTTTATAGCAAAATCTATAGTAGTTAGATATCTGATTTTTACTAATAATAAAGCTTTATTTATCGGCTACAGAATAGTGTAACTTTTTGGTCAATCAAAAAACGTTTTTATTTTAATAAAGTTTATTTTTCAAAAAATGGTTGACATACGTCATTTTGGCTGTTACATAAATTTAATAATGTATGGAATGCAACGGAACTTCCGTTAAAATGGCCTTAAAAATAATATCAAAAATCTTCTAAAATTAATAATCCCTCGTGGCTACTTTAAAAATGTAATTAAAAATAATAATTATTCGTGGTCGACCTGCAAATGGTTGTAAAAATCATGATATGCTGAAGGAATAACTCCAGATCGACACAGCTCTTGCAAATCGTTGTACTTATCTGCTGATATAGCTATTGGACCACTGTAAGCTTTTTGCAAAATTACTCTCGATGAGGTTGCTCTTTTGCCCCTTCTGAATACCTTAATTTTTTTGAAGGTTTCGCTATCCAAGTCATATTTAAAATAGATATGTTCTGAGTCGTCCTTGCGATATTGAAGCCATTTGATTTTTAACCAATTCACAGTCTCCTCATCAGTATCTGTTTTACAGTTCTTAATCATAACAGTTTTCAGTATCTTCAAATCAAAAAAATCTTCCTGTCCCATTTCTTGTACTTTGTAAGGATTTCTTCTTGACGCAGTTCTAATAATAGTGTAGTAACTGGACGGATCAAAAATTGGTATACTTTTCTTGGCCAGCTCTATAGTAGCGTGAATATTGTCAACTTCCATCTGACTGTGACCAGGCTCAAAATATTTTTGATTTATTTCTGGTATATCCAAAAAAGCCACACAATACAACATCAAGGCAGAAATATACATATTTCGGCATTGACTCGCGCAAGTATCGGACATAAAAGTGATCGGTTTGCCATTTGCTTTTTCTGTCATATATTTGAACAAAGATGATCCAACCTCGTTAGCACCTTTATTACCAACACCTTCATTCCAGCAATAACATGTTACTTCCCTCTTTTCCTTGCTAAAATCCAGTAAAGTACAGTTATACACAGGCAGCCTTCGTTTATAAAAGATTTTTTTGGAAGATGAGGTAGGAATATGACAAATAGCTTCCATGTCATATTCGGCGAAATAAATTTCATCATCCAGAGCAAGTTTCTTAGCTTCATCTCTATGTCTTCTCGCTTGAACTTTTCTCTGTAAATGAGCTTCATGTTCACCTTTTTTGGCTTCTTTCTCTTCTTCATTCATATTATCATATGCAAAACATTCATCGCACATATCTTTCCGTGGCTTATGGAAACCAATATTAAAATCTTTCTTTAAAATATCGCGGTACATGTTTATTTTGACAGGTTGCACCTCATGTTCCTTGCACTTATCAACATATAGTTCATACATCTTCGTAACATTAAGGTCTTGGTCAAGGTACTCTTTTTTGGTATCTTTTCTTACATAGTGAGCTGGCATGCGCGGAAAAGAGTTAATGTGATCTTTAACGTACTCTCTAGCACTTTCAGGAGTTTTATTGTGTGGACCAAGCACTCCCCTGGTATCAGATTTGACCACATTTGTCTCCGACAGTTTTTTGAAGCAGCCTCTCATAAACATTTCAGAAATATTGAAAGTCGATAGGAAAAACTTTTGACACACTTTAATTAGCTCAGATTCACTTGGCTTTTTGAGGAAATACTTATTGGTAAACGTTCTACGGCTTCCTGGATTTGCAGTTTTTCGAGTAGCTGGTGTTTCCCGTTTAACGAGACTTACAATGTACTGCCGTTTCTGTTCCACATTTTCAATATCCCAGTAGCAAGAAAAAATTCTCAGTCGGTCCTGTTCACTTATTTTTTCTGTGCATTTTTCTTTACAGGATTCAGCACAAATCTTCTCACCAACAGCTTTTCCCGGCTTTAAAACCCCTTTAGACGATGTGTATGGTTCTCCTTGCTGTCTTTTTATCTTTCTCTCATTTTTTTTCCACTCTTTTGGATCAGCCTGTCCCTTACGTTTACGCTTACGGTTTTGGTAACCTGGCAACAGCGATTCCGTTTCTGGTACGGCAGTTGTGTCCGTTTCTGCCTGTTCTGCTACTATGTTCCCTGATGACAATACTGATCGTGATGAAATATTGAATGAACTAGATTCGGACAGAATACATTCGTTACATTCGTCCCTTACATCGGTATGAACACTATCATCGGAATCTGAGATGTAAAGATCTTGAAGCAAGGAGTTATTATAATCTTTAACTGTTTCGTGGTTTTTGTCAGTCATCTCTACATTTTGCAATAGTGTGTACCTGGTAGATGATTGTGGACTCTTCGGGCGTAAATGATTGTGTGGCAGATGTTCCGGGTCTGCGTGTACCTCAGTTACATGTCGTATGCCATTCTCACCATTTCCAAGTTCAATCATCTCTACATTTCGCAATGTTGTGTAACTGGTTGATGGTAGTGGACTTTCTGGGCGTAAGTAAGGGGGACCTTCCGGCTGAACACCTCTGAAATGTGGCTCCTAAAACAAATAAACAACAAATTAAAACGTCAATACAATAATTATTATTATTAACCTGTGTTTACCAAAACGTGTGTGTGTAAGTTTACTGTAGGTATCTTTAACGCTTATGGCATTATGGTCAACTCGCATAATTATGTAAGAACTGGTGACAATTACTGCTGTGACGCTGTTATGGGGACGAGGAAGGAAGGTGCAGTTTTTACTAGTACGATAGGGTGAACTATTCCGATGACAGCCAATACTTACCGCTAGAAGTTGTTTTACTGTAAATAATTATTGTAAAGGTTTTCTCTTATTGTGCAATAAAGATTATTATTATTTAATTTCTATTTCATTTCAAGTACCCATAGTAAACTTACACACATGGTAGGTAACCGAAACCTGCGTATTATGTAATGAATAGGTATATCTAAAAAGGTAGGTACTTACTTAGTTAATACAGATTTACTTACATCAAATAAATAAATGTACAATCTTTAATAGGTATTCACTTAGTTATTTGAAACTATTAAAAAGTATAAGCGAGCACAATTTTATTACGTACCTTTTGAATGTCGAAATCCGTATCTGTATGGTGATTTAGCGATTTTAAAATCTTCCAAGTTCTTGTATTTTTATTCATCTTCACTGTTTTTGGCACTATAACTTATCAAATTTTAGCTTAGGTAACGGTTTTTCGAAAAAAAATGCGTAGAGTCTAGGTATTAAACAATCGCGAGGGGCGCCCCGCGTCGTGTTTTCATACGCAACCGGCCGGGCCTAGCTCAACTTTTTGGTGTCAAATTAACGTACAGTAGTATTAGACGCGAAAGTGAATCAGATCAACAGAGATTTATTACGTGCTAAAAAAACGGATATAGCTTTTACACTATTATTGACGTAAAAACTGATTGCATTACTTAAATTATTTAGTGCCATAGTAGCGTATTACACCCTTACGTTTTTTTGGCAGGGAGAAAAATGACGGAAGCGCACGAAACAAGGTCACATAAGCAGTAACGGTACTATACGCTTATTTGGCACGAAATAAACTTAGGCTACATAATCAAACTTTCTACGTTAAAAACGTATGATAAGATACGTTATTTGAGCGATTACATTGAAGGCATAAATTCGGACTATTCGCTCTGTAAATCGAGTTTCGATCGTTGTGCTCGTAACTTTTTTGACAAAATAATGTCAAGATTATTGTAAGTAGAAACACTTCATTTTGGCTGGAAACGAATATATTTTTTTTTGAAACGTTATTTTTGTATTAAGCAATCTACACACTATATCGCTCCAGTTTTTTGGCACATAAAAATATGGGGATTAAAAAAGCGAATGGTGAAAAAAAAATTTTTTTTAATTTTTACCCTTACGCTACTCTAGTTCTTAACCCACGATATAGTCTTATTCATTTAGAAATCGAAAATCATAGATGACAGAGTAACGCCCCCCCCCCTTCCCCCCTCCGTTCACGGCCGTGTCACTCCGTAATATGTAATAGAATTTATTAATAAAGGCACTGCGAGCCGGCGGCGACACGATTGTTATTCAATGTCGACGATTATTATACGGAATCCGCCGATTTTTCCATCGGCTATGATAGCGCGGCGCCCGGGCGGGGCGGCCGGCATGCGGAGCACCGCATTAGCGATGCGCGACGCAGCAGACAGTGTGGACGCGCCTTTAGCTTTCTCGGTACGGGTTCATAGACGACTCTGTGGCTGCGTATTTTGTGTAATGTGTTTTGATACTACTTCTAGTAATATCAAAAACTCGACGCCTAGTACCTACAGGCTATCCTTCAAGTCTTACAGTACCTAGAAGACAATTATGGATCTGTAAATTTGTTTAATTTAAATAACCGGAATAATATTATTCCGTAGGATAAATAACTCATAAAGGACGAATCAATTATCTTGTTGCTATTCTAATAAGTTTTTTTTAAACAAATACTTTATCTTGACTAGATTCTACTGGAGAACTTGTCGAGTACCTACTTGAGAAGGTCTCCGGTAGAATCCCAGGTACCTACCTATAGTAAATAATGAGTCGTTAACTTCTACAAACTCTTACCTGTTACCTTCTTACTTTTACTTGACCCAGTCATGAAAAGGCATAAAGTGAACGTTAATTTCTATAAAAAATAAGGAGTTGTAAAAAACAGGTATAATGAAGCGATCAATAAATTAATTTACAACAATAAACCGTGTTTTCTTTCATACAATACGGTTTACAAACAGCTAGACCCAATGTTTACAAACAGCTAGACCCGATGTTTACAAACAGCTAGACTTTATGTTTACAAACAGCTAGACTCGATGTTTACAAACAGCTAGACTCGATGTTTACAAACAAATTATGTCGGGCCAGCAAGCAGGTTGCAAGAAAACTCGGATTGCTGGAACAGGTTTAATAAAGGAATTACAATATATTCTTAATTTCTATGGTGGTGACTATCGTTCGATGGGTGAAGCGAAAGTGAAGTCTGTTCCCGGCGTGTGCCATGTCAGCCGCCGCCGTCCGGTCGCCGGTGTGCGTCACGTCGTGCCGACTTAGCAGTATATTCGGGTCGCTAGGCTGATGCAATAGCTGCGTGGTGTTGGTTCATTTCCGATGGCTTGCATAGGTACTTAACATCTCCCTCCCGAAGATCAGCGACTATTTGCAGATCTGTTCGAGAATAGCGCTGATAGTCTTGGATGAGCAGCGTCTGCGGGGTGGTGATTGACCTCGGCGTATGCATCGCTGCTGGTTATTTCGTCGTTGGTTCGTTCTGGTGCTGTTTCCAATGTCCGCCGTCTCAGGTATCTTTGTAGTGCGAACGCGATGCCAAGTGCGCCTGCAACCACTAGTGCTAGGTATAGTGGTGTGATGGTGTAGTACACGTTTTGAATCTCGGATGCGTTCAGGGTCAGGGGTGATTCCATAGATATCTCCTTATTAGCAACGTGGAGGCCGCGGAGGTCAACGGAGTTGAGTGTTAGCCTTCTAGCTTCAGTTTTGTAGTTGGTTCCGTTGCTGAGTGGGATGTTCATGATTTTCAGTACTTGTCCTTTCAGTCGGTCGTCCTTGTTTGCCAGGGTTAGGTCTGGGGTTTGTATTTCACATCCTTTCGGGATTGTGATGAGATAGCTTCCTTGTACAGTGTTGTATTGAGTGTCGGTGCAGGACGAGCGGATTTTTGTGGGCACAGGGAAGCTTGTTACGTAGTGTCGGTCGTCGAGTGCTTCTACGGCTTCAGTCTTTAATTTGGTTACGACGAATTGGCAGGATTTGTCGATTTGCTGTGTGGTTATGAGACGGTGAATGCAGTCGCCTTGATTCTTGTAGTGTAGGTTGATGTTGTCCTCGCAGAGATAGTATTGGCTGGACTTCGGGCATTCTGCCGCTATGTACATAAAATCTTTCTCGTGAATTGCCAGGAAGGGATACGATGGAATTAGTACTTTGTTATACTTGTTGGGAACTATGGATAGTTTATAGAGGTCATAGGTGTGGGGAGCGACAACCGGGAGCTTAAAAACCAATACTAAGTTTTGGTTGTTGTAGTAGTAGCCTGACTTAACTATGTCAAAATATTCCCTGAAGCTAATGTTCACTACGTGTTCTCTGCCATAGAGGGCATTTAACTGTTTTATCATTCTATTGAATACGTCTAGCTTGAACATAAGGAAATGTGTGCTTTTAGCTCGTATGAAAGCTAATAAATTTTCTAGTTTGTGCAATTCTTCAGATAATGATTCAATGTTATCCGCTAGCATTATTATATACTGGGCCAGATGGGCATACCTAACTATGTCTTTTCCCTGATGCATATTATTAATCATGATCTCATCTATGGTTGTTTTGATTTTATTCTGATTTTGGAGCAACTTGTTGAGAATTTCCGAATTTTCAGACATCCAGTGTTCGTTTAGACTGACGCGGTTATTTAATTCTGTGACTATTTTGTTCTCATTTTCCCGCAGGGTTTTAATTGCACTGTCGTAGCGAATAGCGTCCGTATAATCGAGATTTCCGGAAATGCTCTTAACGACTGAACCTAATCCATCAATTAGGCCCCTTTTGACGCGATTGGACTGGAACAACTCTAACTGGTCGGACAACTGCGTAATTTTGTTATGAAGATATTCGATATGTGGCTGATAGAGAGAGAGCGTTTTATTGTGAAACTCGGGTGTAATGCTGTCTAACTGTTTTCTTACTAGATCTATGTTACTACGAATAATGTCTAAGTTAACCGGTTGAATGAACGAGTGGTAATGTGAGATGACCTTTGTTTTTCCTAGCATAAAGGGTAGGATGCCTGGTCCGTTTTCCAGGCTATTCAACGTTATGTCTTCCGCTTGCGCCAGGCTCAGGGCCAGGAGATAGATTCTGTAACAAACGGCTGCTGTTAGGTACCCGTTTCAGGCGAGATTTAGCGATGGGTCCACATTTCTTTTTGGTGTAGATATGGATTGGTAAGTCGGCTAGAACAGTATCGCGTGTAAATCTAGGGGCTAGTTTTTGACGGTTGGCCATTGGGTTCCGTAGGAAAACCTGCTGATCTGCGGAATATTCTTGTTCAGGTTCCCTGTCTTTATTGATATTTTCGATAATTCGTGTGCGATCATGCAGAGATGAGCCATTGATCATCTCGTAAACTCTTAGCATTTTATTACGATGTTCCTGTGTGTATGACTGTAGCATATTTTCGGATAGGTTGATATCTAATGGGTCACGGGGGTCTAAATGTCCAGTAATTATGTCCAGAGGCCTGCATTTGGTGAAGCTGTGAATAGAGCTGTTGTAACCTAGGATTGCGTATGGCATTAAGTTCATAGCGGACTCTCCGCGGTGTTCCAATTTTAGAACACGTAAGTGTTCCAGAAGTGTGGAATGCAACCTTTCCACCATGCCATTTTCATTAGGTGTGCATGCTGAAACTTTGTGGTGTTGGATTTTATGGATTTTAATAAATTCTGAGAATAATTGATTTGTAAATTCTGGACCCCTGTCTGTGACTACAGTTAAAGGGAGTCCGTGGTGTGTACTTAGTGTTAAAAGGGCTTGTATGACGCTAACCGCTGTTGCGTCCCTTAGGTGATAGGCTTGGGCATATTTTGAAAAGGCATCAATGATTGTGAGGTATTTTTGTGTTTCGACACTCAGTAGGTCCAGATGTACTATTTCAAATGGTTTGGTTGGTGGTGGTACTATATTAAATTTTTGTTTCACGGGGTTCCTGTCATATTTGGCTTGACCACACACATCGCATTCGTTTATATATTTCGTTATGTGTTCCTTCATTTTTGGCCAGTAATACTTATTGGATAAAGACATGTAGCACTCATTAATTCCGCGGTGATTGGATTTACCTTCGTGGTAGTTACGCATGATCTCCTGTTGTTTTAAATAGTCTTTGACATTCTCTAATTCTGTTTTTGTCAAGATTAAATCCATGGATGAACTTTTAAATTTGTTCTGAATAATGGGAATGATTTCGTACATGGCTAATGGAGGACTAATGAGAATACCGGTCTTTACTTTCGGGTTGATATACTCCTTCACGGCGTTTACGACATCCTCTTCGAGATTACCCTTGGAAATCTGAATGTGTGTTCGGACGTGTGACTCAAACGGTTTTGAAACTGAAGGGCGGCTCTTTACGTCATTGACCAATGAAAAAATGATTTGCCTATGGTATTTGTTAAGGGGAAAGTCAGTTATAGGGACTTCTAATATAGGCTTTTCAGCGTCAGTGTGGACTGTATCAGTCTTTGAAGCATCCAGTAGTGAGGGTGGTCCATCGGTAGGGTTGGCTATGAGAGAGCTAGTCTCTTCGTTATGTGCGGTATTCGTGACCGTGTGGGCGAGTGATACACAGAAGTAAGTTGATTATAGGTAACGATTAATTTATTACGATATCAAGTAACTAAAGCTAGCAGTTACACTTGACACGAAAAGGTAAAATTAAATAATGTTACATGAAGAGTAAAACTAATAGGAACACGAAGCTCGCCGTAAACTGTTACGGCGAGCTTCGGCGAGTAAAATGTGATCGGGGGTCAGAGAGGACCTCGCACGATCGTAGTTCAGCACAGACTGAAGCTCCGAACCAAAACTCTCCCAAATCTGCCGTTCACTAAACAAAGGACGCGGCAAATCCACATCTGCAGTTCCTAAAGTATAATAAAACACGAGAAATGCAGATGGGTACAATACAAGACAACTGAAAATAACAGAACAATGAACCTTAACTATAAATAGCAAATAGGTACAATACAAGATAACTAAACATAATAGAACAATGAACCTTAAAAGTAAAGAATCATGAAAGACAATAGTACCTATAACTTAAATTGCTTGCAGATGTTCAACGTGGGAAAAACACAAAAATGAAACTTTCTAAAAATAATTACAATAAGTTCCTCTATAAAAATATTACATTCTTAAAACTATGCAAGGGATGGGTACGTAAGACACAAGTCCCCACAGTTATGTAGTTCAATACGGGATAATGCGTCAGCGTTAGTGTTGTACTTTCCTTGTTTGTAGATTACTGAGAAGTCAAATTCGCTTAGTTTTAGTCGCCATCGAGTAAGTCGCGAGTTGGGTTCTTTGATGTTCATTACCCATTGAAGAGGCCTATGGTCCGTTACAATTTTGAACTTTCTGCCGAATAAGTATGGTCTAAAATATTTGGTAGCCCAGACGATTGCAAGTAGTTCCTTCTCGATGGTGCTATAATTGATTTCACTGCTGTTCAGAGTTCTAGAGGCATAAGCAATGGGCTTATCCGTACCTATGGTACCCTGAGATAGGACAGCTCCTATGGCTAGGTTTGACGCGTCTGTTGTTAAGATGAATTCTTTTGAAAAATCCGGATACTTTAAAATGGGGTCATTGACTAAGAGTGTCTTACACTTCTCGAAGCAGTTGGTGTAGTTTTGGTCTAACGTAATTTTTGAGCCTTTTTTTAAACATTGTGTCATAGGTTTTGTTACTTTTGCGAAATCGGGGATGAACTTTCTGTAGTAACCGAGAAGACCCAGGAATCTTTTAATTTCGGTGGGAGTCTTTGGAAGCGGGTAATTCTGTATTGCGGATATTTTGTCGGGATTGGGCTTGATGCCGTCTTTGCTGATGACATGGCCTAAGTAGGCTGTTTCGAGTTTGAGGAACTCTGACTTATCCATTTGGATTTTAAAATTGGATTCGCGTAATCTGTTGAATACTTTTTCTAAATTAACCATATGTTCTTGCAATGATGTGGAGAAGACGATGACGTCATCTAAATAGACGAGACATATGGTGTTCTGTAGGTCTCTGAGAACATTGTCCATTACTCGTTGGAAAGTGGATGGACTATTCTTCAGGCCCATGGGCATTCTCAAAAATTCAAAGTGGCCATGTTCTACTGTGAATGCTGTCTTTGGAATGTCTGCAGGATTCATCTCGACCTGGTAAAAGCCACTGGCTAAATCTAAAGTCGTGAAATACTGACAGTTGCCTAATTTATCCAAAATGTCCGCAATGTTTGGTATGGGGTACTTATCGTCCAGGGTTTTCTCGTTTAGCTTTCGAAAATCTACTACTAACCGCCATTTAGTTTTACCTGAAGCGTCCGCCTTCTTAGGGACTACCCATATGGGTGAACTCCACGCGGATGCTGATGGTTGAATTATTTGCTGATCTAACATTTTACTGATCTGATCCTGTACTTCCTGCCTATGCACAAAAGGGTACCGATAACTTTTGGTGTATATGGGAATTTCGTCACTGGTCTTAATTGAGTGTTTTATTTTGTTGGTAAAAGTCAAATTTTCCCCGTCTAAATAAAATACGTCTGCATAGCGTGCACATAATAATTCTAAGTTGACGCGTTCCTCGTCATTCAAATGCTCCGTACGTAAGCGCGATAGCACTTCCTTTACGCGTTGAGGCACTTGCTCGGTGCGCGTGCACTCAGTATTATAAAGCTGCGCACACACGGGGCGGTCCATGGAGAAAATAACGTCGCTACGACCCGGGTTATGAACTTCTAATATGCCTCGTTGGTTTTTTACAGTGGTTAGGCATTCGCTAATATGACAGTTGGATATAATCTGTTCCGGTACGATGACTTCTCCGTTTTGGGTATCGAATGGTAGTTTAACTAGTTTCGAAGAACCGGCGGGTATGATATCTTCGTACAGGTTGGCATTTCGCGAATCGTAGACCCGTATAGGATTTACCGCATTCTTTGTTAATAATGACTTTGCTTTAAAATCGATGGTGGCTTCCCATTTGTCCAATAAATCCGACCCTATCAAGCCGTCGAAATAGTCGTGGAATTTATAAACAAAGAGTGTGACGCAATCCTTATCGTTCAATTCAGGGAAACAAGGTAGCGTTATCGAATAGTTGCTACGTGTTACTGCGTGTACATTACAAACTTCGAAAGGGTCATAGTTCAACTGCACGTGATTAAAATATGTTTTAACCGCGTTAGGACTAATGAAGGATTGGTTAGCGCCTGTGTCTATCAATAGTTTTAGGGGGGGGTCTCGAATTTGCAAATAGGGAAGTTGACGTTGTGTTTGAAGGTTAACTTCTATCTTGGTTTGTCTGATTCTTGGGGGTTCCGAAAATCCTCTTTTGAGCTAGCTGGTTCAACCGATTCAATTTTTTTTGTATCGTTACCTACTTCGACTTGTGGGTGACACGCTTGATCGTAGTCGGTGTAACAGTATCCTTCGTAATACTCATTAGGATCGTAAAAGATATAACTATCGGTGTCATATTCTTCGTGGCCGTAATAATTAGAGCAATCATTGAAATTCATTTCTCTACTCCCGAAGTTATTATTCGCTGGGGGATTACCAGACTTAGTCCAGTCGTGTCTTCCTGTTGCGTTACTGGGCGGTAAAAGTCTCGGTACGAAATGGCTGACACCGCTCATAGGTTTAGGCTGTTGAAAGTTGCCGTGTGGGGCAATATTACGCGGTACGAATTTAAATGCATTATTTTGATTATAATTAGGAGGAGGGGCTCGAAACATTTGTTGCGTGCGCGACGGTCCAACTTGATTTTGATAATTAAAATTATTTCGCCACGGTACGCGTGCTTGTGGTATCGTTGGGTGACCCCATGGGTCCCTAGCGGGTCCGGGCACCCCAAAGGTGAACGGTCTAGGCTGTGGCATGTTAAAGCCTGATGGTGTAGGCAAGGGTCTAGGTGGCATATTTTGGGGTGTTAGTTTTTTATCCGAAATCTGGCTACTACGCTGCTGCAGGTATACCACGTTTTGTTCCTCATGAACAAACTCTAAAGCCTTTTCAATGCTTTCGGGTCGCATACACCTAATCCGTGAACCCAATGGGTCCTTGAGCCCACGTACGAACGCCTGTAAGGTCAATTTCTTGTAAAGGACCCGTTTTGCCTCTACAGTAGTTGCCACGTCTTCATGTAGTGAAACATACGTCATCAATGTGCTGAATAGGTTCTGACACCTTTCATAAAACTCCTGAGGGCTGTCAGACCCTTGTGACAGTAACGCAAGGTCATTATATAGTGCCGTTTCATCGCGTTGGTCCGAGAAGTTATTTACAAGGGATTTGCGTATACCAGTCCAATCGGAGGGGATTCCATTTGAGTTGATCAATCGGGCCGCGGGACCAGTTACCTTGTTAAGTATACCGTTAATAAGAGCAACTTCCGAAAGTCTGTTAGGCGGGTTTGCTTTCTTTACGAATTCGTCCACCAGTTCGTCACATAACTGTATGAACCTAGTTAATACGTTAACACTACCATCGAACTCGGGCACCAATCGAAGGGCCTTAAAAATGCCGTCTAAGTCGGCCATTCTATCCTGTGAACTATCTAACTGGACACTGGAGTCTAATGTAACTATCCTACTTAAATCTAGGGCACTATGCCTACTACTCTGCCTACTCTCTAACCTAACACTCCGCGATTCTCGTGGATGGAAAATCTTGGCAAATTTATGGGTACAGGGAAACTTAAGGACTAGGGAGAGCAATCCACTAAAAAGATTTTAGTGTACTCACATGAATTGCATCTCGGTCTTCTCGCTGTATCGATGGCTGGATACCCTCGCTGCCGGTCACGACGTGTAGATCCGGATCCTCGAACGACAGCTCGCAGGTGGTGCGCGTCGTTCTTCGAGAATCCTACCGACTGCGCCAATTATGTCGGGCCAGCAAGCAGGTTGCAAGAAAACTCGGATTGCTGGAACAGGTTTAATAAAGGAATTACAATATATTCTTAATTTCTATGGTGGTGACTATCGTTCGATGGGTGAAGCGAAAGTGAAGTCTGTTCCCGGCGTGTGCCATGTCAGCCGCCGCCGTCCGGTCGCCGGTGTGCGTCACGTCGTGCCGACTTAGCAGTATATTCGGGTCGCTAGGCTGATGCAATAGCTGCGTGGTGTTGGTTCATTTCCGATGGCTTGCATAGGTACTTAACAAACAGCTAGACCCGATGTTTACAAACAGCTAGACTTTATGTTTACAAACAGCTAGACTCGATGTTTACAAACAGCTAGACTCGATGTTTACAAACAAATTACGTAGGCTACTGCTGGAGGACTCAAAAAAAAACGAATTTATTACAAACTAATTTATTTTTTAAAAGCGCTAATTAATTTATATCCGGTTGTCCCTCTTGAATGAATTGAAGTGCTAACTGATCACATAATTTAATGAACCTGGTAAGTACATTCGGGTTCCCATCGAAATCAGGAACTAAGCGGAGGGCTTTAAATATAGTGTCTAAATCGGCCATCTCGGGTTCAATTTCAGGATTAATATTACGTCTAGAATCTACACTACTATTCCTACTACTAACTAACCTAGGCGTACTTGATCTACGTGGATAAAAAATGTTGGATAAGGTATACGGAACCTACACACAAAAAGGAGCAAGCAACCACTAAGAAAATTCAGCGGACTTACATGAACATTCTGGTCTTCGTTGAGCGGTATCGATATCTGGATCTCCGGCGTAGTCTCGTTGTTCAGGAACTCCCGGCGCGACGTTGAAAGTCTATCGTAGTGAACGCGGTGCGATATACCGGTTATCGCAAGAACGACCCGGGAATCCTACCGACTGCGCCAATTACGTAGGCTACTGCCGGAGGACTCAAAAAAAACGAATTTATTACAAACTAATTTATTTTAATAAAAGAATTACAATTATTGGAAAATCAAATTGACTCGATCGATGGTGGATGCGAAGTGCGCGGGCTCGGTCACGTAGACGGTGTCTTCAGGCCTCATGTTCTGTGTCAGCAGTTTCGCCTCGTAGCAACGGGGTCGACGATCTGCACGCGGCGTGCCTCGTGCCTTTGTGTCAGCGCTTTACTTAATAGTGATGCGCGTAACAAACAGCTAGACTCGATGTTTACAAACAGCTAGACTCGATGTTTACAAACAGCTAGACACGATGTTTGTATCACATAACAGCGCGCCTGTACTCCCCGAAGTGTTAGGTAGAGATATGCCTATAGAACACCTACATCTCTCCAAAGTAAAAGGGGGCGAGCCTACTGCCATCAGCCTGGCACAAATCCTGTCCGGGCTGGCAGTCGAGTCCGGGCTGCTACTCAAAAATTTCTGATGGAAAACCTTAATTACACTTTGCTCCACCAGGGAATTGAACCCAGGACCTCATGCTTAACAGTAGCACTTGCGACTACTAGACCAAAGAGGCAGCCCAGTGTAATGGTAATGATTTCATCGACATAAAAGTGTTTGTACATGTAAATATTTTTTAATAAAAAGGACTTCTTTAAGTTTATTCTTCAAAATGTAAAAATACAATGTGACGGATTCGGTGATCCACAACGCTTGTATCTTGTGACTAAAATAATCATTCATCACTAAAAGTGATAATAATTATCCAAGCTACGACATTACTTCGAGACAAGAGAGAGAGAGCTTACCACAGACGATTCATTATTACTTCTTGAACCGTATATTAGCTACTAAATTCATAAAAACATACTGATATACCGTATATTAGCTACTAAATTCATAAAAACATCATACTGTTATAACCTCACCTATCTATGATTATTTATTTATGCACTGACGCATTGACTGTAGAAATGATTCCATATTGTTTTAATACATTATGATATAAGTGCGGTAAGTTGAAAATTACAGCCGAGGCGATATTGCTTGCCCGAGCCGTAGGCGAGGGCTAAAAAAAGCAGAGGCTGTAATTTTCAAAGCGCACGTATGTCATACGTTTTATAACATATTTGCGAGGAAATAAATAAAACTCGGACTGAACTCGCATATTTGCTTGTTTTCCATATGATGAAATTTTGATACGCTTGTAAGTATCTATCGGTCGATTTTTCGGGCGAGGCTTAGAGTAGCCTTTTTCGCTGCCTCTGAGACTTCTGGCGGTGTGGAATTAATAAATTCATCATTACTTGACGACATTTTCAAATAAAAAACAGTACAGCGAAAAGAAAAAGCGCGCGGATTAATTTTTACTTCTTAACAGATAAGCGATGCGCGCGCGTTCGCGCTTTTTTTTTTCAGGCATAGGCACAAAACAGCCAGTATTATTAATAAAGTAAATTAATATTTTTGTTTTTGTTACAGATATTAATGGTTGTAATTTATTGTCAAAATTAATTAAATTAAAGAATTAAATGTTTATTTATTATATTTTATCTCCCAAAGTTAATTTTATTCATAAAATGTTGACATCTTTTCTGAAATAAAAACTCTTTGCTAAGATTTAAAAAAGTACCGTTCGTTTTGACGGAGCATCTTGATAAACCGTGCGATTTACTTTACATTACCGCACAAGTGCGTAATGAGATACATTACGATATTGAAATTGGTGAAATAAGAGACACTTTACGAGCAAATATGTTATAAAATACATTACTTGCTACTCAGTAACTGAGTTATGGAAGTCAGATAGGCAGTCGCTCTATGTAAAATACTGGTATTCAGCTGCATCCAGTTAGTCTGGAGGCCGACCCCAACATAGTTGGGAAAAGGCTAGGCAGATGATGAGATGATGACTTGCTACTACAGACCATGCTTTGTTGGGCATTTACCTTATCATCATAGGCTCTTTACTATTATTTTGTCTAAATCTTTCAGAAACAGAACATTCCAAAACCCTTTTTTAATATCTTTACTCATTTTAGGCCAGTAATTACATTCCCTCTCACAAGGATGTTTCACCTGTATGTTAACCATTTCTGAGGATTTGCATATTTGTATACATTTCTTTAAGTCCAGGTTCTGCTCTTTGAGTAATTTTTTTTGGGATTTTCGCGTTTCTAATGCCTCTAACTATTTGATCCTATGAGACTTTTTTTAATTCCCCAAAACAGCAAACCATTGATTGCGACTTCAGCGACGGCGACGTCACGAACTCGTCAAAGATTTCATTGTCTTTCTTTTCTCTTCTGAGGAATGTGTGTCTCACCATCGTTTCGTCTTGAAATGGTGTACAGGACTCGAATTTTTCCAGTACCCATTCGAGCGTCTCATTTTTTCCCTGCTCCTTTTCAAACGTGTTGTATGCCTCTAGACCATCATCACCTAGGTACCTATTGTGTGCAATAGGAGTGCTACTTTTTGGTCGTTGGTAATATATTTTTTAATTTTATATGCCCTTAATAGTAAAGCATACATTTTTGCTTGAATCTTTCATCTTTTCCAGAAGGCCAATTCTCGTAATTTAAAACGTTCAAAATCTAGTCGCAGTCTCATCTCAGCGACAAAGAAATGTCAAAAACTTGTCAAAATGTAGGGAAATTTGAAGTATTTTTTGACAGATTGAGACTGAGATCAGACTGTGAACGTTGTTAAAATTAGTAGAATTGCCCCTCTGTTTTCTTTTAGTTCGCCATAAAATTGCAATGGCGGAGGCTGTTTGAGGTTTTCCATTTTTTTATTGTGACAGTGACATAAGTACATACATATATAAAGATAGGTTACTTTATAATATTTGCCACTTACCGGCTGCGCCATGTAAATATGTTCAAATAAAAAGATTTCTTTAGTATGTATAATTGTGCACTTTTATATTAATTTGGAAACTAATTTTTTTGAGCTGTTATTTAAATATTCGAGATGTTATTATGATCAGTTAAAAGACATATTGAGCAGTTATTTAATTTAATGGCGGTTGATTAATTATTGCGACAGTAAACCAGTGACAGTACTTAATAAAAAAACAATTAGTCGGTTATTTTATCATACAATGTCAATTCTAAAAATAATTGAGCAGTCCAATAACTGAATGAGCGGTAAAAATGATGGAATAAGCGGTTGGTAATCGTTTCGCGTGAGCTCGTGTTTTGAATTCTTGCATTTGTTTTCGTAATAAGCGTGCGAGTGCATTTTATCAATATTTTAATGTTATTGTTAATAACCAATATTTTGTTGTTATTGAATTATTCTGTTGTGTATTATTCTGTTAATGAATATCTTAATGACAAATTAAAATAATAGTTGTGTAACTGTAGGTATATCTCTCTGTAATTAAAATGTTGCTTTCGTAAGATAATGATAATATGTATTGACATTTCTATTGCATTTATTATTTTATACGAAATTGTGACTAATTACCTATTTGTTTATGTGCCGTTTTTGATTTTTATTGACATATTATATTAACTATTGCATGAAATTGTGACATCTACTTACTTATTGACTTTATTAAATTTTGATATTTGATATTTTGTATGCCTTTTGGCGGGACATAGCATGGACCAACACTTTTTTTTTGTATAACATCTGTATAATTGTATCCTATGCTCACAAAAATAGTAAATGAAATGAAATGATATGAAATAAAAATACTAAACTTCTGAAAAAACACTGTTTGCGAAAACATATTTATGAACGAGCTCGGGGTGCCCACCTTGAGCTTAGGTTTGGTTAGGTTACTTTAAAAATAGGAGCCCCGCGAAGCGGGGCTACGTCGACATAGAATGCAAGAGCGAGCGTATGAGAATTAGACTGATTGATTAGAGACTCGTAGTTTTCAGTAGAACGTAATTTAAGCTGGTAGAAAAAGTATATATAGCAATAAACAGTCATGTTTACCACCTCATTGTTTATAGAATTGCTTAGAATGAGATTTCTTACCGACAAATTCCGATTTATTACTGCCCACACGTAACCGCTCGTTTAATATTTTTTCCTGCTTAATTATATATTCACTGATCCATTTCATTATTTTTTTATTAAGTACTCATTTTTGTTTCCTTTACTGCTTAGTTTTAACTGCTGAACTAGTTATTAAACGTGCCATTTATAATTTTTAACTTACCAAAACCGCTATTTACAACTGCCACTTTAAATCAGTGCCTATTAATTTTATCCAAGCTACGATATTGCTTCTGGATGCAAAGACAAGATAGAGAGCTTACCACAGATTCACATTATTTCTTGAACCATGGACTAACTACTAAATTAATATATTATTACAATACAAACCTACCTACAGAAATAAAATCATTTATCATAGACTCAGTTTCAGTGTGAAAGGGCGTCCGACGCGGCTGGGTCGCTCGCCGCTCGCCGGTCCCCCGCGCCCTCCGCGACCCCGGCGGCCGCTTGCCGCTGCTCCGTTAAACTTGTTCCCGATTCTTTCCTCCCAGACAACCCTTCCCTCATTCCGATGCAAATTGCCCTTTTTCTAAATTGCTTTATTAAATCGAAACGTGTTCTCCAATAATTGGGCCGCGCCGCCGCGCCGCGCCGGTGCGCTGCTGAAAAAACGATACACAGCAAATTTACTGTTTTTATTAAACGACTTTTAATTAATTTGGGAGTGGAAGCCGTGAATTAGGAGCTCCGCTTGTGCCCGACAGATACGAACTTGTCTCAATATTGAGGACAACTTTATTGCGCACTTTAACGCTGAATACAGTTATCGAACGGTGTAGGTGGCGTTTTGTACTCCTCCGAGACGCACTTCCAATACCTAATCACAATCAATCTTAATTTAAGTGTTTTGGTACAATTTTAAGTATATTTTCCGGGAAGTTCTCGTTAGAGATTAAGTTATAAAAGTAGCTCAGCTTGTATATTCAGTTACATAGACAACTTCAGAATAAGTCGCATATGAATTTGATTAGTTGCCAAATGATTTAGTCTATTGTTTTGTTTCAAAAAATGGTGTATCGAATACAAGCTACGCAGGTGGTCCGTAATGCTGATCGTACAAAACGTCGCATAACTTGGCTCTAATTTATATCGAGCCGCGGTACGCCGCAGCGATTCGCAACGATCCGCAGCGGGTCACAACGATCCCGGCCGAGTCCTCGCGTACTCTAAAATTGATGATTGGAGGCCTCATGTCTCTGGGGGCCTCTCCCGCGCAATGACAAATGGTACAATGATCCACGGCGCAGTTTTTCACCCTTTGAACGGTTTTTTCGTTATCTTGAAAAGGAACGCATTGTAAAAGACGCGATCGAAAGTTGATACCTAATGTTTGAGCAACCTTTATTGATGAGGTAAAGACGTAAAATATTGGAGTTCAAATGTAGGTCAAACTCAAACTCAAAGCATTTATTTCAATTAAACCTTGTACAGGCACTTTTGAATTGTCAAAATTTAAATAGTCTGTCAGTTAGTCAGAAAGTTGAAGCTAGTTGCCCATTCCAAAACGTAGATCTCTATGGAGAAGAACGGGCAAGAAACTCCATGGACACTCTTTGGTATTTTGGAAATATTCCGAATCCGTTAATTCTGTTGGGTACCAGTAGATGGTTCGCATCAATTTGTCATGAATCATACAGTAATCAAGTAAAGAATAATGTAGAAGACCAATAATAATCATCTTAAAAATTTGACATTAACACAAGTAGGTACCTATGTTAAGTAGCACGACATTGTGTCTGTGAGCCCAGTCGAACAAATAGAACAAGAGTCTTACAAATAAAGAAGAACCTGCTTATTGTACTTAAATCATTTACTGTAAGTATATAGTATTATATTATTTTAATTAATTGCGAATGTGAGGACTATGTGGGTTATTGTTTCCGTTTTAATCATGATCTGGCAGTTTGAGTAGTTTATGCGGCCTATCCAAATGACTTTTCTTTGATATTGTTCGTCCAATCGTTGAGCTCTTTAAGTAGGTACCGAGTTGAGCTTCACGGTTAATGACAAATGCGTGCAGTGACTGGACAGGTCCACTCAATCGGAGTGATTATTTCCTGAACAGACCATTTCAGTCACCAATCTACGTGGTCTTCACATAATCTGACCAAGATTATCTCTGGACTTTAAACTTCAAGCAGGCGCGCGGCGTCCTATCGACCGCAGTCGATACATTTTCGTTCTTAAATCGTTATTTCTTGTCGCATATATTTTCCATCCCTAGTAGCCTGTTATCGTTTCACTGAGCACGAAATAAACTGTTTACCTCCCCTCCCCGCACCCTCCGAAGTGCATAGATCGCATTTGTTTTAGTCGCGGCGCAGGCGTCGAAAGCACGCAAACACGCGAAAGTAAGAGGTATAAGAAAATGTATGATGCCAAATAGCTTATTAATCCAAAGAAAATTAGAATATTGTTTTGATTTTATAATTTTGTTTTATGTCCTAACGTAATGATAATGTGATAAATACAAAAAAAAAGATTATTAAATAAATAGTGTTTTAAATCCCTGAAATATCCCATAGGTCTTTTGTAACGTACAAACAGTCATGGCGTTACAAATGACTGCGCGCTCGCTTGAAGGTTAAAAGAGACTGCGATCTCTGAGTTCGTTTCGGATTTTCTTCTCAGAGTAGTCAGGTAGGAAAGGCCGACTCATCTAGTAAAAAAAATATGATTTACGTGTAAAAGTGTTTGTACAAACCTACTTACATAAATAAAACATTTATCATTTAAAATAAATCGCTAAGTACAAATATCTGCAATAGATCCGATAACACGTGAAGCAGATTGTCGCATTACAAGCGGCTCGGGTTGCTCTCCACCGGCTTCTTACACTCATGCAATTAATTAATTATACAACCCGTCTGTCCCCCGGCCCCCCTGTCTCGCCCGCCCAGGGGGGCGACAGTGCATAGCAACCGTGCGGGATCAATCTCTTTGTCGTATTGATCATAATAAAATATTATTTAACATTTGTATGTAATGTTCCAACCCCCGGCTGTAATTAGCGTTATGATACTTAATGTTTGACTTGTCGAGAGTTTGAGTTACATGCATGGCTATAAGTAGGTAGGTGTTTGATAATTTGGTAGACATTAAAATTAGCTCAGATGTCGTCAACAATCATCAATGGCGCATTTAGAAGTCTGCATACACTCCCTATTGAATTATCCTCACAGTAATAAACGAGACATGTTTAAGTTTATGTTTAGTTCATTATTAAAAGACATATTAATTATATCCAGAATGACACTACAGTAGTGTTGCCCAAATGCAAGACCAAGACAAGACCTTAGCCAGTCTTGGTCTTGGTCTTGCGTCAATACACCTGGTCTTGGTATTGGTCTTGGGGTTGGTCTTGGTATTGCGCTCTCAGTCTTGGTCTTGGTCTTGGTCTTGCAGCAAGAGTCTCGCAAGTCTTGCGAGACTCTACTACTTAGACTAGACTACATTCAAATACTTATTAGCCTATTGCTCAGGGTGGCAGGGACATCGACGCGCAACCGCTTACCATGGATTCAAGTACATGAGTCTAGCGTTGAAATTTTTCGTCGGCTTTTTCTTAATTTTTAGGTTTTTTTTTGCATTTTTTTTTACTGTAAGCTGTATAAAATCATTATTTCTATCTGACCCAATAATATTTTTAATTAAAAAATAGTAAGTACATTCACTTGTTTCACTTAAAACAGCAATGTAAATAAAACTCGAAAAGGCTACCTGATCAGCTGTATTGCTAAAGTTCATTTGCGAGGTCAACACTGTCTTCGTACCTACGCTATTCACTTTCAAATGCCGCGACAGAAGGACCGCAGCGCCAAGCGGTCTCCTCGTATTATTAACGCACTTGAAAATAAACTTTAAAATTATTACAATAAATAGCATAAATGCTTGAACCTGACGAAAAATGCGGAAGATTGCGTTAAAGAAATATGGCAGATTGTAGTAGCTTGATGTACTGGCGACTGTACCATAACATCGGCTGGCTTAAAAACTGCTACTAGTACTATGTAGACCTACTCGACTCGCTGTTAGTTTTAAATTTTGCTGAATAGAAGAATAATTTAAACTTTGAAACATAAATACTTACATAATTTTTACCAACCTACTAACGTTAGATCTGCACATTAGACTTATACAAGTATAATATAATACTCTAAGTAGATATACCTACAAGGTATGAAATGAACTTTACTAGAAAGTTATGCTAGGTACTTTTTATCACATATGGGAGCAAATTTGTAAGTAACACGCTACCTACCTACTTAATAAATAGTCGAAACATATAATAATCAATACAATACCTTTTAGTGTTATGACGATACGGTTTTGATACTGGGGAACGTCTATCAAAATCGGGATTGAAACCAAATACCTACTATAACGCCCAAATCTCAGTATGACTTAACTGCGAGACGCAAGAGTCTTGCAGGCTTAGTCTTGTTCTTGCTCTAGTCTTGCAGGGTTCAGTCTTGGTCTTGGTCTTGCTACAATAAGTCGGTCTTGGTCTTGGTCTTGCAAAAATGCAAGAACAAGACCAAGACTGCAAGACCAAGACCGATTTTGGGCAACACTACACTACAGTTCCACTCGCACAAGCTCAAAGCATTTATTTCAATTAAAACCATTGCACTGACCTGTATTATACATAATAGATGTCAGTGATGTACAGGCACTTTTTTAGTGTCAGTTAGTATAGTAGGCATACAGGGTGGAATTTTGTAATGCCACCTGGAGGGAAAGTACTCTTAATACTGCAGATAGAAAATTTTACTCAAAGGAAACATTCCTTTATTTTTGAATAGAAAGCAAACTGGATTCAAATATTTTCGAAAATTCTCTTCTCCCACACCCGGGAATCGAATCGGCTAAAATCTGAAAAAATTATAGGTACCCTGTACTTTTATTGCATCGATCGTTAGGGTCAATTATAAGGATGAAATCTCTCTAACAAACATGATAAATTAAATGAAAGGAAAACCAGTAAATCTGAAGATACAAATTCAATGAGTCAAGTTTAAGCTCTTTAACTAACATCCATCTTTTGTAATGCAGACTCCTTTGCGACATACTCGTAGCTGCGTGTATGAGGTAATTTAAATATGGAATGTTAGATTAAAATTTGAAAATTAGATTGTCATAGTTGTTATTCACATTTGATTGTTTTTACAACTCATTTCACATTTTGTCTCACGGTGAAAATGGCTTATCAAGAACAGTTTGATTTAATGGAAGCTTATTTTTTTAAATAACAAAAACGTGAATCTAGCTCTGCGGTGGTATGGAGAGAGATATCAAGACCGACAGGTACCAACTCGGTTCGAATTGAAAAGAATGGTAGAAAATTTAAAGAATACGGGTGGTTTCAAGAAGAGAACGACAAACTATTCAGCAAAACTATTTCGATTTTGAACTAGATGTTTTAACATACTTTGAATCATTTCCGAAGGTTTCAAGTAGAGATTAGAGATAGACACTATTTTCGACTAGAGTTTTCAAATAGTTGTCGATCTCGTGGAGGGAGATGTTATGTAGAACTTGCGTCACCTTGAAATCTGAAGAGCATGACTAATAACAAAGCGCCCTATTATGTCGTACTTGATGCACATTTAAATCTAAAGACCATAATTAATACAATGAGCCCATTGTCGCCGACACCATCGTCTCCTCAACATTTTCAATAGCGTGCATTGAAACCTGAAGACCATAATTAATACAAAGAACCCGTTGTCGCCGGCACCGTTACCTTCTCAACATTTTCAATAGCGTCGACCACTCTTGTTTCTCACATCGAACAATTGTCACGCGTCCTAGTTTTACCGATTTATTTGTAATATTTTTATTAATTAAATAACTTTAAGCAAATTATATCGGTTTCCTTTTACATCCTCCTGCAGCCGAACGTAATTAGGGAAGCACTCGGTACCAGAGTCAAAACAAAATGAAAACGACTCACCAAATTCGGTAGACAATACATCTGTAGCTGGCTTAATGGCTGTAGTGGTTGCAATCCACTGTTTTCTTGGCAGGAGTCGTGAAACTCCTCGCTCGAAAAGCACCGTCCTTGATCAGCGATTATTCGTACAGGAGATCCAAAGAGTGCAGCGCTGTCCACCACTGTCATTCTGCTTGCACACGTCCTTGTGTGTTAACCTGTAACCAAAAAAATCAACAGCAGTGCATGTTCCACTCGGCCAATTTTGACCCAAATTATTACAGGTTCTGATGAAAATCACAACAAACTCTTTTTATCAAAGCCGACATGTCAAACAACACCCATACTCATTCAAATAATAGGAAACTCATTAAAATATTGCAATGCTCATACTCTGACCTCTATCCGGTCTTCATCATCACACTTATAACCTCCATCCGGCTATAAGCATCAAACCAATCGACCTCCATCCGGTCACAAACACAAGAGGCAACCTCTATCCGGTCACCTCCACATGTAACCTCCATCCGGTTACAAACAACACCATCAAGATAATCATTTCGAGCCTTTATCAAAATAATTCTTAAAGTAGGTTTGTTCAACATGTTACTTTATTTTTCCTATAACGTTACAGATTATAAGAAAACTCTTACTATGCTAGGTACTCTAAATGTTAAGTTGACTACTTAGTATTCAACTAGTCTTGCCAGCGTTATCATTTTCGTCATGGCTAGTCTCGTCATCGTCACCTACGTGCATGTCAACGTCAGTTATTTTACGCAGTCGGTCGTGTGCGTACTTGTACGTCCGGCGGAAGAAAGGGACTTCAAAACATAACGATCACTTGTCAAAACTTCCACCACCTTAAATGGACCTCTGAACTTCCGATCTAGTTTACTCTGATAATTCTGATTTCACTCTTCGTTTTCTAATAACACAAAATAGCCTACCCAAAATAATACTTTGCAAGTAAATGTTGTGTAGAAACGTAATAAAATTTCAAGTTTTGTGATGAATACACGCGTTTAACTAATACCAGTCATCGCAACAACATTATTAACTCGTTTGGCACTTAATTTGGCTGCACAACTCGCTTTTACTAACGAGCATTCAGCACCAGAATCGTAACACAAAACAATACAGCTCACCTTTGTTCTAACGTGCCTGCGGGTAGTTGTAAGACGCAAACATCCACTCGCCGTTGCTGCTTGCAGCGCGTGCTCCACCTCCACCATCTGCTTGGCTGCCACTTCTCGTGCACCGGGCCGCAACATGTCCTGGATTCCCTCACTTGCAGCACAAGAAGGGCTTCACCGACGGCTGCGGGCTGCTTGGCTCGATTCTTGAAGTCACCCCACGTCACTGGTAGCTCCACGTTACGTCCTTCGTACTATTTACGATAGCCACGTTGATACTACTTCCTTTGTGCGCCTTAATGACGGCCACAAGTTGACCTTCTTGCAGTGAATTTTCAGCAAAACACAAATCAGCTGTCGTATTGTGTGCTGTTACGTTTGCACACGCGTCCTATCGCGTTTTCTAATTACGGGAACGGGATACGTCGAACTCACGCCGGTTACAGGCACTTTTTCTTTTCTAACATGGCGGTAGGGCGCAACTGGCGCGTCACTGGGCAAAGGTATTTCTGCATACAGCCTATGCTCAAAACAACATTCACTATGATCGCGCATCCGTATCTGGCTTGTCTGGGTTCAACTCGAACAGATTCACACGATTATTTAATAAACGTTCGCAGTTTGCACTTTGTTTTTAAAATGTCAACGGTCACTTTCACTTTTAGCGTTCTCATTTTGCGCATCAACCAACACGAATCCCACTTCTGATGACGGAGAAGGTATTGTGTGTCTCGTTATTATCAGTCATATTTAACTATTGTGGGCGTACAGTGGGTATGTGTTGGTTATTGCGCAATAGAAAAACCGTTTGCAGTTCAAATAAGATTATAATTTCACGAACAATTTAGTCACACTAGCAAATTACACACTGTAGGTACACGACACAACCAGATACGGAACGCTGGACAGTTTCTAAGCACATGTTGTCCGTACGATGTCCAATGTCCAAGTCCAAGTCCAAAGTGCGCTCCACATCGTTCTGTCGAGCTGTTTTCTAACCCCCACGGACTCAGGCTAGACTCCGACTAGTCAAATGCATGACCGGATGCGACATGTATATTGTTTATTTAATCGAAAATCATTAGGTCTAACGTTTAATATATATAAAAAACGTCATTATGGTTAACACCCCGACTCAAAGTACCCCGTCTCTGATGGGTTAGGTTAGAAGGCTAAGGCGGGAGCGAAGCGGAGAGGAGCTCCCGCCTTAGCCTTCGTGGTTATTTTTTTTTTAAACCACCCAGAAATAGGAGCCCCGCCAAGCGGGGCTCCGTCGACCTATCTTAGCGCAGGTGGTAATCAGTTACTTGTTATGTTTAATATCTACATAGTGTTATATTTTATATTTTACATTTAGTATCAGTTGCTCAATCGATTAAGTGTTTTATTTTTATCTGTGGCAATTTCATATCAGTTGATCAATTGATTTAAAAGTGTTCATAAAATGTCTGATTCCGGAAGTTACGCTTTAAAATAAATTAAATTAAATTGGCGGTAAAGCAATGGCGGGAATAGTTTAGGTGGCAGCCGTTCTGAACTGAGCGCGGATCATTCTTTCTCCAGTCGTTGCCATTTCTACGTTATCTTATAATAACCAGTGTAATTATATTGAGAAATATACAACGAAGAAATAGAAATCTACTGTACGTTATTTCGTCTCCTTACTTCTGAACCTTACAGTTCAGAAGTGGGATTATAAAAGGATTTAATTCCTACCGCGCCTACAACTAGTGACAGTTTAAAAACTTAAAACTTGAAGCTGAATATCAACACAATATCTAACGGTCGTCGTGATGTTTGAAGTTGAAGAAGCTGAACGAGGATTTATCCAGGAGTCTGGGACCCCTCCTAATCCAGTGCATCATCGTCGATCGAGAAATATCCAGGAGTCGGGAACCCCTCCTAATCCAGTGCATCATCGTCGATCAAGAAAGCGGAGTTTCTCACGAAGACGTCGCGATCGTGGCAGCGAATCGAAATCTTCGCCACGTAGGCGACGCAGGCTTCGCGAAAGTGGAACACCAGAGGATCGTCGCAGCAGGTGTGATGACCGAAACCGGAAGCAGCACAATCGACACCAGCGGAACAAGAGGCGGTCTTCGACTGTAAGTACATCATCTTCTTCTACTGATGATAGTGCCTCTTCAAGAAGCAAGTTTGCTACAAAATCTAGTGCAAGACGTTCAAAAAAACGTAACACTAAACAAGGAACCGAGGAATCTGTAAATAATGTTTCTGCCCGTGAGCTGTTAAATTTGTTAAAGTCATTGCCTACTTCACAGAACCATTTTTCAATAAATAATAATGCTATTCCTGAATTTGACCCCTCTAACAAAGAACAGACTGTTGATATTTGGATAAATAAATTAGAAGAATGCTCTAAATTGTATGGATGGAGTGAACCGCAATTGTTGCATTATTCCCTACCCAAGTTAATGGGGTTAGCAAAGGTGTGGTATCAGGGACTTCCTTCTGTCAATTTCACTTGGTCGGAATGGAAAGATAAATTAATTAAAACATTTCCATCCGTTCAAAATTATGCACAATTATTGCAAGAAATGTTAGATAGAAAAGTTAAACCCAATGAAACATTAGAGACATATTTTTATCACAAGATGAATCTATTAAACAGATGTGAAATATATAATAAAAAAGCGATAGTCTGTATTATAAACGGGTTAGAAGACAGGAGTATGAGATTAGGTGCTCAAGCAGCTAACTATAACCAGCCTGAACAGTTATTAGCTTATTTACAAACGGTTAAATTAGAAGACAGTAAAGAAATTAGGAGACCATTCTTAAAGAAGCGGGTTGAAGGGCAAGGTGACAATAAGAGTAGTAATAGTAGTAGTACGATCAAATGCTTTAATTGCGGTGAATTAGGTCATCCCAGTTTTAAATGCTCGAAACCTCTTGTAACCTGTAACATCTGTAAAAAACTTGGCCACCAGTCATCTTCTTGTAGACGACTCTTGAGGAACACCATTGATAATACTACCAGTAGTAATAATAATACTAGCAATAAAAACGGTGACAAGGCGGTGTCTGAAGTGAAAATAGCAGGCGACTTGGACAGTAAATACGTACTAGATATTAATGTTAACGGTAAACTAATGACTTATGTTGATCTTGGAAGTCAGAGTACTCTCATTAGACAAAGCGATTTTGAAACATTAGGAGTGTCATTTACTGATACACATTTGCCATCCCTTAAAGGTTTTGGTGATACATTTATTAGTCCCATAGGTAAATCAATTGTTAATTTAACGGTTCAAGGCGTTTCTGCTGCAACAGAAGTATTGATAGTAAGAAACGACCTGCTTAAGTACCCAATATTATTAGGTCATACATTTACCGAACAAGCTGGCATAATCATTATTAAGACTGATGAACATTTAATTTTACAAAAGCAAATGTACAATAATGTAGGAGAAAAACTAAAATTAATTATTGAATCAGATACAAGCATTAATTCTATGGCAGCTGTTCCAATAAAGGTTGAAGAAAATAGGACTTGCACTGTTTATGTACGTGGGTCAGTACGTGCGGTAAACAAACATAATTATTATATAATGCCCGGCGCGTATACAATCACTAATGGTTTTGGATGTATTCTCTTAGTAAATTTGGGTTTGGAACCCTTAAGATTAATTAAAAACATCTTACTGACAAGAGCTCCGATTATTAAAGATATAAATATTTTAAATATAAATAAAGTCGAAGTCAAGGAACCTGACGCTATTATAAATCAGATCTCGTTAGGAGATGAATTAACAACTGACGAGATTATAAAATTAAAAACCTTGTTACAAAAATACAGCGATTGTTTTTCATTTGGTTTAAGTGACTTAGGGTTGACAAATTTAACAGAAATGACCATAACTTTAAATGACACGACTCCTGTTGTGTACAGACCATACAGGTTAGCTCATGTTGAAAAAGAGAAAGTTAAGGGTATGATACGGGAAATGTTAGATAGCGGAATTATAACTGAATCCACCTCGTCCTACGCTAGTCCGATATTACTGGTACAAAAGAAAACTGGGGACCAGCGCCTATGTGTAGATTACAGGGCATTGAATTCCAAGACTGTCAAAGAGCACTATCCGTTACCTAGAGTGGAGGACCAAATTGACAGCCTTGGGGTTTATAAATATTTTGTTACATTAGATTTAGCGTCTGGATATTACCAGATTCCAATCGCTCCTTCCTCTCAAGACAAAACCGCATTTGTAACACCTGATGGGCCAGTATCAGTTTACTCGTATGCCATTCGGGTTAGCCAATGCGCCGTCTGTTTTTCAAAAAACTATCAACAAAATGTTAAAAAACACTAGAAACAGTGAGGCCTTTGCTTTCATGGATGACATTATAATACCGTCACAAAATTTTCAACAAGGAATGGAGCGATTGGAAGCTGTACTTCAGTTATTAAGGGATGCTGGCCTTACTCTTAAAGTGGCCAAATGTAAATTCTTTTATACTAAGATTGACTATCTGGGGTTCGAAATTTCGGAGGATGGCGTTAGACCTGGTTCTGGGAAAACCGAAGCCGTAAGATTATACAAAGCACCCATAAACCAACATGAAGTACGACAATTTCTTGGGCTTGCAAGTTTTTTTAGGCGGTTCGTCAGAGGATTTGCAATAATAGCTTCACCTCTAACAAAATTATTAAAAAAGGATAGTAGATGGGAGTGGGGCCCAGACCAAGACCAAGCATTTCTATCGTTAAAATCAGAACTAATAAAACGACCAATTTTGGCAATATATAATCACCTGGCTAAAACTCAAGTTCATACCGATGCGTGTAAGACGGGCATTGCGGGTATACTTCTGCAAGAAGACGAATCGGGTAGGTGGCGAGCTGTTGCTTATTACAGTCGCCAGACTAATTTCGAAGAGCAAAAGTATCATTCTTTTGAGCTAGAGACGCTAGCGGTAGTTGCCTCTTTAAATCGATTCCGCGTTTATATTCTAGGTATAAAATTTACCATAGTTACAGACTGTAATGCATTACGAACAACCCTGTCCAAAAGAGATATAATACCCAGAATAGCTAGGTGGTGGTTACAATTGCAAGAGTACGACTGCAGTATCGAATACCGGCCAGGAACTCGAATGAATCACGTAGATGCGCTTAGCAGAAATGCGATCGAACAAAATTTTGAGTCGGAACCTGTATTCGATATTCTAGCGGTTGAGACAGAGGACTGGTTGGCTACTATGCAAAATGTTAATGATGAGATTAAAAAAATTAAACAGATATAAGAAGATCCTGACGCTAAGAATGTAATGGATATCTATCAAAATTACAAGGTTAAAAATGGAAAGGTTTATCGTGTAGTTAATGACCAACTTAAATGGGTGGTGCCAAAAGGGGTAAGGTGGCAATTACTGAAAAAAAATCATGACGAATTAGGTCATTTTGGTATGGAGAAAACTCTAGATAAATTAAAAGATCTGTATTGGTTCCCTAAAATGAGGAAATTTGTAAAGAAATATGTTCAATCTTGTCTGGAGTGTTCTTACCATAAAATACCGGGCGGTAAAAAACAGGGAATGTTTCATCCTATCCCAAAACTCGACAAACCTTTTCACACCATACATTTAGATCATTTAGGGCCGTTTGTCAAAAGTAAATCTAAAAATACCTACATATTAGTCGTAATCGATGCATACACAAAATATATCAATCTATACGCCGTTAAAAATACTAAAACAAGGACAACTTTAAAAGTTTTAAACAATTACGTTAGTCTGTTTGGTGTTCCAAGTAGGATAATAAGTGATAGAGGAACGTCATTTACTAGTAAGGGTTTCAAAGATTACGTAAATAAACTAGGTATACGTCATGTTTTAAATGCGGTTGCAACTCCTAGAGCGAATGGTCAAGTGGAGCGTTTCAATCGTACAATTTTAGCTTCACTTGCCATTAAAAACCATAATTGCTCCGAAAACGAATGGGATAGACACTTAGAGGAGATACAGTTAGCTATAAATACAACTGTTAACAAAACTACAGGAAAAAGTCCATCCGAAGTATTATTTGGTATGAGGGTACGAACTAAGGGAGACGGAATGATAGCTTCATTGTTAGATTGCGATGGAAACGAATCAAAAACATTAAGTGATGTTAGGAACGAAGTAAATTTAAAGGTGTCGAATGAACAAATTAAGCAGAAAAACAGATTTGATAAAAAGAGAAAAGAGGCTAAAATTTATAAAACTGGAGACTTGGTTAGGATAGAGAGGGAAATAACAAATAATAACGGAAAATCAAAAAGCTTTTACTTAAAATACAAGGTCCCTATAGAATAATTAAAGCATTAGATCGTGATCGATATGTCGTGGAGGACACTCCTTTGACGAGAAAACAAAATAGAAGGTATGAGGCAGTTATATCAATAGATAAAATTTATCCTTGGTTAACATATACCCAAAAGTACTTAGATGACACAGATGAGGGTTCAGATCAATCCAACAAAGAATCTGAAGTAGACAATGACGATAATCAAGACATAACTAATAATTAAGATGTGAAATTAATATTTTGTTTAACATAATAATTTTATAACTTGTGAATGAAAATTGGAAGTACTTTGATAAGTTTTACGACAGACTAAATGAGTTTAAATTATTAACATAAGTTTGGAAGGTACAAGATGCATATGAGGCCGATAAGCCAATTTTGGGAGCATCCGTGTACAGTTTAAATTATAAACATAAGTTCGAAAGGTACAAGATGCATAAGAGGCCGATAAGCCAATTTTGGGAGCATCCGTGTATCTAAGTAGAGTGAGTAGAGTATCTGCATACACATGAGGCCGATAAGCCAAACGAAGGAGTATGTAAGATATTTTGACAACGGTATTTCCACACATATGAGGCCGATAAGCCAATAAGGGAGTATGCGAATACGTTGAGTGATACCTAATGAAAATGATATCAATTGAATAGATATTAAAAAAAAATTGTTTTATAGTTTAACTTTTTTTTTTTGTAGCCACATTTGTATTAAGTACGGTATTTCCACACATGAGGCCGATAAGCCAATTTTGGGAGCATCCGTGTATCTAAGTAGAGTGAGTAGAGTATCTGCATACACATGAGGCCGATAAGCCAAACGAAGGAGTATGTAAGATATTTTGACAACGGTATTTCCACACATATGAGGCCGATAAGCCAATAAGGGAGTGTGCGAATACGTTGAGTGATACCTAATGAAAATGATATCAATTGAATAGATATTAAAAAAAAATTGTTTTATAGTTTAACTTTTTTTTTTGTAGCCACATTTGTATTAAGTACGGTATTTCCACACATGAGGCCGATAAACCAAAGTGTGCAAATACGTTATGTGAAAATGAAAATTATTTGTATAGATGAAATTATTTTTATTCTATGTTTATTTTTTTTTACTAGGCACATTTTGTATAAGAATCATTTTTAAATTGATGGAACAATTTTATTTTTACTAGATGGCCGAAGCAGTAAAGTTTGATGAAAATAGAAACATGAATGATTGTACGATTTCAGTTTCTGATTGTTTACTTTAATGAAATTCATGCGTTAAGGTTCATTATTGTATTGTTAAACTTCAAATTAATTAACAGTTACGAGAGGACTCGCAAAGTTCAGAATGGCCGACTGTTATATTTTATATTTTACATTTAGTATCAGTTGCTCAATCGATTAAGTGTTTTATTTTTATCTGTGGCAATTTCATATCAGTTGATCAATTGATTTAAAAGTGTTCATAAAATGTCTGATTCCGGAAGTTACGCTTTAAAATAAATTAAATTAAATTGGCGGTAAAGCAATGGCGGGAATAGTTTAGGTGGCAGCCGTTCTGAACTGAGCGCGGATCATTCTTTCTCCAGCCGTTGCCATTTCTACGTTATCTTATAATAACCAGTGTAATTATATTGAGAAATATACAACGAAGAAATAGAAATCTACTGTACGTTATTTCGTCTCCTTACTTCTGAACCTTACAATAGGTTACTTTACCTATAACTACGATAGAACTTACAAAGAATAAAACAAAGTTTTTTATGTTTTAAAGTAGTTACGTTTTCATCATATTACACTGCGTAGAGGCACTGCGGCGCGTGTCGCACGGCGGTTCCACACTGTGCTCTTCACACGTAGGACTTTTGGTAACTTTTGGTCGAAACTGCTTCAATTTAAGATAACGTAATATAACTGGAAGGACCTGGAATGACTTGGGGGAGGCCTTTGCCAGCAGTGCAGCGGGCACATTTGATTAATCCGCGCGTCGGGTGTCTTCGACGACGCCGTCGCACAATGAGCAAGAACAGAAGATCTTCTCTTTGTGGGCTACGAAAAGGATCTCAAACATTACGTAATTGCTTGAGTGCAGAAACAAACTAAATCGTCTTATTTCCTCTCTCCTCCGTCTCATAGCCTGCAAATAGTCCGGTTGTAAAGGACCAGGAACAGGCCTCCGATGATACGTCATACGGTAATGTTAAATATTCTATCAGTGTTGCACAGTATGTGATGGCATGAATCTACATTAATCTAACTCATACACTGCCTAAGCCGCTGGGTCTACAAGCATGAACATTTTGCACAAAACTTCGTTATTAGGTAGGTACCTAAAGTGAAAGAAAGGAAAGATTTTTGAGGTTTTATTTTTTTGAGGATAGGTGATGAAAGTTTGTATGTAAGTTCGTCCGTTGCCGATGGGAAGTTCCATCGGGCACGCGACTGGTATTTATTTATTTGTCGGAAATACGTCATTCGTTTGACTATTCGGAACGCCAGCACCATCTGGTAGCGCTGGACAGAGTCTAGCCTGAGTCCGTGGGGGGGTCGAGGAGAGCGATCAGCGAAGTGCAGCGGTGGACTGACCATTGGACATCGTACGGACAACATGTTCTCAGAAACTGTCCCGCGTTCCGTATCTGGTTGTGACTTGTAATAATAATTTAATCGCGTTTGCTGCTATAGCTTAAAAGTATGCATTGTTTACGCAATCACACTACATAACATCACGCTTGTACCCTTTAAAGGGGTAGGCAGATGTGTTCAATAGCTTCCTGTCACTGATATTCACATAGCAAGTATTGATAAATGAATTTGTTTGGGGTAGGTAGGTACAACTAAAAAGTGAAAAATAAAAACTTTTTTACAAAAAAAAACAACCGACTTCCAAAAAAGAACACTACAAAGTGAAAATAATTTTTTCAATTAGTATTGTGTTTTTTGGAAGTCGGTTGTTTTTCTTTATGTAAAAAAGTTTTTTTTTAGTTATTTTGCAATTCTGTATGTTAAAGCTAGAGGTTGCCTCTATTGTCTTAATTTCTAATTTAAATTATTAGCAATGTCATTAATAGTGACCAAATTATTGGCAGAATTGTTTATAATGTCATTGCATTGCTCAAAAGAAGCAAGTTGTTTAGCCAAATTTTTGGCTGTAATAGAAAAAAAAAAAAGATAGCGACACAGCTCTCTGTCTTTTATAGTAGTCAGAAGGATAGTATATAACAATTTTATATCTATTTCTTGTCAAATACAAATTATTACTAACATAATTGTTAATATCAACTAAATGGAACATGTTATTATTAAATGTCAAGTTACGGACTGTCATATTCAATTCAAATCTTAACCTATTTTCTTCCTGTGGTAAACTGTTACTATAAGGGAATGTGAACAACACAACTTTTCTTAAACTAAGGTTGCATAAAGTTCTATGATACTGGAGCAATTCTCCTTTGTTTACGTTTCCCCTATTAGCCATAAAAATTAATAAAGTTGTATCCGGGGTAAAGTTACATTTAATTATTTCTTTCATAATATGAAACAAAGAGCAACCAGGCATACAGTAATTTATTATTGAGTATCCCGGATATTCATCTGTCAACAAGTGACCTAAGTCCTTACCAATCTCATCACAAAATAATATAATATCATTATTTAAAGTTTGTTTACAATGTTTATAGGAACTACCAATAGGAGGAATTATCAAATCAACACAGGGCTGCAGTAAGGTGGTATTGCAAGTTGTCATAGTAAGCACATTGGATGGTGTTTGACAATGCTCACAGTTGGTTTTTTGTGAATTTACCAGCTCATTCATTGCCAACACATATCCCCTCATTAGGTCTTCAGATGTATTATATTTGTTGGTCATTGAACTAAGTTTCTCCTATAGATGGTCAAGTTCAGATTGCAAGGTCTCTGTGTCAATGTTGTACTTCCTAGTACTGTGCTCCAAATTAAAAGAATACATATATATATAATTGTTTAAGTAAACTCAACCTTTCTCTATTCAATTTAAAATTTTTGATAAAGAAACTTTGTCTTTTTACCATTTTTTGTGTTTCAACAATGTATTTATTAATATTAATGTTTTTGAAGTGAAAACTTCTTTAGCGGCGCTGTGTACTTTTTTTGGAATGGGTAAAAACTTCTAAATTCGCGTCAGGTCACGTGACCCTGATCGAAAATTCGTAAGACGTGACGCGCGTTGTTGAGGACAGCGCCATCTATGCACATCGGGAAGAACTACGAGGGCCTCGCGTACTAACTACGTAGGCCTCGCGTACTAACTACGTAGTTCATCCAACAACGACGAGATGGCGCTGAACCACGATTTGTAAATCTGAATAAATTCCTTTCACGAGAAGAATAAACCAGTCACTTTGGTCATCATACCTGATTTGCAAAAAACCCTATAAAATAAGGAACACACCTTAACACGCGTGTTTTGTTTATAAGACGATTCACAAAATACACTCGTAATTGTTTAAGTTTTCACTTCTGTCGGCACTACCGGAGTGCCAGTGTTTTTTTTTTTTTTAAGTTTGTCTTTACTGGTTACTATCCTCACTGAATTATATGATTTTGATTCATCATCATCTGTCAAATCAATAGTGTTTGTGAGGTTTATGATAGAAACCATTGACGGGGCAAAAGGCATCAATTCATTGAACAGACTGGTTCAGCGAGGCGGAGATGTTAAGATTGGTTGTCTCAAGTTGTGTTATTTGACTTTGAGCCTCATGAAGCTGCTGTTGTATGTGATCATGATTGTTGTTTATGATCTTTATCATTTTCAAATTCAAATTCAAAATATTTTATTGTGGGCATATGTTAGTTACAGGTCTAAAAAATAAATTTAAGTTCCAATATGTCCTGCCTAATAGGCATACAATAATTATGTAGTGGCGTTCCATTTAAAATTATTTTACATGTCAAATTTAGTTATTATGAATGTCAAAATATCAATATACAGTCAAATTAATACATAGTCAACAATTTAATCAAAGATTCAAGAAATCTTGGATCGTGTAGTACATAGGTACTACACGATCCAAGATTTCTTGAATCTTTGATTAAAATAAACTGCGTAAATTTTTAATAGAGAAAGCATAGGCTTTCTCTATTAAAAATTTACGCAGTTTATTTTTAAATACTGGAAGTTCCTTAGTGCTCAGAATGTCAATAGGTATTTTGTTATATATTTTTGCCAAAGAAGCTTTTGTTAAATAGAGCCGTTTTATGTGGTACATTAGAAACTTTTAACGCATATCTTCTCGATTTGAGTTTATCAAATAGATTTTCATTTGTCTTTATAAGTACGGCTACTTCATAAATATACATTTCAGGAAAGGTCATAATTTTATATTATTATTTTTTTCTTTCTTTTTTTTCTTTCTTTCTTTCTTCTTTCTTTCTTTTCTTTGTTCGCATGAATCAGGAACACGGATATCAGCAATCGCACGTATACACCTTTTTTGTGCTTTAAACACTAAATCCCTATTAGTGACATTGCCCCAGTATATGACTGCATATCTCAGTGTCGATGAAACATAAGCATGGTATGCGGTCAAAAGAACTGATTGATCAACAATTTTGGATAATTTATATAAAGCATATGAGAACTGATTAAGTTTATTGCATACTGTGTCAATGTGTGCTTGCCAAGTCAAATTATTATCTATCCAAAGCCCTAGAAATTTAACGCAGCTGACTTGTTCAATTTTCGTCCCATTATAATGAATATTGATGAGAGTATTCTATTATATTCTATTCTATTGATGTTGTTATTTTTATTGTTACGCCCGAAATTGACTTATTTAGTTTTTTCTAAATTGATAATTAAATTATTAACCGTCAACCAGTTAATTATATTGCAAAGAGTAGATTTTATGTCATTTTCAAAAGTATCAATATTTTGATTTTTAAAGATTATTTGTAAAGATGGCTGTGCTGTCATCAGCAAAAAGGATCATGGGATGATGTGAAACTCTAGGCAGATCATTAATGTAGATCAAAAATAGCGGTGGACTTAACACGCTACCTTGAGGCACTCCATATAGTACTTTTTTGGGCCTGGACTTATGTTTTTGTTCGGTATTATTTAAGAGATTAATGTTATTTATTTCTACTACCTGATATCTATCATTTAGATAAGATTCTAGAAGTTTATGGACGTTACCCCTTATTCCATAACTGTACAATTTGTTTAAAAGAGTTTCATGGTGCACATAATCGAACGCTTTTGTCATATCCATAAACATTGCAGAAACAGGAACATGTTTATCAATATTAATATATACTATTTTTAAAAGGTCATAAATTGCTAAATTAATTGACTTATTTTTTCTAAAAACCTTTTTATTCTTTAGCAAATAGATTGAACTTCTCTAAGTGAGTATTAATTAAGTTACTATGTTTCGAGTTAATCAGACCGCGTGATAAAATACTGTAGGATAAAAGAAATGAAAAAGGAATAACTTGTTGTAAATATATTAGGAGATTATTTTATAAGAAAGCACACACGAAAAATATCAAAGAAAAATCATGGTTGACATACGTATCTTAGAACGTACTACTTTTTAAATTCAAATTTACACCATAAACACATATACAGAAAGTTTGTATATCCAATACACCCTCATAAATTTTAATTTTAAATCATTAAAATATATCCAAATCAATAATCTTTAACACCTAAACCCGTAATACACTTAAAGTGCTTGACACTACACAATGGTTTAGTGAGAACGTCAGCTATCATGGATTCAGTGGGTACATGTCTCAGTTCAATGTCGTTGTTATCTCGGAGCACTTCCCTAATATAATGATGCCTTATATCAATATGTTTACTGCGTGCGTGAAACATTGGGTCTTGAGCCAAACATATTGCTCCCTGATTGTCGGCATGAACAACTACTCGAGTGTACCTCACAATTCCTAACTCCCTCATAAGACTATTCAAATAAACTGCTTCTTTCATACATTCAGATAGACTTACATATTCAGCCTCACAAGTCGATGTAGCCACGCTACGTTGTTTTCTTGATTGCCATGATACACTTGCACCACCTAAAATAAAAGCATATCCAGAATATGATCGCCTATCTAACAAGCAATTAGCCCAATCAGCATCCGAAAAACCTTGAACACAATCACCAGTTCTCTTGTATACGAGACTGTGTCGCATTGTCCCTTTAAGGTAACGTAATATACGTTTCGCTGATTTCCAGTCGCATGTTTCCGGTTTCGTTAACTTTTGGCTTAGTTTACTCACCGCATTTGCAATATCAGGCCTAGTTGCGTTGCTCAGATAATTTAGGCAACCTATTAGTTCCCGATAAGGCCATGTTCCATCCTTTTCTGTATCACAGTTTTCTTTGGATTTCACTTTTGAATTAATTTCCATAGGAGTTGCACATTTATTACATTTTTCCATATTAAATTGTTTTAATAATCTTTTAATGTAATTTTCTTGTGACAATATAATGACATTGGCATTTCTTATAATGTCTATTCCTAAAATATATTTCGCCTGACCATAATCTTTCAAGTCAAACTCCTTTGACAACTCATTTTTGAAATCGATGATCAAACCTCTTTCTTGGCTTCCAACTAAAATATCGTCGACATATATTAATACAAATAAGAAAGTATTTCCATTTTGCTTAAAATAAAGGCATGGTTCGTTCAGACTCTGCTTCAAGTTCATTTCAGTGAGCTTCTTGTTGAGCCTGAGATTCCATTGACGTCCAGCTTGCTTCAAACCATACAATGATTTCCGCAATAAGCATGAATCGCAACCATTATCCAATTTACTAAGCATGTCTTGCGCGTGCTTTCTAACGATAGGATCTTCTCCCTCACGATTCATAAGCTTCATTAAACTCTCTCTTAATAATTCAGGAACTTCCATGTAAATCTCTTCATCCAATGAACCATTCAAGTAAGCGGTATTAATATCTAATTGGTGAATTTCTAAGTCTAATTCAACAGCGAGAGCCATTAATAATCTGACGGTGTCCAGTCTAGCTACAGGCGCAAAGGTTTTCTCGTAATCAATCCCATATCGCTGGCTAAAACCCTGAGCCACAAGCCTAGCTTTCTTCTTAAAAGTCTTGTCGACATTCTGTTTAATCGTTAAAACATAACGGCAACCAATTAAGTTTCTGTTTTTCGGTCTTCTAACAATATCCCATGTCCCTTTTTGAACTAGACTCCTAATTTCAGATAGTATAGCCTCCTCCCACTCTGTTTTATCTTCACATTTGAGAGCATTTTTCAAACTCATTTCAGCTGAACCAACAAAATCTGCAGCATCATTTGAATCAGTAAAATTTATTGGTTGTTCAACTTCGGTCATTCGATAGATTTTCCTTGGACGGCCTGCACTACCTGTGCGTAATAGTTTGGGTCTACCAGGAGCTCTTTTCATGATCCTTCGTTGATCAATATGTCCACGCGTTCCAAGCGTTCTTGATTCTTCTAGATGATGATCAATATTTGAAGAGTTTGTCTCTGCATTCTGTTCACATCCTCTCGATTCTACAGAGTATTCTTGACAATCGCTCCAAATCTCATCGTCTACTTGTTCTATTTGATTATCATGTTCTTCCGGTGGAGTATACTTTGAAAATTCGATTTCAATAAACTCTTTATCCGTATTCTCTTTAACATTCGATAGTCCTAGCTCTTGCGTCGAGATCTCGTGACATAAATTATCATTTTCGTGAAATCTCACGTCTCTCGCAACCATAAACTGTCTTCGCTCTGGAATCCATACTCTATATCCTCTCGCATTCTTTGGATATCCAACAAAAATACCAGAAATTCCTCTTGCTGTGAATTTATCTTTATTTGGATCTTTATTTAAAATATGTACCTTAGTTCCAAATTTTCGAAGGTAATCAATCTTCACTGGTTTCTCTAGCCATCTTTCATAAGGAATATCACCATGTAGACTGCTTGTAGGACATCGATTCCTGATATAACACGCGGTATCGACTGCATCTGCCCAAAAACCTGCCGAAAGATCTGAACTTAGCAACATACACCTAGCCATTTCTACTAGAGTCCGGTTCATTCGTTCAGATATTCCATTTTGTTGTGGTGTCCGAGCAACTGTCAGTCTTCGCATTATTCCAGCTTGTTTTAAAAAATCGTCGAACTCAGCGTTACAATATTCACCTCCATTGTCGCTTTGAAGATACTTGATCTTTAATCCGGTTAGATTCTCGACTTGACTTTTGTATACCTTAAAAGCTTCTAAGGCTTTACATTTCGTACTTAGAAAATATACCTCACACCAACGTGTACAATCATCAATAAAAGTAATAAAATATTTCGCACCTCTTACAGACTCACATCTCATAGGACCTACAATGTCAGAATGAATTATTTTAAGTTTTTCAGCGCAAGGACTCCCGGAATTAGAAAAAGGTAACGCAGTCATTTTTCCTTTAGCACATATATCACAATCGAGTAAGCTCTGTACTTTGATTTTGTCAATTTTGAAACCCAATTTAGTTAAAAGTTTATCGACATCCTTACCATTTAAATGTCCTAAGCGTTCATGCCAACTACGTATGTCGACATTTGCATTAGTACTTAAACTAAATGAATATTCAGAACTATTTTATTTTTATTTTATTTTATTTTATTTGGAACAACAAACAATTACATAATAAAATATAGAGACATAAAACTTAAAATTAACAATTATGTAATCAGCAGCGTTATTCACAGAATACAAGTAAAATATTAATAACACGCTTCAAAGAGAAGTTAAAGGTACCAAACATATAAATGAAAATAAAACAGTTATTATAAACTTTTGCAAATTAAAAGTAAGTGCACTGATTATGACACATATTTACCTACAATAATCTAAGAATTAAAGGACAAGATGTCTAATTGTTTGATTGCCTCGTGAGTCAAGTTTCGGAATTTTACACGTGTTGCACAGAATAAATCGATGCCAAGAAAGTGTTTATTATAATTGTCAACAAGACGTCGCAACGGAGCTCGAACACCAGCATTTGTTCGACACGCTCTCACTGCAAACAACGGTTGCTTACGCACTGCACGTAAATGTATTCTTCTGGGAACTAGGTAACAAATTCTGTTGCAAATATCAGAACAGTTGTACGTGTTTCTGCAGAGGTCGTACAGGAGCACAGTCTCCAGAAACAACCGCCGGCCAGTAAGGCTTAAAAGATTATATTTCCCCAGTAAATCGACATAAGACGCAGAAGAGTGAAAGCACCTGTAAGTCATAGTTCTTAAAAATTTCTTTTGTACCATTTCTAGGCAGTTAGAATATTTAACATATAGGGGATTCCACACCGCAACTGCATACTCTATTTGAGATCTAATTAAGGTCTTGTATAGATAAAGGTACGTCTGAGGGCGCACGAATTCGGTGGATGACCGCATAACAAATCCGTACATGCGCCAGGCCTTGTTAACAATTGTATTAATGTGCACATTAAGATGAAGCTTGTCATCAAAAATGACACCCAGATCGCGAACCATGGTAACTCTATTTAAAGCGACATCATTTATAGAGTACTGGTATCTGTAGATGTTTTTGTTTTTGGTGATGCTCAAGTAACAACATTTAGGCACGCTAAGTTTTAATTTATTACACGTACAGTATTGAGACAGTCTATTTAAGTCACTTTGCAAAGCAAGACAATCGCTAGTGTTTTTAATAGGCCTAAATATTTTTAAGTCATCTGCATATAAAAGAAATTTTGAATTTTGGAAACATTTGCCTATGTCATTAATGAACAAAATAAATAGAAGTGGTCCTAAAATCGATCCTTGTGGAACACCTGATGTCACTGGTATAGAAAATGATTGATAACCATTAATCACAACGCGCTGCGTCCTATTGGAAACATACGACGAAAACCACCTCAACAGGTTCCCTCGTATGCCATTGAATGCAATTTTGCGCAATAGCAGCTCATGGTCGACCTTATCGAACGCCTTCTGGAAATCAGTATAGACTGAATCTACTTGAATACCAGCATCCATATCATTAAAAAGGTATTCTGAATACGCTACAAGATTTGTCACCGTAGATCTCCTTTTAACAAATCCGTGTTGTTGTGGAACAATAACATTATGAAGCAACGGATAAAGTACACTATGTACAAGCTTTTCAAAGAGTTTCGATAAGGCCGACAATATTGATATTGGGCGATAGTTCTCGACGTCATCTGTAGGGCCAGACTTGTGTACCGGTGTTATGTTAGCTCGCTTCCAAGCATCAGGAAAGATTCCTTGTGACAGAGATCGATTAAAAATAATTTGTAGAGGAACGCATATGTTTTTAGCAGTATTTCTGAGAAATATTGCAGGAAGTGCATCGGGACCAGGCCCTTTTGAGGTATCTAAAGTTTCCAGGTGCCTCAATACCTGCTGAGCTGACAATTGAATATTGTCCACAGCAGTACAGTCCTCAGAACAATCTGCGCATGAGCAAAAATCATTTGACAAAGTGGAAGGTTCATAGACAGATTTAAAATACACAGAGAAGAGATTGCAGATTTCATTAGGGTTGTTTGAGGATTGATTTTTAAAACGCATACTAGAAGGAATTCCTTTAGATGATTTACGGTTTGAGATGAAAAACTATTTAGACAATACAGGTTACCTTTGCGATAAGCACTCAATTTAATATTACCCTCTTTGTCAATCACATTTGCTACATTGTGTTTAAATGTGACATCACAACCATCGTTGGTTAACTTGGCTACTGATATTAAATTTGTTCTTAGGTTCGGAACATAAAGTGTATCACGTAATTCAATAGCGTTCTTTGAGTGTTTGTTACATGCCGACAACCATACAGTACCCTTACCTTTTATTTCAGTACTTACATGCGTAGCTAAATTTAGTTCTCCGGTAATAATAGTTAAAGTGTCCCTGAACATACTCGCATCATTACAAAGATGAGACGTGCACCCACTGTCAAAAATCCAGTCATTTTTTTGTGCATTTACAGCATTACATACTTCTAAATCTGAAACATTAAAAGTAATTAGTGCTTCGTCCACGTCCTCATGATGTGTTATTACAACATTTTTTAGTACCTTCTTTTTGTTCGGACACTCTGATGCCTTATGTCCTTGTTCGTGACATTTAAAACATTTATATTTAAATCCTTCTCCTCTGGTAGTTGGGTTAATTTTGTTTCCAACTTTTGCGCTTTTATTCCATTTCTTAAAACCTTTTTTCACATATGTATGCATTACGCCTTCATTCTGAGATCTATTTATCTCTCTGGATTCGTGCTCTTCTAATATTTTAATCTTCAATGCCTCTGGCTTCGGCAAGTCGTCCCTTGACTCAATGGCACATCTAAAGCTTTCAAATTTTCCAGGTAAACTATATAACAACATTATAGACAGCAAGTCGTCGTTGATATGTATACTCATTTCTGCCAGTTTATCAACAGCGTCGAAAAAAACTATTTAAATGATCTCGTACATCACCTGTTTCCGACATTTTGTGTAACATTAGCCGCTTTAGAAGTGTAGCCTTCTTAGCAGGTCCTTTCGAAGCATAAATCGACTCTAATTTCAGCCAAACTTCTCTGGAAGTGTTACAGCCCCTAATATGTCGAAGTTCAGAACCACACATCGACAAAATTAGATCCGCTTTGGCCTTTTCATCCTCTACTTCCCAATTCTTAGCTTCTCCTATTTCTGACGGTTTCGGTACTTTACCACTAGTAAATTTCCATCCATCATTTTTAATTAGGATCGCCTGGACCCGGATTCTCCAGCTGTCGTAATTTTCTTTGTTCAGGGGCTCGATCCTAAATAGACTACTCATCGTCGCTCCTTTTTACACAAATAATTACTTTACTAGATGAAAAATAAAATTTACTCTCCTTACGTAACTCTTAAGACTTTTCACAGGATCTTCGTTATTCTTATCCCTTTTTCGATCTCGAAGCTTTGGGTGACTGAATGTCTGGGCCCATAACCAATGTAGGATAAAAGAAATGAAAAAGGAATAACTTGTTGTAAATATATTAGGAGATTATTTTATAAGAAAGCACACACGAAAAATATCAAAGAAAAATCATGGTTGACATACGTATCTTAGAACGTACTACTTTTTAAATTCAAATTTACACCATAAACACATATACAGAAAGTTTGTATATCCAATAAATACTACCATATAAATTTTGATATACTCCAAACCCCCTTTTAGGGGACAGTTTATAAAAATAAAAAATGCCAAACATCATAATTTACTTAGATAAGTATTCGTGCCAAGTTTCAAGTTTACTAACTCAAGCAATAAGATTTTTCATATAAACAAAATCCCCCCTTTTCACCCCCTTAAAGGTTGAATTTCCAAAAACCTTTCTTAGTGCTCCCCTACATTATAAAACGCAGCCGTGTGCAAAATTTCACAAATCTAGTCCCAGTAGGTTTCGGCTGTGCATTGATATGTCAGTCAGTCATTTTCTCCTTTTATATAATTATATTATGGTATATATACATAATATATAGCTATACACTAAAAGGAATAAAATAAAATGACAAAATTAAAACCTGACAGCAACTAAGATTCAAAACTAGCTCACTTTTCAAGCAGTCTGATTCAGTTGTTGGCATCAAATCTGAGATTGAACTAAAATAACATAGGTACACACTGCTTCATTAAGTGGTTACCCCTCCAAAAGATATGTGCGTTCAAATCCGTGATAGGCCCAAGTTGGTTTTTGTATTTTGTAAAAACATTTTATTTTAATTAATTTATTGTTTTAGTGAATAAATAAGTTTAAGATAGTATTTATTTTTTTAAATTCTGTTTTTATTATTGTTTTTTTTTCAATAAAACGTTAATACTTTTATTATTGCGAAAACGACAAGCAATAATAGGGTTAACATTTACGAACGTTTTATTCATCGTCTAAGTAGACTAGAGGTTTCAAGACCGCTTGCCGTGCCTATGAGTGGAAGTTCAAATCATAGCCACGAATTGTGCTTTTTGTTCATTATAATTATTATTTTAATATATTTTTCTATTTTGTTTTAGTAATTATTTATAAAGAATTTAAAAATAAAGAAAAATAAAATACCTTAATAATCATATAATAATATTTATTATTGCTATTATTTAACAAAACTATGATCTTATTTTACAACAAAGATTTATTTTGATTTGATAAATTTATTTACAGTTATCATAATATACTATTTTGCCAACTGACACAATTGGGTTCCTAGACAAGTGGCATCCTATTAAGGTAAACGATAAAATAGTAAGCGGTAGAAATATTTTAGATTGACATAACCTAACGAAATGTCACGTGACCTGTCATTTCGTCTCAGCATACAAATTTGACATTTGACAGTCTGACAAGTGACATCGAAAGTGACAAGTTTTGAAGCGTTTGCAACTTGTCTAGGAACTAGAAGTTAGTTTGGCAGGATTACAATCATGAGCATAATAAGTGAATAAACATGTTATCAATAGATAATCAATTAACATCTCTTATTAGCTCATGATATCTACTTAGAATATTTTGCTATACAAAGTAAAGTAGTGGAATCAAATGAGTTAAATGTCTTCGTTGTTTATTTTGTTGTCATACTTAATTAATATAACTCTTCGATGTTCTTCTGTTAGACATATTTTGCAGGTCGATAACTGTGAATGTTCGCTGCGTGTAAATGTCTTCGAACCGTGGACAGAGAGATATTCCATGCCGTTGCGAACTGTAACGAGTGGATGTAAACGGCGGTGTAGTGTGAACCTTAACAATATCCGGATGATGTTCAGATTGGTCCGTATAGATCCCAATAGTTCTCCGACCCATGGTCATTGTCTTAGCATCGCCGGTTTCTTGAAATCTGCGCACCCATAAGCGCACCGTTTGTCTCTGTATAGAAAAAAATGGTTTTAAATAAGTTATTAAATACCACCACACACAAGATACCGCAAATAGCTCAACAAAAAAAAAATCGGAGAACACAATTAATATTATAATGAACTTACTGCTATGCCAAGCTGTCTCGCAATTCCTTTTATGCTCACATTTTGTTCACACAGAACAACTATTTTAGTTCTCATAAAATCATAAATCATTTTAAAAATTAATGAATAAATCGTAGTCGTTTACTCTTCGCCGTTTTAAGTGAACGTATACATCAAACGTTATAGTTATAACTTGAGGGTATGGATTAATTTTATATAGGCAACGTAAGTAAGTAAAATTAATGGATACCCTCAAATTATAACATCTATCGATTAGACATCCCACCTAAAGATAAAATGACTCAGACCATAGTAGATAACAATTTCAACGCAATTCATATGGGCTCGCTGGCTAGTTCGTCAAACTGCCGGTATGAGTATGACAACGTTCGGTGATGCGATGGTTCGAATCTGAGTCGAAACAATGGGTTCTTTTTGAAGTATTCTTTAGATCATTTGTAAGGAATTTAATGTGTAACATTTTAAAACTTGAGGGGTTAGCACATACTGACGCTGTCTGTACCTGTAATGTCGGGGTTTTTATGTTTACAATCTAATCTCATGCATTTTCATCAAAAACACAATTAATAATATCGCCACTGGAGCGTCAGCCCAAATCCAACGTTCTAACGCGGGTACGCGGCACAGCAACCAATCATTTTGTTCGTCGACGGGGACTAAAACCTATGAAGTGAGAACTCTTTAGTTGACCTATACATTAATAGATTTGTAGATTGTTTGCCAAGGGAGCAAAGACCTATTTTAAAGGCGAGAGTGTTTCTTTGAATCTAGAGCGCAGCGAAGGATTCAAAGTGCGCCAGTCGAGCTTAAAATGGTGTTGCTCCCGATGTAAATACTCTACTTTTTATCACACTCTATGAAAAAATAAGTAAGTGCAACTTATGAATAATGAATAGTACGTTTATTTATTTACATACAATTACTTGAGGAAGATACAGCCTGTTAATTGTGTAAAACAAAATAGAAAAATATATTAAAATAATAATTATAATGAACAAAAAGCACAATTCGTGGCTATGATTTGAACTTCCACTCATAGGCACGGCAAGCGGTCTTGAAACCTCTAGGGTTTCAAGACCGCTTGCCGTGCCTATGAGTGGAAGTTCAAATCATAGCCACGAATTGTGCTTTTTGTTCATTATAATTATTATTTTAATATATTTTTCTATTTTGTTTTAGTAATTATTTATAAAGAATTTAAAAATAAAGAAAAATAAAATACCTTAATAATCATATAATAATATTTATTATTGCTATTATTTAACAAAACTATGATCTTATTTTACAACAAAGATTTATTTTGATTTGATAAATTTATTTACAGTTATCATAATATACTATTTTGCCAACTGACACAATTGGGTTCCTAGACAAGTGGCATCCTATTAAGGTAAACGATAAAATAGTAAGCGGTAGAAATATTTTAGATTGACATAACCTAACGAAATGTCACGTGACCTGTCATTTCGTCTCAGCATACAAATTTGACATTTGACAGTCTGACAAGTGACATCGAAAGTGACAAGTTTTGAAGCGTTTGCAACTTGTCTAGGAACTAGAAGTTAGTTTGGCAGGATTACAATCATGAGCATAATAAGTGAATAAACATGTTATCAATAGATAATCAATTAACATCTCTTATTAGCTCATGATATCTACTTAGAATATTTTGCTATACAAAGTAAAGTAGTGGAATCAAATGAGTTAAATGTCTTCGTTGTTTATTTTGTTGTCATACTTAATTAATATAACTCTTCGATGTTCTTCTGTTAGACATATTTTGCAGGTCGATAACTGTGAATGTTCGCTGCGTGTAAATGTCTTCGAACCGTGGACAGAGAGATATTCCATGCCGTTGCGAACTGTAACGAGTGGATGTAAACGGCGGTGTAGTGTGAACCTTAACAATATCCGGATGATGTTCAGATTGGTCCGTATAGATCCCAATAGTTCTCCGACCCATGGTCATTGTCTTAGCATCGCCGGTTTCTTGAAATCTGCGCACCCATAAGCGCACCGTTTGTCTCTGTATAGAAAAAAATGGTTTTAAATAAGTTATTAAATACCACCACACACAAGATACCGCAAATAGCTCAACAAAAAAAAAATCGGAGAACACAATTAATATTATAATGAACTTACTGCTATGCCAAGCTGTCTCGCAATTCCTTTTATGCTCACATTTTGTTCACACAGAACAACTATTTTAGTTCTCATAAAATCATAAATCATTTTAAAAATTAATGAATAAATCGTAGTCGTTTACTCTTCGCCGTTTTAAGTGAACGTATACATCAAACGTTATAGTTATAACTTGAGGGTATGGATTAATTTTATATAGGCAACGTAAGTAAGTAAAATTAATGGATACCCTCAAATTATAACATCTATCGATTAGACATCCCACCTAAAGATAAAATGACTCAGACCATAGTAGATAACAATTTCAACGCAATTCATATGGGCTCGCTGGCTAGTTCGTCAAACTGCCGGTATGAGTATGACAACGTTCGGTGATGCGATGGTTCGAATCTGAGTCGAAACAATGGGTTCTTTTTGAAGTATTCTTTAGATCATTTGTAAGGAATTTAATGTGTAACATTTTAAAACTTGAGGGGTTAGCACATACTGACGCTGTCTGTACCTGTAATGTCGGGGTTTTTATGTTTACAATCTAATCTCATGCATTTTCATCAAAAACACAATTAATAATATCGCCACTGGAGCGTCAGCCCAAATCCAACGTTCTAACGCGGGTACGCGGCACAGCAACCAATCATTTTGTTCGTCGACGGGGACTAAAACCTATGAAGTGAGAACTCTTTAGTTGACCTATACATTAATAGATTTGTAGATTGTTTGCCAAGGGAGCAAAGACCTATTTTAAAGGCGAGAGTGTTTCTTTGAATCTAGAGCGCAGCGAAGGATTCAAAGTGCGCCAGTCGAGCTTAAAATGGTGTTGCTCCCGATGTAAATACTCTACTTTTTATCACACTCTATGAAAAAATAAGTAAGTGCAACTTATGAATAATGAATAGTACGTTTATTTATTTACATACAATTACTTGAGGAAGATACAGCCTGTTAATTGTTCATACAATGTTCGTGATTGATCTCTTTGGTGATTGGAACGTTTACTAACAATATCCAAATTACAAATTCAAATCACTTTTAGTCCCTAGGGATTAAATACCTATTTTAGTCCCTGTTTACGAAGAGTTCACTAGCTCTTTTTGTATAGATGTGTTAAAAAACTAATTGTTCCATATGATTTTCTCAGTTGACGTTCCAAATTCAAATCACATTAATGACCACAGAGGGTCATAATGAAAGGACATGGCTCGTCGTCCATACATAGTTGGCCTAAGATCCAACAGGGAGGTGTATTTACTTTTTGGGTTTAAGTAATGTACATATTCGATTGAACTTAAATTAAAACCACGAACACTTTTGAGAATTCGGAAAAATCAAAACACTTTCGGATTTTGAGGTTATAATTACGTCAATAAAAACATTCGGTATGTAAGCAATAACAGAAGGCGCGCCAAGTGACATTACTACCAAATGTCAAATGTCATCTGTCAATTCATCAATTGTCAGTGTCCATATTATTGCTCGTTTGACGTTTCAAACAGCGCTCAATCGAGTTTTTTGATAAGCCGTATTATGGTTCCGCGACATCATAGCGGACGTGTGTAACTAAAAATTTATCGTATATCAAGCGTTGAGAATACTGACGCTTGTCTGTGTCAAACTCTTATTAAGAGTGCTGTTACAAAGACTTGGCTGTATGAGCTATAATACCTTTGCCTATTAAAAACCTCAAATTGAACCAAAAAATAATAACACCGATGATTATGACGGAAGTGAATACTTTTTAAGGCTCCGTGCACAAAATCGACTAATTTTGATCAATTTTGTTCATTCGCTGTGAGTAAGGGCAATAGAATTTAAACAAAATTATTTGTGCTTTGACAAGTCGAGTTCTTTGTCTTGCATGTGGTGGAAAGGGATTTTTCAAATAAACTAAGTATTCGTGGAAAATCACTAATCTTCGCAACAAGTTTTCCGAAAACTGACGCGAGACTGACGTTTGTTCGTTTGGTTATAAGAAACTACTTTTGATTTTGAAAATTAAAAATTATCTTTAACATCATTATATGGTGTACTTGCATGTGGTGGAACTACTTTTCACAATTTCCATACAAAATATAGCAGAAAAAAAATGTTGAAATAACGTAATATTCTAAAAACTTCTTGACAAATAAGTATTTTTTTCTAATACTTTGAAACACTTTTAAGAAAATTTAAAAATTACATATTAAAGTTAAGATAACCATTTAATAGAATCAAAATTTTATTTCATAAATAAACAATAACTTAACTTTGTAAATAAATGGCAAAGTGAACTATATTATCGACCGCGCAAAATCGATCCCGTCAGTAGCGACCGGGCCTTCCCAGCGTGAGGACGTATCACTTTGTATCGCAGGCGCGCACGTGTTCTCCGTAAACATATTCCAGAAATGGTACACCGACTACCACTTTTTGATCCGTTTAGTATTTATTTTATTTTCAGTACTTTGCTTGTTTTTGAACAACATTAACAATTGTGCATGCCTGATTTTTATATTATATAAATAAAATAGCGGTGTGCTTGTGTTCGTAATTCTTCTCATCCTAAACGGCTTGACTGATTTAGATGTATTTTTTTTTAATTCTTATTGTGTCACTTGGATGGTTGGTCAGTGGGTTGTCTTAGGAGCGGATGTTCTTAGCTATAGATGGACCCGAGTGGTGCTGTTGTCGCGGGACAACGTCTGCCTACAGCGTCCGCTACTTATATGTCTAGACTGTATGTTTCATCGATTTTTTTTAAGTGAAAACTTCTTTATGCGCGTTAAGGGCAAAAACTTATGTGATCATGTCACCGACATGCCCGCACAGACATGCTGTTGTAGCAGTAAGAGAAGTATTTTTTTGGAACAAAGTTCTTTAAAGTGATTGAAGTCAAAATGTAAATCCAAGATGGCGACTGCGAAAATGTTCAAGTTTTCATGATGGGTATCGTTTGCATGGTTTTCGATGGTGTTAAAGTCGATAGTGGGGTCAAAATGAAAATCCAAGATGGCGGCTGCGAACATTTTCAAATTTTTGATCATGGGTGTTATTTTCATAGATGTTAACGCCGATAGTAGAGCCAAAATGAAAATCCAAGATGGCAGCCGCAAAAAATTTCAATTTTTTTTGGTAGAGGGAAATCTTATTCGTTCGTGTCACCGACTTGCATATGTTATCAGTATCCATAATGTGGCTATAAGTATGACGTTTTGAGCTTGTCGTTGCTCGGAGTACCGATAGGTGCCATGGCTGCATATTATTTTTAATGGTTTACAGAAAAAAAATCTAATTTTAGTCGTCGTCGTCGTTTTTTTCATGGTTTTTGTGGGTTTTAAAACCGATAGTGACTTTAAAATGTAAATCCAAGATGGCGGCTGTGAAAATTTTGATTTATTTAAATCATACGTGAAAAGGAACCTCGTTCCTGACGAAGGGCCTCCGCCCACACACGTAGTTTTTTAATGGTTCGAAACCTTTAGTTTGACTAATCAATCGATGGAGAATTTTAGTGATTAAGCCCTACACTGCCCATAAGTTACTGGTATTATCCCATGATCTACAATAAAAATACAAATTTGTATACTACACATACAAATTTGTTGTAGATCATGGGTCGATAGAAAGAATCGCATTACCAGTGCACCACAAAAAAAAAAACGACGAAACGTGGGACTGGCACGTATCAGACAAGTTCTAACAGAACGTAATTCGAATCAAATCGCTACGACTTCGTCTCAAGAATATGTAAGCTTTTACTTTCGATCAACGCTAGAATTGCATAAAGAAGTATTTACGAGTACATTCTTATTTTTAAATGCTGGTAATTTTAGGAAATCGATGACTATGGTAATCTGAAAATACAGTAATTACTAGTGATATGTTCTATGATAAAGTTGACATGAGTTGTTAAAATTATTTAAAAAAAAAAACAAAAACCGACTCCAAAAACCTAATAAACACTAAAAACTTAAAAATAATATTAAATTGAAACTATAATTAAGAATAATTTAACCTAAATAACCTTACCTAACTTTAATCTACACTATATTTTACAATTTAACAGTTTTTGGAGTCGGTGCCAAGCCAAGTGTATCTATCTAATTGGGCCATAAAATATTCTCCCTTAATTTTTATTACAATAGTTTACGAGAGTAAATTAATATCATATTATTAGGTACTGATATTTTTACAAAGCTGTTAAAAGTTTTAGTTAGCGCTCGATAGATGGCGCTGTACCGTATTCTGAATCGCGACATGATTTCGTTACCGAGAAACCTATGAAGATCAAATTGTATTACTTACGAGTTTCACATTTCGTCCGCAAGAGCGCGCCACTATCCGAACAAAAACAACTCCGTCTTCTGTTGATATTCTGTCTTGTGTTGTAATTTTTTTTTCAGTTTGTTTTGTTGATTGTTAATATTTTTTGCTGATATAGTACCTTTTTTTTGGTTAATATTTTGTGAGTGCGGGCTTGGCACCGACTCCAAAAACTGTTAAATTGTAAAATATAGTGTAGATTAAAGTTATGTAAGGTTATTTAGGTTAAATTATTCTTAATTATAGTTTCAATTTAATATTATTTTTAAGTTTTTAGTGTTTATTAGGTTTTTGGAGTCGGTTTTTGTTTTTTTTTTTAAATAATTTTATTTTCTAGTTTTTAGTTTAAGTTTGTACATAATTCATAGTTTGAAGTTTCTTTTTTCAATTTTAATAGAAAGAAAATTAATTTTGTATAATATGGGTAGGCCTACTAAACGCGCTGCTCAAATGAGACAGCGCCGTTTGGAAGAAAGTAACGACGAAAAGGAAGAACGTTTAAAGAAAAGTAGGGAAAGAAATACTAGAAACATTTTAAATGAGAGTGATGAGCAGCGAGCGTATAGACTTTCTCAGAAGAGAGCAAACACGAGATTATCAAGGCTTAATGGGAGTCCAGAAAGTCATGCTCAGCGGCTCAATTTGATTCGTGAACGATTATCAAACGAGACTCAAGAGCAACGTTCTCATCGTCTTGATATCATTCATGAACGTTTGTCTCACGAGACCGAGGAGCAACGTTCTCATCGTCTCGGTTTGATTCAGGAGCGCTTATCAAACGAAACCGAGAATCAATGTTCCCGTCGTCTACACGTGCAATACGAGCGTCTATCCAATGAATCTGCCGAATCCAGAGCGACTCGATTAGATATTATGCGACAAGCTAGTCGTAATCGCCCTTAAAAGCAAACTGGCGTAATGTTATGTTATGGTATGGCTTAAACTATGCATACACAAACAATCGCAGCAATCGCGAGACATGTGCTGTCGATTTTTAAAGATTTCTATCGTCTGTGGTTAGTCCATCACCTCCTGACCTGATGATCACGAGACCAAAATGGCAAACGCCCTTCCAAACATCAAAAAAGAATAATTTACTTAATCAGTCGATGCCTACTCCTTACTGTTAAGGAGTCGTACCTTCCATCATCAGCTCAGCTACATGAGATGATGATCACCATACGCAAGTACTTAAATTACTTCATAAGATTTGCGAAAAACGATGTTTGGGCCCATAAAATTTGAGGGTTGCCCTCGATTTCTCCATGATCCAATCATCAGATCCTGACTTGGTGACTATGGGACCACTTCAGAAGTATCTCCTTTCGAACGAAAAAAGAATTTTGAAAATCGGTCCACATTTGGCGGAGTAATCGCGTAACAAACACACAAAAAAAAAACATACCGTCGAATTGAGAACCTCCTCCTTTTTTGAAGTCGGTTTAAAACTCATATCAGCTTGATTTAGGCATGGCATCACCTTTGTCTTATATTTATGTTCGTATAACTCGTCAAAATGTAGGGAACACCTGATTTTTGTTTTCGCGATTTCAGGTTTGGTCTCATAGTAAAAGTTGTTCATAATGATAAGTACAATAACCTCCATTGTAATATATTATAAAAACACCACGAATACTCGATACCTATAAAATTGTCGTTTTATTAAACTGCCACTTCGAACTGTAAATGTTAGTAGTTACAGTTTGACTTGGACTTCCCAATTCCTTGGTTCGCGGCCAGTAAAATAAAACAGCAATTTCACAGATATAGACTTAATATTCAAATTTAGTTGTTTTGCATTTTACAAAACTATATTTTTTATCCCAATCCAATTCCAATCTTCCTATTTTATTTTTTTCAAATACGGGCCCAGTCCCAAGAAGACTTTTTCAATTTGTTTGAAATTTCTAAGTTTATCTTAGTCATCATTGACATCGATGAAGGAAAACATTGAATTACCTAAATATGCATACTACTCGTAGATATTTACGTAAAACGCTTACCTCAATGTTATTGAATGTCTAAATGTACTTAAATGGATCTAACACCAAATTGTACCATTTTTATGTTGATTTTGGTAATTATACTAAACGAAGTGAGAGCAGAGCAGCAGCTAGAGCAGTGGTGGCCAAGTGGTAACGGCCGCGACTTACGAGTTGTAGGTCGTAGGTTTGAACCCAGACAGGCGCTTTACTTTGTGTAAAATTATTTCATCACCACTGCTCACAAAACGGTGAAGGAAAACATCGTGAGGAAACCGGCATGTCCTAGAACCAAAAATTCGAAGACATGTGACATCTACCAACCCGCACTGGGCCCGCGTGGTGGATTACGGCCCACTCCCTCTCGCTGAGAGGAGGCCTGTGTCCCAGCAGTGGGAACATTATAGGCTGGTGATGATGATGATGATGAGATGATACTAAACGAATACTATATTAGACAAACATTCCAGACTTATATTTCCTAACCGTACCTATATGAATAAAAAAATATCATCTATAGGATCAAAACTGTTTAAACGATCGCTACGCTCGATTTTTAGGCGTGTGTGCGAAAACGTTGCACACAAACATAGTATTGCAATGAATTTACCTAAACTCTAGCGAGGGAATTTTATGCACGGATTCTTAAAATGTTTTCGAAATTAAGAAGTGTCCGTTCTATTGAAATATTTGTAATGTATATTATTAAAAAAAAACTAGTAATTATAGTAAATGTTTCATGCGTGTTGATTCATAGGCCATTTTTTACAATGTCCTTTAGAATAATAAACAATTATTAATGCCCGGCCAGAGCCTAGGGCATTGCATGACATATAATTTGACGTTAGCGAGCAGGTGGTATAAAAAGACTTCTATGGAATCATGGTATATGTAAGCATCTGGTATACATTTTATCAAAGAATAATCTCTCTACTGAGTCTTTTTTTTAGAACTGTTTTGTTGTATTTGTATAGGTGCAAACTAGTTGTCCTCTAGTGGAGCTTCTGTCCATTTTGTAAAGTCCAACAGATAGGCGGGAGGTGGGTCGTTATGACATTTTCCAATAACAGGCGTGAAGCAGGTCGCGGCTGACAACGGCCGAGCCGACAGACGACGGGGCTGAGCCCTGCGGGACCCACCACCTGAGCACATTGGGGACCAGCCGGAGGCCGAGTGGGCGAGTGAACTTACCGCGATGTCTGATTGGGCCGACCATCGTGGCTATGTTGTATAAAGAGGTAAAATAAGTGTGTGTTGATGTGACTAGCTACGGATTGAAAAGAGCCCCGAAACATGTGAGCATTATCATCAAATTCCATGAATAGTAATTTCGGGGAAAGATCGCTTCCTGCGGGACCGGCCTAGCCTAGTGCAGGAAGTCCGGAAATTTCTCTTGTGTTAAATTCTAAGAAACCCAAAATGTTTTAGCTGTAAGCATTATTCTGTAATTTTTATTTTTTTTTAATAATTTTATTCTAGTAAGGCTAGACAAGGTTGGTGGCAAAGTTAACACTTGGCTGCCACTTTGATAAATAAAAAGGACTCCAAGTTTTAGTCCAGTAGGAACGCATCCAAAGTTAAATATGCAGGTAGCATCTCAAAAGTCAAAAGTCACAGAGTAGCATTTCCTTCACGCAGTGAGCTCAGATCGATGCCACAGAACGGAATACTCGGAACTGAGGTGACGCGGGCACAGACTAACAAACGAGAGCGAGTCAATCCGATACGATCCTCTCGTGTGTCGGCTCAACCTGGTTGTTTTGCGTACGTACGAAATACTTGTAGGTAGCTTCGAGAGTACGTAGTACATACGTACTCTCGAAGCTACCTACAAGTATTTCAGAGAGGTTTTATGTAGCGTATGAAGCATAGGTTCTTGTACTGGTCAAATTTTAGGCAATGATACATCGTTTTTATTTTGGTTATAAAGGCGGTGACGACTAATAGAGAAGAATAGAAGAAGAAGGCATGTTACGCCGCCCTCGAATACATTGGGATTAGGGCAGGAGAGTGATGATGCTGGGAAATCATTAGTATAAGCTTACTTTACTACTATCAAGGAATAGAAATATGAAAACTTTTTTGGAAGTCGGTTTGTTTTTTTGTAAAAAAGTTTTGATTTTTCACTTTTTAGTTGTACCTACCCCACACAAATTCATATAACACTACTTGCTATGTAAATATTAGTGACAGGAAGTTATTAAAACATCATCAATATAAACTAAGTGGAAAAATATCGTATTATTGAAGCTAACTTGCTACCCAAGCAAAGTTAATCTTTATATGGGACCACCCCTGAGGCATACGTTATCCATTAAAAAAATAAGTTTGCAAATCCATATATGACGCAAGTCTCTAAATGACGGAGTTATGCCCGAACATACATAAAAAATATAAACATCGGAACTGAGAACCTCCTCCTTTTTTGAAGTCGGTTAAAAAGCAAAACCAATTACTTAAATAATGGTTAATTTAAAATTCTGTTCATCTAAAGAAATCAAACGTGTAGTTTGATTTCTTTAGATGAACAACCTACAATAATGTATACACGTACAGTTGCATCGCACGTGTGTCTGTCCGTACAAACCGGACGGACGAACCGGATGCCGGACGACCAAACGACTCGCCGAAAACTTGCTCGTCGTGCGGGCAAAGGGAGTGCGAGTTAATTTCGTCATAGACAAAGTTTGGCCGCGTTGCGCGACTCACTACCAAAATAAATTGTTTGATTTATGAACAGATGTGTATGATTCAAGTAATGAGGATTGTCCAAAATTTCTAACCATTAGATTTTATTTTATTTTTTGAAAATTTCGAGTATTTTGAGAAACTAATTTGAATATTTTGATGATTGGCTCAATACTTATTAAAAAAAAAAATATTGAATTATTTTAAGTTTTTAAGGTAGGTGACGTCATCAGTGGCATAAAGATTAAGTGCCGTTGCCTGACTAGTACATAATTAAAAATTTTAATCTGTCAACAAAGTCAAAGTCAAATCATTTATTTCAAATAGGCACATTAAAGGCACTTTTGAACGTCAAAACTTACAGTAAAATTTAATTGATTCTAGTCGCCCCTTCCAAAAGGTAGTTTTCGTATGGAGAAGAATGGGCAAGAAACTCCACCATTACTCTTTTAAAATGTTTTACAAGGTTTTGTATACATAATATAATTATATGTGAAGACGATGCACCTAGAATAAAAGTCTACCCCAAAAAAATAATAAAAAGAGTTAAAAATTAAGCAATTACAGGTAAATCAATTATGTGATAGATACATGGTGCTCACATATTTACAATTTACAAATATTGGAAAAGTAGATGACCTTTCTAGAACTCTAACAAGTGTGTGAGTTACTGTAGTCACAGATTGTAAAAATCAATGTCATAAAATTTAAAAAATATATAAATTAACAACACAACGTCATCAATCCAAAGAGTACTGTCACACCTGTCAAAGTGTCAATAGGCCGAATAGACGTCTTAAATAATCGAATCCTATCTTAGCGTATTTATTTACAAATGGTTTTTTTTATGTGTAAGTGTCCTCCAAGGAATATACTACTCTCTATCGTCACTAGAACAATCGACGCGGCGACTTAGAAATAGAATAATAACGCACGCGGCGACATTATTACTATTATTGCTGCAAGTTGGAACAAAGCACTTCCTGTATTCCATAACTCTTCCAGTAAGTATATTAAATATTGTCGAGTGTTGAAATAATGTATGTAATATAATATAAACAAGAATGTTTATATTTTTGACATATTTACAATAATTTGACATTTGACAGATTGTAGACAATCTTACTTTTTTTTCTGAGGTAACGATACAAAACTGTACGGCCAAAGCCGAGGTAATTTGGAGGGCAAAGAAGGTCAATCGTATTTTATCAAAAATATCAATAAAATATGACTATTTTTCATAATTAATTAGTCCGTAATGATCAATAACGCTATTCCTCGAAATGGTTTTTCAATTACAACATTTAAAAAAATATGAACAATGCCCATTATCATATAATACATAAAACTAGAAATTACTGTAATCACATTACAGCGACGAGCTACATTGTGTTTTCATTTTTAATTTATTCTATGTTTATACTACTGTAAACGATCTCACATAGATATAATTATGTGGAAGTAATTTCTACCGATACGAAGCGCTACGTACTGCTACGAGCTACGAGCTACGAGCTACGAGCTACGCGCCCTCGTAGCTTATAAAGTTAGCTCTCAGCAATGACACAGTAAGTTAATAATGTTATAATAAAGTAAAATTAGAGTACAAAATTATCTTTTAGCGGTCGTCTCCATGTTATTTGAAAATTAATTAATGTGTTGTTAACTAAATGCGTCTAAAAATGAGAACGGTCAAAATTAACTTGCGAGTCTAAATGAAGTAGTATCACTCACAAATATCGAATGCAGTATACATATAAACGGTAAACTTCCCCGACGCGACACATTCCGAATTTCCGACACAAAACATTATCCAACAAGTGCCATAAACAAATCTCATAAAAAGTTATTCTGTGCGACAGGACAGCACACGGTCACTGACCTACATGTGGCTCAAAGACTGATGTCACTTATTTGTGCCATATTCCGAAACGCGGACAAAGCGATCGGCCGGCCGGTGCACAATACATTGCTAGTGAAGTGCAAGACGAAACAAAAGCGCGTGGAACAAAGCGTGCGATATAAAACGTATAGGCAGGGTTGTCGTTCGCGTTGGCGCGGTAATTAAGTGTGGCGATAAATCGCACCGTGTGTTGTGTGCCCGGAACGCGCGCGCGACGCTACCGGTCCGACCGATGCGATCCGACCGACGGCGACGAGACGGATCGCGCTAACTCGCACGTTAGATTTACTATTATTGTATTCAAACAGAGCTATATCCGTTACGGTTACGGCGCGCTTTTAACAAGTGTGTTTCAGTTGAGGATAAAAATGTTCACTTTTATATTTTTTCCGATTTTTCTGCAGCTTTTGTTGATTTCCGAAAAGTAATATAATGGTCGGCAGTTTGTTAGTTCAGAATTTGAAAGTTTTTGCAAAGAATTTGGTATTCAATTGTTTCATACTATTCCATATTGGCCTCAACAAAATGGCGAAGTTGAGAGGCAGAACCGTAGTATATTGAAACGTTTACGGATTAGCCAAAGTCAAAATCTAATTAGCAAGAAGATTTGCTCATTTACATCTCACTATGTATAATAGCACCCCTCACTCCGTCACAGGTAAAACTCCTGCAGAACTCTTTTTCAGACGTCAGTTTAGAGATAAACTGCCTTCCGTTGTGGATATATAATTTACAGATCCAGGAGTTAGTTACAGGGATAGTGAAATAAAAAGTAAAGGAAAAGAATATGCCGATAGGAAGGGGCAAGCGACGGAATCTAGCATAGATGTTGGAGAAAAAGTATATGTCAAGAATACAATAAAGGAAAACAAGTTGTCCTCCACATTCAAGGATACGACACATACGATGATGGTGGACAACGGTTACGTAGAAATATAGTACATTTGAAGAGAGTTGAAGGAAAGCGGGAAGTTTGCAGAAATGAGGATGATAAATCTTCGGGAAATAACGATGCCGTCGATAACAATGTGTGTGAATAAAATTAATAAGTTGATTGTTTTTCAGACCATTATTAAAATTATTTGATGATTGTTCTTGAAATAAATTGATTTGTACTTAATTATACTTATACGAAATAATGCTATTTTTTCTAATTTTGTAAAAGGTAGATGTAGTATATAAATAAATACCGTCATGGCTTACTGGTGGGGCGGGCAGTGGTGGGGGTGCGGTCAGTGAGTTGCCTCACTGACAGCACACTCTTTGCTTGTCCGCCGTGCGAGTAAGACGTGCGCGTTGAAACGAAACTGTGTTGTTTTATTTTACTACGTGCCTAATAGTGACCTGTAAGGTAAGGTAAGTATTTTCAGCGATTTAAAGAATGGTACACAGCTAACATCAGTTTTCAGACCACACATTGATCTTATGCATCTTTTTTGTGCCTTAAAAACAATATCTTTATCACTAGAATTGCCCCAGAAAATAATACCATATCGCAAAATTGAGGCCACTAAGCCGTGATATGCAACTATTAGCGCATCCATATTTATTTTTAACCGACTTCAAAAAAGGAGGAGGTTCTCAATTCGACGGTATGTTTTTTTTTTGTGTGTTTGTTACGCGATTACTCCGCCAAATGTGGACCGATTTTCAAAATTCTTTTTTTGTTCGAAAGGAGATACTTCTGAAGTGGTCCCATAGTCACCAAGTCAGGATCTGATGATTGGATCATGGAGAAATCGAGGGCAACCCTCAAATTTTATGGGCCCAAACATCGTTTTTCGTAAATCTTATGAAGTAATTTAAGTACTTGCGTATGGTGATCATCATCTCATGTAGCTGAGCTGATGATGGAAGGTACGACTCCTTAACAGTAAGGAGTAGGCATCGACTGATTAAGTAAATTATTTTTTTTTGATGTTTGGAAGGGCGTTTGCCATTTTGGTCTCGTGATCATCAGGTCAGGAGGTGATGGACTAACCATAGACGATAGAAATCTTTAAAAATCGACAGCACATGTCTCGCGATTGCTGCGATTGTTTGTGTATGCATAGTTTAAGCCATACCATAACATAACATTACGCCAGTTTGCTTTTAAGGGCGATTACGACTAGCTTGTCGCATAATATCTAATCGAGTCGCTCTGGATTCGGCAGATTCATTGGATAGACGCTCATATTGCACGTGTAGACGACGGGAACTTTGATTCTCGGTTTCGTTTGATAAGCGCTCCTGAATCAAACCGAGACGATGAGAACGTTGCTCCTCGGTCTCGTGAGACAAACGTTCATGAATGATATCAAGACGATGAGAACGTTGCTCTTGAGTCTCGTTTGATAATCGTTCACGAATCAAATTGAGCCGCTGAGCATGACTTTCTGGACTCTCATTAAGCCTTGATAATCTCGTGTTTGCTCTCTTCTGAGAAAGTCTATACGCTCGCTGCTCATCACTCTCATTTAAAATGTTTCTAGTATTTCTTTCCCTACTTTTCTTTAAACGTTCTTTCTTTTCGTCGTTACTTTCTTCCAAACGGCGCTGTCTCATTTGAGAAGCGCGTTTAGTAGGCCTACCCATATTATACAAAATTAATTTTCTTTCTATTAAAAATTGAAAAAAGAAACTTCAAACTATGAATTATGTACAAATTTAAACTAAAAACTAGAAAATAAAATTATTTAAAAAAAAAAAACAAAAACCGACTTCAAAAACCTAATAAACACTAAAAACTTAAAAATAATATTAAATTGAAACTATAATTAAGAATAATTTAACCTAAATCACCTTACCTAATTTTAATCTACACTATATTTTACAATTTAACAGTTTTTGGAGTCGGTGCCAAGCCCGCACTCACAAAATATTAACCAAAAAAAAGGTACTATATCAGCAAAAAATATTAACAATCAACAAAACAAACTGAAAAAAAAAATTACAACACAAGACAGAATATCAACAGAAGACGGAGTTGTTTTTGTTCGGATAGTGGCGCGCTCTTGCGGACGAAATGTGAAACTCGTAAGTAATACAATGGGGATTGTCCAAAATTTCTAACCATTATATTTTATTTTATTTTTTGTAAAATTAGAGCATTTTGAGAAACTAATTTGAATATTTTGATGATTGGCTCAATAGTTATTTTAATAAAAATTATTTAATTATTTTAAGTTTTTAAGGTAGGTGACGTCATCCAGTAGCTTATAGATTAAGTGCCGTTGCCTTACTAGTACATTATTAAAAATTTTAATCTGTCAACACAACGTCAACCATGTCACATCTGTCAAAGTGTCAATAGGCCGAATAGACATCTTAAATAATCGAATCTTAGCTTAGCGTATTTATTTACAAATGGTTTTTTTATGTGTAAGTCCTCCAAGGAATATACTACTCTCTATCGTCACTAGAACAATCGACGCGGCGACTTAGAAATAGAATAATAACGCACGCGGCGACATTATTACTATTATTGCTGCAAGTTGGAACAAAGCACTTCCTGTATTCCATAACTCTTCCAGTATATTAAATATTGTCGAGTGTTGAAATAATGTATGTAATGTAATAATGAGATTTATAAACAAGAATGTTTATATTTTTGACATATTTACAATAATTTGACATTTGACAGATTGTAGACAATTTACTTGCCTCTTACTTTTTAATTTCTGAGGCAACGATACAAAACTGTACAGCCAGTCGTACGTAATTTGAAGGGCAAAGAAGGTCAATCGTATTTTATCAAAAATATCAATAACATATGAATATTTTTCAAAATTAATTAGTCCGTAATGATCAGTAACGCTATTCCTCGAAATGGTTTTTCAATTACAACATTTTAAAAAATATGAACAATGCCCATTTGATCTTCATAGGTTTCTCGGTAACGAAATCATGTCGCGATTCAGAATACGGTACAGCGCCATCTATCGAGCGCTAACTAAAACTTTTAACAGCTTTGTAAAAATATCAGTACCTAATAATATGATATTAATTTACTCTCGTAAACTATTGTAATAAAAATTAAGGGAGAATATTTTATGGCCCAATTAGATAGATACACTTGGCTTGGCACCGACTCCAAAAACTGTTAAATTGTAAAATATAGTGTAGATTAAAATTAGGTAAGGTTATTTAGGTTAAATTATTCTTAATTATAGTTTCAATTTAATATTATTGTTAAGTTTTTAGTGTTTATTAGGTTTTTGAAGTCGGTTTTTGTTTTTTTTTTTAAATAATTTTATTCTAGCCAATATAGCTTACAAAAGATTTTATGAAACGTACTCCCTATTCTACAAACTTTGCTTCCCTGATAAAATTATAACTATTCATACAAATAAAAACGTAAAATGGGTATCGCGCGGCATAAAAAGCTGTAGTAAAAAACAAAGAAAATTACTGTGGACATACAGACTAAATCCTGTATTAAAAAATAAAACTAATTTAAAAAAATACTCTTTACAATATAAGAAAATAATAAGACTGACTCAAAAAGCTCAAAATGATTACTTTATAAAAACATCGCAGAATAAGTCGAAAGCTACACGGCAAATAGTCAATAGACCTAAAAATAACTTTCCTAAAGAACAAATAACGACCATTAATAAATGTGACCTGACCTTTTCAAAACCCACTGACATTGCAAATGCATTTAATAATTATTTTATAGATGAAATTGAGAATAATATAAAAACGAATATGGAATTTGACAATAAATTAGACGATTTGCCAAGGCAATCAAGGAAGAAGGAAGGACAAGCAAACTTCATGGAAGCTTGTTTTAAAGTATTGTATCAAAACATTGTACATTTGCATAAACAATTATTGTTACCACATCTGCAATGATTAATCTCTTGGACCATTTCTCAAAGCAATAGCAAATTAGCAATGGGCATTGTTCATATTTTTTTAAATGTTGTAATTGAAAAACCATTTCGAGGAATAGCGTTACTGATCATTACGGACTAATTAATTTTGAAAAATATTCATATGTTATTGATATTTTTGATAAAATACGATTGAACATATTTGCCCTTCAAATTATGTACGACTTTGGCCGTACAGTTTTGTATCGTTGCCTCAGAAAATAAAAAGTAAGAGGCAAGTATTGTCTACAATCTGTCAAATGTCAAATTATTGTAAATATGTCAAAAATATAAACATTCTTGTTTATATCTCATTATTACATTACATATATTATTTCAACACTCGACAATATTTAATATACTGGAAGAGTTATGGAATACAGGAAGTGCTTTGTTCCAACTTGCAGCAATAATAGTAATAATGTCGCCGTGTGCGTTATTATTCTATTTCTAAGTCGCCACGTCGATTGTTCTAGTGACGATAGAGAGTAGTATATTCCTTGGAGGACACTTACACATAAAAAAAACCATTTTTAAATAAATACGCTAAGCTAGGATTCGATTATTTAAGACGTCTATTCGGCTTATTGACACTTTGACAGATGTGACATTGTTGACGTTGTGTTGACAGATTAAAATTTTTAATTATGTACTAGTAAGGCAACGGCACTTAATCTTTATGCCACTGGATGACGCCACCTACCTTAAAAACTTAAAATAATTAAATAATTTTTATTAAAATAGCTATTGATCCAATCATCAAAATATTAAAATTAGTTTCTCAAAATGCTCTAAATTTACAAAAAATAAAATAAAATATAATGGTTAGAAAGGACAATCCCCATTCAAAGAAACAGAACATGAATATCCCGTAATTCAATTTAACACAAAAACAATATTAGACTTATTATATTATACCACTTAGAGGACAACACAGTTAACAGCAATAATATTAATTAACTTACATGAACGGTAGTCCATCTTTCACCACAGTTGAATCCAAGAGAGGCCAGAATTGGCGGGCTCACATGTTCTTTACTCAAGTACATCTAACATTCCGGTCATTTTTAACAATCATACATTATGACCAAATAACTTTTAATATTAACAGTCTTATGTAAATCTATTTTGACAGAACTGTTTTAAAACGATAAAAGATATTAAATGTATTTTTATAACAATTTATCCGACTATAATTAGATGAAGTCCCATAAACATACATTCCACTGAGTATAATACAGTTATTATTTATAACCACATATAAATCAAAAATAGCACATAAAATTAAAAAGAATATATCAAATACTATGTTTAATTCTGCTATCCTTAAATCTTAGGTGAAAGTAAAATAAGTTATTGTATTTATTTAGACCAACTCACAAATAACCGGTTCGTTCGGAATTCGTTGATTATTCGTCTAGAAATACTCTTAAGAATATAATACTTACTAATTCCATGCAATTTAGGAAAGAAATCAAGATTATATTCTATAACTCTACATATTCCGACACGCGCCTCAAAGAGATGTCAGCACTGACGGGGTCCGCTAGGGCCTTTGCCTGCCAGGGTCGTGGGTTGTTCGAAAGAGATACCGTGGCCTCTGGCACAGGCAACTGAAGGAACACGGGTGGGTTTTAGTCAGTAAATGTCTGACATGCCCTCCCACTCCGCCCAGAGCGGGAGAAGCTATTTGATAATTTCCCACCCAAAAAAAAATAAAGAACTTTGTAGGCCTTGTAGACTTTAGATCTTTAGGCCATTTTTTATTTTGTCAAGTACCTGGTACTTTTTGACAGCCCTACGCTGTCCTCCTATACCTACTGTAATTTGAAAACATTGTAAAAGCCAATAATTTTTAAAAGAGTAACCGTGGAATTTCTTGCCGGCTCTTCTCCATAGGAAACGACCAATTGGAATCGTGCACCTAGCTTCTGACGTTTCATAAGTTCCCATGTAGGTTTATGTGAAATAAAATATTTTGTTGAAAGTTCACGAAAAGCATACAAATTTAAATGTTTTATTCTGAAAATTATAAATCTATCTAATCTTATTTCTAAATAATGTTATGAAAACATTTATTTTCGAAACATGTAATTACGATTAATCAGATTGCAGAAATTGGAATGTAATTTTGAAAATTCGTAGCCTGAAACTTCAAAATTAATGATTATATTATATTAATGATTATATATATTATTAATTACTCAATTTGAAGTTAAAGTTGAACTAGTTTACTGTATTCAAGAAAAAGTCAAGTACAAGTTCATGCAAACACTCAGTGTGCAATATTTTATATTTTTAACGTTATTTCGATCTTCCATACTAAGTACGTGAAACTTGTTCTACGGCTAAGTTTTGTAAGAAAACTGATTCAAACCTATAAAGTCTAACGCAGATCTGTGTTGTCATCATATCGCAGGTGCAGCGTCTATTAAACATTCTTGAGTCCAGCAATGAACTATCACAAGCGCCACAATGTGTGCTGTGTTACGCAGCATACAGCTGATCACACGTGTAAATCTTGGAATCCTAAACTGCACTAACATAATAGTTTATAGTGTACAAACAGAGGTCGCCTCAATCACATACACCAACACGCGGCATGACGCAGACACGTAACTCACTGGATGAACAAACACACGGTTAACGCAGTCACCACGCAGCCGCCCCGCACACGCCACGCTGCCGCACACGACCCGCTAACAAGCGACGTGTGAGAGTGCTCCGCAAACTGATTGTATGCTAATCTATCGGACAGTCCGCTAAGCCGCGCTAAGCTCGCCACCTGTTTATTGATTCATGCATTAAGTATCGACACGCAGCCTTGACCTTACCTACGTAAGACATTCAGCAAGTTAACACGTTGCTTAAGAGTAGGTAATCAACTGTTCACTTTAAAACTGACTGTAAGTATATTTAATCTTAGAAACTCTTGCGCAAAAATAGGAGAACTAAGAAAGTCAATTATACTTATTCCTTTTTTTAACCGACTTCAAAAAAAGGAAGAGGATAATCAATAAATTCGTCTCATATATATATATATATTTTTTAAGTATGTAGACCGATTACTCCGTCAATAATTGTGGACCGATTTTGAAAATTATTTTTCCGTATGAAAGGGTATAACTCTCAAAGTGATCTCATTGTCATCAAGTTGGAATCTGATGAGAGGATCCCATGGAAATCGAGGGAAACCATCAAGTTTTATAGGCATAACTATACCGATTTGGGTATTTTTACAATAATTTGAGCATTTGCTCTCGGAAATCATCATTTGCTTAAAGTGGAGCTGATGATGAAGCCCACAGATGGCCATCCGAACTACTCAATCATAAATATTTCACGGGATGCGATTCGATTACTTTAATATGGTTGTTAAGCAATTTATGCTCGTCATAATGCGAATGGTGAAACGGAGCTGATGGTGAAATACCAGGAGAACTCCTCAACACTTAACGTCCCTGCATCGGGAAAAGAAATATTTTGTAAAAGGCGATGAGCAAGTTGTCACCATTCCATTGTAACTTAAATAAATTATAAGCAGACCCATTAAAAAGCGAGAAATAAAAACTTTATAACAAAACAAACCGACTTCCAAAAAAACTACAAAGTGAAAATAACTTTAATTTCGGAAGTTGATGGCAAAAAAACTAAAAACAGACTGATCCATAGACATAGACTTCCGAAATAAAAGTTATTTTTCACTTTGTAGTTTTTTTTTTGTTAAAAAGTTTTTATTTCTGTATAGATTATGTTAGCGTTTTGTTTATTAATTAGATTAACGACGGAATTCCTAACTGAAAGCTATTTTGAATGGATTTTACCTGGAATGAAAATTAAGAGTCCGCTAAATCAAAGTACCTACAATATTTAAAAAGTTTAATGGTTGAAAACCGTTTACAGGATTTTCCACCATACAAATATAATAAAAAATGTGTTCAATTTATAAGTAAAAAGCCAGTGTGAGTAAAAGGCCAAGTAGGCATCGTAAATCATTTTTGAAGTATCGCTTTAGCGGATTTTGGTACATGTGTGGAGTGGTCCTTTTGTGCTCGTCCACAGTGTGTCCGCGGTCTACACTTAAGGTGAATGGGTAGTTGAGACCGCGAAATTCAAATTTTCTTATGTTTTTTGCAATTTGCAGGTCAGTGTCAGGTTGTATCTTGATCAAAATATGATTCGCGACAATAGCAGGTACATATTTAGAGAAGTATAATCATAAGAATCAATAATACACCTTTCTAAGTTAGATTTCTACCACTAACACTTTTCCATAAGAGATTGGTGGTTGGTGGTAGAAATCTAACTTATAAAGATATATTAAAGATTCTAATGATTATAATCCTCTAAATATGTACCTGTTATTGTCGCGAATCATATTTTGATCAAGATACAATCTGACACTGACCTGCAAATTGCAAAAAACGTAAGAAAATTTGAATTTCGCGGTCTGCCACTACCCATTCACCTTAAGACCAAAAAATAAGCCGGCGTGAAAGTCGCAGAGATTGCGGATTATAGGAGCAAAACTCGCTGTCTGTACAAAACGATAGCTTCCACCGCCTCCATACAGCGTGTGTGTAGTGAATGGAAGGTACAGAGCACTCAATTAAAAGCAACAACTGGTAGCTCCTCATGTTGGTAATCCCTCAGGGATTATGAGCGTGATGAATGCCCTAAGTATTTTAAAGATTTTACTATTTTGAGATAGATTCAAAGTTTATCATTAAGTTTATAACTTTTGTAGATATTAGGTAATGCTAAAAACCCAAGTGATAAGAATCGTGATGAGTACCTAACGCCATCTATCATATTTCCTACGGACTAACGCGTATTGCGTCCTTCTGTCCCCATTCTATAACATAAAGTGTGTAATGCCAACTAAAGAACACTATTAAAACGAATAGGAAAATAATATCGAATCGAAGAGCAACGTAAAGTTTCCGATGGTATGCAGTTGGACGGTTGCCAGGCAACGCGGGTGTTGGGAAAAACCTCGCATTTACCTACATGATTTATGGAGCTTCATCCACTTTGGTCCTGACTTAACTAGCTAAGGAAATGCAGATCGCAGCGCATTCAACGTAATGCCGTTCGAATGGAAATCGGCGACGCGACACTGCAACACCGCTGTTTCAGACGACCCTAACGACACTCCGCACCCTGCACCGATCTACAGGATGTTACATATTCTTCTGTCTATGTGAAAGGTTTATAGTTCAATTTACTATTCTTTTCTTAAAACAGCTAGCTTACTGTTTATAGTATTAAGTCATTCAATGCCTTTATTTCAATCAACAGTTGGATCATAGGTACATTAAAAACAATAAAAATAAAATATAAGAAAAATAAACAAAAATAAGAAAAAACACAACACACAATTTCATTATTACTTACAAATTAAATTGGCAAAGTCAACAAATTTTAATTATAAATTAGAGATAATTATTAAGATATATATAATTATTTATCAAGTCTGTAGCACTTCTTCCTGGTTCACTTTCATTATACATTGAACAAGGACACTAAACTAGCTGCCAGCTTGGAGGACCTCGAGCAGTTGTTTGGTTCCCGAATGCAGGAATATGAAGTAAAATTGCAGCAGGCTACCACTGGTACAGTTATAGAGGTATGAGGAACAGGGTGTAAAGTTCACTCATACTCTATAGAAAAGGGAGGATCCTCCGACCAGACGGGTGTTGTGTCTGGCGGGCAACTGCCCGTTGATTCATGTCGGGCCGTTGTATCTATGCTAGTTGCGCGGTAAACTCTGCTCGCGCGATGCAGGATTTGCGTGACGTCAGTATGACGCGTTGTTTGCATGTGGCGTTGTAGATACCGCTACACAGACAGCTGCAGAGAAATGGTAACCCTTCAAGACTTAAAGATTATCGCCCGAACACGCTCAGGCCCGCGTGTCACGTGAGCCTTGAGCAGCTCCCTCCCCCGCCGCCGCACCCATCTCTGCCCGAGTGCATCCACCGAACCACCTCAAATAATATACTTCTTTGCCTTATTTACTAAACTGTGATTGAGGGAATTTTACTTTTCAAATGGTTTCATTTTCGTGCCGATTCGCTTGTGTCATCATCTTCATCGTAATATTATCCAATTTATTATGTTTTTGACCAGCTGATTCTATTAATCGATGGTATGGTTCGATTAACAACTTTATTGAAGGCTAAAATTGTTGTTCTGTGGGAAAAGGAACAAAACATAAAGAAAATAGCACGAGATATGAGCATAACGGTAAGATTTACGTTATTCTTACACATATTACCTATTTATTGTTGCAATCATGTTGCATTATTACTTACGAGTTGGATTTTTTTAATGTATTTCTAATATTATTATTTTCATTACAGAGAAAAACAGTTCGTAGATGGATACAAAGGTATCAAGCGACGGGTGATGTGAAATGTAATCACCAAGGCCCTCGCCCGATTGCTTACTTCAAGAAGTGATAGACAGTGACGGCCATCCTATCCGTTATGAATAGGCAACTCGGCAAATTGACTGTGTAACTTATTTGACAAAATTGCATTGGAACATATATGAGCAAGTGTCAATAATTCCCAATATCATTCCATAATCAGTGGGATCATTATCTCGTAGTTAATCAAAAATAAACAACCTTTATTATTATCAATCCAGTTACTCTTGTTTACAAGTAGTCTATTAATGTTTTTATTAGCGTTTTCAAATGTCCTTTATAATGCGCATAGCAAAAGAGTGGAACTCTCTACCTGCGTTTGTGTTTCCGAGTGCATACAACCCGAATCTCTTCAAAGTAAGAGTGAACAGGCTTCTTCTGGGTGAGCTCACTCCATCGTAGACTTTGTCTCTGTCATCTCTGACCTAGACTAGAGTCAAGAGCAAACCCATTTCAAATAAAAAATAAAAAAAAAATGTGTTAACGATTCATATCTGACCTCACATATTTTTCTAATATTGTGTTAAATAATGGTTATCAGAAAATGTGATAAAAGAGAAAGATGTGAGTGTGAGTGTGTGTGTGTGTATTGTGTGTGTGTGTTGTGTGTGTGTGATGTGTGTGTGTGATGTGTGTGTGTGTGTGTGTGTTTGTGTGTGTGTGTGTGTTTGTGTATACGTGTGTATGTCAATGATTGGTTAGGAGGGGTTTTTGTGTTAAGAAATGGATATGATGACTTTCTCTGTTTCGTCATAGTTCAGCGACAGTAGCCATGGCTTAAGAGTCTGCTTGACTGTATGTAGGGTTAGTTTATAAATTGAAAGTTTTTTGTTTATTTTGTTATACATTAGTGCGCTATGTTATGCTATTAGTGTGTTATGTTTTTAGAAATATCTATAAACGAACCGTTATCTAATGTTAAACGTTCTAAACCAAACTAAGGTATCTAGGTATTTTGTGTTTAGTTAATATTCTAAGTAAATAACCCCAATTTAACACAGACAGGAATCAGTATTGTAACCCTTCTGCTGGTTGATGGTTTTGAAGTAAAACTCCGAAATGCAGTAGATGGTATATTATTAAAAAAAAGGGGCGGTACATGTATAAAAAACACGGAGCGCAAGAGACGTGCGGCGGTCGCTATAGCTAGATCGGCACCACTCGGGTCCGCGCGTTGAAGACTCGGGCTCCGCGCTCCCCCGCACCTCCCTTACCTCTTACAATTATCTTTATAATAATAATGTGTCGCGAACATGCCCCACCCCAGTGCTGCCCTAGCAGCACTCATCCCCAATCGGAAGACGAGCGACGCGCGTGGCAGATCGTGTAAGTAGGCCAGTTTTGGTTTTAATCTTAACCATTCTGACCCGGCCATCTTTACCAGGCATGACTTCTTGTATTAAGCCCCGCGGCCACACATTCCGGGGTCCGTCAGGCTCCACTATCAGTACAAGATCTCCCACTTGTAGGGGTCTCTGCTCAGCATGCCACTTCTTCCTCGGTACTAGGTCGGGCAGAACCTCTTTCACCCAACGTTTCCAATACTGGTCGGCAAGCAGCTGGGCAATGCGCCACTGCTTCCTTAAATAGAATTCTGATCCGTCAAAATTTCCAATCTGGGGCAAGTTGGATGATGACCCCACAAGAAAATGGTTTGGTGTTAATGTCTCCTGACTATTGGGCTCTACTGACACGTGGGTCAATGGCCGGCTGTTAACCATATTTTCAACTTCAGCTAGCAGAGTATTGAAAGTCTCTTCTCTCGGTGCTCGTTCTTTCAGTACGACTTTTAGTGAAGTCTTGACGCTACGGATTAACCTTTCCCATGCCCCACCCCAGTGTGGGCTGACAGGGGGAATAAAAGACCACCTGGTACCCTGATTCATGGCCGCATTCTTTAGCTTTTCTTCATTAAGTTCTTGCAGCGATCTCGTGAGTTCTGCATCGGCACCTCGCAGATTAGTGCCATTATCAGAAAATATCTGCTGAGGCCAGCCTCTTCTGGCAGCCATGCGACGAAGAGCCATGATGAAGGAGTCTGACGTGAGCGATGCGACTGTCTCCAGATGTATAGCTCTCACGGTCAAGCATGTAAACAGTACGCCATACCGCTTCTCTCTACGTCTACCAACAGCGACTTCCATGGGGCCGAATAAATCAACGCCACAAAATGTGAATGCGCGCTGATGATGGGCCACCCTAGCATAAGGTAAGTCTCCCATTCTAGGTATTTCAGGTTTGCACCTTTTAATTCGACATATCATACATTTGGATGAAACATTTTTCACCGTAGGTCTCATTCTGGTAATCCAGTATTTTTGTTTTAAGTTATTCACAACTGTTTCTTGATAACCGTGTGTAGCATTTATGTGGTAATGTTTAACAATTAGCCGTGCGATATAATTTCGACCATCCATAATTGCAGGTCTCTTAGTTTTAGGTGAAACATCAGTGGCCTTTTCTATGCGGCCACCAGCGCGCAGCACTCCGTGTTCGTCAAGGAACGGAGACAAGTTAATTATTTTGCTATTTTTCTGTATATTTTTCCCGTTTTTCAGGTCATTCACTTCTTGTGGAAACGACTGAGCCTGCGAGTACTTCAGCAATAAATTTTCAGCGCACTCCATGCCAGTGACATTATCATCATCGGTAAGTTTTCTACATCGGTTAATAAAGGTAAGTACCATATAAGTAGATCTAAGTAGGCGCAACCACGAAGAAAACCTAGTTGGTTCTGGTACAGGTAAGTCTATTGTTTCATTTTGTATCATAGTTACGCATTCTAAATCGTTTTTATTTACAGGTTTCAGCACATCGGTCGGCCAGTCACGTTCTTCGCTACGCAAAAAGGTAGGTCCCTTAAGCCATTCATTTTCCAGGATACCGCAATCATACATTATCCGCGTACCGATGTCAGCAACGTTTAATTTTGTAGGTACGTATCTCCATTCATTAGCAAGCGTCAACTCGTCAATCTCGCCTAGGCGATGTGCTACGTACGGTTTATAAGTACGCGCCGCGTTTCTTATCCAGTGTAACGTAGTACTAGAATCGCTCCAAAACGTTCTATGTTCAGGTTTTATTTTGTGTTCCTTAGTAATTGCGTCCGCCAGTCGAGCTGCTAAAACTGCAGCTTGTAATTCACATCTTGGTATTGATATATTTTTATTAGGCGTCACTCTGCATTTGCTTGCTATAAATGTTACGTTAAAAGTTCCATTGTATTCCCAGTGCCAGTAAGCTACCGCGCACATCGCTATAGACGATGAGTCACAAAATGTATGTAGTTGTAGGTTCGCATAACGAGCATTCATGCGCGGCGGAGGGGCGGGCTCAGCTACCGGCGCGGGCGCGTCATCTCGCAGCAACAGCTGAGAAACCGGTTTGATGCACGTAGCGCCGGCGCGGCTCGTACCCGCGGCGTCCCAGTAGTATCTAGGCAGCTTCACGTTATGCAATGTTTTTAGCAGGTCTATCCATTTACCCCACTCGCTATATACGTCATCGGGTATCGGTTCATCCCAGGTAAGACTTAATCGCCAAGTATTCTGAATAATAATTTTTCCGATTATAGTGAATGGCGAGAGAAATCCGTAAACGTCAAAAATTGACATTACCACTCGAAGCATGTCCCGTTTCGTAGGCCTTTGTTTGCCGCTAATTATATTTATAGGTATTTTCTTAAATGATACATCGAAGCCTAAAGTATCTTCATCGGGCCGCCATAATAAGCCAAGTGTTCGCTCGCCTTGGTACTGCTCGCCGATTTTAAACCTTACGGCTGTCTCTCCGAGGGTCTCTTTTGGCAAAGTATCGAGTACCGATTTACTATTGCTTGTAAAATTTCGTATTTCAAAGTTTCCCTGTTGATGTATCATTTTTATTTGGTGAATTAGCTGGATAGCAGTGTCTTCATCTGGCAGGCTGTCGATCCAGTCGTCCATATAGTGTTGATGATATATAGCCTGCGTAGCTGATGGATATATTGACTCGAAGCGTTGTGCGTTTTTATTTTTCACGAATTGCGCAATGAACGGTGAACAATTCGCTCCAAATATCAATGACGACATAGCAAAGGTTTTCACTGGCCCTTCTGGCTCACTTCTGTATAAAAATCGAAGTGCATCCTGATCTTCAGTTCTAATTTTAACTCGCAGGAACATATCTTTAATATCGCCCGTCACGGCCACACGATTCTCACGAAATCGTAACATTATTCCAAAAAGGGACATAAGCAAATCGGGGCCTTTCAATAAATAATGATTCAAAGACAAATCGTTCGTCTTAGCTGCCGCATCGAATACTAGGCGAAGTTTTGTTTTGTTCGGGTTATCCACTCCAAAATGGGGTAAGTACCAGATTCGTGGGGTAACTTGCGTGTCAGCCAATTCATGAGCATAGTTGTTAACCAGTAGGTGCTGAACCCGTTCCACGTACCTTTGTTTGAACCCGTTATCATTCTTCATTTTTCGTTCGACGTTTTTTAGACGTGACATTGCATGAGGGAAGGTGTCGGGCATTATGCATTTTTCGTCCTTCCAGGGTAACCCGACGTACCACTTGCCGTCAACGAGAGTTGAAGTTTGCTCCAGCAGTTCACGAGCGCGTTCATCGTCGCAGTTCAGCCGCGGTTTAGCAGAAATCCCCATAGATTCTACGGCGAAGTTACGGCGAACCTCTTCGTGTAATTCATTAAGCAACCGTTTGTTCTCGGTGACGTCATCGTTGTTTTCATTATTAGTGATCAATAAAGCTGCATGCGGCGCGCGCGTCGGTGAAGATGACGTCACGCTCGTAGGCGCCCTGCCGTGCACACACCAACCCAGCGGCGTGCGGGTGGCGCAGGGCTCATGCAGACCACCGACTATCACTTCCAATGGTATGATTAAATGAAGATTATCTTGCCCTATTAATATTTCAGGCTTAAACTGTCCAAAACATAAATCACTTTTCAGTCTTTGTAGATGCGTAAACTTATCACAATTAACCAAGTTCGTACTTTGCCTCGGTAAATCTAGTTCTTTCACACTGCGCGCGCTGAACGTAAACATTGTTCCATCTTGGTTTGACAACGCTGTATTAATTACCTGCGTTTCGCACACTAACTCCGTATTGTCCCACGCACCGCGCACACGCATGCACTCCTGTCGTCCGCGCACCCCGGCCCGCGCGGCCAGCCCCGCGCTTATCAATGACACAGTCGATCCGTCATCGAGCAGAGCTGTCGCTTTAACTATGCCATTAGGTCCGTGAATGTTTACTTGCACAACTTTTAACAATATTGTACTTGTATAGTTCATGTTTATATGCGTAACGACTTCAGCACGCGGTTCACTCACTTCATTGTCTGTTTTTTCCGTAATGTTTTCACTTGCTTGATTATTATTAGAGTTCGTGTTCGTACAGTTATAGTGCAACAAAGGATGGTGCGGCTGGCCACAGTTATCTTTATCGCATGGAGCCGCCGGACACGTTTCCTTGTTATGACGCGACACTAAACACTTATAACACAAACCAGAACGTTTCACATATTGCCATCGGTCCTTTCGTAATGACTTTTTGAACTTTTTACAGTCAGTTAATTTATGTTTAGATACGCGGCAAAACTTACACTTATCTTCACTTTTAGGTTCATTTTGCACTAACAATGTTTGTGAACGGTGATGGAAGTCACTTTGTTTACGTTTAGTAGAACTATCACAGTATGCGTTAGTCAAGCACACGGCAGTTTTTGATATCTTGATAGCTTCTTCATTTAAAAAATTAGATAACACAACAAGCCTTGATTCTGCGCCTTCATTGATGAGTAAATAACTGTAATCGACCCATTTCGATACCAGTACAGTAGGTAGCTTGGACAATATTATGGAAACCACATTCATCCCCCGCAGGTACTCATCATGGCCGATAGCTGACACTGCTGCCACATAGTTTTTCACTTTTATCGCAAATGGCACTAAATCTTTGTAATAATCTGTAGACATTGGCGCGAGCTTATTGACACTTTGTATTATCTTGGAAATGATAATGTCCGGGTTGCCAAATTGTAACTCGAGCGTGGACATCACAATGTCGGGTGAGGTGGCTCCTATCAGTAGAGCGGTTACTGCTTCTTTAGCTGCTCCATGAAGACATTTTCGTAGCCTCCACAGATTCTCTTTAGCGTTGAAATTACACACTTGTGTTGATTCCTCGTACGCCTGTTTAAACTGGAGCCACTCCATTGGGTCACCGGAGAACGATGGTAAATCACGCGGTGTGCATAATCGGCTCAGCATTCTGGCGTCAGAACCACCAGCGGCGGAGGCAGCGGTTAGGTCCCTTAGTGCATTCACAAGCAGGTGAACTGTATCCTCAGTGCCGTCGCGGGCTGGCGGCGGCGGGTGCGGTCTGTCCATTTTGTTACCATTCTGCGGCACAGACTGCGATTCCAGCTCTTGCTGACTGCGTTCTAACCACTTCTCAACTTCTTTGTGTGTGTGTATTTCACTTCCTTCTGACTGTGAACTGTATTCTTCCAATTGTGCTAGATCCGCCGCTAATCTTTTATCAATTAATTCCATTTGTATGCGGGCTTTAGCTTCTGCCGCTTCTAGTTCTAGCTTCTTTTTTCTTGCCATTACGGACGAGGATGTAGATTTTGCGACCTTAGACTTTAGTGATTTAGGTTTTTCACTTTTGCTCACACTACCCGCTTCCGTAGTAACTGCTTTGTCACAGATATTTTTTATGTGTTCATGTGATTTTCCAGGCAACGGCGGCGATTCTTCGGCTTGAACTAGATTAAGCGATGGTGGTTCCTGCTTGGGCTGATGCTGTTCAGCCTCGGCTTCGAGTTCTTTTTGCCTCTTCGTAGTGTTTCTTGTATTCACCATCTTGCGTGACGGAGTGTGAAACATTCAGCTCGATCCGGCTCGAAGGACCAGCTTGTAACCCTTCTGCTGGTTGATGGTTTTGAAGTAAAACTCCGAAATGCAGTAGATGGTATATTATTAAAAAAAAGGGGCGGTACATGTATAAAAAACACGGAGCGCAAGAGACGTGCGGCGGTCGCTATAGCTAGATCGGCACCACTCGGGTCCGCGCGTTGAAGACTCGGGCTCCGCGCTCCCCCGCACCTCCCTTACCTCTTACAATTATCTTTATAATAATAATGTGTCGCGAACAAGTATATTCAACCAGGAAGTGGATTCCATGAAGTCCTAGAAGTAGAAAATGTAATTAGAAAAATAAATGAATATTGTTTATGCAAAATGCCTAGGTTTTATTACAAACCACCAATTGATTACTTTATAATAATAAACGAAAATCACCTACTAAAGAAACTAAAAAAAAATTATAAAGGTAAATAAATAAAATAAAAAAAAACCTCATCCGCGGATTTGAACTCGTAACCATCACATTGCTAAGCCGCAGTGTAAACCACTAGACCAACACGCCATTTGCGTTACATTACAAAAAACTTAAATAGGTTCGATGTCATTACCAAGTGGGGTAGGGTGAGTGGGGGCAAGATCGAACGGTTTTTTGATGAGATGAGCAGTGTTGTATTTGAAGTCTTGTAGAACAGTACATATGAGCTTATGCTGAAAAATTATTTGTTTGAGTAAAGAGCAAAGAGTATATTTTTCTATCATATTAATAACATCCTGTTAAATCTGCTCCAAAGCATAAAAAAAATTAAATTAAATGTTTTTATCACGAAAATGAACCAGGGGAAAGATGAAAGGGTGATGGGGAAAGATCGAAATAGTTTCTAAAATCGTTTAAATGATTCTCAGACGCTGTTGGTGGTCACTAGTCTATAGTTTGAAGTGCCCTAAAAACTGAGAACTGACTGAAGTGTCAAAATTCCTTTAGTTAAGAAAGATATAACGTTTTTATATTTTTATATATTTCAATCTTACCCCACCGGGGGAAGATTGACAAAGAGGTTCTCAAACTTTCCACTTTAATTGCTTAAGGTTATACTGAAAATAAAACATTGCTATCAATCAAATATATCCTTTAATTTTACTTTATCCTAATACTTACCGAGATATTACAAAACAGAGAGTTTGCATTTTTCTTTCATCTGAGTCTACAAATGTAGCGCAATACGTAACAAATAAAAGTGACATAAAGATAAAATATTTCAAAATTAAATAGTTATCCAAGCAACAACCTAGAAAAAAAAAATGTATGGCTTCATGCCCATAACAAAAACATAAAAAGACTCTTCAAAGGCAAAAAAGCAATATATAAAGGCAGTGGTAAAATTATGCACACGGTAATTGATTTACTTGTTTATTCGGGCAGAGTTTCCCCTTACAATTATTAGCATGGAGTGAAGTACACAAAACCATCGCTTAGCGCTTTTATAATACTGGCTGGCTGGCGGCTACTTCACCTCCCCCGGCTCGGAATTTAGCGGGGCAAGGCTCACGTAGTGGGGAAGTGACGTGCTAGTCAATTGACTTCCTCTTTGCTGTGGCTGCTGTGTCGTACTTGGTTGTCATGGCTTGGCTTGGCTTGGCTTGGCTTTGGCTGAGGCTGTGGCTGTGGCTTTGGCTGCACCCAGACGACACGGCATGGCATGGCTTTGGCATGGCTGGGCGTGGCGGGCTTGACAGCCGGCTTAACGGCTGGCTAACGACATCTAGCGTTACAGTCGGCCATCCTGTAACAATTGCTCCCGCAATGGAAGCAACAAAACTACGATTACAAGTCAGCTCAAGATCACAAACTAAATAATCAACTAAACATGATAGAGCAGCTAATAAAACATCCTTAGAGCATCACAAAACACAGCAGGAATCTTATTCGTGGCCTGTGGCTTTTCATTAAGCCCCTGCAACAAACCTCATGTTTGTTTCTCTGAATTCCTCCTGAATTCCGAGTCCCACGGACTCTATGGTCTCTACAAGAACCCGACCTCCGCCAGAGTTAAACACGCATCGCGCACCCACGGACTACTTGAGTTTCCTCAAGAGACACCGATTTCTACCGGGCTACGACTATGTAATAACTACTGGTACGGTCCCCGACCAGTCGAACTAAGATTCACTACTATCACAACTAGACTTTTACTTGGCTTTCCTTAAATTCGTCATTAATACTCTGATCCCCTTTGCCTGTGCCATGGCATATGCCTTACCCTCATGAGCGTACTTGATTCAACCAGAGTCATGTAATCAAACTTTAATCAATCATAACAAAAAAAAAACATCAACCAGAGCCATGTACCATCGTGATCCACATTACAACAATAATCTTTTTCACTAAGTGCCTTAGACACCTGGAAACCCACAGAAGAGTAAACCACTCTAACGCTACGGCTCTCTAGCCGAACAGCAATCGCATGGACCCATGTGTATCACCCTGTGACTACACACTTTTTACTACGGTCGATAGAGAACCCCTACTCGCGTGGTTCCCACTACTTAGGCTTGCTCATAGCTCATCACCACTGTGATCACCATCTACTTCGACTGGTATATGACCTACTGGCATCATTCGTAACCTTATCGTGAGCGTATTTAAAAATTGCATTGTTAACTAGATTGGGCTATACCTAACAATGTAACAGTTTCTTTTTTCTTGTTGTTTACCAGGGAAGCACTCGGTACCTCGAGTCAAAACATAATGAAAACGACTCACCAAATTCGTAGACAATAGATCTGTAGCTGGCTTAATGGCTGTAGTGGTTGCAATCTACAGTTTCCTTGGCAGAAGTCGTGAAACTCCTCGCTCGAAAAGCACCGTCCTTGATCAGCGATTATTCATACAGGAGATCCAAAGAATGCAGCGCTGTCCACTACTGTCATTCTGCTTGCACACGTCCTTGTGTGTTATAACCTGTAACCAAAAAAATCAACAGCAGTGCATGTTCCACTCGGCCAATTCTGACCAAAATTATTACAGGTTCTGATGAAAATCACCACAAACTCTTTCTCTCAAAGCCGACATGTCGAACAATACCCATACTCATTAAAATAATAGGAAACTCATTAAAATATAGCAATGCTCATACTCTGACCTCCATCCGGTCTTCATCATCACACTTATAACCTCTATCCGGCCATAAGCATCAAACCAATAGACTTCCATTCGGTCTTCAACACGTAACATCTATCCGGTCACTAACACAATCAGGCGACCTCTATCCGGTCACCTCCACAAACAACACCGTCAAGATCATCATTTCGAGCCTTTATCAACATAATTCTTAAAGTAGGTTTGTTCAACATGTTACTTTATTTTTCCTATAACGTTACAGATTATAAGAAAACTCTTACTATGCTAGGTACTCTAAATCTTAAGTCGACTACTTAGTATTCAACTAGTCTTGTCAGCGTTATCATTTTCGTCATGGCTAGTCTCGTCATCGTCACCTACGTGCATGTCAACGTCAGTTATTTTACGCAGTCGGTCGTGTGCGTACTTGTACGTCCGGCGGAAGAAAGGGACTTCAAAACATAACGATCACTTGTCAAAACTTCCACCACCTTAAATGGACCTCTGAACTTCCGATCTAGTTTAGTCTGATAATTCTGATTTCACTCTTCGTTTTCTAATAACACAAAATAGCCTACCCAAAATAATACTTTGCAAGTAAATGTCGTGTAGAAATGTAATAAAATTTCAAGTTTTGTGCTGAATACACGCGTTTAACCAATACCAGTCATCGTAACATCATTATTAACTCGTTTGGCACTTAATTTGGCTGCACAAATCGCTTTTACTAACGAGCATTCAGCGCCAGAATCGTAACAAAACAATACACCTCACCTTTGTTCTAACGTGCCTGAGCGTTAGTTGTACGACGCAAACATCCACTCGCCGTTGCTGCTTGCAGCGCGTGCTCCACCTCCATCATCTGCTTGGCTGCCACTTCTCGTGCACCGGGTCGCGACATGTCCAGGATTCCCTCACTTGCAGCACACGAAGGGCTTCACCGAAGGCTGCGGGCTGCTTGGTTCGATTCTTGAAGTCACTCCACGTCACTGGTAGCTCCACGTTACGTCCTTCGTACTATTTACGATAGCCACGTTGATTCTGCTTCCTTTGTGCGCCTTGATGACGGCCACAATACGACCTCCTTGCAGAGAATTTTCAGCAAAACACAAATCAGCTGTCGTATTGTGTGCTGTTACGTTTGTACACGCGTCCTATCGCGTTTTCTAATTACGGGAACACTTTTTTTTTTTTCCTAACATGGCGGTAGGGCGCAACTGGCGCGTCACTGGGCAAAGGTATTCCTGCATACAGCCTATGCCCAAAACAACATTCACTATGATCGCGCATCCGTATCTGGCTTGTCTGGGTTCAACTCGAATTTTTATCCAGGTGGTAACTGTGCATTCTTCGTTTTCAGGGTCAAATTCTGGAATTAACGATGCGGCACGGTGGTCTTTCAGACGAATGTGGGTAGGCGCTTCGTGTTCCAGATCGTTGAATGCTTTTTCAACTTCTTGTGCTAGGAGAGTCTTCAATATTTTCCTTGCAGATGGTGTGGATCGACCTTCATCGTTTGAATCTTCAGACATCTGGTTTACCGACGCAGAATTTTCGTCCTCCGGACTAGGCGACCGTGACGTTTATAAGTAGCAGAGCGTCGTTTCATCGTAGGTTTTTTTTTCGATACCACTTCTGAGTATAAAGGCAGTGGTAAAATTATGCACACGGTAATTGATTTACTTGTTTATTCGGGCAGAGTTTCCCCTTACAATTATTAGCATGGAGTGAAGTACACAAAACCATCGCTTAGCGCTGTTATAATACTGGCTGGCTGGCGGCTACTTCACCTCCCCCGGCTCGGAATTTAGCGGGGCAAGGCTCACGTAGTGGGGAAGTGACGTGCTAGTCAATTGACTTCCTCTTTGTTGTGGCTGCTGTGTCGTACTTGGTTGTCATGGCTTGGCTTGGCTTGGCTTGGCTTTGGCTGAGGCTGTGGCTGTGGCTTTGGCTGCACCCAGACGACACGGCATGGCATGGCTTTGGCATGGCTGGGCGTGGCGGGCTTGACAGCCGGCTTAACGGCTGGCTAACGACATCTAGCGTTACAAATAACAAATCACTTATCTTACATTAATTTGCCATATTTAGGATCAATATCTTTAAAGATTCAATTTTAATCTTTATTACATCTAAAGGTACGAGTTCGTAGTCGACTGCAGACAGCAGCAGAATACGACGTGTCGCTGCGATACTACTGGGGTCTATATATTTCTATGAAAACAACGTGTCGCTAGCTACGGAAGGTATTTCATAGAAACACATAGAAACCAGTAGTGTCGAGGCGACACGTCGCCTGCTGCTGCTGCTTGCAGTTGGCTACGAAGTTGTACCTTAATTCTTAACATAATAATCTCGACTTCGGCACGGATTTTTCGGGATGTCTTGTTCTTTCACACTATGACGTATTATATTATAAAGATTCCTTCCGTTTTACTTTCTCTATGGCCGATGTCCGGACGTAGTTACGTGGCATGGTGATTCTGAATTGACAAAATGCAATTATTGAATAGTCATTCGGTAGTCCTAAGTTGGTATTTATAATAATAATATTTGTAATCACTAATCAATTATACACAAAATTAATTCATTCAAAATTTGCATAAACGATATTCTATAAGAACATCATAAAATCATAAAAGGGTAGGTACCGATTATTTTATTTTGTATACTTATCTTATCATGAACAGTTTGAGAACATCTGACTATTAGTATGACTTTTGAAAACGGGGTAAGGTCGAAACTTTTAAATGTTCTTCTTACCCCGTCAAATATTGGTGGGTAAAGATGGAAAATTGAAATAAATCCTAAAATACGAAAAATAGCCATATTTGGATGTAATAACACAACTAAGAATTAAAAATAATGAGTAGATATTCCAATAAAACATTCGTATTCACCTCGTAAGTAAAGTTACAGAACACGGGGTAAGATTAAAACACTCGATTAATTTGCGTAAAAGTCACTGCGCAGACATTTGCATTTTTCACACAACCATTCACTCAAAGCGGTAAACGCTGATTGATATGTGCAACGTAACAAAATGGCGATCTTAACAATGTTGTCATAACTGCAAAAACTGCATTAAGTCTGACGTTATGGACAACTTTTTGTGTTACCCCGTTTTCTATCTTCCCCCCACTCACCCTACCATTATTATGAAGCGAACTGTACCACATCAGCTTCACCAGACCTAGGCTTGTATCCATTGCACGTGAGTTCTCTGAGTTTAAGCTGTTTATCTGTTAAGCACTCTCCAAGTTAAAAACTCAAATTGAGCTGCTAGCTGCTGAGTTCGATGGGCATGAAACCATCATGCGAAGAAAGGTCTTGCTGTTCCATGGTGTTCCGGAGAAGGATAATGAAAAGTTACTTGATGTGGTCCACAACATCATATCCAACCAAATTAAATTGAAGGAGGTATGCAAAGACAAGAATATTATCCATGTTTGTCATAGACTTGGATTTTTACAGCAGAAGGCCCGACCGATATTAGTACGATTCTTCAAAATGGAGCACCGACAACTTGTATCGGATAGCAAGAAAGCTCTCAAGGGTACCGGGATCACTATCTCCGAGGTCTTGACACAAGTTCGGCATCGTGTGTTTGCAGCTGCTCGTAAGCATTTCAGTATGCCAAATTGCTGGTCCATGGAAGGCAAGATTGTTGTTATTTGCTTTCTTGTTCTCACACACTATTACATATACACATTATTATTTATTACTATTGTCTACATTTCTTTTTTAATTCTCCTTTCGCAGGTCTGCTGGAAGAAATTTTTTAAGAAATAAGCAGTACCTTTGTACTCAAATTATAATCATGTCACATCCCTATGTATTTTATTGTGTGTACATCAGTCTATACTAATATTAAAAAGCTGAAGAGTTTGTTTGTTTGTTTGGTTGAACGCGCTAATCTCTGGAACTACCAATTCTTGAGGAAGGCTATAGGCTATTTAACATCACGCTATGACTTTTAGGAGCCGAGCAAAAAGAAAAAAGTCAGAAAGAACGCTAAGCAAAAACGAAGTAATAGCCCACATCGAAGTAATAGCCTGCATCGCATCGCCTGCCCGAGGCGATGCGATGCGACGGGGTGGGTCGGGGGAGCAAGAAATTTCACGCGGACGAAGTCGCGGGCAGAAGCTATAAATTATAAAATAAATAAAAAAATATTATTTATGTCAGATAATGAACAATAATGTGCTATGATTATCTCACTTTATTTTTATTGTCACGACATTAAGCATACAACAGTGGTTAATGTAGTGACTGTCGAACCTCTCAGCCATCATCCTCAAGATGGTGTTCGAGTTGGCGCGGACCCAGCGCACCAAGGATGTGCACCGTTTCCGCATGGTCGCAAAGAAGCAGTCAATGTGCGACTCAGCGAACATCCCCGACGCACTGCAGTACCGAGGCAGCCCCAACAACATCCTGTAGGCATTGTTGAATTGGACTCGTAGGGCGCTGTACTGTTTTTGAGTATAGCTAACCCACAGGGCGCTCGAATAGAAACAGGTGCAATATGCTCTGAAAATAGTGTTTTTACTTCCTTCGAGCATCGTGAAAACCTGTGAGCTATCATCTTTGCTCTAACAGACAACGCCCTACGTTCCCGCTCTATGTCCGAATCGTCTTTCAGGTCAGAGGTCACCAGATGCCCAAGGTATTTGAAGGTGTCAACCCTATTTAGCGGTACATTATTTAACTTAATGCTAAAAAATGAAAAACCATACACTCACTTTTCTTGGTGTTATAGAGCAGGCCATGACTGAGAGCATATTCTTCACAAATGCCGAGCAGCTTAGACAGGCCACAGACCGAGGCGCTCAGCAGCACCATGTCGTCCGCATAGCTAATGTTGTTTACACCTTATTATCTGTTCCGTGGTTTACACTAACTCCACCAACATGACATCCGACATGCGTGCTGCTCAGCCTCTCGATGAGTGCGTTTACATAAAGGTTGAAGAGCGTTGGCGAGGTCAACCCCCCTTGCCTCACCCCGCACTCCAACCTGTATGGTTCAGACAGCGTCCCTGACCATCGAACTACGTTGACCTGGTTCCCGTACCAATATTTGAGAATACGAATACATTCGCTTGGCAGGGATGTGTCGTTAAGTTTGTCGCAGAGGATATCATAGGAAACCAGGTCAAACGCCTTCGTAAGGTCGAGGAAGCAAGCATAGACTGGTGTTTTGCGATCCGTGTAGTACTTGACAGTTTACTTTTAAACACAGAATAGCTATGTGAACCTTTGTGAAGAGAGAAAAATAAAGATTATTATTATTATAAAATAACAAACTGTTCAAACTAGTGTCCTGATAACTTAGATTATTAATTGTAACGTACATTAGTGTGTTGACCAGTCGCGGAGACGCGCGACGTGGTCGTGTAGCCGGCGCGGGAGAATAATGGCGCTCGCTCAGATAAAGCCGGCGGCATTAAGAGAATATTCTAAGGAATTTATAATGCTTTAGCCCCAAAATAAAAACATAACCCCGGGAACCGCGGCCGCATAATTAAGCAGTTAGTCCGTGCTCGCAGATTAACAGTTCACAACTTAGTCTATGCACTTACTATTAACCTTATCAGAAGCATATAAGGTCGAAAATATCTCGATAGAGTTTACAACTACAGTTGCGTGAATAGTGTGACTGTTCCTGTGTATTATGTTGAGCGGGTGTCTAGTGGACGCAGCGCTTAGCATCGTGCCGTACTGTGCTGCAGAGTGCCGTCCCGTGCCGCTCTTCGATAAACTCACAGCGTCCTTTGCACAACAATAAAGTTGTTAGTACATACATACCTACGCGCACGTGGCTACGTCACCGAGCCGACGATTGCTTCAACCCCGTTGTTAGAACGAATGGCTCGTATGTTCCGTGTCAGTCCCGGATCTACGATTTTTTCGAACCGGGGCAAAACCTTGATAGTGGCGCCCCCTCCCTTCAGTGTTTGAGAAAAACTTGCAAATTGTTGATTTCCACTACGATAATATATGATTTCACTAATAAATTACTTATTTTATTAACGCTGATTACTCGCAAACGCAATCAACCACATAAACAAACAGTGTTGTCACTTGACGTTCAACTGTTTGAATTTGTTCGGCTTAGAGCGAGGCCCCATTAGTGCGTTGCGCTGCGTTGCGTCGCGTCATCGCAACGGAACAACGCATTGTATGCCACACCTGTGTTGCGTTGACGCTGCGACAACGCAACGCAAGAGGGTATGTGTGTTCAAAAAGTTTTGTTTTTCAAACATATTATATTAAGATTCGATTACTTTTCAAAAACCTATGAGATTGTAGGAAAAGAGGCTTCATTTGTTCGATATTTCGAAATCTTTTCTCAAGGATTTGGCGCCCCCATGATACAGCCGCCCGGGGCAAGTGCCCCGGTTTGCCCCCCTTAGATGCGGGGCTGTTCCGTGTGTTCACTTCTTGAAAGTGACTCTATTCATACAACTAACTATGTCCGTGTCAATTCACTAAGTTACTAATGTCTTTCTCAAGTTTCATATACGGCCGACAGCTACCTAAACCCAGCTACAATAGGGATGTTGCCTGGGTAAAAATAAATCGATTCGATTTAGTCCCTCAGTAAGATTATTAAAAAATATTGAACACGTATTTTTTGTTTTATCAATTAGATAAAAAATTACAAAGATATATCACATCAAAGTTCAGGAGTGGGGGGCTTTGACGTAATAACGTGCTAAAATTTGTAGCACGGCGTGACGTCATACGAAATTTCCAAGCGCTGTATCTTCGTAATTTTTTGTTTGCCAGACAAAAGAAAAAATACGTATACAATATTTTTTAGTAATCTAACTGATGGACTAAATATATTTTCTTAGTCAACTACCCTATTTTCAGTAGCAAATATAAATGTATTTTATGAAACGTTCGAAAAAGGAACCTATGAAAACAGTGATTACATTCTTGATAAAATCACAGGACACTAACTAACCGCCGTGTGTCACTGATGCACTGCTCGGCGCTGCTCGGCACTACTTGGCACTACTCGGCACTACTCGGCACTACGTGGCACTACTCGGCACTAATCGGCACTACTCGCTGCCACCGCACTTGGTTCGCAGCATCGCCGCTGCGACTAATAAAGTCTGTCACCCGCACTAACTGCAGGTGCACTGCGATACTTAGGCTCGGCGCAAACGGGCCACCGACCACAGCCACTGGTGGCCAGCGACAGCGACTTAACACACCTTTTCATATATTTTGTATAGACGCTCCGCACACATGTGACGTGTAGCCGGTGGCGGCCACTCGCTACAGCAGTGTCCTTGACTCGCCACTTGTGGTCGCTACGGGCCACACAAGGTCCGTGTCGGAGTCCATCGTAAGACTGCGCAGCAGAGAGCGGGTTATAAAATGTGGCGGCTTTCGAACACTGGTGGCTGTCGCTCGCTTCTGACACAGTTGTTACAAATGTGGCGGTACCACGCGACAGCCACCGGTGGCTGTGGTCGGTGTCCCATTTACGCCGTGCCTTATTGTATTAATATTATCGCTAAAAATCTTTCTATCTCAGCTTCACTGGTGTTCTGCCAGAATTTGTAGTCACTTTCAACCCGATAACACTTTCTGATCTCGTTGTTAGCTAAAATCAAAGATAAAGTTTTTGGCTAAAATCTAAAGTCGTTTGGTACTTTGTATTCCGTGCAAAAGGTGAAAGTTGAAGCATCTTTTCTGTGTCCATATTTTTTTTCCTACAGGATTTTCCTCGATACTTGATAGAGAAAATGAAGTGGAAAGAAACCAGAAAATAGCGTCCATTTTTTTTTCCTTTTATGATATCCTCAAATTATTTACCTATTTACCTATTATGATATCCTCAAAAACTCTCAATTACTCAAACTGTAAACGCACATAAATGATGACGTCATGCGACTGTATCGCAGCTCGCAGCGCACAATACTCTCGGCGCGGATATAACTATAAACAAGCTTTATGTGAGCTTAATTCTCATTTCGAGATTTAAACCCAGCACCCAAGTCAGGTCAGTTGGACAACTAGCTTCCTCGAAACACGACGTACATATGTGTGTGAAGTTTGTAAGTATAATGTGTGCACAATAAATTACGAAAAAAGAAAGCGCGCAAGTAAGCGAGTTGAGTCGTTTTTGTGTAACACTTTGAGTAACTAATCGGCGAGGTAAAAAGTTGAGCTGGCAGCAGTTGGCTGGCTCGATGCCAACCTCAGCCTTCGGCTGTCGGCGTCGGCGTCAGTCGGCGCCGGCGTCGGGCTCGGCGCTCGGCACATCGCGATACGTTTTTACGAGGGCTGTAATGCCGGCACAGTTCGACTTAGATCGACGCAGTTAGTGCGTTAACAGCCGCCTGTTTAGCAAGCCATCCTCATTACTTTGTATGGACGCTTGTAAACTGTCCTGCTCTCACAGCGGTACGTCGGTACGTCGACGCGTCGTCGTCGCGTCTTTGTTGTAGTACTGAGAATTAGATAGACAAATGTTTTTTCTTCTCATTTACATACACACAAAGCCCGGCTGCATGTATGATACTGACAAAGGAACTAGGTCACACAGAACCCCAAATTGTCAGTAGGTATTCTATAATATTATCTGCACATCTTGTTCTGTTCATATCGAAGCTACATTAGTATTGTGTGTCTGTACAGGATATTATTGTTATTGGACTAAATATGTCATCGATTTATGTTTTCATGTTTAGCTTTTAGCATTAAAAATGCTTTTTCAGTGGCTCCGGATATAGTCCCTCATTTTACAATTTTTTACGTAATGTGTGACGCTCGTAAGATCTTTAAATCCAAATTAAGGTGGTGCCAGAATCACCAAGACCAAATTCAGATGGACATCCTAGCCGAGTTGCACACTAAAAAAGGCTTTCGGGACTTCTGGAAGTCTACAAAAAAGCACAACCCAGGGCCTGCTTTGTTGGTGACCGTCGATGGCGTGTCTACTGAAAGGGATATTGCCAATAATTTTAAATCTCAATTTTGTGTCGAGCCAACCAGTAATCCACCCTCTGAGGTGGTCGATGCTGAGTCACAGTGTACTGTCCTGGAACCAACAGTTAAGTTCTCAGCTGCGGACATAGCTAAGACCATAGTAGTCCAGTCATTTAAGCTTAAATTATGCAAGAATCTCGGAATTCGGATACCCAGCTGTAAGTCTGTAAATACTTGTATATTGACAGCCTAAAAGTTGTCTCAAAACCTACATATGGTAGGGTGTACGCAACTATTAAATTTCAAGGTCAAAGGTCACAAAAATCGTTTTTTGCGCTTTTTTTGTAAATATCTCATTTCCTATGGATTTTTTGCTATTCGTATTTATTATCAATATTGTAGAATACAAAATTCTCTACAAATTTGTTTAAAACATTTTTTCATACGGTGAACCGTTTTCGAGATAAAGGGCGGAGAGCGCGCGGTCACAGCATCACTTCAGATCAACCGGTGCCTCCGGTCGAAAACGCGCCATATATAGTTGATGAACTATCGATAAATCAATGATTATAAATATTTGTCAATTTTTATTAACTATTATATTATATTTTATCATTTTCTTCATGCATTGAATCTATATCTATTCAATAATACTGATAACCGTTTCCTAAAATTAAAAAATAATTAAGGGAAAAACTGAAATCATAATATAATTATATTCCCATTCACACTAATGACATTTTAAATAGAAAATAATTAAGTGCATCTTCTTTAAAATCTGTAAATTATCTCTACCATATCAGAGCGACATTAACGAAGATGGAACCTTTGACCCCGAAATCATGGAAGAACTTGAGACAAATGTCGTTGAAGACGATAATGAAGACCAGTTTTAAATTTACCAGCAGCCGGAAGACGACGATGAAGAGGAAGAAGTTGATTAAAATTATAAATTGTAGTTTTTGTACCCTTTATTCCATTTTTTTACTTTTAATGAAAATAAATGTATTGAATGATATTTTTTAATAAAAATATTATTATTATTAATTGATAATTTATTGGTTTTTTTCACATGTTAGAAGTTATTAATATTAATTAGGTTAAAATTCAAATATAATTCCTATATTTTCATTAACAATTCTGCAATTACATGGGCAGGTAAGTGTTGTAAATAAATTAATACTGAATAAAAAGTGGATAGGTTAGGAAAAAAATTATAAAGTAAATATAATACATAGTTTGACGGCGCGGTCATAATATGAACGCGCGAATATTATTATTCTGCGTTCTTTTATTTAATTTGTGTAGTGAATTTGGTTGATCAAATTATTTGTATCGTAAACACTGATTTAGATTTTATTGTAAATAAGTCTCTCAACAAAAGAGGGGACTACTTAGTCCGTGTGGGCTTGCGAGTGACGTCAGCGCCGGAAGTAGTATCGCTTGTTGTAGCAAAGTGGGGGTAGTGGGGCGACCGGTGCCTTTATAAAGCAGCCGGCGCGCGTTGTAGAGAGGCACTTTGACTTGGTCCGTGGCGCTGACCGTACGCTCGCAATTTCACATACCTCTTTGTCTTGATTTTTCGTTGTCGTCAGCTCGGAAATCCTACAAGTTAATAAAAATTGACAAATATTTATAATCATTGATTTATCGATAGTTCATCAACTGTATATGGCGCGTTTTCGACCGGAGGCACCGGTTGACCTGAAGTAATGCTGTGACCGCGCGCTCTCCGCCCTCTATCTCGAAAACGGTTCACCGTATGAAAAATTATTTTGAACAATATTTGTACAGAATTTTGTATTCTACAATATTGATAATAAATACAAATAGCAAAAAACCCACAGGAAATGAGATATTTACAAAAAAAGCGCAAAAAACCGATTTTTGTGACCTTTGACCTTGATATTTAATAGTTGCTTACACCCTACCATATTATGTAGGTTTTGAGACAACTTTTAGGGTGTCAATATACAAGCATTTACAGACTTACAGCTGGGTATCTCGAATTCCGAGGTGAACTTACTATAATGACTGGACTATAGGGTGTATGACCAGGGGTAAGTCTCCAGGACATGACGGACTCAGCATCGAGCACCTACAGCATGCAGGCCCCCACCTGCTACGTATTTTGGCCATGCTGTTTACGTTCTGCCTTCGCCATTCGTACTTGCCGGACGAGCTGATGAGGACGGTCGTAGTACCAATTGTTAAAAATAAAACAGGTGATATATCAGATAAAAACAATTACAGACCGATCTCATTAGTGACGGTCATCGCGAAAGTATTTGACAGCATGCTTAATGCTCAGTTAAACAATACAATAACTTTACACGATAACCAGGTGAGGCAGGGAGGATTGAGCTCACCAATGCTCTTCAATCTGTATATCAATGGACTTGTTGCCGGGCTTAGCAGCCGCCATGTTGGACGCCATGTTGATGATGTTTGCTTTAACAACATCAGCTACGCTGATGATATGGTGCTGCTGAGCGCGTCAATAGGGGGACTCAGAGAACTAATAAGCATTTGCGAAACTTACGCTCATACACTTGGCCTAAAATATAACGTCAAAAAGAGCGAGCTTATAGTTTTCAATGTGGGTTCTAAATGTCCGGCGTAGGTTGCACCAGTAAGGCTATGTGAGGTGCCCTTGGAGCGGGTACATACTTTTAAGTATCTGGGCCATATTGTGACGTCCGACCTGAAGGACGACGCTGATATTGAGCGAGAAAGGAGGGCGCTGTCGGTGAGGGCGAATATGATTGCACGCAGGTTTGCTCGTAGCTCCAAGGACGTGAAGATCACCTTGTTTCGAGCCTACTGCACATCTTTTTATACGAGTAGTCTGTGGGTGTCATATTTGTAGAAATCCTACAGCGCTCTCCGCGTTCAATATAATAACGCGTTGAGCGCTCTGCTGCGGCTGCCTCGCTTCTGCAGCGCATCGAGAATGTTCGCGAGTGTCCACATTGACTGTTTTTAAGATTTCATTTTCAATGTATCCGAAGGTCGTGAAAGGCACGAGATCTGTGCATGTTTTTCGACGTTGTGTGTAATTGCATACGTAACTGGAGCTATGTGATTATGTGATCGATCTTATGAAATACCTAAGTAACATTCCTTTAAAAGAGAAGTTTAACTATAAAGCAAGGCTTATCGACAGTGTGTCTGAACTATTGATTCTGGTGATAGAGATAACGAAGAACGTAAGAAACTAGCAGATCTCGATTTGACGGCTCCGAGGTCCAAATTCCAAGCTAATTCTAAGCTCCAGCGTATTGTTTCATATTTAATGTGAAAACCTTCCGTGCAGTACATCAGTGAACAACAACAGCACTTGATAACTAAACTTGTAATAATAACGAATTAGCCATGATTGCAGAAAACTTTGGAGACAGCAGTGTTGCAAGTTAACAGTCATGTTATGTTATTAACTGAACGAGTAGTTTGAAACTGGCAACACACTGTAGTGGGCGAGTAATTCAAGAGTTGGCAACACAAGTACTTATGTACAATTTGTTTGCAATTAATTATAGAAGTAGTTGTTTAGTATTCGTATGTTTTATAGAAGAAGAGTGTTTTGTCGTGATAGCATGTTTCTGCTGATACAAAGATCTACAAAGCAAACTAAATATACAAAGATAGGGGTAACTGATAGCTGGGCGAAATCTCTAACATACTAAGGAGAAATATCTATCTATATATACATATAGATATATAAAATTCAAAGGTCTGAATGACTGATATATCAACGCACAGCCTAAACCGCTTGGCCTAGAGACATGACATTTGGACGGTGTGTTCTTTGTGAAGAGTAGGTATCCACTAGGAAAGGGTTTTTCGAAATTCCACCCCTAAGAGTGTGAAATTTCACGCGGACAAAGTCGCAAGTAGAAGCTAGTCCATAATAACACATTGATAGTTAGAATTACTCAATACTCAATACTTTATTGCATTCCATAATGTGTACCTACATAGTAAATGATAGTTGGTATTTTAAAACATCAAATCAATTATTATGGACCCTGTCGGGCACAGCAAAGTTAATTTTTAATAAGAGAGAGGATGAAGGAGCTGTTATAAAAAAAAAATATAATAATAATATTAAATTAAAATAGTATCACTAAATAGTATCATTTGCTTTTATAGTATTTATATTATATTTAAGTATTTGGTTTTAAGTTTTATTTATATATTGCACGATTTACATTATTACCACTATAAATTATAATAAACTAAATATTTACAATTTTATTGAGTCTTGTAGAATGTTATTACATATTATTAATTGTGCACTGTTTAGCATATATTAATTTTTAAAACTGACAGTATTTTAGTATTTTAAAATAAATTTATATTCAAAGTGAAATTTAAAATGAAATGTAGGTTTTATGTAAAATATGGTTTTTATTGTTGTTGAAATTTATCGCTAAAATATTCGTCAATAGTATAGTAGCTTTTGATTATTTATCAGATATTGTTTTAATTTATTGATAAAGATATTATTTTTATTTATGTTTTTAATGTATTCCGGTAACTTATTGTATATATTAATGGACATAACAAATGTACAAGAAGAGTGCATTTTCAATCGTGAAGTGGGTATGTTCAATCTGCTTTCATGTCTAAGTACAATTTGTGTTTGGATATCACCTCTTTTGGTATAGAATTGAGGATATTTTCGTACAAACTTACAAATTTCAAGCATGTAGAGGCAGGGCAGGGTTAATATTTTTAGGTCTTTAAAGTGGGGTTTACAGGAGTCTGTATTTTTGATGTTTATTAAAATTCTAACCATTTTTTTCTGTAGAGTGAATAATATACTACTTACTAAATCCAGTTTTTCGTGGCCAACCGGATTCTTTGTGTTCACAATTTGTCCCTATTGTATCTATTGATGAATATAGTTACGGAGATTTAGGCACAGAATGCCCACTTTTCAAAATGCAACTGAGTCTTTAATGGACTAATTCTCAAAATGGCTAATTCTATAAATGGACAAGTCTATCGAGAAAGTTTTGGCTAGAATAATAGGAACTGTTAGTCATAGAGCGCTTATTATCAACTTCGCTAGCTCTTCAATAGAGAGTTGCATTTGATCCCATTGCAGCGTCATGCCAGTCCACATAACTAGTCGCAAGTATGAGGCGATAGCTCCGGTCGTGAGGAGGATGAGGGAACGGAGGGAGGTAAATAATCTAAGTTGTTCGTCGTAGCGCGAGTTTGATGCGCGGCTCGTTGAGGCCTCACACAGCCTCGTACCTCGCACCTCGCACCTCGCGCCTCGGGCCTCGCGCCTCGCGTCTCGCGTCTCGCCAGTAAGCCTGTTGATTGCTGCTGTTGTTGAAGGTGACATCACTGTGCTACTGAAATAGAACTAATTTCTATGCCTACATTTTACGCCGCGGCCGCCACACAGATACGAATTGAAAACGTATTGTCTATCTGTACGTCATTGCACATTTTGTAGGTTTTCATTTGGCCATATCGTAAGATAAGTCAACAGATTTGCTTTTTTAGTGTCGCTGTATCCCTCAAGTCCTTATGAGAGTGTATTTAAGTGTCGGTTTATAAGACGAGTCCTGCAATAACGCAGGGAGCCGTGTCCGACAGTGCCCGACACTGCCCGACAGTAGTAAGTTTTAATCAAGAATATTAATTAGTGAGCGGCTAAAGTTTCACACGCGTGTAATTGAAAATGGGATCAGTAGCGACCGGACCGGGTGACCTGGGACTACTGGGGACCACTGGGGTGATGTGGACAATGGTATTGGAAAGTTCTTGGTATTGAGAATTAAAGGGTCTTACGAAACACATATTTTGGTATTTGCCGTGCCATACATTTTTTACATTAAATTTTCTATCAGTATCATTTTGAACGTACCTGTACCAGAGCGTGGTAGCTTTCAGTTCAGTTCGACCACTGACTCAACAAATATACCAATATTTACAGAGCAATATAAATATCGGACCATTTGCTGACTAAACTGGAATAGCGCACTGTTATACTTCGACGAATTGATACGAATCATTAGTTACCGAATAATTATGTGTAGTTATAATTAATTGCAACGGACGCCGTTAGTTGTAAGCATTAGTATAATGAAACGCCCGGTAATAAATTCATATTATCTAGTTGTTTTAGTTATAACTAACAACATGCTTATTAGTGAAACAAGTGACTCATTCTTCTCAGCGTGTCGATAGCAATTTAAACGGACTCAGCCCAGAACTCGGCCACTTGTCTCGCGCCATCACCAGCGTCTATCAGTTCCTGTAGCGCTCAGCTGACAGGATATGACTAAAAGTGAGTGACACATTGACAGTGACTCACTGATGAGGCAACACTTCACCTGCGGGTCCCGCGAGAGGTGACTGAAACTTTCGTAGCAAGCGTCCTCATTCAGCCGAAAGTCGTTCACTGCAGCTGCACTGGCCTTCCTCGCACAACACCACAGTGACCAGCCTTGCGCTGATGTGACCACATCTACATAGTTACAGCGATGTACATTAATAGCATTGTGAAACAAAGTCTTCACGGGTGCTTAAAAATATCAGATAATGTTTACTGCACAAACTCGCAGCGAGAATAAGCCAATGAAAGAGCTCTTAATCCGACGAATAAAAACTTCTTTTATCCCCACTTTAATAGGAGTATATTTGAGAAGGCAAGTTATCCTCTAAAGTCCATGCGTGTGCCTAACTGCCTATAGGTACTTAAAATGTGCAAAAAATTCAATCGTCCAATAGCGAGGGAAGAGATTCCATAAAGTTGCTTAATCTCTTAATCTGGCCGAATATGCGAGCTAAGTTTGAACGTAATGAGTGCCGCCCGCTCCTCTATATCTACACACAACTAAGCATAGATAATAGGGTTTCTTTATCCTCTCTGTTCAGCAAGTTATCGTCGAGCGTGTGATGCTAGTCCGAGTCCGGGATTTTAAAGTGTTATTCTGTTTTTATGGCAGTACCCGAATTCAGGAGACTGGTGTCACCTTACTTATAATTTAGGAGATTGCAGTGTCACTTTATAATTGAAGAATTAGTACATTTCTGACTAAAATTGTTGGCCAGATTTCAAATAAAGGAGGTGGGAACGGCAGGTACTTCTGCTCATCTAGTAACAGCGTATTACTACACAAGGAGGGTATTGCCAGTGCTTTAGATCGGCCAACTATAACGACTTGGGCTCTTACCACGTTGTATGTGCTGCTCTGATGCATGAGCTTTTAAGGGGCTAACAGGACCTAAACGCAAAAAACGCAAGTTTTAGAAACAATCTATACTAATATTATAAAGCTGAAGAGTTTGTTTGTTTGTTTTTTTTGTTTGTTTGAACGCGCTAATCTCAGGAACTACTGGTTCGAATTGAAAAAATACTTTTGTGTTGGATAGTCCATTTATCGAGGAAGGCTATAGGCTATACAACATCACGCTACGACCAATAGGAGCGGAGCATCAATGAAAAATGATGCAAAAACGGGAAAAAATATTCCTTTTGAGAGCTTTCGTTGCGTACGCTGCGTAAACGGTTAAAGTTACGCAAAAATCATGTATGACGGAATTGTTTCCCTTTAAAAGTTCTAAAAAAAAGTCCGCGACAGCATATATCTATCTTGTAAGGTTTTTCTCACTATAACCTTTTTTATGGTAATCAAATTTCTTCTAAACTAATGCATTATTTGCGAAGGTTTTTTTTATAAACATGATATTAATCCTTATCAAAATAAATACGTTATTCATCACAAGTATTTAATTTTGAATAAAATTGCCCTTGACATCATTTGATTTCAATGAATATCTTAGGAGTTGCATAGTTTACAAGTAATATAGTCGCATAGTTTACATGTATAAGTAATAATCTTAAGTAATATCTTAAAGTAATGGAATATATTTTTAACCGACTTCAAAAGTCAAAGTCAAAGTCAAAGTCAAAGCATTTATTTCAAATAGGCACATTAAAGGCACTTTTGAACGTCAAAAATTACAACAAATAGAATTGATTCTAGTCGCCCATTCCAAAGGGTAGTTTTCGTATGGAGAAGAATGGGCAAGAAACTCCACCGTTACTCTTTTAAAATGTTTTACAATATTTTGTATACATTAATTATATCATAATAATATGTGAAGACGATGCACCTAAAATAAAATTACTATACCACAATAGGTAAAAGAATTAAAAATGAAACCATGACATATAAATTAATTATCTGATAGATGCATGGTGCTCACATATTTACAAACATGGTAAAAGTAAACGATTTTCATTTAAATAAAATAAAATAAAAATTACAAGTAATAAGTCAGGGTGTAAGTTAAAGTTATTACAGAATGTAAATCAATATCAAAAAAAGAATATATTTTACAATTAAATTAGCAACCAGTTTGATTTTGTCTAGACTCTAGATTGTCCTATGGAGCAGGACCAGCATGTTTCCAAGCGTTCTTATCTTGGATATAATCTTCTAATTTATAGTATGCTTGTTTACAAAGTGTACGTTTAATGTGAGTTTTAAATTTTCTTTCATTTAATTGCAATATATCACAAGGTATTTTATTGTAACATTTAACACAGTACCCCATAAAAGATGTGTGTACCTTGGCTAATCTGAAAAATGGTTGATGTATTTTATCTTTATTTCTAGTATTAAAATTATGTCTATCGCTTATTTTATTAAAAAGATGTAGATTTTTTCTTACATACCTACATAATATTTTCATAAATAAATTGGCAAGGTACCGTCATAATATTAATCCTTTTAAAAAGTTCCCTGAGAGATTCGCGGCGACGTAGATTATAAATGGCTCTGACAGCTCTTTTTTGCAAAATAAAGATGGATTCAATGTCAGCAGCTCGACCCCATAGTAAAATGCCGTACGACATAATGCTGTGAAAGTAGCTGAAATAGACTAAACGTGCGGTTTCTACATCAGTTAACTGTCTTATCTTTCTAACAGCATAAGCGGCCGAGCTAAGCCGCCCCACAAGAGATGTTATGTGAGGTCCCCATTGCAATTTGTCGTCTACCGTGATTCCCAGAAAAACAGTTTGATCAACAAATTCCAGTTTTTCTCCATTCAATATGATGTCACATTCACTACTTCTAACATTAGGTAATTTAAATCTAATGCATTTGGTTTTCTTTTCATTTAGTACCAAATTATTTACCGTAAACCAATCTTGGACCTGAAGAATAGAGTTATTCACGTCGTCAAGATTTTGTGCCCGTCTGTCTATCTTAAAGATCAATGAGGTGTCATCTGCAAATAACACCATCTTCGGTTGATTTTGAAGTAATTGGGGTAAATCATTAATGTAAACTAAAAAGAGGAATGGACCCAATATCGAACCTTGAGGAACGCCCATTGCTATTTCAGATCCTAATGAGTTTACGCCGTTTACTTGAACTTTAAGCTTTCTATCTTTTAGGTATGACTTCAGTAAATCAAGAGCTAAATTCCTAATCCCATAATGCTCAAGTTTCAGCAGAAGTGTCTCATGGTTTACGCAATCGAACGCCTTAGAGAGGTCGCAAAAGATTCCAATGGCATCTTGTGCTTCTTCCCAGGCGTTAAAAATGTTCTTTATTAGGTTGACACCGGCGTCAGTGGTACAACGCCCTTTGGTGAAACCGTACTGGTGTTCATGAAAGATGGAATTTTTATTAAAATGGCGTAACATTTGATTGAGCATCAACTTTTCAAACACCTTACTGAGAACCGGCAGAATCGAGACAGGCCTAAAATTGTTGGGGTCTTTACTATCACCGGATTTGAACAAAGGAACTACTTTACTGTGTTTCATGAGATCTGGAAAGACTCCTTGGTCTACACTGATGTTAAATATGAAAGCTAAATAGGGCGCAATCGTTTCGATGATAGATCTACAAACTTTTACAGACATTCCCCAGAGATCTTCTGTTGATTTAATTTTAAGATCTTTAAAAGCTTTTATAACAGCCTGGGGGTTTGTATGTTGAAACCCAAATTCCGAAGGGCATGCCTCAACATTCTTTCTAAGTAAGTCAGCAGAAAGCGCGGGTGAGGAATTTAAAGCTTCAGTAGTTTTAATGGGAATATTAGCAAAAAAATTTTCAAATTCCTGAGCAATTTCTATATCTGAATTGATGGGGCCACGAGCAGTCTCTAAATTAAATTCAGTATTACGCTGTTTTTTCCTACCTGTTTCATTGTTTATTATTTGCCAGGTAGTTTTTATTTTATCATCGGCTGATTTTATTTTATTGCTAATATAAAGAGCTTTAGCTGTTTTGCATACTCTTTTGAAAGTCTTAGAATATGTTGCAACATACTGATGAAAGCTTGTGTTATTCATATGTTGCTTCAGGCCATAAAGTTCAAAAAGGTTTTCCCTGCTTTTACGAATACCTGGAGTCGCCCAATCACTAAATAAAAACTTTGCGTAAATACTTTTAGTCTTTAGTGGGAAAGCGTCATTAAATTGCGTGTTTAATAGTGAAAAGAAGTCGGCGTAGAACTCATTTGGGTCACATAAATTATTAAAACTCTGAACACATAATTTACTGGCCAAAGAATTATTTAATTTTTCTAAATTTTTACATGTAATTGGCCTAAACCTTATTAAGAATTTTTGTAAAGGCATGTGGGAGCAAAATGTTATTGTTTGTCCACTGTGATCAGATGGCAACTTATTTACAATTTGTTTGTGTAAATAATCACAGTTACAGAAAATATTATCTATACAAGTGGCAGTGGAAGCTGTTACTCGAGTGGGTTCAATAAAAACATTTGACAAATCAAATGACCCAAAAAGACTTAGTAATCTGATAGTATTCGTGCTATTTTCTAATAAATTAATATTAAAATCGCCACATATTATTATTGACTTACTACTAGCAGAAAGTTTCTTTAGCACATCTTCCATTACAGAATCAAACAAAGCTAGATTCTGGTAACTTGGAGGTCTGTATACGCATACTACTACATGCTTATCGAGCTCAACACAGGACAATTCAATAGTGTGTTCAACAGACAGCCCGGTGATGTCTTTTCGTTCCTTTGCTTTAATTGAATTTTTAACTAATATTAATGATCCGCCATGTATCATACGTGTTCGGCTGAAATGGCTAACTACACAATAATTTTCATAATTAATTGACATTACTTGATGGGCTTTTAACCAATGTTCTGTTAAACAAATGACATCAAACTTGGTATTTTCTAAAAACAATTCTATTTCCAGTAATTTAGAAGAGCAACCTTGGATATTTTGGTTAAATAATTTTAAAATATGTTGCCCTCCCTTTAGTTTTTTATTATTCTGAGTAATATTGCCAGAAGATACCTTTTTATTATTCTCTAATAGTAATTGGTTATTTGAAGGGGTAACTTCTGTTGTCTTACTAACTAGTTTAAAGAGTTATCCGGAGTGACCTCCACAACTACGACTGAAGTGTCTAGTGAGCCCGTATGAGTTCCAGCAGGAAGAGAATACCCTATCTGACTGGTAGTGGCCTCCAATGATGTTGGTATTATAGGTGGACCCTCCTTCGTACAACATGATGATTCATAATTATTTATCACTATGTTGCTAGTATAACTAGACAACACAGACTCGTCCCTAATACTACAATTTGTTATATTAGCTATAACCCCATTAATATTATATGCTATCAACATAGCAATCATATGTCTACATTTCCAAGACAGAGATAAAGTTCTCTGAGTTAATTTAAAACCACTAACAAACTTATTAGTGTCAAAAAACAATAATTTGTCACTATGATAACTTGTCAGCATGTGAATAGTTTTATTCAATTTATATATATATTTATTTTCATCTTCTGATAGAGTATCAGAGTAAGGTAAAGCACACAACATTAGCTTACCTATGTTTAACTTTAATAAGGTGTTCACACCATCCACTATGTCCTTTTTGGTAATACCAGTACTTTTACCTAGTAGCAAAACCATTGTAGAATAATTGTCTAGGTTTGTGTTTGCAATTCTTTTAATCATTTGTTTAAAACTTATATTATGATAACTATGATTGGTAAAACCATGGCTAAGGTAATTGAGTAATATATTTCCAAAGCCTGAACCTAATTCGTCACTAAAAAAAATTGATTTATTATTCTGTGTACTAAAACAGGACTCTGCTGGAAGAGACAACACCGGTGGAGACAAGTCACTCTGAGGCTGAGGAGGTGGTGGTTGGCTGGCACAGCTGCATAAGAGATTATTAGTCAGAGACTCATAACTCTCAGCATTGCACTTCACCAATTCCAGTAGTTCCCCAGCCTCAAACAATCGCTCACTTAGTTGTTGTTGTGAAGTCTCATATTTCTTAAAAATATCCTTCAGCAATTGCTCCTTGTGTAGTATATCATTATATAGGAGCTTTGTATCAATGTCATACTTTTCCCTACATCCATCTAACTCAACAGTACAACTATTTAAACTTTTAGAAAGGATAACACGTTCCTTTCTAAGGGAAATATTTAATTTTAAAAGTTTTTGTTTTTTAATTGCTCTCTGTGACCGTTTAATTAGTTTCTTAATTTTAATATATTTTTTTAATTTATTGTGACTCATTACAATTGGACACAATGGTATGGTATCATCACCAGTCAAATCTATTGTTACAGCTGGCTGACCCATTGATTTTGTCTTACTACCTACCAGTTGATAAAATAGGTTATCGGTGTTAGCAACCTGTTCACTGACCTTGACAGACTCTGAGAGAGATAGCGCCTTATGGGCATCACATAATTGCTGTTTAAGTTCTGAAATATGGTTCAAAGCCAGTTCGTGGGTGTCACTACACTCTTGAAACGTTGATATTTGATGTTGTAGTTGACTATGCTGGTCGGTTAAGTCCATGTGTTGTATGTGTAGTTCAGCCAGCTCATTTTTGAGGAAGGTGTTTTTTGCATTCATGTTCTCCACTTCCACTTCGCTGTCTTCCCGTTCTTGGAGCAGTTGTTTGCGTTCAGCTTCAGAAGCTTCAAGCTCCTCCCAAAAAAGGAGGAGGTTCTCAATTCGGATGTTTCTATTTTTTATGTATATTCGGGCATAACTCCCTCATATAATATGTATAGACAGACGGATTTGCAAAAATTTATTTGTTCGAAATATTTTTATTCCGGAAATATTTTTACTCCGAAACTCATCATCAGATCTTTATGAAATTTAAATAGGACCAATTTAAATTTCATAAAGATCTGATGATGAGTTTCGGAGACAGACAACGGAACTCTTCAATAAATGCCAGCAAATCAACCGCGATTGCTGCTATAGCATAGTATGCATTGTTTACGCAATCACACAACATAACATTACGCCTGTACCTTTGAAAGGGGTAGGCAGATGTGTTCAATAGCTTCCTGTCACTGATATTCACATACCAAGTAGTGTTATATGAATTTGTTTGGGGTAGGCAGGTACAACTAAAAAGTGAAAAATAAAAACTTAAAAATAAAAAAACAACCGACTTCCAAAAAAATACTACAAAGTGAAAAATAACTTTAATTTCGAAAGTCGGTGTCAAAAAATGAAAATACAGAACCAACGACATCGACTTCCGAAATTAAAGTTATTTTTCACTTTGTATTTTCTTGGAAGTCGGTTGTTTTTTTTTGACAACAAGTTTTTAGTAGGTTTTTTCCTGAAATTACCGCGGGTGAAACGGCGGGGCACAGCTATTATTAATTAAAGTTACCTTTAGCAGTTAATAGAACAGAAAAACAAACTGTTGTTTGTTTGTTTGAACACGCTAATTTCTAGAATTATCAATTATTTTTGCATTAGATTGTCCAATCCATGTGGAAAGCTTAATCACGCCAGGACTCTTTGGAGCTGAGCAAAAAGAAAAAGGTCAGGAAGAATGCTAAGAGAAAACGATGTGATAGCGCGGGCGGGTGATGCGATGCGATGGGTTGGGGGAGCAAGAAATTTCACGCGGACGAAGTCGCGGGCAGAGGCTAGTAAAAGTATATGATCGACTCTTTCTTTTCTATGCAGTCCGACAGTGACCGCGCTTTAGGTCGTGTAAGCCCCTTAAGCGATATCTACTCGTGTCAAACGCACAAACTGATAATTAGGTGAATGTAGGCCAGTATTGTTCTAATAATAATATGACATTTTTCATGTCTATGTTGGTCTTCTAAACCACGAAACGGATTTGATGCGGTTTTCACCAACATTTTGAGAATTGTTTCCGAAAGGTTTTTGTGTAGTATATAATATTAATATTAATCTTATATTTAACAAAGAAATTCGATGTTTTATCAAGTCGTGTCGTGTAGTGTAAATATCACACTAATATTATAAAGGCGAAAGTTTGTGAGTGTGTGAGTGTGTGTGTTTGTGTGTGTGTGTGTTTATATGTTTGTTACTTCTTCACGCTCAAACGGCTGGACTAAATTGGATAAAATTTTGTATGGAGGTAGCTGACACCCTGGATGAACATATAGGCTACTTTTTATCACGATATTCCCACACTTACGCGGGTGAAACCGCGGGGCCCAGCTAGTAATTTATTTATGGGTACTGCAGTCACAAAAGGGTTGCCTATCACCATTAAAAGTGATGTTAGGAGATCTATATTCAGCTGAAAATGTTTTCGTATCGTCATTCGTCATGACAACAATGCTCATTTAAAAAAAAAACTGGTTAAAAATGTTAGTGTAGTGTACAGTCTTCTACTTTAGTTACATTACTACAGAAGCGCCAACTGTTCGTCGTATTATCATCGCCACGATTTACATAATGTCAAGTGGGGAGGCAGTACGGCTTGATGTACCGCCGCCGGCTCTCTGACGTCACAGCCCGGGGTGTAGCCTGTAGGATCATCAACATTGACAGGTTTATTTCCGCAGGAACGTGATGTGTTAGCAGGGCCGCGAACAGGAGGCGACACGAGGTCGCAGTATGAGGGTCTGGGTGTGTGCTGAGAGGTGTGTCTTGTTGCTTAAAGTTTCCACAATCTTAGGATTTTTCCGTCTCTTCCTGGTTTAGAATATTTAAAGGGGTAAAAAGTTTGATACTAAATATATACTACACATGCAGTGGTTGTTAAACATACAGTAACATATTGTTATCTACTAGCTTTTACGCGTGGTATCGCTCGCGTGGAGGTCGATAATTATCGCTCGAGAACGTTCTACCGGGATAAAAAAGTGTAAAAAATTTTTGCATTTATAATTCAGCCTTTTACCGAAAAGTATGTTTGTTAGGTCCCGCACCCTCCATTTATTACTTTGTAACACAATAAAACTCCCAAAACTGCATGTGTAAGTATTACAATGTAGGAACAGTGATGTAATTAATTCGAAGCACATTACCATGTTAATAGAACATGAGTAATGTTCACAACTTTGTTTCAGTTGATATGGATGCGAGTTCTATTGTCGACACTGAATAAACTACAGCGACGTCCGCTACAGAGAACAACTTATTTACAACTTTAGTTAGACACTTACAAAATGTAAGTGCACTATTACAAAATTGTTATTTTTTGTAGTAATACTCCTATATGGCTTTGTATGGTAGAAATAATGGCAAAAAAATACAAAAGTGGTAACCTTACATTTAACACAAAGTACTTATGATTTTATTAAACTTAATTGAAAAATCACTAGTGCACTCGATACCTAACTTATTGCCAAGACTGTATAGCAGATACAATGTACACGCTACGACTACGCTTTGTAGCGGGTCGGTGGTACGCGCTACGCCATCGCTGCGCTATACGTTTCTGGGTCAATAACGGGCATTAGAAATTCCGTCATGGTAGATTCGGTGTACACAATGTCAGACTGTTTCGTCTGTGTGTCACTTGTAATGGATATATTGATGGACTGCTGGATAATTGATGAAGCATTGTGATAATGATACGAAAAGGGTTCACTTCATGTACTCATACACACTAAAAGAAATTAGTATAGCGTAAATTATACTGAATTGATCTACTATTTTCATATACTGATATAATAATGTATACTTGTACGTAGATTGTAACTTTGTAACTAAAATAATAATTTTCAACTAACTTACAAAAGCTAATTCTAACCAAATTCCAGTTAATTAGTTCACACAGAACTGATTTATTCCCCTCTAAAACTATTCTGCTCCAATGTGCTGCTAATATACACAAAATGCTCTTATGATCTATTCGCCGCCGCCACGAGATTGGATCCGACGTACTCCACTCCACTCTTCAAGGTCCAAATCTGAACAAAATTAACTCAAGTTTTGAGTACTCAGAGAGTTATACGCAAGGAGTCAGTGAACAGTTTCTTATAGTCATTACTATTTTTACACGTGTTTTCTTAATAATGTTATGTTATGGGTCCTGACACTACTCCATACAAGTTTAGACGTGATTAAAAACTTACAAACTAAAATTACCTCAATTTACGTCAGACGCTGATTAATTTGACAGGACTAAACTAAAATTTATCTTCTGTCTTTTTCTTAATTAATTAGAAAGAAAAATATGCACTGAACTTAGTTTAGTTTGTGAATAAGGGAATCGGCACCGTTGTCATTTTAATCTATAATTCTTGCCATCTGTGCCGACAGTTATAACTCAGTGTTCGTATTCTCAGTGACATTGGCTCGAGCGTCCGTCTTTATTTAAGTTTGATATTGTCTCGCATGACGTACGTAGTTATGTACCACTGGATGCTCGTCGAACCAAACTCACATCGCACCCAAAGCACACCGGTGAGCAACATTAGCCGTACTACTGTCTATTATGGTAATCACGACGTGTAGCGGAACGAAGGCTCGGTCAAACAACAGCCGCGCTCCAATCAATTAATTGCCGTTGTGCCGTCCGCTGCCGGGTGTGCCGGGTGCCGGAGTGTGCCGTGGCTTTGTACGTCACACACGGATCCACTTTAATTAGCAAAAGGTAAAGGAGGCGTATTGAATGCGTCGCTTGACAACGGCGGCGGCGACGCAGTCCCATTGAGCCGTAGTAAGACGCGGCTGTGTGTGTGAGCTCTGACGTGTCCTATGGCACAGTAATAATATGCATATTATACTGTGCCTATGGTTTAAATTAGTTCCGTTTACAGTATGCTATACCAGTTTAATTGTAATTTAATTGAAGGTGCTACTTCACTGCGTATTGGCATTTTAACTGTGTGTGTTACTCTTCTAGATTTAAAACATAATTTATATTTGACGAGTAAAAGTGTTTTTTGAGCCAATTTACAGAAATAAATATCATTTATCGTTTATCGATAGTAAGTATTAATAAACTTACGTAGAAAGAAGAATTGGGTTCCCCGTTTTATGGACCCAATAATTCTTGTGATACATTCTAAATGATTATTCAACAACCTAACAGAAAACGCCTTCTTCCCCCATCACTTTCTGCTTCCCAATCGTCCTTAAATCACCAATATTATCAGCAGTCGATCCCCACCGACCCGCAACGACCCACAATTTGCCGCGCTTCGACCACGGTCGGTGATAAACTAAAAAGTGCCAACATAGCGGCGGGTCGCGCGACTTGCGAGTTATGGCGACCAGTCGCGTCATTATCGCGCAACTACCGCCCGCCGCGCCGCCGCGCTGCGCCCGTTTTGTACCTACTGTGTGAACTGAGATAGTTTAGAGTTCGGACATCTCAATTTCATTTGAGAAGTTGTTTTTGCTTGCGAGTTTATTGAGTGCTATGTAGTGCCAAGCTTGTGCCCACTCTTGGTAACTTTTCATTTCGATCTACACCGAGACGTGATCTGACATGATCTTTGAACGGCATTCACTTTTCATCACAGTCAGTACCTTCAATAATGTAATTAATGTCTATGAAAAGCTAGAATGCTAGCTAGCTGTTTTAAATATTTATAAAAAAGCCCGCTATAAAATTTACAGAGATATGTCTTACGCGACCTCCTGTCTGTGACGTAATCAACGCGGCCTCAGCGTCTCCATGATTAGCTACAATTATCTGCGGCCAAATGAGCATAATACATGAAAGGACAGACAAATGGAAGGTCGCACTAATTTAATAATGAGTGCAATTTCAGCGCGAAACCGCGCGGGCGTACTTTGGAGGGGGGGGGGGGGGTTGGCAGGAGGACCATGCTGCAGGTAGGTACAGAAAGACTAACAACTTCTGGAAGTTTCAAAAAAATGTTTGAGATTTCATCCACCAAGTAGTTCAGAACCTTTAATATTTCTTTATATTGGACTTTACTACATAGAGTAATGACAACAGGAGTTACATACCCACCGGTATAGCTGGCGGTACACCTGGTAGGCTTGTTGTCCAATGTACGTGATGTGACGTCCAATCCAATCGACCAATCACTGTGACGTGGTACTTCTGTCCGCGCCCGTGCGGCGGTCGCGCGTGTCGTCCTAAAACAATCACAAAGCAATTAGCACGTGTACGTACAACTATCGTACACACTCCCCCCGGCCCTGTTCACCCGCCCTCACCCCCGCGCTCGCCATGAATCATGCTAAGCCGCGTGACGCCAACTGATTTACAACAAATTATTCACAGTTTTAGTCATTAGAGGGTTAATTGGTAAACAATTGTGTAGCCTCAGTATGGATTTATTGTGAGCCCGCGATTATTCAGTGGCCCAACCCGCCCAGCGTGCTGCCGACAAATAGACGGCTACAATTAAATTAGCTTACCGCACCGCGCGCGCACCGCACCGCACCGCACCGCACCGCACCGCACCGCACCGCGCACCGTTTAAAGGTGAACATGATTTACAAGTTAGCTCATAAACTCGTTTGATTAATGACGAGATATTTTATTACACGAATATTGTGTTACACTGGAGTGATTTTGCGAAATTCCTAATCGTAATCGAAGGTAATTTATACCTGTAAGTGAAGCCTTACACGGTTAGGTTACGATCATCGTCACAATATACTAGCTAACACCCCGACCCTGCTTCGCACGGGATCGATCTATTGATGTGGCGACATTTAAGTTTAGTAAGTGGTACTGTGGTGTAAGTGGTACTGATGTGGCGACATTTAAGTTTAGTAAGTAAGTACTACCAAGTTCAGTTTGGAAATATGATATACCTAGTTACAATGTACATGTGGCGATATCCACATCGCCACATGCGAACACCGCAACACACTGATGTCACGCAAGATGACCGGCGACCTGCAAATATACAACGTCCCGCCATCAATCGTCAGCTGGTAGCCTTCTAGACACGCCACCCGGCTGGTCGGAGGATGCTCCTTGTCTGTGGAGGACGAGTGAACTTTACGCCATGTTCCTCATACCTCCATAATACATAATGCATGGTACACTGTTAGACACTCGCGACATTTTGCCATCGAGTGTCAAACACTTGCAACATATCGCTGTCGAGTGTCAGACACTCGAAAAAGGTACTTTGTTGCCTAGCACTTTGTTCTTCAAGTGTAAGTACTGCCCGATGGTATAGCTTTGACGCCCGGAACAACTATCAGATCTATGTATCACCTTTCCAAGTTGACATTATCTGAAAATATTTGTTAGACAGGACTCCTGGCTCGTACAGTCAGCAACAAAAGTCGATTAACACTTCAGTTTTTTAATCTCAGTTGTTCAGCAAAATATTAACGCTTCAGTTTTTTTTAATCTCAGTTATTGAGCAAAATATTTGTTCAAAATTGCAGCAGAAGTACAATAACTGAGATTAAAAAAACTGAAGTGTTAATCGACTTTTGTTGCTGACCGTACATAAACTATATTGACGGTTGTCGCAAATAGTGTTGTTCGTGTAGAATTTAATGCCTGCTTGGTTTAGCACTAAATCCAGTGTTGGTTGATATTTGGTTGATTTGGTATTATATTAGTCTGGTTTTAATGATACAAAATGATACGGTTTAAACGCTATATTGAAAGCTAGTGATAGACATTAAAATTAAATGGTAAATCTAATCTAAATAAGCACTAAGATGGTTTGATCTAGTTTGGTTTGAGTTACGCGATTGGTAGACGAACACGCACTAACTGGTAACAGATGCGATACTTGCATTTATGGAAATGCAGGCAAGCAAAAGTGCTGAGCTGTTCGGTTGCAAATATTGCACCGAACAGTTCGGTTACCGAGAGGTCGAAGAGACCCTATTTTTGTAACGGACCACAGTTAGATAGGTAAAACTATTTATTTATACTATGTTCAAAGAATATTCTTCTTTGTGTTTTTACACAAAGCGCGGCAGAAAAATGTTTTTCAAAATTTTCACTTGCAAGTTTCATGAAACTTTGTTGTCAAAACAATTTGTTTTAACGTCGCTGTGCACCCAGTGCTTTTCGAGTACCTAACACAACAAATAATCAAATCAATTGAATTCAAAATACACACATGGGAACTTATGAAACGTCAGAAACTAGGAGCACGGTTCCAATTGGTGGAGTCATATGGAGAACAGGTGGCGAGATACTCCCACTGTTACTTCTTCAAAGTAACTGGCTTTTACAATATTTCAAATTACAGTGTTATAGATATACCGGAATCTCAGGGCATAAAAAAAATGTGATATCCATATGGCAATGTCAATCCATACGATAATCACAATTTTTTTTATGCCATGATATTCTGGTAGACCTGTAATAGGTGTAGGAAACAATGTAGGCCTATCAACAAGGACCAGGTACTTCTACGGAAACTTGCCACAGGTACCTACTTCCGACGAATCATAACCATTCATCTTGTTATTAGATACCTGATTTTGGTTCCATCAAATAATATTTATTTTCATAATCTCGTTAACTAACATTTACACTGGGTACTAAAGTAAAAGACCAACTTACTATATAAATAAATAAAAAACAAAAGGATATTTAGGCGTCGAAGTACTCGTCCGCATCTAATAATGCCATACGATAAAGCTGAGAATGAAGTAGTCTTTCTTCCAAAGAGAATGCCCTGTTATTGTCACTACTACGAGTGTTTGTCCATCTGGGTCCGGAACTCTGGAGTCCAGACGGGTTTCTCGTCAATATTGACAACGCTTATCGCCGCGATATCGTCTAACCTCAATTGATTGCCAATTCAATAAAAAAAAAAAAATTATCTGCGATGATTGAGTTCTTAACATTAGGTTAGTTCTAACTTCTTAAATAACATGTTCAAAAAACTGCTCGCGTATTTAAGACGGCGCCTATGCAGCCCAACGCGAGCGATTTCGTACCTCTCGCCCGCGCCACCCCGCGCCCCCTCTACTATAATACGCAAAAGCGCGCGGCGCGGGCGGCGAGCGGCGACGCAGCAAGCGCGATCGACTGCGTGAGTCGAGTTCGAGTTTGAACGGCGGCGCGACCGTGAATTTGAACTTGATTCGTATGGCAATAAAAATGTATTCGTAAAAAATTATGTCATTCAAATAAAGTTCAAATTCACGGAAGTATTTCCACGGTACGACGCGGCGACGGATCGATGTGTAAAAGATAACACAGCTAAACAAACGAGCTCATTGTCGGTACCTATACAATACATACATAATTATTATTTGAAGCTCTGTTCATAGACCTACAAACTGACATACCTACCACCAACATAGTAGGTAAATAGGTACTAGGGCTTCCATCCCGAGGCGCGAGTTTCGAAATTTAGAGGCTCGTTTTTTTTTTTGTGGACTCGATACTATACATATATAGACTGATCCGTTATTCTATCCTCGCGTAGGTACTCAATCTATATACTTACCTAAAAGGTTAGTATGAAATAAAATGTTATGTAAATATTCATCAATGTTTATTTATTAAACAATTTAATATGTATATTCAGAATATATAATACCATTACAATAACAATAAAAATCCCATAAAAAATAAAAGACAAAGAGGTTTCAAAAAATTTCGCGACGTGCAACGTTCGAAAGTATGTACTTATTACAAATATCGTATTACCGTAATAACAAAAAGTAATGTTCCCTAAACAAAAATAAACTCTCTCATAACATAACCATGCATGTACCTAGAACAAAATAATGTTTCCTTATAAATAAAAATATCGACCAAGCAAGTCGGGCCATGCATAATATAGGGTTCCGTAGCTGTAATTACAAACGACTGTAACATACTTTTTATGATGTAAAGATAAATAGAAGGCTATTAAAAGAGTATTGTTTGCTAAAGGCAAAGGCAAACCTTTGAACTAGGACGTCTATTGTCTATTTTGCAGTTTTATCTTTATTATTCGAAAAGTTATAATCACATTGTTCGCGAAATTATTTTAAAACAGTTTTTACTAAGTTATAGCAACGTGGAAGTTTCTAGGTTAGAAATGGCAGGGAGGGTGGGGGGCACTGCAGTGCCTTGCAACGCCCCCTGGCATTGCAAGGCAGGCAATTTGGCGGGCCATATTTCGCAAACGGTATAACTGAAAAAAAGTGATGTATTAATTTATATTACCCTCGTTTAAATAGACCGATTCAATTATACCCATCAAGAGGGGGTGCATTGAAAAAAATAATTCTTCCCCATTTGTATCTTTAGGCTTGTAAAAAAAACCGCCCAAGTGCGTGTCGAACCACGCACAATGAAGGGTTCCGTAGTTGGGAATGAGTTTATCCCAAGAAGCCTAACCTTTTCTCCCCTATCAACTCCAAATTATTTATACCGCAACCAAAGGCTGTTGAGGGAATAGAAAAGGTTTTTAATTCTTTAAAAAAAATTTAAGTCTATAATTCTTCTTTCGTCTGATTCTTCATTGATTTCTATCTGACCTGTCCTCTTTGTCTGGAAACCTACAAGATTAATGCATTTTATTACATAAATATAAAGCAGACAATAATAGCAATGCATGAATGTTCTGAAATAGTAGTACATTTTTGAATAGCTCCGATACTTTCCCATGGCCAAAGCCCTTTCATATAATATGCCACTTGACAGTACTTGTACGGAACCCTAAAAACCGTCAAATAAAGAATATTCTCCTTTTTGAAGTCAGTAAAAATGCGAGAACTGCAATATTGCCTGTCGATCCATCGATCCATCGATCCGTCGATCCGTCGATCCATCGATCTGTCGATCCGTCGATCCATCGATCCATCCATCCATCCATCGATCCATCGATCCGTCGATCCATCCATCCATCCGTCGGTCCATGGATCCATCGATCCATCGACCTGTCGATCCATCGATCCGTCGAACCATCGATTCGTCGATCCACCGATCCGTCGATCCATCGATCCGTCGATCCATCGATCCATCCATCCATCCATCGATCCGTTGATCCATCCATCCGTCGATCCATGGATCCATCGATCGATCCATGGATCCATCGATCCATCGACCTGTCGATCCATCGATCCATCGATCCGTCGATCCATCGATCTGTCGATCCGTCGATCCATCGATCCATCGATCCGTCAATCCATCGATACGTCGATCCATCAATCCATCGATCCGTCGATCCATCGATCCATCGATCCATCCATCCATCGATCCATCCATCCATCGATCCATCGATCCATCGGTCCATCGATCCGTCGATCAGTCGATACATCGATCCATCGATCCATCGCGATCCGGCGATCCATCGATCCATCGATCCATCCATCCATCGATCCACAAAAACACATAAAATTTCAAATCACAACGATGCTAAAGAAGTTTTCACTTCAAAAACATCCCCACTTTACGAGTACCTAAAAAAACCGATAGCGTAAAAAATTTTTTTTTCAAGATTTTATTTTACCACTTTGTCGGCGTGATTAATAATGTACGGACGCCAGCACATCAACCTACCCGAAACTGTCAAATTTTCGCAATCAACTTTGAACCTTATGCTTTAGTGATAAAGTTGAAAATCTATTAAAGAAATCTGACAGATTGTAGTAACTTGATGTGCTGGCGTCTGTACATATTATATCCATGCCAAATTATAAGTTTTCTAATAGTACTAAGAGCCTCTGAGCTAAACTGCGGACGGACATGGCGAAACTATAAGGGTTCCTTTTTGACTACGGAACCCTAAAAAAGAGAAAGCCATCATGGCAAAATTTTTTTTCTTTAAATAAAATTCATCAGTTTGAATAAGTAATATTGATTAGTAAAAATATCAGTGATTGAACTAGGATGATATTATTTTGATACTTATTGTATTTTTACCCGCATTATATGTATAGGTAGATAGGTAGGTACACACGGCTACGTATGAAGCTATACATTTCCAGTACCGTCAAACAAGCCAACTTTGCCCGTTTTTTTAAGAAAATCGAATATAATTATTACAAGTTTTTTCTATGGGACTTAAGTATATTTTTTCATTTACTACAACTATATGACCATATGCATGCATTTGCTATGTAAAACATAAAAAAAATTAAAATTTAGACCAAGATTTGTTCGATTTTGATGGCGGGCAAAATAATCCGGACTTTTAGCCAACATTGCCCACTCGATTTTTGACGCAAATCAAGCTCTTATAAATACGTAGAAAGCACCACGAGTACAATTTAAGGCAATCTTAACCTAAGTTTTAAAATACTGTTTGTAGTTTAAATATTTTCGTGATAAAAACAGTGGGCAATGTTACCTAGCGGTTAGTGCCCTTTTCCATACAAGGCCCAAAAAGCGGTTTAAGATTTTAATGGTTGTCACATTGCAGTAAAATTATTAAATAAATGTTATTTTCACTTTTCTTTTGTGGGTGTTGGGTGCATATGAATAGACGTTAAAATGGTAATGAAATGAAACATTGTGTTCAAAATTAAATGTTTATTCCAATTTCGTCGACAGTTCGACATAAAATACCGTTGTTCTATTTTGAACATTTCAATAAAGTTAGCTTTAAGCTGTAAATGCTATAAGTATCAAAAAATGAGATCAATATATGTCCAAACTTGAATCAACAGCAAAACAAATCAACAAGTAAGTACCTAATGACAATAATAAAAATCTTTTATAAGTTCCGTATGCATAGAGCCCATGAGGAACAAAATCACAATTAGTAGATAAATCACATCACATGGTATATATTACAAACAGTCAAAATCACCGCTAGGAATCGTAACAATATTCAGTCAATAATAATATTAATCAATACCGTTGTTCTGTTCTGATCACTAATAACTGCTTCGCAGGCAAGCTTTAACATCACGTCGGAGTCATTTTTATATGCTCGGGACCCAATTTCACATCTTGGCTTCTTGGTCTAATTCTAGAGTTGTGTTTGTTTTTCTGAAATTAAAAATAACAATAAAATTAAAGCTAAGTGGATCTGCAATGTACAATAAAAGCTGCCATCTACTCTAATGAAATATACCCTATATCCTATCCCTATACACAAACAAACATACAATCACAAACTTCACCTCTATACATATACTGGGTGAAATTTTAATCACTGTTTTCCTCTTACGGGGTCATTGTATTCATCATTATGAACAACTTTTACTATGGAGCCAAACCTGAAATCGTGAAAATCGTTTCTGTGTTTTTGCGTTAATTCAACCTGTTACAAAATAACTAAAAGTGACAACCCTGAGTGCTTTTTGATAACGGGCAATGTTGGCATGGATGGGTCTGAACAATTTAGGGTAACTTTGCCCATCATTAGAAGTTTTGATTTATAAAGTCCTGAATAATCATTACATAGTATAAAACAAAGTCGCTTTCTCTGTCCCTATGTCCCTTTGTATGCTTAAATCTTTGAAACTACGCAACGGATTTTGATGCGGTTTTTTTTAATAGATAGAGTGATTCAAGAGGAAGGTTTATATGTATAATAACATCCATTAAATAGTGGACAAGTACTGTTATTTTTGAGGTTTCTAATGTGATGTCGTAAATAATTACATTTTTTCCGCTTACATTGCAAACGCAGGCTGAACCCTACGAGTTTTATCAAAATAATGTACTAAGTATTGTACACATTGAAAAGGTCTACAGAAAAGTCCGTGATGGTATATGTCTATCTGATGTGTATATAACTAGGGAGATACGAAGGAAACGAACGAGTGTATGGTACAAAGGCTAGTTTAATACTGGTAGTACATAAGGAGTCAACTGACAATATTCATATTTAGAGCATGTGGGTAGATACGCATCATTCCTCCACACTTATTTTTGAAACCTGTTGACAAAATAACATAACATAAAATAACTTAACATAACATAACAATCTTATACTAATTTACTTATAATATTTAGAATAGTCTACTTTCTTTCTGGTACGCAGAGAACGTGCTCGTGACACAGGTGAGGTAACTGGTTCCTGTATGACGACCGAGGCTTGAGGAGCCTGACCTTCGGATACCTCACTACATGTCGGTCGTGCATGTTCTCTGCTCTCAGTTTCAGTGACAGCACATTGATTCCTGTCAGCTTCAACACTAGTTTCTGTCGCAGTATCAGTCGGTGCTGCACCATCGTCCTTCACCGGTTCCTCGGTAGCTGCACCGACTACTGTGCTAACTGTATTGGACTCGCTGACACTGTCTGGCATTGGCAATACTGTTGGTCTAATAGGAACTCGTGAAGACATTGGACTGTACACAGGAAGTGAGGGTGCCGGTTCAGGTTCATTAGAATCGACTGATCTGGAAATATTAGAACATTTTCCCTTCTTACAATGTAGCAATTGGTCGACGTGTCTTATGGAAAATCCATTTTGTTCTTCAATAAATATTTTATACATTCTATTTCCTATGACCTTATTTACTACTCCTAGTTTCCAAGACTCTTTCCTACCACTATACCACCGGACCCATACCTTGTCACCAACTTTAAAATCTCTGATCTTACATTCAGTTGTCCTTAGTGTTGACGTTTCACGCGGTTTCGATTCTATAGGAAGTATTAAATCTAGACGTGATCTCAAATCCCTCCCAAACATTAATTTAGCAGGCGAATATCCGGTAGTACAGTGTATCGTGTTCCTGTACTCAAAAAGGTATCCTAATAATTTTTCTTGCAAAACACTGAGAGACAAGCTTTCACTTAAAATTATTTTTAACATTTTTTTACAAGTACGTACTGAATTTTCAGCTTGCCCGTTGCTACATGGATGATAAATTGGAGACGTCATATAATTAATGCCATTATTGGAACAGAAGTTGTTAAAATCCTTAGAATTTATTTTAACGTCATTATCTGATACTAGCGTACTAGGTATACCGAACACGGAAAAAATATGCTTTAATTTCCTAATTAATGATTGGGTAGTAACATCATTATGCATCCAGATACACTCTAACCACTTTGAGTATGCATCAATCACGACCAGGTATGTTTGTTGTCCTATCGACAAGTAATCGATGTGGATCCGTTCCCATGGTGCCGCTGGACTCGGCCACGGTGCCGGCGTAGCTCGTGGTGGCGCGTGCCGCACGCTTGTGCATTTATCGCATGCGCCGATCCATCGCTCGATATCTTCGTCAATACCGGGCCACCACATCCTACTGCGAGCATTACATTTCATTTTTACAATGCCTAAATGAGTGCTATGAAGTTCACGCAGCATTCTTTCGCGTAATGCCATAGGAATTACCACCTTATGTCCACGCATTAAAATACCCTTTTCATATTGTAAGTCTGTTCTACACAAAAAATATGGTCGAATTGATGCACAAACAATCTTTCGGGGCCAACCGACATTGGTATATTTAACGACAGTTTGTATGGTTTTATCATTCTCAGTGGCATTCTTTATATCCGTAAACAAAACGGCCGGCGCGATCGAGTCTAGGAAATTTAATGAGCAGTATGCGTCATAGCCCTTATCTGTTTCGCACACAACATCAGGTATAGGCGCACGGGAGAAATAATCGGCGACTAAGTTATTCTCACTCGATATGTACTGAACTGTATAGTTATAAGCGGATAATATTATTGCATACCTTTGTAATCGTAATGCTGTAGTTATCGAAATGCCTGTTTTATTATTAAATATTGATACTAACGGCCGGTGATCGGTTTTAAGAATAAATGGCTCGTTCCTACCGTACAGGTACTGATGGAAGTGTTTTACCCCAAAAATGATAGCCGTCGCCTCCTTCTGTATTTGGCTGTAATTACGTTCACTTGTCGAGAGCGACCGTGAGGCGAATGCCAATGGTCGTTCATGGCCATCGCTATCCCGCTGGGATAAAACTGCGCCAAGTCCGTGCGGCCCCGCGTCAACTGCCAGCACCAGCTGCGCGCTCGGCTCGAAATGCGCTAACACGCGCTCTGAGGCAAGCTCGGCTCTGACGCGGCGCACAGCGCGGCGCTGGCGCGGTCCCCACTCCCACCTAGCGCTGGCGCGCAGTAGCTCGTGGAGCGGGCTCATAATACTCGATGCGTTTGGGATGAAATTCCTGTAGTAATTAACTACTCCGAGAAACCTTTTGACTTCTGTTATATTGGTCGGTTCCGGAGCGTTCAAAATGGCTTTAACTTTGTCGCGGCTAGTACGTAAACCATTTCTATCGATAACGTAACCTAAATAAGTTACGTTTTCCTTAAAGAACTCGCATTTATCTTTTTGAAGGCGCAACCCGGCTTCGTCTAACCTACTCAAAACCTGAGCTAGTCTCGCTAAATGAAGCCTTTTCGTTGGCGCAGTTAAACAAATATCGTCTAACCATATGCTTACTCCTTCGATACCTGACAACAATACCTCCATTGCTTTTTGGAATACTGCAGGAGCATTGGCAAGACCATAAACTAAGCGTGTATACTTAAATAAACCCTTGGATGTATTTATTGTGGTAAGCTCTTGGGAGTCTTCCGAGAGAGAAAATTGGTTATATGCATTCTTTAGGTCTATTTTTGAATAATGTTCGCCCCCACCAAGCTTCGCGAACACTTCCTCAATTCTAGGTAGCGGGTACTTATCGATTATGAGATCCTTGTTAAGTGTGACTGAAAAATCTCCTGCGATCTTAACTGTGCCGTTATCTTTCAATACTGGAACTATAGGAGTTGCGTATTGTGAATTGCTTACTGGCACTAATATACCCAGATCGACTAACCTACTCAGTTCAGATTCCACCTTCTCTTTCAACGCAAAAGGTATGGGACGAGCCTTAAAAAATTTAGGCACAGAATTATCCTTCAGTTGCAAATGAACTTTAAACTTATTAAAATAACCTAGTTCGTCACGCCATAAATTAGAATACTGTTCCAATAATGCATTAACTTCATCGTCTTGGCTTATTTTATAAATGTTTGTTAAAACTAATCCAAAAGCGGACATAAAATCACGACCGAGTAGGGGCGGGCCATTTGAGTCTACTACATAAAATGTGACCTCTTTCTTAAGATTATTATATTTTACTGTTTCTTCAAAATACCCCAATGGTGAAATTTTATGCCCATTATATAGACACATTTTGATCTTACAGTTATTTAATTTACAATGTGAAAACATCTCCGAATACATTCTTTTAGACATTACAGAAGCGCCAGAACCGGAATCTAACTCCATAGTCACAATTTTATTCCCGACGGTAATTTGTAAACATAACGGTTTATCCGTCACATACCTGATATTAAAATTGTGACACTCCTCACAGCTTGCTTCCGTGTCTGTGTCACTGTTGTTGTCCATTTTATTCACTCGCACACGGGATTTTTGCTTTTTGTCACACACTTTCTTTAAATGACCCTGTACCCCACATTTTTTACATTTATAATTTTTGTAACGGCACTTGTCCTTATTATGGTTTTTTAATCCACACACTGAACAACGGAAATCTTCGTAAGATGGCTCACGATCGCGACTCGACGTGGACGCTCGCGCCTCTCGCGCGCTCGCCCGAGCACCGCCATCGCTCCCGGCTCGCTTACCGCTCCCATCGTTCTGCCGCTTGTAACCTTTGTACGATATCTTGTTCACTGCCTCCTCTTTTATGAAGGCTGTGTCAGATATCTCCTTCCTCGCTTCCCTAGAGCATTCAGCTCGTTCTGCTATCTCCACTGCTCTCGACAAACTCAACGCTGAGGCATCCTGCTCAAATAATTTGTCGCGCTCGGGCCCAGATCCCAGGCCAAGAACGAAGCGATCAGTAAGGTTCGTGTCTAAGGCAGCTCCGAACTCGCAGTAGCTCGCCAAACCTCGCAGTCGCGCCGCCCAATCGCCAATCGATTCGCCTGTATTCCTTTTCGCCCCGTAAAACTTCGCTTTGTCCGCAAAGGAACATTGCTTTCGTTTAAAATGAGTATCGAGCAACTCCACCAGCTTTTTGTAGTCCAGCTCCTCCAAACTTTGCGGGTATGCCAGATTACGCACCAACCGGTACGAGTCATCTGACAAATGCGTGATTAAAATGGCACTTTTATTGTCTTCTTTAACATCGTTGATCTTCAAAAATTGCGTCAATCGTCCTTTAAAAATTAACCACTCGCATGATTTATAATCAAACGTGGTTAAATTCCCCAAATAATTCTTCGCCATTTTCTTTTTTTAAAACACGCGAGGGTAAGACCGATCTCGTCGCCAATGATGTGTATATAACTAGGGAGATACGAAGGAAACGAACGAGTGTATGGTACAAAGGCTAGTTTAATACTGGTAGTACATAAGGAGTCAACTGACAATATTCATATTTAGAGCATGTGGGTAGATACGCATCACTATCTCTTATGGATAACCCACAATAACTTTTTTTTGTCATTTACTTTTTACGACAAATAATGGCTAATTTTCGTAGCGATTTTAACCAATACAGCATTAATCCTTAACCAATTAAATACCTTGAATACATTGTTCATTTAATATAGATCTATATGGCCCTTTACACCGTATGATTTAAGTGAAAATTTTCGAAGATATTACAGATTTAAAAATTGCGGGACGTAGCGTATGCGGCGGTACCGGCCGGCCGCCCGGTGCGGCAAGAGCGTGCCTATAAAAAAGCCGGAGCGGGCCGCTATGTTTTTATATACAACATTCACAGTTTTTCTGTAGTGTATTTAGTATCAGCATTGCACCCGTGCGAAGCCGGGGCGGGTCGCTAGTGAAACTATATTTAAAATACTCAACAACTAATATTCTATAACATACAGTAAAATACACTTACCTGTGTTTTCGCCATGAGGTAAAATCCACAAACACTTTTCATAGGAAAATTGCCCGCAAAAAAATACACCGCATTCGACAAGTTCTGGCAAGTTACTAAATGAACTTTGGAACGAATGCGTTAGATAGTGCTGCCACAAATATAATCAACTTTCCACCCAAATAATAAATGTTGCCATAAAACTAAAATTGTTTCTTATGTTAGCGGATTTGTTTATAAATTGCTTTTAGGGCAAAGATACCTTGATTGGCAAAGTTGGCTTGTTTGACGGTATATAAGCTGACCTCTCATTGTACGGGAAAGATAGTTAGGGGATTACATTGCTGATAAAAATGCCTGGCTCAATGCTGGTCCTGCTCCACAACCACAACTAATTGATTAACACATGAAAATACTGTTGGAGCTGCTGAAGATTGTAAGACTATCTTTGCATTGTATAAAATCAATTTCCTTTGTTTTGTATAATTGCATAGCACAGATGTGAGTTCTATGTACCCTATAGCTACCATTTACCGGGTAATAATATGTCTTTCATTGACTCGAATGTGCCCTGGCAGCTGATGGTGTGTCATGCTCACTCAAATGTCTCGCTGACGGTGGCGTGTGTGTTGGATCATTTAGCTCCCTTCAAAATGGTTGAGCTGAATGGTGCTGATTTATGCGTCATGTTCGTGAACGGGCGCCGTCAGTTGGGGCTGGTCATCACTTAGCTGCCTCGGCTTATTTTTAATTATTTTAATTTTGGATTGTTGTTAGTTAAGTACTATTTCTTGTACTCTGGACGCTTTTAACGCGTACGTCTTTTTTAATTTTTTACATCGTTCTCACATTATATAATTTTAATATCAAAAGTAATGATGTAACTAATATTTTTGTAAAATATGATTTAAAAAGAGTGTCCATGGAGTTTCTTGCCCGTTCTTCTCCATAGGTACCTACGCTTTGGAATGGGCAACTAGCTTCATATTTTCTGACTGACCGACTTCTTGACAATTCAAAAGTGCCTGTAAATGGTTTAATTGAAATAAATGCTTTGAGTTTGAGTTTGAGTTTGATTCAATTATGTTACATTATGCGATTTAAAATTTACATAGGTACATAAATACAAAGCATCACGCCTGTATTGCCCGATGAGGTGGGCAGAGGTGCGGGAATCGAACCCAGGACCTCACAGCTCAGCAGTAGCGCTTGCGACCGCTAGACCAACGAGCCAGGTAAAAAAAATATTAACGGGGATTAAAAATTTACTTACTTTTTTTCCCCAGGCAATAGACATTCGAAATACCTAAGTAGCTAAGGAAATAAAAGAATTGATACCGTTATATAAATCGGTAGTTAGGTACAGATGCCAGCACACCAAGCTACCCGAAACTGTCAAATTTTCCCATTCAACTTTGAACCTTATGCTTCAGTGATAAAGTTGAAAATCTATTAAAGAAATTTGACAGATTGTAGTAGCTTGACATGCTGGCGTCTGTACTTACTTTTTTCTTTCTTTCGTTCAGAATACGGAGTTGTTCCCTCAAACGTTTTGTTTTGTTTTTGTTTTTTTTAAAAAACGTTGTCCCACACTAGGAATTACTCCTGTATCGTGGGTGCGTTTACAAACATTTAAATTCACATACACAAACATCCAGACCCGGAACAACTACCTGTAGGCAATACAAATATTTGTCCGGTCGGGAATCGAACCCGCGACACGCAGCGCAGCAGTCGATCGCTCAGCCACTGCGCCAACCACGGAACAAACTGTTTTTTCTGTTCCGTGGCGCCAACCATGTGTCGTGTTTTCCGAGAGTTTTCTTTTTGCCCATCTTTATTTACACTAAATAATGACAATAATTTATTATGTTTACACCAAACGGGTTTAACTCCTTTTTACAGTAGGTAATACTTACCACTAAACAAAATAAAAATGTCGAAAATAGTCCTCTCTCTGTAATGTCGTCAAACATAGGTTCGTCCTCCAACAGGTGCCGTAGCAGACTGATTGAATAAATTGAAAAGGATAGCGCTATTACTACCGCGTGCAAAACAAGAGACAGAAAGAGAGTATGCTCGCTTAGAATAAAATGACGCAAGCGCCAAATCACTGGATTGCTAATTACGAGGAGAACGAGTAGAAAAATAAAAAAATAATTCTGCACGATTTGAGATAATATTATTACCTATCTATTAGTTTAAAAATCATCATTAAATTCCATAGGGTTTCAGAGATCTAACTCAAAATAAGTGCAAAACGAGGTTTTTTCGTTATTTTTTTTTATCGAGATTTTTTTATCCAATCGTGTTTTCGCTTCTGCAAATTTAAAGATTATAAGTCCAAGTTTAATGTGTCCAAATAGCAAACTCTCAAGTCTTACAGATACCGATATCCAGATCGCCCAATATCACCAAAACATCATAATATAGACTCTTAATGAACTGCAAATCGGTTCCTTTGGTTCCATGAATTATATTTATTACACGTCATCACATTGTCCACACTTACTTCCCGAGACTGAGATGATACACTGCATTTAGCTACACTGTCATAGTTGACTAGTAGTTATATGTCGCTGTACCTGTTAGGTACTCGCATGTCTTCATTTAGCTACACTGTCATAGTTGACTAGTAGTAATATGTCGCTGTACCTATTAGGTACACGCATGTCTTCATTTAGCTACACTGTCATAGTTGACTAGTAGTAATATGTCCCTGTACTTATTAGGTACACGAATGTCTTCATTTAGCTACACTGTCATAGTTGACTAGTTGTAATAAGTCGCTGTACCTATTAGGTCCTCGCAGGTCTTCATTCATCAAACAAACTCACAGTCTGTTTACATCCCAAAAACTGGAACTGTTTTGACTTATTTTCACAATCAGTATTTTCGTTCATTAAAATATGTAGATTAACACCGTATCTTATACCTATACGTAACTTAAAATCTAAACCGCAATTATCAATTTAGAAAACGATAAGAACATAATTCCGTCTGGCGTCTGCCGCCGAGCTTGCTGATTAGATAACTTTTTTTTTGGTGCGCGCTGGAAATCCTCGTGGACTTCCTTCATCGCGGGGGTGACAGATGGGCATGCCGGACTCTTACGGGCTAAAACCACCGCGGTGTTCTACCTATGCCTATGGCCGGGGCGCGGGATTCGCATAAGCGTTGACAGCTCCCATGCAGATTAGATAACTGCTCCTTCGACTGTTCAAGGAATAATTTTAACGGTTATTGGATGAACAATATTCTGCAGAGGACGCTTAAGGTCTAATACTTAATTGTAATAGTGATGAAAATGTTCTACTAAGAATTTTACAAATGAAAAATATTAGTTCAATTAAACTAAAATCCAATTAAGAACAATTTCGAGATAAGAAAATAGTTAACAATTTCGGAACCATCGTTACATAAAGATCCAATCAACCGTTTCAGTAATCCGAGTAGGCAATAAGTCATCACACAAAAAGTATATTTTGATGATCATGATGAGAACAGAAGCGAAGAATTTGATTTGTGACCTCTTAAACTCTTAAAGCCTCTTCCCAATATTGTTGGGATCGGCTTCCAGTCTATCCGGAGGCTGCTGAATACCAGTATTTTACATGGAGCGACTACCTATCTGACCTCCACAACCCAGTTATTGGATAATACGATACCCCTGGGTAAGACTGGTCTGACTATCCGATTTTCAGGCTTCTGACGACCCGTAACGACTGTCAAAGATGCACGAATGACGTAATTAACGTGCTTTCCGGGGCACGGAGGGGTCACCCATCCACGGACCAACCGCGGGAAGCGTAGCTCAACCTGATCGATCGAACCGTACGGCTGACACTACTTAGCCACAAGGCCATCCTAAATATAACCTATTAAATATACCTACTTACTTATAATGCAAAAGAAAATCATTTCATTCATCGTCATCCTCAGGTTTTTTTTTTAAATAATGCTGATATTTATTATGAATTCTATTCTCTATCCCTTTAATTTAGCTAACGTTGTAATCCGGGGCACATGTGTGGTGCACGTGTTTGGCACCGCTGCAGAGCGCTGGAGCCGCTTGCCGCCGCCGCCGGCCGCCGTTGAAAGCGTTGCATAATGTAAACCGCACAGGTTCTCGTCCGGTGATGAATCACTCGTACACGGTAATGTACGTACTCGCGCCGCGCGTATCCGGTGCCGGATGGGAGAGGAAACTCGCTAATGTAACCTAGCTCCGAGAAAATAAGGTTTTGTACAAAGAAAATGTATCATTTCGCTTAAACTAGTGTACCGCTTGAAGTGTTGTGTCAATTTTGGTCAGATGGGTGTAGGTATATCAATATTGAGTTATTAATATAATATTGTTTCCTAGTATTAACGTTAAATAAGTAAAAAGTACGTAAAAAATAAGTTCCTTGATTTTAAGTTTCAAACATAAGACAGCGTTATTACCAGTTATTTTCCATCGTCTCAAGGTGTTTTTATACATAAACCTACTTATTTCTGCATACCTATTTCAAGTTTAGTTTAGTTAAACTAAAATACATACTTCGCGGCGAAGAAGCTTTTCTTTGGTGGATGCAAATTGGAGTTAATCGTGAGAACAGAACAGGTGTAAGTAACTTGTTCATGAGGCGTTCATAATCTCTCTGATATTCTGCAGAAACTGTTAATCCCAATAGTACTTACTTCTATAATATAGTCGAACTGAAAAAAATATCAATCAATATGAACGTTTTGTGTCCATCGCGGATTTAGTACGCGTAAAAGCTTTTAAATGAAATAGTATAGCAGTAAACATCATAAAACCGATATCGTAGGGCTGCGCCACTTGTAGCTGGACGTAGCTCCCTGGCGAGCTGCTCGTACTGTACGAGACATGGCAACTGTGCAGGAACACAAACTTGACTTAAAAAGAAACATATATTATGAAAGTCGCTACTTAATTCCCTTTCCTAAGATGTGCCGCTCAATTGCTACGTAATTAAACAGTCTAAAAAATTAATATCGATAATTCTTGCAGCAACCACGTGGAGCCCTGACACAGGTAGAAGGCGTCGTGGCAGACCCCGTAGAAGATGGCGGGGCGAGCTGGACAAAAGAAATAACCAGTGGTCCACTTTAGCCCTGGATCGAAAGAGCTGGAAGTCATGAGGAGAGGCCTTTGCCCAGCGGTGAGATGATGCAGGCGGACAGATAAAGTAATTCGTGCAGCATTCAAATGAAATGTTTTACAAAATAGTTGTGTGAAAGCTCTCATGAGACAGCAGGCACCGGGAACACGTGGAAACTTTCCAAAGAGGGATTTAAGATAAGATAAGATCTATTTATTTGCTCAAACATATGTACACATACAAGAATATAAATACATGCAAGATAACATAAAAAAGAAAGGATCAGTCATGTTTGCCACCTAGCGTGCAAATATTATGAATTATTAATTTGAAGTCAAAAACATTAATTGTATGTGAATTAGTAAACAAAATAAATTATAAACGTCAATATTAGAAAAATAGATAATAATGCATCAAAATCTATGTCAATATAAATTCTTCTGTCAGAAATTCATTAATATTATAGTAAGCTTTCTCAATTATATATGATTTTAGTTGATTTCTCAAATGTAAATTATTTAGCTCCCTCCAACTTTTGGGTAACTTAAAATAAATAATGGGAGTCATGCAAAAAACACTTTTGCGCATAAGTGCCGCCCTACTCTTATGCAGACAGAGCTGACTTTGATCACGCCTGTTTCTTGGAAATTAATTTGCCATTCGCGAAAATAAATTGAAATTACCTCTAACAAACATTACTGCTTCCAGAATATAAAGTGATGCCAATGTCAAAATTTTATAACGAATAAAATATGGCTTACAAGTATCAATGGTTTTCAACTTAAACTTGGCTCTGAGGCATCTATTTTGTGCTTTAAATGCAGCTTCTTTATTAGTTGAGTTACCCCAAAAGATAACACCGTATCTGAGAACAGATTCAGCTAGCTCGTAGTAAGCAGTTAATAACACATCTATATTAACAGTGCGTGACAGAATATACAAGGCGTACGCACTACTGCTTATCCTTTTAGTCAGAGTCTCTACATGCACCTTCTAATTTAAATTTCGATCTATGTTAAGTCCTAGAAACTTAGATGTACTAACTGCGTCAATTTTAATGTCATTGTATGTTATGTCAAGATTAGAAAAGATCAACGCGCGCTGGCTAAAATGCATTATTACAGTTTTATTTCAATTAATTTTTAAATTATTATTGTCGAACCATTCTACAGTTTCTTTTAGTGTATTACTTATGTCATCTTTATAAAAATCTCTTTGATTACACGGTATCGTTATTGTACTGTCATCCGCGAATAGTGTCATCGGATGTTTGATTGCCCCTGGAAAGTCATTAATATAAAGTGTAAAAAGCAGTGGTCCTTACTAGGACCACCGCTAAAATGAACGTAACGTTATGTACGGAGGAAGGAGTATCCAGAAGGAAGTATACTTATTTCCTTGTGGAACTCCGTACATAACGTTACGTTCATTTGAGCGAAAGATTTCTTCTCTATTTTGATACGTATATTAATTTCACTTATTTCGGTTAATTGTTTTCTGTCATGAAGGTAAGATTTTAAGAACTCAAGGACATTTCCTCTTACCCCGTAAGCGTCACGCTTTTTTAGTAAAATATTATGTTGCACGTAATCAAATTCCTGGGTCATGTCACAAAATATCGCACACACTGGAGTGTTTTTTTATCCATAATTGTCATGACAGTATATAAAAAGTCTTAAGTAGCCATGTTAATCGTCTTGTTTTTCCTAAATCCTTTTTGTTCGTTGTAAAGAATATTATTTGCTTCTAAATATAAATTGAGTTCTTTAGAAATATAGTTTTCAATTATTTTTGAGAATATTGGTATTAATGAAATCGGCCTGTAGTATTCCATTAACTCCCTGTCTTGTTTTTTGGACAATGCCTTTATTGCCGATTTTTTCAGGGCATCCGGAAAAATACCTTCACTTATACATAAATTTATTATAATATAATAAATTTATGTATAAGTGAAGGTATTTTTCCGGATGCCCTGAAAAAATCGGCAATAATTATGATTAAAGGGCAACAAATTTCCTCGGCTACGGCTATTTGTGTTCTTATGAGCTCAAGTAATTTTAAGAACATGGTTTGGCAAACTTGGAGCCATGAACATAGAATTCTTCCGGTTTAAAATATGTTTAGTGACTCTGTCTCCCAAATTAACAATAGACTGGATTTTATCAATAAAATAATTATTAAATAATAATATATTAGAAATGCATTTTGGATCCGAGATAACTTCATCATTATTAATTCTAAGTTTATTAATATTATTCTTAATCGGAACTGCCACAGCAATTGTCTTTTTTTCTCGCTGCATTCAATACCACGTGATACCCATTTTTGTTTTTTCTGGACATTTACCGATACTACAGTTTCAGGAAAGCACTGTCTGTAAAGTAACAAAAAAATATCAGAAAATGCGTTAAATGCTACATTAGGGTCATTTGTTTCATATACTTCTGAAAATGTCAGACTCCGCAGATAGGCCTTCAATTTATTAATGTTATCGTCATGCTAGTCACGTCTTATCCTACTCCACCGATTAAAACCACATACTGTGCTTTTTATTTATTTTTTTCAGGATGGGAAATCCAGGCCAGTGGTAACCCTTTTGGACAATCCCGCTGACCTGGTAGGCTTCGGCCCTGACGCCCCCCCTTCGGTTGATGCTGACATCTCTTTGAGGCGCGCGTGGCACACGTACGCGCCGTCCGGCACGGGCCTGGTCCTGATCGGACGGTGAGTTACCCATCACTCAGCGCCCGCAGGCCCGCGCCTACGGTGGCCGGGAGTCGTCGCGCGGCTCCCGACGCCCGGAGTATCTCCCGCAGCGGCTGGGACGGGAGACTCTCTCCCTCAGCCGTCCCGCCGCCTCCTTCGCTAGCATGACTGCTTCGCAGAAGGAGGCGACTGCCCCCCACTCCCTCTCGCCCCGGACCATGGCTTGAAGAAGGCCCGGACGCGTGAGGTCGCCGCCGCTGCCGATCACCTCTATGAGGACACGGCGGTGCTCCGCCCAAGCGGGGCAGACCTCCACCGTATGCTCTACCACCGTGTCCTCTGGGCGATCCTGGCAATGGTGACACCCGGGCGTTTCCTCCCGCCTGATGATGTGCAGTAACCTCCCGAAACTTTCGTGTCCGGTGAGGACCTGCGTCAGGCGGTAGGTGAGGGCGCCGTGACGCCTCTCTAGCCACTCCTCAAAGAGGGGTCTTATCGCCACATACTGTGCTAATTGGGTATTTTAGTAACTGTGCTGTATGATCAGACAACGCTAACTCTAATACTGAAGCCTTACAGGACCTACTAAAGTTATGCGCAAAATTGTCAATGCATGTTTTGCTCTCTAGAAGAGTCGGTTGATAAAGCGCCAGTTTCAAGTTAAAGCTTATTTACATATATTTTTCGAATTCTATTGATTGTTAAGTTCTTTTTAGTACATCTATATTAAAATCACCAGCCAAAACAATATTTTTACGGTTCTTTTTCAGCAAAATATGTAATATCTGTTCTAATTTACAAATACATTCATTGATATTATTGGCATTTGGTACTCTATAAATGCAAACACATACGATTTTGTGGGTAATTAGTTCAACGGCGCAACATTCAAAGACACCACTTGTGGATATTTTTGCTATTTGCGGCAGCTTTCTCCATTGATGACCGGACCTCACTACTATGCATGCCCCTCTGCTTTTGGTTTCTTTTCTTTACAGGTGGCTAAACAGTAATTGTTCAAATTCACGTGTTTTTCATACGATTCCATCATAAAGTGCTCCGTAATGCACAAGACATCCCACGCCTATGTTTTTATCAATTAATTCATTGAGGCAGACTGCAAGAGAATCGTATTTAGCTAGCAAACCTACGATGTTTTGGTGTATAATGTATAGATGTTTAGTCAAGAAAAAAATGGTCTTCTGTTTTATTTATGTCATTTACATTATCTATGTCAACATTTTGCATAATGTCAGTAACTAAGTCCAGTAAATCCTTAAATATAGTCCGTAGTCCAAGGTTCTTTATTTTGCCTGAGTATTTATTAAACATGCTGCAGTCATATTCCAGATTCAGGTTACCGTCCAAAAGGAATGCGTGTCCATGCGTCAGTATATCTAAGTATATCGACAGAGGTTTAAGTGGACGAACTAATAAGAGGTGCCCAGACCGGGCCGCGGATCAGCGCTTAATCCCAAGATCCCGGGCCGGGCCCCGGGGCGTAGCCTCTCTATTTAATGAACTTATTGATACTGCCGTTTAATTGTCGGCGCGGTGAATGCGAGTTAATTGTATGTCACGTGACAGATTTCGTTTAGCTAATTAGTTGGCCGTGTGTACGAGTCCTTATTCGTTCGTTCACTCATTACGTTTCACTTTGATGTCAAGAATTAAAAAGGCACAAGAATTTAAGAAATGTTTCACTAAATACACGCCAGTTTTATTCTGTAAACGCCTCTCTATTTTTTCTAGGATCGTTCGCTACATTTCAATCTAGGTAAAGTTTACAGTCTAGGCACATCAAATGGACTAACTGTTTCAAGGTTGACGTCATTAATGTCTTACAACTGTAAAACGCCGGCGGCACGGCGGCCGGCGCGGCGGGGCGGGCCGCGGACGGGCGGCGGCCCGGTCACTTTGAGACCCGTTTAAAAAAGAAGGGTTATTGGGTCGGCCGAGAGGTAGACAAAAGCAATTAATGTAATGGCAGGGAGGGTCGGCCATATGCAATGAATCGTATCGCGCCGGTTTGATTCGTCCGAACACGTGCGATCCTCTCATCTGTTGATTCCGCTCAATGTAGCTCTTTCTATTCCTTCTGTGAGTTTCACGTATTTATTATCATAATTAAGCATCGGTAGCTCATTTATATGATGATCAGATAATGAAGGAAAGCGATAGAACCTATTCATTCCTTATCTTTTCGCGCAAGTTATAATTATGAGGAGAACAAATGGCCATTCATGGTCACCTCGACATGGAGATGTGTGGCTCTTGTCAGTTCTTGTAAAATGAATTTCGAATGAATGAGACACGGTCCATGTCTCATCTTTGATTCTTAGGAAGAGGTTAATTGCTCAAGCTTAGAAGTCTCTGTCAAAGTTTGCACCCACTGTCCACATTCACAAATTCCACTCTCTACCAGCTCACCGGCACATTCATCAACTGTAATACATCCTAAATAACAAGTGTTAAACATTATGGACGAGCAAATGCTCAACAACTGTTCTCGTTGCGGTCCGCAGCCGACCGGTGCGCTGCGGTGTGGTGCAGCGCGGCGCGATATGTAAATCAGGCCGATAATTGTTTCCGCGACGACCGGCGGAGGCGCGGCGGCGCGGCGCGGCGCGGCGGCCGCGGCGGCACAAATAATGAACTCGCTGCATATACATAGCGCGGTACATAGGCACTGAACACGAACTGTTACTAGTTACAATACACACGCCTGTGAAACTACCCTGCCTTGTATCTATTTAGGTTTCAATACAGATGACAAATACAGAATTGGTGAGAATGCATAATTATGAATTGTTGATAATCTTGAATGCTGCAATGATCTTTTGCTCGACGTGTGCATGTCGCGAGCGGTCGTCATGGCCGGCCAGCTCCGGCCGGGTGCGTCTCATAACGTATAAACTCATTTGGTCTAATTTCATTTTATTATCGTTCATAAGATATAATCAACGTGAGATATACCAACTGTTGATATAATTTCTTTACATATAACATTTATTTATTCTAAAACTTAACTAGTATAACGTTGTTTGATATAACGTTTATGTAATCGAAAATCATTTGGTCTAACGTTTAATATACAGTAGGTATGTTAACTAACAGAGGGCGTTCCCGTTAACCCGCAATAGTATAGCATCCATACATGCTAAAAAAAATATTACCATTCGAAAATAAAATGTTTTTATTTTTTTTATATTAAAATATTCACTAAAAATCGTAAATTGATACTCTATTTATTTAATTAATTCTAATTAATTAAATAAATTCCGACATTGCTGTCCTTCAAGTACGCGTGTACAGAGTGTTTCTTTAACGTATCAATTTACGATTTTTAGTGAATATTTTAATATAAAAAAAAATAAAAACATTTTATTTTCGAATGGTAATATTTTTTTTAGCATGTATGGATGCTATACTATTGCGGGTTAACGGGAACGCCCTCTGTTAGTTAACATACTGTATATATAAAACGTCATTATGGTTAATACCCCGACTCAGAGTACCTCGACTCGGATAGGTTAGGTTAGAAGGCTAAGGCGGGAGCGAAGCGGAGCGGAGCCTTCGTGGTTATTTTTTTTAAACCACCCAGAAATAGGAGCAAGGAAGGAAGGAAGGATAGGAGGTCGACATAGGATGCAAGAGCGAGCGAAGGGCACCCCGAGGTTCGGTTTGGTTAGGTTATTTTAAACCCTTTACGTAGAAATAGGAGCCCCGCGAAGCGGGGCTCCGTCGACATATAATGCAAGAGCGAGCGTATGAGAATACAAATACCTTTACCTAGGTAAAGGTATATATTAATTGATTACAGACTCATAGTTTTATGAATGAACTATTAGAATTCATTTTTAAAGGAATACTTTAATGATTTTTATTTAACTGGGCAAGATTACGCACACTAAGTGACAACTAACATTAACTTTTGTTGAGCTACCCACAGGCTAAAACATAAAAATAATACTAAATAAACTAACCCGTGTCTATGCAATTTTGCTTTGTGTTTTTAAGTAGGCGTTTTCATCATATTAGACCAAATAAGTTTTATATCTTTTGAGTGGTATGTCAAACGATTTTATATTTAATGTATGTTATGTCAAACGACGTTATATTTAATGTATGTTATGCTTATAAAAATTAGTTATTTTAAAATTATGTCAATCGTTCATTATATTAACTAATTGCTATATTAAATAAAATTATAGGTTCCGTCGTTATATTATTTTGTTAATACTTATTAGAGATTTTGTTGTTATATCATCTATTACTTACCCAGCTCTGGCCAGCTCCGGCCAGCTCCGGCCAGCCCCGGCCAGCTTCGGCCAGCCTCGGCCACATTAAACGAACTACAACACTTCCACGATCTTGTTTCTGAATTAGTCTCCTCCAGTCGCAGGACGCAACAGCTTAATAGCTTCCCAAACTAACTCTGCAGTCACATCAAACCTTAATACTTCTGAATAGAGTTTAAAGTTCGCTGTGTCAATAGCGAAGATAGTTTGTAAAGATTATCTTGAGTGGGACGTCATCTCAGAAGTTAGGTTTAATTAAAGTTGCCACTGAGAGCCGGTCGCCACTTAAAGTCTCCGATTCCTAGTTTAGAATTGCAATTCGGTAACTATTTGCATTTTGTGCTATTCTCATTTATCTTCGGGTCGCCTGTTTACATTCATATTGGTCACGTTCGATCAATGTTTGTGACCAACCTGTCGCGCGACTATCCTTCCAATAATAGTTTAATGATATTTTGTCTCAATTCAATTATTGCTAAAAATTGTCTTACAATTGAAATAAAAATATTTTCAAACCTTGAAAGTCCCTAGTGTTTAAGATAAGAGAAAGAGCCTACGTGTAATTGTATTAAAACATTTTCAACAACACATGGCACCTTGTGAGCTTGATCCGTAGGATGTTTGGCATTATCACACGAAGTGGTGGATGATTCTATTTTTCACAAATCCTTGCAAATTGAAGTCGATGGTCAGTTCCTGGACTCGAATCAAATAAATCACTATAACGTCGAGTTTACCAAACAGAGCCATTAGTGCGATACTTCCGTCTCGGAGATTATTGAGAGCTGAGCGATGAACAACTCGATGTTATGAAGAAGTATTTATCTGCGCGCCACCGTTTATTACAACTACGGCTATAAAGCGACGAATAAACACTCACGAAACTTGTACCACGGCGGTACGATGCAGAAGACACACCTTGATCATTAACGAAATACGATTACAACACTAATATTAAGGGACTATAATTATGTTTGCTCAACTAACGATCCAAAAAATGAGCAAGTCGCATTACGTCCGCTACGCGTAGCGTCCGTTTATAGCCCTCTTTTTTTTCTTGAATGTGATTTTTTCTCGGATCAGTCGCGTTACAGCCGTTCTACTTAAAAGTACACTCAACGCTAGAAGAGCTTGTTATTAGACAATTAATATACTATTTGTAATATGGAGATACTATTTGTCAACCACACACTCACACAGACATTTTTTTAGGTGTCTGTATGTATCCACGCATTTCTCCAGGACTATTAATCGGTTTGTGAACAAAACAGTTACATAACATAAGTTCGAATAATGTTTGACCGAATTTCATTTCACCTAAAACTTTTCAACTATTATCGTTTCGTTTGTTTTTACTTCATCGAAGTCACGTCTGCCACTGTATCGGTTACTGCGACGTTTCATTTGGTCGAAAAACTTTTTACCAAAGTAACACTTAGCCGATATAACATTTGTTCGAAGTATTATGTTTCCGAACATTCATTATACCACTGTTTTACAAGGATGCTTGCTTTAAGCATACAGCATGCAAGCAGGCATGCAGCATGCAAGCAGACATGCAGCGTGCAAGCAGGCATGCAGCATGCAAGCAGGCATATGGCAGTATACAAACAAGCATGCAGCACGCAAGCAAGCATGCAGCCCCACGCGAGCTTATCGTCGCAGTTTTAACGTAGGGCAGACAAGACTGCGTGAAGTCAAAGTCAAAGTCAAAGTCAAAGTAAAATCATTTTATTTCAAATAGGCACATTAAAGGCACTTTTGAACGTCAAAACTTACAGTAAAATTGAATTGATTCTAGTCGCCCCTTCCAAAAGGTAGTTTTCGTATGGAGAAGAATGGGCAAGAAACTCCACCGTTACTCTTTTAAAATGTTTTACAAGGTTTTGTATACATAATATAATTATATGTGAAGACGATGCACCTAGAATAAAAGTCTACCCCAAAAAAATAATAAAAAGAGTTAAAAATTAAGCAATTACAGGTAAATCAATTATGTGATAGATACATGGTGCTCACATATTTACAATTTACAAATATTGGAAAAGTAGATGACCTTTCTAGAACTCTAACAAGTGTGTGAGTTACTGTAGTCACAGATTGTAAAAATCAATGTCATAAAATTTAAAAAATATATAAATTAAATTAGGAACCAGTTTGATTTTGTCTAGACACTAGATTGTCCTATGGAGCAGGACCAGCATGTTTCCAAGCATTCTTATCTTTGATATAATCCTCTAATTTGTAATATCCCTGTTTACATAGTGTACTTTTAATATGAGTTTTAAATTTTCTTTCATTTAATTGCAATATATCACAAGTTATTTTGTTGTAGCATTTAACACAGTACCCCATAAAAGATGTATGTACTTTAGATAATCTGAAAAAAGGTTGATATAATTTATCTTTATTTCTAGTATTAAAATTATGTCTATCACTTACTTTATTAAAAAGATGTTGATTTTTTCTTACATACATAATATTTTCGTAAATGAATTGGCAAGGTACCGTCATGATATTAACCTTTTTAAATAGTTCCCTAAGAGATTCGCGGCGACGTAGATTATAAATGGCTCTCTTTTGTAAAATAAAAATGGATTCAATGTCAGCAGCCCGACCCCACAGTAAAATGCCATATGACATAATACTGTGGAAGTAACTAAAATAGACCAAACGCGCGGTTTCTACATCTGTTAACTGTCTTATCTTTCTAACAGCATAAGCGGCCGAGCTTAGCCGCCCCACAATAGATGTTATATGAGGTCCCCATTGTAATTTCTCGTCTAGCGTGATTCCTAGGAAAACTGTCTGATTAATAAATTCTAGTTTTTGGCCATTCAATATGAGTTCACATTCACTAATTCTAACATTCGGTAATGTAAACCGAATGCATTTGGTTTTTTTTTCATTAAGTACTAAATTATTTACCGTAAACCAATCTTGGACCTGAAGAATAGAGTTATTCACGACGTCAAGATTTTGTGACCGTCGGTCTATTTTAAAGATCAATGATGTGTCATCTGCAAATAACACCATCTTCGGTTGATTTTGAAGTAATTGGGGTAAATCATTAATGTAAGCTAAAAAGAGGAATGGACCCAATATCGAACCCTGAGGTACGCCCATTGTCATTTCAGACCCCAATGAGTTTACGCCGTTTACTTGAACTTTCACCTTTCTATCTTCCAGGTATGATCTTAGCAAATCAAGTGCTGTTTTTCTAATTCCATAGTGCTCCAGTTTCATCAGAAGTGTCTCATGGTTTACACAATCGAACGCCTTAGAGAGGTCGCAAAAGATTCCAATGGCATCTTGTGCTTCTTCCCAGGCGTTAAAAATGTTCTTTATTAAGGTAACACCGGCGTCAGTAGTGCAACGCCCTTTAGTGAAACCGTACTGATGTTCATGAAAGATGGAATTTTTATTAACGTGACGTAACATTTGATTGAGCATCAACTTTTCAAACACTTTACTGAGAACTGGCAGAATTGACACAGGTCTATAATTGTTGGGTTCTTTACTATCACCGGATTTGAACAAAGGTACTACTTTACTATGTTTCATAAGATCGGGAAAGACTCCTTGGTCAACACTGGTGTTAAATATGAAAGCTAAATAGGGCGCAATGGTTTCGATGAAAGATCTACATACTTTTACAGACATTCCCCAGAGATCTTCTGTTGATTTAATGTTAAGATCTTTAAAAACTTTTATGACAGCCTGGGGGTTTGTATGCTGAAACCTAAACTCCAAAGGGCATGCCTTCACATTCTTTTTAAGTAAGGCAGCAGAGAGCGTGGGGGATGAATTTAAAGCTTCAGTAGTTTTAAGGGGAATATTAGCAAAAAAGTTTTCAAATTCCTGAGCTATTTCTACATCTGAGTTGATGGGGCCATGTGCAGTCTCTAAATTAAATTCAGTATTACGCTGTTTTTTCCTACCTGTTTCATTATTTATTATTTGCCAGGTAGTTTTTATTTTATCATCAGCTGATTTTATTTTATTGCTAATATAAAGTGCCTTAGCTGTTTGGCACACACTTTTAAAAGTTTTTGAATATTTTGCAACATACTGATGAAAGTTTATATTATTCATATGTTGCTTTAAGCCATAGAGTTCAAAAAGATTTTCCCTGCTTTTACGAATACCTGGAGTTGCCCAGTCACTAAATAAAAACTTTGTGTAAATACTTTTTGTTTTCAGTGGAAAAGTTTCATTAAACTGCGCATTTAGTATTGAAAAGAACTCGGCGTAGAACTCATTTGGGTCACCTATATTATTAAAATTCTGATCACATAATTTACTGGCCAAAGAATTATTTAATTTCTCTACCTTTTTACATGTTATTGTCCTAAACCTTATTTGAGTTTTTTGTAAAGGCATGTAGGAGCCAAATGTTATTGTTTGTCCACTGTGATCAGATGGCAACTTATTTACAATTCCTTTTGTGTAAGTAATCACAATTACAAAAAACATTATCAATACAAGTGGCAGAAGAAGCTGTCACTCGGGTTGGTTCAATAAAAACATTTGACAAATCAAATGACCTAAAAAGACTTAACAATCTGACAGTATTCGAGTTATTTTCCAATAAATTAATATTAAAATCTCCACATACGATTATCGACTTACTACTTGTACTAAGTTTCTTTAACACATCTTCCATTACAGAATCAGTTTTGCAGCGATTCGTTTCTGTCACTAAATTTTGTAGCACAATTACACATATTGACTTTTTATGACACTATTTTAATTTAATATTGAAAATGCTACTAAGTAACTGGCTATATATTTATGACCAAATAGTATTCCGTAAAATGTTGTTTCGGTTTGGTGAAAATATGGCAAATATCATTTGGCAAATGAAAAAAGTTCAAAAGAGCTTCGGCCAATAGCAAAAAGTTAGATACTTATTTTGTAAATCGGCGAAATATAGTTCTGTAAAATAATACCTATGACACATGATACTTCGATTATCTAAAAATATGTCAAATAATCCATATGGCAAAAAAGACGTCGGTCAATAGTTTTCGGTAAAATGAAATTCGAACAAAAAATTTCGGAAAGGTGATTTGTTCCCGAACAAAACTATTCTGTCTTGGGATCTGTATTTTAGATTTTCACTTCTCATGCTCTAAAAGTTCGTCTTTATGTTTTACGTAGGCGACATAAAGTCGCTTATTATGCTCAAGTGCATAAAGCTTTTTTTTTTCTAAGACTAAGATAATCAGGCTCAACAAACAGTAAAACGCACAATAAAACGTCGCAGATTAAAGTCGTTATTTTTTTCATTTGCTATAATTTATTATCACTTCCGTCGTTCGTTCGTTCGTCGTTAATTTTAATAAAACCAGATAAATAGTTGTCATTTATTATTTTAAAACGCAATAAAACTTTTTTATGACTTGGCAGTATGAAGTACCCAAGTCGAATGATACATGAAACTTAAAAATGTCAAAACCCGACATAATTTGACAGGTTAATAGCAAAACCCGATATAAACTGAAATTTCACTCGCAATTCCCGCCAAAATTGAGTGTCACTTGAAAATCCCGCTCTAACAGATTTTATTCTGCTTTTATTCCACTTTATAAACCTCATTGTGCCTTTAGTATTGTAGTAAATTATGATAGAAGGCGAGTGCGAAGGTAGCGGAGTGTGTAATGTAATGATCAATGCACACGTTTCGTACGACGTTTTTCAACGCACTTGCGAGAAAAAAAACAGACTTGTATTGTTATTAACTTTTATGGAAAATGGCGCGCTGGTTTTGTTTTTCCGTGCGCCGCGCTAGCGATGCGCGCGCACAGGTGTAAATAAAGGCACTGGCAAAACCGCTAAACAGCCTTTATAAAAAATATAATAAACACAAAATAATGTTTTGACCAATCGTGTGCGTGTGTTGTCGTATGTCAAATTGTAGTTCAGTTAGTAAGGAATTACAAATTAATATTGGCATAGAGAAATAAACGTCAGTCAGGGTCGTTTGGTTCCGGGAGGGACCACGGACAATTTAAGGTAAATAAATTTTGGTTCATTTTAGGACCAAGGAAAATTCAGACTATTTAAAAAAAAAGTGGAATATGGCCCACGGATTCCTTTTGGTATGAAGTCTCTTTGATGTGATAAAAAAATGCAACGCACATCTCCGACTAGTAAATTGTTTTCTGCGGCGTTACCGCACTAGTGCAGTAACATAAAGTAAAAAGCACGCGTGTTTAATACACTGCATTATGGACCTAAAAGCGGTTCATTAAGAGCCACTTCACGAGCAAGATGTGTTGAAAATTAAATTACATAATCACTTCATTAGCCACTCAAGCGTCCAAGCCGCGCGGCGATTCACAATAATACACCTGTTTGTAAACCGTTGTGTGAAGTATAAATTTTCTTAAAACGTTTTTGTTTTTGCGAACATTCTGTGAGAAACGTTTTAGCGGGGTTTGCACTAGACGCCTCAATTTTGAGATAATTTCTTTTTGGAGTCGATTTTGTTTTTTTATTTTGTAATTTTTAGTGTTCAAGTCTGCTCCTAGTACCATGCTTCATAAAATGTTAATTTGATCTGTGTGATTTTTTTCTACTCACAAGCACTTTTGGCGTCAAGCGTACTTTTAGGTAGAACGGCTGTAACGCGACTGATCCGAGAAAAATACACCTTCAAGAATACAATAGGGCCATAAACGGACGCTACGCGTAGCGGAGGTAACGCGACTCGGTCCAAAAAAAATCCGTAGTATCTAAGCTACAAGTATGTATTTCTATGTCTAGGGATACTTACTAGTAATAAGATAATTATAACCGTAAGGTGACTGCCATGCTGCTTCAACTTATGTATAAATCGACAGAAGCTACCTGATTATAATAGGACCATTCCCAAACAGGCGATTTCGTGTTTTAGTTTCTTCAAATGTTGATTGCACTTCTGTACCTGTCTCGTATACTTGTATTCGGGCACTCAGTACTTATCTGGCAGTTTCAATTATCCGTTGAACAGAAATAAATTAGCCGGTGTAAGCCAAATAAAAGGAGTAATAAATCTCAGCAGACTACCGGGGCTATCTATCGGGTTGGTTTCAGTATCGACACTATGTTGATACCGATACCGACCTAGATAGGAATACCCAATAGAGCCTCGATTTTGACTACGTATTTGAATAGGATATGAAGTATTGTGACCATTGTAGTTACATTATGGCATTGCTAGTTCTTGGTGCGAACAAGCGGTTTTGTGCCGTTTTTGGTGTCTTAGGAGACGAGGGAAGTTCCTGGCGCCAAATAGCAACATAGTAAGCCAACTGTTGTTCTTAGCTCTGTTGTTGTCAGCTGCATCCGGTAAGACTGGAAGCTGAACCCAACATACTTCGGAAAAGGCTAGGTAGGTGAAGTAAGTACTGTTACCTATCTTTTTGTCGTGTCGGGCAAGTAGAACTAGGAAATTACTACAGATGGCCATAATAAATGGTTAACACCTTTTGTCAAGTGTTTCATGCGTGTGAGGTATCCGATCAAATCTCTAAACACAATGAGATACAACAATGTTTTATTGCTACAGAGGCTATCTCCATTCAGAGGAAGTTAACAAGTCGTGTACGCCTTTCTAAAGTGATGCTGCAACTCGTAATAACTTGACTACAATGTGATACAATGCGAGGAGCCGGAAGTACGTAGAAGTTAGTTTAACATTGAGTATGCAGACCGCAGCGGATATTTGTAAAATAATGGAGGGAGCCCTGCCAAATGGTGAGTGGACAAAATTGTTGTTTTCCACATTTGTCCGTCGTGGTATACCTACGGAAGGTATAATATAAATAATGAAGTAAAAAACCATTTTGTCCACTAAACATTTGACTGAACTTCCTCCGTTTCAGTTGGTATTTGGTCAAGTGGATATGATGCCCCTATAGTATTTTTTGTTAATCAATGACTCGGGTAGGTCTCCACCGGGCTGGAATTCTGAATTAAGTGTCCGGATACTTAGATTTGTTATTTGACCATAACCCGGATATAGTTAGTCGAGTTGAACGTTATGGATGTGGAAACTTACCGACACATACATACGACAAACACATAGGTATAATTCTTGCTCAATCTTATAAATGAGCAGTCAATTTAGAATTCAGTATAAACTATACAAGCTCGTATTATATAATTATTATATCAGTTCCCCGCTGATACGCGTGGTACGGGGGTAGTGCGGGGAGTGTGTAAACATCTACTTCACTAGTCAGCAGCGTTTCTTTTGCTGAATTATAAACCGCTCCCGTCCGGACCGCGAGTCTGTGTCTGTGTCACGCTACACTTTGACAGGCGAAGCGTACAGCCACACATGAACATTCTAAGAGGTAAAGGCGAGAATACACTTGTCATATGTATATACATATATATATATAATATATATACCTAAAGAGAGCGTAACGAGTAGCGTAGCGAGAGAACCTAAAGAGTGTCCATGGAGTTTCTTGCCCGTTCTTCTCCATAGGTACCTACGCTTTGGAATGGGCAACTAGCTTCATATTTTCTGACTGACCGACTTCTTGACAATTCAAAAGTGCCTGTAAATGGTTTAATTGAAATAAATGCTTTGAGTTTGAGTTTGAGCGTATACCCCGAGAGCGTCACACATCAAATGTTATCACTCTTGATGGTATTTTTTGCAAGAAGGCCGCTTTCAGGCTTTTGCCCGGCTCGTAAGTATGTACCTTCACATCGCGGAGCAATTAACGCCCTTCATTGTAAATAAAAATGCTTATGTTATGTGCGGGAAAGGTGTGCGTTCCCCTTAATACCAGTTCGGGGGTAAACACCGTAAATTGAGTAGTGTGTTAATGTATTTATTTACATCGGAGCACTGTCGGGTCGTGTCGGGTTGTGTCGGGCTGTGTCGGACTGCGTCGGACCGCGTCGAGCCGTCGGGCGGCTGCAGATCGTATAATACGCGCTAACCTTATTAACACGCCTCCTCTGAGTTCACGAGAGTTATTAACCCAGGACCGCTTCCCGATGTCTCTCTGTAAGAATTTTACATAAATAATAATAATAACTCGTTTATTTATAAAAAGGAGATACAATTAAATACTACTGCCATTGCTTATGTACTAACTGGTAGTTGTGATTAATGGTAACATGAATTTATAACAATAAATTTCTCAGTCTTTTGATTTACCACTACGTGTGTTTAAACAGGTTATGGCCCGAATTAAAAGCAAATAAACCTGTAAATGCTTTTAGTGCAGCGTTTTTCACCGGAAATTTTAGCACAGATGACTGGTACGTCGACTCGGGCGCAAGCGGTCACATGACGCCGAACCAAAAATGTTTACTGCGAACCCGACACGTGCACAAAAACAAAGAAATAGTAGCCGTATCAAAGAACTGTGCCTCGGTGAGACACAGATTACGACAAGTGTAAACGATTCTCAGTATGATGTGATTGTAAAGAAAATTTTGTACATACCGAAGCTCACGACAAATTTACAATCAGTAAGCCAACTGATAGCAAACGGCATGCAACAGAGTAGCGATCAAGAAGGATGTCTGCTTGATATATGTATAAGCAAGTGAATGAGCTTATTGGCACTGCAAATTTGAATAACGGCGTGTACAAATTAAACACAATAAAATCCGAGAATATATTGTCGCCAATGACGGCCATGTCGATTTGCCATAGAAGGCTAGGTCATATTAACAGTAAGGCTTTGCAGAAAATGAAAGAAGGTGCTGTAGAAGGAGTTTTTTTTTGACATGAATTTTTTTTCTGACGTACATATCCAGAATTGTGAAGTGTTATGTGAGGGAAAACAGACACGTTTTCCTTTCCAATCATATAACCATATAAGTGAAAAACTACTGGAAGTAGTACACTCAGATTTATGTGGGCCGATAGAGACCAAGTCGATTGGTCAGTCGAAGTATTTTCTTCTATTCGTGGATGATGCCAGCAGAATGACTTTTGTCTACTTCTTGAAGAAAATGAACCAGGTATTCCAGCATTTCAGAGAATTTCGTGGTATGATCGAGAATCAAACAGGAAACAAGATAAAGATATTGAGAACTGACAATGGAGAGGAGTTTTGTTCAGGAAAGTTTGAGAGCTTCTTGAGTCAAGCTGATATCGTCCATCAGAAGACCAATCCTCACACTCCCGAGCAGAATGATCTTTCGGAGCGGTTCAACAGAACTCTAGCTGAACGGGCAAGATGTTTACTGTTTGAAGCAGATCTGAACAAAATTATTTGGGCTGAAGCAGTAAATACTGTATTGTACTTGAAGAATTGAAGAATAGAACGCCAGCCGCCAGTTTAGGCATAATGACACCATTCAAGAGGTGGACAAGTAAGAAACCACACCTGAGCCATGTTAGAATATTCGGCAGTAAAGTAATGGTGCATGTTCCCAAAATAAAGAGACAAAAATGGGATAACAAGGCTGACAAGTGGATTCTAGTGGGGTGTCCAGATAATGTAAAAGGATACAGAGTATATAACAAAGAACAAGAAAAATTACTACGAGCAGAGATGTCATTATTATGGAGAAAGAAGACTCCGACAAAGCTCAGATAGTAGTAAATGAAAAAGAAGAAAAGTCAGAGAAAGATAAAACTCAGAAGGAGAAGAAAGTTCATCTGAGAATACAGTTTTAGATCCAAATGATCCTACATATATCTGTGACTCATTAAGCTCCCAAGATGATTCATATCAAACGGTGTCAGAAGCAGAAAATAAATCTATCACAGAGGCAGAAGTTCCAATGGTCGAGGTTAGTAAGCGTAAGAGAAAACCAGTAGAAAGGTATGGCGTAACTAATCAATTTTGGACGAGTTGGAATCCTGCGGTGAAGAACTCAGTTATGGAGCAGCAATGAACGGACCGGAGAAAGAACAGTGGGGACAGGCGATGACAGATGAACTGACTGAACTGACTGAACTGATGACTTTTGATGATAATGAAGCATGGGAATTCGTTGAAAAAAAAAGAAGCGATATGGTAGTACAGTGCAATTGGGTTTTCAAGAAAAAGTTCAAAAGTTATAATAAAGTGTGGTATAGGGCAAGACTGGTCGCGAAAGGGTTTACTCAAAAAGAAGGGGTGGAATATACTGAGACATACTCACCAGTGCTACGTTACTTAACTTTAAGACTTTTATTCGCTTTAAGTGTTAAACTTAACTTTGAAATTACTCATTTCGATGTAATTACAGCATTCCTAAATGGCTACCTAAGCGAAAATGTATACATGCAAGCTCCACCTTATTTTAAAATGTAAAGATTCTTGAAAGAGAATTATGTTCTTAAATTGAAACATGCAATTTATGGTTTGAAGCATTCGGCTAGGGCTTGGAATGCAAGAATAAATGATTGTTTATTGGAATACAGCTTTGTAAAGTCCAAATTAGAACCATGCCTGTATATGAAAAAAATGTAAAAAGGAACAGAATGATCATAATAGCAATTAGTGTAGGGGAAGGTGGGGTAAGACGGGGACTTTAAGGTATTCTGTAAATAAAACCCTCCGTCTTTATTGCACAATGCAGGAACTTTTATTAACAAAATAATCAGTCTATCTTCCTTTAATTCCAATCAGTCAAAACAAAAAAAATCTAATTCTTCTCATAGAAAAATCAACTTAAAAAAAAACCAAAATTTTCCCATCTTGCCCCACCCATAGGGTAAGACGGGGTACCCCGTTGGGTAAGATGGGGTAAAGAATATTTTAATCGCTGTTATCTTCACAATACGGGCAGATGTGATTAGCTTCGTCATCGTTATCGTCCACTCCTGCACAGCTACAATGCGTCCACTTACCGCAAGCCTGGCAAGTGATCCATCCTTCAGAAGACTCTGAATACAAGTCATGGCAGTACAGACATTCTGTATCTTCGTCATCTGAGGACTGAGCTTCTTCGTCAGCTTTCTTGCTTCTTTTAGATTTTTTTGTTTTTTTCAGGTTCCTTTTGTTTGTTACCTTTGATTTCGGTTTCTTATTGTTGTCTCTCTCTTCTAACTCTTTTTTATAAGGAGAAGCAGCATTTGATCTTCATTCCACCCTCCTCTGTCAGTTTTTCTTTTGTAGTTTCGAACCTGAAATAATAGCATTAGCCTAAATAGTAACGAGAATTAATTTTATCGAAATCCAAGAAATAACAAATAATCGGGTAAGATAGGGTACCCACCCCGTCTTGCCCGCAAGTAGGTACCCCATCTTTCCCAAACTGGACTCTCAAGTTGAATAAAATTTTTTGAGGTTATAAATCAAAGCAAGTTGGAACGAGTTAATATTTTTAGAATGGCAAAATAAACAAAGATCGATACAAAAATATGTCACACAGCTTGTATACCATACATTATGAACAGTCACGCACTTAATTTACTTCAAAAATTAGATAAAACCACTAAAAATTCCAAGAAAGTACTTACCAACTCCCAACGCGCCCACTTGCGACAAACTTTTTGTGACACTGACACCTTCTGATAAACACTAACAGATGGCGTTAAAAAAACTTTTCTAGCGACACCGTATCATCTGTTTTGGTATGGTCCCCATCTTACCTCGCTACCCCGTCTTACCCCACCTTCCCCTAGATGAATTTTTCATTTTTTCCAACAGCAGTAATATGGTAAATGAGCTAAAAATTAAGCTAATGTCAAACTTTAAAATTAAGGATTTGGGGCAATTAAAACAATGTTTGGGTATGAGAGTAAAAATGTATAAAAATGACTGTATTTCCTTAGATCAAGAAAAGTTTGTAGATCATATTTTATGTAAATTCAATATGACAAACTGTAAAATTCTTGATACTCCCATTGAAAGTAATTTAAAACAAGAGAAAAGTTTAGATGTTTGTAAACAATATCCGTATCAACAACTAATAGGAAGCTTGATGTATTTAAGTGTTTTAACTCGCCCAGATATTTCTTATAGTGTAAGTTATTTGAGCCAGTTCAATAACTGTTTTTCTTTAACCCATTGGAAGCATGCGAAACGAATTCTAAGATATTTATATAAAACTAAATCTTATGGGCTAATGTTTAGTAAAGATAATTGTAACTTGGAAGGTTTCGCTGATGCAGACTGGGCCTCTAATACTTTAGATAGAAAATCTTACACAGGCAGGAACTGCTATCTCATATGAATGTAAGAAAAACAGACAGTAGCTTTATCAAGTACAGAGGCCGAATATATGGCGATAACGGAGGCTTGTAAAGAGGCTATATATTTAAAAAACTTGTCTGAAATTGGTGATTTTTATGATTATATGATCATTTTGTATAATGATAATCAAGGTGCTCAGAAGTTGACAGAAAACCCTTTGTTCCATAAAAGAACTAAGCTCATTGACGTGCGCCACCATTTTAAGTGGTTTCTAACAACCTTGTGAAGATAGTTTATCTGCTAACATCTGAAATGCCAGCAGACCTACTGACCAAAAGATTGATAGTGTAAAACATAACTATTTTGTGAAGAGGTTAGGTATTAAAAATATTGTTGGATGGCTGTATGCTATTAGTTTATTAAATTTATATTCAGTTTAATAAAATATCTAAAGTCCAGATTATTTTGATAAGTGGAGGTGTTAGAATTAATATGAAAATAATACTTTAGTAAATACTACTGCCATTGCTTATCTACTAACTGGCAGTTGCGATTAATGCTAACATGAATTTATAACAATAAATTGCTCAGTCTTTTAATTTACGACTACGTGTGTTTTAATAACATTTACAATGAATACCTTAACAATTACAACAGCGCACAGTTGCTCATTTGCCTGAACTAGGTTGAACCCGCTGAACCCGTTGAACCTGTGCTTCAGGCTAGAAAGTTTAATTAACAATGAGTATAACTTAAAAACTAAATTAAAACTTAGGTAAATAAAATTAAAATAGCATGTTAGCAGTTCTATTTGCAGACAAAAAGTAGGTCTTCTGTCTGTGCATAGTTAGTTGCTGGTAAGTAATATTTAAGTGTAATTTTTTACAGCTGTAGTAATTTCGTTTATAAATACTTAGTTTTCTATTTAATCTATTGTACAGGAATGGGGCTAAGAATGTTAAAAATCTTTCTACAAAGACATGTTTTGAGGTTGCATTATAAATCATTCCGTCTCTTGTTAGTGTTGTTAGCATTGTAGGCAAGCGAGGTGTGCAGTTTTAATGCAAAGTGTACAATAAAAAGCTGGTAAACAGTTAGTACATTGCAGGATTTATATAGCAGATCTGTGGGGAAAAAAACCAGGCAAGAGTGAGTCAGACTCGTGCACCGAGAGTTCCGTACCATCATGTTTTTAAATTTTCATCGGCGAGGCCTATATTCGTCAGAGAATTTTAATATTGCACACTACAGTGCAGAATATTGCAGTTTTAGGTCAGCGCCATCTCTTGACCGATAGTGGAACTAATGTAACTTTTCTTGATGATTTCTGAAAAAGTGTGCTATTTGGAGGCATCGTATGCAAACTCAAACTCAAAGCATTTATTTCAATTAAACCATATGCAGGCACTTTTGAATTGTCAAAAAGTCGGTCAATCAGAAAATATGAAGCTAGTTGCCCATTCCAAAGCGTAGGTACCTATGGAGAAGAACGGGCAAGAAACTCCATCATGGACACTCTTTTTTTAAATTATATTTTTATAAAAATATTAGTTACATCATTAATGTGAATTTATTATTATATGCATGTGAGAACGATGTAAAAAAGACGTACGCGTTAAAAGCGTCCAGAGTACAGCAAATAGTAACAAACCAACAATTCAAAATTAAAATAATTAAAAATAAGCCGAGGCAGCTAAGAGATGAACAGCCCCAACTGACGGCGCCCGTTCACGAACATGACGCATAGATCAGCACCATTCAGCTCAACCATTTTGAAGGGAGCTAAATGATCCAACACACACGCCACCGTCAGCGAGACATTTGTGTGAGCATGACATACTATCAGCCGCCAGGGCACATTCAGGTCAATGAAAGACACATTACCCGGTAAATGGTACTATATATTATTATATATTATTTTTCCTGTAATATATACATAAACTTCTATCACATAGAATAATTTCAGATTTTTCTCTATGCAAACTTCGAAGAAAAGCCCCCCCCCGCTTTCGGTTTTTTTTTACATTTTTCATCAAAAGTCGAAACCTAAACGGCCTAAAAAAAAAGTGTTCGAGAATGTGCAAACTGCACATTCTCAAACACTTCGAATTTTTCAGACCCTCTTTAAGTCCCTGTTGCAAGAAAATATGTCTATTTTTATTTCTTTCTTATTTGCAAAATAGTTGGGCAAACGTCATCTAAAATTACTAGTAGTTTCAAGTTGAAAGTAATAGTATTTCTTGAAATATCCGGCTGTGATAGACGGACAGACAGACAGACTGAGTCGCACCATAAGGGTTCCTTTTTAATATTTTGGTACGGAACCCTAAAAAGAAGGGATGGAAGTTTGCTGCCATTAAGGGGACTACAGGACCTAAAAACATATATCTCGACATCAGAGCCATCTGGTCCGCTGTCCACTTTATGCAAACTCACTTTTTAACTAAATCGTATGTAGTTTTTTTTTCTCTTTCGTTTTATTAGGGTGATATATTTGTATCTCCCTTAGTTAAAAATTTTGTTTACGTGTAAATGGTCGGATATTCATGGTCCACTAGAGCCAAACAGTCTGAAGTTCATTTGAAATTTTATGGTCCTGACTAGTCCTGAGATAGGTATACAAATAAATTACTATTTTTGGGGTCTTATGTGAAGAACAGTTCTAAAAAATGTGATTTGTAGGTCTTGTTTAAAAAACTTACTCTGGCTCGGAAAATATTTTCCTATGAAAAGTCATTAATCAAACAACAGTCCATATGGTCCGGCAAATAATTGAAAGATTAGAAAATTAGAAGATTATATCCAAGATAAGAACGCTTGGAAACATGCTGGTCCTGCTCCATAGGACAATCTAGAGTCTAGACAAAATCAAACGGGTTGCTAATTTAATTGTAAATTTATTCTTTTTTTGTTTAAATTGATTTACATTCTTTAACTACTTAACTCACACCCTGACTTATTATTTGTAATTTTTTATTTTTATTTAAAGCGATATTAATTGGTAAAGGCTCTAGGGCCTCATCAGCGATATTAATTGGCTCCATAGTTTTAAGCTTTGATTTGCAAGTAGGCGTGGATCGTCGAGCGAAGAAAGTAGACACTCGTTACAAATCAAATCACTTTATTTCGACACTTCAGTTTAATCTAAGTAATAATTACCACTTGAACATTAATTCGAACTATAACAATTTACACAATTATTCAGACACTCCACCGAACGCGTAGCGCGCACTTGTGATGTCGACCGAGGCTTAATTCCAACTGACTGTCTCAGTGCTCGACTTGTACCCACTAGCGCTTGGTGTTGCGTCAGAGTGCCCGGAACAGGCACTCTAAGCTAGTAACGCCATCTATGCCATCTAACTAACACTAACTTAAACGGAAGCGCCGTCATATTTAAATGAAAATCGTTTACTTTTACCATGTTTGTAAATATGTGAGCACCTTGTATCTATCAGATAATTAATTTATGTCATGGTTTCATTTTTAATTCTTTTACCTATTGTGGTATAGTAATTTTATTTTAGGTGCATCGTCTTCACATATTATGATTATATAAAATGTATGCAAAATATTGAAAGAATTTTAAAAGAGTAACTAACGGTGGAGTTTCTTGCCCGTTCTTCTCCATACGAAAACTACCTTTTGGAATGGGCGTCTAGACTCAATTCTATTTGTTGTAATTTTTGACGTTCAAAAGTGCCTTTTATGTGCCTATTTGAAATAAATGCTTTGACTTTGATTTCACCGAAAAATAGAAACTACTATTATTGACATTGGGTGAAAACGAGACAAAACATAAACATACGACCGGCGCCGCCCCCCGCCGACACCGTCGTTTCACCGTGCCGGCATTACTTTCGTAATTGCTGTTTTGATTTTTCTGAATCAATCAAATCGTGATCACAGAACATGAATAGCCAACCATCTGATTCACATCTGATTATATTCGGAATCATCTTTGTTTATAACACAGCGTTTACAAAACACCGTCCGGCTATCATCGAAATCTAGAAAAGTTTCTGTTTTTTAACATAAAATTACGCATTATTTTCCCGAAGAGTTGAGCAGAGGTGTACGTACAGTACACCCACATTACACGTTACACTACTAAGTAAGTAGGTACATTAGACGTTACACTACTAAGTAAGTAGGTACATTACACGTTACACTACTAAGTAAGTAGGTACATTACACGTTACACTACTAAGTAAGTAGGTACCTACCTCCCTGCCATTACGATATCTCGATTTATCAAGATTAACACAAAACGCAAAGTTAAAATAAACAGATTTTATTACTTGTTTTTAAGTCTAGACGTTCATGTAAACACTCTTTGCAAATTTCTTTCTTTATAGGAATACACTTCAGCGAAGCTTTAAAAGGATTTTTTGTGAGGGGCCCGTGGCTAAATAATAACAGCTGCACAGGTTGATCGATCAGGTTAAGCTACGCTTGCGCGGTTGGTTAGTGGATGGGTGACCATATTTACGTACCGTGACCCCTCAGTGCCTTGGAAAGCACGTTAAGCCATTGCTCCCGACTGTCATTTATGGATCTTTGACAGTCTTTACGGGTAGTCAGAAGCCCGAAAGTCTGACAACCAGTTTTACCAAGGGGTATCGTATTACCCAGTAACTGGGTTGTGGAGGTCAGATAGGCAGTGGATTCATGTAAAATACTGGTATTCAGCTGCATTCGGTTAGACTGGAAGCCGACCCCAACATAGTTGGGATAAGGCTAGGCAGATAATGCAGCTTTAAAAGGATTTGTGAAAGCTATAATAATTTACATATAACCATGTATTCGTGTGTGTCGGAGTAGCTGTGAATGGTCTTCACAAGAAAAGAAGCCCTTTCCACCACAAAGAAGAAGAAGGAATTGTTTAGGTATTACACCTCGAGGTTCCACAGGGTTTTGGTCACTTGGAAAATAATGGAAAGTACAACGGTACGTTTATTCATATGTAGGTATATAGTTCACGCCATTCCTTACAAAGATGTTGACATTTCTTGGAGGAGTCTCCAACCATCTCTAGCTAACTGCTGCACCACATAATTATGACCGCGGTATGCTGGCTAAAATTAAGCGGAACCACTCGTGTTTGTCAATACAACAACAACCTCATTTCTTCCTTTCTTTGGTCCTACTGATTCTTAAAACGCAAATACACGCAATGGTATAGTCTGTCGTGAGGGGTTTAGCACAGAGCCCTCTGAAGAATCTGTATTTAGGCTAAATTTGAAAATTCTATAACCTAACTACTAGTTTTTACAAAAATCTGCTGTCACAGGACCATCTCAGTCAAGCTTAGAAGACCACTGGTCTTGAAACAAGAATTTTACTACTTTTATGCATGGACATAGCAACTCAAGTGGGTCGAAAACTTTCAACTTTCTCGATTTCACCGATGTCTTGGTAATCTGAGGGACTTAGAACTTTCCCCAGTTCTAAGTCTGAGAAAAACTGCAACAAATCATCTTTAAATAAGCAGTTATGTAAAACACTATTTTAGTTACTGTAATCAAAGGTTCCAACGGTGTCGAGATTAAATAATTAAGAAGAGCTCCTCCTAAACTTAGCAAAGCGGAGTACAGGAGTTTAAGACGCATAACTCATGCGTCTTAAACTTTCTCTTCCTCTACACTCTTATGAATATATTTTCATGCTTTTGCTAGCGGCTTCATCCTTAAAGGTCAGGTTATTTCACTGAACCGTACTACCAGAAACAATAGTATTCTATGTCCTAATGGATTAGGACATAGAATACCTGACCTGGAGCTCATGGCCTACTCGTGTGCTATATTTAATTTTTATTTGTAGCCAATAAGGCCTGATTGATTAACAAACATCCAAACACAAGAAAGCGACATCCACATATAATATAATACTTATGATCTAGGTAGCAGGATTTTAGGCCATCTACACGGTACCTGTACCTGCATTCAAATCACCAACGTAGAAGTCGCTTTTGATGGTAAGAGCTGTACATTTATCCCCACATTCAATGCCTAACTGCAGTACCTCAGGAAATTGTATCCAATTAAAGTACGACTACATCTGTCTGCATATCCTCACGCCTCAAAATTAATTCAACAAATTTTTAATTCAGTTCAATGTATGGATAGAAGAGGCTATAAAGACTCAAGTAACAATAGAACGTATACCAATAAAATAAACTCAGTGCCAAACTGCCAAATAGTCTAATGTTAAGCATTTATTTAGACCTTAAGTTTGGCGTCTTAAAAAGTAAGGCGAGTCAAATGCACGTAAGACCTATTTATTAGATTTTTTTAGAGGAAGTAATGTCATATCTGTACATACACAACATAAATAGCCGTTGAAATGATATTTGTCCCGAGCCATAGGGTCTGATGCTAACTTACATAATTTATATTTTTAACAAACATTATTTATATTTTTGAACCAAATTGTCGGATGTATAGAATCTGGATGATCTGATCATCCAACATATTTTTCAGTTCAAATAGTAAAATTTTAGAACCAAAAGATCTGACAACATCATAAAAATACTGATTGCAACTGGATCTTAAAAATTGGGTCTTGTGTAACTACCCTTAGACATAAAATGTAGTTTTTTTCGGAATTTATTGGAGGAGTCGCTTAAAAATTGACATCCCTCGAATCTCAAATAACCAAGCATAAATAATTATATCCGTGTTTCCCATAATCTTAAAATTATAGAACAATTATTCATTTTCAATGCTAATTTTTGCTCCCCTGAAAAGTTGCAAAAATGGATATCGGACCAGATGGCTCTGATATCGAGTTATTAGTTTGCGCACTCTTTTAACTAGGCATTCAATATGTTTTTTACAAAGAGAGTGTGTCGTTCATTCGTTCACTCCGAGGTATTTTATGTTGCTCATTTTGTGGATAAAAAAACCATTCCACATGGTGATTGTACGGTCTCCACATTGATGGGCATATAGATAAGGTTAGTAATGTTAAGTTGAGGCTTGCGCATGGAGAAGTGAATATATATTTTGTCTTGTCGGTATTTAATGTTAGTAAATTTGTGTGAAGGCAATTAGTCATAGTATTATAACCTAGTTGAGCGATTTCGAGCAGTTCGCTACAGGTTTTAGCGCTAAATATTAACGCCGTGTCGTCGGCATATGAAATAAAATGATATATGAAATAAATAAATTCTGACTCTAAACCAAGCTCACCAGCTTATTGGATCGGGTACTTAATGGTGAGTAGGTACCGCTGCCATGTTTTCAACATAATATTTACTTTTACACAAATCATGATAGATTCTGCAAGACTCCTTTTTTCATGAGGCACGTATTGGAAAAAAGATAAATTGTTAGCTAAAAGATAAAACCGATTGTTGTTCTGGGGGCCTAAATAGGCCACTTTGGCAAAATCATAAAAGGATAACATTATGAACCATAATATGGCGAAGACAGTCCGTGTTTTTCTTTTTTTCGCTGCACTACGTAGGTATAATCAAAGAGATTGGGATTGGATTTGGATTAGATTGATTGGTATTTTAGCACAGACATCCATTTTGATTCATAATTTTATCCTCTTATGCTTCGCCAAAGTGGCCTTTTTAGGCCCCCAGATCGCTCAGCAATTCTTCGATAATACCTTTGTAAAGCAGCTGTACATAGACCACAGTACTTCTACTCTATCCTTCCGTAACATGCAAACGTCATCAGCGTATAAACCGGAGAAAGTCACAACAATAGTGAAAACCAACATAGTGAAGCCAAGAAGCGCCGACGTTATGCCAACATCGTGAAGCCAAGCAGCGCCGACGCGACGTAATGCCAACATAGTGAAGCCAAGAAGCGCCGACGTAATGCCAACATCGTAAAGCCAAGCAGCGCCGACGTAATGCCAACATCGTGAAGCCAAGCAGCGCCGACGTAATGCCAACATCGTGAAGCCAAGCAGCGCCGACGTAATGCCAACATCGTGAAGCCAAGCAGCGTCGGCGCCGCCGATTTATTACGATTATATTATTATATATTATATTATTTACGATTATATTAAAATCCGACGCCTCTCCGACGCAACGCTATTAATTGCATTCCCACTACGGCACGGCAACATTGCGTGTATGGTATGGGGTACCTGCCGTTAGTATAACAAATGTCAAGATATCAGATTTTAAAAAGAAGACGGAGACTTATTATACCCCAGAGGACGTTCTATTTGATAGTAGCAAAGTGTAGGCCTTGTACATTTGTAGACCATTTACTGTTTTATTAAGTACCTGGTACTTGTTGACAGGCCTACAATGTCCTCCCATACCTATTTACACTGTAATTTGAAAACATTGTAAGAGCCAATTATTTTTAAAAGAGTTACCGAGGATTTGCTTGCCAGCTCTTCTCCATAGTAAACGACCAATTAAAACCGTGCACCTAGCTTCTGAGGTTAATACTTTGAAAAAGTATTATCTTTCAGAAATGACAAGCGGCAATCAATCACATAGTGCTGTGTCAGGCTGTCAGGTTCTAGAGCAGGCCAGCGGTAACAGCCACGACTTGCCGAGTTGTTGGTCGTAAGTGCGAACACAGGCAGGCGCTTTACTTTATGTAAATTATTTTATCACCACTGCTCTCAAAAAGGTGAATGGAAAACATCGTCATGAAACCGGCATGTCCTAGAACAAAAAAAATCAAAAACACGTGACGTCTACCAACCCGCGCTGGGCCCGCGTGGTAGGCCCGCTCCCTCTCACAGAGAGGAGGCCTGTATCCCAGCAGTGGGAATAATAGAGGCTCGTTGGGTTTCATATACGCAACTTATATAGTAGACGGCGGAGGAAGGAAGACCATGCTATGCTGGTTTGGTAGGAGAAAAATTAATTACGCGAAGGGAGATTAACACTAATAACATGTTCTTATTACCAACAATCAATACAATGGCTCCTGATATGGCCCACTTTACATCATCAAAATAAACAATGCTTCTCTGCCCCTAATATGAACAATAAATTATTTATTCAAATTATTCATACAGCACGTATCTGAGTACGCCATTGATAGAAATCTAGACAACAATAACATTATAAGCCTTATTCACCTTGACTCTTAATTAGGTACATCTTGCTAATTACGATTGATTAATCACTGTATTCAGTGATTAGTACCAAGGTAACGGTATACATACCTAACACCTGCACACATCACACATCACTCACATAAAAACACAACATACAACAACAAAACACAATCAATCACATAAGATTTGATGGTGAAATGTTCTAATACTTTGTAATGGGATCGAATAGCAGCTTCATACCTATGCTAATCGGTTCTGCCAAGAAACGACGCCAACGAATGGAATGAGCGAACACCCGCTACTGTCACGGTATTGCTGGCTGCGCTGAGCGAACACCCGCTACTGTCACGGTATTGCTGGCTGCGCTGAGCGAACACCCGCTACTGTCACGGTATTGCTGGCTGCGCTGAGCGAACACCCGCTACTGTCACGGTATTGCTGGCTGCGCTGAGCGAACACCCGCTACTGTCACGGTATTGCTGGCTGCGCTGAGCGAACACCCGCTACTGTCACGGTATTGCTGGCTGCGCTGAGCGAACACCCGCTACTGTCACGGTATTGCTGGCTGCGCTGCATTTCATTTAAATACTCTTTACTCATTAAGAAGGCACTTTCGTCTCTTATCCTCACTGGCGACCCGCCCATGTTTCGCACGGTTTTACAACTTGACTAAACATCAAGATTATGTACTTTATTTTGTAAGTTTTAAATTAAGAGCGCGCCATTGTAGCCCAATGCGAGCGACTACGTAGCTGTGATAGTTTTCCTTTTAACATCGTTATACTACTACCGTGAATTTTTTCACATATCGAAAAACAACCATTTAGCCTTCCTTAGAAGGACTTGATTTTAACAAAAATCAGTACTTTAAAGCTTATTACACTGGCCTGCAAAACTAAGTACCACACTTTTAAAATTGGAATAACTTTTTAAGTACAGAAGATATTATACTTTCGAAATAAAAAGTGTTGGCAAGTAGGAATGCAACCTCATTTTACACTAAGTTGGCAACACTGCGTTGTCTTTACCTTGTAACCGCTATGAAAGCAATATACGCAATCTTTATAGTTTAAACGTTTATTTTATTTCCACCAAAATATCATCATGGTAGCAGAGCGTGGTTGATTGAAAAGTAAACGCAGTGAAAACTAATAAAGATCCCCAGGCGCAGTGAAAACTGAGACTGGCCGGCGTATTTTGTCCGTCATACATTTTAAGGTTAACCAGCGCGGCGTGCTCGAACAGAAATCACGTAAAAATCTGAAATACGCATAGAAGATGTCAAATACAGGTCACAACCCTTTCCATATCGACAGACTAGTCGGAAGAGATAACTATGCCAGTTGGAAGTTCGCAGTCCAAGCATACTTCGAACTCGAAGATTTGTGGACATGTGTTACCGGTACCAATACAGATCAAAAGAAAGAAACCAAGGCAAAATCTAAGTTAATTTTATTACTGGACCCAATCAATTACGTACATGTTCAGAGTGCAAACACATGTAAAGAAGTCTGGGAGTGTTTGGAACAGGCTTTCGATGACAGCGGGTTGTACAGAAGAGTAGCCTTGTTGAGAGATCTAATAACAACTACATTGGAATCTTCCCGAAGCGTAGAGGACTATGTGAATAAAATAATGTCGACCGCCCATAAGCTCAGGAATATTAAGTTTGATATTGATGATGAATGGTTAGGTACACTGATGTTAGCCGGCCTCCCTGAAGCTTATAAGCCCATGATCATGGAATTGGAGAGCTCTGGCATCAAGATCAGTGCTGATTCCATCAAATCCAAGCTCCTGCAGGAAGTTCAATGCTCAGATAATTCAGCATTCTTCACAAGGAAAAAGGCCATTCAAAGGAATCAACAAGATAAAACAAAAGTGTCTAAGGGACCCCGATGTTACAACTGTAACAAGCATGGGCATTTTGCAAAGAATTGTCATGCTCCGAAAAATAAGAATGTAGAAAACACGGATGACACTAAAGGTTTTGTTGCAGCATTTTCAGCATCTCCTCAGACAATGAATCCGGACCTGTGGTATGTGGACTCAGGTGCCTCTATGCACATGACAAATAGAAGTGACTGGATGTATGATGTTTCAAGTCCACCGATACCCACCATAACTGTTGCCAGTAAGACACCGCTACCTGTAGAAAGTATGGGAAAGGTCAATTTATTGTTAAATGGTAATAAAGAAAGAAAAATTCAGGTAAGACAAGTCTTATATATACCTAAACTTGCTGCAAACCTGCTATCAGTCAGTGCTATGGTGAAAAATGGCTGTAATGTGAATTTCCGAGATAAAGGCTGTGACATTTATGATAAAAATGGGAGGCTACTATGTTCAGCCACATTAGTAAATAATTTGTATTTATTAAATACCCACAGAGAAGTATTTTCTAACCTGTCATGTTCAGATAACTTAAATGATGTTGTCCTGTGGCATAGGCGCATGGGACACTTGAATTTTACAGATGTTAACAAGCTACCGGAGTGTGCTGAAGGAGTCCATCCATTTACTGAAAATAGTAAGGGTCCTATTACTTGTGTCACCTGTCTCTCGGGAAAACAGACCAGACTACCCTTTAATAACATTGGTTCAAGGTCTTCACAACCACTGCAGCTGGTCCACACTGATTTATGTGGACCAATGGAGCAAGAATCTCTAGGAGGTATGAAATATTTTATTACCTTTATAGATGATTACACAAGACGAGTTCATGTTTATTTTTTGAAAAATAAATTGAATGTTGTAGAAGTTTTCAAAGATTATAAAAATAAAGTTGAAAATGAACATGAAAGAAAATTAAAAGTAATTCGTTCTGACAATGGAAAAGAATACTGTAATAGAGAATTTGAAAGCTTCTTGACCAATCATGGGATTGAACATCAAACAAGTACTCCGTACTCACCCCAGCAGAATGGTCTTGCTGAAAGGATGAACAGGACCCTGGTGGAAAGAGCGAAATGTATGCTGTTTGATGCTCATCTTGCAAAACAGTTCTGGGCAGAGGCAGTAGCAACAGCAGCTTATATAATTAATAGATCACCTACAAAATCCATTCATGGTAAAACTCCTATGGAGATGTGGACTGGCAAGAAACCGAACTTGTCTAACCTAAAAGTTTTTGGCTGTGAAGTAATGACACAAGTACCAAAAGAAAAACGCCTTAAATGGGACTCCAAATCCAGAAAATTATTATTTGTTGGCTATTGTGAATCAACTAAGGGGTATCGTATACTTGATCCAGATACAAATAAAATCATAAAAAGCAGAGATGTAGTATTTTTAGAAAATGTGGAAAAATATGATAATAATGTATACTTACCTTGTACATCTAACAGCAGCAGTCCAGGGATACAGCCACCTAAAGAACCCTGCAAAGAAGAATTAGAGGACGACACAGATCATTCTTCTAGTGAGGACTATCTGTCTGGCGATAATAATGATTCATCTTATGTACCAGAGCAATCAATTGATCTCGAGTCACCAACACGAAATATAAATTTGCGTCCACCAAGAGCTGCTCAGTATGCAGAAACAGATGACCATGATGTAAGTTACTTCTGTCCAATACTTGATTTAAATGATCCACAAACAGTGGAAGAAGCATTGTCATCTTCTTATGCCGACCAATGGAAAAAGGCTATGCAAGAGGAGTATGACTCCCTGATTAAAAACAAAACTTGGTCACTGGTAAATGTACCTTGTGGTAAAAGAATCTTACCATGTAAATGGGTCTTTAAGATTAAAACCAACGAAAAAGGAGAGATTATTCGTTTTAAAGCAAGATTGGTTATCAAGGGGTATGCTCAGAGAAAAGGAAGTGACTATGGTGAGGTATATGCTCCTGTTGTAAGATATACATCTGTTAGATTCTTACTGTCACTGGCTGCTAAGTATGACTTAGAAATGTTTCAAATGGATGCTATAAGTGCTTTCCTTCAGGGTGACATAGATACTGAGATTTACATGTCACAACCAGAATACTTCAAAGAAAATGACCAAGTATGTATTTTGCATAAATCAATTTATGGGCTCAAGCAAGCTAGCCGGCAATGGAATCTTAAATTGAACAGTATTTTATTAAAAATTGGCTTACAAAGATCACAAATGGATCCCTGCATCTATTATTTAGTAAATGAGGCAACAATAATATTCATTGCAGTGTGGGTAGATGATTTTTTGATATTCACAAATAATAAGGATAAAACAACAGAGATTAAGGAAAAATTAAAAGGAGAATGCAGTATGAAAGACCTAGGTGAAATGAAGCAGTGCATCGGCATACATATAAATAGGAACCGAGAGACAGGTATAATTATGATAGATCAAGAAAAATATATTAACCTAGTATTGGACCGTTTCAATATGTCTCAATGCAAACCAGTTAGTACCCCGATAGAGGTGAATGCAAAATTCGATAAAAATCCTGAAGATGCAAACAATAATATCCCATACAGGGAAGCGGTGGGATGTCTAATATATCTGGCACATGTCACGAGACCTGATATTACCTATGCAGTCAATAAGTTGAGTCAGTACTGTAATAATCCAGGAAATCAACACTGGCTTGGAGTGAAAAGAGTTTTGAGGTATCTTCAAGGAACCAAGACCTTAAAGCTCTGTTATGCCAAAGATGACTCAAAGGATATAATTGGATACTGTGATGCTGACTGGGCTAGTGACCCAGTGGATAGAAGATCTTGTACGGGTTATTCTTTTCTGTTTCAGAATGCTTGTTTATCTTGGAATTCATGTAAACAGCAAACCGTGGCACTCTCTACGGCGGAGGCCGAATACATGGCGATGGCGGCGGCAACCCAGGAGGCTCTGTGGCTACGACAACTGCAGGACGAGCTCGGTCAGGGCGTAGACAGCGCGATACTCATCCACTGTGACAACCAAAGTGCAATAAGACTGGCATCAACAGACTGTTATAAACCAAAAACTAAACATATAGATATTCGGCTACATTTTCTTCGAGAAAACATTGTTAAATCTAAAGTTAAATTTATATTTGTTAATGGTTCCAACATGGTAGCTGATAATTTGACTAAGGGTACTACATTTGAAAAACATTTGTTTTGTGTAAGTAAAATGGGTTTGCGTTCTGTGGGGAGTGTTGGCAAGTAGGAATGCAACCTCATTTTACACTAAGTTGGCAACACTGCGTTGTCTTTACCTTGTAACCGCTATGAAAGCAATATACGCAATCTTTATAGTTTAAACGTTTATTTTATTTCCACCAAAATATCATCAAAAAGGACTCGAAAAAGAGTTTAATTTTGTATATAAAAACTTCATAGTCGAGAACCTTCTTTTAAGAAATGGCTGAAAAGCGCAATGCGTGCCACGAAAGAAGAGACTTGACCCCGCCTCCCCCGCTCTTTCCGCTGCCCCTATGACGTCCGGTCCCGTCCCGCACTCAGACCTCATACCGCTAAAGATACCTAAAATCGTGTTCTGCACATGTCAAACCACGTGGTGTGTCAAGTCTCGTCTTTCGTGGCACACATTGTACATTATGCGATTTAGAATTTACATAGGTACATAAATACAAAGCATCACGCCTGTATTCCCCGATGAGGTGCCCGAAACTGTCAAATTTTCCCATTCAACTTTGAACCTTATGCTTCAGTGATAAAGTTGAAAATCTATTAAAGATATTTGACAGATTGTAGTAGCTTGACGTGCTGGCGTCTGTACTTACTTTTTTCTTTCGTTCAGAATACGGAGCTTTTTTTTCCGAGAGTTTTCTTTTTGGCCATCTTTATTTGCACTAAATAATGATAATAATTTATTATGTTTACACCAAACGGGTTTAACTCCTTTTTACAGCAGGTAATACCTACCACTAAACAAAATAAAAATGACTCTTAATGTATTATAAGTACTTATAACCTACCGGAATAAATTCTCTAAATGATGGTGAAAATCATATTAAAATCTGCGACGTAGTTTAAAAACGCAGTCACACAGACAGACACAAAAAGTGACTTTATTTATAATTTATAGATGTATATACAGCGTGGCGCTACAATGGTGACATTAATTTAACACACGTGTAGGGCTAGTGCCCTTTAATCATATTAATTTTAGTAGGTTAAAATAACTCGTAAATTGAAAAAAAAAATTTTTCAAACAAACTAAATGATAAAAATGTAACGAAAATTGGGATCACCCTTGCAAAAAATCATTCATGAAATTACTTACCTACGTTACGCTGGCTTACGTTAACTCGGAGCGGCAACGCGTCGCTTCACGCGCTGCCACTTTTCGCGCTTTAATATCGTATGGACGGTACTGTGATGAACTTGAAAATGCCTAGCGCTCTGGCGGAGGCTAGTTTTGGGTTGGTTTTGGAAATATTGTAGCACATTTTCAGTTAACTGGATTGGGTTTTGTCGTGTAGGTGGTCGATCAGGGCGTTGAGACCTAGGATCCACTGGCCGGTTTTCGCGGATGCGCTGAAGAGCTCCTATAATAGTGCGAGGATTAGTAGGGCATTGTCTTGAACCGCCATATCTCTCGCGATATGTCCTTATGGCAAGAGCGGCATTTTGACGACATTCTCCGTAAATTAGGATCATGTCCGCATATTCAGCTGGTGTGTAGTTCGGATGTGTATTTGCCATCACGATCACAAGTTTACACAAGCACTAATAACACAAATAAAAGCGCCCGTATCGCAAGAGATGTCAACGTACCTACTAAATTAGAAAACGAAAACAAAACATAGCGTCTTTATCGCAGTACCATAATCTAATTACTCATTAGTTCATTACACAAAAATAAATAAATAAAACAATAGGTAAGCGTCTTTTTCGCGGAAACATTCACAAAATTAGTCGACGTAATTATGTGCACTACTGTGAAGAAGTGTGTCAAGGGCACGAGTTAGGCTAGCACTAGATATGCAAAAAAAAGAATTAGATTTCGCTGCGACGCGACGGGGTGGGGGGAGGGCACGCGTCGCCTGCGCCGCCCGCTCGCCGACAAAGGGATATCACGTTACTTTAAAGTATTGTTTATTTATTTTAATTTCATTGATGCGATGTTATGATCCGTGACCTCGGCAAATGACCGCTGCGCGACAGTTCTTTAAGTACAGGTTGCTCCAAAATGCTATTTTAGAAAACTTTAAATAAATCCGCAAATAATAACGTTTAATGGAAACATAATTTCTTCATGAAATGAAAATGTGAAAACGTATATGTGTGTTAAATTAATGTCACCATTGTACCGCCACGCTGTATAGTAGACTTCACTACCTGGTGCGATACTTATCCGATTAACGAATTTAAAAGATAAACGGGTCAAAGTACAACGATTAAAGAAAATCAATCAAAAATTATCACACTTTTTACAAAATAGATAAGGGAACGTACTTATGTAGGTAGGTACTTTCATTATGACTTCAGTTTATACTATAAAAAAAAATAACGACTAAATGTTTTTCATTTGTATTAAGAGTGTTTGAGACTCGTATGTAATGGGTACACCTCGGTTCATTTATAGGTACCAATGTCAATCTGCTTAAGAATTAATTTTCTCCGACTGCTGTACACCGCCAATGTTGTGGCCACCGGGCGGGGCCGCGCGTCACCACTAGATGTCCGCGTCATTACGACTACGTAGGAACACGTGAGCGACACTTAAACTCCTATTATCAAACATAACGCGAACAATCCGCTAATGTCAACCCTCCCTCACCCCACCCGTGCCCCGCACCTCTCAGATTTACATATAATTGCGCACGCGGCGTCATATCCCCTCACCGCGGAACACATTACCAACAACACTCATTCTAGTCGACATCCTATAGTCATCGAGAACGTACGCACACATACACATCCTTGTCTTACAGGAGGGTTTCCCAGGGTTTCACGCACTGTTCTCTGTAGCCCAGTTACAAGGCCAGCGTAATGAGCGCTTATGCGTGTGTGCGTACCCTCGCGACAAGGTAGAGGAGTCGAGCCTTCGTGCAGTTCAGCCTGCGACCACGGCACCCCAGCGATACCTACTATCGCATACTCTACAGGCTCCACGCACTAAACGACCGGTCGTTTGTGTCGCGAGAGAGTTTCATAATATAGTGCGCTGTAGGCAGTTACGTGATTATCATTGCAGGCCTGAAGAAATATGTCGCACTACATGTGTTAGCGGTTTACAACTGTCATGTTAGTTTCTATAGAGAGTTATGTATTGGGACCTACGCCTACGCTCGCTGGTACTTAATTGTGTAAATATTAGAATAAGTACGTGGTGAACAGTTTCTGTTCTATTAAAGTCAGTCACGATGGTCATTTAGTGAATTTCTATCACTATAGTTTCACTCACCCACTGCTACTAAGATTGATTTGATGGAATGATTTCTTTCTTTGTCAGGTGTTTTAGGTAGGTAGACCTAGTACCCTTTGTTAAGGGTCTTATGGCAATTCACAAAGTCTTACGATGAACAAAAATATACAGGGCTTTGAAACACTATTATTGCTTCATAATACATTTTGTTTTATTTGTGTCCATTTCTGGGCCCAGCTTGTCTCCAGCTTGTGGACCGTTATCCATCTCCTTTTGTTGTTTTACATACATCGACGGCGAAGTGCCAATACCTCTTAGCTGATATTTTTCGAGAAATTCACTTTTTTATCGTTTTGACCACTTTTTTTCGTGTTATTCGCATGTTTTAGTGAAATCTCCTTTTAGTTGCAACAGCATTAAATTAAAATATGGAAGTACCTCCCAACTAAACCAACGCGAAGTGTATATTTTTGAACGTTTTTTTTTTTTCAGTTTGTGTAAATTATTGAATTTGTCAGTTAGGTGTTATTGGAACTTCGCCGTCGACATCATCTTTTATTTTTACGTTCGGTATTGCTCCAATGCTCGCGAAAGCCGGGAAGCCATTCAATGTGTAAGTATAAATAGGTACCTACGGTAAATGCACTACATTAAAACCAATACATACGAAGTAGTTTTCAATAATGAAAAATGATGTCAATTCCAGTAATCTTGTGAGTTGTCGGTGTGCGTGGCCTTCAATCGCGTAACAAGTCGCGAGCGGTGCGGCGTATTAGCAACATACGCTTGTGGAGACCCATCGAGTGGCCTAAATGATTTTAGTGCTAAATATTCCCGAGTTAAGGATCCCCAACGGATACAATAAGTTTCATTTTGCTATCAATTCTACTGAATATAAGATCACTTTCTTGTCTGTCTCATCACAAAGGTTTTTTTTTTCTCTCATCGAAATATATCGGACAGTCAAATAAGTAAATGACAATTGTCTACATACATCTTACATTATCATAAGCATTACAACGTCAATTAAATATTAAGAATTATTTTGAAGATTTTAGCTCCTGACTTGGTCTCGGAATCATTATAGTCAAAAATATAGGTACTGTTAGGACAGAAGTGAAATGACAATTAAATTAAATAATTATTTAGTAACTTAAAAACTAATCACAAGAACTATGAAAAGAATTATCGAGCACAATAAAATAAGAAACAGAGGAACAAAATCATCACTAAACAAATTAAAGAAATAAACAACCGAACCATAAGATACCGAGATAACAGATTCCACCGAACGGCTGACGGATAGCGCTTCTGCACCACACGTTGTCAAAAACAAAACATAGACCACCTAACAAAAACCAGAGAGCCTGACCAGCCGCCTGCGGCAGCCTCCTTTCACTGACCGCGTCCTCCGGCCGGGTAGGTAGTAGTATCCAACACGGCCATCCTGATCATGCGTCGTCCTCGACAGCATCAGAAAGTTCCGGCAGGCTTAACACTGCTGCTCCATGGGTTTCGTCAACTGGACGGGAAGACCCAGCGACAGGCTCTGCACCATGATGAGCGGAAGTGGTGTCTTCAGTCAGGTCGTCTTCTGTGAAACCAACAAGAAAGACTAACTCTCTCGGAGAAAACATACATCTGCCTATTCTTTTGCTTGCACTCAATTCGTCTTATGTGGCCTTTTTCTTTTATTCATCAGATACATAAATTGTCTAGCTAAATAGTCTATGGGATACCAAAACGTCATTTTAGTACCTCATAGAGTTCCATTCATCACACAGGACAACACAATCATAGCTCATGTCATCGACATTCATACATCACACAACCCACATGAATCCATCTTCATTCGCTGTCATGTAGGGCGTTTATCGCCAAAAGGATCGTCTCGCAGTCCGTCCTCTACATGACCTATCGTGTAGGGTGATTATCAAATCACCGAAAGGAACGTCTCGCAGTCCGTCCTCTACACGACCTATGGTGTAGGGTGATTACCAAATCACCGAAAGGAACGTCTCGCAGTCCGTCCTCTACACCCTTTGTGAAACCGGTCAGGTACCTCGCAGTTTACCTGACGTAGACGTCTCGCAGTCCGTCTACTGTCTCACCTCAAGATCTGCACAACCCTCTATGGCAATGCAGACCTCTCATGGTACGCAAGCACACTCACGCTCAAAGAATGCAGCGCAAGTCTCAGGACACCACTCCCCTTTCCAGAGCACCATGTACTGAGCAGCAGCTTGCGTCGTCTTGCCATAGGAGCCGGTCAACAAGCGCAGCTCATACCGCCCATTCGGCAGCGCGCGTGTGACCCTATAAGGCCCTCGCATCCCGTGGTCCAGTTTTCCAGTTGCCTGCGAAAACTTAATGACGAAAACCAAATCATTCACATTAAAAACTTTTGGTGTGCGGCGGTTTCGATTTACATAATCGTCCTGTCGTGACTGGTTTCGTTTTAGAAGATCAGTTGCGCGGGCTCGGCGTAACTCTCTTTGTGCTTCACGATTCGGCTGTACACCTTCCAAGGCGACATCACGGACCAGTGACCTGATGACGGGGGTCACCGCGTCGGTGCCCACCAGCAGATTTAACGGCGACATCTGGGTCGTCTTCTGTTTGGTCACGTTGAGGGTCAGCTGGAGTCTCCACAGCGTCTCGGACCAGGCTGACCCTTTGTGATTGGTCTCGATGCGAAGAAGGTTCAGAACGGTGCGGGCGTACCTTTCGACCTGGCCGTTCGATTGGTGCATCTCTGCAGTAACCAAATGTATCTCTGATCCCATGTCTTTAACAAAATCTAAGAACCTAGCGGACTGATACATTCTGCCTCTGTCGGTTACAATCATTTTTGGTACACCAAAAAGCGAAACTGCGTTTGTGAACACTCTTAAAAGTTCTTCGACATCCTGCCTATAAATAGCGTAAAGGAGCGTGTACTTAGTGAACGCATCCACAACAAGAAGAACAAACTTAAAGCCGTTTGACTCGGGAAGTGGACCTAGTACGTCTGAGTGTACAACTGAAAAAGGTTGATCGGGTTTTTCCCAAGAAGTTATATTTTGTTGTGGGGCACACCTAGGCACACGTTTCTTGGAGATGCAAATCAAACAATGTTCGAGGTACTTTTTAACGAATTGCCTAAGGCCTGGGAACCAAAAGTGCCTTAGGATTAAATCCAAGGTCTTGTCATAGCCAATATGACTATGTTCGTCATGGAACACTCGGAGCAGACTAAGTCTGTGACCTCGAGGAACAAAGCAAAGGAATCGCGGTTGCTCGCCAATCGGAGTGTACTTATAGTACAAAAGGTCATTTTTCTCAACATAGCGATTAGGATCTAGGCTGCCTCCTCTAAGCCTCTGGAGAAGTTCCCGTGTCTCTTCATCTGCAGCTTGCGCTATCTGAGCCCAATTGCGATGTTGAGTGACAAGAAGCACTTTACGAGGGGGGTTTCTGCTCAAATAATCAGCGTGAGGCATCATCACCCCTTTTCGGTACTCCATCTCGAAAGTAAAATCTTGAAGGTACATCCACCAGCGGGCAACTCTTGGTAGCAAATCCTTTTTACGTTCAGTGGATTTGAGAGCATTGCAGTCTGTAACTAATTTAAACTTAAGTCCGATCAAATAGTGTCGGAAATTCTGCAACGCTTTCACAACCGCCAACGTCTCTAACTCATAAGAGTGGTAACTACTCTCTGAGCCTTGAGTGGTCCGGCTGAAGTAAGCCACAACTCTTTTACTACCGATACCGTTCGGGTGGGTTTGCAAAAGAATTGCGCCATAACCGATGCTACTCGCATCGGTATGAACCTCTGTAGGTAGATTCGGGTTAAAAATTGCTAAAACAGGCTCATTGGTCAAAATTGAAATAATTTCCTGCCGTACTTTTTCCTGTTCGGGACCCCATTTGAACGGAACACCTTTTTTGGTTAACTGTGAGATTGCGAACGTTTTCATCGCAAAGCCCTTGATGTACTTTCGAAAGTAACCGGCCAGTCCTAGGAACTGCCTAACTTGTTTGACATTTTTTGGGACGGGCGAGTCTACCAGTGCCTGGATCTTGTGAGGGCTCGGCCTAACCTGACCTTGACTTATTATTCGGCCAAGATATTCAACCTCGGTGGTAAGAAAGACACACTTGCGTACGTTTATCGAAAACCCTGCTTCGGTCAAGGTCGTAAGTACCTGTCGCAACAGGTCGACACCTTCGTCTACTGTAGCGCTCATCAACAGTACGTCGTCTATGTAAACCAGAACTTGTCCCGCGTCAATGAACTTGCGCAGCGTTTTGTTGATGATACGTTGATACACAATGGGCGAATTCGTCAGACCAAATGGCATTTTTAAGTACTCATAATGCCCCTCGGGCGTAACAAATGCGGTGCGATGGACTGACTCGTCACTAATTTTTATCTGGTGAAAGCCAGAGGCCATGTCAAGAGATGAGTATCTCGTTATGTTTTTGTCACCTAAACGATCGATATGGTCATCTATTAACGGGAGCGGATATCGCTCTTTGACAGTTACCCTGTTTAAAGCGCGAAAATCAACGCAAAGACGGTCCGATCCGTCCTTTTTCTTCACTAAAATTATCGGACTAGAATACTCGGATTCGGACTCTCGTATAATGCCCTTCTGTAGAAGGTCATTGATGATTCCGCGAACTCTAATTTTCTCAGCAATTGAAAGTTTATAAGGACGGTAGGTAACGGGTATGTCGCTGGTGACATTGATATGCATTTCGCCCGTAGTAACAGTAGTTGTCGCCGTGCCTGTTATAAAAAACTCCGCAAAATCATCAATTACCCTCTTAAGAGATTCCCGCTCTGCACCCTGTAGTGGTGTTACTATAGGTATGTCAGTTTCTTTAGAGACCGAGAACACATGAGACATGTCTTGACTGTCAGGCGCGCGTGTGAGACATTGTCGGTCTTTGGTTCTGACGTAAGTTATACCGTCCCTATTCAAAATATCAGTTCCGATTATTAGGGGTGTAGTCATAAACGCGGCTGGTACTATAACGAAATCAGCCTCTAGTGCAACATTAGGAAACTCAACCGTAAGGGTTGCATAAGACGTGGACACAACTTTGTGGTTACTAATACCCTTCAACACACATTTAGTAGGTTTTACTGCGCAAGCCAAATGTTTTACTACGTCAGACGATATGAGGGAGACATTTAGCGCGCCGCTGTCTATTAACACATCGACCGGTATGCCTTGTATTACTGCGGTGGTTATGTCACAGTTTCTTCCACAGGATCCTGACAAAAATTTACTTTGCGTTTGTTGTTCTGTTGACCCTGTGGTCCTGACGATCTTTCTTTGGCGAAACAAACGTCCTCCGTATGCCCTATCTTTTTACAGAACGTGCAGGTTCGAACATTGGCTCGTACTTTTGACACTGGCTCGGACGGTTTAGACCTTTTAGGGCAGTTGTGAAACAAGTGACCCTGGCCCTTACAGTTAAAACAGGTCTTACACTGATTTGAGTCTGCATGTTCTGTACCGCGTTTTCGTGACAAAGGGTGAGGCGTAGTTTTAGCTGAGCCACCCTTCACTTGTTCTGGTTTCGCATATATAGATAGAAAAGAGACCAGATTTTCTGAAGAGAGTTCTGCGTTTGCCGCTGCTGCCCGCACTTGTGCATCGTCTATGCCGCGGACTACTATCTGCGTTATTAATTCCTCACTAAGGCCTTTGACAATGCGCAAGCGGAGCAGGGTACGTCTCGCGTACTCAGCGTATGACGTGAATCTGTTAGACGTTGTATTCATCGTTTCAAAAAGTATCGTCGCGTAATCTAATTTTCGGGGGCAAAGTGGTTTGAATTCGCGTTTAAAGCTACTCCACGATCTATCAGAGGATACCCATTCGTTTAACCAAGTTCTCGCGTCGCCTTTCAAACATCCCGCTACGCGTGACAGGCATTCTCTGTCGCCCCAGTGATTGGCTATTTGTCCACGATCCACTTCATCACACCAAGAGTTCACGTCATGGATAGACGGGTCAAAGTTTGATATAAAATAATTGGAACGTCCTGGATTTATGGAGTGGATCGCATCTACTACAGCTTGAACCACGGGTGGCGCCATTGGGTTCGGTTGCGGAATAGGGGTAGACGTGAATCTGCTTTCGATCATTTCCAAACGGGATAAGATTGTGTCTAGCGTTCGCGAATCTGCAGGGGTAGACCGCTGTGTCTGGTCAACGTATGACGCAAGCGGCGGCGTCCCGTTTGATCGAGTTCTAGAGGGAACCCGTTCGCGACGACTACGTGATTTATTCAGAGGGTTTCGTGAGCTATCTCGCGACCGATCGTGCCTACAATGCCGTCGTCGGTGCGATCTGCTACGTGAACTATGCGTGTTAGGCATGTTCACCCGTCAAAACAAATTCTACACAAAACAACAAACAAAAAGAAAAAACTCACACACGTGGGTAACGACAAAGTTCCTCTGTTATGAAATTCAAACTGGTCAAGGGGCCTAAATTGGGTTTGGATTGTTATCCCACTTCTGATGTTAGGACAGAAGTGAAATGACAATTAAATTAAATAATTATTTAGTAACTTAAAAACTAATCACAAGAACTATGAAAAGAATTATCGAGCACAATAAAATAAGAAACAGAGGAACAAAATCATCACTAAACAAATTAAAGAAATAAACAACCGAACCATAAGATACCGAGATAACAGATTCCACCGAACGGCTGACGGATAGCGCTTCTGCACCACACGTTGTCAAAAACAAAACATAGACCACCTAACAAAAACCAGAGAGCCTGACCAGCCGCCTGCGGCAGCCTCCTTTCACTGACCGCGTCCTCCGGCCGGGTAGGTAGTAGTATCCAACAGTACTATTATTACATACTATTACCTAAGTTTATTATTATTATTTTTTTTTACTTCCCGTACGCAAAATACACACATTAATGTGGAGTTGCGGACACCAGAAGTTTAAAGTTGTGTAGGTATCGGGTGCGTCGCATATCATATAAAGTTATTTAGTATATTTTCATTTCAATAACGTTCACAAGATATAATGAGATATACCAACTGTTGATATAATTTCTTTACATATAACACTTATATACTTTAAAACTTATTTCGTATAACGTTTATTTAATCGAAAATCATTAGGTCTATCGTTTAAAATATATATTGATACCCTCATTATGGTTTTCAATATGTTGTGCTACAAAAGTTAGTGACAGAAACGAATTGCAAAACCGACTCCACGTAGTCTTGTCTGCCCTACCCTGGAGTGTAATTTGAACCCACAACGTAGGCGCTGAGGGGCGAGGTGGCCCGCGAGCAGGCCCTGATTAACCCTTATAGTCCAGTCACTTTAGGCAAAAAAAGGGGTCAACCTCGGAATTTGAGATAATAAGCTGGAAACTCGTATACAGCTTTATTTTGGCGTTCTAAAAGTTGTCTCAAAAGTCACATATTATCTCGTGTCTGCGTCGTAAGTTATTCGAGGTCAAAGGTCACGAAAATCGGTTTTTTGCAATTATCTCCGTTTCTATTGCTCCAATGATGTTAGCATCCATTATCAAAATTGTAGAGCATAAAATTTGCGACAAATTTTGTTCTAAACATTTTTTCATAGAGTCAACCGTTTTTGAGATAGAGAGCGGAGAGCACCCAGCGCTCAGGCATATATACTGTAATACAAGGTCAACCGTGAATCTCGGTGAATAATACCTTGTATATAGTTACTAAATCATTACAATATTATCAACAATAAATAATTAGTATTATTTATTAGTTAATACATTGTATTGAATGATTTTATATATATATATCGCTCCCCCCACCGAATAATATGGTAATCGATAAATCAAAATTTTACAGGAAAAATAAAAAACTGTTTTATGCGTATATCTCGGCACGGGTAGATCGTAAGGTAGACATTTAAACGTCAAAACAAAGCTAATTTTTTTATAATCTAATTTATATTATGATTTTTTTGTAATACTTTAATAAAATTAAGTTATTCACAAAAATAATGTTACTGAAATTAAATGGCAAAAGTATAGTATGCAACGCATCATTACCATATTATTCGCGTGTAAACGCAACAATATCGTAGTCAATATTAATGCATTATAGTATTATTCGTTGTAATACAGTGTCAAAAAACCTAACGGCAATATGATATTACGATATTATTCGTGTGAAATCCAAGCGATAGTGTATAATGTAATATTACATTACAGTAATATTCGTCGATGTGTGGTGTCAAAAGATTAACAGTAATATAATGTTGCAAATACATGTTTTATTAAATAATCCAGTACTTATTATTTGATTTGGCAGAAAAATAACAATAATAGAGGAAGTTGATATTAATACTGGATAATTTATAATAGCGTTTTATTAAAATTTATGAAATAAAACAAAGGTATATTATTTATCATAATCAGTCCTTTTATTTATTAACTAGCTGTGCCCGCGACTTCGTCAGTGTGGAATAGTGACTTTTCGGGCAGCATATTTTGAATTACATATACCGTCGTTTGGGTAGCTAAAAATTTACTTTACAGTAATGCTTCTCTGTATACGATATTTGACTCATGGCCATCGGGGATGAAAGCATACAGGCTCCTAGGATTGCTAACCCGTGACAGAGCCACATACCTACAACTGACCGTGCGAGAAACAGCTGATACTTAGATCTACACCTACAACTTTCAGCGTCTGACCTTGGGCTTTATTAATTGTCATCGCAAAACATAGGCTGACTGGAAACTGGACTCGTTTAAAACTAAATGGAAAATTGTTTGGAATGAGAGGAATCCGAGGAATGAAAACACTTTTACCTTTTCCACACCTTGTTAAAATCTCTGCTTCTATCAGATTTCTTTGTAAATTGGTCACTTTTAACCTGGTGCCATTGCTAAGTTTTGGGGGGCTTAAATTTCTAAGAAGCAATATCGGTACGCCTACTTTTAATTTTATTTTATGTGCTGGTAGTAGTAGAATTTTTAGAATCCCTCAATGCTCCTGATTGAGGGATTCTAAAAATTCTACTGGGTAGCTTGTAGATTTTCCTTCTTCCATGACTCTGTTAATGGAGATATACTCAACATAATCCCCCAGAACATAGCTCGAAATTTCAGCGTTTATTGTTGCTGCTTGGTCGTTTCGTGGTGTCAAAATAGCTCTTTCGCAAAGCCAGAAATTTTCGCAAGTTGGTATTTGCGTTGCGTTTCCATACACAGATGATATGAAGTCTCGCATTGATGAAATTATGTTGCATAGGTTTTCATTAAGAAAAACTATTCCTTGTTCCTGCGGTAACACACCGTTACCAATCTCAAGTAGCAAATCTGAAAATTCTTGACATTTTCGTTGCCTCTAATGTCAAATGCAAAAGTATATAATAATGTAATGCCACAGTCGAGAACTCTTTAGGCAGGCTCTAACTTCAACAGCCCTTGTTCCACGTGGTATTACAGGGAGAGTCTGACGAAAATCACCACAAAAAAGCATAGTAGGTAATGCCATCCATGGGTTGATCACTTTGCTTGACATCACGCAACGTTCTGTCTACTGCTTTTCGATTGGCCATTGTGGACTCATCCCATATAATAAGGCTACAATCACGAAGAACCTTAGCTTTATCGCTGTTTCTTGAAATATTACAAACAGGGCTTCCTGTGCGGTCTAAATCGATCGGAATTTTGAACATTATATGAGCAGTTTTCCCACTTTGGCAACAATGTGGCTGCTATGCCTGATGAAGCGACAGCAAGCGCGATTTTACCTTGGCTTCGTACCTTCGCCAAAATAACTTTCGTAAGAAATGTTTTAACCGTTCCACCGGGTGCATCTACAAATAGCATTTCTTCCAAAGTACTATCAACGCTCACCAGATCAAATATCAAACGCTGTTCATCAGTTAGCCTCGCGTCCATGTACGTACTCTGATAGTATACCTTAAAAATGTCCGCCGTGATTCTTTAAATTGATATAACTTTTTTATTTATGAACCGATTGACATGAAACAAACACTAAATGTTAAGTGAAGCTTACTACAATATATTAGTGAAAACCGCATCTAAATCGAATAAGCCGTTTCTATTATATTGTAAACAAAAATAATACACAAATATAATTGTTTTATACTTTACGTGGAAAAAGGCATGCATTTCTTACGCGAATATAATGGTAATCGTCGCTTACCGAAAAAGTTAACGATTGCATGATCTGTAATAACATGTTATGGTATTATTCGTGCAAAAAGTGTGTTTAGATTTTAAGGGAATAATGTTGTTATGTTCATTACGGTACCATTGAAATTATTGTACTTTTATAAATATACATAGAAAAAATACAAAAAAAATTACAAGAAGATAATTAATGCTTTAGACACCGAATATGCAATAAAACGAAAACTGTCGTAGTACCACATTACCATGTTATTCGGTGGGGGGAGCGATATGTATTTATAGATTATAAATATAAAAAATTATTAAGTATTTGCTCTTTCAATTTTAAAGATTTTAATATTTACAGATTTTAAAGTTTAAAATGTATAATCTTATTTTTCTATTGAGATTATAACTGGGAAGACGGACCTCTATAAGACGACCTTTTTCTATAATGTCTATACCTGCGAATGCGGACCCCTCCATAGTTCATGTGGCAGATTTTCAGTTGTTATGTGGAGACTGATTTCTTTTTCAACGGACTACTTTCTATTGACTGAATTCTTTAGTTGAAGATCTCAGCAACGACGGACGTACAATTTTGATAATTATGGCTGACTTGTGTTTTATTTGTGGGAAGTCTCTAACTGAAGGTGATTCTGTGAATGTAGTGCGTGGCTTGAAAACTTTAAAAACTGCAAGTATCGAAAGAAATGATGGTCACATAGACTTCTTAAATACTTTAACCTCTGTGAATGTGCATGTCGAGTGTCGGAAAGTATACACCAGTAATAATTCTATATCAGCATCAAAACGACGACTAGAGGAAGGTGAACCTTCACCATCATCCAATGTACCTCGTAAAAAAGGAGTGAGGTGTTTGATTTTAAAACACTGTGTTTATTTTGTGGCCAAACAGCTGACATAGCAGCAGAGTTAAGAAAAAAAGAAAAGTATCGACGAACAATCAGTAACGTAAGTACTCTGGAATTCAAAGACAATGTCGTCAAAAGAGCAGAAGAACGAAAGGATTCCTTAGGAGAATTAGTGAAAGATCGTGTACTTCATGAAATCGACTTGGTTGCAGCTGAAGCAAAATACCATACCGTTTGCTATACTCATTTTTTGAATCGAACACCATCTACTGAGAATAAGCCTCGTAAAGAAAATCAAGTTACTCAAGCAATGAAAGAGATTTTTTGTCATCATCATTCAATACAATGTATTAACTAATAAATAATGCTAATTATTTATTGTTGATAATATTGTAATGATTTAGTAACTATATACAAGGTATTATTCACCGAGATTCACGGTTGACCTTGTATTACAGTATATATGCCTGAGCGCTGGGTGCTCTCCGCTCTCTATCTCAAAAACGGTTGACTCTATGAAAAAATGTTTAGAACAAAATTTGTCGCAAATTTTATGCTCTACAATTTTGATAATGGATGCTAACATCATTGGAGCAATAGAAACGGAGATAATTGCAAAAAACCGATTTTCGTGACCTTTGACCTCGAATAACTTACGACGCAGACACGAGATAATATGTGACTTTTGAGACAACTTTTAGAACGCCAAAATAAAGCTGTATACGAGTTTCCAGCTTATTATCTCAAATTCCGAGGTGAAACCCTAAAGTGACTGGACTATTAGGCTAATTAGGCTGCAGCCTAGGGCGCGAGGATCGGGGGGGCGCGCTAAAATCGCGTCTTCGCATGCACTTATCTAGCATCATTGCATCTACCCTACATATTTCAACTAGACCGAGACAAAACACTAAAACTAAATGCGCTTGAGAGTCCCTGATTTTAACAATAAATTTTGAAATTTTAAAAAGCGCGCGTAAAACAAACACTGACTTGTTACTCGCATCGGTCGGCGGTCGAGCGAGTGGGTGAGCTGGCAACAGAGTACTTAGTGCGAGTTTTGTTTAATCCGCCTCGCAATAACGGGCGTTAACTTCATTTTGTATGAGAAATCCGGAATTTAAACAGTTCAACCTAGTTCTCGCGTTTGCCGCTAGGCGACTCTATATCGATTGTATCGTATTCTATTCTTTATCGTCTAAGTTCCACTGTTGGGAGATGATAGATATGAAGTTGCAACACCAAACTGTATGTCTTCACGTATACGCGCGTTTCTGTGAGGCGAATTAAACAAACCTTGCACTAGGCACTCAGCGCAGCTTGCCATGAAACACATCAACGATGTGCGGGGACTCCCCGATGTGGTTAATAGTTAGTATACTTTGCCTCGCCTCATTAATTTGTCTTCTCTTTTTCTAAATCGTCGTTCGTCCGTCATATATTATCACTAGTGACCGACCGAAAGTTCGGTTTCGGTTTCGGTTTCGGCCAGTTTCGGCCAAATAATCTAGTTTCGGCCTTAGTTTCGGTTTCGGCCAGAAAATGGCCGAAACTTTCGGCCGCGCCGAAACTCGAGTGTTCATGAATTATCGTCCATCGTTCGGCGAACTTCGCGGCTAGCTCGTGCTCGCTCGTCGCGTCGCCGGCCCAGTTCGCCGCCGTCCATCGTTAATCGCATAGAGTTGAGGTTGTGTTTTCACATACGAGGGCGGTCCCATAATGAATTGGCCTAACTATGAACTAATAAAGGAAATGAAACGAAACCAATTTCATTTTTCAATATAATGACCATGAATACTACTAACACACTTCTGACATCTGTGAATCAACATCTCTAAACCTTTATAAAAATAATCACAATTTTTAGCCTCAAAATGACCGAAGACGGCCGCCTGCAACTCTTCATCGCTTGAAAATTTTCTTCCTCTTAAGTCTCGCTTTAAATTTGGAAATAAATAGTAGTCGGACGGGGCCATGTCTGGACTGTGAGGTGAATGTTCAACTTGTGTGAACCCGCATTGACGAATGGCATACCTTCGAAACACCAGCGGTATGAACAGGGGCGTTGTCATGGAGCAACAGGACACCTAGACAGCTTGCCTCTTCGTTTTTCCTTTATCTTATCTCGTAATTTATATATTAAAGAAGCATTATATTAGCCGTTCACGACTGTATTACGTTCTTTAAAATCCACCATCAAAATGCCCTGAAAATCCCAAAAGATTGTGCACATCAGTTTTTTAGCCGATTGCCTTTGCCTTTCTAGGGGGCTTTTCACCCTTATAACGCCATCCCATTGATTCGCGCTTGCTTTGTGGGTCATAATACAATATCATAGTTTCATCACCAGTCACTAGCCGCTCGATCACAGTCTTTGAATTTTCGCCACAAAGATCCAAAAACTCCGAAGCGCAGCGCACTCTTTCCTGTCTCTGTACAGCTGAAAGAAGTTTCGGTACCCATCTTGCACTCACTTTTTTCATGTGAAGATGTTCATGGATCGCACGATGACGTACTTTTAGAGAGCCCAAGCCTAGCTGCAATTTCTCTAATCTTCAAAAGGCGGTCACTCAGAACCTCCTCTTCGATAAGAGCAATCGTTTCGGGAGTGAGCACTTCCACAGGTCGACCGTCGTGGCAAATGTCTTCGACGGTTTCTCTCCCGAGACGAAACTCTTTCACCCAATTTTTCACTGTGCTATAGGAGGGGGCAGACTCCTTTTACACGTCATCCAATCGTTCTTTTATTTGGGCAGGGCATAAACATTCTTTAAACAAAAACTTTATGACACTTCGATACTCAGTTTTCGACATTTTGAAAAAATACGCGACTCTCGTTATGCTAATGCCTGCCAAACTAAGACTAAGCATTTCATGTCGATGCGTGTTTCTTATATTAAGTGCACGATAAACGTACTATTTAATGCAACACAACATGTAGCGACATGTCGCGTAGAACTATGTATATCAGGCCAGTTCATTATGGGACCGACCGGCTCGTAAATGATTAGGTAAGTATTCAACTGTCTGTATGTATAAAATACATTCTATATTCAATTCAAATATATGTGTAAAAAACACACCAGATTTCTGTATACGATAGAAATTTTAAATATGTTTAAGTAAGTTTCGGTTTCGGTTTCGGTTTCGGCCGAAACTAAGAGCAAGGCCGAAAGTTCGGTTTCGGTTTCGGTTTCGGCTGAAAAACCTGTTTCGGTCGGACACTAATTATCACGCACTCGCGTATATTCGTGTTTGGGATTGATATTTATTGTCCTTTCCTTAGTGTTTCCGTGTTTTTTTAAGACTATGAGTGGTAATGAGAGTAGTATGATAGTAAAAAAGCCAAGTGGAGCAGAATACAGAAAAAAGGCAAAAGAAAAGGAAAAGAAAATAGAAAACATTTTAAAACATACTCGTAAACTAGAAACATTTTTTACAAACTCTGCAGAAAGGAATGAAACGGTGACAAATGCTGTACTATCGCCAGCGATTTCTTGCCCTGGTTTCTCTACCGTGGACTGTTACGTTTCTCCGTCCAACACTAGCCCTATAGTAGTGACGACGCCGACGATCTACAATGAAGACGAAATTCTAATAGAAGAAAAGTCGTCTATTCCGTCAAGTGACCCTGCACTGTGGCAAGTAAATGATGAATTTCGCGATTATATTGTTAAAAACTAGAGTATAAAAATCAAAAAGATTTCTATCTAAAAATATGTTTCAGAAAAAAAAAAACAAAAACCGACTTCAAAAACCTAATAAACACTAAAAACTTAAAAATAATATTAAATTGAAACTATAATTAAGAATAATTTAACCTAAATAACCTTACCTAACTTTAATCTACACTATATTTTACAATTTAACAGTTTTTGGAGTCGGTGCCAAGCCAAGTGTATCTATCTAATTGGGCCATAAAATATTCTACCTTAATTTTTATTACAATAGTTTACGAGAGTAAATTAATATCATATTATTAGGTACTGATATTTTTACAAAGCTGTTAAAAGTTTTAGTTAGCGCTCGATAGATGGCGTTGTACCGTATTCTGAATCGCGACATGATTTCGTTACCGAGAAACCTATGAAGATTGTATTACTTACGAGTTTCACATTTCGTCCGCAAGAGCGCGCCACTATCCGAACAAAAACAACTCCGTCTTCTGTTGATATTCTGTCTTGTGTTGTAATTTTTTTTTTCAGTTTGTTTTGTTGATTGTTAATATTTTTTGCTGATATAGTACCTTTTTTTTGGTTAATATTTTGTGTGTGCGGGCTTGGCACCGACTCCAAAAACTGTTAAATTGTAAAATATAGTGTAGATTAAAGTTAGGTAAGGTTATTTAGGTTAAATTATTCTTAATTATAGTTTCAATTTAATATTATTTTTAAGTTTTTAGTGTTTATTAGGTTTTTGAAGTCGGTTTTTGTTTTTTTTTTAAAAATAATTTTATTTTCTAGTTTTTAGTTTAAGTTTGTACATAATTCATAGTTTGAAGTTTCTTTTTTCAATTTTTAATAGAAAGAAAATTAATTTTGTATAATATGGGTAGGCCTACTAAACGCGCTGCTCAAATGAGACAGCGCCGTTTGGAAGAAAGTAACGACGAAAAGGAAGAACGTTTAAAGAAAAGTAGGGAAAGAAATACTAGAAACATTTTAAATGAGAGTGATGAGCAGCGAGCGTATAGACTTTCTCAGAAGAGAGCAAACACGAGGTTATCTAGGCTTAATGAGAGTCCAGAAAGTCATGCTCAGCGGCTCAATTTGATTCGTGAACGATTATCAAACGAGACTCAAGAGCAACGTTCTCATCGTCTTGATATCATTCATGAACGTTTGTTTCACGAGACCGAGGAGCAACGTTCTCATCGTCTCGGTTTGATTCAGGAGCGCTTATCAAACGAAACCGAGAATCAAAGTTCCCGTCGTCTACACGTGCAATACGAGCGTCTATCCAATGAATCTGCCGAATCCAGAGCGACTCGATTAGATATTATGCGACAAGCTAGTCGTAATCGCCCTTAAAAGCAAACTGGCCTAATGTTATGTTATGGTATGGCTTAAACTATGCATACACAAACAATCGCAGCAATCGCGAGACATGTGCTGTCGATTTTTAAAGAATTCTATCGTCTATGGTTAGTCCATCACCTCCTGACCTGATGATCACGAGACCAAAATGGCAAACGCCCTTCCAAACATCAAAAAAAAAAAATAATTTACTTAATCAGTCGATGCCTACTCCTTACTGTTAAGGAGTCGTACCTTCCATCATCAACTCAGCTATATGAGATGATGATAACCATACGCAAGTACTTAAATTACTTCATAAGATTTGCGAAAAACGATGTTTGGGCCCATAAAATTTGAGGGTTGCCCTCGATTTCTCCATGATCCAATCATCAGATCCTGACTTGGTGACTATGGGACCACTTCAGAAGTATCTCCTTTCGAACAAAAAAAGAATTTTGAAAATCGGTCCACATTTGGCGGAGTAATCGCGTAACAAACACACAAAAAAAAAAACATACCGTCGAATTGAGAACCTCCTCCTTTTTTGAAGTCGGTTAAAAAGCTTGTTAATGGCGAAAATGTGAAGAGAAGCTGGTTAGTATACTCAGAATCCACAGTTCACGTGTTTTGTGGTCCTTGCAAATTATATGGAGGAACATCCGTATTTGCCAAAAATGGATTTAATGACTGGAAAAATTCTAACTTAATAACTGATCATGACAATTCTCCGGTTCATCGTAAATGTTTGGGACAACATGTACGTAGAGGTAAACTTTTACAACGACTGGATACCGAAATAGTCAAACAATATAAAGAAGAAATAACTTATTGAAACAATTAAGTTTTTAACTACACGTGGGCTTCCATTTCACGGTCAAAATGAAATTATTGGATCTGCACTAAACGGAAATTTTCTTGGCTGTATTGAGCTTATATCTAAAAGTGATCCTTTTATGACTGAACATTTCTCTTTTTTTTGCTCTTTTTTTGCTCTTTTTTAACAATAACAGAAGTAAATATTTATATATAAAAAATAAAGTCGAAGCAGCTTCACACGCTAGATGACCACGCTCATGGTCAATGGCAATGGCAACTAAATTGTCTATAGAAACTAAGCCAATACAAGTCATGCGGCGAAACACGACATGCATTTGTTTTTCTACTTGGTAGCCTGCAGTCACTTGTCATGATTTTGGTCTTATAATGCGTGAGGTACTTTGCCTTTATGTACGATCAGCTTAAAAAATGGTTTGCCACCCTAAGGTTGAATGTTATGCAGATTAAAGGACAACGTTAGTTTCGCTTGTAGATCGAACTGAAAACTTTTATAGGTAGTATGAACCATGCTAAAATTTTCAATCTACTACTCGACTCATTTACTACTTTTTAGGCCGTCCGTTCCGTAACACAACTGGCGGGGGCGCGTCCTCATAATTAGTCTAAGGCTGTCAGAACTCTTGATCAGTCGCTGCCCGCGAGCTAAGGAGCAGGTGAGTGTAACCCTCGCCGCCGCGGCTGAGGCTGGCCGGCGAAGTGCGGCATCTGCGGCGATAAGCTCAAGTGGCGCGCTTCACAGCAAACCGACTCGGATAGGTTAGGTTAGAAGGCTGGCCTTTGTGGTTATTTTTTAAGGCACTGATTTAAAGAGGCAGTTGTAAATAGCGGTTTTGGTAAGTTAAAAATTATAAATGGCACGTTTAATAACTAGTTCAGCTGTTAAAACTAAGCAGTAAAGTAAACAAAAATGAGTAATAAAAAATAATTGACTAATTGATTTTTATAGACTAATTGATTTTTTATTATTGTCCATGGTTTACTGTCGCAATAATTAATCAACCGCCATTAAATTAAATAACTGCTCAATATGTTTTTAACTGATCATAATAATAATAACATCTCGAATATTTAAATAACAGCTCAAAAAATTAGTTCCCATTTTTTAATAACCACCAATAACCGGAGTTCCGTTGAGCTTTCTTGGCAGGTGATAATCAGTTACTAGGTATACTATGATAGAAAATACAAAAAAAAAAAAAATTATCATATTAGACTAAATATGTTTTATGTCTTTTGAGTGGTAGGTATATCAAACGATTTTATATACATATGCTTATGTAAATTAGTTACTTTAAAATTATATCAATCGTTTATTATATTAACTGATCACCATATATAGTGATCAGTTAATATTGATATATCAAATAAAATTATAGGTTCAGTTGTATATCTTGTACATATTAGAGGTTTTGTAATTATATCATGTATTACTTACCCGTATGTATCCGCCTATAATTATGTACGTTGCATTCGATAAGTATTTTTATAGGTACTGCATAGTTTTTAGTATAAAATCAAGAGTGCTGGTCTCATAATGTTACACGTGTTGCGTACGTGGGATCAGTTTGTCTCTACCTTTATTATCTTAAAAATGTCCAGTATGGTGGAGGTGAGCCGAGTCCGCATCATATCTTGCGTCGTAGATGCGCGGCGCGTCGTTACCGCTCATTCATACGCGCATTACGAGCTTGCCAGACAAATGGGTCGCGTATTTACCACGCACCGTTCACCCGCGCGCCTATTCGTCAGTTTGTCACTAACGGATGGTTATTCCAACTTGCTGTAATCCATGTCATTGCATTTAAATACGTAATTACGTGAACTACATATTTTATACAGCGGTAATTACAGTCCACCTATAGTATAAAGCAGTATTTGTGATACCTGTTTTAAACAATTAATGTGATTTGCTTTTACGTAACTCTTTGTAGGTTTTATTTGAGATCTTGAAAAATAGATAAAAGCTAAAGATGTACAGGATATATACCTAGTCGGGAACAGATTATCTATAAGAAAGTTCTGAGCCAGCTTTAAAGTTAGCGCGATCTGAAATCGGCTCTAGCAAAATCCTTATTATACTAAATTATACCCTGACTTATTCATTTTCTTCATGCCCATCTTTATTTTATTAATTTTAACTTTTCAAGTGAATAAGCAGATAAAGAGCTGCAGTATTCACCTTCACAGACACCGACTACAGGAAAAGGTGATACATAGATAAACCATTTATTGCTTATAGATTCTAAATAGTCCAGAAGGTAGTTCAGGGAGCACGAAATTTATGTGACACTTGAAAAGTTGGTGAATAAGTCGCAAATACCTTGACGAATAAGCAACATTCAAGTCGAAGTCATTCTTTGTTGAGGAGTTCGTTACGTTTCAAAACCCAGACTTTGATAAAAATATGTAAGTACTATCTACACAACATGTATCTTGATAAATGGCGGTACGCACAATATTAGTCACGATGCTTGACTGTGATCCAAACATTACGATAATATCCTCGCCAGAGCACTCTAAATGTCGCCGCGTCGGGAATAGCCGAATGAAAAGTCTTCGGAAATTGGAGTTCCACGTGGAGGTGTCGTAAATTAGTGGCATCCGAAGCGATGGGAACAATCAGTATCATTTGCAAAATAAAGGCCCTGCCTTGCCTCCTCAGCTCCCGGCGCCCGGCACTCGGCGCTCGGGTGTCGGCTCTTGCGCCAAGTCGGAAATTTTTCTTATTTTCTCGATCGACTTTTTTAAATCTCACCTTGATCCACGCAATGAGTTCGCAAATTACGTGGATATTCCATGCATACCAATCACCGGGCGAGGGGCGGGGGGTGGGGAACAATACCTACCGCGGTTACCTGCCTCATCACCTTCATCATACAGCGATGAAGTTCAACTAAGAGACGTCGACTAACGTCAATGAGTTGTCCCAAAGAGCCAACAACAGTACATACTATTTCCATGCCAACAACACACTAGTCACGTCAGCTCACCGGCTCAAAGATCATCAACGTGCTCTTGGTGGCGGTGGACATTATCAGTTATTTGGATAACTGACAGTGCCCACCGTGCCCACGTAATGTGTAGATTTGAAGTGAAAACTTCTTTAATCGCGTTGGGTATTTTTTGAGATGGGTAAAAAACATTGAACTCGCGACACTATTACTGACACCGCGCTACATTCGGATGTGTTCGGCTGTCCTCGGGAACTACTCGGTTTTAAATCCGATATGTCAGTGAGTGATGGCAAAGTATTCTGTTTGTGTTTTGTTTTCACTTCTGTCGTTTTTTTTTATACATGACTTAAATCAATGCATGATTATTCCATATTGCAGGAATTGGTAACAACATTGTCTCTAGGCACCAATAATTGGCTTGTTAATAATAAGTAATAACTATACCGGTAACATCATATTAGTTAAACTATCCTTCGATACAGTGCACCCAGTTTGAGCAGGTAAATACAATTCTCTGAAGCATCACTCCTTCGTCTACTTAAACTATTTCCGATATTCACCGGAGCATACACCCTCTCCCCGCCCCCTCCATACCCGCCCTAACAGAACATGGAAAGTGAAAATGTTCACAAAACAATTTTCTTTGATAATATTAAAAAGTGTACACGATCGTAGTTCGCGAAATTGCATCGCACACCCGCTTTAATTTCATCAAAAACTTAATCCAATCTCGGCACATAATGAAATGTCCGCGAAATGAATTTCGCCGGGGGAAATTGTTTTATCCCTGTTTTGCGAAGTTATTATAATATGTTAGGGAGCGTTGTGTGGTGGCGCTGACTATACTCAGTCTTTGTCCCGCACTGATACTTGTCTTCCTTCGTGAGCCTCACTTAGCACACCCACACAGAAGCGCTGCCCGTTTCCACGTACGTTGTAAGCGCTTGTTCTGATGACCCCACGCTTCCCCGCTAAGTTCTGTACAGTCATACTACACGGATGTATGTGTGGTGTCCGCTACAGATGTCCACAGTAACGAGTGTGTGCAGTATGTCGCTGCGGCGGCAGACGCTGTGTGTTACTGCTGGTAATTGGCAACTAATTGTATGGGGCCGCCAGCGCCGCCCGCGTGCCGCCGCGCGCTGCCCTCTACTATTATAAACATGACGGCAATAAGACGCTCACGGCTGTCACGTCATACTGCGATTATATACCGCAGTATATGCTACTGACGCACACAGTACCTACGAGGATGTTCATATGGTACATTGGCTTTTAGAGAGAGAATGTCGCAGGTATGAGTGACAAACATCGTTTGACTAATCTTCACTTTTTCTAAAAGTTTATGCCCACATAAAACGGCTGCGTACTGGAGATCGCTTCTGTTTCTTAGGTATTTTTCATGTTTATTCAGCTAAGTACGGATACAATTCCAGCGAATTAAATTATAATAAACGACAACGCTTTCGGTAAGAAGTAATTATTTCGTTGAGAACTTAAAACTCTGCGATCGCTTCGGAGAAAAGTAATTTATTTTGCTACCAGTTTTCTTTGATAAACTTATATTTCAACAATCACAACCTTGTATAAATAAGTGTTAAGGTACTTCATCAATTTGATAATAACTTGGCAAACGAGATACCTTGTTTTCTTGTTACTCTTTCACTGGTATCTACGATAAAGCATGTTCTATGTGTAATAATACATTTAAACTTAAAAGAGGTTAAAGTTCGTCTCTCAATTGGTATGTTTGATACACAGCAAGGCAGCAAGGTCTCAGTGTGCTACGCGGCCTTCATGTCTACGAGCTACGCTCTGCTAAGCTCTACTACGCTCTGCTACCCTCTGCTACGCAAGACTGCTACGCGTTCGTTGGCCATAAATGGATAGGCGTGACTAAACTGTAGTCTTGGTGGACAACCCCCAAGATTTGTTCAAATAACACCTGTTTTGAAGTTCACATAATTTCTATTATTTTCTTGGTTCATTTCGTACTGTTACTCTCCAGTCTCCAGCACATAACTCAGCCACAAGTGCGCGTAAGTTGGTCGCTCCGCGCACCGAGCGGTAGTTACTTCAGCTTACTGCCAGCCACTGCCAGCGCCCGCCGACGTTCTTATTTCTTTACATAAACTTATACAAAATAGTTTCCTTCAAGACAAAGCGCAGCGCAATAACGGACAGGAGGACACGCGGTAGCGGTGCGGCGGCGATGCGGGAGCGTGGTGGCAGCGGTACGGGCACGGGACGGCGGCGGCGCGGGCGCGTCGGCAGTGCGGCGGCGGGCCACAGCGCTTATAAATCACGCCACTTTATCGTCTTATATTTTTATGATATTTCGCCACAAACAAAGCCACTTCGCATTTGTCTTCCGTGCCGTATCTTTGCTCTGTTATTTTTCGTGAACAATGGCCGCGTGAAATCAAATGATAATTTAAAATTTGAGTGAGTCGGCGTGTGCAGGGGTGTGCCGGGGTGTGCGGGGCCGTGTGGGGGTGTGCGAGGGGGTGGGCTCTAAATAAATTGTTTAAGATAGAACATGAAGTCGTTGGCGGTGAGTTATGGCGGCGGAGCATTGAGCATCTTAGTGTGCGCACACACACACACACACACAACGCAATACAATGTTCTCGATACACTAAACTTAATTAGATTTTATTATTCCTAACTAAACGCTTCCAAGTCATTTAACGGTTTTCAACCTACAGATCTTGTATCCTGCGTATAGAAGACAGTAACATCTTGCACTCCACATTCTGCACGTAGTATTTATGAAAAGAGGCTGCATAGTAGGCACATGCAAACAATATAAAAGTGTAGTTTGTTACGTTGTAGCTAGCTACCAACTCGCTCTATAATATACAAGTGTAGTTTGTTACGTTATAGCTAGCTACCAACTCTCTCTACAATATACAAGTGTAGTTTGTTACGTTATAGCTAGCTACCAACTCTCTCTACAAAATAAAGTGTAGTTTGTTGCGTTGCAGCTAGCTACTAACTCTGTCTTCGATATATAAGTGTAGTTTGTTACGTTGTAGCTAGCTACTAACTCTCTCTACAATATATAAGTGTAGTTTGTTACGTTGTAGCTAGCTACCAACTTTCTCTACAATATAAAGTGTAGTTTGTTACGATGTAGCTAGCTACCAACTCTCTCTACAATATAAAGTGTAATTTGTTACGTGGCAGCTAGCTTAGTAACTATCACTACAATATACAAGTGTAGGTTGTTACGTTGTAGCTGTTTACCTATACAAGTTTAAAAAATATTTGACCGAATTTCATTTCACCTAAAACTTTTCAACTATTTTCGTTTCGTTTTTTTTTACTTCATCGAAGTCACGTCTGCCTCTGTATCAGTTGACCTATTATCAATTCGATTTTTTTCGTTACTCCGACGTTTCATTTGGTCGAAAAACTTTTTACCGAAGTTACACTTACCCGAAATAACATTTGTTCGAAGTATTATGTTTCCGAACATTAATTATACCACTATTTTAATTACCATATTTTCATTTCACCAAACACCTAGAAAGTTTGTGCACACTATTTCGTCTACATATCAGCATTAGAAGTATTATGTTTCCGAACATTAATCATACCACTGTTTTAATTTAAATTTAAAAAAATGTCTACAAATTTGCGCAACACAGATTTAATATTGTTAATAAATGGCTTCAACTTAATTCACTAACACTAAATGCAGACAAGACAAATTATATTAAGTTTTCGATGCGCAAGCAAACATCAACTGGCACTACCTCGTCATTATATGCTCATTACTGCAAAATTCCAACAAATAACCAATGTGTTCGTCCTAAAATTAAAATGGCAAATACAAAAAAATACCTTGGTGTTATAATAGATGACACACTTTCGTTTAAACAACATATAGAAGCTTTAAATAATAGAATTCGCAAGTTGATATTTGTTTTTAAAAAATTACGCTGTATTGCTGACACAAAATTAGTAAGACAAGTTTACTTTGCTCTATGTCAATCGATTTTAAGTTATTGTATTACCACATGGGGTGGAGCAGGTAAAAAAAAACAAAAAAAAAAAAAAATGTTAAAAAAAAAAATGAAAATAAAAAAAAAAATGTTAAAACAATGTTACTAACCATCGAGAGAGCTCAGAGGGCGATTCTCAAAGTGTCTACTTTCCGCCCTTTCCTTTTTCCTACTAACCTCCTGTACAAAGCTTGTAAAGTATTAACAGTTCGACAGCTATTTATTATGGGCATTGTATTAAAATAACACAAAGCTCTACCCTACAGCGCTAGTAATACTAATAAAAGACGTAAAGGTATAGTTTGTCCACAAATCTTAACAAAACATGCTTTTATATCCAAATTTTACCTATACCTCGGACCTCTCCTATATAATAGACTAAACTCGAAAGCAAACATTTATTCTGTGAACTATACAAATTGTAAGAGAATCCTCAAGGATGCTCTCCAAAGTATGTCTTATGAAGAAACAGAAAATTTACTAACTGTGTTAAAGTAAATATAGTTATACAAAATTCACCTGCATTACATATGTATTTATCAAGTTTAGAAACTAAGAGTTAAGGTACTCAACATATAATTATTTGTTTATTGTCATCTTTCGATTATTTATTAATTTTAAAATACTATTTTAGCTCTTCTCGCCTGAAACACAGGACTACCTAGTTCAGGCACGTAAGTCTTAGCAATATAATTTTTATATATACCTAAGCAAAACTGTAATAATTTTCATGCCTTATAATTATTGAATAAATATTTTATTATTATTTATTATAATTACAATATTTTCATTTCACCAAACACCTAGAAAGTCTGTGCACACTATTTCATCTATCAGCATGCAAACATGAATACTTGCTTCAAGCATGCAGCATGCAAGCACTCATGCAGCATACAAGAAGGCATGCAGCGTGCAAGCAGGCATGCTGTGTGCAAGCAGACATATGGCAGCATGCAAACAAGCATGCAGCTTGCAAGCAAGCATGCAGCGTGCAAACAAGCATGCAACATGCAAACAGGCATGCAACAAGCAGCAAGCATTGTTTCTGTCACGGCTCCAACGCTGCGGGGTTTGGGCGGCCCCACGCGAGCTTATTGTCGCAAATGGTTTTAACGCTCACCACCTGCTCCTCAGCTCGCGGGCCGCCCCACCCCTCCACGCTTACGAGGGCTTAAATTATACTCTAGGGGTAGAACAGACAAGACTGCGTGAAAACGGTTTTGCAGCAATTCGTTTCTGTCACAAAATTTAGTAGCAAAACTTATTGACTTTTTATGACACTATTTTAATTTAATATAGAAAATACTACCGAGTAACCGGGGTCGCCCTTGTTTCATTAAAAAGATATTGACAAATATTGATTAATTTGTTTGGGAAGTGATAATTAAAAAATTAAAAATTATCACTTTCCAAACAATTTTCCACATAATTTCATTTGCCCAATCATTACTTAGCAAATAAACTTTTCACAAAAAATTATAACTCAAACGTAATGTTTGGCAAATTGAACGTTTGAACAACAACTTGCTTACCAACTAGTACTTTCACCAATTTTAAAGTAGTCAAATATTTCAGTTGATGCATATTTTACGCAAAATAAAATAAGCCAAATATTTAGTACCGTCGGGGCCCGTATTTCTGTCTGTCTATGATTTCAATAGGCCCTGTTTAATATGATATAAGGTAAAGGTATTTGTATTATCATTCGCTCGCTCTTGCATCCAATGTCGACGGAGCCCCGCTTCGCGGGGCTCCTAATTCTATGACAAGGTTTTAAATTGACCTAACAAAACCGAACCTCGAGGTGCTTTTCACTCGCTCTTGCATCCTATGTCGCCTATCGACCGATGGCAACCATGCAATGTAATTAAAAAAGTAATTATGTAAGTAAAACCATGAAATTTTCAAAAAAAATATTATTGTCTATATATTTATTTTTTCATAACAAATCATTTGACTAAATTTTTATTGTCTAAAGATTATTTGCTATAATTAATCATTTGATTAAAGACCAAATGCCTTAATGACATAATTATCCTTGGTAATATTCTGCCGAGTGAAACGAAAATGTGCGTACTAAAATAATTCCAAATATTGCATTGGTATAAAAAAAGGTTGCTAAAATTTGTTTGGATAGAAATTTTGCCAAAATCTTTTAGGCAAAACGGCAGGATCCCAAGTAACCGGCTATATATTTGTGACCAAATAATATTCCGTAAAATGTTTCCGTGTGGTGAAAATATGGCAAATAAATCATTTGGCAAAGAAAAAAGTTCAAAAGAGGCTTCGGCCAATAGCAGAAAATTATTTTGTAAATCTGCGAAATATAATTCGGTAAAATAATACCACATGACACTTCGAAGATCTAATTAATATTATCAAATAATGCATATAGCAAAAAAGACGTCGGTCAATAGTTTTCGGTAAAATGAAATTCAAACAAAAAAAAATCGGAAAAGTGATCGGTTCCCGTTGTAGCTAGCTACCAACTCTCTCTATAATATACAAGTGTAGTTTGTTACGTTGTAGCTAGCTATCAACTCTCTCTACAATATACAAGTGTAGTTTGTTAAGTTTGTAGCTAGCTACCAACTCTATCTACAATATACAAGTGTAGTTTGTTACGTTGTAGCTAGCTATCAACTCTCTCTACAATATGCAAGTGTAGTTTGTTACGTTTGTAGTTAGCTACTCACTCTCTTTAAGTTTTTCTTTGACATCTACGGTTTTAATTAAATATTTAATGAAAATGAATTCAGAGGTGCGACTAGATTTTGGCCTAACAGTCGATATTTATGGTCTCTAAACATAATCGATGATCGATCGATGAACGCAATCTGACAACCATCTGAATCCGTAATCTACTACGTGTCGCACTTACAATTTATCATATACATTGCATTGACACGTTGTTTACATCACTACAGCAAGGAGTACTAGTAGTGTACTTACAGCTCCTTGTCTTACCAACTATGACGAGCATCGATCAAATCTTAACAGTAACATGTATGACATACAGTTGATGTTCATTTGTCCGTTCCGTGTGCTAACATATTTATATTACACGCAGGTAACTGTATTGTTGCATGATTGTTTCAAACCATTACGGCATTCGGACGCTATTTTTACTAAACTATAATCACTTTATTGTACACAACATAAAATAAAATGGACAAATATATTTAAAATGAGTGTACAATAGGCGGTCTTATCGCACAAGGCGATCTCTTACAAGCAATCTTTTGATGGACTGACAGAAAGCAAATATCTCTTTTAACAGTATGACATGCTGATGGGCACCGCGCCACTGCCCACTGGGCAGTACCATCACCAAATGCAACATATTGCCATCGCCAACTGTAACGAGTCTCCTGAGACGTAAACTCTTTTTTAATACAGTTGCTCAAAAAGTGGCGTATTGCAGGGACGTATAGCGTTCGGGATATGGGCTATTACATACTCGTGCTTTTTTTTTACCTTTCCCGAACTCATGCGTTCTCTTTCCCAACTGTCAAAATAATGTCTATTAAAAAGAAAAACCAACCATGAAGTTTTTACTATAAAAAATCATAGAAATTTTTATGATTCATGCAAATACGTATATTTCTAAAAAGAAGCTACCTACTAATTTGTTTCAATATCAGATTTAATGATTTGATTGAATCAGTTAGGTTAGGTTTCATTTCATTTCATCTCATTAAATTTCATTTTCATTTCATATCAATAAAAAAATTCTACTGAAGACTTGGCTGTATGGGCATAGTTCCCTTTGCCTACCAGAATGGGTGAATCAAAAAAATCTCTGCTTACCTATATTCTACGGTTGGCGCCATTGGTTAGTTGAGTTTATTGTGTTTTGATTATTTTATTAAATTGCTTCATTTTTTCGCAACTGTATTAAAAATAGTCGTTCAGTACACGTGCGAAACCGTCATTGCAACTTGTTCCGACTGTCAACCCTCGCCTTCGGCTGCGCCTCGGCTCGGGTAGACATTTGTCGGAACTCTTTGCAATGACAACCTTTCCGCACTTGTAATGAAATATACTATTTTAATACAGTTGCTCAAAAAGTGGCGTATTGCAGGGACGTATAGCGTTCGGGATGTGGGCTATTACATACTCGTGCTTTTTTTTACCTTTCCCGAACTCGTGCGTTCTCTTTCCCAACTGTCAAAATAATGTCTATTAAAAAGAAAAACCAACCATGAAGTTTTTACTAAAAAAAATCATAGAAGTTTTTATGATTCATGCAAATACGTATATTTCTAAAAAGAAGCTACTAATTTGTTTCAATATCAGATTTAATGATTTGATTTAATGAGTTAGGTTAGGTTTCATTTCATTTCATCTCATTAAATTTCATTTTCATTTCATATTACTTAATAAAAAAATTCTACCTAAGACTTGGCTGTATGGGCATAGTTCCCTTTGCCTACCAGAATGGGTGAAGAAAAAAAAATCTCTGCTTATATTCTACGGTTGGCGCTATTGCTTAGTTGAGTTTATTGTGTTTTTATTATTTCATTAAATTGCTTCATTTTTTCGCAACTGTATTAAAAATAGTCGTTCAGTACACGTGCGAAACCGTCATTGCAAAGAGTTCCGATAAATGTCTACCCGAGCCGAGGCGCAGCCGAAGGCGAGTGTTGACAGTCGGAACAAGTTGCAATGACAGTTTCGCACGTGTACTGAACGACTATTTTTAATACAGTTGCGAAAAAATGAAGCAATTTAATAAAATAATAAAAACACAATAAACTCAACTAACCAATGGCGCCAACCGTAGAATATAAGCAGAGATTTTTTTTTCTTCACCCATTCTAGTAGGCAAAGGGAACTATGCCCATACAGCCAAGTCTTCAGTAGAATTTTTTTATTGATATGAAATTTAATGAGATAAAATGAAATGAAACCTAACCTAACTCATTCAATCAAATCATTAAATCTGATATTCAAACAAATTAGTAGCTTCTTTTTAGAAATATACGTATTTGCATGAATCATAAAAACTTCTATGATTTTTTTTAGTAAAAACTTCATGGTTGGTTTTTCTTTTTGATAGACATTATTTTGACAGTTGGGAAAGAGAACGCACGAGTTCGGGAAAGGTAAAAAAAAAGCACGAGTATGTAATAGCCCACATCCCGAACGCTATACGTCCCTGCAATACGCCACTTTTTGAGCAACTGTATTAAAATATACTATTCCTTCCATATTACCTTCCTCTTTACTTGTGTGCGTGCCGGGGCTGGGCGCCAACTAAGCGGTGACGTCACTCCGCAGCTCGCTCCGCGCGTCATGTCGAGCTGGAACCACTCAATATAAGTTAGAATCCCTTCGATCACTGTCACGTCCTGCTGCTGATGGCTGGACGCTTCTTGCCCTGCCTGAAGGCTGTATTTTTGCTTATGAATCCTTATCATAGTCCTTATCTGTTGTCTGCATCCACAGGATAACCCAGTGAAGCAGCCGACAATCTCTTAAGTTGACCTAGGACACGCCATACCCCCCCTCCCGGTGGGTACCCGCATTGTCGAGGCGGGGGGGCTCAGTAGCCGTGGCTTGGACACCCACGGTGAAGCGAAGAGGAACCCGAGGAGGGGCCGCACGTCAGGGCTTTTGCTGACAAGCCAACGACGTAGCGGCCAAAAGTAGGTTGCGGTGCCGCTTGAGCGACATCGCAACTGAGGCGGGCCGCGATGTCGTATCGGGGGCATCGCGGCTGAGGGTTGGAGGCCGCGGCGGGAGAGGAGTGCCGGTATTGCGGTGCGCCGCTCTCCCTACCTTCCGCGGCCTTGACGGGGTCGCCATCGTGTGATGGCGGATGCGGTGGGGCTGCAGGGGAGGAGGAGTGTTGGTATTACGTTGGCCACTCTCCCTATCCTCTGCAGCCGAAAATTGGCAGGCGGCGGGGCCAATGACCTGACCCATCGTTGGGGGACCAAGGGTGCCCAGACACGGGGTCGTCTGGACGGTCCCTGTGGTAGTGCAGTATGCATGAGCATTTCTCCACGATCAAAAAAAAAAGGACACGCCATACCCGCCCTCAGCTGGCACGGTGCAATGCCAGTCATAAGGGGCGTACGTGTACACGGTATATGTTTACATAATAGTGGCCAATAGGGGAGCGTGTTAAAAGAGTATGTCTGTATAGATATACCAACCACTGTCAAAATATGTACTTATGACGTGACGTTTTATATAAAAAAAGAATAAATATTTATAGTTAGATATAGATGTACCTGTACCCAAAGGTAGGGTGGGATCGGACATAACTCAAACTCAAACTCAAAGCATTTATTTCAATTAAACCTTGTACAGGCACTTTTGAATTGTCAAAGTTAAAATAGTCCGTCAGTCAGTCAGAAAGTTGAAGCTAGTTGCCCATTCCAAAACGTAGATCTCTATGGAGAAGAACGGGCAAGAAACTCCATGGACACTCTTTTAAATCAAGATATTACAAATCGTGGGTACATAATTATTGTTGCTTCTATATGCGAGAACAATGTAAAAAACACAAATGAAGAAACATTTCAAAATATAAGATTAAAAATAAGCCTTGGCTGTTAAGAAATGACCAGTCTCAACCGACGGCGCCCGTTCACGAACATAACGCGTGGATCAGCACCATCTAGCTCAACCATTTTGTAGGGAACCGAATGATCCAACACACGCGCCACCATCGATGAGACATTTAAGTGAGCATGACATGTTCTCAACCGCCATGCTCTTTCAAGTCAACATGAAAAAAATCATAGCAAACGAAAACATGGTTCTTACATTTACAAAATTTAAAAATGCTTCTAAATTATACAACACTATAGTTTGTAATTTATTTAAGAGATTAATAGAATTTTACTACCAAATAGGAAGAGATATTATTTAATAACGAAGTATTCAACAATTAAGACTTATTGAATAAAACAAAAAAAAAAAAGAATTATGTTCTTAATGTCAGAAACACAAAGAAAAAAGAAAAAGGGAAGCACCTCTTCCAATTATTGAAATTTTAACTAGTGAGCTCAAGTGCCTGTGGAGCAGGACCAGCATTAAGCCAAGCATTTTTATCATCGATATAATCATCCAACTTATAATATGCTTGTCTACATAGTGTGCGTTTAATACATGTTTTAAATTTCTTCTCATTTAGTTGAAGAATATCGAGTGGTATTTTATTATAACATTTTATACAGTAACCCATAAAAGAAGTTTTTACTTTAGACAATCTGAAACGCGGTTGATCTAATTTGTCCCTATTTCTAGTGTTAAAATTATGCCTGTCACTTATCTTACTAAAAAGATGTACATTTTTTCGAACGTACATAATGTTTTCATATATATATTGACAAGGAACCGTCATGATGTTAATTTTTTTAAACAGTTCCCGTAGAGAACCGCGTCTGCTGAGCTTGTAGATGGCTCTGACAGCCCGCTTTTGCAGAATGAAAATAGACTCAATATCTGCAGCCCGTCCCCACAGCAAAATACCGTAAGACATGATGCTATGGAAGTAACTAAAATAGACCAGTCTCGCGGTATCCACGTCTGTTAATTGGCGAATTTTCCAAACAGCGTAAGCGGCTGAACTTAGCCGCCCTGCAAGTGATGTTAAGTGCGGACCCCACTGTAGCTTTGAGTCAAGCGTGATCCCCAGGAAAACCGTATTTTCGACGAATTCAAGTATCTCCTTATTCAATACAACATGACATTCACTACCTCTAACATTCGGTAAAGCGAATCTAATGCATTTAGTTTTTTTCTCATTTAATACCAAATTATTTACAGTAAACCAATTATGGACCACAAGCATAGCGTTAACTGGTTATAGACCGGTGGCCGTGCTGTCGACGCCGGCCAAGGTGTTCGAGTCTGCTATCCAGCGCTGCATGCTGGAGCAGGTACGTGGACAACTGGCTGATGCGCAGCACGGCTTCCGACCGGCGCGCAGCACTGCCACCAATCTGTTGAACTTTATGGCGCAGGTGGTGCCGGCGGTAGATGCAGGTGTGCAGGTTGATGCCGCTTATTTTGATTTTAAAAAAGCTTTTGACAGCGTCGACAATGACATCTTACTAACGAAGCTCGCAAATGTCGGCTGTACACCACATCTATTGCACTTCTTCGCCAGTTATTTCCAAGATAGACAGCAGTACGTGGATTATAATGGGTGTGAATCCGACCCATATTACACCTGGTCTGGTGTGAGCCAAGGCAGCAATTTGGGGCCTCTCGAATTCATCATAATGATAAACGATTTGCCGGAAGTCGTCAAACATGGCTCTTGTTTATTATTTGCGGATGACCTCAAGTTGCTGCTCGAGGTTAATAATGAATCCGATTGCGAACGATTGCAGGAGGATATACATAGGGTAGTGGAATGGAGTCAGCACAACCGGCTTTTCTTTAACGTGTCGAAGTGCTCGGTGATGAGTTTTACGCGCGCGCGTGCCCCTCTCGTGCACGAGTACGTGGTGGGCACCGCGCCTATGCAACGAGTCTCTGAGGTGAGAGATTTGGGGGTTATCGTCACTCCCGAACTATCGTTTCGCGATCATATTACGGGGATCTGTAAAAGGGCGTTTAGAAACTTGGGATTTGTTCTGCGACAGACAACGCACTTCACTAACATCGCAACAGTCAGAGTCCTGTATGACGCACTAGTCAGGAGTCATCTGGAACATAGTGCTGTCATATGGGCTCCGCATGAGGCCAAGTACTCAGTTATGCTAGAACGCGTTCAGAACAAGTTCACGCGCCACTTGTACAAGAAACTTTATGGGGTATATCCGTTTTACCCGTTGATGTACCCCACTCTGTTTGTGCTCGGTATGGTCGGGTACAACCAACTGAGGGTACGACGGGAATTCACGCTTGTTGCGTATTTGGTTAGACTACTTCGTGGCATTGAGCATAACCCAGGAGTACTGCAGCGCCTGAGTGTTTGTGTACCAGACCGCTATGTGTGGAGGCGGCGCCGCCCGCCACTGCTGGCCGTGCCGGTTGCCAGGACCAACCTTCTCGCCAAAACACCATTGACCCGCGCTATTCGGGTTATTAACGATCTTCACGTGAAGATCGATATATTTACATGCCATTTGAGTGAACTCGCAAAAATACTGCTGTTCTTTTTATGTTATAAGGTAGATTAGAGTAGGCTATATATTGTTGTATTATTTTATTTTATTTAGGGAATTTTGTGTCATAATATTATTTTAGATGTTAATACTTGTAATACTAGTTTTTTACGTTTTTCATAGTTTTAAATTGTAAGATCTGAAGTTAATTTTAAGACCACGCTATCGCATTAGGTATACACCTGAATGATAGTGGTAGGGAGATTTTAATAAATAAATAAATAAATAAAAAGATTGTCCGCCAAAGGGAACCTTATATCTTGCAGGCTGGCAGATAAATGATTCTGTTTGCATTCGATCACTCAAGCGAATCAGTTTCCGAATTGTAACAGAAGCGCTTGTTTTAGAATAACACACAATTGTCATAGGCGTCGGCGTATAACACGAGTAGTTGAAAATTAGGGCATCCAGATCAGAAGAGATCTGGATGCCCTATTTTCCAACATTTTAATCATCTATTCACATATTATTTACCGACCCCCAATACTTACTTTATTCGAATAGATGAATGCATTCAAGATTCTCTATTCGAAATGTCGACTACCAGTCATTTATTTCATTTATTCAAATACCATACCTTAATCTGACCTGATCAGCACCTTGAACCAAGTTACGTTTCCACAAACGCTAACGCTAATAGCAACACAAAAAATGTATGGAGATGACATTTCAAATCGATAAGTTACATGGTCATAAAGCGATTTGAAATGTCAGTTCCCTACATTTTGACGTTGGCGTGTGGCGTTAACGCTAACAGAAAAGTTTTTAGTCTAGGCCTCCAGATCTGTTTTCTAGGTACTTATAGTTATTAACTATATTTTATGTATGGAATAATGTTCTAACCTAATCTGATCTGTTTTCTGTGGGTGAGTAGTCATTAAATTTTAATTTTGAGTAATATTCTAACCTGATATGATCTGTTTCTTGATCATAATATTTTGCGGTTAAATGAAATGTTATTGCGAAATCTTCATTTAAACTAAAACTCCAAAATCCAGACCGGAACAATTTATTCGTGTGGGAATCGAACCCACGACACTTTGTGGTTGAAGAACGTGTAATCTGGCATTTGATTGTGTTGTGATCAGGTCTTAACCATTAAGCCAAACGTGTCGTCAAATATGTAACAAAATAGCGAACCACTTCATGCCCTTTTGTTTACTTTAACGATACGCATGTTGTATGACATCATTCATTCGATGTACTTCCATATGGTTTTCATTGTATTCACTTACAATCAATACTTTGAATCGAACATCTGTTTGAAAATTAAACCATGAACTGTGGGAATTACTATATTATCGATCTTTAATGAATAAAACAAGAAAATATTTATATCAAAAATTTATTAGTTACTTACTTAAAGTGTTTATACTACATTGTTTATACGCCATTTATTTAAACAGAGAACGTTTTTCAATGCACATACTGAATCATGATAAATACAACTATACAGATCATGAGAGTTTTCATATTGTTTATATAAGTTTAATAAACTAGGACAACCTTTATCTTCTAAGTTATTAATATTAGCACTATTTACAATGTTTCTTAACCACAACACTTTTTCTGAACCTTTGACATAAACACATTTATCTCTTAAAATATTTATAACCAAATTCTGATAATTTGAGTAAGGCACAACTCCTTCATTCCAGTATATCTTTCTATTGCGCTCAATCCAACTTACTTGTCGCCGTTCTTGTTTAGTCAAATCGTAAAATGGGAATGGAGGTTTTATTAGAAATACCTGTATTTTTTTATCACATAATATCGCAATCTCCTTTATTATAAATTCGTTAGCTTCTGTTTTGAAACCTTGAACATCTACAATTGCAGTCATGATAGCCTGCGCACAATGTTACTTAACGGTTTGTATTCCACAAGTCGATCGTTAATAATTAAACAATAAGCAGTTGTGTTATCTGGTATCAATGTTGAACATTCAAATTCCAACCTTACGTCTACCGGGCCGGTTTTTAAACAGTCATTTTGCCTTGAACAATCTATGATAAAAAGCGGTGCTTTTTCTTTAAAATCTTTCAAATCAAGCAACGGATCGATTGGGCTGCTATAATACGACTGACGAAATTTCACATACATTTCATATAATATACTGTACTTATTTTCAGAAAACTTTAAGCCTAAAGGTTCATAAGGGTAATATTGAGAATTCAAAAATAGCGTTACGTTTGTCACATCGCAATGATCAAATACTGAGCTGTCTTTCAATTTATTACTTTTTCTATTAGTCTGCAAGCAAAAATTACATACCGGGGCTTTTCTAATTGAGAAGCAGTTTTTACTGACCAAGAATGCTTTGTGGTTTTAGGTAGTAAAGGATACTCATATAAATCCCAATTTCTAAAAGCCATCTGAATAGATTTATCTCTTTCTAAATGCTTTAAAAGTGTTAAACGTTCTCTATCTGAAACTTTTATATGTGGTACTCTCCACTGAATCCTTTGTATATCTATTTGAAGCTGAACGACTTCATCAGTAACAATAATACTATTTAAGTTAGAATTACTCCTATTCAATATAAGTTCGTGTTTACAATTTATCACAATTTTATTGTAATCCTCTGCAAATCCTAAAATCTTATTTAATGGCACCACAGCACTGAAATGCCCATCACTTTGGAACCCGTTTAAATTCCAACCCCATAATGCAGCAACTTTACTTTCTGCTTCGTTTAATGAGATGTATGACTTTATTGTTGATGTTATTCCGGAATTTTTTATACGATCTATTTCAATTCCATTCATTTCGTATCTGATGTCTTGAAACAAATGCATAACAGGGTTATTAGTGAACGTAACAGTTTTCTTGATCGGATTCCCATCTTTACCGAACAGCTTTGCCCGACCTTCGATGTAGATTGAACTGGCTGATGGTAGCACGTATATATCTTGCTGGTGTATGGGGATTCTGATTTCATCGTTTTCTCTAAAGCTGTTATTGTAGGGATTGTATGAATGGACTTCACAGCTTTCGATTGAACTATCAAAGTGTGGTAAATCAGTAATCTGTAGTATACTCATACTTTAAACCCTAAAGCTTTAAGAAAATCTTTATTTGATTTAGTCAATTTCTTCACGTTTTTCTTACGTCTGTGCACCTTGACGTTTGTTGACGGAATAGGACGTTTTATTTTCGTTGGAGGGTTTTTATCATATACTATCATTTTGCTTTTCTTAAATGAAGACGTAATTGAATATGTTCTTCACCAAAGTCAATACAGTATCCAAACTGATCTACAATCCTGACAGAAATGGCTGAAATTATATTTTTGTTCACTGGGAAGTAAATAACGTTCCGGGGTATTTCTGTGTAGCCGTGACTTGAAGCAGTATCAGATATGAATTCGTGAATAAAATGAGTCGGTAATCCGTTGTAGTATGAACCGTGCACAAGATCACATTCGATTCTGATTACAGCTGTTAAACTGCTGTTATTAACGGGAACATTCGGTCTTGTTTTTAACACTGAAAAGTATAGTAAACCGCACTCGTATTGATCAGATAAATGAAGAGGTGGTTGAAAATACGAGACCAGTTCTGATTTATTTCCAGAGATGGTAACTGTAGTAGACATGCTTTCATACTGAACTCTTTTAAATGATCCTGTTTATTTTATTTCTTGATTATACCAAAAACTCTTAAAGAAATTTAAACATAGATGTCCACAGTTGAAGGGGTGATCGCGTTGTATATTTTCATAATTATATTGAATGTTAGAACCTACATATTTTATAAATTCCTTTGGAGGCTTAAGATTTCCGTAACTGTCAAAATACTCAACATAATCATTATATTTTGCATAGGCTACCCAATGAGAACCAGGATTTTTAGAACTATCTAAATTAATAACTCCACATTCTTTTTTATACGGATATTTAGGGAGCTCATCTCTCATAAAGACACCTCTAAAATGAGGAATTCTATTTCCATACTTTAAAATGTCAAAGTTAGTTAAGGCCCGTTTGGGTAGCCGATATCTTAGTTTTTTTCTTTTGATACGAAAATTCCAAGGCTGCCTTTATGTGGTTTAAGGTGTAGTCCTTTCCCAATACATAGAGCTTCCATTTTTTCATTGTGTCTCCTCGATTCCTCATACAGCTTTTTAGCCATTTTGAATTCATTTATGGTTTTGGCAATACCAGCTGCACCGCCTGCTAAAGCTCCCGCCGCTGATAATCCCGCAAAAATAGGAATCAAAGGTAGTACTCCCCCAGTTTTTGGAATAGGAATAACACGCGGGAGCTTAATCGATGAATCATCAGCTAATTCTCTGGTAGCTGCAATAGCTAATTCTATAGCCATTTTCTTGCTCTTAGGTTTTAATTTTTTTATGTGTCTTTTTGCTTTTGTAATAACAGTTTTTAATTTACTTTTTAATCCTTTTCCAGATGTAAATTTTGGAGAACCAGAACCAGTTTTAATTTTTGCCCTCATAGCCTTATTTACTAAGCGTGCCGCGAGTTTTTCGCCTATACTGGCATCGGAAGCAACTGCTCGCTGTTTCGCCATTTTTAACAAAATGAAATCAGCCTTATGTCGATCTTTCAAGTTTGATGACTTGTGATATGCAATATCGTGATCTTTGCAATATTCGTCTAACTTATTTACACCGTTATCTCCTTGTGCAAGTCTTTTTATTAATTTAGTACCAGGGCCACAGTAATTATATCCTGGTAAGTGTAATTCAAATGGTAAATTATTAATAAGCCAATTGAGAAGACTACTCTCTCCAAAACACATTATAAGACTGATGATTCCGCTTTGAATACTTTAATAAATAGTTATGCGATTCGAGTTTGTTGTTAATATTATTTATAATATTACATTCGATTTATCAATCCAACTGCTTTCAGCTGTAGATAGACCTAACCATTTTACTAACACTCTGTTACCTTTTCTTCTAAGAACTTTCTCAACTAGATATACATCGGGATGTTTTGTTTTTGAAGTTCTTGTGTATAAAATGCGCCTAAAATAGGGTAACCTCTGATAGTATCTTCAATTAAGTAAGTTATGGGACTTGTTTTTTGTATTTTACGAATTTTAAATATTTCTGTTGACCAGTTGGGAGTGTAACCTTTTTCAAATGTTCCTTTGTATTTACTGATACGCACATAATCACCTACTTTGAACTTGCTTTTTAAATTATATTTTTTTAGCAACTTTAAATACCTTTCTAATATCATTTTTTTATTAATATTGTCCACATTAGCAGGGATTTCATTAATAGTGCGATGGTGAGTGTGATTGTATTTGTAAATGACATCATTTAGGGTATTATTTATCCAATTGTAATTGCCTTTTAAACTAAATTCCTTATAAACTTTAGATTTCAATGTCTTGATAAATCGTTCAACTATTGAAGCCTTTTTTGTTGAGAAGGTTGAATAATGGTTGATATTATATGATTTCATAAGCTTTTGAAATTTGTTATTATAAAATTCTGCTCCATTATCCGTTTGCAGATTTTTAGGAACACGCCCTTTATCCAACAAAGTTTTGAAAGAGTTACACACATCTTCTTTGGTTTTACTTCTCATAGGAAAGGCCCAAGCATATTTCGAAAATGTATCAATAACGGCAAGAATATATCTGTAATTTTTATTTTCTTTTGAAATTGATTGCATATCAATTAAGTCTGCTTGCCATAAGTCATCTATATCTTTCATGATAACATGTCTTCGTGGATAGTTCACCCTCACATTTTTATGAATTTCGTTTACCACGTCAGCTTTGCTCATGTTCACAATTCAGTATACTTGTCTTGAACTCAGCTATTATACTGAATAAAAAGCATATTATTATGACTATTTATTATTTAATTATATCAGCTTCTTTTAATTCTTCGATTATTGATAAAATTTCATTATCATGGTTTGTATTACCAGCATCTCGGGAAGCAATTAATAGTTTCAATCTGTCGACCAGTTCGTTAGGATCATCCCAATATACTAAGTCAGTGTTATTTTTGTATTTCTTTAGCGTTGGTAAGCTTCCACCAAATTTAGTGACAATATTATTGTTTAACGATTCAGAAAACAATGGCCTAATTATTTCGCGATATTTTATACTTTTATCGCCTCTTATTTGTCCATTAGGATTGAAATCTCTCTTATGTGCATTTGTATAATGCAACATATCCTTGTAGACAAGTTTATCTTTGCTCGATATTAGTTTTAAATCAGGTTTTCTTCGAAGCAAAAGTTCTTTTAAACCAGGGGTTACATTGTAGGTTCTATCGCCAACTTTAATTAAAATGACATTATCATCATTCACACTATCTATTTTAGAAAATGAAACTATTGAATTACCCATTAGTAATGTTTTGTTTGCACTTCTTATTCCGAATGGTATATTTACCCCTTCATAAATATCATGAATATCATGACCCTCTAATGATATTTCTAAATCTTTCAATAATTCCGTCTGGGGAGACTTTTTAACGAACTGCACCGAATTCGGTTCTGGATCGTAGCATTCTTCAAACTTTGTAGATGAGCTAGTATTAATATCACTCAATTCCTTGTCTTCAAAATTAAAGTGTGTATTTTCTACATTTTGTGTTTTTTCTATTGCTTTATTCGAATCAACTAGGGTTTTAAGAGGATCTGTGACAGGTTTTAGCATTTTATCAACTGACAAGTTCATCGAGTGTTCCTGATCCTTCATTTGTTTTATTTTATTCTTTATGGAATCTACAGACTTCATTAATTCTATTTTAATATGTTTCTCTATGTTATACCTATTATAACAACTGCGTTCAGCTAAGGAACAAATTATACTGAATTTGATTTTACATGTTAATTACTTATATGTATGCATATGTAAACAGTCAGTCAAATTTAAAAAACATATCAAAATTCTGTCTGTACCTTCCATTATTTAATGACGATTCTTTATTAATAAGTAGAAAATGATAAGGTTTATTCCAAACAGTTTGACAAATATTTCTGAACTCTTTCCATTGTAAATCAGAACTAACATGCTCTTCATAAATATGCTTTAAATTTACATCATCTTGTTTGAATATAATAAGAAAATTAACATTGTCACGTAACAATTGCTTTGGAATTTTAGAATAGGTTTGAGACAAATAGAAACAATCTATTTGTTTATGCCTACCCATACAGAAATAATTGCGGATATTTATTTGATTTTCACAAGCAACATCATCAAATATAAATACAGAATTTGTTAAAGCTTCACTCGGAGAAATTACATCTTTGTCATTATTGAACTCGTAAAAGTTAATCTGTGGCACCCTTTTTAATACTTCGACCAAGAAACGGTATTTTGGTTGAAAAGAAGTTTTAGAGTAAAGATAAAGATTTTTAAATTTGAGCCCATTTGCGTGCAGCAGTAAACTAATCATAACATTCGTTTTACCACAGTTTGATGGGCCACATATTATACAGCGAATAGTATTTGGCAGTAAAGCGCTATGTCTGATGTGGTGAACAGAGTCACTTAATCTTATATTATTAACATTGAGAGATACGGGTTGTTTGATCAACTTCATAGTGTATATTAATCTTATTTCCACCTAACGTACACTTATATACTCGTATATATACTACATGAACCTCATCATAGAACAAGCATGAACTTACAATTTGATGATAACGTTTAGGAAGTTGAATACGTTTGAATAAAAGTCCATTTGTTTAGGAAATATCATTTTATTATAAATGTTCATCATAGCGTATACATTCACTCATAATAGTAGCGTAATATATTCATTTATAGTAACTTATTCTAAAATAATTATTCATACTTAATTTCTATACAATAAATTAATTTAGAACAGTGGATTACGTATCACTGGAATAATCTAAAAACATAGAATCACAATGACCCCAGGGTAATGTGTGAATTTGATCTTGTAGTACTTGAATTTTATCATCGTTTCTATCTAAAACTTGTTTATCTACTTGTTGGGAGTATAAAACATGTTTAATTGATTTTATCATATTCATTTTACATCTTAGCGCTTTATCGGTCAGCAGAACATTGCTGTAATCATTCAATTTTAGATTATTTGTAATAGATTTGGAAACACCTTTAGCTTTTTTAATTTGAGTTTTGAGACTGTTTATAAAATATAATTTAGCTCGTAGACCGACAAATTCTATAATTAAATCATCACCCGTCTCATGTTTCCATAATCCGGGAACTTTTGCATTAGTTTGTGGTATGTGATAAGGATTATTTACTGCAAAATTACTAGTATCGAACTTGGTAAGATCATCATGCATATCTTGATAAAAATCAGTTGTATATATTAAATATAACAAACTATCGGTATCAGTATAGCATAGCTTTGCATTATTTCCATATTTTTTCTTTATAAAATCATAATGAAACTGGTATAAGTGTTGCTTAGAATATTCCAAAACTGTGAATCCGATATAAATCGGTCTATCTAAAACAACTTTTTCATGATATAATTCTACAGCTATAAAATTATCTGAAAATATTGATACACTTTTTAAGTTTGGTTTAGCTAACAATTTTTCAGCATCAAGATGTTTGTTTGTTTTATTGGTGGTATCTCTCCATTTCGTTACTAATTTAACATCAGCTTGCTTGCGCTTATTTTCAATAGTTTTTCCGAATATCGCATTATTTAATAATTTAAAAAAGTCCTTCTCAAATGCAGTTTTGGAATTTTGACGAAGTCTGGTATTGAGATCGATGTAATTTTTGAGAAAACATTCTTGTCTAAAGCTAAGTATGCAATGAATCTTTTTTAAAATCAGACCATTTTTTAAACACTCTTTTAAATGAACATAATGAATCACATAATGATGCTTATCATAAAGATTCGCAATCAATTTTGCTGATTTTCCATAAGGTGGTACTAATTTTTCAACTGCGAAAGGTAAATCTTTATGTTTGTTATGTAAATAGTTAGGATAAGTTAGGTCTACTTCCAAAATATAACCGTAATCATTATCATCAGAGATAGTAATTACATCAAAGTTGCTAATTTCTTCAAGAGTTAAAAATTTGAATTCTGATATAGGAAGCTTCTTCATCATAGCATAGCCATACAGATTATTACAATCAAGGTATATTAAATAACTGCTTGGTTCTGACTCGTTAAAATGTGGTAAGTATTTATTATTTGCTTCGGCATGACGTCGAGAACACTGTGCCAGCCCACCACGAATTCCTTTTTCTAATAACTCATACATTTGCAAGTCACTTATTAACTCCAGTTCAGTGCCAGTATATAGAAGCATTGCATCCCAGCTTAAGCTCGGTGAAGTAACATAATAAGCTGGATCTAACTTATAGTAATGTAAGCTTGTTTCTCTAAATTTTTCGAATATGTCACATAATAAAAGTACATCACATTTTAGGTATAAATCTGTATATTCACCAAGAGATTTAACTTTGAAAACATTCCAGACTGTTTGAGCGTGTAAATATTCTTCATCAGTTATATGTTTCTTACATAAACTGTTATAGAAATGATACTTTGATGGCAGTTGCGTCTCATCAAATTTGGACCAAGAATCGATATAATCATAAGGATAAACACCCTTTTTTCTCATTAGATCAAATTTTCTTTTATCGCTAAACTCTCTTGATAAGTTTAAAAAATCGTTTTCTGATAAACTATAACTCAATACATCTAAACTAGAACTAAGAAATTGAAAAGAATCAATAAATTTTATCTGAATAGGATGATCAAATTTTTCTGTCTTTATTACTTTCGTTATTGAGAGGTATTTTTCTTTAGTTTTCGGTATAATGTTAATAGTACCTTCATACTTTGCTAACTCTTGAATGAATAAATGTGAGTCATATCCAGACAAATTATGAAAGACGACAGGAATAAATGAACAAACTCTATACATCAAATTACAATGGGAGTGCGCTGCTCCACGATACTCTGGGGTAATATGATCATGATCTCGGACTTTGTCATTAAGCAATAGTTGTTTACATATGTGACATGTATTCGAGTTCCGATAATTCATCTCTTGCTCAGTTGTTAATGGAGTCATCGACTTTTTATTACTTAAAATTCTATGTATACGTTTAGCGTCTTTTATTAAATATTTAACAAATATTTCCGCACAATCTGTACCTCTGTATGAGACATACTTATTTAATTCATTATTATGTGCACAGCAAATATAATAAGCAAAACATGAAGGTTGATGTATCTTTAGTTTCTGAGTGTTTAAAGAGTTACTTTCATTACAGTCAATTAACAAGATCTGGAAACCCGCAATTTTCACCATTCATTCATTCATGAGTGTTGTATTCAGAATCCTCTATTCAAATGAGTGTTGTATTCAGAATCCTCTATTCAAATGAATGTTGTATTCAGAATCCTCTATTCAAAGTGAAGGTTGCATTCAGAATCCTCTATTCAAAATGAGTGTTGTATTCAGAATCCTCTATTTAAAATGAGTGTTGTATTCAGAATCCTTTTCTACGGTTTCGCGGCCTTCCGCGAATTTCGGGGATTTCGAATTTGAAACGCATTTAAACTACAATTGTTGGAATTGAATGACACATAAAATGACTGTACATAATTTATAGTTACTTAGGCTCCATTGCTAATAGCATTTAGTAGCTTATTCAGCAAACAATCAATCTATCCTGCTCCATTTTAGAATAATTTTATATATTATTATTATCTTTCTTTTAAAAATAGATGTTTTGATTTGTCAACATAATCCGTTCCTTTCACAGCGTTCAAATAACAACATTGAGGAAATTGTATGGTATGTTGCATCCAAGGATCATCGTAAATCTCCCAATCTTCTATAACACCTCCACATGAGAAACATACTGCTTTATCATTTACACCATTTCCACAATAAAAAAATCCCGCGTCAGCCATTTCCATTACTAATCTTGTCCTTGAATCAGCCGTTGCCCAATAGGAACGAAATGAAAATTCACGCATTTTATATGTATTAAACAGGTCATACCGAGGATTGTATTTATTTTGAGACATGTTCTTGATACAGATAATTATAAATGTATAATGACATCGCACAGCTATTACCATCAACTTATAACGATTAACATTGGACGGGATTGGTAGGGATAGGAAACTGTTATCTATTACCCAATTGTGAAAAATTAAACAAGAAAAATATTTACTTCAAAAATTACAAATCGATGAAGTACGAATACAACGCTTGGTATACAGACACATTGTCCTAACATCAAACTAGAATAATCTATCTATGCTACAGAGATAAGAAACAACGATCAGACTATAAGTTACAGTTAGACTTGAAAAGTTACGAGAATGGAACCCTCGACTATCCAATCTTTACAAAGCATTCATAATATCATTGTGCTATAGTTGAAATAAATTAAAATAATTATGTAACTGGTACTTAGTTTACATTTTTTCAACACAAATTAGCTTATTTGATCTGTGCAGGAATCGAACCTGCATCACAGAAAAGCATCACAATATTGACGGTCAACATTCGAATAGTTGAATATATCAATTAATACATTGCTCTGACCATTTAATAGTTAGATATGATTATGAATAGATACTTACATTCTTGATAGGCGCTTAGACGAGTAGCTTGATTAGGAGCTCGGAGCGTTGATCCCTTGTAGAGAGGATTCGTTCCAGAGAGGAATTGTACCGGAGAGTAATTTGCAACGCGTTTTTATAGGCCTAAAATCACGTCATTCAATCCAAATTTGTAAAACTGCATACTTGCAAAAATTGACAATTGCATACACGAGCGTACAAATCGTAGCGGTTAAGGTTTTAAGCTTACAGTGTTATTATATAAGATAGCTTTTACCCATGGCTTCGCCTGCGTTAAAGTTTTAAATTATCCCACGGGAACTTAATATTGAGATAAAAAGTCCTATACCATATGGTTATGGTTTATCTGTTTGTGTGCCAAGTTTCATCGAAATCGGTTAAGTAGTTTTAGAGTTTATTCGTTACAAACAAACAAAAATACAAATTTTTCCTCTATATAAAATTAGTGTAGATTATTATATGTATAGATAATGTAGACGAATATAGATACTTACTTAAATAAACAATAGGGGAATTTCATATTTAGAAATAAAAGTTTGAAGATTGTTGTTTATGCTGAATGTTGTCGACGCCGGGCGACGGTACAAACGCTGCGGTTTGCACGCTCGCGTGCAACTTCTAGACACGTGGAGGAATGGAGATATGACTAGTCAGAATCTCATATTTCGGTATGTAAGAATAAGCTTGTATTTATCTTGTATTAATCTTATTTTTTTCTCGCAATTACTATGATAACTTATTTCAATCTAATTTTAGTTTTTATGAATATAGAAGAAGTTGAACAATTGTATGAAAACGTAAAACGTGTCTATGCTCACTAATTGTAGGTACCAACTAATAATCAGATCGATTAAGTAAATCTTGCGTTTTATTCCAGCATAGAGGTATATCTAAGCTATTTAAAAAATAAATCAATAACAAAAAAATATTTATTTTTAATCTTTATAATAATAGCAGGTAAAACCAGGCTTAATAGTTGTATGACGATATTGATAAATTGTTATGATCCGTCTCCTTAAAAAGAATTCAGCTACGTTGCAAGTTGGCTAACGCTGATATACTATTAACATACCATGATTTTGCTTGCCAAATCATGTGAATAAAATGTATGAAAACGATTACCGTGAACAAAAAGACGGTAGTATTATTTTGTCGATATATATTTTCGATAAACAATAAAATATTAGGCGTCGTAATGTCTGCGGTTTCAATTTCACCATACCATTTTTGTATAGATATTAACATCTAACAAAAATATACGATATTGAACTCTATGTATTAAAAGAAATAATTAAATTAAAAAATATAAAAGGGGAGTATAATAAATTGAAATCCATTTCATCTTTGCATCTGATGGTGAAGACTGATATATTCGCGGAATGTCGGTAAGTGTTACTTTAATATATTCATTAACAATTTAAATATGTATTAACAATAGTAGTAAGTGCATAATTTATTTCCACATAATCCTTTATTTCAATCGTAACGTTTGTAGTGTAACTTAAATTAATATTGCATTGTTATTTCAGGACTCGGAGGATCTCTTCAATTTTGTACCCATGAATCAACCAGTTCAACAAACCAGCGGACAGAAGACGCTAGGTCTCGCTCGCAAGAGATCAAAACCAGATCAGACATTCTATCAATTTATAAAGAAGCCTGTTTCTCGCGGAACGAAAATAATCAAAATAGAAATATATGATACAGACAGTTTTCAAAAATCCGAACAGCCGATGTGTAATTGTGACGCTGATGTGTGTGTTCAACATGTTGTAAAAACTATATTATACGATGATATATATACCAGTACGAGAGAATTAATTACCAAAATTCAGGATGACATCGAACCAAGAGTATAGATTTAATCATTTTTATGTATAGACAATAAAATTAACTATATGTATACCGTTTACCGCTTATGTATATTTAATTTTCTAAAATGTAAGTTTGTGTAAATAACTATAAGTGTACCTATGTAGTAATGAATAGATATCGATAAAATATAAAATAATTCAAAATAACATTTTTTTTTTATTGCTACCTCATTCTTATACATCTAAATAGCCACTGCACTACGTACCTATATAAGGCAGCGCAATGGACAATAGCGAGAGCATTCCATTTTCGCTAGGCTATCGCGCCGAATAGACTATACCGACAGTTGCCCGAATTTCATGCGCGAATCAATGAATACAATTGTTTAATGAACGTAATAATTTAACAATGAAAATTAGAATGCATGTAAATGGTAGTCGACATTTCGAATAGAGAATCTTGAATGCATTCATCTATTCGAATAAAGTAAGTATTGGAGGTCGGTAAATAATATGTGAATAGAAGATTAAAATGTTTGAAAATTTGTTGGAAAATAGGGTATCCAGATCTCTTCTGATCTGGATGCCCTAATTTTCAACTACTAACACGTCCTCTTGAAATACATAAATAGCTCTAAAATTCAGTGAGTGAAGCTTCCTGCTTAGCGGCACTACTATTATATACAGTGCCTATGTATTCATTGTCATTTATTTGTATCCATTTGGCTGAACCCTATCTTTTAACATACAGGCTAGTCCTAGTTTAAAAGATAGAGTCTATTATTGCATAATGATGTAAATATTATTTTCAAACATTGTATACAGTGCAAAGTGCTATGTTTTTGTGAAATAAATACTTATTATTTCCTACTTACTTATTCAGTTATCGGTTCACTGATTGATAAACGAGTTAGATGGGTAGCTAGATTGAGAAATTGATAAAAATAAAACGAGTGACAGTACAGGGACAATATACATCGACGCGCAAACTGTTCAGAATCATGTACTGGATCCATGGTAACAGATTGCGCGTCGATGTCCCTGCCGCCTGTATGTCGCATAGAGGAGCATACCTAACTGTGTGACGATGTCCCTGCCGCCTGTATGTCGCATGGAGGAGCATACCTAACTGCGCGACCATGTCCCTGTCGCCTGTATATCGCATGGAGGAGCATACCTAACTGCGCGTCGATGTCCCTGTCGCCTGTATGTCGCATGGAGGAGCATACCTAACTGCGCGTCGATGTCCCTGTCGCCTGTATGTCGCATGGAGGAGCATACCTAACTGCGCGTCGATGTCCCTGTCGCCTGTATGTCGCATGGAGGAGCATACCTAACTGCGCGTCGATGTCCCTGTCGCCTGTACGTCGCATGGAGGAGCATACCTAACTGCGCGTCGATGTCCCTGTTGCCTGTATGTCGCATGGAGGAGCATACCTAACTGCGCGACCATGTCCCTGTCGCCTGTATATCGCATGGAGGAGCATACCGATCGCTTTTTCGTTTTGTAACGATTTCTACCAGTTTATTTCTTCCACCAGCCGCGTTAAAGAACTTCATTTCAAAAACAAAGGGCGATGCTTCCTAATCTAAATTGATAAAGTGTGTTAACACTAGAAAATTCTAAAAACGATCCTACAGTTACTCACCGAATAAGGAAAAATAGTACCTACTTAAAATTATCGCCAATAATAATATCTGTTACCATTTATCAATAATAATGAATGCAATCTGCTTATCTACGTATTACAAGATAGTGTGAAGTAATCGTGAGTCAACTTCGGGAATAATACTGGTTAAAGTGTTGGATGGCTTGTGGCTAACTGCTACACTTGTGGTATTAATGTAGGTAATTTAACTTATATTTACATCCCACCAACAGCTGCATCTACTAGGAATCGAACCAGCCGCTGCCTTCCCCCGTCAGTCAAATCACAGCTCCGCCAAAGTGGCGGGAACTAACTAGAGTGATCCACGACTCTGAGACAGACTAAGTCCTCATTTCAAGTAGCTAGGAAATAAGTAATTCCAGTCCATGTTAATAAGTAGGTACACAAGTGGCAGTTCCTTCGGGTAGCTCCTCACTTAGGGCGACTTGCGTGATGTACGGCGTGAATAAATATGCAGAATGTATTCATGAGCCCTCCACAACCGTCATCATGTTTCTCACTCAACTGACGACAGAGCAGCGCTGAAGAGGATCGGTGACCATAAGTTTGAAACCCAGCTTTGTGTAATAACTGGGTCACAAGAAAAGTATTTAAAGTGAAGTGACAAATCGCATAGTTTTCGTAAGATGTATTTCTTTGAATCTTGATAAAATTGCAAGCTGTGTTTCTGTATGTATTATATTAGGTCCTTACCAATGAAATTATCGTTTAAAAAAAAATACACAGATCTCGTGCCTTTCATGACCTTCGCATACATTGAAAATTAATTTAATTTTAAAATTATTTTTACAAACAAATTCTCAAAAGTTAGCGAAATGACAATACCCACAAGACCACGACCATCATCCGAAATCAACCCCAATATAACCGTCGAGAGACGGTTGCGTTCTAGATTAAAAAGTTCCCTCACTCACCGCCGCGGCTGAGACAGGCCGACGAACTACTACTGAGCCCGCGGGCCCCTCGCCCCTACTCGCCTAGCGCCTTCCACGCGTTGCCCAAGATACGGCTACACAAAGGGCTCCTAGACCGTAACAGATAGAGAGATCTAGTATTTTTTAAAATGTGGCCTAACTCAGTACTCCAAGGGTTTTTTTTATATTGAATTTAGTTTTTGAGATATAGACGATTTTATCACAAAAGAAATGAACAAAATGCGATTTTTTTTTAATTTTTACATTTTCCAAAAAAAGAAGTTTCACTTTTGAATAATGTTTTCACTATCTTGTAGCTCTTGTCAATACGCATTTTTTAAGATCTCAACCAATCACGAAGCCTTAGCCAAATCTCACTATTTCGTAAAATAAGGGCCTATATCCGGAGCCAGTGAAAAAGCATTTTCAATGCTAAAATTTAATTATGTTTTTTTTTATAGAAAATTATTATGTTTCATTAATGTGGTATGTTCGCGGATGCGCATACTGACGACTATTTTGCTATAATGCGTAAGAAGGTGGCGTTGATGACACGCAGAGTGGGAGGAAGCACCAACAGTACCATGAGGGTGTTTGCTGAAAGCCTGGATGGGCCTACCATGGGTAGGTTTATCAAGCTTCATGTAGTACACAGGGCTTGATGAAACTATACTGTGGTCGTTATTATTATCACCTATTTTTATTTCCTAAGTTTAGACTTAGTTTAGACTAACATGGTATAGATAGAAGATAATTTTAGCCACTAACACAATGTGGGCCTATCTAGTCTGTAAATAAAAGATTTTTATTTTTTTTATTTTATTAATCGAAGTATTGACTAGTAGTGAAGATGTACTTTTGCCATTTTAGTGGAAGTTCTTTGATGGCTCTGCTATAAAAATCATGAGGACGGGAATCGATGAACTGTTTAGAGGCGTTTTTCACCGCCTCGTAGAGTTTGAAAATTTTTGCCTGTAAAAGTTATCCAAATTCCGAAAAAAAAAATGGAAATAAGTTGTTGAAAAACAAATGAATCACTGATTTTGAAAAACAAAATTAATGTGTTAAATTCAAATAAATGAACCACGAACTTACGTAAACATTAAACTCACATAGTGCAAGTTTTCGAGAAAAAGAACTTATAACCCGTAGTGTCTAGCGGCGCCCAGTTAACTAACCAGTGTCCCTCCATACATTATTGAGCACTTATTTTTGCCGGCGTGCCATAAGAGCCGATGAACCGTGTAAATTGAGAAAGTAACTCACAAACACCACAGATAAGATAAATCAACGAGCTCCCTAACTCCGCAGGATTAATATTAATTTATTGGGAAAATGTTCAATCTTCAGTTGCGGTAAGCGGCCGCTCATTATGCTCCACTCGTGAATCGTTGGCGACGAGCGGAGAGGGGGAGGGGCAGGGGGGTGCAGGAGCAACAACTGAAAATCGGGTTATTATGAAAATCAACAAACGTAAAAGCTGGGTCTTCATTAAAAAGCCTCGATGATCTTCCGGCGAGTGCGGTTAAAAACTGGGTAAATGTCTTTACCCAGTTACTAGGTTGTGGTGGTCAGATAGGCACCACTGGCTCCATTTAAAATACTGGTATTAAGCTGCACCTGGTTAGACTGGAAGCCGACCTCAACATAGTTGGGAAAAGGCTAGGTAGATAGGTTTCAAACATCTTCTTCTATCTATATATAAAAAATGGTAAACTGACTGACTGACTGACTGACTGGGTGATATCAACACACAGCCCAAACCGCTGGTTCTAGAGATATGAAACTTGGAGGGTGTGTTTTTTGTGTGTGATCCACTAAGAAAGGATTTTTGGGAATTCCACCCCTAAAGGGGTAAAATAGGGGATGGGAGTTTATATGAAAATCCGTCAGTTTTAAAGTTAGGATCTTCAACTTTTGTGTTTAGGCTGACGATTGAAAATTTTGTATTCAAGTTAAAAAAAGTCTATATATATAAAACAAGATTCTGCCCGCGAATTCATCCGCGTGAAATTCGTACTTTCCTCTACAAATTTCTAAAATGTATGTTTATGATCTTTATCATTTATTTAGATAAATAAGTATTCGGACCAATTTTTAAGTTTATAGATCAAAGGGATCAGATTTTTCAAAAAAACTGTATCCCCTTCTTTTCACCCTCACAGGGGTGGAATTATGAAAAATCGTTCGGGATGTGTTCATAATTTGACTCAAAGACCCATACCCACTTTCGAATTAATGGAAGCAAGCAGTAAAATGTGGCCCTTAAACTTTATTACCCTTTTCCACCTTGGTAGGAGTCGATTTTTGAAAAACCCTAAAACAGCGAACAGACTGCGGGTTACATATTTTTCTAACCTATCAACTTTGTTACCTCCTAAATCCTCTGTGAGGGGTTTTGTATAAACTAAAAATGACAATGTTTATTATTTATTGAGCCAAATATTGCCAAGTTTCAAGTTTATTTACCAAATGAATAATATTTTTCATATAAACTGTATCCCCTCTTTTTATATTTATAGGGGTGGCATTTTGAAAAATCGTCTGGGATATTTCTATCACTCGACTAAAAGATTATTTATTACCTATGTTTCAGTTAATCAAGCTACTTGATAAAATACTCCCCTGTGAAATTGACCACCACCACTCTTCACCCCGTTAGGGGTAGATTTTCGAATAACCCTGGTACACTTTATTATTTATTTTGGTCTTACATACTGAGTTTCGAGTTAATTGAGTTAATTGGACCGCGCGTTGAAATTCTTCCATTCTTCCGTGGAATTTCTAAAATTCTAAAAAAAGTGTTCATTACTTGACTCAAAAATTATTTATACCAATTTTTGAGTTAATCAAACCATGCAGTAAAATCCTCCCCTGTAAAATTAACTACCCCTTTTCACGCAGTTAGGCGTAGATTTTCAAAAAACCTGATACATGTTATTCTTTATTTCTGGTTTTAAGTATAAATACTGACTTTCGAGTTTATCGGACCGCGCGTTAAAATTCTTCCATACAAATTTTGAAACCCTCCAATCCCTTTACGGGGTAGTTTAGATAAACAAAAAATGCCAACCTTCATAATTTACTTAGATAAGTATTTTTGCCACGTTTCAAGTATATTAACTCAAGGAATAAGATTTTTCATACAATCAAAATCCCCCCTTTCATCCCCTTAGGGGGTGAGTTTTGGAAAATTATTTCTTAGCGCACGCCTACATCATAATAGCTGCATGTGTGCCAAATTTCACCGCAATCCGTTCAGTGGTTTGAGCTGTGCGTTGATAGATCAGTCAGTAAGTTGCCTTTTATATCTTATATTTATATGACGGCGCGGTCATAATATGAACGCGCGAATATTATTATTCTGCGTTTTTTTATTTGTGTAGTGAATTTGGTTGATCAAATTATTTGTATCGTAAACACTGATTTAGATTTTATTGTAAATAAGTCGCTCAACAAAAGAGGGGACTACTTAGTCCGTGTGGGCTTGCGAGTGACGTCAGCGCCGGAAGTAGTATCGCTTGTTGTAGCAAAGTGGGGGTAGTTTTTTTTAAATAAATAAATGGCATCACGTAGTTGACCTTGAGAGGTCGTGACTACTTAACCGGACAATCCTGCGGCTGCCTTGAGAAAACTCAAAGCCTCCAGCCAGGGGCTTAAAACTAACTAAATAAACTAAGCGACTACACGCTAAGGGCACCCCCTGTGGGGTACGAGCCTCGGCTTAGGGCGTCGCTGGGGGGAGGGCAGCAAGTTGGGACAGGCTGGATCTAATTTTGATTATTTAACGAACGATGGGGCCGGCATTTCCTAATTGACTACTCTGAGAAGAAATGCCGAAACAAACTCAGAGGTCAGAGTCGGGAATTTAAATCTACTGGCTCAGCTGCGGCGCGGGCTGGCACTACATCGAGCAAGGGTCGGTGGGGGGCATTTACTGGGGGACGTCGCGAGGGACCTCGTCGGCGAGGCCGGTATGTCGGTTTCTTGTATCTGTTTTTCCTAAGCGTGCTGGTTGCCCTACTGCTCTCTTGGAGGACGGTTATAGGGTCATCTGGGTCGGCGAGAACGTGCCTTGGACGGCGTAGGTTACTAATTTGGGAGGGAGTATATCTGGCGGCCTCGACAACCAGCGGGTTTCGATGGTTGGGGGCGGAGTCGAAGAAGTGCTTGGAAAGGCGCTTCATGAATTGGTGGATAGTGGGGATTTTGAGATCCACATGGAGGATCTCATTTCGGACGAACCAAGGGGCTCCCGTAGCCTTTCGGAGGAAACGGTTCTGGAGGGTCTGCATCCTATGGATGTGGTGGGGCTTTGCGTGTGCAAAGACTACGCAGGCATAGGTCATGATTGGGCGAATGCACGCTGTGTAGATGCGCAATTTGCACTTAAGTGACAATTTGCTGCGTGCATTGAGCATCGAGTGGAGGCTACCGAGAGCGAAGGCGGCGCGCGAGCGAACCGCCTTTATGTGCTCTGCGAAGGAGAGGTGTCTGTCGAGGATAACACCGAGATATTTGGCTTGCTTCTCCCAAGGGATCGGCTTGCCGAACATGGTGATAGGTCGGGGGGGGATGGGTTTGTGTCTCGGTTTCGAATAGAGAACCGCTTGACTTTTGTCGGGGTTTACTTCTATTTTCCACTTCCTAAACCAGTCAGCGAGCTTGTTGACTGAAGTTTGGAGGATGTGGGAGATCTGGACTAGGCTGCGGCCAGTGTAAAGAATGGCAGTGTCGTCTGCGAAGAGAGCCAACTGGGTCTTTCTATTTATTGGGATGTCGCTAGTGTACAGCGTGAACTTGAGCGGAGCGAGCACAGAGCCCTGGGGGACTCCTGCTGGGATGGGGTGTGGGGAGGATATAGCTCCTTCTACTTTGTAGCGGAAGGTGCGGTTCGACAAATAGTCTCGAAGGATGAGCACGAGGCGGTCGGGCACACCGAGTTGGTATAGCTTATATAATAAGCCATTGTGCCAGACTTTGTCGAAAGCTTTCGCTATATCGAAGTATATCACACCTGTCATGTATCCACGCAGGAACCCTGCGTGGATATGTTCGGTGATACGGTGGACTTGCTGCACGCTAGAGTGTTGGGTTCGAAAACCGAATTGTTCGTTGGGGATGAGGCCCTTTGTTTCGGCATAGTTCCTAAGACGCTTATAAATAAGCCTCTCGTAGATCTTGCCTAGTCCATTGAGCAGACTGACGGGACGGTAACTCGTAGGTTCCGACTTGGGCTTGCCGGGCTTGGGAATGCCAATGACTGTGGCTTCTTTCCACTTCTGTGGGAAAATGTTGTTGCTCATGGCACCGTTGAAGATGGTGGCCAGTAGCACAATTAGTTGGGCAGGGAATAGTTGAATCACTCTATTGGTGATTCCATCTGAACCGGGGGCTTTCTTAGGTATGAGACCCTTTATGGTGTCCTGTACTTCGTCTGGAGTGACGGGGGGTAGAGGATTTTCGGGGTCTTCTACTGGTGGGAGGGAGGCTCTACGCTCGACTTCCGCGTCGACCTCAGAGAGGTGAGCTTGGTCTACGGGTAGGGAGCTGGGTGTACACTGGGCTTCGAGGCTGTCAGCCAAGCATTCTGCTTTGTCGTCGTCGTCAAAGGCGATGGTTTTGTCGGGGCGGATCAGTGGGGGCATGGAGATGATATCTCGAGATCTAAGTCTCCTTTGGAGTTCCCAGAAGGCCTGGTGATTGGGTTTAAGATCGCTCAGCGTCTTATTCCATTTGACTTCACGCCACTCCGATATGCGAGTCCTCACAGTTCTCTGTAAGTAACGCAAATGGGCTTTGTTTGGGCCACATGGAAAGCTGCTGTAGGCACGGACAGCCGCGTTCTTCTCGCTCACCAGTTCACGCAAGTCGTCAGGCAACTTCCAGCGATGGTCGTCCATCTCTGAAATTTCCCTTGAACAGTCGTTCAGGACTGACTGTACGTGTTCCGTGAGCGAGTCGATCGCCGCCGTCGTGTCCGCGATGGAGTTGAACTGATCGGGGATGGAGTCTAAGTGGGGGGATGTGGTGGATTTCAGGCATTCGCTTACTTTCCTCCAGTCCGTTACCACTTTAGCTTGAGGGGGTTGGTTGGGGTCGGGGAGACCAACGCGGGGGGCCATTTTGATGATGACTGGTCGGTGGTCTGAGGAGAGCTCTTGTACCACTTCTATATCGGTCAACCGTAGGTTGACGTTCTTTAGAAGTGCCACGTCGAGGACGTCAGGGGTATGGTTGGGGTCGTGTGGAAAATGAGTAGGACTCGTCGGTCCGATGACATCGAAATTCAGAATGGGGGAAAGGTCATACTGCTGTTTGCCTCTGGTCAATACCCTGGTGCTGTTCCAGGCGTGATGCTTGGCGTTGAGATCGCCCGCTATAATAACGGAGTCACTCAAGCCTAGGAGCGTGGAGAGGTCTTTAGAGAAGAGTTGGGAGTTCTCTGTCGACGTTTGGGGGGGGAGGTAGGCCGAAACTAAGGTGATCGGTTGGTGCCCTGACATGCCTAGCCGGCAGATGGACACTTCGAGTCGTGAGAGTGGGGGAGGATCTATTGGAATGCAGTATAGTTCCTTTTTGTAATAAATGAGTGTGCCTCCTTTGTGACATCGCACCCTGTCGTTGCGAACCATGCGATAGTTTGCAATTGAAGGGTTACGGTGGTGGGGCTTGAGGAAAGTCTCTTGAACGAGGAAAATGTCAATTTGATGGTCGCGTAGGAAGGTGGCGATCTCATCTCTTTGACCCTGAATGCCATTGGCATTGAAATGGGCTAAGTTTAGGGATCGGAGTTTGGTTCGTGAAATGATTCCTCTATCCATTGTTGGGCTGAGCAGTGAAAGAGGCGAGGATTCGGGTGATGTCAGGATAGGCATTGTAGATTGCCTGAATCCTGTTCAAGTCGCAGGAGTTCCTGGCAGCGAGAAGTTCGCTTGCCATTTTCCTGGCGCGGGGGGACATGAAGGCCGTGAACGTGCCTGCTATGATGTTAAAAGAGTCCATTGGATTAGGACCGACAGTTGGGACCGGGGCCGCAGTGTAGACGGCGGGAGCGGCCATTTGAGTAGGCGCAGCGGCCATTTGAGTGGGCGCAGCGACCATTGTAGTGGGCGCGGGGGTAGCGGGGGGCGCGGTGGTGGGCGCGGTGGAGCGGATGAGACGAGGGTCCATCCTAGCGGGAGTGGGTGGGGGAGGGGCTGATGTGGCCATCAGAGCTGGGAAGGCTCTTTGGTGGTTTAAGAGAGTCCAGGGGCTAGGCCTTTGAGGGCTTAGTCTCGCTGGAAGTGCGGTCGCGGTCCCTTGGGAGGGGGTTTCTCTTTGCTGGCGGGCGTCTGCGCGCTTGGCCAGTTTGGGAGAGGAAGATTTGGGGGCTTTGGAGCAGCCCCGGTAATTGGCCGGGTGACCCGTTTCGCCGCATAGCACACAGCTGGGCGGCTCTGTGCATAGAGTGCGGTCTTTTGGTCGGGGGCAGTTTTCGGTGCCGTGCGCGCCCAGGCACTTGACGCACCTGGGTGTTGCGTGGCAGAATCGTTGGGAATGGCCATAGAGCTGGCAGCGGTGGCACTGACCCACAATGCCGCTCCTCCATGGCTTTTCAATCTCAATTCCAGTGAGATTGCAAATTGATTTTACGGAAAATATTGGGTGGTGGCGGCCCTCGGAAGGGGGGCAGACTACCAGGGCCATGTCGTAAGCGACTTGGCCCTTGGAGCGGTGCATGCGGTGCACCTCGGATACTGGAACCTCTTGGGCTTCCAGATCCGCCTTGATATCTTCGGTGGCGATCTCTTTGGGGATCCTGCGGATCACCACTCAGGTCATACGTTCCTCGGGGAGGGAGTACGTGTGGAAAGACACGTTCCTTTGCCGAAGCAGATTTGTAAGATCCCTATAGTCTTTCGACGTAGGGATTTGAACCTTGATCCCCTGTTGGGTGGATCGGGCGTTGGTGAAGCCAATCTTGCGATCGGCGCACCATTTGGACACATCGGTCCATTTTCCCTTGTCCTGGATGAACACGGGGGGGGGAGGGGGTATTTTCCTCGGGGCGGAGGAGGTTTCAGCACTGGAGCTGGGAGGTAGGTCCTTCTGAGAGGACGAAGCAGTCGGAGTGGGGGCAATGGTGGGGGGAACCAAGGGAACGGGGGCGGGGGTAGGAGGGGTTGAGGTCGCGTCGGTCGCGACCACTTTTTTTGATTGCGCGGAAGAGAACTTCTTCCTACGCTTGTTTGATCTCCCTGACGCCAGCGTAAAGCCGTCGTCGTCGGAGGAGGGAGATGAGTTGGTGGAGTTCTGGGACTCCACGTCGGAGGGCGGGTAATGAAGCCTCTTCACCGAGAAGTCCTCTGTGTCCATAGAGTCGGGTGAGGCACTACCGGGTTCAGCCGGCGTCGACTTTTGCTGCAGAGCAGCGATTTTCTCTCCGTATTTCAGGAGAAAATCGGGGTCCTTTAGGAGGACGTCCTTGACGAACGCCACTATAATGGCGTCCATCTTGATTAATGGGGGGGGGGGAGACTAATACATTAGTCTGAGAGCCCTAACTCTAACTCCCCGGGTGGATAGGCCCGGGGGTGTGTACCCTCCCTGTCGGGTATAGACAGGGAGGTGAGTGCCTAAGGGTGAGCCCTAAGCTTGTAACCCGACGCCAGTCTTAATGTGCGTACGGGGCCCTGACCAGTCTAGTGCGAAGGGTGTAGAGACACCCTAAAGACACTAGGTGTGTTGCTGTGAAGAAAAACTGTCATCCAGCGCCGACTAGGAGACCCCCCAAGGCCGAGGCTGGGACCCGTCCAATTGACTGCTTAGCCCTGAAGGGGTTCAGCGGGTGTATTGGGTCAGCACCCCACTCGGTTTCGTTGGCACCGTAAGGTATTCACCGAGCGACCACGAAACTGTGGTTTTAACCCAGAAGGGGTCAACTGACTCTAATTCAAAACGCGAACGTTAAAGAAATAGTAGGTAGCCTTGAAAAAGGCAGTTTTTTCATATGATCTTAATCGGCTAATAAATTAATATCCACCGGCGATCGGTCGTAGTCAGGGCGACTACAGAGCTCGTTACGTAAAAGCAACGAAAAAGAACGGAGGCCACTAATTCGGCGCGGAAGTTTAGGGACAACCGGTTCGAGCGGGTGACAAACGTCCTATGATGGGGGTAGTGGGGCGACCGGTGCCTTTATAAAGCAGCCGGCGCGCGTTGTAGAGGGGCCGATTGTCCGGTTAAGTAGTCACGACCTCTCAAGGTCAACTACGAGATGCCATTTATAAATAAAAAAAAAAATGTAGAGGGGCACTTTGACTCGGTCCGTGGCGCTGGTCGTACGCTCGCAATTTCACATACCACTTTGTCTTGATTTTTATAAAGTTTTGTTAATTTTTTGAAAGTGTCGTTAATTTATTAACGAAAATAAAGTTTGTCAAAGTTAATGCTTTGCCTCATTCATTAAACCCCGCATTCTGCTGCCCGTGGATACGACTGAACACACTCGTCAGCTCGGAAATCCGATTTATATAAAAGAAAGCGTGTTAGTTACACTATTTATAACTCAAGAACGGCTGAACCGATTTGGCTGAAAATTGGTAGAGAGGTAGCTAAGAACTAGGAAAAGGATATAAGATACTTTTTATCCCGTTCCCGTCGTTCCTGTGGGACGCGACATAAAACGTGGTATAACAAAACGCAACTGACATAGAATAACAAAACACTACTCAGTCAAAATATATATATCAGTCTAGCTAGCGGTTCATTTGTTAATACATATAAAAAAATTGCACATCGTCGTCTCCTTCTTCTGATGAAAGCTGAAAAATGCACTTCAATATTAAAGTGTAAGAAGGGCGACGTGGTATAACAAAACGCTAATGTCAGCTGAACATATTTAAAAAAAAAATTGACAGGTTGATGCATTTGCTTAAAGATTCTAATATAATTTTTTTTCAAAAGCCATTAAACGAAGAGAAGAAGAAGATAATTTTTATTGTGGTTTTTTTTACGTCTATGAATTTGATATTCGTTTTTTTTGAAAATGCTTTTGGATTTTTGTAAAACTTTACATTGTTGAAGAAGAGATTTTACACGAATATTATTGAACCGTCCAACGTTGCCGAGTATACTATTTTTACATTTTTCATTTTCACCGTCCAAATTTATTTTCACTGAACAATCTCCTTCGTTTGATGGTCTATCATTCTAAGTACACACCGCTCCATTAAGTGATTACCCCTCCAAAAGACATGTGCGTTCAAATCCGTGATAGGCCCAAGTTGGTTTTTGTATTTTGCAAAAACATTTTATTTTAAATAATTTATTGTTTTTGTGAATAAATAAGTTTAAGATAGTATTTATTTTTTAAAATTCTGTTTTTATTATTGTTTTTTTCAATAAAACGTTAATACTTTTATTATTGCGAAAACGACAAGCAATAATAGGATTAACATTTACGAACGTTTTATTCATCGTCTAAATAGACTAGAGGTTTCAAGACCGCTTGCCGTGCCTATGAGTGGAAGTTCAAATCATGGGCACGAAATGTGCTTTTTGTTCATTATAATTATTATTTTAATATATTTTTCTATTTTGTTTTAATTAGTAATTATTTATAAAGAATTTAAAAATAAAGAAAAATAAAATAACTTAATAATCATATAATAATATTTATTATTGCTATTATTTAACAAAACTATGATCTTATTTTACAACAAAGATTTATTTTGATTTGATAATTTTATTTACAGTTATCATAATATACTATTTTGCCAACTGACACAATTGGGTTCCTAGACAAGTGGCATCCTATTAACGTAAACGATAAAACAGTAAGCGGCAGAAATATTTTAGATTGACATAACCTAACGAAATGTCACGTGACCTGTCATGTCGTCTCAGCATACAAATTTGACATTTGACAGTCTGACAAGTGACATCGAAAGAGACAAGTTTTGAAGCGTTTGCAACTTGTCTAGGAACTATAAGTTAGTTTGGCAGGATTACAATCATGAGCATAATAAGTGAATAAACATGTTATCAATAGATAATCAATTAACATCTCTTATTAGCTCATGATATCTACTTAGAATATTTTGCTATACAAAGTAAAATAGTGGGATCAAATGAGTTAAATGTCTTCGTTGTTTATTTTGTTGTCATACTTAATTAATATAACTGCTATTTCTGGGCAAACCGCAATCGTTCTCTTCGATGTTCTTCTGTTCGACATATTTTGCAGGTCGATTACTGTGAATGTTCGCTGCGTGTAAATGTCTTCGAACCGTGGACAGAGATAGTCCATGCCGTTGCGAACTGTAACGAGTGGATGTAAACGGCGGTGTAGTGTGAACCTTAACAATATCCCGATGTTGTTCAGATTGGTCCGTATAGATCCCAGTAGTTCTCCGACCCATGGACATTGTCTTAACATCGCTGGTTTCTTGAAATCTGCGCACCCATGAGCGCACCGTTTGTCTGTGTATAGAAAAAAATGGTTTTAAATAAGTTATTAAATACCACACACAAGATACCGCAAATAGCTCAACAAGAAAAAAATCGGAGAACACAATTAATATTATAATGAACTTACTGCTATGCCAAGCTGTCTCGCAATTCCTTTTATGCTCACTCACATTTTGTTCACACATGTGGTATGTAATATGATGTGCAAGCTTGCAGTAATGACTTGCAAGCAGTTTACGTAGTATAGGAAATATGTATTATGTTTAATCAGTGAACCATGGATAGCACGACATTCGGACGTTTCCTTATAAGTACTAGCTAACCCTCAGACCAATCCTACATGGCGACCTTGCCAGTCGAATTTGCGGATCAGAAGATGCCAGGATTTCAACCACGTTTTGGCATTATTTAAATATCTACATGGACAATTAACGTACCTACATTCAAAATGTGTCGCTCAGATATACAGAAGGACGAAGTATTCATCACTCAGAGTGCTTCCGGCGGATCAAACAACAGCGCGGAATATCACCTTTCAAACATAAGCGTCGTGATGTTCGTCATCTGCACAATACTGTCTATTGCAGGACTTTACGGACTATACGTTTTGTACAAAAAGTGTCATCAAAATTGGATTAGGAGCGATGTATTGACACAAAACTTGAGACGGTCCTTTCGCCGCGTGACCACTAGATCCGGAGAGGAACCTACCTGCGTTTCCTGTACCTGCCGTAAATAAAACGAAAAATAAATAAGTAATGAAGAAGTGAAGCAAGAAGTTAAAATAATAGAAGAACGAAGAACATTTATTGAAGAAAATAAAAAAAAATTACAGAAGAAAAAAAAAAAGAAGAGAAGTTTGAAGAAATAAAATTTAATTGTTGGAGGAGTCAGGGTATTCCCGGCTCAGTTACCTGTGGTGTCCAGGGTATAGCCCGGCCCAAGCTGCCATTCCTGAGGATGAGCCAAGCAGTGACTTCGGAGGACAAACTAAGCAGCCCAGGATGCAGTACAAGCAGCCCTTCCAGAGGACAAGCCTAGCAGCCCATCGCCATCGAGTCGGACCAACTCGATGTAAGGTATGAGTGCAGTGCTCATGAAGTGTTAAATAGACTCTATAATTATTCATGGAAAGACTTAGTGAAATATATGAAAGTTTACTAGATTTATGTGTTACTATTAGAAAATTAGGCCCTAAACGGCGAGGCGTAAAAGTAGGACAGCGAAAGTTTCAGGAGGCTGATAATTTGTATAATGAGTTTACTTTATTAATTGAATACGGACGTATACGTAAAAAGGAATTACATTTAGATCCATCAATACCTAACGAAATTGAGAAAATATATAGAAAAATCTTGGGTTATAAAGAGGTAACGGATATTTCAGAAAGTTCGTCCGACGAATTTTTAGATATAGAGGAAAATAAGACAACATACAAGATGGAGAGTTTCAGTTTAAAAACGGCTAGTACTTTGATTCCAGTTATGGACGGAAAGGAAGAAACAGTAGAGAGAATAATCGAAGGTATAGAGATGTATGAAAGTTGTTTGAAAGAAGAAGATTGTAAGAAATTGTTAGTTTCATTTGTGTTAAAGACTCTTCTGTCAAAAATAGCGAAATTAAAACTGAAAAAATGTTACGAAACAGTTTCTGGTTTAGTAAAAGATATTCAAACTTATATTCTGACAAAAAAATCTGCCAATTCAATAATGGCACAGATAAATAATATAAGTCAAAACAACTTGACTACAGGCGAATACGGAGAGAAACTAGGAGATTTGTTTACTTCCCTTACCATAGCGCAAGCAGACGGAAACCAGACAGCCGCCGAGATACTAAGTCCAATAAACGAAAGGTTAGTAGTTAAAAGATTTGCAGATGGTCTGAGAAATCGTCGACTTAGCACCATTTTAGCAGCTAGAAATTACAGTCAACTGAAGGATGCTGTACGAGCAGCAGGTGATGAGGAGCTGTCACTTGCCGGAACTTCAGGTCAGAATGCCGTGTTATCTTACATACGAGGTAGAAACTCAAGGTACAGTCGGAGTCGCGGAAACTACCATCGTGGGTATACTCAATACCGTAGAAATCCTTCCTACTACCGAGGTAACAACGCAGCCCAGCATTACAGGGGTCAGGGGCCCGCACATCGAGGTTTTTACCGTGGCAGACATTACCAACAGCGTGGATACTCTAGACCACCGCATAAAAGTTACTATAGAAGTAACAGGGGTCATTACAGAGGTGCCAAGCAGGACAACGTAAATGTTGTCACTGAGCCGAAAGAGGAAAAGGATAAAGAGGAAAATTTAGCTCAGTTTTTTCGGAGCAACTAATTATGGTTTAGTATGTAAAAGTCTCGATTTTATCTATTTATACGCTGGCAAACAAAAACTAAAATTTTTAATCGATACGGGCGCATCTATTTCATTAATCAACAGAGATTCGGTAACACGCGAAACAAAATTATATAGCGATCAAACAACCATAAAAGGTATCAGTGGAAAAGTACAGGCATATAACTACGCGTATATATCTTTGAAATTAGAAACGGGTGTACAATTCCGTTACAAATTTTATTTGTTCGATAATATTCCATGTGAATCAGATGGAATACTTGGTTTAGACTTCCTGAGAACTTATAATGCAAACATTGATTTACCGACAAACGTACTCAGTTTACAATTAAAAGATAAAGCGCCGCATTATCGCATCGAAATACAAAACCGTCAACCAGTTCATACGAACTCGGAAAATTATTTGCTTATTCCAGGTCGAAGTGAGTCTATCCACTATATCGACATAAACAAAAATGTTTACAAAGAATGCGTTTTACACCCAAAGCAAATAAATGACGACTTATTCATAGCAGGTTGTATTTTTCAGCCAAAACGAGGTAAAGTACCAGTAAAAATCTTAAACACAAATGAAAATTTAATCAAAATACCGAAATCAAAATTAATACACAACGATGATTTCGAGCATTTAGATAACTATAATATTTGCTTATTTAATAAATCAGAAACGGGACTGGAACGAGTAAAAAAATTACTATCGGAACTAAAGTTAACACACTTAAACTCAAGCGATAGAAAAGAATTGGAAATAATTTGTGCAAAATACTCAGACATATTTTTCCTACAAGGAGACAAACTAGATACAGCAAATGTAGTAGAACAGTCAATAACAATAAAATCAAATACGATCCCAGTGTATACTAAGCCTTATCGTTTGCCACAATCATCGAAATCGGAAATTAATAAGCAAGTTAAAAAAATGTTACAGGACAACATAATAGAGCCCTCCAGCAGTGAGTGGAACAGTCCTATTCTTTTAGTACCCAAAAAATCAGATGGAGAAAAGAAATGGCGTTTAGTAGTGGATTACCGAAAAGTTAATGATTGTATTCAAGACGATAAATTTCCACTACCAAACATTACCGAAATCTTACACCCGTATTTATAAAGAAGTAATTACTTGTTGCTAAGTAATTTCTTAATTAAGTCATTACTTATGGTTAGAATTCTTAAATACAAAATCTCATTCTATAGTTGAGTAACACACGTTACTTGCTTGAGCAAATGCCTAAGTAATACTCGACGCTTGATGGTTGTTTCTGTGTGGCAACACTTCGTGACAACGTTTCGTTGCAAGAAAAGGCAAACGTAAGGTCTAGATTATTTGTACAAAACCTTGCAATAATATTTTTATATTACTTTATTTTACATTCATAATAACAATAGCGTTGTATAAAGTAGTTTGAATTGTAAAAAGTATATTATTGTCATATAATTTTGTTAGTACAAAAACAGGAATGCTTGGAGAAACAAAACGTTTTACATGGTATAACCCTACTAAATTTAAATGTTTACTTTTTACACATGGATTATAAGCCGACTCGTGAATTTTTACTTAGAAAGATTATACGTTCAATTCTGTCAAATAGTTTATTATATTGTATAAACAAGGCTTAAACTAATTTACTCTTCTCTCGTCGTCTTTCCATATTTTACGCAAATTTCAAGATATGAATTCTCGGTAAAATATAATAACATGTCCCACAATACTTTTGGAGAAACGAAATCTCTTTTTAACTCTTCGCACGTCGAGTGTACACCATGTGTACCGATAACAATAAAATTTCTATTGTGTCTGCTAATTGGACGCGCGACGAGTTAAAACAATCTTCCGAATAGTCATGATTTGATTTCAGAATATTCGCGGAGAGGATCTGCGTCACGGAAATATACTTTAGTTTTTCTTGGTTCATTAATAGTAATATTATTCACAACTTTCTCTAATGGGTCATTGTCAAAATTGTCCAAATATAAAAATAAATTCTCGATGTTTTCCATGTTTAGGTAAGGTTAGAAAACGACAAAGCAACGCGAAGAACAAAGAAACAATAGATCCGAATTGAATGTGCGTTACTTAAGCAACGAAATTGGTTACTATTACTTGGCTAAGAATTCTAACTTAAAACAGTTCTTACTCAGACCGATTTCTTAACTATGCAATAAAAACCGTTGCTCAAGTAATTACTTTTGCTTAAGTAATTACTTTTACTTGTCTATAAATACGGGGGTTAGACTCTCTTTCAGGAAGTATTTGTTTCAGTCATTTAGACCTTCAGCAAGGATTTTATCAAGTGAATTTAAAACCAGAGAGTAGGGATATCACCAGTTTTTCGACTAGTGAAGGTCAATATCGTATGAAGCGCCTTCCTATGGGTCTCAAAATATCACCAAATGCGTTTTCTAGAGCCATGTCAATTGCCTTGTCGGGACTAACATTTGAGAAATGTTTCGTTTACTGTGACGATCTTATTGTATTCGGTAGGACAGTAGATATACATAATAAGAACCTTATGGATGTTTTCGATCGTTTAAGAAAAATGAACCTTAAGCTAAATCCAGCAAAGTGTGAATTTATGAAAACTCAACTACTCTATTTAGGTCACGAAGTTTCAGCTAATGGTGTATTACCAGATCCACAAAAAATAACTGTAGTTAAAAATTACCCAGTACCAAAAAATGCCGAAGAGGTTAGGCGATTCGTTGCATTTTGCAACTATTATAGAAAATTCATTCGATCGTTTGCAGAAGTTACAGTACCTTTAAATAAATTATGTAGAAAGAACGAAACTTTTGTATGGACAAGTGAGTGTCAAAAAAGTTTTGACATTCTCAAAGAAAAGTTAATAAAACCACCAATTTTGCAATATCCCGATTTTTCAAAGGAAAACAAATTCATACTTCAAACGGACGCATCTAATATGGCAATAGGATCAGTCTTATGTAACAGCGATCTGAGACCAGTAGCTTACGCCAGTAGACCACTAAATAAAGCAGAGTTAAATTATCCTACGATACAAAAAGAACTTTTAGCAGTAGTGTGGAGTATAAAATATTTTAGACCATACTTATATGGAAGAAAATTTACTATTCTAACGGATCATAAACCACTCATCTATCTATTTGGGATGAAAGATCCATCAACACGACTTTTAAAGTTTAGATTACTATTAGAAGAATACGATTACGATATTAAATACATAAAAGGTACAGAGAATAATGTTGCTGATGCATTGAGTAGGGCTACCATAAGTTCGAACGAATTAAAGTCTTTAAATGAAAAAATTGTAACAATGGTAATGACAAGGGCACAACGAGCGAGAATGAACTCGGAGTGCAAAGCAATACCTCAACCGAGTGGCAATGGTTCTCTTAATATAGCTGACAAACCGAGGTTAGGCCAACCAAGGATAGCAGAGATATTAAGAAAACCTAATGAAGCAGTAGAATTAAAATTTTTAAAAGGAAAAGATCTAAACAAGAAAAATATAGATTACGAAAACAAATGTTTTGCTTATGTTAAGAATGAATCTACTCTATTTATCAATCTCAATTATATGTCGCATTTCTCGCGAGCCGAATTTGCGGATTTATTGAGTGAAAATTGTAGAAAAATAAATATAAAAGAACTATGCATAGTAAAAGATAAAAACAATGTCGAATTCATAATAGAATTGATCAATGAAATAAAAAGTAGACCACAGTGGTCCGGACCACAAATAAATATACTAAGAGGAATAAAAAGAGTCCTAGAAAATGACGAAAAGACATACGTACTACATGACTATCATTTGCTGCCAACAAGTGGGCATGCAGGCGTACGACGTATGATAAATAATATCAAAGGTAAGTACTTTTGGCCAGGCATGGAGAACGACGTACGACGCTACGTTTCTCAGTGTAAAAAATGCCAAACTAGTAAGTATTCTAGAAATATAGTAGAACCGATGGTCGTAACTACAACGGCGACAAGTGCTTTTCAAAAGGTATTTTTAGATTTAGTAGGCCCTTTAGATAAGGATTTAGAAGGTAACGTTTATATTTTAACCTTACAATGTGAGCTCAGTAAGTACATCGAAGCGTATCCATTACAGAGAAAAGATACGGTAAGTGTAGCTAGATCATTCGTAAACAACTTTATACTTAGGTATGGTTTACCAAAAATCATCGCTACCGATCGAGGTACGGAATTCATGTCGGAAACAATGTCAGAGGTTTGTAAGTTGCTGCAAATTAATAAAATAAATTCGACATCATATCATCATCAGTCGATAGGTGCTTTAGAAAATACCCATAAGCATCTTGCAGCATTTTTACGTACTCAGTGTGACGGACATCCAGAAACATGGAGTCAATGGTTGAATTTTTGGTGCTTTTCATACAACACTACCGTCCACACGGAAACAAAATACACACCGTATGAGTTAGTATTCGGTAAATCATGCAACTTACCTAGTAATCTTACCAATGACGTAGTAGAACCGCTTTACAACCCAGACAACTATGTATTAGAACTCAAATATAGGTTACAGTTAGCTCATAAGGAAGTTAGGAATAATTTAATTTTAAGAAAAACTCAAAGGAAAATAGTGTATGATAGAAAATGTAATCCTATTTCGTATAAACCAGGTGATTTGATACTTATAAAAAATGAAACAGGTACAAAATTAGATAAGTTATATAAAGGACCTTATACTGTGTTAAGCGATAACGAACCTAATGTCGTTATAAATAAAGGCGATAAATTAGAGACAGTTCATAAAAATAGAACAAAGAGATATGTAACTTAAGTAGCTATATTTAATCGGTAAGTTAACATTTAAGTGATATCATGTAATGACAGTGACACTAAAATTAATAGTAATTTACATTGTTTAGAATTATATTAATCTTACTTAAATATTCGCGAATGTTTAATGTTTATTGAATGTTTAATGATTATTGAATGTTTAATGTTAATTAAATGTTAATGTGTTTAGAATAAGACTATAATAACCAACTACCTATTAAGCTAATGTTTGTTTTGCATTTTAAAAGGATCGTAACTATTTGCTCTAGGCAAATAAAATGTAAAAAAAAAAAAAAACATTTAATGTTATTTTTTTTTTTTGTAACAACCCCTATGATGTGGTATGTAATATGATGTGCAAGCTTGCAGTAATGACTTGCAAGCAGTTTACGTAGTATAGGAAATATGTATTATGTTTAATCAGTGAACCATGGATAGCACGACATTCGGACGTTTCCTTATAAGTACTAGCTAACCCTCAGACCAATCCTACACACAGAACAACTATTTTAGTTCTCATAAAATCATAAATCATTTTAAAAATTAATGGATAAATCGTAGTCGTTTACTCTTCGCCGTTTTAAGTGAACGTATACATCAAACGTCGTAGTTATAACTTGAGGGTATGGATTAATTTTATAAAGACAACGTAAGTAAGTAAAATTAATGGATACCCTCAAATTATAACATCTATCGATTAGACATCCCACCTAAAGATAAAATGACTCAGACCATAGTAGATAACAATTTCAACGCAATTCATATGGGCTCGCTGGCTAGTTCGTCAAACTGCCGGCCGGTATGAGTATGACGACGTTCGGTGATGCGATGGTTCGAATCTGAGTCGAAACAATGGGTTCTTTTTGAAGTATTCTTTAGATTATTTGTAAGGAATTTAATGTGTATCATTTTAAAACTTGAGGGGTTAGCACATACTGACGCTGTCTGTACGTGAAATTGGCAAAATGGTGGTGTTTATTCCACAGAAGCCATTAATCAAGAGTTGAAGTTGAAGTTGAATTTTTATTGTGCCGATATTATCATCATGCCGCGACCAAGACGATCAAATCTTTCTCGACAAAGCCGTAATGCAACAGTGAATAGAAACATTGCAAATGAAAGGACTGAAGAAGAGCAAGAAATTGCACCTGAAGTTCGCCGCGTTAGTATGGCTCGACTTCGCGCTTCTCACTCACAAGAGCAAAGGGAGGCAGCCCGTGAAACGGCTCGCTTGGCAATGCGAAATCGTCGAGCAAACCTCAGAGATCAACAAAATTCATCAAATACTGATTTGAATAGGGTAGCGTTTCGATACGATTACAGCACTGATTACTGCTTGCATACTAGCGTTCGCATTGGGCCAATGGACGTTGTTTGCGAGTATTGTGGCGCATTGAAGTTTTCCGGAGAAGCGCCAGGATTATGCTGCCTTAGTGAAGTGAAATTGCCGTTATTGACTCCGCCACCTGAGCCAATGAATGAGATCATTGGTACACTGCATTCTTTCAAATCTATTGACTGTGTCACAAATCAAGATGATGCCACCAACTATCCAATTGAATTTTTAAACTCCTTGGATGTGCCTGGCTTACCACCGCACAATTTACGACTAAAGATTGGCTCCGTAGTGATCATGCTTCGAAACTTAAATCAACCAAAACTGTGCAACGGAACACGTTTGGTGATAAGTAAATTGATGAACAATTTGATTTACGCCACAATACTCAAAAGAAAATTCAAAGGTTAGGAAGTTCTTATTCCGAGGATCCGGATGATTCCAATCGACATGCCATTTGAGTTTAAACGACTTCAATTTCCGATCCGTCTTGCATTCGCCATGACTGTAAATAAATCACAAGGCCAATCCTTGAAAGTTTGTGGTCTTAATCTGGAACATCCATGTTTTTCCCATGGTCAATTATATGTGGCATGTTCACGGATCGGAAGACCTTCTGCGTTATTTGTTTTTGCGCCAGATAAAAAAACGAAAAATGTCGTTTATCACAAGGTGCTACACTGAAAAGTGCAACCCATGCAACAAAATAAATGGCCAATAAAGAATCATTGAATTAATAGATGTTTTTATTTACATTTATCCAAATTTAAAAAATCAAAAATCTGCTCATTTATTGCCTCAAAGGCGGAACGGGATAAAAAGTATTCTATATCCTTTTCCTGGTTCTTAGCTATCTCTCTACCAATTTTCAGCCAAATCGGTTCAGCCGTTCTTGAGTTATAAATAGTGTTACTAACACGCTTTCTTTTATATATATAGATTTTAAACAGTACCCCATAAAAATGAGTCTACTTTAGCCAGTCTGAAACCTGATTGAACTAATAGGTGCCTATTTCTAGTACTATAATTATGTCTTTCACCTCTTTTACTAAAAAGATGTAAGTTTTTTCTTACATACATGACGTTTTCATAGATATATTGACAAGGCACCGTCATGATGTTAATTTCCTTAAACAGTTCCCTTAGAGAATCGCGCCTACGGAGAATATAAATGGCTCTGATGGCTCTTTTCTGCAGAATAAAAATAGAATCGATGTCAGCAGCCCGTCCCCAAAGTACCGTAAGACATGATACTATGAAAGTAACTAAAATAGACTAGTCTCGCGGTATCTACATCAGTAAATGGACGGATTTTTCTGACAGCATAAGCTGCTGAACTTAGCCATCCTGCAAGAGATGTTAAATGAGGACCGCATTGTAGCCTTGAGTCAAGCGTGATCCCTAGGAAAATAGTTTCATTGACGAATTCTAGTTTCTCTTGATTCAATATTATCTCACAATCACTACTCTTGACATTTGGTAAAGAAAATCTTATGCATTTAGTTTTTTTTTCATTTAATACTAAATTATTAGCAGTGAACCAATTTTGGACCTGCAATAGGGCGTTATTTACGTCGTCAAAATTTGTAGCACGTCTATTTACCTTAAAAATTAAGGAAGTGTCATCAGCAAATAATTACACCATTAATTGTGGTTGATTTTTTAATAAATGGGGTAGATCATTAAAATACACTAAAAAGAGGAAAGGACCCAATATCGAGCCTTGTGGCACACCCATTTTTACTGTTAAACCATGTGAATTGAAACCATTTATTTGAACTTGCTGTTGTCTATCATTTAAATAAGAACTAACTAAACTGAGCGCAAGTTTTCCAAGTCTGTAACGCTCAAGTTTCAAAAGCAAGGTTTCGTGATCGACGCAATCAAATGCCTTGGAGAGGTCAGAAAAGATTCCTATGGCGTCTTGGGCCTCTTCCCACGCGTTAAAAATGTGTTTTAATAAAGTTACCCCAGCGTCGGTCGTACAACGTCCTTTCGTGAAACCATACTGTTGATCGTGTAGGATTTTATTCGAGTTAAAATGATTGAGCATTTGAGTGAGCATTATCTTTTCAAACACCTTGCTGAAAACCGGCAAACAAATAATTGCGGCTTTGTTATTGGATGCAACTTTCACTAGGACATTTTCCATTATTGACTCAAATACAGAAAAGTTCTGATAATTAGGGGGTCTGTAAACGCACACTATAACATGCTTACCTAGCTCAACACAGGACAATTCGATGCAATGTTCAATTGATAAACCCACTAAGTCATTTCGTTGCTTGGATTTTAAACAATTTTTTATCAAGATTAGAAAACCTCCACGCAACATAGATTTACGGTTAAAACAACTGCCCACACTATAGTTCTCAAAATTAATTAACATTTGGTAATCCTTTATCCAATGTTCAGTACAACAAACAATGTCAAACTTTGTTTTTTCTAAAAACATTTAAATATCTAATAATTTGGAAGACATGCCTTGTATATTTTGATGAAATAATGTCAAGGCATTCTGCTGATCTCCTTTTTGATATTTACGTATTTTAGAGCAAGAAGATACCTTGTTGTTGTTAGGTATAACAATATTATTACTGATACCTTCTGTTGTCTTACAAACTAGTTTAAATGATTATCCGGAGTTAATCCCAAGACTTCAATGTCATCACCAGGCAGTGAGCTCATAGTGCGTGAGGGAAGTGGAACCTCCTTCGTACAATTTGTACAAATATTTATAGCATTTGAGCTACTTTCATTCAGGCAAACCACCATATTATTAGTATTATTACTAACTGTTGTGGTGTTAATAATACAAGACTTCGACATAATACTTATGTCTGAGTTTATATAAAAGATAATAGCCTTGCTATTATGTGTCTAAAACTAACAGGCAGATACACAGTATTCCTAGTCGACTTTAAAGTTTCTACGAAACTGTTGGTGTCAAAATATACAAGCTTGTCACTGTAATGACTAACTAAAAAGTGCATATGCTTATTAAGCATATGAATATAATTGTTTTGTTTATATGTTAATTTTTTTAAATATAGGAAAGCACACAATATTATTTTATTACAATTTAACTTTATCAACTCATTTACAAAGTCAGTTGTTTCATATTTTTTGACCTTAGAACTGTTACCTACAAATACAGTAATGTTAGTTTTAGGATTAAATACATTTCCTGTTACTGATGCCATTATTTGTTTGTAGGTTGACCCTGGCATACAATTATTTTGAGTAGAATTATCGAGATTAGGTTAATAAACAAGACTTCTTTGAGTTTGAACTTAATAAACGTTTTTATTAGCTAGTTCACCCACAGCACAGTAAAGATTTTATAACAACATGACAGGCGACCGACGCATACAAAGTGGCGCCATCTGGCATTACGATATAAAAATAAACAGGCAAACAACAAGTAGCAATACAGCCTAGGATTAATTATAAAATTTTATCCAATACTCCCACTAAATTTTATAAACAATAATCTCTTCTATTTTCCTGCTTTTAATAGGAAATAAACTTAACTTACATAACTGTCAATATTTAATCTCTTACACGTTCGAATTTATCAGTAGGTAGAGCCAGTTTCCACTCCGTTAGATGACGGGGAAGCTGGTCCTCATTCAGAAGCCAGGGCGCCCTGCGGACTCTACGTCCGCAGGCCCATCGTGCTGCTCGACGAGATGGGCAAGCTCTTTGAGGGAGTGATTTCGTGCCGCCTCATCGGGCACCTGGTGAGTCCAGGGCTGGATCTTGCGGACAGCCAGTTTGGCTTTCGCAAGGGGCGCTCGACGGTGGATGCCATCATGCACGTGAGAGCCCTCATGACGGGGGACATGGTGTCCCGGGATGGGGTCGTCGTGGCGGTGTCACTCGACATCGCCAACGCGTTTAACATCCTGCCCTGGGGCTGCATTGGGGAGGCACTCCGGTATCACCGGGTGCCGACCTACATCGGGGCGTATTTGACGGACAGGGCCGTCATCTACCCCGGTCGCGATGGGGAGTGGAACCGGCAAGAGATATCGTGCGGTGTCCCACAGGGATCGGTTCTGGAGCCGCTCCTGTGGGACATCGGTTACGACTGGGTGCTGCGGACCGACCTCCCTGATGGCATCCGCGTGGTTTGCTACGCTGACGACACGCTGTCGAAATCGACGAGTCCTGGCGCAGGGGACGTCGCATCAGGTGGTGGACGACGCGATGATACGCGGGGTTGCGATAGTCGTGGAGAGGATCCGGCAGTTGGGTCTCGAGGTGGCATTGCACAAGTCCGAGGCCATGTCATTTCATGGGCCCCGGAAAACGCCACCATCGGGATCCCAAATAACGGTAGGAGGGGTTCCCATCGGCGCGCGGCGTCGAGACGACGATGAAATACCTGGGTCTCGTCCTCGACAGCTGGTGGAACTTCGTCGAGCACTTTCGACGTTTGGCCCCCAAACTAGGTCGTGTGGTCCATGGCCCTATACGAGGTGTGGACGCGTTCACTGCGGCGGTGAGTCGCCCATTATTTCAACGCGCCCCAGAAGGTGGTAGCCGTAAGGCTGATCCGGGGCTACCGCACGATCTCGGGCGAGGCGGATGAAGGAACACGGGTGGGTTTTAGTCAGTAAGAGTCTGACACTCCCTTCCGCTCCACTCAGAGCGGGAGGGGTCATTTGATGATTTCCCATCCTGAAAAAAAGGGGGTAGCTTAAAAAAACAAAAAATGCCAAACTTCATAATTTACTTAGATAAGTATTCGGGCCAAGTTTCAAGTTTATTATCTGAAGGAATAAGATTTTTCATACAAACAAAATCACCCCTTTTCACCCTCTTAAAGGTTGAATTTCCCAAAACCGCTGAAAAGCGAAAAGCGGTGAAAAGCGGGTATAAGTTTATTTGAAAAATCTAATCCCTTTGATCTATATAAACTTAAAATTTGGCCCGAATATTTATTTATCTAAATAAATGATAAAGATCATAAACATACATTTTCGAAATGTTTTGAGGGAAGTACGAATTTCACGTGGACGAAGTCGTGGGCAGAAGCTAATTTTATAATATTTAGATAGATTATTTTTATTTTAAGACACATAAAGGTTTCGTAGTACATGAGACACTTACAAAATATGCATTTTAAATTACATGTTGTTGAATGTATTAATACAAAGTGTGTAGTCACAGGGTGATGCACATGGATCCATTCGCTGGATGTGTGAGAGCAATGCGATTGCTGGTCGACTGGAGCGCCGTGGTGTTAGAGTGGTTTACTCGTATGTGGGTTACCAGGTGTCTAAAGCTCTTAGTGAAAAAAAGATTATAGTTGTAATATGGATAAAGATGGTACATGGCTCTGGTTGTTTATTTTTTGCTATGATTAATTAAAGTTTGATTACATGGCTCTGGTTGAATTATGTACGCTCATGAGGCTGAGGCATATGCCATGGCACAGGCCAAGGGATCAGAGTATTACTGATGAATTTGAGCAAAGCCAAGTAAAAGTCTTGTTGATGAAACAGAGTAGAGATTAAGTCGAGTGATAGTGGTAAATCTTAGTTCGGCTGGCCGGGGACACTTCACTCGTCACAGAAGGTAGACGAAATGTGTCGTCCGAGTCATTGTCTGGTTGACTTGTCACAGTGGTTTATTTAGCGTCATCTGACGAAATATGTCGTCCGAGTCAGGTCCCTCGAGAGGGCTGACTTGTCCTGGATGATCGCTTGCTATTTGTGAGACGAAATATGTCGTCCGAGTCAGAGTCCTTTAAGTTGACTGACTTGTCCTGGATGATCGCTTGACTTGTCTAATAGTACCAATTGTGAACAGTCAACCTACATGCTGTTTAGTGACGAGGCTGTGTCATCCGGCTTAATTGTTGCAAGACACTCGCCTTAAGTCTTAAGTAACATACCGCATTGTGATAATAATTGTAATTAGTCATCCGTCAGGATGCTGAACGGACTATGTACGATTGCAACTCATTGTTTCAGAAAATCGCCCGAGGACGGTCGAGTGTCAGTCCGGCCGTGACAGCGCATCCGTCAACGTCAGACGTCAGGTTGACTTTTAGCTGTCAAAGTCAACCTAGCGAAGCGTCATTGTCGATGGTAGTGCGGGCGGCGATCTTAAACTCACTTTAGAACAAGACGGCGCCCGCGCACCACGCTTGTGACGAATCGCTCAGAATCTTCGTCATCACGCTATTTCAAGATTTAATTAAGTTGATTTCGTATAGTAGTAATCGCTAATTACCTAATTACATAGTGATTCCTGTGAATGCTGATTAAAATACGTCGATTGTGATTTGAAGCATTTATTTCTATTTCCGCGCCCACCTACCTACATAATTAGAAGAAGATGAGTTCTGGTGAAGGGCCACCAGGCCGTCCTGCCTCTTCAAGTATATATGTTGTAAAGTAATTACAATAATATTTTAGTACTAGATACGTACATACCTTAATATTATCAACAGTGTCAATGAGTGAACATGTGTGTACTATTACAATAAAGGCTCCTGTCCTGAGTGGGCCTTTATTTTGAACTGATTGTGACGTCGGTGAGCGAGATGATCAATCAATTAATCTCGGAGGAAAAGATACACAAACAAATAATTAATCAATTATTTACAATATTGATCACTTTATTTAAAATAGACAGAGATACATTAAGTAGATATCAATACATTAATTTCATTCATAATTATCACAGAACTAACACAATAGGCGATAACTGGCACTAGCTGGTTTGATAACCACCCAATCAATCATTATCACCCAATTGATCGCAATTTAGTGTTATTTTTCTAGAAGTGTTTCAGCACTAACAGAAACTGCCGAAATGTAAAACGACGTCATTGTGAACAGCGCGCAGGAATGCGGCGGAACAGCTGGAACAGTGCGCAGTGTCACTAACAGTGCCGTCACAAGAGCATAGCGTTCACTTCAACGACTTCATTCCGACAATGATATGCAAAATGAACACGCAGCCGACGTAACGACTAAACATAACAACACAAGGCACTTACAGGATCTAAGAAATTATGTCGAGGGAGCGGACCCGCGCTTTGGAACCTATTAACTTGTGCTCAAATAGGTAGTGTGCGAATATCACTTGTAAGCCGATGGCGATGACGGACAACAAAGAGAAGCAATTTCCACATCATACATTCATGGATACATTTTTACATCGCACGTAGATGGATAGGGAGACCGGGGACAAATATAGCATTTTAGGATTATTAACCGATTTCAAAAAAGGAGGAGGTTCTCAATTCGGTTGTTTATATATATTTTTTTATGTATGTTCGGGCATAACTCTCTCATATACGGACGGATTTTCAATTTTTTTTTGTTCGAAAGAGGTTTATTCAGAAATGGTCCCATTTAAATTTCGTAAAGATCTGATGATGATTTTCGGAGACAGACAACGGAACTCTTCAATAAATGCCACCAAATCAACCGCGATTGCTGCTATAGCATATGTATGCATTGTTTACGCAATCACACAACATAACATCACGTCTGTACTCTTTAAAGGGGTAGGCAGATGTGTTCAATTGCTTCCTTTCACTGATATTCACATAGCAAGTAGTGTTATATGAATTTGTTCGGGGTAGGTAGGAACAACTAAAAAGTGAAAAATTAAAACGTTTTTACAATAAAAACAACGTACTTCCAAAAAAAACACTACAAAGTGAAAAATGTTATTTTTCACTTTGTAGTGTTTTTTTTCGAAGTTGGTTGTTTTTTTTTTTTTGTAAAAAAGTTTTTAGTGTTAATGTTGAATTCTTAGTTTACTGCTGATCTTGTGGCAATAGCACCAATTTTCATTGATACTTAGTTTACTTGGCTATAAGTTAGCATTACTTTTAGATGTGTGGAAACAATACAAACAAAATGTTTGCATTAAGTAGATCAGGACAATTGTCACTGTTCACTACTTGAGCTGCTTTCTTCAGTTTTTTATTTCTTTTATTGCTGAATAGGCCCGCTCTTGACCTCGACCACGCCTGATGGAAAGCGATGGATGACGTCTATGATGGAGCGAGCGTGCCCGAAGATGCCTGAGGCACTGGAACTCCCACGCATCGACGAGTCATAGCAGGCTGCTTGACGCTGGACTCCGGTGGGAGGATGGTCGCAAACCAGGCGGGCGTTAGCCTTACCACCGCAAGGGAAGAATTGGCCAGTCAAATAAGGTGTTTGGTGTGACACTCACGATAGGGCTGGTCCACCAGTTCAAAGTCGCTCAGCGAGCTATGGAAAGAGCTATGCTCGGAGTCTCTCTGAAGGATAGGATCCGTAACGAATGCATCCGACAGAAAACGAAAGTTATCGACATAGCTCAAAGAATTAGCAAGCTGAACTGGCAGTGGGCCGGCCATATCTCGCGAAGAACCGACAACCGCTGGGGTACACGAGTTCTTGAGTGGAGACCGCGACTCGGCAAACGTAGTGTAGGACGCCCTCCGGCCAGGTGGGATGACGATCTGCGAAAGACTGCAGGCAGATGCTGGATGCGTCAAGCTGAAGACAGGGCGCTATGGCGCTCATTAGGGGAGGCCTATGTCCAGCAGTGGACTGCTATAGGCTGATGATGATGATGATGATGTGACTGTCCAGGATGCGCCGAGCGCTCGGTTCAATTGAGTAACTGGCGGAACAAACTGCGCTACATGAGGAGGCGTCTTCATGCATCCCAAAATTTTCTTTTTGGATTACATTTAGGTTGGAAAAAACAGCAACCCTAAACCTAAAAATGGTTTAGCTTTAGGTTCAGGGCTTTGGGTTCATGTTTTTTCTTACTTTTGTAGCGTTTCTCTTTCATTCGACCTAGAAAAAGTAAAGTGAACGATGCTTAAATATTCATTACGCTAAAGGGGTCAATTCTACCATGGGAACAGTTGTACCGCTACAATATTGTTCCGAAAAAATTATAAAATTTTTCGAAAAATTTAACTTGTGAGGACTCACTAGCTCTTTTCCTCGAAAAAGTAAAATATCTTGTGATTTTGAATTCGAAACTACCCGAATACAATTAGAATGTAAAGCCAATAATAGAAAGAATTGTTTAAACTGACACTGAGTGAAAAGTTATGCTTAGATTTTCAGTTATGACTAATAATATTAGTTTGACCATAAAGGAGATTGTTCAAAACCAGTCTAGGAAAGTTGCACGTATGAAAACCAAATTAATATACAAATTATTTGCTTATTTTTTTACAAGCTTTTCACTTCAGGAATTTTGTTTTCGTATCCGGAATTATGATTTTAAGATAAACAGTAAATTAACGATTGTTTGGTACATTTCCGTATAGTGATGGATGATGGACGTTTCGTTCTCTTCATTTGTACGAGTTACGTAAGTATGAGCCTTTACATAAAAACATCACAAAAATGATATTAAACTCATAAATAGCTAAATAATTTGTAATATCATTCATTATTATAACGTAGGTACTGTTGTATATGTATTTCATATTTCCGTTGTGAAAATATTTATTTTTGTGTTTCGTCTCACGCAGATGCAACTGTCAAGGCAGATGACAGACGTACCGGTAGGGATGACGATTATTCCTAAACAAAATCGATTTTTAAATCTATCCGAATCGCAGGAAAGAATCGATTCAGCAATAAATTGAGTTCTGATAGATCTGTTCCCGCTATTATTCTACATCGACAGCTTTACCAGCATAATTAGTCAAATGTAATGAATAATCGAATACAAAATAAATAATATTGTTGGTTACAAAAAACAGAACAAGGAAACTGCGTATCAAAACTTAAAAGTTGCAATCCGCAGGAAAAATATTGGAACTCGTTTTCAAGTTTCTAAAATCGATTAAAAAATCGATCGCCATCCCTAAGCGCCGCGCCGGCGCCTGCGGAAGCCGCCATTACTGTTTATTATTGTTTAAGTATGTGTCGATTGAGAATAGTCACCGCGATTAATCTCTCCACTTAAATAGTAATACTTACGGAATTTCGTTGGTGTGTTTGTTTTAAACAACTTAGCGTGTTTCATGTAACTAACGATAGGACGTTTTCATATTTAATTGTGTTTTATTACGCCAGGACGTTTTTAGGTTATCTCCGAATTTGTTTAATTACTTTAAAACTCAGATACTTGTGTGAAAATAAACACTTTTATTTAATAGTATATAAACCGTAGTCTATAATAAATAAAGATTTATTGTGTTTCAACTTAAGACGGATCTCCATACATCAACGGTCATGATCCTTTCACCTCGCGGTCACAAGCGTCCGCGACGAGACTCGCGCGTGACTTTCTGACGGTTTGTGGGTACGCGTTCTATGAGCCCTCCGCGAGGTTATTGCACACCTTATTGCGGCTGTCGCTGAAAACCAGCGCTGGGGCTCTGTCTTGCATAGGGTCGCAGCATAATGCTGAGCGATAGCCGTTTTGCGTGGATGTGACGCATGGCAACCTTTTTTTATTGTTTTTTTTTTGTTTTGTTCTTTTTGCGTCATGTTTACCGCAAATAAACGTATTTTCTTTCTTTCTTCTTCTTCTATTGGCACACCAAAATTATTACATAGTTCATACAATATCGATAATTTTATGGCGATCTTATCGCTCGTGTGTATAAATATTCTAGATTCATTTTTATTTACCGTGTAACTCCTAATTTAATATTATCGATAGCCTAATCGATAGCCGAAAGGTTCTGGAGAGGCGACCGCGTCCCGGAAGACGTAGCTCTGCAAGGCCTCCCACAAGGTGGACCGACGACCTTGTGAAGGCCGCGGGAACCGTTGGATGCGAGCCGAGAAGCACAAAAGCGGTCAAAGTGGCTGTGTTTGGGGGAGGCCTATGTCCAGCAGTAGACGTCTTTCGGCTGAAATGATGATGATGAGCGATCGTTACTTTACCGTGTTCAATATTTTACTGTGTCACTTGTGACTGCGCCGCGGCCGGCCGTCGCGCGTCGCCAACATGACACTACTCAAGGAAATATTTTAGTAAATTGTATGTAATCGTCAATTCTAATACTGTAATCTTTTAATTGTAGTTAAACCTATAATTTGATCTAGTATTACTGATAATGAAAGCAGTGATTGAAAGAGTAGACAGATTAAGTTCGGCGAAGTGCTGTGCTATCAGTTATTAGCATTATCACAAGGAAAGTACAAAGAGGCTACAAAATGTTAATATAATATTACACAATGTGCGTGGCATGCGTCGCACTGTCCGTTATCTTTTGATTTGTTAATAGCAATTAGTAGAATTATAGCAAAAAATATAAATAGATTATGAATATTATATGTAGATGAATGTTGGGCATTCCCGAAACAAATAAAGTAACATGTAGTTACTAGTTGAGTCCGACTTTTAATTAGCTGCAGTAAAATTACACTTCTAACTGCCATTTACATAAAATTACTTAATTAATATTGTTAGTAACACATGCAATCACAAAGGAAATATAATATAAATAAAAAAAAAAACAAAGAAAGCATTGTATAATGCCTGTAAACTACCTATCGCCGACCTGTGTGTGCAGTGTGTACAATCTCACCCACCGGCCAAGCATCGGGCAGTCCCACCGGTCACTCAATGCCCTCAACATACTATGGGAGCTGAGGCGTGTTCTGTGATGGAGAGAAGCGCATCGCTTTCGAATGAAACATCAATGCCATGAAACATCGTTTTAATTTAGATATTCGAAATTGACCAATTTTGATTTAACCGTAAACAATCAAATATTCTTTGTATTGATCGGTTAATAATATAATAAGTTGTAGTTTCAAAGCAGCGTAAATACTTACATAGTCTACTAAAGATAATTTTGGTTCAATTTTTACTGTAAAACTCCTAATATATCGATCTAAGAAATTATAGAGGTATAAGGAACAGGGTGTAAAGTTCGCTCAACCTCCATAGAAAAGGGAGGATCCTCCGACCAGACGGGTGTTGTGTCTGGCGGGCAACTGCTCGTTGATTCATGTCGGGCCGTTGTATCTATGCTAGTTGCGCGGTAAACTCTGCTTGCGCGATGCAGGATTTGCGTGACGTCAGTATGACGCGTTGTTTGTATGTGGCGTTGTAGATACCGCTACAAAATCATTTGTTTTTATAAATTAAAGTTTTCATTTGGAACCTTTACTATAAGTACAGGATAATAATTATTATCCTCTTTTGTAAAATAAATTTAACATGAATCGATTTTGAACTCCATTTATTATATTTTACTTTAACCAAATCTAAAAATAACACAATTAAATTCTAATTTAACTAAAACTATACAGAAACTAAAAAATAGCGTCGAAAAATTCCGCTTCGCTGTCGACTGGTAATGTACCCAACAGACTGGCGGCATTATCACGTTGTATGGCGATGCTTAGCCTCTGGCCAAGGTAAAAGCCAGCCCTTGGGTCAGGGAAAGTGTAAACCAGCCGTTTAGAACTTTCTTTAAAAAGACCATGAGCACTCGGACCCCACGGCCCGAGAGTTTCAACCCCAAACGGCTCGAAAATATATATTCCGATAAGGTTATTATATTTTCGCCGCTTGAGGTTTTCCGCAGCCGCAGCAGCAGCGCCAGCACAGCATTCCGAGCATAACAACTGATGACCTTCAGAATGCCGTTGACGCTCCCACGCACTCTGCGCATCATGGACGCCATCCTTTTTCGCAGGATGGTATTAAACTCTATTAGTATGTGTAGTTCTATAGTATGTGCTTCGGCAAACATTCCTGACGCACTGCAGTAACGCGGAAACCCCATCAACATTCTGAAGGCATTATTACATTGAACTCTGAGGGCGTTGTATTCCCTTTGCGTATATCGAACCCACACAGTGCACTTGTATAGAGATTGACAAAATTCCTTAAAAAGGGTCACTTTAACTTTTGGTGTACAACGTGCAAACCTGCGAGCCAACATACTGCATCGGAGTGCCAATGCCCTCAGTTCTCTTTCCATATCAGCATCATCTTTTATGTCTTCAGTAACTATGTGCCCTCAGTACTTAAAATCGAGCACCCTTTCAAGGGCACCTTTTAATTTAACCGTTGGGATATGAACTGGTTTTTTACTCTTTACCCTAAACACAAGTAGTTTGCTTTTCTGTACGTTATACACAAGTCGATGCGCTTCTGTATAAGTGTCTCACAAACCGCCAACAACTTTCTACCTAAGTGCGCTAATTGACGGACTCAGCAACACCATGTCGTTCGCATAACTAAATATTATTAACACACAGGCCGTCAATAGAACAGCCAACATGCGTGCTACTGAGCTTGACAATCAGCTGGTTTACATACAAGTTGAAAAGCGCTGTCGAGGTCAATCCACCCTGTCTCACCCCGCATTCCAACATGTATAGCTGCTCAGATAACTCGTTGGCCCATCTAACATGATTTGTTTGGTGGCCATACCAATATCGAAACATTCGCGCATCTTACACCACTTTATGTCATACCTAACCAGGTCAAATGCCTTGGAAAGGTCTAGAAACGCCGCGTAACCGGCGTACTTCTCTCCGTATAGTACCTGACAATATGCTTGAGAGACTGAATAGCAGTACACTCAGTCGATAACTGTGGCCTAAAGTCGAACTGAGAATCGTTTATTTTAAGATGTTTACTAAGCTGCCCCTCAAACACACCGTCAAGCACTTTAGCCGTAATAGTCTCTAATGAGATCGGTCTGTAATTACTCTTGTCACTGACGTCACCAGTTTTATTTTTCAATATTGGTACAACCAGCGTTCTAATCAACTCAGCATGTTGGTAGGGGTGACGGATATGGAACGTAGACAATAACGCTAGCAGTCTCGGGAGATGCGGTCCGATACAAAATGTTCTGTCATGTTCCGGCGATTTGCCTCGTCTCATATTTTTAATTATTACTGTTACGAGCTTGGGGTTTGTGACAATAAAAACTGCGATTCAATAACCAAAAATTGACACTTTAATCACAACACTAATTACAACTCAAACACACTAATAATTATGAAACACAATTTCACTACTAATCACTCTTAGTCGCACTTGAATATCGCTTCGATGTACTCGCTTGTATCGCTTATTCAAAACTATGTGTCTCGCGGCTCACACCGGCCTTATATAGTGCCGCAGAGCTACTACATTCTTTTGCAAAAAAAAACAGGCACCTAAGGAAATTTACGTTCTAAGGTCGATTTGAGTTAATTAAATGAAATTTATTTCTTTGACGTAGTCTGTATACTTATAATCGTGTAAATTAATGCGCGTGAAGTGAATTTGGGCAATTAAAAGAAAAAAACAATGGATTCTTTAAAACCGATGTACACGCCCAAACAATAAGATGTGGTCGGCAATAAAAACAAGATTTCTTTTTTACTTTTTTAAATTAAATAAAGTTACAAATGTAAAAACCTAATAACGAGTGTGACCTCCTCTTGCCAAAATCACAGCTTGAATCCTTCTGGGCATGCTTTCCACGATGTTTTTAATAACGTTTTGAGGAATAGGTTCCCACTCTTCTGCAATGACTCTTTTTAGCTCCCTGATGTTTTGTGGAGCAGGTTGCACTGATCTTACCCGTCTCTTTAGAACATCCCAGACATGCTCAATTGGATTGAGGTCAGGACTTCGAGCTGGCCAATCTAAACGACAGATCCCAACTTCTTGCATGTACGCTTCCACGTCGCCAGAACGGTGCGGGCGAGCATTGTCGTCCATAAAATGGAATCTTCCCCAAGTGCAGTCAATGTGGGTTGTGCATATGGAATTAGGACTTCCATTATGTACCGGTGTGCATTTAATGTTCCATTTTCTATGAAAACTAACTCCGTACGCTCCGTCGAATTAATTGCTGCAAAACATAACGGAGCCTCCGCCATAAGGAGTGATTTCTTCGAAACACATTTCCGCATAGCGTTCCCGTGGTCTTCACAGCACTCGCCGGCGTCGGTCCTCTCCACACAAAGAGATTCTAGCTTCATCAGAAAACAATACTTTATTCCAGTCCTCCAGAGTCCATGAAGCACAGTTCCGAGCAAACTGAAGTCGAGCAACACGGTGCTCACGGAGTAATTTAGGGCCCCGAGCTGGGCGGTAACTCCTGATATTGGCAGCCAAAAGCCTCCTCCTGACCGTCCACAACCTAACTTCTACTCCTCTTACTTCTTCAAGGCTCTTCTTTTGGTCCACACTTGACGCCTTACGATTCCGCAACGCCTGACTCACCAAAAAGCGGTCATCTCTTGGTTCTGTGCATCGTTTTCTTCCCGAACCGGGTCTTCTTTTGACCGAACCGGTCTCTTGATACCGTTGCCAAGTCCTCTGGACAGTTGAACGACTCATATTTAGCCGCTGAGACACGTAAGTTTGCGAACAACTCTCTTCAAATAGGGCTATAATTTTACCGGCCCTTATCGCTTTATAACTCACTAGCTGACCCGGCGAACTTTGTTCCGCCTTTGAGGCAATAAATGAGCAGAATTTTGATTTTTTAAATTTGGATAAATGTAAATAAAAACATCTATTAATTCAATGATTCTTTATTGGCCATTTATTTTGTTGCATGGGTTGCACTTTTCAGTGTAGCACCTTGTGATAAACGACATTTTTCGTTTTTTTATCTGGCGCAAAAACAAATAACGCAGAAGGTCTTCCGATCCGTGAACATGCCACATATAATTGACCATGGGAAAAACATGGATGTTCCAGATTAAGACCACAAACTTTCAAGGATTGGCCTTGTGATTTATTTACAGTCATGGCGAATGCAAGACGGATCGGAAATTGAAGTCGTTTAAACTCAAATGGCATGTCGATTGGAATCATCGGGATCCTCGGAATAAGAACTTCCTCACCTTTGAATTTTCCTTTGAGTATTGTGGCGTCAATCAAATTGTTCATCAATTTACTTATCACCAAACGTGTTCCGTTGCACTGTTTTGGTTGATTTAAGTTTCGAAGCATGATCACTACGGAGCCAATCTTTAGTCGTAAATTGTGCGGTGGTAAGCCAGGCACATCCAAGGAGTTTAAAAAATCAGTTGGATAGTTGGTGGCATCATCTTGATTTGTGACACAGTCAATAGATTTGAAGAATGCAGTGTACCAATGATCTCATTCATTGGCTCAGGTGGCGGAGTCAGTAACGGCAATTTCACTTTTCCACAAAGGCAGCATAATACTGGCGCTTGTCCGGAAAACTTCAATGCGCCACAATACTCGCAAACAACGTCCATTGGCCCAATGCGAACGCTAGTATGCAAGCAGTAATCAGTGCTGCAATCGTATCGAAACGCTACCCTATTCAAATCAGTATTTGATGAAATTTGTTGATCTCTGAGGTTTGCTCGACGATTTCGCATTGCCAAGCGAGCCGTTTCACGGGCTGCCTCCCTTCGCTCTTGTGAGTGAGAAGCGCGAAGTCGAGCCATACTAACGCGGCGAACTTCAGGTGCAATTTCTTGCTCTTCTTCAGTCCTTTCATTCGCAATGTTTCTATTCACTGTTGCATTACGGCTTTGTCGAGAAAGATTTGATCGTCTTGGTCGCGGCATGATGATAATATCGGCACAATAAAAATTCAACTTAAACTTCAACTCTTGATTAATGGCTTCTGTGGAATAAACACCACAATTTTGCCAATTTCACGTACTTAGAATGATAGACCATCAAACGAAGGAGATTGTTCAGTGAAAATAAATTTGGACGGTGAAAATGAAAAATGTAAAAATAGTATACTCGGCAACGTTGGACGGTTCAATAATATTCGTGTAAAATCTCTTCTTCAACAATGTAAAGTTTTACAAAAATCCAAAAGCATTTTCAAAAAAAAACAAATATCAAATACATAGACGTAAAAAAAACCACAATAAAAATTATATTAGAATCTTTATGCAAATGCATCAACCTGTCAAATTTTTTTTTAAATATGTTCAGCTGACATTAGCGTTTTGTTATACCACGTCGCCCTTCTTACACTTTAATATTGAAGTGCATTTTTCAGCTTTCATCAGAAGAAGGAGACGACGATGTGCAATTTTTTTATATGTATTAACAAATGAACCGCTAGCTAGACTGATATATATATTTTGACTGAGTAGTGTTTTGTTATTCTATGTCAGTTGCGTTTTGTTATACCACGTTTTATGTCGCGTCCCACAGGAACGACGGGAACGGGATAAAAAGTCCTATATCCTTTTCCTGGTTCTTAGCTACCTCTCTACCAATTTTCAGCCAAATCGGTTCAGCCGTTCTTGAGTTATAAATAGTGTAACCAACACGCTTTCTTTTATATATAGATATAAAAAAGTGGTATTTAATGTAAAAAGAAAGATTAAATTGTTTAATTTGCAGAAAATATCCAAAAAGTTTTCAAATATCGTAATCAGTTAAAAATCGTTTCAGCAATTCGCGCCATTAGTAAAGCAATTTTAGAATAATCCACAATAATCATTACTTTTCAAATTTTAAATTTGGAACGTAAAGAATCATGCCAGGATGCTTCAAATAACATGCCAATACATCGTCAAATTATTAAAACCTATTTCTTGTTCTTCTTCATTGAAGTAGAGAAAAAAATTTAAGTGCCCGTTTTTTTTTTGCAAAAGAGTTTATATAAACATCTAGAACGTTCGAGTACATACCGGTCCCGACTGACTCGATGTCGATAGTTGTCGGAATTTCTAGGACCTTGACCCTACTAATGCTGCTACCCGATACTAGATGGCGCTAGTGGTAACTAATGTCACCATGTACCAGGCATCAATTGTGGCGCGCAACATTACTAATACTAATCTGCTTAGCCGCAATGCGAGCAGGTACGGTCAGCATCAAAAGTCGATTAACACTTCAGTTTTTTTAATCTCAGTTATTTAGCAAAATATTTATTCAAAATTGCAGCAGAAGTACGATGCAATTTTCAACAAATATTTTGCTCAATAACTGAGATTAAAAAAAAACTAAAGTGTTAATATTTTGCTCAATAACTAAGATTAAAAAAACTTAAGTGTTATTCGACTTTTGATGCTGACCGTACCTCTAGCACAACAGCCCCAGCAATGATAGTAATGTTACGAGCTTGGGGTTCGTGACAATAAAAACTGCCGATTTAATAACCAAAAAACTAACACTTTACTCACCAACACTAATTACAGCTCAAACACACTAATTAAGAAACACAATGTCACTTACTGATCACTTCTAGTCGCACTCGAATATCTCTTTCGATGTTATCGCATGTATAGCTTACTCAAAACTATGTGTCTCGCGGCTCGCGCCCGCCTTATATAGTCCCACAGAGCTACTCTATAAACATCTAGTATGTTCGAGTACATAACAGTCCCGACTGACTCGACGTCGATAGTTCTCGGAATAGGGAATATGCATGAATTTTTTTCATGGCATTTATTAACAAAATATGAAAATACCGTAGTAGAGATGACTAAAAGTGAAATTAAAATTAAAATCGGCCAAGAAACAACGCCGATATGAGCATTTAAAACTATTGATTACACACCAATTAGACAGAGAGATCCGACATAGACTGTGACGTCACATGTCACTACGGCCATATAAACTCCGTGTTAAATTTCGTTTTGCGAGAAAGAGATAGAAACAAATCTTCGATGGCTCATATCTTTTTTAATTTCCTAGTTATCCGAAAAACAGTTTTACTAAACTGTTTATTACATGAATGAGGATTAATTTTTTAAATAAAAACGACAAGTTTCCTGGAATATTTGTGACTCAAAATTCCTTCCTTGATCACTGTGAATCTCCAAAGGTACTCCAAAACGACAGAAGACTTCATGAACTAATTTGTCTGCAACTGTCGAAGCTTCTTGATTTGGAATGGCAAAGACTTCCGGCCACTTCGTGAAGTAATCCATCACAACCATGAAATACTTGTTGCCACTTTCACTCTCCGGAAACGGCCCCGCAACGTCGAGGGCTATCCTCTCCCATGGTGCACCAACATTGTACAATTTTAATGCACCTCTACTACGAGTCTGAGGTCCCTTTACAGCTGCACAACTTGTACATTTGCGACACCAATCCTCGACATTGTCCCGACAGTGGACCCAGTAAAACCGTTCTCGTATCTTCAGTAGAGTCCGTTTTACTCCCAGATGACCTCCTGAACAACCATTATGGTACAGCTGTAGAACATCCGGTACTTGAGCTTTAGGGACAACCATTTGCAAATGACAGCTGTCTCCCCGAGCATTTTCCCATTTACGGCACAGGACTCCATCCTGAACCACCAAGCTGTCCCATTGGGCCAAATAGCTTTTTGTGACCGAACTCATCGCTGAGACGTCGCTCCACCTGGGCTTAGGAGCTCTGGCCTTCATCCACTCCAGAATCGGCTTGATGTCTGAATCTTCCTGCTGTGCACGTTGTAGGCTTTCCTTCTACTCGTTGTTGAGGTCTGTCTTAAGCATCCTCACAGGTACCACTTCCTTGCTCTCCTGCCTAGTACAATGCTTGCAGTCTTCAGGACAAGGTCTTCTTGACAATGCATCTGCGTTGCCATGAGATTTTCCGCTGCGATGTTCGACCACGAAGTCGTATTCCTGCAGTAGTTCAATCCATCTCGCAACTTGACCTTCTGGATTTTTGAACTGCAATAGCCATTTCAGTGCAGCATGGTCAGTTCGTAAGTGGAATTTCCGACCAAGAAGATATTTGCTAAAACACTGCAATGACTTTACCACAACAAGCAGTTCCCGTCTCGTAACACAATAGTTCCTTTCCGGCTTTGACAACGACTTGCTGAAGTACGCTATCACAACCTTTGATCACCATTCCGTTGGGACAACACACCGCCAAGTCCTATGTCACTTGCGTCCGTGTCAACTATAAATTCCTTGCCCGCATCAGGGTATCCCAAAATAGGTGTATTGCACAGACGGTCCTTTAGCTCCTGGAATGCGATGTCGCAACTATTATCCCAGCAGAAATGTCGCTTCTCCTCGGTTAGCTTATGCAGGGGTTTGGCTATGTCTGCAAAGTTCTTGACAAATCGTCGATAATAGGAGCACAAACCCAGAAACGCTCTGACCTGCGTCTTGTCTTTTGGAACTGGCCAGTCCTTGACAGCAGCAATTTTTTCTGGATCCGTGCGGATACCTTCTTCAGACACGACATATCCCAAAAAGCTAACTTGTCGTTTGAATAGTGAACACTTCTTCGGACTTAACTTGAGGTTGGCACTCTGGATCTTCATAAGCACGCGTTCCAGGTTTTGTAGATGTTCTTCAAACGTACGGCCTACGATGATGATGTCGTCCAAGTAGACCAGGCAGGCATCGCCAATTAACCCGGTAAGTACAAGTTCCATCAACCTTTCGAACGTTGCCGGAGCATTGCACAATCCAAACGGCATAACTTTAAATTGCCACAGACCCTTTCCTGTCGAGAATGCAGTTTTTTCCTTGTCCTTGGGATCAATTTCAACTTGCCAGTAGCCACTTTTCAGGTCCAGCGTGCTAAACCACTTTACTCCAGTAAGCATGTCCAGCGTGTCATCAATTCTTGGCAAAGGATAGCTGTCCTTCTTCGTAACGTCGTTCAGACGACGATTATAGTCAACACAAAACCGCATGCTGCCATCCTTCTTTCTCACCAGCACTACAGGTGAACACCATGGACTAGATGAAGGTTCAATAACACCATCTTTCACCATTCCCTTAATCATGGTTTCCACTTCTTTTTCACGTGCTACCGGCAATCTCCTTGGCCGCTGACGGATAGGCAATTCTTCTCCTGTATTGATTTTGTGTTGAACTAAGCCAGTCCTCCCGATGTCAGCATCGTTTGACGAGAAAACATCGGCGTACTTATGTAACATCTTCTTTGCCTTGACCATTTCATTTTGGGACAGAGCGCTGCGGCAGTCTTCTAAAAGTGTGGTCACTCTCGTTAGTGCATCCTTGCTGAGGGTCTCAGTCGATAGATATTGGCATCGACGCAACCAATCCACTTCCTCGCAAGTACCAAGTAGTGTGCCTTTTTCTATAATCTGTTCCTGATCACAATGGTTCAGCACACGTACCCCTGAGATGTCGGTGGCTCTGACCAAAGTTCGTGCCACTTTCCATGGAAGGTCATTGTCTACCCTTTCCACGAGTACACAACGAGGAGTTCGCCCAGGATTCCAAGGAAGATTAACCGGCTCAATCGTTTCCGATCTCGGCGGCAGAACAATCTTCTTAAGGCTGTATACATTTCCTGGTAACGCCCCTTCCACGAAAAGTTCCTCTTGTCCACATTTCAAAACACCTTGCTTGACGTCAATCTCACAACAATTCTTCCTCATAAAGTCAAGGCCCAGGATGCAATCATCCATTATATCAGCCACAATGACATTATGCAGGTAGATTCTGTTGCCTAGCTTCAACTCCATCTTCTTCTCTCCACGGACGGGTATGCGCTGACCGGTGGCTGTTACCAAATTAATGTGTTCTCGGTTGTGTGCGGAGTCCTTGGGGCTCCTTGAACATCAGCCAGCACCCGCCCCGCAGTCCTGGCTATTACTCGTTTCCCTGCTGCTGGTGTTGGGCGGTGCTGTTAACCGCACTGCCCTCTGGAGATCGGCCGTCTTCTCTTTCTGCAGTTCGCTTAGGGCAACTGGATCGAAGGTGGCCCCTTTCCCCACAGCCGTAGCACCTAGGGCTGTATCCTTTATTGCGGTCGCGAACTGTAGCCGCTGCAACCTCCCTGACGCGATGGGAACGATGATCCTGCCGCACCGCTTCCACCTCTAATGCATGGGCCAAGGCGTCCTTCAGCGTCCCGTGGTGACCGAGCCTCACAGCAGCTCTAACTTCAAGGTCGCGGATGCCGTCGATGAATGCCTACACCAGGTTCCCATCAATAAGCGCAGGTACGGACTGGTAAGCTTTGCGAACCAGCTTCTCCACTTCAAGGGCCCACTGCTGCAGGTTTTCATTGCTGCGTTGCACGCGATCCTTGAGCTGCGCACGAAACACGTGCTCCAGGTGAGCGTCGCCATACCGAGCCTCCAATGCCTCAAGAAGCTGCTCGTAAGACACTTCTTTACCGAGAGCTTCCAGAACAGTTAAGGCCTGGTCGCGCAAGCCCAGGGTGAGGGCAGTCATGGCCTGATTTTTATTCCACCCGTTCGCCTTCATGACAGCCTCAAACTGGATTTTGTAGGCCGACCAGGAAGAAGTTCCGTCGAACGGTGGCACTTTGAATCCACGTAGCGAAGGTGTTGTAGCTACGGGAGCTGCGATTCCATCCCCCAGTTTGAGGTTACCCAACTCTTGCTTCACATTAGCAATGACGTCATTAAACTTGCTGATCTGAGTTTCAGCTTCTGACAGGTGGTTGTCATGCTGGGCAACCTTCTCCTTCACCTCCTTCATGTCTTTCCCCAAGGTTGCGTGAAGGTCCCTCATGAGGAACATCTGCTCTTCCTGGCGGCGTATCTGCTCCTCCTTATCCCGCTGGAGCTGTTCCTCCAACCGACGAGCCTGTTCCTCCTGTCGGCGAGCCTGTTCCTCCTGTCGGCGGGCCTGTTCCTCCCTATCACGCAGCAGCTGTTCTTCCAACCGACGGGCCTGTTCATCCTTGTCTCGCTGGAGCTGTTCCTCCAATCGGCGGGCCTGTTCCTCTCTGTCACGCAGCAGCTGTTCTTCCAACCGACGGGACTGTTCCTCCTGTCGGCGAGCCTGCTCCTGCAGCATCATCATCAGAGCAGCAAAATCTGGTGCTGATGATGCTGGAGCAGCTATGGACGGACCGGCCTCCGTGGTCGGTAGCTGGCCTTCCGACCTCTGTGGCGTTGCTCCACCGAATCGCCTCTGATCCGTCTCTTGCTGGCGTTGACTCCGGGTACAGATACCCTCCATGTCTTCTTTGGGTAAAATCGGCATTTTAAACCTCGCTTCTGACACCAATTGTTACGAGCTTGGGGTTCGTGACAATAAAAACTGCCGATTTAATAACCAAAAAACTAACACTTTACTCACCAACACTAATTACAGCTCAAACACACTAATTAAGAAACACAATGTCACTTACTGATCACTTCTAGTCGCACTCGAATATCTCTTTCGATGTTATCGCATGTATAGCTTACTCAAAACTGTGTCTCGCGGCTCGCACCCGCCTTATATAGTCCCATAGAGCTACTCTATAAACATCTAGTATGTTCGAGTACATAGCAGTCCCGACTGACTCGACGTCGATAGTTCTCGGAATTACTAGTACATGAAGGGTCAATGTCCTAGTACCAAGGCCAAGGTACTAGTTCTGCTACCCGATACTAGATGGCGCCAGTGGTAACTAATGTCACTATGTATCAGGCATTATTTGTGGCGCGCAATAGTAATAACATCCGATTTTAAAGTCAAAGTAAAAGTTTTTTTTATTTGTAAATCATAGGTGGTGTAAAAACAGGTGTTGTTCTTAAAATATATAGGTACAATATGTTTTACCGATGACAGCGTACAAATATAAATAAGTAATAATTAATTTAAAGTGAATTCAGCAAAAATAATGATTTAAAAATGTTAACAGTAAAAAATAATTAAGTAATATAAAAATGTACGTTAAAATAAATGCTTCAGTCAGATAATTATTGTAGAGATATGTCATAATGTTAAATTAGAATTATATAAAACATTTTTTTTTGATAATATTAAAAATTTCTAGTAATAAAAAGTTTGATGGCGCATCCGTCAACGTCAGACGTCAGGTTGACTTTTAGCTGTCAAAGTCAACCTAGCGAAGCGTCATTGTCGATGGTAGTGCGGGCGGCGATCTTAAACTCACTTTTGAACAAGACGGGGACCGCGCACCACGCTTGTGACGAATCGCTCAAAATCTTCGTCATCACGCTATTTCAAGATTGAATTAAGTTGATTTCGTGTAGTGTAATTGCTAATTACCTAATTACATCGTGATTCCTGTGAATGCTGATTAAAATACGTCGATTGTGATTTGAAGTCATTTATTTCTATTTCCGCGCCCACCTACCTACATAATTAGAAGAAGATGAGTTCTGGTGAAGGGCCACCAGGCCGTCCTGCCTCTTCATCAGAAGTGGGATTCGTGTTGGTTCATGCGCAAAATCAGAACGCTAAATGTGAAAATGACCGTTGACATTTTAAAACAAAGTACAAACTGCGAACGCTTATTAAATAATCGCGTAGATCTGTCCAAGTTCGACCCAGACAAAGCAGATACGGATGCGCGATCATAGTGAATGTTGTTTTGGGTATAGGCTGTATGCAGAAATACCTTTGCCCAGTGACGCGCCAGTTTCGCCCTACCGCCATGTTAGAAAAAAAAAAGTGTCCGTAACCGGCGTTTGATTTCGACGTATCCCGTTCCCGTAATTTGAAAACGCGATAGCACGCGTGTGCAAACGTAACAGCACACAATACGACAGCTGATTTGTGTTTTGCTGAAAATTCACTGCAACGAGGTCTACTTGTTGTAGCCGTCATTAAGGCGCACAAAGGAAGCAGTATCAACGTGGCTATCGTAAATAGGACGAAGGACGTAGCGTGGAGCTACCAGTGACGTTGGGTGACTTCAAGAATCGAGCCAAGCAGCCCGCAGCCGTCGGTGAAGTCCTTCGTGTGCTGCGAGTGAGGAAATCCAGGACATGTCGCGGACCGGTGCACGAGAAGTGGCAGCCAAGCAGATAGTCAAGGTGGAGCAAGTGCTACAAGCAGCAACGGCGAGTGGATGTTTGCGTCGTACAATTACCCTCAGGCACGTTAAAACACAAAGGTGAGCTGTATTGTTCTGTTTACGATTCTGGTGCTGAATGCTCGTTAGTAAAAGCGAGTTGTGCAGCCAAATTAAGGGCCAAACGAGTTAACAATGTTGTTGCGTTGACTGGTATTGGTTAAAGGCGTTTATTCAGCACAGAACAAATCATAAGAAGCGTTGCGAATAGCGAGCCACAACTTGAGATTTTATTACATTTCTACACATTTTTGTGTTATTAGAAAACGAAGAGTGAAATCAGATTATCAGACTCATCTAGATCGGAAGTTCAGAGGTCCATTTAAGGTAGTGGAAGTTTTGAAAAGTGATCGCTATACGTCATAAGCTTTAGATTATAACCGTACTTACAAGTATGCTCACGATCGCATACGAAAGATGCCTCTAAGTAGTGTTCCTAAGACGGTGAGGAGAGTTGCTCCACTGAGTAGTTAGTCAAAGTCAAAGCATTTATTTCAAATAGGCACATTAAAGGCACTTTTGAACGTCAGAAATTACAACAAATAGAATTGATTCTAGTCGCCCATTCCAAAAGGTAGTTTTCGTATGGAGAAGAACGGGCAAGAAACTCCACCGTTACTCTTTTAAAATATTTTACAAAATTTTGCATACATTAATTATATAATAATAATATGTGAACACGATGCACCTAAAATAAAATTACTATACCACAATAGGTGAAAGACTTAAAAATGAAACCATGACATATAAATTAATTATCTGATAGATACATGGTGCTCACATATTTACAAACATGGTAAAAGTTAGGGATGCCTCGATACGCCTTTTTGCCGATACGATACCGATACCGATACTCTTATAAAAATATCGGCGATACCGATACCGATACGCTTACTGAATTCAAAAAGGAAGGTAGATTAAATAAAACACAATTAATTAAGTAACAGTTTTAGTAATCAAAATTAACATTTATAAGATTTTTATGGAATTATCAATTGTCGAAATTTCAAAGTGATTCCATATAGCACTTTTATGTTTTGAAGTTGATATGAGTACTATTTAAGTATTTTATTTGACTCAAACGACTAGTTATAAATAATATACAATACACAAACATTTACGATATGTAATTCTTAATCTTATTTGCATGGAAAAATACTACGCGCAACAACATTCAACCTAACGAAATGGGATAGATGTGCGAGTGCGAGGCCAAAGCGGGCGGGCGAAACAAAACACTGAATAAAGCGCGGGGTTTCCCCGAGCATAGTTAGTTCGTGCCTCGTTTGCAACGAAATAGACGGGACAACACGCGCGTTTACATTACATTTTTAAAGCGCGACATTTGAAAAGTATCGTTGAATCGGCTATAAAAATATCGCCGATACCGATATATCGGCAAACCTGAAGTATCGCCGATATATCGGTATCGGTATCGGTATCGGATGCATTCCTAGTAAAAGTAAACGATTTTCATAAAAAAATAAATTACATGTAATAAGTCAGGGTGTGAGTAGTAAAGTAGTTACAGAATGTAAATCAATGTCAAAAAAAAAGTATAAATTTACAATTAAATTAGCAACCAGTTTGATTTTGTCTAGGCTCCAGATTGTCCTATGGAGCAGGACCAGTGGATATAATCTTCTAATTTATAGTATGCTTGTTTACAAAGTGTACGTTTAATGTGAGTTTTAAATTTTCTTTCATTTCATTGCAATACATCGCAAGGTATTTTATTGTAACATTTAACACAGTACCCCATAAAAGATGTATGTAACTTGGCTAATCTGAAAAATGGTTGATGTATTTTATCTTTATTTCTAGTATTAAAATGATGTCTATCGCTTATTTTATTAAAAAGATGTAGATTTTTTCTTACATACATAATATTTTCATAAATGAATTGGCAAGGTACCGTCATAATATTACCTAATCTTTTTAAAAAGTTCCCTGAGAGATTCGCGGCGACGTAGATTATAAATGGCTCTGACAGCTCTTTTTTGCAAAATAAAGATGGATTCAATGTCAGCAGCTCGACCCCATAGTAAAATGCCGTACGACATAATGCTGTGAAAGTAGCTAAAATAGACTAAACGCGCGGTTTCTATATCAGTTAATTGTCTTATCTTTCTAACAGCATAAGCGGCCGAGCTAAGCCGCCCCGCAAGAGATGTTATGTGAGGTCCCCATTGTAATTTGTCGTCTAGCGTGATTCCCAGAAAAACAGTTTGATCAACAAATTCCAGTTTTTCTCCATTCAGTATGATGTCACATTCACTACTTCTAACATTAGGTAATTTAATCTAATGCATTTGGTTTTCTTTTCATTTAGTACCAAATTATTTACCGTAAACCAATCTTGGACCTGAAGAATAGAGTTATTCACGTCGTCAAGATTTTGTGCTCGTCTGTCTATCTTAAAGATCAATGAGGTGTCATCTGCAAATAACACCATCTTCGGTTGATTTTGAAGTAATTGGGGTAAATCATTAATGTAAACTAAAAAGAGGAATGGACCCAATATAGAACCTTGAGGAACGCCCATTGCTATTTCAGACCCTAATGAGTTTACGCCGTTTACTTGAACTTTAAGCTTTCTATCTTTTAGGTATGACTTTAGTAAATCAAGAGCTAAATTCCTAATCCCATAGTGCTCAAGTTTCAGCAGAAGTGTCTCATGGCTTACGCAATCGAACGCCTTAGAGAGGTCGCAAAAGATTCCAATGGCATCTTGTGCTTCCTCCCAGGCGTTAAAAATGTTCTTTATTAGGTTTACACCGGCGTCAGTGGTACAACGCCCTTTGGTGAAACCGTACTGTTGTTCATGAAAGATGGAATTTTTGTTAAAGTGGCGTAACATTTGATTGAGCATCAACTTTTCAAACACCTTACTGAGAACCGGCAGAATTGAGACAGGCATATAATTGTTGGGTTCTTTACTATCACCGGATTTGAACAAAGGAACTACTTTACCGTGTTTCATGAGATCCGGAAAGACTCCTTGGTCTACACTGATGTTAAATATGAAAGCTAAATAGGGCGCAATCGTTTTGATGATAGATCTACAAACTTTTACAGACATTCCCCAGAGATCTTCTGTTGATTTAATTTTAAGATCTTTAAAAGCTTTTATAACAGCCTGGGGGTTTGTATGTTGAAACCCAAACTCCGAAGGGCATGCCTCAACATTATTTCTAAGTAAGTCAGCAGAAAGCGCGGGTGAGGAATTCAAAGCTTCAGTAGTTTTAATGGGAATATTAGCAAAAAAATTTTCGAATTCCTGGGCAATTTCTATATCTGAATTGATGGGGCCAGGTGCGGTCTCTAAATTAAATTCAGTATTACGCTGTTTTTTCCTACCTGTTTCATTATTTATTATTTGCCAGGTGGTTTTTATTTTATCATCGTTGTTAGAGCACATATCATGGCTAGGTCGCATTGTACGCACTTGTCTGTAGTCGTGACTGCAACTCACTTGTGAGTTGTTCAGGGAGCGACGAGCAGCTGGTGGTACAACGGGGACCGGAGTCTCAAAGGAGACTATTTTTGTGTTGGTCTTTTAATGACCTGGGAGTCGTAGACTCGATGTGAAGTGAAGTATGTTGATCGTATCACTTGAGGTGATGACGATATGGGTGTCACGCTAGCTGCTGCGGCAGCAGGGCCATGAGCAGTTGTATGTTATCTACTCGTAAGTTGATACAGTTCATGACCACTTATTACTAAGACTTAGAGGAATCTTTTGTTATCGACGATTGCTATCGTTTTTATTAAATTTTTGTTAAGTAATGCGTTTCGATAACAATGTGGTCAGAATTGACCGAGTGGAACATGCACTGCTGTTGATTTTTTTGGTTACAGGTTAACACATAAGGACGTGTGATCTCCTGTTCGAATAATCGCTGTTCAAAGGACGGTGCTTTTCGAGCAAGGAATTTCACGACTTCTGCCAAGGAAACATTGGATTGCAAATACTACAGCTATTAAGCCAGCTACAGATCTATTGTCTACTGAATTTGGCGAGTCGTTTTCATTTTATTTTGACTCTGGTACCGAGTGCTTCCCTGGTAAACAACAGCAAAAAACGGTTACATTGTTAGGTTAATCTAGTTAACGATGCAATTTTTAAATACGCTCACGATAGGTTATGAATGATGCCAGTAGGTCATGTACCAGTCGAAATAGATGGTAATCACAGTGGTGATGAGCTATGAGCAAGCCTAAGTAGTGGGAACCACGCGAGTAGGGGTTCTCTATCGGCCATAGTAAAAAGTTTGTAGTCACAGGGTGATGCACATGGATCCATTCGCTGGATGTGTGAGAGCAATGCGATTGCTGGTCGGCCGGAGCGCCGTGGTGTTAGAGTGGTTTACAGGTTTACTCGTCTGTGGGTTTCCAGGTGTCTAAGGCTCTTAGTGAAAAAAAGATTATTGTTGTAATGTGGATTAAGATGGTACATGGCTCTGGTTGATTTTTTTTTTGCTATGATTAATTAAAGTTTGATTACATGGCTCTGGTTGAATCAAGTACGCTCATGAGGCTAAGACATATGCCATGGCACAGGCCAAGGGATCAGAGTATTACCGCATGCTCGGACACTGCTTCGGCTGACTCACACACTGTCACTGCAAGCTCAGACACCCTGAGCGTACACTCATACCCTGAAACATGGGAGGTCCTTCATGAAGTTGAAGTGCACACGGAACAGGACAATTAATTATCATAGGCAGGTATAGTACAAACTATCGTTACTGTACTGAAACATTCCTATAATTATGATGAATTGTACAAATGGTTGATCCTAGGCGAAGAAGTGTCGTCCATACTATTTCAGGGTGAGTAGTTAGAGGGCACACTTCACTCGTCACAGAAGATAGACGAAATGTGTCGTCCGAGTCATTGTCTTGTTGACTTGTCACAGTGGTTTATTTAACGTCATTTGACGAAATTTGTCGTCGGAGTCAGGTCCCTCGAGAGGGCTGACTTGTCCCGGATGATCGCTTGCTATTTGTGAGACGAAATATGTCGTCCGAGTCAGAGTCCTTTAAGCTGACTGACTTGTCCTGGATGATCGCTTGACTTGTTTAATAGTACCAATTGTGAACAGTCAACCTACATGCTGTTTAGTGACGAGGCTGTGTCATCCGGCTTAATTGTTGCAAGACACTCGCCTTAAGTCTTAAGTATCATAGCGCATTGTGATAATTGTAATTAGTCATCCGTCAGGATGCCGAACGGACTATGTACGATTGCAACTCATTGTTTCAGAAAATCGCCCGAGGACGGTCGAGTGTCAGTCCGGCCGTGACGGCGCATCCATCAACGTCAGACGTCAGGTTGACTTTTAGCTGTCAAAGTCAACCTAGCGAAGCGTCATTGTCGATGGTAGTGCGGGCGGCGATCTTAAACTCACTTTTGAACAAGACGGCGCCCGCGCACCACGCTTGTGACGAATCGCTCAGAATCTTCGTCATCACGCTATTTCAAGATTGAATTAAGTTGATTTCGTGTAGTGTAATCGCTAATTACCTAATTACATCGTGATTCCTGTGAATGCTGATTAAAATACGTCGATTGTGATTTGAAGTCATTTATTTCTATTTCCGCGCCCACCTACATACATAATTAGAAGAAGATGAGTTCTGGTGAAGGGCCACCAGGCCGTTCTGCCTCTTCAAGTTCAATAATATATTACATATGTCGGCGGCGTTGTCGTAAACAACACGTGCACCGATCACGCCACCGACAAGTACGTCACTCGACTTCTCCCACCGCCCCACTGCTCGACTTGTTTTGACACCAGTATAAAAGGGCGAGCAACGAAGCGGGGCGGGGGACTTAACCATTGGACATCGTACGGACATCATGTGTTCAGAAACTATCTCGCGTTCGTATCTGGTTGTATCGTGTACCTACAGTGCTTGATTTGCTAATGTGATTAAATTGTTCATGAAATTATAATCTGATGTGAAGTGCAAACCGTTTTTCTATTGCGCAATAACCAACACTACCCACATAGTACGCCCACAGTAATTAAAATATGCCTGATAATAATGACACATACTTGTCATACTTTACCTTTTCCTACACATACATACATAACATTATATGTGTCGCATCCGGTCATGCATTTGACTAGTCGGAACGCTAAGCGCCATCTGGTGGCGCTTGACAGAGTCTAGCCTGAGTCCGTGGGGGGTTATAAAACAGCTCGACAGAACGATGTGGGGCTGACTTTTGAACGGGGAGTTGACCATTGGACATCGTACGGACAACATGTGCTCAGAAACTGTCCAGCGTTCCGTATCTGGTTGTGTCGTGTACCTACAGTGTGTAATTTGCTAGTGTGATTAAATTGTTCGTGAAATTATAATCTGATTTGAACTGCAAACGGTGTTTCTATTGCGCAATAACCAACACTACCCACTGTACGCCCACAATAGTTAAAATATGGCTGATAATAACGAGACACACTATACCTTCTCCGTCATCAGAAGTGGGATTCGTGTTGGTTCATGCGCAAAATGAGAACGCTAAAAGTGAAAGTGACCGTTGACATTTTAAAAAACAAAGTGCAAACTGCGAACGCTTATTAAATAATCGTGTGGACCTGTTAGAGTTGAACCCAGACAAGCCAGATACGGATGCGCGATCATAGTGAATGTTGTTTTGAGCATAGGCTGTATGCAGAAATACCTTTGCCCAGTGACGCGCCAGTTGCGCCCTACCGCCATGTTAGGAAAAAAAAGTGTCTAAAACCGGCGTTTGAGTTCCCGTTCCCGTAATTAGAAAATGCGATAGGACGCGTGTGCAAACGTAACAGCACACTGATTTGTGTTTTGCTGAAAATTCACTGCAAGGAGGTCAACTTGTGGCCGTCATTAAGGCGCACAAAGGAAGCAGTATCAACGTGGCTATCGTAAATAGTACGAAGGACGTAGCGTGGAGCTACCAGTGACGTGGAGTGACTTCAAGAATCGAGCCAAGCAGCCCGCAGCCGTCGGTGAAGCCCTTCGTGTGTTGCAAGTGGGGGAATCCAGGACATGTCGCGGCCCGGTGCACGAGAAGTGGCAGCCAAGCAGATGGTGGAGGTGGAGCACGCGCTGCAAGCGGCAACGGCGAGTGGATGTTTGCGTCGTACAACTACGCTCAGGCACATTAGGACAAAGGTGAGCTGTATTGTTTTGTTACGAGTCTGGTGCTGAATGCTCGTTAGTAAAAGCGAGTTGTGCAGCCAAATTAAGTGGCAAACGAGTTAATAATGTTGTTACGTTAACTGGTATTGGTTAAACGCGTGTATTCAGCACAAAACAAATCATAAGAAGCGTTGCGAATAGCGAGCCACAACTTGAGATTTTATTTCATTACTACACGACATTTACTTGCAAAGTATTGTTTTGGGTAGGCTATTTTGTGGTATTATAAAACGAAGAGTGAAATCAGATTATCAGACTAATCTAGATCGGAAGTTCAGAGGTCCATTTAAGGTTGTGGAAGTTTTGACAAGTGATCGCTATACGTCATACATAAGCTTTAGATTCTAACCGAACTTACTAGTATGCTCACGATCGCATACGAAAGATGCCTCTAAGTAGTGTTCCTAACGTGTTAAACGTAGAAGGCGGTGAGGATAGTTCCTTCACCGAGTAGTAGAGCACATACCATGGCTATTTGGTCGCACTGCACGCACTAGTCTGTAGTCGTAACTGAAACTCATTTAGGAGTTGTTCAGGGCGCGATGGGCAGTTAGTGGTGTGGCGGGGACCTGGGTCTCAAGGGAGACTATTGTTGTGTTGGTCATGTATTGACCTGGGAGTCGTAGACTCTATGAGAAGTGATGTGTGTTGGTCGTATCACTTGAGGTGATGACGATATGGGTGGCATGAGTGTCACTAGCTGCTGCGGCAGCCGGGCCATGAGCGTTGTATGTGATCTACTCGTGAGTTGATGCAGTTCCTGAACAATTATTGCCAGGGCTTAGAGGAATCTTTTGTTATCAATGATTGTTATTGTTTTTATTAAATGTGGTCAGAATTGGCCGAGGGGAACATGCACTGCTGTTGATTTTTTTGGTTACAGGTTAACATACAAGGACACGTGCAAGCAGAATGACAGTGGTGGACAGCGCTGCGCTCTTTGGATCTCCTGTACGAGTGGTCGCTGATCAGGGACGGTGCTTTTCGAGCGAGGAGTTTCAAGACTTCTGCCAAGGAGGCTGTGGATTGCAACCACTACAGCCATTAAGCCAGCTACAGATCTATTGTCTACTGAATTTGAATTTGGTGAGTCGTTTTCATTTTGTTTTGACTCTGGTACAGAGTGCTTCCCTGGTAAACAACGGCAAAGAACGGTTACATTGTTAGGTATAGCCCAATCTAGTTAACGATGCAATTTTTAAATACGCTCACGATAGGTTATGAATGATGCCAGTAGGTTATGTACCAGTCGAAGTAGATTGTGATCACAGTGGTAATGAGCTATGAGCAAGCCTAAGTAGTGGGAACCACGCGAGTAGGGGTTCTCTATCGGCCGTAGTAAAAAGTGTGAAGTCACAGGGGTGATACACATGGATCCATGCGCTGGATGTGTGAGAGCAATGCGATTGCTGGTCGGCCGGAGTGCCGTGGCGTTAGAGTGGTTTACTCGTCTGTGGGTTCCCAGGTGTCTAAGGCTCTTAGTGGAAAAGATTATTGTTGTAATGTGGATAACGATGGTACATGGCTCTGGTTGATGTTTTTTTTGTTATGATTGATTAAAGTTTGATTACATGGCTCTGGTTGAATCAAGTACGCTCATGAGGCTAAGGCATATGTCATGGCACAGGCAAAGGGATCAGAGTATTAATGACGAATTTGAGGAAAGCCAAGTAAGTCTTGTTGATGAAACAGAGTAGAGATTAAAGTCTAGTGATAGTGGTGAATCTTAGTTCGGAGGTCGGGGTCTTGTAGAGACCATAGAGTCCGTGGGACTCGGAATTCAGGAGGAATTCAAAGTAACAAACATGGGGTTTGTTGTAGGGGCTTAGTGAAAAGCCACAGGCCACGAATAAGATTCCTGCTGTGTTTTGTTATGCTCTAAGGATGTTTTATTAGCTGCTCTATCATGTTTACTTGATTATTTAGTTTGTGATCTTGAGATTTGGGAATCAAATTATGATTGATACTCTGAACTCTGCAATTTTTTTAGTTAGTGCGAATTTTCATTGTGTTGTTTTGCCTGTACCATATTTGGTCAGGAGTGACCGAGCTATGAGATACTTTGCGGGGTATGTTTGTTTACAGATTAACACACGAGGACGTGTGCATCGCAGGATGGCCGTGTCGCATCCGGTCATGCATTTGACTAGTCGGAACGCTAAGCGCCATCTGGTGGCGCTTGACAGAGTCTAGCCTGAGTCCGTGGGGGGTTATAAAACAGCTCGACAGAACGATGTGGGGCTGACTTTTGAACGGGGAGTTGACCATTGGACATCGTACGGACAACATGTGCTCAGAAACTGTCCAGCGTTCCGTATCTGGTTGTGTCGTGTACCTACAGTGTGTAATTTGCTAGTGTGATTAAATTGTTCGTGAAATTATAATCTGATTTGAACTGCAAACGGTGTTTCTATTGCGCAATAACCAACACTACCCACTGTACGCCCACAATAGTTAAAATATGGCTGATAATAACGAGACACACTATACCTTCTCCGTCATATGTATATATAATGTCAAAATTTATCTGTTAAAAAATCTGAGACATATAATAACATTTTCAACACACTTGCTCGTAAAGTGGCTCTTATTGAACCGCTTTCAGGTCCATAATGCAGTGATTAAAAACGTGTGCTTTTTACTTTAAAGATATAGAATTTTTATTTTCTAGAAACGTGAATAAGTACAATACATGTCCATTGTGGGTGGATTTAAAAACTAACAAAAAGGAGCTCATGTTTTGCCAGTTAAAGCGTACAAATAAAACGAAAACTTGTTACCATGCTTATGCCTAACTACATTATTATTACAACCGTTTATAAATAGCTTATCTAACTACCATACAACAGTTTGAGAACATAAAAAAGAACAAACAATTAGTAACTAGGAGAAATGTCGCAACTCGCAATAATGTGCCTATATTTACTTAATTTTGCTCATTTAGGAACTCTGATGAGCTGTAGTAGCATTTGGCTTTAAGAGTTTTTTTTAAATGCAACTTGAACAACCTTGTGGGCAGCTGTTTCAGATGTTTTGGAAGTGAATGTTAACATCTTATTGTTTGTTAAATAACGTTTGATTACTTTTAACGAAATTAGCGGCTTCATACATAAACAAAGAGGGAAGAGTTAATATTTTATGTATCATGAAATATGGTTTACAGCTTTCGGTCATCTTTAGACCAAACATGGCCCTAATCCACCTTTTTTGAGATTTAAAAATGGTTTCTTTATTGAAAGAAAAGAAAGAAAGAAAATACATATAAATTTATATTGGTTGGGTTTCCCCAGAATATTACGCCATATCTTAACTGTGCCATGATAAGCTGTAAGAAGTGCATCTATACTTATAATGGGTGCTAGTTTATAGAGTGCGTAAGCCGAAGAACTCATTCTCTTATTATAATTCTTCTGTATGCGCTTTCCAATTAAGATTTTTATCAATTGTCACCCCTAGAAATTGTGCTGAGTCTACTCTGTCTAGTACTGTCCTTTGATAATAGACGTTAATATTTGGTGCGGCTACGCGTTGGCTGAAAAACATAATTTTAGTATTTTCAAGGTTAATTTTCAAATTGTTATAATTTAACCAGTTGATTATTGATGTGATAGTATTGTTAATATCACTTTCATGTCTCATTTTCTCTAGAATGTATAATGACCGTACCAGCAAAAAGTGACATTGCTAAATTTGTTACTTTTGGTAAGTCATTAATGTATATGATGAAAAACAGAGGCCCAGTACACTCCCTTGTGGGACTCCATATTTTACTAGTATTTCATTTGATGTGCATAATATTACTTTTTTAGTAGCTATGTCTATTTTAGAAATTTCTGTGTATGGCGTAAGGTTTTTCAGGTAAGTCTATAAGTTTTAATATATTTCCTCTAATGCCATAAGCTTCTAATTTGTGAATCAGAATGTCATGGTAAGCATAGTCAAACGCCTGTGATATTTCGCAGTAAATGGCACAAATCGGTGTCCTTTTGTCTACCATTACCGATAACTTCCCTGACAAAATCAAAAATAACCAAATTTATGGTTTTGTTTTTCGGGAAATCTTTTTGTTCTTCCGTAAGAATATTTAACTTTTCTAAATAATTGTATATTTGTTGGTAAAAGTATTTTTCAAAGACTTTGGAAATTATAGGTATAAGCGCAATGGGTCTGTAACAATTCATGCTTTGTTTGTCTCCTTTTTTAAACACTGGTCTTAGTATTGAAATTTTTAGCTTTTCCGGATAGACTCATGTGCTTACACACATATTCACTATATGACTTAGATGCTCACAAATATAATAAGCAACATAATTTATAACCTTTGTGGAGATGCCATCATGCCCGACACTTTCAGTGTTTTTTAGTGATCTTATGATTTGAAATATGTCGCTTAGTGCACTTGGTGCCATAAACATAGACTGACTTGTTTTGTCAATATTTGTGGTTACTTTGTTCACTGACCGTGGATTTGGTTTTATTTTGTCTACAAAGAAATTATTGAAGGTGTTTTTTATCTCTTGTTGACAAATTATGGTTTTATTTTCTAATTTTATGGAAGAGATCGTATCCCTTGGTATATTCATTTTAGATCTATTTAGTATTGCCCACGTGGCTTTATATTTGTTAGATGATGTTTTATATTATGATTGTTTTGAGCTTGCTGCGTTAATTTAATTATATTTTTATAGAGTTTTGCATATTTTTTAAATACTGTTTTTTTAATTCGTTACGTCGATGTCTGTAATTCCAGGTTAATTATTTTTTTTTTTGCTACATATTTTTATTCCACGTAATATCCGTTATGATTTTACTTTAGATCTAACAGTTATTTTTTTGAAAGGAAAACATAAATTATACAGCATTAAAAATGTATAAATGGATTATCAGTCTGGTATCATATATTTCCGAGAATGAGACATTGTATATAATCTTTAAATTTCTGCATATTTTGTTAAAGTCACGTCTTTTTATTTGCCATTGTTTTATTACACAGGTTTGTTAATATGTAATTATAATAATAAAAATAATTTAAGCATTTGTGCTGTATGGTCTGAGAGTCCGAAGTCATTCACCTCAGATTCACATTTCCTCATCAGATTATGTGCGAAATTACTAATGCACGTCCCGCTTATAAGTCGTGTTGGCTGATTTATTTCTAACTTTAAGTTAAAGTCTATGAGTAAACATTCAAATTCCCTCAAAGTACTAGTACGCTTAAGAGAGTCCATGTTAAAGTCTGCTGTTATTACTACTGCTATTCTCCCTATATTTTTATTATAACTTATTTTTATTAGTTCCAGCCTTAGGGAGCTCCGTCCGATGTATCCTAAACAGTTGTTTAGTTCAGTTAAAAAAAAGAGAGAAAAAACAATTGAGTTTTGTGAATGCAAATAAACAAAGTGATACAAAAACATTTTTTAATAATTATTTTGTAAAATACGTCATCAATCATATCTCCCGAACATTCAACCCTTATAAATTTCAAAAACGAAGTGAATTTCATGTCTTTATTTTGTCATCGCGTCGCTGAGGACGCGACGCCACCAGTCCGATGTCACCAGGCAACGGTTGCCAGGGCTGCGCCGAAATTCATCGGCGGCGCGGCGCCCTAGGCCGCCTGCGTGACTATGTCGGTCCCGTCACAGCTCCCATCGTTGTCATTTGTATGTACATTTAGTATTTTTATTTATGGTTGTCATCCGTATTTTCATCGGTGTCACATAGACGTTATAGTGTATTTTTGTGATTTTATTTTATTGTTAATATTTTTAATAAGTAACATACATATAGGTATATAAATGCTTAGTGGCAGCAGCGATGTGGTGGATAACAGTGCTTGTCAACCTTCAACATCGCTGAGCATCCAGGAGAGATACCCGCTGTGTACCTAAGTACGGTTTTTTAAAGGTAAACAGGATTTGAATGTGCACATTGGAAAGGTCCACAGACCACCAAATGCACTCATCTCAGACCCTGTCCCAACAGGTACACCTACACCACACACACACACACACACCACACGACGATAAATATAATTAATATTATTTTGAACATTTGGACCTAATATACATTTATTTTTTAATTTATTCTAAAGTAACATTTTAATTTGACATTTTCAATATTTATCATTATTAATATTTGTATAATTGTAATAATTTTATTGTAACTGTGACATGTTAATTTAATTTGTAATTTTATTTTTAGGTAACTTCTTAACAATTTTTATAAATTTTGCGTGCCTATTTCCAGGCAGAATGTACATGGCTCACTCTTATCTATTCCACCTGTATTTTAATGTACCTACATTCGTTGCAAATAAATGATTTGATTGATTGATTGATTGAAAACGACCACCACACACCACCACCACCACTACATCCACTTTTGACCCGTTTTGGAAAACCCTGTCCAAATTCGAAAACGCTGTTCCTGTTTTAAAGCGAGTTCCCCGCGGCGCTAGACCTCTAGTGGCGCAACACCTAGCAGGTTTCGTTCGTGCTGCCGCCCGCGAGAACTCGCTAAGTGCTTGGAAACAACTACTCACCTTCCGTTTACATTTCGGAAAAATTGCAGCCCCTGCAGAGGTTACGGCTCTAAAGGGGGCTGTGAGGCTGCCGTACATGCCTTGTTACATTAAATTCTGGAAAAGGAGAGGTCACCCTGAAGGTTGACATAAAGAATGCCTTTATTTCTGTTAATAGGGACACCTTGCTGGCAGAAACTTGAAAAGAAATAGCTCATAATTTCATTTGGCAATTTTACAGACACCCTTCTAAATTACTGTATCGGGACAACTTTTTGGAATCTGCTGTTGGCTGTCAACAAGGTGACCCCCTCGGGCCAGTGATTTTTAGTTTAGCCATTCACCCAATTATTCGACAGCTAAATTCCAAATTTAACGATTGGTAACTCGATGATGGGACCTTGAGAGGCGATGCAGAAACTGTATTAGATGACCTTCAATTTTTTTTGAAATAGCTTTATTCCATTGGCCTTGATCTCAATCTTTCAAAATGTGAACTATATTTAGCGGACAGTACTGACAGACACCTGACACTTCCCAAATTTAACGCAATAGCTCCAGAAATAAAAGTCATTGAAAGAATCTCTCTCTTCGTCTCCCTGGGTCTCCAATCTTCGACAATTCCTTTCCCGTTTTTATTGAGGAAAAAATCCAAAATTTCAATGACGTTTCGGAAAGATTGTTCCAAATTAATATGCATTCGGCCATAACCTTAATCCGCTACTGCTGTTTCGGCCCTAAATTAACTTATTTCCTTCGCGCTTCCCATATATGGAAGGACACTCACTTTTTAGAAAAAATGGACCAAATTATCCGGCATACATTAACTTCTACTTTAAATGTGGCCATGGACAACCGAGCTTGGGCACAAGCTTTTCTTCCCATTCGTATGGGGGACCTCGGCGTCCGCAAAATTTCTAGTATTAGTTTACCGGCTTTCATATCCTCGGTCCACGGCACTGATAAATTAATCAGGAAAATCCTAGCCTCCACACTGATTAATTCTGATGTGCCGTGTTTCACCGAGGCTATGGATGCCTGGACACTCGCTTGCCCGAATACAGATCCGCCCGATAATCCATCTTCCCAGAGACGAGCTGCTCTGCAGAGTGGTACAGAACAATTTTCTTGACTCATCTGCTACCTACTACTGCGGAACGTGCGCGCCTGCTGGCTGTGAGTAGGTGGGAATCGGGTCTTTGGCTTAATCACGCACTACCTTCGTCGAAAATAGGCACTTTGTTCGACGACACTAGTTTTCGTCTAGTTGCCATCGCTGTCACTGTGGCGAAGATGTCAATAGCCTCGGACACCACGGCCTGTCTTGCAGCCGAAGCCGAAAATACAATCGAAAACGGCTCAAAAATATAATTTCCGATAAGGTTATTAAACCTTATCGGAAATTATATTTTCGAGCCGTTTTGGGTTGAAACCCTCGGGCCGTGGGGTCCGAGTGCTCATGGTCTTTTTAAAGAAATTTCGAAACGGCTGGTTGACACTTCCAGTGACCCAAGTGCTGGCTTTTACCTTGGCTAGAGGCTAAGCATCTCCATACGGTAATGCCACCAGTCTCTTGGGTACATTACCAAACGACAGCGATGCGGATGAATTTTTCAATGCTATTTTTTAGTTTCTGTATAGTTTTAGTTAAGTTAGGATTTATTTTGTTATTTTTAGATTCGGTTAAAGTAAACGTTCAGATTACACTGAAATTTTTTTATTTTTATATTTAAGTTTATTAATTTTATTTTATTCTTTAATTAATTAGGGACTTTTATGACCGCAATGCGTATGACAGTAGTTTAAGTTTAATTACACTCATAAACCTTCCGGAATTAATTCTGTAACTGATGGTGAGAGATTGTATTATAAATATATTAAAATTAAGAAACTAATTAAACGGTCACAGAGAGTAATTAATAAACAAAATCTTTTAAAATTAAATATTTCCCTTAGAAAGGAACTTGTTATCCTTTCTAAAAGTTTAAATAGTTGTACTGTTGAGTTAGATGAATGTAGGGAAAAGTATGACATTGATACAAAGCTTCTATATAATGATATAATACACAAGGAGCAATTGCTGAAGGATATTTTTGAGAAATATGAGACTTCACAACAACAACTAAGTGAGCGATTGTTTGAGGCTGGGGAACTATTGGAATTGGTGAAGTGCAATGCTGAGAGTTATGTCTCTGACTAATAATCTCTTATGCAGCTGTGCCAACTAACTACCACCTCCTCAGCCTCAGAGTGACTTGTCTCCACCGCTGTTGTCTCTTCCAGCAGAGTCCTGTTTTAGTACACAGAATAATAAATCTATTTTTTTTAATGACGAATTAGGTTCATGCTTTGGAAATACATTACTCAATTATCTTAGCCATGGTTTTACCACTCATAGTTATCATAATATAAGTTTTAAACAAATAAAAGAATGGCAAACACAAACCTAGACAATTATTCTACAATAGTTTTGCTACTAGCTAAAAGTACTGGTATTACCAAAAAGGACATAGTGGATGGTGTGAACACCTTATTAAAGTTAAACATAGGTGAGCTAATGTTGTGTGCTTTACCTTACTCTGATACTCTATCAGAAGATGAAAATAAATATATATGTATATAAATTGAATAACGCTATTCACATGCTGACAAGTTATCATAGTGACAAATTATATTTTTTTGACACTTATAAGTTTGTTAGTGGTTTTAAGTTAACTCAGAGTACTTTATCTCTGTCTTGGGAATGTAGACATATGATTGCTATGTTGATAGCATATAATATTAATGGGGTTATAGCTAATATAACAAATTGTAGTATTCATACGGGCTCACTAGACACTTCAGTCGTTGTTGTGGAGGTCACTCCGGATAACTCTTTAAAGTAATTAGTAAGACAACAGAAGTTACCCCTTCAAATAACCAATTACTATTAGAGAATAATAAAAAGGTATCTTCTGGCAATATTACTCAGAATAATAAAAACTAAAAGGAGGGCAACATATTTTAAAATTATTTACCCAATAAAAAGAGGAAGAAGAGCAACCTTGGATATCCAAGGTTGCTCTTCAAAATTACTGGAAATAGAATTGTTTTTCGAAAATACCAAGTTTGATGTCATTTGTTTAACAGAACATTGGTTAAAAGCCAATCAAGTAATGTCAATTAACTATGAAAATTATTGTGTAGTTAGCCATTTCAGCCAAACACGTATGATACATGGCGGATCATTAATATTAGGTAGTTAAAAATTCAATTAAATCAAAGGAACGAAAAGAAATCGTCAGGCTGTTGAACACACCATTGAATTGTCCTATGTTGACAATAAAAACCATTTAATATATACATATAATCATTTTGATATTTTGTCAGATTATTCTACAAACAACATATTAAAACACTAGTGTTTTAATTTTTTGGTCCAAACAACAAATTTTAAAAAATTAAATAATTTCTTCATATTTTGCAATAAATGACCAGCGTTGTGTCATCGCGCTTCTCTCTTTTCCATGCAGTCCGACAGTGACCGCGCTTTAGGTTATGTAAGCCCCTTAAAGGATCCATAAATTTCGATCAAACGAATCGATTTTTCATAGTCCATTTTGATACGCAGAAATCAGAAATACATCCAAACACAATTACTGACGAATGTTTACTAAAAAAATTTATGCGCGGCAGGTAGACAGAAGCGTTCGCGCGCGGCTGTAGTCCAATCAAAGCGCGGCAGGCCGCGCACGACTGCCGCTTTATGTTTGGACACACCTTTATAACTACAGATCGTCTATCATGACTTTATGAGTATCGTTAGTCAAAATCCTGATTCATAATCTACACGATTGTTAAAATTAATAAAACTCCAAAACTATACGTAATTAATTCTGAATAAGCTGTTCTTATCAACATTATCGTATATTCTGTATCTCTTGCTGCTATTTATAGTTGATAATGTAGTACCTATTATTTTAGCTGTGTGTATGCGTCATTCATTTTCATAATTCTATCTTTCCTTCCTTCTTTCTAAACAGTCGGCGATCAATTGATATGAAAACCTAATAATGTTGCCCGACCCAGAACGACCACAACGATCTTACGGCGATGATCATCCGTGGATATGTTACCGGCCACACCCGATTTTAGGATGAACTAGTTTCGCCTAGGCCAAACCAGTTCTCCATACACAGATTGCATGGTTGCGGTCGATCGATAGGCGAAGGGCACCCCCGAGGTTAGGTTTAGTTAGGTTACTTTAAACCTTTTACACAGAAATAGGAGCCCCGTCGAATAGAATGCAAGAGCGAGGGAGAACTGGTTTGGCCTAGGCGAAACTAGTTCGTCCTCAAATCGGGTTTTGCCGGTAACAGATACACGGACTGGCGAGCACTGCCCTCTGCTCAGGGACGCGACACAAGAACAGTGTGTGTCGTGTATGTGCACGTAGCAGTATCTCTGCTATTTCTGGATTTAGGTACTGTGCATGTAAAGAGGGCCTAGACAAAGTGACATGCTGTCAGCGATAACTATGATGAAAAACACAAAAAAGTTTGGGATTGACCGAAAAGCTCATAGCAATCTTGTCGAAAGTCGTTGTAGAAATACGAAAGGCTTTGAAAGCGATTGCCGCTCGTCTAGGCCCTCAGAGTCCTACACTCTCACAGTCACACTACATTTCTATCTGTCGATACGCAGAGAGCGCCGAGTCCGCCGGGTCTGTCTACCAAACTAGTCTAGATCTACTGTTTTTGCTCGACGTGTGCTTCCTTCGACTGGGTGTTTCTATCGTTTGACAGGATGTATGATTACTTCGTCAGCTCAATAATAGCTGTGACTAATTTTAAAATAGTATCTTTGTATTACATCTCGTTGATTGTCGCCACATATCGGGGCAGTAATCACTCATTAGCAGATATTATTTAAAGATTGGTTGGCAGGATTGGTTCTTATATTAGTTATTTTTAAGTTTGATTTCCTAAATCATACTTTGCTTTGTTTTTGTCTTTGCCCGTTATTAGAAAACCCATTTCAAAATGTTTTCCACCGATTTTGTGTCGTAATCGTGCTCGGTAGGCAGGCGAAATATTATCTTGTCAGATATGGAATAGTATTAAATCAGTGGACTCTTTCATAATGAGGCATTAATTCGTGAATCGTGTAACAGCAACATGATCATCCTAGCACTCTTGATCGTCGGTGTGGTGGCGCTATATTTTTACGGGACTAGAAACCATAACTATTGGAAGGACAGAGGAGTCAAACATGACAAGCCCATACCACTTTTCGGGACGGACGCTAAACGGTACCTTCAGCAAAGAAGTATCGCTCAGATGTCAGCCGAGACGTACTGGAAATATCCCGGCGAGCGCTTCGTGGGGTACTACCGCGGCTCCATCCCGGAGCTGGTGATCCGCGACCCAGACCTAGTGAAGCGCATAATCACCACGGACTTCGCGTACTTCTACTCGCGCGGTCTGTCACCGGCGCACAAGGTCATCGAGCCGCTGCTGCGCAACCTGTTCTTCGCAGATGGAGACCTATGGCGCTTGTTGCGACAGCGGATGACGCCCGCCTTCACGAGCGGCAAGCTGAAGGCAATGTTCCCGCTCATCGTGGAGCGCGCGGAAAAGCTGCAGGCGCGCGCGCTGGGCGCCGCCGCCGCTGGGCACCCGATCTGTGCGCGCGACCTCATGGCGCGTTATACCACTGACTTTATCGGTGCTTGTGGTTTCGGTCTCGACGCCGACTCGCTTAACGATGAGAATTCACCCTTCAGAAAGCTCGGCATGACAATTTTCAACATTACATTCAAACGCACCATCGTAATTTTCTGCAAAACCTTATTCCCCAACTTCTTCAAACGCATGAAGTTTCTTGGTCAGGATCTCGAGGATGACATTTTGATGCTCGTTAATGGGATCCAAAAACAAAGGAACTACAAGCCTTCAGGCCGTAATGACTTCATTGATTTTCTAATGGAATGGCAACAGAGAGGAAAGATTGTGGTGGAATCTTTGGAGGAGACAAACCCGGATGGCAGCCCCAAGCCGGTGGAGCTGGAGATGGACGACGTGCTAGTGGCAGCCCAGGCGTTCATCTTCTTCGCGGCCGGTTTCGAGACGTCGTCATCAGCCACCAGCTTCACGCTGCACCAGCTCGCCTACCACCCGGAGGTGCAGGTACGTGCGCAAGCCGACATCGACCGCGTGCTCGCCAAGCACGGCGGCCGCCTCAGCTACGACGCCGTCAAGGAGATGACGTACCTGGACTGGGTGCTACAGGAGGGCATGCGCATCTTCCCGTCGTCCGGCATGCTGCTGCGGCAGTGCGTTCGCCCCTACACCATCCCGGGCACAAACCTCACCATCGACCCCGGCGTAAAGATCAACATCCCGCTAATGGCATTACACAACGACCCGCAGTACTTCGACAACCCCAAAGAGTTCCGCCCCGAACGCTTCGCCCCCGAAGAGGTCGCCAAGAGACACAAGTTCGTGTACCTGCCCTTCGGAGATGGACCCCGCTCTTGTATTGGTGAGTACCACATAATTATTTATTAGCTTGTGCCCGCAGCTTCACTTCAGCTTCCTTAACATCTAGATAAACAGCCAAGGAGACTAATATTCTAAAACCTATATTTTCGGCATCAAATTCGTTCCCACACCCCGTAGCAATTAATTTTTTCAAAAATATTCAATGTATAGTTTTGACTTCTTTACTATTTGTACTAGCTTCTGCCCGCGACTTAGTCCGCGTGTCCTTGTTCCCCCGACCTACAACATCGCCCGCTCGCTCTCGTTTAGCATACTTTTTGACTTTTATTATTTTTACTCGGTTCCTAAGGGTCGTGTCGTGATGTTCAATACCTTTCCCGAGAATTGGGCTATCAAATGCCATAAGTTTTCTTGCAATCTGACTGTTAGTTTCAGAGATTAGCGCATTCAAACAAACAAACAAACTCTTCTGCTTTATTATTAGTATAGATAGATATACATACGTTTAGATTATATAGAAAAAAAGCATTTAACATTTGCATTTGCATTTTGTATGTATATTCAGGAAATTCACTGTAAAGTATAAACAGAGCCATCTATTGAAAACTGGCGGAAGTTTACTGAAAGCTAGCTATGTCGCCTGAACGGTGAAAAGTTTACGATTCTCCTCACTAATATCAACACCAACACCAAGATAAAATACAGTTGTTGTTAGTAACACAAGTCATAATTAACAACCATCGAAAATACATATACAACGTGTTTTTTTTATATCCCATAACTCTAGGAGGTCATAACTTTTACTATGGCACTAAATCCGAAGTCGCGAAAAAAAAAATTGGTATTCCCTACATTTTGACGAGTTATACGAACATAAATGTAGTGAACAGCTGATTTTTTTTCGCGTTTTCAGGGTGATCGCATAGTAAAAGTTGTTCATAATGATGAGTACAATAAAGTTATGGGATATAAAAAAAACACGTTGTATACCTATTCGTCTCCGAAACGTAGGTGATAATGTTTATCTAATAAACCGAACACAGTGATGCTCTGCGTTATAATATCAAGTGTTTTACGCTCTCTTTATTTATGACAAAAGGAAGTGTCTTGTAGTGTTAAATGGTTAATGAACAATAAATATTCGTTTTTGTTCAGGTGGGCGCCTGGGTCAGATGCAGTCGCTGGCGGGACTGGCGGCCGTGCTGAGCAAGTTCAGCGTGGCGCCGGCGCCCGAGACCAAGCGTGAGCTGGTGTCCGACCCCAAGTCCAGCATCGTGCAGAACATCGTGGGCGGCATCCCGCTCATCTTCACAGCGCGGGACGCCTGCGCCCGCGCACCCGTCGACACCACCCGCTCGCTGTAGCCACGCAGGCAGCCTGGCCTCAAAGATCTTGATTGACTGTATCATAGAGGGAGCATATGTAGGACTCTACTCATGGTTACTTTCCGAGAATGTTTAGATACTGTTCGTTTGCAGCACAGATGGTGGTGGCGGCATCGTCGTGGCCGAATCTAGACGAACGTTCTCGGAAAAAGTGAAGTGCAGATTAGTTTGTAAAAAGTACTTATGTTAATTGTATACGGAGTGATGAGTTGATGACTATCCCGCGTAGCTGTGATCTGAAGAGTGTTTGTTGAACTAAAATGTTTTGTTCCTATAGTTTTACTAAGTAAATTTTTCTCAATGTTAATTTTTCTCTGTTGGATAAAACTGAAGAATGTATTTCAATGTACGGAATCAATGATTCTCTTTAATGTATTGAAATATTAAGGCAAAGATGGTTAATATTAGGGATGCATCCGATACCGATACCGATACCGATATATCGGCGATACTTCAGGTTTGCCGATATATCGGTATCGGCGATATTTTTATAGCCGATTCAACGATACTTTTCAAATTTCGCGCTTTAAAAATGTAATGTAAACGCGCGTGTTGTCCCGTCTATTTCGTTGCAAACGAGGCACGAACTAACTATGCTCGGGGAAACCCCGCGCTTTATTCAGTGTTTTGTTTCGCCCGCCCGCTTTGGCCTCGCACTCGCACATCTATCCCATTTCGTTAGGTTGAATGTTGTTGCGCGTAGTATTTTTCCATGCAAATAAGATTAAGAATTACATATCGTAAATGTTTGTGTATTGTATATTATTTATAACTAGTCGTTTGAGTCAAATAAAATACTTAAATAGTACTCATATCAACTTCAAAACATAAAAGTGCTATATGGAATCACTTTGAAATTTCGACAATTGATAATTCCATAAAAATCTTATAAATGTTAATTTTGATTACTAAAACTGTTACTTAATTAATTGTGTTTTATTTAATCTACCTTCCTTTTTGAATTCAGTAAGCGTATCGGTATCGGTATCGGTATCGCCGATATTTTTATAAGAGTATCGGTATCGGTATCGTATCGGCAAAAAGGCGTATCGAGGCATCCCTAGTTAATATATAAATACTTCTAAGTGTTAAAATGAAACTATCATCATAACAATTACCTATTGTTTTGTTTACAACCACAAGTTCATACGAAATAACTAAAATGAAGCTCAGCTCACTGGAGGTCACTGGAGTACAGATGGTGGCGGGCTGACCGGCCAAGTGGCCACGACCACGACCCAGGCTCTCTACTACCTGACCAAATCACACATAGTTTAAACAACGGCATTCAGATTATTTAGTAATTATCGCGACGCGACGCCACAGTTAACCCGGCTTGCTATGTATTACATGGCATCGTCAGCTCGCGGTGCGCCCTCGAGCTCGGCGATAGAAGCCTCACTCAATAGAAAGACGAAATGCTCACTAACACACGCAAACACCAAAGAGAATTAAACGAATATCCAAACGATTCGTTGCCACTCATAGATAAATAACATAGCCGAGTCTGATGCAAACCCTCCATGACTTTAGCTTGTCTATGGTATTGGCGGATACAATAACTAACCACTTCTGTTTGTCAAAACAAAATAAGTCAAAATGGGTAGTATCTGAGTATGCTTTTATTCGATATGTGCGCTGTAATTCCATTTGATAAGGAGAAGGCCTTCTAATCGTTTCTGTACTGTAGCGGTGCTAATAAGATATCTAATTGCTCCAACAATTATAGCCATATCCTTTCATCCGACATCGGAGCGGGTATGTCGGTAGATTAAAACTTATTCACCATCTCAAAAACGCCTGAAGAAGTCTTCAATGCTATAAGTTGCGCGAAGTTGATGTAGTATAATTTAATTTTGGACATCACTCTTTACTCACAACATCATCGCTCCGACCTGGACGTAGTTAAGCAGAAAGGACTCAATCCACATAGTGGCCAAAATTTAATTATGTATGCCATCGTACTCCTGAGGGTGTATTCTATCGTGTAGTGAAAACCCTATTTTTAAAATGTACACGGAAACTAGTTTATCTCGACTCAAAGCCGAATCAAAGCACAGTATGAAGAGCACACAAAATGTATTTGCTGAACGAATTCAGTCCGCTTGAATTGTTTCTGAGTAATGTATTTCTATTTCCGAAACTGTTTACCGCTGCACTGGAGGACGTCTTCAAGGTTCTGGAAAGGGGCTGACATTAAAACCGATGGCGAGAACATAACTCACCTTCGGTTTGCCGACGATATCGTAGTCATGGCTGAGACTATGGAGGACCTCAGTATAATGCTCGATGACCTCAATAGCCTCCGAAAGAGTGGGACTTAAAATGAACATGGACAAAACGAAGGTCATGTCAAATGCCCATGTAACACCCACTCTCATAAAGATCGGAGACGCTACACTCGAAGTCGTGGACGAGTATGTTTACCTAGGACAAACTGTCCAGTTAGCTTTGTACATGAAACTAGCAAAATCACGTAATAACGCCATTATTAAAATGAAAAAAAATAGAAAAACCGGCCAAGAGCGTGTCGGGCCACGCTCAGTATAGGGTTCCGTAGTTTCCCGTCCGTCACAATAAGTGTTCCCACCTATAAGTTTAAAAGTGGGTATCCATTATGTTCGCGCTCCAGCAGCGCTCCGCACTCCTGCAACTGCTCCCGGTAGTGGGTACGTGCGCGAACACGGAGCGTGCATCATTGCACGCTCCGCGGCAGGCGCTCCAACTCGTGACGGTTTTTAGCGCGAACACAAAGGGATACGTTCAGGATAATAAGATATGTAAACGAAGTTAAAAAAATGCTTGCATATACGATTATACTACAAACTTAGTCCAGAAATTATTTTGTACAACTTTTTGTCTTTTTTGTACAAAAACTGTTGTTTCCATCAAGTTCAAAATAATTTTCCTACAAAGTCCTTATAAAGTTCTACTTTGCAGATTTTTTTCATATTTTTTAAACTTATGGTTCAAAAGTTAGAGGGGGGGGGACACATTGTTTTTTACTTTTGGAGCGATTATTTCCGAAATTATTGACATTATCAAAAAATGATTTTAGTAAACCCCTATTCATTTTTAAATACCTTTCCAACAATATATCACACGTTAGGGTTGAAATTAAAAAAAAAATCGCTTCCCACTTTACATATAGGGGGGCTACCCTAATAAAACATTTTTTTCCAATTTTTATTTTACCACTTTGTCGGCGTGATTGATATACATATTGGTACCAAATTTCAGCTTTCTAGTGCTAACGGTCACAGAGATTAAGCGAGGACGGACAGACGGACAGACAGACATGGCGAAACTATAAGGGTTCCTAGTTGACTACGGAACCCTAAAAACAGCGCAAAAATGAGCGCGCATATCAATTTCTCTCATCCTCCAAGTCAAAGTCAAGAGTTGGCCCGCATCCATCAACATCCTCGTTGACATTCCTGTTTCCCTTATGGTTATTGTAAAACGCATGACAGTCTTCAGGTATTAAACTACGAGTAACATAGCTCTGAGACCTATGAGCTTGCCGTCTACCTGACGGCACGTTGGCGACAAGCGGGTGGATTTATTCCAGGCGGTGCCATTACTGTGCTGGAGAAGTTTATAATGAGTTAAAATGTCATTAATTAGGTATTGTTGCGGAAATCATTTTGGTTTCTAAATCTAAACACATTGTTCCTAATGCTTATCGTTGATATTTTTGTAATCTTGGTGATTGCTATAGTATGTTTCGAAGGAGTCGGGTTCCATAAATTATGTTCTTTTCAGGTTTCTTTATCCTGTAAGACAACGTATAGATGTGCAAACCTTTTTAATCGCAGTAGATACCGATTCACAGATTAAAGAGTAGCCTAGGTAGGTAAAAGTATCTCAAAATAAGCCTTGAAAATGTTAATGACTTCCGTATCTACTAACAATGTTCTTTCAATAGGTAATAATTTTTATGTAGGTCATTTATGTTATGTATGATTGAATAACAAAGCGAAGTCTAAAAGTAGCTAGCTACTGGTTTAATGAACTCGTCAGTAGGTATTGTGCGTGACCCCCGCCGGTGACCCCGGTCATATCGCCAGCGACCGACGTGGCGACGATGCCAAAGTGTATCAAGATAGTGTGACTGTTCTTAAATTACCCTAGGCTGATAAAATTTTCGTTCTTCCTAATTCTGTTACTTATTAGTGTTTAGGTCGGTTCCCGCTAATGGGGAAGAGCCGCCCGCCCCGTACGACTCTGTAGAGCTCGTCTCCAGACTGGACACTCTCCCACCGATTGGAATGAATTCCAAATATAAAGAAGTCCAATGCCTTGTCTCATCAAGGAAAGGATTGAAAGAAATGCTAAGTGGAACTTAGGAATTCATAGTTATGAACATACATTGAAAGTGGTTTCTAGAAAGTTAGTAATAAATAATAATAGATGGATCCAGTGTATATTATTATTATTAAATTGTGAGTAACCCATACGCCAGTGTAACAGGTATTTGATCAGTCATTACTCACACGATACCTCACATCTACACCTGGAGTACTCAGAGCAACACTTCCATATAGTGACGTAAGAAGAAATATTTTTCAACTGAGCTAAACACAGTCCGACAGACAGTAGCAGGTATAAAGGGACGGGTCTCAGAACAATAAAATACAGAACATCTGCCATCGGAGGTGGTTTGTATAATATATAATAGATTTTACTAAGTTCCAAACCTCTATAATATAAGTATACATTTCACAAAATGCCCAAATATCAGATAGAAGTTTTTAAGACACTTAAAAATATAAATAAAAAACAATAGAGTTTACGCCTTGGTATACAGTATACTGTATGTAAGTGCATTCTAGTAGCTTTCTCAGCGCTCTACTTCAAAAACGGTTAATTTTATAGAAAATTGCAAGAGACATTTTTTGTAGATAATTTCACGACAAACAATTTTTATACTGACCTGTATTGACCTCCGACCAATAGGTTGCGAGATATTTTAAAAAAACTGATACACTTGGACATGGCCTCCTAATGTTCACTAAATCTCATAACCTCTAGCCTGGACTCGCAAGTCCATCTCCTAAAGCGGGTTAACCCCGACTGCCCAATCGTCGTCCAAAACAAATTCGGACATGGCCTCTTAGTCTTCACTAATGCCCGGTTTCTGAAGTCCCCAGATAAACTCTCATCAGCAATGGATTCAATAAAGTTATGCATAAGATAAACGTCGGTTAACTGTCACTGCGTTTCTGGACACGCAACAAACCATTCAATAACTATGAAACCGATAACTAGGGGTCTGTATACGGGTTCGCGTAAAAAATGTTATTTATGAGCAGTTTACGGCAGATGTTTGAATGACATCATTGTCTTTTTTTTTTAAAGAAACCTTAACTCTGCATTTCATTGTTCTTGTGTAGTATTATTTTTGCTTTGCCGTTTCATTTTAAGTTAAATGTCTGTTTGTCTTTCCAATGGTTAGTGTTTTATTCATTATTTTGCAAAATAGCTTAAAAACAAAATTTTACTGAAAGAATAATGATGCTTCCTATCGAAGTAGCTAATGAATTTGACTATATGATCGACAATAAAAGAACGGACCAGACTTCTGTATTCATAATGCTAACACTCATTGTATTCTTTACTGAATAATTTTAATATTTTATCTTTCACACGCAATTTAATTTCATACCTTAGTACATAAAATTCGTACCTCAGAAACCGGGCATAACACACGTTTCTGATGTAGTTTTCTATGAAATGAAACGTCAAATATAGTTATGGAACCGATAAACGGCGAACATTGGTCAGTTAAGTTAACTTGAGTTTAAACGGAGTTTATCTTACATTGCGGTGTTCGGAAACGCACTTCCACAAGTTGTCGAACCAATAGCGCTAATGGATAGATAAACCACTGACAAAAGTACCTCAGAAACCGGGCTAAATCTCCTAACTAGTCTAGCCTGGACACGCAAGTCCGTCTCCTAAAGTGGGTCAAGCTCGACTGATAGAGAATTTATGTGTCTCCAAGTGGCGGCGTCAAGTGTCAGTTTAAAATAAGTATAATACATGTATTTTGTTATTAAATAGGTGTAACCGTGTAAGTGACGGACAGTCACAATGGTTTAGTGGGTCAGTCTGCCAGTTCACTGCACTTGACTTGCAAGACTAGGTTTAAGGTTATCATTACTGCACTTGACACTTGGCTACTACAAGCTATGTTATGCTACATTTAGTTTATTTATTTAAAAATGTACCAGTCTTATTATAAATGTTTGTACCATAAATTGTATAGTAATCGTAGAAGTACGTTTCATAATTATCTTTACCCGTGTATACAGAACTGTCGCGTTTGTAACCGCGAGCGGCCTGGTCCCTGGGGTGTCAGTTGAGCGGCCTGGTCCCTGGGGTGTCAGGTGGAACAAAGAAGGGGACAGCTTGTTGACTAGATTGGGATCTAACCCAACACAGGACTTCAACAGCTGTAAGTAATTCACCATGACCTCTCAAGTTCCGCTAATGAGACACAATTTAATCATTGATTTTCTATTGTATCGTGCCACGTGTACGCGCGGGGCTTGACCGGTTAAAATGGTCAACGCTGATAGTCTGTGACTGTACCGAGTAATGAGAAGTATTCTGGTGCCGACACCTACGCTCACTGTGTAGCGCGAGAGAGCTAGATGTTTCAGTATCTACGATGAGATTATAGCAAACTCTAGCGGCTCAGCTGCGCGCTGCAGTCGACGGAGCTGGCACAGGTGAACTGGGTGCTCATACTCAGTACCCACCACCCGCGCACCGACCGCTATTCAGCAACTGGGTAACAATCGCTAGTCGCCAAGTTTAATGCACTCCCGCAGCTATAAGTTTCAAATATACTATGGGATTAATTCCGAAAACTCAGAGAGAACGCTGCGAAGTGCAGTTTATACATATGTATAATTGGGCAATAAACGAAGTAGCGGCCGATCCGCCGCGACGTGTTAAGACGGCACTCGGCGCGCGGCGGGTGCGGTCGCACTTGCAGAGACCAGCCGGTCTGTTCTGCAAAAACCTTTTTGAGGAATCTTACGTGAAGTGAGCCGTCAATAATAACGTTATTCTAGTTATGCATCATTTATAAGAAAAGAGTTTCTCGCTTCGAAACTACGAGGCGTGAAAATCATGCTCTATGATATGCTTCTCGGCTGACTAGTGTGACGCCCGCAACTGTCCCGCCTGTCCGTGTCTGTGCGACCACTCCCGCAGCTCCCAGATTCACGCCACCCCGCTACTCTTTGCTCCACTATTATTCTCTCAAACAACTGAGTCGCAAGTCGCATAAATTCAAACAGTTTTCAAACAACTCGATTTTTGCCTTTCAAGTCAGTTTTAACGCTGTTCCTTCATGGCTGGCCTTGTTCTAACTGAAGCATGCAGCTGGTAAGTATTCTAATAATTTCATCAGTACGAAGGTATTACTTTGCGCCTTGAAGTACAATAAATTTTACAATGCTATAAGCACAATATTTTTCCCAGAAACAAGAAACAGGCACAAGCATACTAAACTGTGCTTAAATCACCATCATCATCATCTGCCGGCCTTCTCCCAACTGTGTTGGGGACGTTGGGGTCGGCTTCCTGTCTAACCGTATGCAGCTGAATACCAGTATCTATTTTACATGGAGCGACTGCAACTACTTTTACTAAAATGTGCTTAAATAATAAAGGTTATTAATAAATCTTTACTTTACAAATTTTTATTATTAAATCGGCTGCCCGGTGGGCAGACGACACAGTGCAAGTGGCTGGCCAGCAGTGGATGAACACAGCGAATGACAGACAGAAATGGCAATCTCTAGGGGAGGCCTTCACCGTCAATTAAATGAGGGGTTCTTACTGGCACGGTTTAACATGCTTAACTCTATAGAATTTAAGAAATTGTAGTTAACGTAGGTATTTAGTTTAGTTTATTTTTACTTTTGTTTAATTGTAGTTCTGTAACTTTTTTTTTGTAAGAAATATATGACTTTTTTATTTTATTCCATTTATTTTTACTAAATCTAAAATCAAAGTCATTATTTTATAATAATTTGTTACAGGAAAATTTTTATCTTCAAATCAAATACCATGACTCTATACTTTACGATTCTTTGTCGCGGGATATCAGTAGACTGATATTAAATATGCCAATGATGATGAGGCAGCACAATTATTATAAACAATAATCTAAACTTTGGAACTTGACTCATGAACGAGCATCGCGATCAAACTTTGCCCTGTATTGGCAATCCTTGTGCCAAATGATAAACGCCATTGGAAAACTTCCAGTCTGTATGGGCACCCGATTTACAAAACAATGACGATGTAGCGGTCAGTTGCCCAACAGTCATGGTTCTGATGATACGGTTCCGACCCGTATCATCAGAACCACGCCTGCTAGGAATGGTGCGTTTGAAAGGCGGTACATATCCATAAGGACGTACCGAGCTGTTTTTCTCTATTCTGCATTTTGTTTACGTTATAATCATGTTAATTGTTACTTATAAGAGCCGACGTCCGACCGACCGAGACCCCCCGCCCGAGCCCGAGACCGGCCGAGAGTCGACGTGCAGTGGACTAGCGACCGTACGTACAACACTTGTTGGAGATTGAGTCTAACTAAACGTACTTTTAAACTCAAGCTACCAACACCTGTTACATATTTCTACGTTACATCGCTTGTAGATTGATAAGATTACTCTGAGTAAACATGCTGTTATCTGTCGATGTTCATGTGATGCTCCTAGCTCGCCCCGAGCCTCGCGGAGAACCTTGGCCTGTCCGGTGTTCTACCTGCCAACTGTTGGTAAAGCTGCCGAGACAGGTCCATCATATGTGGTAGGTATATTTAGCATAGCTCAGCAAAATCGGCCGTTAATTTTCCCACTGCTGAGACACTAGGCCTCCTCTCTGTGAGAGGAACGGGGTTGTACCCGTAACCCACCACGCGGGCTGAGTGCAGGTTTGGTGGGTGTCACATGTCCTCGAAGTTTTAGTTCTGCGACATGTTATTCTGTAATTCCTATGATGTATGTACAGCCCCGGATCTACGATTTTTTCGAACCGGGGCAAAACCTTGATAGTGGCGCCCCCTCCCTGCAGTGTTTGAGAAAAACTTGCAAATTGTTGATTTCCACTACGATAATATATGATTTCACTAATAAATTACTTATTTTATTAACGCTGATTACTCGCAAAGTCTCGCAAACGCAATCAACCACATAAACAAACAGTGTTGTCACTTGACGTTCAACTGTTTGAATTTGTTCGGCTCGGCTCGTATAGATATGTGACGGGGATTCCCCTTGGCAGAAAGATCACAGACACACGGACACTACGCACGCGTTCAAAAATTTACTTGATCTGTTAAGGTGTAAAGATGGCTCACTGACCTTGTGTATGTGGGCGGAGCTAAGCGTCCTACTCCCGATGCTTGCGGTGGCGAGCTACACTAAAACGATGATCAAAGAATATGCAGAGGCGCAGACATGCCGCACGTAGGTCGCCATTTTTGCCTACGATTCCAGAAGGGAATGGCGAATGCAAGACTGATATATTTTGTACTAGCTGTTACCCGCGACTTCGTCCGCGTGGAATTTAAGAAAAAAGTTATTGTTGAGTTCGCAGAGTTTACGATAACTTATTAATTCTGTATTCCGCGTAAAGAAATACCTATGCTAATTTTAATGAAATTCTTCTAATATTTCTCCATTTAGTTCTTTTTGATCGTTTTTGCATTTTTAGTTTAATTATTATTTATTTTTAGTTTTTCGTATTAGCCTTTTTATATACAATATTTGGTGTACGATTTTCTTAAACAAAAACACTAAGTATATTATTATATTATTTATTCAATCAATTTCTATGGAGATTAAGGAATCTTCACGTATAGGATCCACTTATAAACATAACTATACTCCGTTTCTTTATTATGATTTGATTACATTTGGAAGTACTTAATTAAACGGAGTATAATACAACCTCCCTATTTGAATCGGATATTATTCAATATTTCATTTCATTGATTTTAATTTTTTTTCGTAGGAACCTATTTTGTTTTTTTTTTCTAAAATAAATGTACCTAGTCTAAGTAACTCCTTATTCACCTATCTCCTAGTGAAAGTCCCGTCTTAATCGGTCTAGCCGTTTCAGAGATTAGCGGGAACAAACAGACGACAGACGGACAGACAGACAAAAATTGTAAAAAAAATATTTTGGTATATGTGCAATTTAACAGTCAGAAGTCGACTAGCAATCTCACAAAACTATGGCATAGCAATATTAGTACTTATGACCTTCTATAAGAACGTTTGACAACACTACAAATTGGCAACATGATTGTTATTACAAATTTCAAAAAGTTTCGTAAGCGTTACGGTGGCCAAAGTGGCTGGCGCTGTGCCTCGCATGGCGAACGTTCGGGTTCGAGTCTCACGTCGAACATGAAAAATATTTTTTAAGTATTACATGTGAAATTAGAATGCCGAGTTGCTAACCAATAATTATGTTAAATATTCCACAACTAAACGAAGATTCTTTTGTTTTACAATTATTTTCAATCTTAGCGTCGTTTTTAAAACATGAGGGTAGATTTCAAACAAAGTGTTAAGGCTATTGAATAGTTGATCTCCCAGCTACTTTTTCGCGAGATGGCAGCACATTCGCAAATTCGAACATTTTCAATTTTTACGCCTAACTCAGAAATCTTTGAGGGACAACTTCATTATATGCGTCAACTAGAGTATTAACTTAATTTTTTGAGATATTCACTTAGCTTGATAACTCGTCTCATACAAAGATTTGTACCCCTAAACGTTTAGCCGTTTCACTTTATTTGATTACACACACATGTACAGTAAAATAGTTTTACTTTCGATACCACTAGATGGCGTTGAATTCATAAGCTTGGTTTGAAATAAGTATGTCGAGATGGCGTTAATTGAAATAAAAGATTTTTATGATAACCATCCTTCATTCAATAAAGTAAAAACTGAAAAAAAGAATACTTATATATTTTTATTTTGTTTCATAAAGGCTCATTATATTATCATGATTGACCACCTTTTCAACACCACAAATTATCCAATTATTTAAATGGTTTTGTCGTGTTATTACAACTAAGGGCAAATTTTTCCATCGCCAGATAACTTTTATTCAAGGAATAAAATTGACGTTTGACAGTTTTTGTATGAACTGTAAAAATTTCAAAATTATTCCACTAATAAAGTTATCAGATGATTGAAAAGTCAGCCCTAAATAAATACTAATAGACTCAAAGTCAAGTCAAATAATTTATTTCAAATAGGCACCTAAAAGGCATTTTTTAACATCAATATTTATAACAAAAACTGACTTGATTGAAATGTTTTACAATATTTGTATACATTAATTATATAAGTAGGTATATATGAAGACGATGCACCTAGAATACAATTACTATACCACAATAGTTACAAATAATTAAAAATCGTCGTTTACTAGATGGCGCTGTTGTAAAAGTAATTTATATGATTTCAAAAAATCGGGAAAACAGTTACACTGTATCACAATTTTAACAAAACAAGTATAGTATATGTTTATAGAGTAGTTACACAATTAATGACATAAAATTACTTAACAATTTCTCAAAAACAACGAAGTTATAATCAAAAATTCTACATCGCGCAAACAGAATTTTCAACGCAATAAACTTATGGTCGTGATTTTAAATAGATAAGTGGAAGTTTGTTCTTTAGTGTGATGTTACAAATGTGTACGACCAACTCCTTGTCACAATCTTTAAAATATCAAGGTCCGTAGTCGTTCAATTTTATTGTGAATGTTTATTTTTGATACTAATAAAATACGTCAGTTTTAAAATACGTCGTACATCATCGTCGACATCATACAAATGTTATTATAACTTGTTATAATAAAACATTTCTTACCTTAATAAACATTACTATACCTATAAATAATTAGGTGAAATATATGCTCGTTTCACGTATTGAAATGTAGTTCACAAGGCACAATATAAGTAATACGTTCAAAAATTAAAAATACGTCGTACCTACTTGCCTCACTCTTGCTTCACTGTTCGCTAAACATTTATTTATATTGATTGAAATAACGTTTTCGTATTGCTTGTACCTAATTAATAAATTATAAAATTATTCTTATTTGAATTAGTTTGCAGTTCAGTTTCTGAACGAATGGTTTTCAGTAGGCGAGACGCCTAGCTAGTTGAGAATGACGTTGACCTTGACGCACTGTGTGCTAATAACACTGAAAAGCGCAAATACTATGAAAAAACAAATCGTTTGTTTGTGTATTCGCTTTCCTGTATGTATCTACCTTTTCAATTTGAATGCTGGTTTCACAAGAATTATATATAATTCAATTATTCGATTAGGTACTACCTACGCAACGGTGAATCGTAGCTTAGGGAAATATAGGTAAATAGTTTGTACTTATACCTACCTTGGACCTCCTCCGCCGCGCCGTGCATGAACTTCTAGCTAGTAGGTAAATACCAAGTTTATGGATTCTTCAACCCCAGACCATGGATTAGGGTAATCGTGTCAGAAAATGTGGAGCAGCCATGTCCGTGACTACCGCAGGACCACCAACGCCAATCGCTTTCATATTTGGTAAATAATTAGTGCTCAATTGGTACTAATTAGTACTCGAACAACAAAATTGGTACCTTAGTAGTTTTCGAGAAAATCGACTTTGAAGGTGGTCCTGCGGTAGTCACGCTCCCTTCAGCAGGACCACCATGAGCGCCGAAAAAGGGCCCATGCTACAGCTATTCTAAGTATACAAATAATTAGTACCCATAAATGTGATTTATTTCGTAAAAAAAACAGAACTGTAATATTTGTATTTACCGAGAAATCAACGATGATAACTTTCTCGAAATTGTTCAGCAGGACCACGATTTTGAATGTTGATTCCAAGCTAGAGAAGCTTGTCGCTTTCCTCAAACCTACATAGAAAATTAGTACCCGGCAAGATAAAATTAGTACCCAAAATTCAAAGTTAATACTTCAGTAATTTACGAGATATACCATGCCAATGGTGGGGTGGCGGTAGTCACGGTGCCAAATTTTCATTTCAAGATTTCTCTATTAATAACTCTATGATTTCTTCCCAAATTTATACAAAAATTAGTACTCCTAAAGAAGTTAAAGCGACTAGAAATCCAGATTCCTAAGTGTTGTATTTTAAGAGAAATTAGCTTTCATTACTTTTCCATACTAAATCTCCGCGTATAACCCGACCAAATTAAGTTGTCAACGGTGCCAATTCCTTTGTTCACAAACTAAACTAAATTTGAGTTCAGTGCATCTTATCTTTTGTTTCATTATGAAAAGGACAGACAATAAATTTTAGTTTTGTCCTGTCAAAGTAATCAGAGCCTGACACTACTCAATACAAGTTTAGACGTGATTAAAAACATGCCTACTAATGTTACGTCAATTTACGTCAGACGCTGATTAATTTGATAGGACTAAACTAAAACTTATCTTTTGTCCTTTTCTTAATGAAATAGATAGAAAAAGATGCACTGAACTCAAATTTAGTTTAGTTTGTGAACAAGGGAATAGGCACCAATGGTGGTATTGAGCTGTTTAAGAGATGTACACTCGTGCACATAAATTTATGGATGTCGGAATAGTATCAACAGTTCAATATCTAAGATCATTCAATACAATGTATTAACTAATAAATAATACTAATTATTTATTGTTGATAATATTGTAATGATTTAGTAACTATATACAAGGTATTATTCACCGAGATTCACGGTTGACCTTGTATTACAGTATATATGCCTGAGCGCTGGGTGCTCTCCGCTCTCTATCTCAAAAACGGTTGACTCTATGAAAAATTGTTTAGAACAAAATTTGTCGCAAATTTTATGCTCTACAATTTTGATAATGCATGCTAACATCATTGGAGCAATAGAAACGGAGATAATTGCAAAAACCGATTTTCGTGACCTTTGACCTCGAATAACTTACGACGCAGACACGAGATAATATGTGACTTTTGAGACAACTTTTAGAACGCCAAAATAAAGCTGTATACGAGTTTCCAGCTTATTATCTCAAATTCCGAGGTTGACCCCTTTTTTTGCCTAAAGTGAATGGACTAATTCCCTTGTTCACAAACTAAACTAAATTTGAGTTCAGTGCATCTTTTTCTATCTATTTCATTATGAAAAGGACAAAAGATAAGTTTTAGTTTAGTCCTATCAAATTAATCAGCGTCTGACGTAAATTGACGTAACATTAGTAGGCATGTTTTTAATCACGTCTAAACTTGTATTGAGTAGTGTCAGGCTCCGATTACTTTGACAGGACAAAACTAAAATTTATTGTCTGTCCTTTTCATAATGAAACAAAAGATAAGATGCACTGAACTCAAATTTAGTTTAGTTTGTGAACAAAGGAATTGGCACCGTTGACAACTTAATTTGGTCGGGTTATACGCGGAGATTTAGTATGGAAAAGTAATGAAAGCTAATTTCTCTTAAAATACAACACTTAGGAATCTGGATTTCTAGTCGCTTTAACTTCTTTAGGAGTACTAATTTTTGTATAAATTTGGGAAGAAATCATAGAGTTTTTAATAGAGAAATCTTGAAATGAAAATTTGGCACCGTGACTACCGCCACCCCACCATTGGCATGGTATATCTCGTAAATTACTGAAGTATTAACTTTGAATTTTGGGTACTAATTTTATCTTGCAGGGTACTAATTTTCTATGTAGGTTTGAGGAAAGCGACAAGCTTCTCTAGCTTGGAATCAACATTCAAAATCGTGGTCCTGCTGAACAATTTCGAGAAAGTTATCATCGTTGATTTCTCGGTAAATACAAATATTACAGTTCTGTTTTTTTTTACGAAATAAATCACATTTATGGGTACTAATTATTTGTATACTTAGAATAGCTGTAGCATGGGCCCTTTTTCGGCGCTCATGGTGGTCCTGCTGAAGGGAGCGTGACTACCGTAGGACCACCTTCAAAGTCGATTTTCTCGAAAACTACTAAGGTACCAATTTTGTTGTTCGAGTACTAATTAGTACCAATTGAGCACTAATTATTTACCAAATATGGAAGCGATTGGCGTTGGTGGTCCTGCGGTAGTCACGGACATGGAGCAGCCAAACTTGAAACTTGCTCAAAAACACGTATTTCCCGGAATTCCCGGAACAAGTTTCATATTTCCGCACACTATTTTTCGTTCAATTTTATCGCGTTCTCACTTGCTTGTTAGTCGACAGGCGCGTAGAGGTGCGCGGGAGTCGAGTCGTGCGGGGTCGGGGCGAGGTGAAATGGGGAACTTGATTGACGAGCGCCGCTGGCGCGCCCGCTCGGCTCGATTTTTTATAGTGTACAGCCGGCCTATTCTGTACAAATATCACCGTGAAAACCTAAGTGATGTAAGCTGTCATCCCACCTGATTGTTAGGGATTGACACTATTGATAGCTCACTCCACGCTCACTTCACCTAAGTTTTCACGGTGAGAGGGTTGCAAAAACGCACGGCAATATTCTACTAGTCAAGAAGCCCTTTCATTTGATACCCACATTGAGGGGGTTGTGAGAAAATATGTAATCCGCCATTTCGTAGCGGCGGCCATCTTGGATTTACAGTGATACTGATGTATTGTCATCAAAACTAAAGTGTGTAGGTACCAAATATCAGATCAATTTGCCAACAGGAAGGGGGTAAAATTTCAAGTAGGTACTAAATTTGAACCAAATAAATAACAAACAGGTTAAGCTAAATAAAACCGTTTAAAAAAGTATCCTACATAATTATGTCCTGTCCTAACCCAGCACCCTAATTGCGTAAAACATTATCAATCTCAATCTCTCGGACCGCTGCGGTGCCGAAGCGGTATTGCGCACGCACGGTCGTTTGTTTTTATACAAAGCGCGCGGTGCGGCAACAGTGCGCCATCGGTACCGCGAACGCTCGACAACAGGACGGCAACGTCGCAAACAATAATAACACACAACAAACACTACACTAACACTAACACTAGCATACAAACGCACGGCAGTCGGATATGCTTTCGATTTAGGCGTTTGGTATCGGACTGCTACCGTACTGTAGCGGCCCGGCATGCGGCACGGTAAACGTGCGGCAGCGGTCCGACACGAAACCTCTAAATTGAAAGAGCCCTAAGATCTAAGAATACCAATTTTAGGATTGTTCTTTCAGCAGGATTGCAATAAAACGCAATAAAGCAAAACTAACATTTTGTTAATCAACTGATTGATAACTACCGTAGTTACTACTTACAGTAGGTCAATGAACTTTTCTTTGGGGCACTACTACTTTCATTAGTAAGATTTCCGCATTCTTATGATACTTAAAAATGAGTTAATTATCTAGCGTAATTTATGACAATAATGAAGGTGATTTTCGAATTCGAACTAGGATAAATTATGGCCATTTATTCGATCACTCTAGGTATAAAGCGCGCACGTGCGCAAGCGCGTGTATGTGTGTCGTAGTACCTAAGTGGGCGGTGCCTCGCGCGTGGAATGGTGACGGTGATTCTCCTCTTTTATGAAGAGCTTCATTCTGAATTAGTGTCAAATGTAAACAACAAAAAAAAGGAGCGTTTATAATTATTGGCCAGGTAAATACCGTAATTTAAATTGATTATTTACGTCTTTTATGACAACCTCCTGAATTTTGACGAGGATGCAAAGCAACATCTTGTATAAGTATTGACTGAATCAGTGTGGAACTCGGAATCGAAAGTAGTAGGTACCTACTGTGATATTTAGGTTTCGGTTTTGTTCGATTCATGTACAGACGCTAGCACATCAACCTACCCGAAACTGTCAAATTTTTCCAATCTACTTTGAACCTTATGCTTTAGCGATAAAGTTGAAAATCTATTAAAGAAATTTGACAAATGGTAGTAGCTCGATGTGCTGGCGTCTGTACATCATTGTATTTTTTTTGTAACTGTATAAGTACTCGAAATCAGTGAATGTATCGTTTGGTATTGTTGATAATCGCTCCAAAAGTAAAAAACAGTGTGTCCCCCCTCTAACTTTTGAACCATAAGTTTAGAAACTATGAAAAAAATCTGCAAAGTAGAACTATAAGGACTTATATTATATCTATAGGTAAGGACTTTCTAGGAAAATTATTTTGAACTTGATGGAAACAACAGTTTTTGTACAAAAAAGACAAAAAGTTGTACAAAATAATTTCTGGACTAAGTTTGTAGTATAATCGTATATGCAAGCATTTTTTTAACTTCGTTTACATATTTTATTATCCTGAACGTAAGTACCCCTTTGTGTTCGCGCTAAAAACCGTCACGAGTCGGAGTGCCTGCCGCGGAGCGTGCAATGTTGCACGCTCCGTGTTCGCGTACGTACCCACTACCGGGAGCAGTTGCAGGAGCGCGGAGTGCTGCTGGAGCGCGAACATAATGGATACCGTCAACTTCCCTGTCTTTGCCCGGATTTTGATACTTTTGGCCTTTAACGTAAAATAAAATTTAAAATATGCTCGATTTCCATGTTTTGTGCACATTTAATCGTATTAAAAACCCAAGAATTCTGTAATTTTAATTTATTTTCGTCAATGTCCGTATGTAAATAAAGTTTTTGAGGTATTTTAGATATTAGGCAAAGTAATGTTTCATGTCTCTAACATTGCCTAACGCATTTACTCCAAAAAAAACAATTCGATTTTTATGCTGGCACAGTCTAAAACGTAGTTTAACTTCTAAACAATACAATCCAATTTTGAATGACAAATTTTGGGAGCATTTTAGTAGGTAAAATTACTTAGGCAATGTCTGGACACCATTTTATACAAACTCCATACATTGACGAAGAATGGGTAGGGTTGTGTCATAAGAAAATGAAACATTTTTTTATTTTATTTTATTGATAAAGTATTTCGAGAAGTATTATTAGGAACAATCAGTGCAGGACCTATTTACGAAACTAAAGTCATTTAGAGGGTAGCAACCTACATTACCAATTAAAATAATCTTTTGATATTATAACATAAGATAGTAACTTTTCAGTAACCCTATAGTAACTTTAGCTTCCATTTAGCAATAATTCAACATCACAACTTAACATGCTCTCATCATAGTCTTTATATCTTCTTCGTGACTTGTCCATTTTGATCGTCTCCTATAAAAACATTTCTTTTCACCATAAAATAAATTAATTGAATTGATATTTATTAATTAATTAAAAACAGTACACCTTCAAATAACTTAAAATTACTATGAAAAACTGTTTGAGTTATCGCGTAACATACACAGAGAAATACATCTTCCTTTTTTGATGTTGGTAAAAAAACAAATGTGTCAACCCTAGCCTAGGCAAAGTCACGATCACTCGTTGAAAAAAATTGCCTGTCTTTGCCTATTCCAACATTTATCGCTAAATACCGTGTTTTTTTCAACAATAACAATGACAAACGATAAAGCTATCAAAGTTTTATAGAATAAGTTGATAACAAGTTAGAAATATACATATTTTAATGACTTAATTGAAAAGTTTTTCCGAAACTAACATTAACGGTCTCATCGCACACTGCTTTGACACACAACTGTCAAAAATTATGCATGTTACCAACATCACATCACCAATTTAGTGTTGCCAAATAATAATTCTAAAAACTGACAAATATTTTGATTCCCAAAATAAAAAGTTGAAAAAGATATTACTATTTATTCATTTTAGGCAAACACAGGACGCGAGGCAAAATCAGGGCAGTTGACGGTACCCACTTTTAAACTCATAAGTGGGAACACTTATTGTGACGGACGGGAAACTACGGAACCCTACACTGAGCGTGGCCCGACCCGCTCTTGGCCGGTTTTTTTTTGTCTACTTTATAAAGTAAAGAAATCAAGCAGAGAAATTCGGCCAACTGCAGCTAACGCGACGCGTAAGTAACTAAAAATAGAACACGAAAAGTACCTACGAAAACAGCAAAGTGCAACCAAGGTCAACGTAAAATGATTTTAAAACTACGAGTACCTACCTATTTTTGTTGAGAATGCCATACGATTTAAAATCCTTTGACGTTTATTGATGGTTACCTGTTTACAAAATAATGTATTCGGTATTAAACTCTATGCTCCTGTAAATAATGTTTAAAATTAGTATTAGACGTTAGCTTAGCGCGCTTTCTCGCTCGTTCATCTCTAGCTAGTACATCACTCCCGCCCGCGCGCATCAAGGATACGGTAGGTACCTAAGACCGTGTAACTACTACTGTATAATGCGTGCCACGAAAGATGAGACTTGACACACCACGTGGTTTGACATGAGCAGTACACGATTTTAGGTATCTTTAGCGGTATGAGGTCTGAGTGCGGGACGGGACCGGACGTCATAGGGGCGGCGGAAAGAGCGGGGGAGGCGGGGTCAAGTCTCATCTTTCGTGGCACGCATTGTACCTGAATCAGTTTGAACCGAATATCATAGATCATGTGATACGATATCGGTATAGTGTCTCGTTCTAGGTACGCGGATACCTGAGGGGCAATTCTACTAATTTTAACAACGTTCACAGTCTGATCTCAGTCTCAATCTGTCAAAAAATACTTCAAATTTCCCTACATTTTGACAAGTTTTTGACATTTCTTTGTCGCTGAGATGAGACTGCGACTAGATTTTGAACGTTTTAAATTACGAGAATTGGCCTTCTGATATAATATAGATTCAGTGCCGTCCGATATATAGGTAGGTATTGGATATTGTACCGATACATAGATATTATCTATATACGATTTGTATCGCCCACTCCTACTAAAAGAAAGGGCTCTCTCAATAGGTACCTACCTACCTACATAATGCAGAATGATTTTTATATCAGAAAATTTCTCGAAGAGTTCATGTGTAAGTTAGTACCTACTTACTAAATGCATGTAGGTACTTACTTGAACTTACGACATTCATTACAGTAATATCGAACCCAGGGTAGATCGCAGATAATCCTATCACTAAGTAAGTAATGCATTTTTTCTCACTTACTTCATGATTAAATTGATAAAATATAACTCACACACCCACTCACACACACAGCATAAAGTACCTACGATTCGAAACTTGTCAACAATATCACGCATGTTATAAAATTGGCCATCCGTTGACAAACAACGCCATCTAACGATCAAGATTACAGTAGATCTTGATCGTTAGATGATAACTGATAACTTTAGCAAAAATGTTGTTCTGTTTCTTGATGGTTCTTGAAATATCCTGTAGAGGGCGTGCCTCCGCCCGCGCACACATACAAAGATTTATCGTTTTTTGTCAGGCCTAAATATCCTACAAATAGTGTTTTTTTTATAAGTTTTTTACGATATGCGTCAATAATAGATCATAATCATTTAATGTACGTGCTTTTATTTTGCAAAAATCGTTTAAGTATCGAGATTTGTACCCCGATAGAATGTATGAAAAAGTGTCAGTATCCAATCACCTTAAGTTCACTCTGTTTCAAATCTATCCTAATTTTTTAACTACTTTACTAGTTCACATAAATTATTCCACTATTCGCGGCAAAAATATCTGTGCAAATATTGTAGCGTCTATGTGTCGACGTCTCATTAGCTGTATCGAGGCTAACGGAGGTCACACGAAATATTAAAAATCCTAAACAGGTAGGGTAATTTTGTGTCAGGGGACATAGTGGTCGTAACTTACCAAATTAGTATTTATATTATTGTAATATTGAGGTTAAGTTTCAATCCTCTTTTCATTGAGAAAATGAATAATTAAGCTGTAACCTCTTAAATGATATCAGAATTTTCATAATATCCATAATATATAACCTAAAACCTTATAGTTCAGGCATAAGTATTCCGGCCTCAATTGATAAAGCTGCCTTATTTCGATTCGTCGTGAAATAGTGATCAACATATTCGCCACGGGATACAAGTAACCAGTTGGTCTCGGGGCATAGTGCCTGGTTAAGATTTCTCGCCGTGGGTTCGATCCCAGTCGGAGGATCTTCTTTGCGTCAATCAAGACATTTTGTTTTATTTTTATTTCGTTTTTTTGGTATACTTTGTTCTATTTTTAATTGTTTTTTTTATATACTTTGCTTTATGTTTATGTTGTTTACTTTTATTTGTTTCCGTTATTTAGTAATTAAGGTGTGTTTTTTAACATTCAATACTATAATAATAACATATTATAAGTAAGTGTAAAGGATTTCTTATGTATAAAAAATATTACAATGTTACCACATCAAAATTTATTTCATTTGTTATCATATTATAATAATAAATTACCTTTATTGTAATATCTATTTGTTCAAAGTAATTTACAAAAATAAATTAAGTACTAACACATAATAATAATTATATAAAACATCAAAAAACCTGGCCCAACTCGGATTTGAACTCACATCTATCCCGATCACATTAGCGAGTGCAGCCTCGTTACCGATCTAGCTAATGTTTACTTATGTTATGTTATCGAAATTTTGCATTACTATGAAAAAAATAATCAGATGGCGATAAAAAAAACAAGTTACTGATATTGTCATCCTTGTCTAGCATTGACCACATCTTTAACTACTCGTAGCGATGCTACACGGCATGTTAATTTGTTAGCGTTGGAGCATCACTCACACGGATAAATATGCGCATTGTGTATAGACGCCGCAGCCCGTATAGCGCAGGCGATAATGGTCATTGCGGTGGAAGTGGACGTCTAGAGGTTGACTGTACCGTGTATACATTCATATGCATTTAGTAAGAAGCGGTTGTTTTAATATTACAAACAGACACTCCAATTTTATTTATTCGTATAGATAGATAGATACTTATTAGTCCACTCAACGAATAACTATTAAGAGATAGAGATAAGAGGTGTAGAGTGCGTGAGCTGGGCCCTGAGCGATTTCTTCACAAAGTTGTTCAGAGTGCTTAGGGAGTGAACATAGGTACTAAAAGTCCCCGCGTCTAGGAGGTGAGCCGGAGTGGGGGGTATAAAAATTCCCACATTTGAGTTTTTCGCTAATATCTATAAAACGGTGCGTCGTCGTAGAGAAAAAGTATTTTTCTTGACTTGCTTTGCTTTGGCATTTTTATTTATTTACAAATTATCTTATATTTACAAAATAAACAATATAAACAAAAACAGTATTTAGAAATGGCACCACTAATAAAGCGTCCACGCGGACAATAGAAATGGGCCCTCTGCAGCGAGCTAGTCTATAAACGCATACTGATACAATGGGGCCGGCCGGTAAAAGCTAACCATAGATGGCGCTGCCATAGGTAGGTCCCTTGTCATAGACTTTGACGTTACTTAAGCTTGCATCAATGTTTTTATTTTTACGATTTATGAATTAAAATATATGAAAATAGTGCCTTTAATGATGTACCACACATGGAGAGTCAGTAAGTTGAAGGAAGAGTTGAAGAAACGCGGCGCCTCTTTACGTGGAAGGAAAACTGACTTGATCGATAGGTAAGGTGCATCCTTTTGGATTTGCTTCTATAACATAATATTTAAGAATGATATCACGATTTTACTGAGCAGTTGTGGAAATAATAAGAAATCTGATGATCACAGGCAGAAACTATCACAATCAAATCTCGTGTTAAGAGTAAATTTACATGGTCAAACTGATGTCAAAGGAATATTTAGGTTATGTCGAAATATTTACATTACTAAGTATTTTTTTGCAGATTGGAATGCTACGATAAACATTTCAATTTCGGTGCAGAAAATTTGGATAACAATGACGAACCTTCCATGGTACTGCCAGCAAATGAGGCATACCGAGACATAAACAGTCACACAATATTGCCACCACTGAACAAAACTCAATTAAGGCATTATTTATCCTAGTAAGTAGTTGTTTCGTTGCACTACACATTCGTTACAATAGAGAACGAAGCATAGCCTCGCCTCTAACACAAGGAACTAGTATGATTCAAGAAATTATATTAATGCTTTCTTTTATTTTGCAGCACAAATAAGAAAATGGATAAAGTTGTACAATTATATGAGTCTCGGCATTTAGTAGCAGCCCGTTCACACATCTTCAATTCATATACATATTTAAAAGGAATTTGTAGAAAAACTATGAAAAGTCTCCATTATGAAATAAACATTAAATTGGATGAATACGGAAATATTGAGGAAGCACACTGTGAATGTCCAGCAGGAAGTGGAAATAGTGCATCATGCAAACATGTGGCAGTTCTGCTGTTGGCTGTAGAGCACATGGTAAATGAAAAAATGATATTATTATTTGAAACTTGTACCCAGAGACTCCAACAATTTCATGCACCGAGAAATCCATACACTGGTACCCCTGTTCGTGCAGAAAAATTATTAAGAAAAAAAGGAAGTGTGATTTATGAACCATATGCTCTTAAAAAAATTGATAAACAAAACTATAATTCCAGAGTTCGTAGCTTGGTACTCAATTTTCCTAACAGTACAATGCCAATAAAACAAATATATGAACCTGCTAACCCCTATGCTGTACAATTAGACCATGAATATACAGCCACAAATCCACAAGCTAAAACACTTCAAGAGTTACATGTATCTGAAATCTCAGACAAACAAATTAAGCAGATTGAGGAATGTACTAGAGGCCAGAGGACCAGCACAGAATGGCAGATTCAAAGGAAAATTAGATTAACAGCAAGTAATTTCCATACAATTTGTCACTTAAAACCGACAACATTGCCCAGTTACGCTAAACAAATACTCCACACGAAAATATTTCAATCAAGAGCAACAACCCATGGAATAATAAACGAACCAGTAGCAATGAAAAAATACTGCAAGCACTATGAACTGGAAGTGGTACCTTGTGGCTTGTTTATAAGTAAAGAAAAGCCATACCTAGCAGCTTCTCCAGATGGCTTGTTAGGTCCAGACACCACTATTGAAATAAAATGTCCATATGCAAGCAGGTTTCAACCAATAAACAGTACAACTGTTCCATACCTAACATCAGATTTAATTTTAAAAACAACCTCACCATACTATTACCAGGTACAGGGACAGTTGTACTGTACTGGACGAAAATACTGTAATTTTATAGTATACACATACAGAGACATGAAGGTTGTATACATACCCAGGGATGATGCTTTCATTCAAAACATGTTAACAAAGCTAGATAATTTCTATGAAGTTTATTTTAAGAGAGAACTTTTAAACAAATACCTTTTTAATGATTATGAAAGTTTCAAAAAATAATACAAAATTCAAATTAAAAAATTCTTTATTTAGCTTAAAAATACACAAAATTAAATAACTACGATATACATATTACCATATTGTCATTCAAAGATTAAACTAAAAAAGGGGAAATGTATACCTAGTTATTTACAAACTGTCTCCTACACCGGCCAGATAGCTGTCTCGTAGAAGACAATGGGAACTAAGTCAAGGGCTTATTACACTATCCTGAATTTAGGTTGCTAAATGCAGCGCTTTAAAGCGCTGAATTTAGAATCGCAGGATAATGTGTAATAAGCGTTTTAAAGCGCTGCATTTAGCATCCTAAATTCAGGATAGTGTAATAAGCCCATTAGCAAAATAGGTTGGATGACTAAGCAACAGTACTAACACAGTAAATAGTAAAATAGAACAAAAGAATTTCAGCAAGAAAGGTACAGTCAATATTGTAGTGTTATATTGTTTGTGTATTTGACTTGAGTAGTGTTTTGTTTGTATCATGTGTAATGTTGTTTTCTTATGTGCTCGAGTCAATCAGGACAAAAATCAATAAAATAAAATATAGGGCATTGTCATAGACTAGTATTTCTTTTGTTACCATTTTTTTTCAGTATCTATGTATGTTTTAGTCTTAAGCCAATCAACATTACCATGTTTCTTTAGTTCAAAGTTCAGCTAGGACTTCTAGGTACACATATTAAAATACAATACAAATTTTATGTTCTACTTATGCTGTTTATTTACAATACCTTCCCTAAAATTACACAACATTAAACAAATAAAAAATATTTTTGAACCTAAAGGTACATAATGCTGGTTAAGTTCAGTTGTTAGTATTTTATATGTTTTTGTTAAACCAATGAGCCTCTCTATATGAACTCGTTGACTTGCAAGTTTTTGGTCTGATTTAAGCAAGACTCCTGGGATTTGTGACTTCCCTTTTAAAAATGTTGGAATATTAATTCCAACACCCCTATTTGCAAATAAATCTTGAACATTAAAACCGCGGTCCGCCATAATGCTATCTCCTGGGTCACATAACTCAAACAAATTGCTGCGTTCAACGATTTGTCGATCACTAGCTGAACCAGCATACGCTCCACTACAATAAGTTAGCAGCCCTCCCGGTGAAGACCCAACAAGAAATTTCAAAGTATTTTTATGTTTATATTGACTGAATGTAGCTTTTTGTGAATCAGGCTGGCTCGGTTTTTGAATAGGAATTTCAGTCCCATCAATAATCACTCTTGTAGACGGATAATCGTTCCTAAAACTTTGTGGCATATAATAGTTGATTAGCTCTCGGCTAGGCCAAATTTCAATTAAACTCCAGATATCATGAACAAAATTAACCCAAGTTATAAAAATATTCGAAATCTCAGTTTTGCTTACACCAAACATTTTTGCGATCTCGAAATCGGGTTTATTTCGTCTTAATTTTATAAATAAAATTAATAATTGATCTTCCACAGACAGACCAATAACTCTACTCCATCTATACTTAATATCATGGGCCATGGGCAGTAAAGTAGACAACACAAATGTAAATTTTGCATAGGTCTCTAAGCCTGTATAAAAATTTACTGATTCATTGTCAGTTATCAACAGTTCTGTAGAGAACAATCTTAAAATATTTGATGTTTGTGTTGCTCGCGATATGTTTTTCATTATCAACGAATCAGCTGATGTAGATTCTAAATCTTGTGGCACATCAATTTCAACATTTGCAGAAACATTAGCATCAGTACATTCCTCATGGTGACCCTGCAGTGGTACAACATCACCTAGTCTTTGTGACGTTGAAGGCTTTTCTTGAAACAAACTTTTTCTGCAATTGCGAGCTCTAAGACGCTCTTCTCTGGCTAAATCCTGTTTTGAAACAGGCTTTTCATTCCATGGGAACACAGAAGGAACAGCAGACTTTTTTAAAAATTTGTGATGATGTTCTACCCCTGTAAAATAAATAAAACAAATACTTGTAAGGCGAAACACATAAGTAGCAAGATCATTAAAACATTATTCAGACATCAGACCTTGAGAGAATATTATTTACCTGTATATTTACTGATTTTTTCGTAGTCACTCTCCTTGAAATGTTTTCTACATAACCTCGATTGGCTTTTAGGTACGAAATCAACCCGTCTTATTGCTTTCAGCCATTGTTTTTTGGTTTTAGAGTCCTTTGGAAAATGGTGAGTTCCCGTCTCCGAACAATTGGGTACGCTACACCGCGTCATTTCAATAAAATATACAAAAAACATATATTACTAGTACAAAAACACCACTGTTTTGGGACCGATCTACGCTAGCGCCATTTTGACAGTTGCCAGCCCCATTCGTTCATAAATATTTGCACTAACACAGCCAAACGCGCGTAGTCGATCGATAGCCGGGCGGAGCAGCGAGCGACACAGCCACCCCGTCTCAGTGCTAACGCACGACTGCCGCCCGCGCCCGCGCAGAGCACCTCTGAAGCTCTATCTCAAAATGGGGCATTGTCTTTGCAACTGTTGATTGATTTAAAAACGCTATTTCAAATATGTAGTACTTCTAACCATCAATTTTTCAGTGTAAAAATATTTCCAAACATCAAAGCCGTTTAGAAGTTATAAGGAAATATTAGCCAAAATAGCGTTTTGGTAAATATTTTTTTAAGGCAAAAGTATTAGCTTTATGAAAAAACCCTGTTTCAAAAATGCTGTACATGAATCTATAGCAAACATATATTTTTTACAGACCTTCTAACCAAACCGTTAATAAGTTATAAGCTTCATAAAGTGACCGTGTTACGGTACTAAACGAGAGTAAGGCCCTTAAGGCTATTGAATAGTTGATCTCCCAGCTACTTTTTCGCGAGATGGCAGCACATTCGCAAATTCGAACATTTTCAATTTTTACGCCTAACTCAGAAATCTTTGAGGGACAACTTCATTATATGCGTCAACTAGAGTATTAACTTAATTTTTTGAGATATTCACTTTGCTTGATAACTCGTCTCATACAAAGATTTGTACCCCTAAACGTTTAGCCGTTTCACTTTATTTGATTACACACACATGTACAGTAAAATAGTTTTACTTTCGATACCACTAGATGGCGTTGAATTCATAAACTTGGTTTGAAATCAGTATGTTGAGATGGCGTTAATTGAAATAAAAGATTTTTATGATGACCATCCTTCATTCAATAAAGTAAAAACTGAAGAAAAGAATACTTATATATATTTATTTTGTTTCATAAAGGCTCATATTTATCATGATTGGCCACCTTTTCAACACCACAAATTATCCAATTATTTAAATCGTTTTGTCGTGTCTTAACAGTTATTACACTAAGGGCAATTTTTTCCATCGCCAGATAACTTTTATTCAAGGAATAAAATTGACGTTTAACAGTTTTTGTATGAACTGTAAAAGTTTCAAAATTATTCCACGAATAAAGTTATCAGATGATTGAAAAGTCGGCCCTAAATAAATAATAGACTCAAAGTCAAGTCAAATAATTTATTTCAAATAGGCACCTAAAAGGCATTTTTTAACATCAATATTTATAACAAAAACTGACTTGATTGAAATGTTTTACAATATTTGTATACATTAATTATATAAGTAGGTATATATGAAGACGATGCACCTAGAATACAATTACTATACCACAATAGTTACAAATAATTAAAAATCGTTATTTCGTCGTTTACTAGATGGCGCTGTTGTAAAAGTAATTAATATGATTTCAAAAAATCGGGAAAACAGTTAAACTTTATCACAATTTTATAAAACAAGTATAGTATATGTTTATAGAGTAATTACACAATTAATGACATAAAATTACTTAACAATTTCTCAAAAACAAAGAAGTTATAATCAAAAATTCTACATCGCGCAAACAGAATTTTCAACACAATAAGCTTATGGTCGGTGATTTTAAATAGTCAAGTGGAAGTTTGTTCTTTAGTGTGATATTACAAATGTGTACGACCAACTCCTTGTCACAATCTTTAAAATATCAAGGTCCGTAGTCGTTCAATTTTATTGTGAATATTTATTTTTGATACTAATAAAATACGTCAGTTTTAAAATACGTCGTACATCATCGTCGACATCATACGAATGTTATTATAACTTGTTATAATAAAACATTTCTTACCATAATAAACTTTACTATACCTATAAATAATTAGGTGAAATATATGCTCGTTTCACGTATTGAAATGTAGTTCACAAGGCACAATATAAGTAATACGTTCAAAACTTAAAAAGACGTTGTACCTACTTGACTCACTCTTGCTTCACACTGTTCGCTAAACATTTATTTATATTGATTGAAATAACGTTTTCGTATTGCTTGTACCTAATGAATAAATTATAAAATTATTCTTATTTGAATTAGTTTGCAGTTCAGTTTCTGAACGAATGGTTTTCAGTAGGCGAGACGCCTAGCTAGTTGAGAATGACGTTGACCTTGACGCACTGTGTGCTAATAACACTGAAAAGCGCAAATACTATGAAAAAACAAATCGTTTGTTTGTGTATTCGCTTTCCTGTAACTACCTTTTCGATTTGAATGCTGGTTTCACAAGAATTATATATAATTCAATTATTCGATTAGGTACTACCTACGCAACGGTGAATCGTAGCTTAGGGAAAAAATAGGTAAATAGTTTTTGTACCTACTTATACCTACCTTGGACCTCCTCCGCCGCGCCATGCATGAACTTCTAGCTAGTAAATACCAAGTTTATGGATTCTTCAACCCCAGACCATGGATTAGGGTAATCGTGTCAGAAAATGTGGAGCAGCCAAACTTGAAACTTGCTCAAAAACACGTATTTCCCGGCAGGGGCGGATCTACTTAAAGGCTTTTTGGGCTGCAGCCCAGGGCCCCTTGGATACAGAGGGCCCCCAACCGAACTGAAAACGATAGACGATATTGTCAATAATAAAAATTATCTAGAATTAAAAAACCTCCGATCATAATAAAATGGCAATTGGTTGAGTAATTAGGTAGGGCCCCTAAGCAGTATTAGCCCAGGGCCCCACAAATTCAAGATCCGCCCCTGTTTCCCGGAACAAGTTTCATATTTCCGCACACTATTTTTCGTTCAATTTTATCACGTTCTCACTTGCTTGTTAGTCGACAGGCGGTATGAGGTGCGCGGGAGTCGAGTCGTGATGTCCGTAACTACCGCAGGACCACCAACGCCAATCGCTTCCATATTTGGTAAATAATTAGTGCTCAATTGGTACTAATTAGTACTCGAACAACAAAATTGGTACCTTAGTAGTTTTCGAGAAAATCGACTTTGAAGGTGGTCCTGCGGTAGTCACGCTCCCTTCAGCAGGACCACCATGAGCGCCGAAAAAGGGCCCACGCTACAGCTATTCTAAGTATACAAATAATTAGTACCCATAAATGTGATTTATTTCGTAAAAAAAACAGAACTGTAATATTTGTATTTACCGAGAAATCAACGATGATAACTTTCTCGAAATTGTTCAGCAGGACCACGATTTTGAATGTTGATTCCAAGCTAGAGAAGCTTGTCGCTTTCCTCAAACCTACATAGAAAATTAGTACCCTGCAAGATAAAATTAGTACCCAAAATTCAAAGTTAATACTTCAGTAGTTTACGAGATATACCATGCCAATGGTGGGGTGGCGGTAGTCACGGTGCCAAATTTTCATTTCAATATTTCTCTATTAAAAACTCTATGATTTCTTCCCAAATTTATACAAAAATTAGTACTCCTAAAGAAGTTAAAGCGACTAGAAATCCAGATTCCTAAGTGTTGTATTTTAAGAGAAATTAACTTTCATTACTTTTCCATACTAAATCTCCGCGTATAACCCGACCAAATTAAGTTGTCAATGGTATTAAGCTGTTTAAGAGATGTACACTCGTGCACATAAATTTATGGACGTCGAAATAGTATTAACATTCAATATCTAAATTTTTATACAAACTGAACTTTTATACTTAATAAGAAAAAAAAAATAACTTATCGCTACCCATCGCCTGTGATACCTTTGTTATTGACGTGGGCAGGTAGGTAAGTACTCGAATAATTATTTTTCTGTAGGTATTGTAAGTAGGTACCTACCTTCTGTGTTGTTGTGAATGAATATCATTAAAAGCGATAGGTATTTTTTATTTATTTCTTTTCTACTAATTTACCGTTGCTGCAAGCAGTAATACCTACCTAAGACCTTGTTCAGAAGGAGCGAATTCGCCGCGAAACGTTTCGCGAGAATTCATTCGCGCGTTAACGAGATACTAGGCGCCAATACATCGCGTCCACAAGCATCGCGCGATTTCAAAATCCGCGCGTAAATCGCGTTCACTTCGCCAGCCTCGCGCGTTTTGCGCGCGAGTCGAGATACTGGAGACTCCTTGTTGCGTCCAGTTGACGCGCGAACTTCAGAGCGTTCTACTCCATGTTTTCTACTGACAAATGAAATTCGAACCCAAATGCTCGCGCGTTGGTACGCCCCTTCTGAACGCAAAGGTCGCGCGTAATACGCACGAGAGAATCGCGGCGAATTCGCCCTTTCTGGACAAAATGTTCGTTTAGCGGCCAACCACAGATAAAATGGCTGCAAAAGTGACATTTGCATTCCGTTTTACTTTTTTTTTTGTTACCTACCATAAGTACTATTTCTTTGTTAGCGTTTTTGACAGATTGTGGTAGATTCTTTACCAAAACCTGGTAAAAACTCTTAAAAATCTATGTGGGAAATGCTCAATCCATAGCCTGGTTAAGGGTTAATATGTACCTAGATACACAGTTTGTATAAAAATTTAGATATTGAACTGTTGATACTATTCCGACATCCATAAATTTATGTGCACGAGTGTACATCTCTTAAACAGCTCAATACCACCATTGGTGCCTATTCCCTTGTTCACAAACTAAACTAAATTTGAGTTCAGTGTATCTTTTTCTATCCATTTCATTAAGAAAAGGACAAAAGATAAGTTTTAGTTTAGTCCTATCAAATTAATCAGCGTCTGACGTAAATTGACGTAACATTAGTAGGCATGTTTTTAATCACGTCTAAACTTGTATTGAGTAGTGTCAGGCTCTGATTACTTTGACAGGACAAAACTAAAATTTATTGTCTGTCCTTTTCATAATGAAACAAAAGATAAGATGCACTGAACTCAAATTTAGTTTAGTTTGTGAACAAAGGAATTGGCACCGTTGACAACTTAATTTGGTCGGGTTATACGCGGAGATTTAGTATGGAAAAGTAATGAAAGCTAATTTCTCTTAAAATACAACACTTAGGAATCTGGATTTCTAGTCGCTTTAACTTCATTAGGAGTACTAATTTTTGTATAAATTTGGGAAGAAATCATAGAGTTTTTAATAGAGAAATCTTGAAATGAAAATTTGGCACCGTGACTACCGCCACCCCACCATTGGCATGGTATATCTCGTAAACTACTGAAGTATTAACTTTGAATTTTGGGTACTAATTTTATCTTGCAGGGTACTAATTTTCTATGTAGGTTTGAGGAAAGCGACAAGCTTCTCTAGCTTGGAATCAACATTCAAAATCGTGGTCCTGCTGAACAATTTCGAGAAAGTAATCATCGTTGATTTCTCGGTAAATACAAATATTACAGTTCTGTTTTTTTACGAAATAAATCACATTTATGGGTACTAATTATTTGTATACTTAGAATAGCTGTAGCGTGGGCCCTTTTTCGGCGCTCATGGTGGTCCTGCTGAAGGGAGCGTGACTACCGCAGGACCACCTTCAAAGTCGATTTTCTCGAAAACTACTAAGGTACCAATTTTGTTGTTCGAGTACTAATTAGTACCAATTGAGCACTAATTATTTACCAAATATGGAAGCGATTGGCGTTGGTGGTCCTGCGGTAGTCACGGACATGAGTCGTGCGGGGTCGGGGCGAGGTGAAATGGGGAACTTGATTGACGAGCGCCGCTGGCGCGCCCGCTCCGCTCGATTTTTTATAGTGTACAGCCGGCCTATTCTGTACAAATATCACCGTGAAAACCTAAGTGATGTAAGCTGTCATTCCACCTGATTGTTACGGATTGACACTATTGATAGCTCACTCCACGCTCACTTCACCTAAGTTTTCACGGTGAGAGGGTTACAAAAACGCACGGCAATATTCTACTAGTCAAGCCCTTTCATTTGATACCCACATTGAGGGGGTTGTGAGAAAATATGTAATCCGCCATTTCGTAGCGGCGGCCATCTTGGATTTACAGTGATACTGATGTATTGTCATCAAAACTAAAGTGTGTACTAAATATCAGATCAATTTGCCAACAGGAAGGGGGTAAAATTTCAAGTACTAAATTTGAACCAAATAAATAACAAACAGGTTAAGCTAAATAAAACCGTTTATAAAAGTATCCTACATAATTATGTCCTGTCCTAACCCAGCACCCTAATTGCGTAAAACATTATCAATCTCAATCTCTCGGACCGCTGCGGTGCCGAAGCGGTATTGCGCACGCACGGTCGTTTGTTTTTATACAAAGCGCGCGGTGCGGCAACAGTGCGGCATCGGTACCGCGAACGCTCGACAACAGGACGGCAACGTCGCAAACAATAATAACACACAACAAACACAACACTAACACTAACATACAAACGCACGGCAGTCGGATACGCTTTCGATTTAGGCGTTTGGTATCGGACTGCTACCGTACTGTAGCTGCCCGGGACGGTAAACGTGCGGCAGCGGTCCGACACGAAACCTCTAAATTGAAAGAGCTCTAAGATCTAAGAATACCAATTTTAGGATTGTTCTTTCAGCAGGATTGCAATAAAACGCAATAAGTAAAGCAAAACTAACATTTTGTTAATCAGCTGATTGATAACTACCGTAGGTTACTACTTACAGTAGGTCAATGAACTTTTCTTTGGGGCACTACTACTTTCATTAGTAAGATTTCCGCATTCTTATGATACTTAAAAATGAGTTAATTGTCTAGCGTAATTTATGACAATAATGAAGGTGATTTTCGAATTCGAACTAGGATAAATTATGGCCATTCGGTCACTCTAGGTATAAAGCGCGCACGTGCGCAAGCGCGTGTATGTGTGTCGTAGTAGGTACCTAAGTGGGCGGTGCCTCGCGCGTGGAATGGCGACGAATTTTTGTAAAGTGTATAAGTACTCGAAATCAGTGAATGTATCGTTTGGTATTGTTGATAATATGGCACTCTGAAGTGAAACTAATACAGCCGTTTCGGTTTATTAGATTTATATTTTTATAATTCTTTCTTTCTTTCTTTTTAGGGTTCCGTAGTCAACTAAGAACCCTTATAGTTTCGCCATGTCTGTCTGTCCGTCCGTCCGTCCTCGCTTAATCTCTGTGACCGTTAGTACTAGAAAGCTGAAATTTAGTACCAATATGTACCTATATCAATCACGCCGACAAAGTGGTAAAATAAAAATTGGAAAAAATGTTTTATTAGGGTAGCCCCCCTATATGTAAAGTGGGAAGTGATTTTTTTTTAATTTCAACCCTAACGTGTGATATATTGTTGGAAAGGTATTTAAAAATGAATAGGGGTTTACTAAAATCATTTTTTGATAATGTCAATAATTTCGGAAATAATCGCTCTAAAAGTAAAAATCAATGTGTCCCCCCCTCTAACTTTTGAACCATAAGTTTAGAAACTATGAAAAAAATCTGCAAAGTAGAACTCTATAAGGACTTTCTAGGAAAATTATTTTGAACTTGATGGAAATAACAGTTTTTGTACAAAAAAGACAAAAAGTTGTACAAAATAATTTCTGGACTAAGTTTGTAGTATAATCGTATATGCAAGCATTTTTTAACTTCGTTTACATATTTTATTATCCTGAACGTATCCCTTTGTGTTCGCGCTAAAAACCGTCACGAGTCGGAGCGCCTGCCGCGGAGCGTGCAATGTTGCACGCACGGAGCGTTCGCGTACGTACACACTACCGGGAGCAGTTGCAGGAGCGCGGAGTGCTGCTGGAGCGCGAACATAATGGATACCCACTTTTAAACTCATAAGTGGGATCACTTTTTGTGACGGACGGGAAACTACGGAACCCTACACTGAGCGTGGCCCGACACGCTCTTGGCCGGTTTTTTTTTGTCTACTTTATAAAGTAATGAAATCAAGCAGAGAAATTCGGCCAACTGCAGCTAACGCGACGCGTAACTAAAAACAGAACACGAAAAGTAGGTACCTACGAAAACAGCAAAGTGCAATCAAGGTCAACGTAAAATGATTTTAAAACTACGAGTACCTATTTTTGTTGAGAATGCCATACGATTTAAATTCCTTTGACGTTTATTGATGGTTACCTGTTTACAAAATAATGTATTCGGTATTAAACTCTATGCTCCTGTAAATAATGTTTAAAATTAGTATTAGACGTTAGCTTAGCGCGCTTTCTCGCTCGTTCATCTCTAGCTAGGTACATCACTCCCGCCCGCGCGCATCAAGGATACGGTACCTAAAACCGTGTAACTACTAAACTGTATAATGCGTGCCACGAAAGATGAGACTTGACACACAACGTGGTTTGACATGCGCACTACACGATTTTAGGTATCTTTAGCGGTATGAGGTCTGAGTGCGGGACGGGACCGGACGTCATAGGGGCGGCGGAAAGAGCGGGGGAGGCGGGGTCAAGTCTCATCTTTCGTGGCACGCATTTTACCTGACCTGAATCAGTTTGAACCGAATATCATAGATCATGTGATACGATATCGGTATAGTGTTCTAGGTACGCGGATACCTGATATAATATAGATTCAGTGCCGTCCGATATATAGGTAGGTATTGGATATTCTACCGATACATAGATATTATCTATATACGATTTGTATCGCCCACTCCTACTAAAAGAAAGGGCTCTCTCAATAGGTACTTACCTACATAATGCAGAATGATTTTTACATCAGAAAATTTCTCGAAGAGTTCATGTGTAAGTTAGTACCTACTTACTAAATGCATGTAGGTACTTACTTGAACTTAGACATTCATTACAGTAATATCGAACCCAGGGTAGATCGCAGATAATCCTATCACTAAGTAATGCATTTTTTCTCACTTCATGATTAAATTGATAAAATATAACTCACACACCCACACACACACACAGCATACCTACGATTCGAAACTTGTCAACAATATCACGCATGTTATAAAATTGGCCATCCGTTGACAAACAACGCCATCTAACGATCAAGATTACAGTAGATCTTAATCGTTAGATGATAACTGATAACTTTAGCAAAAATGGTGTTCTGTTTCTTGAGGGTTCTTGAAATATCCTGTAGAGGGCGTGCCTCCGCCCGCGCACACATACAAAGATTTATCGTTTTTTGTCAGGCCTAAATATCCTACAAAAAGTGGTTTTTTTTAAGTTTTTTACGATATGCGTCAATAATAGATCATAATCATTTAATGTACGTGCTTTTATTCTGCAAAAATCGTTTAAGTATCGAGATTTGTACCCCGATAGAATGTATGAAAAAGTGTCAGTATCCAATCACCTTAAGTATAGCAGTATGTGTTCAAAAACTAACTGGGCGTATGGAAATAGAAGTTTGTTTTTCAAACATTACCTATATTAAGATTCGATTACTTGTTAAAAACCTATGAGATTGTAGGAAAAGAGGCTTCATTTGTTCGATTGTTCGAATTCTTGTCTCAAGGATTTGGCGCCCCCATGAAACTGCCGCCCGGGGCAAGTGCCCCGGTTTGCCCCCCTTAGATCCGGGGCTGTGTATGTATAAAGAGCATTCTATTATATTCTCTAACATGTTTATTTCTACAAAATGATGCTGTAATCATGATGTTTGTTGATCTGACAATTAGTGAGACTTTTCACTAATTGCTAGATTACTTTAGTAAATACTAACTCACCACGTCAGGTGGTGCCGCGTGCACTGCGCAGTGCTAGTGTAGGACAGTGTACTCTACTCTGTGTGCTTCATACACAATGGTGTAAGAAATTATTCATTCTTCACAGATGATATATTATGTAGGTTCCTACTACCTACCTATGTACTGTTAGGATATCTATTATCTGTATTCTATTTATGTCTATATGGTCACTTCCATAAAGAGTGTCACCGTCACTTCCACTTCCTGTAAGAGAGACCGAAATATACAGACGTCGTCATAAGCTCCGTGTTTGATTTACTGGAAACTCCTTGCATCCCGCATAACATGTACCTTTTTTTTCGTTTTTTTTTTTTCGTTTGGAAATCCTCATGGATACCCTCCGTCTGAGAAGAACGGAGGGTTTGTCGGACTCCTACCGAATAAAGCCCCACTGTTCCTTCTAGTACCATGAGTCGGGGGTCCGGGACATACTAATACCTATGTACGGTGCTTAGAGGGACAAAACATAATTTACAGAAAATTAAAATTAATAACATGATTAAAATAGTTTCCAAGATTTGATCATAATTATGCTTGCAGGCTTTGTTAGACCCGATGGCAAAGTATAAATCGTGTCTCAATTCAAACTTGACATACACGCTCAAGAAAATACCCGTGCCACACATTGCGACTGTGCAGGTTGGCGTCAACTTATGGACAGAAGCATAGTTTTGCATGCCTTTAGCTAAAACATAGTGAACTGAGCATTCACTAAACATCTTGAAATGTATTTATATGTACTGTATTCAGCAATATAGGTTTGATTTGAAGCACACGCACGCCGTAGTCCTATAGGTCGGGCGACCTTGTGCTCGTAGTGGTAGAAGGACAGGGATGCCACTTAAATTGACGACATTAAATATTAAATTGTCGGAAAATGCCTCGAAAGCGTCGTGTCCCGTACAAGACGCTTTCGAAATATTTCACTCATCGCCTATGTATTCATTATACCTAATACAGCACTAGCGTATACTGAATGTTACATAAAACGCTAGATAACAGTGTTATCGTTCATTTAGGTACATATATTATTGTTTATATACCTATTTGAGCACAAAATCCAATACCTAGATCATTGAAAAAATAAAAAACATGAACCTTTGATACTTGATGTTTTTTATGATAGTAATTTGTTCACTCATCGTTACAGTACGATTTGTTGCTGCTGGGGTCACTCAACGTGTACCGCGGATAATACATTATATTTTTAGCAACGCTCTAGGTATTCATTACAATATTTTTAGCCTCGGCCACATACATACACTACTATGAAACTGGTAATTTTATGACGCAATAAAGTCAATATGAATCAGAAATTGGTGCACCCGCATCTCTGAAATATAAAAGACTAGCTGTTGCCCGCGACTTCATCTACGATCCGGGATATAAAGTAGCCTATGTCCTTATCCAGGTCATCACCTACTCATGTGTCCTTATCCAGGTCATCACCTACTCATGCGCCAAATTTCATCAAAATCCGTTTAGCCGTTTTAGCGTGAAAGCGTAACAAACAAACTTACTTTCGCATTTATAATATAACTAGCAGCGCCCCGCGGTCTCACCCGCATAGGTGTCGATCCCGTGGGAATATCGGGATAAAAACTATCCTATGTCCTTTCCCGGGATGCAATCTATCTCTCTGCTAAATTTTATCGAAATCCGTTCTGTGGTTTAGGCGTGAAAAGGTAACTTATAGACAGACAGACAAACAGTCAGAGTTACTTTCGAATTTATAATATTAGTATGGATTACTAGCTGACCCGACAGACGTTGCCCTGTTTTTGATTCGAAAGACACGTGGCGCCATTTATTATCATAATAACGTCATTGTTGTTTTCCTCGGGAACAGCACATTAAAAAAAAAAATGTTCTGTTCGTTAGTACACCTGACAACGTATGTTGTATATGCAAAGTTTCAGGATGATCGGTTCAGTGGTTTAGGCGTGAAAAGGTAACAAACAAAAAAACAAACTTGCGCAAATATAACAGTTACGGATATTAATATAATTATATTATTAAGGATTAGGATTACCTAAGCTCTTTAGCTCGCATCCAAATATATCTTCATCAAGCCACTGCTTCACCACTTGTGTTCCCTACTGTTTGTTTATCTCTCGTATTCTTCCAGTCTCAGCAGATAGGTAGGGTTAAGCCCTCTGATTAGAACACTTCGCTGTGACGTACTCAACGTGTCAATTGTTCTCGCCGGAGCGTTCTTACGGGTCTACTTCGACCTCCAGTATTTCGGGTCACTCGCCCAAGAGGATGTTTAAAAGACCGAGATGCCTTGCACCGTGTTCCCGACGTCACATCGGGCCACACAACACCACGATCGCGAGCTTCCCCCCGCTCTTTGCTTGCTCCCCGACACCTTAGCGTTCGCACACATCGGTTGTCTCAATAAATAAGTCAGGACCATCAGCAGCGCACCTGGATCTTGATACTCAACACACCGGATCAACTCAGGAAGGCCAGAATGGCGAGGTCACAGTAACTACACGCATCAATGTATGTACCTAATTGCGAAGAAGAAGTTTTGCTAAGATAGTTAATGTTTTTTGTGTGCGCTTAAATAAATTTGGTTACTACTTTATTAATTTAATAAAAGTTTAAAAATATGTACTAGGTATGTTGAAACTGTTTGTTAGATATCTCCCGTCACTTGTGCCTGGTTCATTAGAAAACCAGTGTCAGAAAGCATCTGTCTGGCATGAACGCTGAAATGAACCTTTTTGGCGCACACTATTGTTGTGGAAATTTTTTTATTTTTTTATTTGAAATGGGCTTGCTCTTGACTCTAGTCTAGGTCAGAGATGACAGAGACAAAGTCTACGATGGAGTGAGCTCACCCAGAAGAAGCCTGTTCACTCTTACTTTGAAGAGATTCGGGTTGTATGCACTCGGAAACACAAACGCAGGTAGAGAGTTCCACTCTTTTGCTGTGCGCATTATAAAGGACATTTGAAAACGCTTAGTGCGAATTGGTGGAATAGCAACTAGGTAGGGATGGTAACTTGTAGTGCGTCTGGATGTCCGAAGGTAGAAGGGGGCCGGTGGAATGAGGTCGTGGAGTTCTTGGGCACACTCACCGAAGTACAATCTGTAGAAGACCGACAAGCAGGCAACCTTGCGGCGATGAGCCAAGCTGTGAAGCTTGGCATCCACCAGTTTTACGTCGCCAATGAGCCTTTTAGCTCTGCGTTCCACCGAGTCAAGCGCGGCAAGTTGGTATTTCGCTGAACCATCCCAAAGGTGGCTGCAATACTCCATGCAGGATCGGACTTGTGCTTTATAAAGGGTTAAAAGCTGTCCGGGTGTAAAGTATCGCTTCACCCTATTAAGGATTCCCAGCTTCTTGGCCGCAGTTTGGGCTTTGTACTCGATGGTGGCGCCGAAGTTAAGACTAGATGTCAACTCCATGCCCAGGAGCTCGAGCCGATCTGTTACAGGAACAGATGTTCCCCGAAAAGTAGGAGTCTGGTCGAAATGACTCCTTTTGGCGGTAAAAACACACGCCTGTGTTTTGGTGGCGTTAAATGAAACCAAATTGTCATCACCCAGGAAATATTATTTTCACTTTTTTATTTGTTTTTTGTGTTTCACGAACTGCGTCCTATAACGTAATTTTTTCTTCCTTTCTTTAACCCGTTATGGATTGATCGGAATGCTGGGCCGTAAAAAAAAATACGAATGAAAGATTGCATGCAGCGGAGATGAGAATGTTGAGGTAAAGTGTTAGAAGTTTGAAAACAATGAAAGTAGCAAAACAGTTAAAATGAATCGTTATACTTTGTCTTCGGATCAGCATCGCGCGAGATGAGGAGAGATGAAACGCATGCAGAGAACGATATTAGGTTGATGAACGAAGGATGAGAGGAATACCACATAAAAGATAGATGAAGTGTGTGAGAAGGGAGGAATAGTAATAAGTGACGGCTGGCAAGGATGAGTGATTGAGTGTATGAGGGCAGGCAGGACCAAGATAGGTAATACTCGGATAAATTAACCGACTACATGCTACTACATAAAACGACTAAGTACATAAAAGTGTCCGTTAAGTTATTCAATATAATTTCAATTAACTTAGTATAAAAATATGTACGCTTTGTAGTCACTGAATACCATCTGTTTTGCTTGCAAAGATAAATTGTACAAATAGGTATGCAATTTATAATTGATACTATGGGTCTGGAACGCTTCAGAGTTAGAGTGACCCATAGGTCCTCCGCGGACGAGCGCCAGTCAGAGCGCTCCTTCGCAAGGAACTCACGTTGAACAACAATAAGAACACCACCACCAAGTGTCTGATCTCCATCCAAGTAATCTCTGACACGTCTCCAAACAATATGGCGGTCATTAAATAATTCACTATTGTTAAAGCCCTCTTTTAGCCAGTTATCACCATTATAGTTATTTGAGCACACATTGCTAAGGAAACTTGACGTTTTAGTCCGCACGCGAAGTAAATTTTGGTGATAAATATTAATTGGCAAAAAAGAAAAATAATTAGAATTGAGAGTAGGTAACACAAAGAATGCTGGTACAAGAATAAGCGTATAATAAATACCTACGTGCGGCGGAACTAGAATAAGTATGTAGTAAACAAAGTGCGGTGGTTCAGGTGGTTGTTATGATTCGGTATAAACTAATGCGGAATTTGATGCACATGACTGTCACTACTCACCACGGTAATTAAACTAGATTCCCTACTCAGACTAGCTGATGAGATAATAAAATAGCGAAGATTATAGTGATTAATTAAGTAAACAGTGTAAAATAGGCAAAAGTTGTAACAATCTGCGAAGAAATTATTCTTTACAAGCTATATGTACTATAATCAAAATATAAATATTGTACAGAATGAGCGAAAAGCGACTTTGAAATGAAATAGATAAGTCATACAATACAATCGATCGGCAAAGAAACGTAAACGATTAGCGCAGGTAAACAAAGCTGACGTAACAAAACAAGGCGCATCAAACCCGCTAATGAGGTTACCTCTCAAAGGAGTGCCTCTCAAACTTGACCTATTTACCAATATAAAAAGATGAAAGTATGACAATAATAGTTAACATCATTTTTTTCAAATCCAGTTTTGACACAATAGCGTGTGTGGCCGAAGTAGAATTTTTCTGACCAGAATTTTGCAATTTTTCACCCCAATAAAAGAAAAATCCTTCTCCTTGGAAAAAATCTTCGCCTTGTTGAGCAGCTGCTTATTTTCAAATGTCAGGTGATCATTGACAAAAGTCTTGCTAACACCATTATCATTAATCCCCAAGTCAGATGCGGTTAATGACTTGTGTTTTTTAGCCGCCGCTATGAAATCGTCCCTCAAATATCGATTGTGCATTGATATAATAATGTTTTCAACACACTTGTTCGAAAAGGGCTCTTATTGAACCGCTTTTATGTCCATAATACAGTGTATTACGCGTGCTTTTCTTTATGTTATTCCAAGAGTGCATTAACGCCACAGATAACTATTTACTAGTCGGAGATGCGCGCTTTTTTAATCTCATCAACTCTTTGACCGCCTCGAGTATAATGATCAACATAGCACATATGTATCATAATGTAAATTTTAGCATCCTTATTATTACGTTGGGGAACTCTGGCAACATAATTAATTATTTGATTCTTTGAGACTTCGCATTTGATTATGCCGCCAATCTTAGCAACAATAGCAAAGCGGTTCTCCGATTCCGTGACCGGGATTCCCTTAATCTCAATATTATATAGGTAGCCGCGATCTCTGCTCACTCTGGCGCATGCTTTATTGCAACCGCCCAAGTCACATTTCGAAGCGTGAGACTCATCCTTCATGCTTTTGAGGTCAGAAATATCCGCTTGGATCGTCTTTACTTTTTCTATTAAAATATGTAACTATGCCAACCTGTTCCGTGAGTTTGCGGAGCTCCTGATGGATGTTTTCCAAATCACCTTGTGCAGCTTTCCCAGGGCCCCAGGGGGTGGGTTAGAAGGACTCGCCAACGCAGCTTTGCAGGTACTGCACTTCCAAGTGGCCTTCCTGTCCCCAAGCTCGCGATACCCTGACTCGGTTATTCCGGCACAAGGGAAATCAAAGCTTTTGAGGCAAAGTGTACATTGCACGCCATCCCTGGCTTTGACCTGGCAACGATGACAAGGAACATGATGAGTGAGTAAAGCGGCTGCTCATTATGGTGAAAAATACAAAATTATTAGCTAGTTGTATGTAGCAAGTAATTAGTTATTGTGCACGCCACTGTCATAAAATTTTCGCCGCGTTCTTCGTTAACACACCGGGCGCTCTGAGTAACTACTAACTAGTCAGCGATACCTACGTCACTGACTTTCGTCGCGCGCCGTTTTCGCTCGTATGCAGTCCGCACAACTACGACACTCCCGTGCACTTGCCGAACCGGCCATTGTGTCACTGTTATCCACCGTGATTTGCACTTATTAATAATGTTTTAAATCACTTCTGTTTGTTGTTTTTGTTATTGTACTATGTTCACACTTGTAGCGGTATCTACAACGCCACATGCAAACAACGCGTCATACTGACGTCACGCAAATCCTGCATCGCGCAAACAGAGTTTACTGCGCAACTAGCATAGATACAATGGCCCGACATGAATCAACGGGCAGTTGCCCGCCAGACACAACACCCGTCTGGTCGGAGGATCCTCCCTTTTCTATAGAGTATGAGTGAACTTTACACCCTGTTCCTCATTCCTCTATACACTCACTACTAACACAGCGCATATCAACAACCTTCAACCAAGATCACATAAATGTTGTAAAAATCTATTTTTAAACTGGAGTGAAATTTAATTGATTATCATCACGCTATACTTTTATGGAGCTAAACAATCAATCATGACATAATTATATGAACGGATATTCTAGTCAACATTCAAGAAAACTAATTTTCATAGCTTAATGGTCCGACGACTGCTTTGCAAACTTGTGTCAGTAAGTTCGATGACCAACTAGGTATTGATAATTTTAGAGATTGTTTTTTGTCATATTGTTACAACTATTCCATGAAACCTTTTCAAAGAGGCTTTAGATACTTTTCTCGTGGTAAATAGTGAATCGAATGGCTCTGTCGTTCTGTGTGTGTGTCTGTCGTATCAAACGGGTGGTCCGATTCTAAAGCGAGTTTTATGTAGATATATTAGCTGGTTTAATCGGGGTTGTTCTTAGCAGTAAAAATCAATCATTTACTTCTTGTCTTCTTGTAACTTTTAATTGTTTGACGTTTTAGAACACTTGGTTACGTCGAAAGCATTAAGTAACTACTTATTTAGTAGTTACCTACTTAATACTTTACCAATAATTGTTAATACAACTGTAACTTAAAATATGTATAACTTATTTACAAAACTAGTAGTACTAATCACAACTCCGTCCGCTCACTGCGCGGCCACAGAAGGTCTGCGTTCGATGAAGGCGAGCGGCAGGCCGTTCTTGACGCTCTGCACGATGCCGGACTTGGGGTCGACGACGGGGTGGCGCAGCGTGGTGGTGGCCGGCGCCACGGTGAAGCGCGACAGCACGGCCGCCAGCCCCGCCAGGGACTGCATCAGGCCCAGGCGCAGACCTGCAAACACCAAACACATATATTACGACTGAGAGTACTTCAACTTCCTGATACCATCTAAACTACCATGTTTTAGGGGGTGTCCTGTGACAAATACTTCAGTTTTTAATACTCAATACTCAATCATCGTAGTTGTCATTGTGTAATCACCTTAGGTGTTATATAAATAAACGAGATCATGTTCATTTATGTGTGTCTGTGTGTTCATCACATCTTCGACGTTAGCTACCCCTGTAAGTTAACAACCTTACCGACTAGCAAATCTTTTCCAAAGTGCTATGAGCGGTTTTAGTATAGTATGCCGGCGACCCGACAGCTTCACAGCTATCTTAACTTTAAGAGCTTTTGCATACTTACCACGTTTTTTCAGGCGCCGTTGACGCGCGTTTCTCTATCGCGTGTTGTTGGCGCTGCTAAGCTTGAAAAAGGCAGATTACTTGCGATTACATCGCTGTAAACTCGCTGTTTTTGACGAGAAACGCGCTACAGACGCGCGTGAGCAACTCTCCTTGCAAACTAAAACGCGTGGTACGCGCGCGAACGAGCCATAAACGTGCGTGTATCGCGCTGGAAACGTGCGTGCCTGTGACCGACCGACATCGAGGAAAGGGGTGGGGGAATGCAGCGCATACTCCGTCTGTACTTCATTCAGAACGCACTTGTATTGCCTATGTATTTATAAATGGAAGTAAATTATGTTTATAAATGTTTGTATTTTGTAAAGCGCGCGTCTGTATCCATGTAATTCTGCGCTAGTAGCGCGTTGACAGCATGCGAAAAAGTCGTCGTGTGCATACCTACTACAATTATAAATCATAAAACGTGTGAATAAGTAAATTGGTTGCGATAACATTTCGTTTGCAGCGCGTTACAGTTGCGAGCGACGCGCGTCGACGGCGCCTGAAAAAAACGTGGTGTGTAAAACTGTGGGGAATTCGTGACCGCGTGGGCGAGTAATACACTGAAGTGAGTTGTAAATAAGTAACGATTAATTTATTACGATATCAAGTAACTAAAGCTAGCAGTTACACTTGACACGAAAAAGTAAAATTAAATAAGGTTACATGAATGGTAAAACTACTAGAAACACGAAGCTCGCTCTAACCATGCTTTTAACTGGATTTATTCCTGTTAGTATCCGCCTTTGAGTAGTCACTAAGGTCAACAGGTGGCGCGATACCCAACTAGCAAAAAGTGGTTTTTAAACTATCCTAGAACCATCATTTATCGAGGATTATATGAGGCTTTTATCCGCATATAAGTTGCGAAAAGGGCCCACTTTATAAGTCTACTTTTACTTATAACGTATTTATATTAGACCGCTGAAATGTCATATACGCCCATATTGCTCCTGTAATTGAATTACGTCAATACAATTACTCCTGTAAATCTCACTATAAGTAAATTATAGTAAAAAATTAGATTAATACGCGCCTAGAAATGTTTCTATAAGCTCATATGTTGCGAACAGTCGAAGTGACTGTATCGCGCATTGTTGTGCTCTGTAAAAAATATTTTTAACATCTTGATGGTATTTATATTATTCATGTCAATCATAGTAGAAAAATTGTTGTCAAATTGTTAGTCTTACTTATAGCTTATTCATATGGGAACTTGAATTTTCTGTGAAATCTATCATGGCTTCGATAAAAATTTTAAAGCGCCTCTTAAAATTTGCTTACCGTCAAACAAGCCAACTTTGCCAATCAAGGTATCTTTGCCCTAAAAGCAATTTATAAGCAAATCCGCTAACATAAGAAACAATTTTAGTTTTATGGCAACATTTATTATTTGGGTGGAAAGTTGATTATATTTGTGGCAAAACTATCTAACGCATTCGTTCCAAAGTTCATTTAGTAACTTGCCAGAACTTGTAGAGTGCGGTGTATGTTTTTGCGGGCAAATTTCCTAAGAAAAGTGTTTGTGGATTTTACCTCATGGCGAAAACACAGGTAAGTGTATTTTACTGTATGTTATAGAATATCAGTTGTTGAGTATTTTAAATATAGTTTCATTATTCAGGACTTTATGAATCAAAACTTCTAATGATGGGCAAAGTTACCCTGAATTATTCAGACCCATCCATGCCAACATTGCCCGTTATCAAAAAGCACTCAGGGTTGTCACTTTTAGTTATTTTGTAACAGGTTGAATTAACGCAAAACCACAGAAACAAAACATCAAACACCTCAATGACATATTTCTTAAGTAACGACTTTAAAATAAAGTACTTAATTTCTTATGTTTTAAAATATATTAGTAACTAGTGCAGTTGATGTATAATTTCTACAGGGTAAAATTTTAATCACCGTTTTCCTCTTAAGGGGTCATTGTACTCATCATTAACTCATCAAAAAAAATCAGCTGTTCCCTACATTTTGACGAGTTATGCGAACATAAATGTAGGGAACAGCTGATTTATTTTTCACGATTTCAGGTTTGGCTCCATAGTAAAAATTGTTTATAATGATGAGTACAATGACCCCGTAAGAGGAAAACAGTGATTAAAATTTCACCCAGTATATGTATAGAGGTGAAGATTCTGATTGTATGTTTGTTTGTGTATAGGGATAGGAAATAGGGTATATTTCATTAGAGTAGATGGTAGCTTTTATTATACATCTGCAGAATCACTTAGCTTTAATTTTATTGTTATTTTTAATTTCAGAAAAACAAACAAGTCTAGAATTAGACCAAGAAAGCCAAGACGTGAGTTTGGGTCCCGAGCATATAAAAATTACTCCGACGTGATGTTAAAGCTTGCCTGCGAAGCAGTTATTGAAGTGTTCAGAACAGAACAACGGTATTGATTAATATTATTCAAGTTTGGACATATATTGATCTCATTTTACAGATAAAAGCTGTCGTTATTGAAATGTTCAAAAGAGAACAACGGTATTATGTCGAATTGTCGACGAAATTGGAATAAACATTTAATTTTGAACACAATGTTTCATTTAATTACTTACCATTTTAACGTCTATTCATAGCAACCAACACCCACAAAAGAAAAGTGAAAATAACATTTATTTAATAATTTTGCTGCAATGTGACAACCCTTAAAATCTTAAACCGTTTGTTGGGCCTTGTATGGAAAAGGCCACTAACCGCTAGGTAACATTGCCCACCGTTTTTATCACGAAAATATTTAAACTACAAACAGTATTTTAAAACTCAGGTTAAGATTGCCTTAAATTGTAGTCGTGGTGCTTTCTACGTATTTATAAGAGCTTGATTTGCGTCAAAAATCGAAGTGGGCAATGTTGGCTAAAAGTCCGGATTATTTTGCCCACCATCAAAATCGATCAAATCTTGGTTTAAATTTTAATTTTTTAAATGTTTTACATAGCAAATGCGTGCATATGGTCATATAGTTGTAGTAAATGAAAAAATATACTTAAGTCCTATAGAAAAAACTTGTAATATATTCGATTTTCTTAAAAAAACGGGCAAAGTTGGCTTGTTTGACGGTATTTACATTTTAGTATTAATTAATATTAGATAAAATATTATGAAGGCAGCTGCCATTTTCTTGGTGAGCATTTCCAAGTGTGACATAGTGCTAAAATAAGTATTTTTAGCATTTCCAAGTGTGACATAGTACCAATATAAGTATATTGGTTCTATATTGGGTTATCTCAAAACCGAAGAAGATTCGCCATTGTTACCATTAGGGTTCCGCAATGCCCGATGAAAATCGATTAATATTTATAAATAAGTAAGTTACAGGAATATTTTAAGGGTTTGTTCTACGTGCTAGGTTAAACATTAGTTTAAACATTGTTTTTATTTAATATAATTATATAAGAGGTTCCCGACGATTTAAACAAGACTATGCCGATGTTCCTTGATATCGATCGATTTTTAACCAAAATAGATTTCCGATCTTTAAAGAACTTAAAATGGCCTTGGAGTGTTACACATTTCTTGTTATCGGCGATATGTCCCGGTTGTCACAGCGTGGTTTTTACATATTTACACTAGAGATTAACATTTTACTCAGAATCAAGAGCACATCTGATCATTGCTATATCAAGATTGGTTTAGATGTGAGAATTGTTCTACTTAAGCAGTTTATGATCACTTCCCAAGAGACGAATGTGAAATTTGTAACTAGTCTAATCTGATGTCTGGGCAATATTACACAAATGTTAATGGATCTCCTTCAATTACACAAAAGATAGATAGATAGATAAAACGTTTATTTAGTGCAACAATAGGAACATGTATGGTAGCAACTACGATAAATTAAAAAGAAGTCGTTTACTAGGAGTTCATGGTATTTTCTTGACCATCTCAAATCGACAGCATAATTTTATTAATACTCGCAGGTTCGCCCGATCACGCGCAACGTTGCTAAACTTCAATAACATGGCTTTGTGGTTCGGGGAATTCCCAGTTTTTTAAAAAATAACGCATTTCTAAATTTTTGTTATATGTAATCCGAAAGTTCTTTCTTATTATCGCTTTCAATATCGCTCAAAGATTTGGTACTTTTTTTGTCCGAACCTCTTCCATCTAAAGTAGTACTACAATTATCTTGTCCGGAACCCTCCCTAGAATTAGCGATGCGGTCTTCACCAGTTAAATTAAAAAAATCGGTGCTGAAAAAATCAAAATGGCTGATGTCAAATCCTACAATGGAATTTGCAAAACTATATAAATCGTGTTTTCGCCTATACTGGTCGTTACAAGCAAAAGTGGCTTCTTAAGAGTTTTAACCAGGATTCTTTGAGATTTCTTGGACAATAACACTACTGTGGAATGCCTATATAAATATGTCTAGGTTTAAAACGGCGTACGATAAATCGATATAGAGAACAATTTATCCTACCGAGTGCTGTATGCTGTGTAATCTTGGTGATTTATTGTTTTTAAAATATGGATATGAAATTCATTTAACACTTACTTTTAAGCATATGTAAAACCAAACCATAAATGATTTACAGTAATTTAACTTTAATTTACTTATATTGGCCATAAAATATTAGCTTATATGAGGTTATAAGTAAAAATAACAAGAGTAATTGCTCCTCAGTGCATATATTCCTGGTACATGCTCCTACAGGAGTATTAGGATTTAAATGGTCCGCAGACGTTATCTTATAGGCGCATATAAGTCCAAGTTACCGGAGTTATTACTCTTGAGTGCAATTACTCTTGTTTCATGCTTTCATAGGAGTCTTGATCCTATGTTTGTCAGGAAATATGATCCCATATACCGATATAAGTACAAATTATAGGATTAAGTGTACTTGAGTAAAACCAGCATGTATTTATGCTGTTAAAAGCGTAGTAGCAACCACCAAAACCATCATCGGAGCTTTATAAGTCCATGTAGCATTATAAAATCGCCATCCAGGATTATTTTGCTAGTTGGGTAGGTACGTGTCGTGCGAACCTCATAATACAGATGCCCCCTGGCTGGAGGCTGGCAGTTACATACTTAACTCAGTTTGAGTAGTCACTAAGGTCAACAGGTGGCGCGATGCGTGTCGAGCGTGACTCATAATACAGATGCCCCCTGGCTGGAGGCTGGCAGTTACACACTTAACTAACTTTGCAGTTTCTTCTATACGATGACAACACTTAATAAATAAACATTTGTTACCTATACAGGCGCGGGGACCGTCACCGAAGGGCAGGTACACGAACTTGGTGTTGTCATTTTGCTGCTCGGGCAGGAAGCGTTCCGGACGGAACTTGTGCGGCTCGGGGAAGTACTGCGGGTCGTTGTGCAGCGCCTGCAGCGGGATGATCACGCCCACGTCCGGGTCGATGGTTACGTCCAGCTCGGGGAAGGTGTAGGTGCGCGCGCACATGCGGACCAGAAAGCCCAGCGACGGGAACATGCGCATGCCCTCCTTGAATGCGCACTCCAGGTACGTCATCTCCTTGATAGCGTCGTAGCTGAGCCGGCTGCCGTGCTTGGCCAGCACCGCGTCGATCTCTTCTTGCACCTTGCGCTGCACCTCCGGGTGGTAGGCGAGCTGGTGCAGCGTGAAACTGGTGGCAGACGACGACGTCTCGAAGCCCGCCGCGAAGAACACGAACACCTGCGCCGCGATCAGCTCGTCCGTCAGCTCTAACGTGGCGATCTCCGGAGTGCCGTCTGCTTTAAACTTCTCGACCGATTCTACCATCATCTTTCCCTTTTTCTTACATTCAAGCAACAAGTCAATGAAATCATTCCTACCGGAAGGTTCATAATTCCTCTGTTTTAGTATAGCTGAGACTAGATCGATCAAAGGTTGTTCCACTCTTTCGACATACTTTAAATGCTTACACCATTCTGGGAATATTTCTTTCAACATAGCTATGAAAACCTCCTTTACTCCAATTTGAAATATTGAGGCTCCTAACTTCCTGAAGGCAGAGTCTTCATCGTTGAGTGAGTCGGCGTCGAGGCCGAATCCGCAGGCGCCGATGAAATCCGTGGTGTAGCGCGCCATGAGGTCGCGTGCGTCCAGCGGGCGGCCGGCGGCGGCGGCGGCCAGCGCACGCGCCTGCAACTTCTCCGCGCGCTCCACGATCAGGGGGAACATCGCCTTCAGCTTACCGCTCGTGAACGCTGGCGTGATGCGCTGTCGCAGCATCCGCCACAAGTCACCGTCCGCGAAGAACAGGTTGCGCATCATAGGCTCGATCACCGTTTTGTGCGGGTTCAGGCCGCGGGGATAAAAGTATTGAAAATCTGTTGACAGGATGCGCTTTACGATCTCAGGATCTCTGATCACGAGCTCCGGGTGTGTGGATCTGTAGAATCCTACCACTTTCTCCTTCGGATACTTCCAGTACATTTCTGCCGCCTTCTGCGTGATGCTCTTCTGCATGAGGTAGACTTGAGAATTATTGCCGAACAACACTGTGGGCTTGTCATGTTTAACTCCTTTCTTCTCCCAGTAGCTGAAGGTGCGAGTGCCGTACATGTAGAGCGCGACGATGACGACGAGCACGATGGCCGCGGTGATCATGTTGATACTGTTGTGTTGATGTTAGTGTCGAGACAGAGCGAGCGCGCGCGGCCGCCAGGGAGCGGTGTGTGTCGAGTACTGGGACCGCGTACGCGTACTGTATGTATATAGGAGCGACGTTATCTAGCCGCGCGCTTATCACTCTGTTCGATCTGATTCAACTATTACTAAATTAGTATTAGGAAGGAGAAATAATTATTTTATGTTCTAATATGTACAGCTTTTCTACGCCTACGTAAGTACCTACTTACCTATTCATAACAAAATACCAGCCTATTACTATGCCACTGCAGGGCAAAGGCCAGATCTCGTACAGAGAAGGCTCGAGTATTGATCACCACGCTTGCGCAAGATGAGTTAGCTATCTCTAAACGTTATTATAATTTATACTATTTTACAGTTAAGACAACCTGTTACATCACGTTACACAGAAGCAAGGACGGACCTTACCGTATTTACCTGCTAGGTTCCTATAGGGGTTTCTTTGATAAGTGTGATCTTCAAGTAGAACTCTAAAGCGATTATCATAAAAAAAAAAACACAATGAGTTTAGCAACGCATTTTCAACGTAATGATAACACCGTAATGTTTGTTTATACCCGAACAAAGTCCATAGTCCAACGGTCTAATTAAGAGTGACTCGGTTCCTTCTATGAGGTAAACAAAAACAAAACGCTGCCGAATAAACCACGAGGCAGAGTGTAAGCTATTCTAAGCAGGTACTACTGAACAAAAACCCACCTCACGGGGTCACGGTCGTCATGACTACCTGTACTAATCTACTAAGATTAGGATGTCCAATAAATAGGTATGCAACAAATTTTCCTGTTGATCGAAGCACTTTTGCAAGGTTCACTTGTAAGCTAAGTTCAGCTCCAGAGCGTCTCACTTCCTGCTTTATGTTCGCCTGGTACCAGTCACCATCATCATCATCGATCAGCTTAGCTCCAGAGCATCCCACTTCCTGCTTTATGTTCGCCTGGTACCAGTCACCATCATCATCATCGATCAGCTTAGCTCCAGAGCATCCCACTTCCTGCTTTATGTTCGCCTGGTACCAGTCACCATCATCATCATCGATCAGCTTAGCTCCAGAGCATCCCACTTCCTGCTTTATGTTCGCCTGGTACCAGTCACCATCATCAACATCGTTCAGCCCGGAATCGCCCACTGCTGGGTATAGGCCTCCTTCGTTTATTTCCCGTTTACGTGCGTCTCCCGTCGGTGTTTCCTGTAACGTCATTTTTTTTACAAACAAACCTACATCAGTGTTGCCATGCAATCAGAAGAGTAGTGTTCAAAGTATTCAGGTATATGATTCTCTGACTCATAGCAATAGCACTCACAATAAATGGACTCGTCATTAGCATTAGATAGCACTAGCTTTTTAATGATGAACCCCTAACCCATCGCATCGAGTCCTACTTTTATGGAGATAAGCCGTCAATCATGAATTCATCATGATATATATATATGAACAGCTCTTTTATTCAACATTCTACAAAGCAAATAGCTTGGTAGTTCGACGACTAGCTTGCAAACCTTTAACAATATTGATGTCAGCTATAGATTTTATGACTGGGTACAAAAGTGGAAGATCAAACTGAATGAGTTAAAATCAATTCATATTGCCTTCACTAACAAACACTGTGATTACCACCCAATCTAAATAAACCGTATGCAAGTGCCTTATGCCAACACAGCCAAATACATTGGCATAACTCTTGACGCCAAACTGCGTTGGAAATCTCACGTCAAAAGAAAAGACAGGTTCTCGACATCACACTAATAATATAAAAAAGTTTCTGAATGTGTGTGTGTGTTTATATGTTCGTTACATCTTCACGCTCAAACGGCTGGGCCAATTTTGATAAAATTTTGTGTGAAGGTAGCTGACACCTTGGTTAACATAATAGGCTATTATACTTTTTATCCCGATATTCCCACGGGATTGACACTAATGCGGGTGAGACCGCGGCGCGCAGCTAGTACGTTATACAAGTATGAATTGGTTACTCGGAAGGAAATCTTGCCTATCAATCCATAATAAAATTGTATTATACAACATTATTCTTATGCCAATTTGGACGTATGGCATCCAAGTCTGGGGCTGTACTGAACGAAGTAACGTTAATATAATCCAACAATTCCAAAATAAAGTACTCAGGGATGCTGTAAATGCTCCATGGTACAGTGGAAATGACGACCTCCACCGTGACCTTAAAATGGAACTCGTCACCACGATCATTAAATAATTTTCTAAAGCCCACACAGACTTCACCGACATGTGAATGTCGAGGCAATTCAGCTGCTACACAACACGGACATAGTGCGTAGGCTAAAGAGAACTAAACCATTTGAGTTAGTGTAGTATCTAAGTGAATTAATAATAGTGCGGTGCTAATGGTGCTATACACGTAACACATGAACAAAATGTTTTATCAATTTATCAGACCCTAAGAAAGTGCTGCGAAACTGTGTAAAAGTGCAAATTGTCGCTATTCTTAGTTATAAAATAATCTATATCGTAAAATAGAGTTAAATTGCTTATAAGTCTATTAGGCTAAATCAAATCAAAAATCAAATCAAATTATTTATTTGCTAGGTTGCTTTACTAGATTGTAAAAAGATAAAGATAAAAGTTTCTTTATTAATAGTCTAGATACGTAGAAGAAAGACCTTCACCGATCGAGTAACCGGACGAAATGTGTTTTTTACGGAATAACATAATGTTAACGAAAGTAACGGTGATGGGTTGCCTAATGAAATCCTGTCAAGGATATTTTTAATTAATTATGTAACAGGTAATTTTTTTTCGATATCTTCACCGATAGCGTAACCAAAAAAAATTAATGCTAATCGAAAGTACGGAGTCTATAGAATATGCAAACATAGGGTTGCCTACCTTTTTCTTGTCAAGGCTATAGGGTTGCCTAGTTTAAAAAGGTGATTCGAAAATGGTATGTACCTTCACCGATCGAGTAACCAAATAAATTATATATCAAAATGAAGATTATTTTTTTACGAATACGATGGTACAAGGTTGCCTACGAAAAACCTGTCAAAAATCAGGGTTGTAAGGCGTTGAAATTTGAAAATTGAAACGTATGAAAGTGTGCAAGAAAGAGAGACTCCCCATTATATCCAGTGCGATATAAGAGGAAGCAGCATTGCAGCCGATCGCGCCACATCAGATGCTTGAAATAGTGCGAGAGAGAGAGCATATACGTAGTATCAAATGCGGTAGAGGAAGACGCACCATAGCGACGGGCTCCGCCCCTTCTGGCCTATGAAACGACGACACGGTTGGCGCAGTGGCTGAGCGATCGACTGCTGCGCTGCGTGTCGCGAGTTCGATTCCCGCACGGAACAAATATGTATTTGTATTGCCTACAGGTAGTTGTTTCGAGTCTGGCTGTTTGTGTATGTGAATTTAAATGTTCGTAAACGTACCCACGATACAGGAGTAATTCCTTAGGGGGGGCAAAGTTTAAAAAAAAAAATTGAAAGAGAGTGCGCACGCTCCGTACGGTTGACAGATCTGTGTATGAATGTCAAGCGTTGTTTTGGAGCAACTTCCCGCCATTCTCATAGAAGTAATAGCTTGCTACGGAATATAAAATCGTGCTGTTTGTCTGATGTGAACATAACTGAAGGTCAATTCTCGTAATTTAAAACGTTCAAAATCTAGTCGCAGTCTCATCTCGGCGACAAGCAAATGTCAAAAACTTGTCAAAATGTAGGGAAATTAAAAGTATTCTTTGACAGATTGAGACTGAGATCAGACTGTGAACGTTGTTAAAATTACGAGAATTGCCCCTCTGATATATCACTCGATTTAGTTGGTTATCACTCACAGTGTTACAAAAAAATAACTGTTTTAAAAAAAACTTACATTGAAGAATTCAATAATTTCATTGCAGAGCAAGAAATAAATGATACTTATATGTCGTCGCAAGCGATTTCAAAACGGAAACACATTCAGATGCGATTGAGATTCCACGTAAACCTCAGAACAATAGTTACTGTCCTGAGACGTAAACCTACTCATAATGTTACTCGACTCTCATTGGTCGACAGTTCTGATGAGTTGACTGGTTTGTACTGTGGACGCCGTGATTTGGCGCTACAACTTCCTGCCAAAACGTGGACAGAGTCGATACGGAATTCTAGGCAGGCATTCCTATACCTGACACGAGACTGACCAGACCTTATAGTCGAACCTGTCACGTCCACCGTACAAGTCTGAGTTTTGTATTACTTACTACCTATTGTAAATATCTACTGTGTACCTAATAAAAGTATCTGACTGTAACTCGAGAAAAGAAAACCTAAGTTTCATTGGTTTGCCCGAGTACCCAACTCATCATGGAACCTGTGCCAAGAAACGATAACGAAGATGACCCTAGTATCGTTACGCCCACGCTCCCGCCGTCATATATATAATTTTCCAAATTATTACTGAAATAAATTTTTTATATATTTTTTGTAACAAAACAGAAACTGACAGAAACTAGGCACATTTTTTTTAGCAAATAAATTATTATAGTTATTTTAATTTTTTATACGCATATTTTTTTAATTTTTTAAATGCTTTATCCGAAACGCCAACTTTAATTTGCAGTTTTTTAGCGTTTCATCATCAAAGTCAATTACGGACTCTTTGAAGCCACATAAAAAGCACGTTTTCGAGATTTTTAATTTGTAAGTAAAATTCACTAATGAATTCAATTAAAAAAAATAATAAACAGCACGATTTTATATTCCGTAGCACGCTATTACTTCTATAAGAATGGCGGGAAGTTGCTCCAAAACAACGCTTGACATTCATACACAGATCTGTCAACTGTACAGAGCATGCGCACCGTAGACAGAGAATAGAGGTAGACATGCTCCTAAAATAATAATAATTGCGAAAGCGAGATGACACATGTTTCAAAATATATATGTGTGAGCAGGACATAGCATAATTTTTCTATCTCTATTTGCGTATCGGTTTTTGTTGTTTGCCATCACTAGTCATTGATGGCAAACAAATTGTGGTGTCAAAATATTTTTGTTGATATAAACTGTAAAACGCATACTTTGTGTAATTTGTGACTATAGTGATATTCCAAAAGGTAATAATTTAGTGTCTAGCGATGGTGAATTGCAGTATATATGGCTGTAAAAGTCGTAGTGAACGAAATTAACCAAACATAACCTTTCATCGGTAAGTAGCATTTTTTAACAATTACAGCAAGTAAATCAAAGAGTTATTGTACACAAGACTATTTTTGTGTCGATATTAAGCAAAATTTATTGATAATTTTATCTAAAAAGACGATAAAATCCTAACTTGTTTTTTGTACTAACCGACCAAAATGTGAGGCATTTTACGTTAGGTTGTTATCTATTTTACTTCGTGTCATTTGTCAATAGTCGGATAATAACTTGACGGGGATACCAGCACTTAATTATTTTTACCACTGAACGTATTTAATTTCTTTACTTTTTTTAGTTTTCCGAATGAACCATTTTTAAGAAATAAGTGGACGGAATGTACGGGCCGAATTAACTGGCATCCAAGTCGTCACTCCCGAATCTGCTCACGACATTTTCAAGCTAGTTGCATTCGACAGAAATTAAATAGTACTCATTTAAATCCACGTTCGATACCCACACTTTTCATCCAGGTAAAGTAAATTTATTATACATACCAATTCGTTCTACACGTTTAATTAACTTTGATACATAAAAATTTGTTGTGACTTTATTTCGTGTGACACGGAAATAATAGTGTATCATTTGAGATGACTTTTTTAATATTATTACGTGGAATTAATTTAAGTGGAATATATACTTACCTAATTATTAAGCTACCAAACAATGTAAAGGAGATACAGTAAAACTTACTAACTCATTCGAAAAATTATTATTCCTTGATTATTATAGCAGTTAATCGCAAGTTCGTGTCCTTTTTGTTTCAAATTTCAGGTCCCACCGGCTTTAGATCAACCGAGTTCCTCTAAATGTGATACTTTGGGGGTTGATATGGAAGCAAAGGATTATTTGGTACTTTCTTAATTATTTTTTTTTTTCAAGTCGAATATTCAGTCTTATGTATAGGTACTTATTTATGTGGGTGATAAATGTTACAAATTTAAAACAATAATCATATTTTTCAGCTTGACGATTCATCCATGACAGATAGTCATGGTCATCTTTACCATCAGAAGAAGTTGCTATGGAAATAGAAATAGAAAGTACTATGGTAAGTTATTCTTGATCAGTCTATATTTATGGTAACTGATTCTTGTAAACCGGACACTTTTTATTAACCGGACACAATTTAAATCGATAAAGTGGTAGAGATATTTTTTATATATTTATTATTATGGTCGTTGTATTTGTATAAATTCTATTCTATTGTATAATTCGTATTTGTCATAAATACAGAAATATTTTTTGTTATATTTCAGACACAAGAAATATTACCTATGGTAGCAGCGCCGGAAGTTAAGATGACTCCTCGTGAAAAGAAGTTAATTAGGAAATTGGAAATGAAGACAATATTAAGTGATAATAGAAGGAAGAAATTAGCTGCTTTAAGATCTAAGACCTGGCGTTTGCAAAAGAAGGCGGTTTTAATTAAACTATACTTGATCTACACAGTTTTTTATTGCATCTAAAATTATAGCACGTCTATACTACGCGCGCGAACTGAATTATTTCAGGGCCTGTGATAAAGCGCGTAAATAAGTTGTGCTACTTATGATTTATCCAACTAGTGCTATTTACATCTTGAGGTGAAAATAAATTTATATCGTAGTTTAAATTGTATTAAAATAACAATTACAACTCACTTGTTTTCGCGCTTCACCTTCACTTCTCTCGCATCCGGTCGCATTCAGTTCGCGCGCGACCTGTTGTTATTTGTCACACTACTGTTAACTAATAATCTTACAGCACTTGATTATAAAGTTTTGCTATGAGACTAACCCTGAAATATCAAAATAAAAATTGTTGTTTCATACAAAAATGCATGAAACTGTTTTTTTTTTTGCTATTATGTACTTTTCAAACATACATACGCTCGAAAAACATAACCCGCCTTCTGGCGCAGTCGGGTAAAAAGATATAAATATGTCACCCCCTGAAAGTCTAATGACAATTAATTGAATGACTTAGTAGACAGTACAATTAAAATTCTCATATAATTATACTGTACTCTGATCGAAATACTCACTAAGTACCAGATTACCCACACGATGGGGGAAAACGTCTAGGTATGGCAATATTAATTGCACGTAGCTGGAGTAATGTACTTATGTCGAACTATCGCTATCTCATACTGCATACGCTGAGGATTTGTCTACCTATATTCTCAGTCTACGATGCGCACTCTCTTTCATAGGCCAGAAGGGGCGGATCCCGCCGCTATGGTGCGTCTTCCTCTACCGCATTTGATATTACGTATAGGCTCTCTCTCTCGCACTATTTCAAGGATCTGATGTGGCGCGAACAGCTGCAATGCTGCTTCCTCTTCTATCACACTGGATATAATGGGGAGTCTCTCTTTCTTGCACACTTTCATACGTTTCAATTTTCAAATTTCAACGCCTTACAACCCTGATTTTTGACAGGTTTTTCGTAGGCAACTTTGTACCATCGTATTCGCAAAAAAATAATCTTCATTTTGATAAATAATTTATTTGGTTACTCGATCGGTGAAGGTACCATTTTCGAATCACCTTTTTAAACTAGGCAACCCTATAGCCTTGACAAGAAAAAGGTAGGCAACCCTATGTTTGCATATTCTATAGACTCCATACTTTCGATTAGCATTAAATTTTTTTGGTTACGCTATCGGTGAAGATATCGAAAAAAAATTACCTGTTACATAATTAATTAAAAATATCCTTGACAGGATTTCATTAGGCAACCCATCACCGTTACTTATTCCGTAAAAAACACATTTCGTCCGGTTACTCGATCGGTGAAGGTCTTTCCTTTACGGATCCTGTACTATAACTTTAGTTGTACAAAAACACTTATCTAAACACTATGCAGCGTTACAACTAAGGGATAGAGTGATTTCGATGAACTCTGGCACCCAAAGTTAGATTTAACTTGTGTTTAGGGTGCCAGCGTCCTCGTCTATAATTGAACAAGGTATATCAGTAGTTGTAGGACGAGCACAGTATATTATTATTATGATAATTACTTACTAGTAAATGCATAGATGTGGCCCATTAAAGTACCTACCATTGTATGTATTGAGAGAGAGATAAATATGGTGAAAGCTTGTGTTTATGTAATCCTGTATAAATATAATTAAAGATATATGACTTTATTAACTAAATTAGGTTAAGCGATTGATACATGTAGTAAATCTTCAGTCCCAGCGTAACTCAGTGACAATAGGCACTTTGAGACCTTGGACTTACATTCATTTAGGCACATTGTTGGAGACTTGTATGTGCGCCAGCAGGGCGAAGCAGTGACTCGGATTCAGAGGCGTTGAAATAAAAGGATGCTCACGATTCTACTGTTTTTTAATGAGTAATTTTGGATAACAATCTTCACGTTTATATATTGTACATTTCTTAGAGAAGTGGTGCCATCTAGCCGCAAAGACACGAGCTAATTAGACTCGCCTAACTGTTACAATATGTATTTGTCTAAATCAGCGATCGAACTATCTTCGTTGTTGTCTGCCGTAGTGTCGTTCGGTGGTCACAGATGGCGCTGCTTTAACATACTGGCCCCCTTTGAGAGCCATAGCTCTCAACCTTGGCTGCCTTGTCTTCCTTTTCTGGCGACGATGATGAGACCGGAAGAGGGCAGATCTTCGAAAACGCCCTCTCGACGACGCCAGCTGCTGTCTTGATGCGAGCAACTCTGGCAACATTGTCTCGTCCCGGATATGTCAGCAGGATTCGCCCTAACCGCCATTTGAGGGGCGGTAAATTGTCCTCTTTGATGAGCACCAAGGAACCGGGAGTGAGTGCACCCTGGTTTTCCTTCCATTTGATACGTCTCTGGAGCTCGGAGATGTAGTCCTTGGCCCAGCGCTTCCAAAAGTGCTGCCTGAGCTGCTCGACACGTAGGTAGCGTGATAAAGTGTGTGAAGGCTTCGCCGTGATGTCTGCGCCTGCAGGAGCCGTCAGAGGCCGGCCGATGAGGAAGTGACCTGGCGTCAGGGGCGCAAGGTCGTCAGGATCTACGGACATTGGGTGCATAGGACGGGAGTTCAGGACGGCCTCTATTTGTACTAAAACCGTGTTGAACTCTTCATATGTTAAATGAGCCTTCCCTATCACGCGTGTTATAGGTATGGTGCTTACAGGATTTGACTCCTGCTTCCCACAAACCGCCAAAGTGAGGTGCGTAGGGAGGTATAAATTTAAATTCTATTTGATTATTTGAAGTGTAATCAGTAATACTTTGACAGCTGTTTTGTAAAAAATCAGAAAATTCCTTTGCTGCACCTACAAAGTTTCTACCATTATCAGAATAAATGAGGGTAGGTTTCCCTCTACGGGAAATAAATCTTTTTAAAGCGAGGATATAACTTTCAGATGACAGTGACGTCACAAGTTCCAAGTGTAATGCTCGAGTTGATAAACAAACAAATAAACATAGGTAGCATTTCTCTAACCTAGAACCTCTGCCCTTTTTGTTCAAAACATACATAGGCCCTGCGTAATCAACACCACATTTAATGAATGGAAAACCTGATTCGAAACGTTCACTGGGTAGATTACCCATTATAGGTTGAATGGACTTTGCCCTCATTCGACAACATCTGACACACTGATGCACAACCTTCTTAGCTAGATTCCTACCACCTATTATCCACCACATTTGTCTTATATGTGATAACAAAAGCTGTGGACCGGCATGCAGCATATCATGATGGTTATGCCTAAATAAAAGTATAGTGAACGGATGTTTACTACACAACAGAATAGGATGTTTTTGATCGAAAGGTAAGTTTGAATTGCATAACCTGCCCCCACTCTCATTAAACTATTTTCATCCAAAAAAATATTTAATGAACATAGTTTACTACCCAAGTAACATTTCATTCGGGCCTAGGTTGTAGAAAATGCCTTTAGGTTTTCTAAGGGTCGTAAAAAGGTTAATGCTTTGCTATCTAGTCATATTAAGTACTTGAGAATGATTAATAAGTCCTAAAACTAATTGTTTATTATTACAACCTTGGAGCCGCTGACAAGAGTTTAAATTAACGTTATTTTGACTTGTGTTTCAAGAGCATATAGTCCTAGGAACTTATAGTTGTCGTAGACTCTTGATTAAGTTCTGGAAAGGCTAGCATTATGCTAAAGTGAGATCTAAAGGTTTAATTTTTAACTTTGATATAACCATAAAGTTATGGAATGTTGAAATTGCTTATAAGTAATTTCTAAAACCTACTTAAAACTTATAGGCAGTGTTATAGTTGTCTAAGTAAACAAATTAGGACTGCGTGGTGAAAACCTAAACCAATAAGCTATTTTTATGAGCTGAAGGCATGCTTAAAGTCCTACAAGAATATTTTAAAGCTTTAGAGGCATCCTCAAATAATGTTAGTTGTGTCCGCGACTTCAAAGCATTCCGTTAGTATTGCAAGATGAACCGACACAGGGTGTTATCAAAAAAATGGAGTGGAAGTTTTAAACGTAAAGTGCGTAAAAATTTCTTACGAATAATTAATACATCGGTAAGTTTTTATGATAAATCGTTAGCAGTTTCATTTTGGTATTTAATTATAATTGTATGTTTTGATCTCACTTATCATTAAATTTATTAATGAAACGTGTGCATGAAGGCAACCTGTTGTGTTATGTAGTTAAAATAAGTGCAGTTATGTTTGTGATAAGGTTTTCAACTTGATAAATCTCTATTATAGTTGAATTAAACAAATAAACATTTATCTAAAGATTTCCAGTTATATTTTGTTGTCTTTTTTAAGTTCTGTTATGGAATTGCCAATATTTTTTAGTTATAAAAAAGTGTTTATCTTGAGTATCCTTTCCAGTAGGTACGATTTTTTGTATCCTTAAGTATGTAGGTAGTAAGTTATAAGCTAATAGATCTCAATTTTTGTAAACCAATACAAAATTTGAATCTAGTTGTAGCTAGTACCTAATGTCTTTTCGTTGTTTTTTTAAGTTTATAGGATTGCATAACAACTAAATAAATGAACCTAACTATAGAAATTATTTATTGTTTTATTTAACCAGAGAAACCATACATTATCCTTATACTTTATTAATATTATCTAAGTGGCACACAATTTGCCCCATACATGGAACAACTCGCCCCAAAGTGGGGTTGAATGTTCCCTTCCGAAATTTTGCAAAAATATGCCTGTACAAAAAAAATATAGAGAAACTAGCAGAAATGACTGTACTATTACAGAGACCGATTAAGACTTTTTAATAAAATCTAATATCAATATTGAAATCTTGTCATTTTCATCATAAATTTTCATGTTATTTGAAAATCGGAACTTTCAGCCCCGGCCTCCCCTAATAAATAAATTAGGTAAGTAAGTACCTACCTAAAACAAAATTGAAAAAAAATAGAATAAGAGCAGCCTGTAGCTGTTTGTTCAGCACTCTTGTCAAACCGTCGAACGCACGTCCTCCTACAACCAAAACTTAAAAGCAACTAATTATGCGCAGAGGTTGTTTTCGCGACTCGCAAGTCTTGAACTACTCCTGGCGATAACCTTATAGCTGCGAAAACAGCCTTGTAGTTTTAAGTAGCTCCGCGAGATGATCTGTAGCTCTTATTTTGGCAAACATTAAGAGCTTTTAGCTGTTACAGTTCTGAAAAGGTTAATTTTAATGCTTTCTAGTAATTTCCTAACGCCAGCCATATTTTTTTACTGAAATGAAAAAAAATCTAAACAAAAAGCAATATTTTAAGTCATCATGGCAAAATTAAGTAACGTGTGCTATGTGATTTAAAATATATGATTTTTATATGAATAGAAGTTTTATTTCTAATGCAACTTACTACCAACCACCTAATTTTATAATTTTTATTTCATTAAAATATCTTCTAAATTTTTTACTTACGAAAGGCCAGTCTCGTATACAGCACTATTATCCTAAAGTTTCACGATAAAGTGCCAGTCGCACTATTTTTTGATTTTCCTGACTTCAGCAAGCAACTTATTATTTTTTATGAATATAATAACACTTACATCTAGCCATTTTGAAACTTGGTATAATGACAGGGAATGGCGCCATTATAAATAAGTATTTAAATCCACGATTGGTGTTTTTGTGTAAAATAAATCTTACACAGAAACATTTTAAAACCTGAGAGTCCTGGAAAGGCATTAATTCATGTCCAGCAAAAAGGTTTTAAGTTGTCATTGAGTTACATCCATGACTAATTTAGAACTTAAAAGCTGCCTTGTTAGGTCATATTAACGTTAAATTAAGGTTGTGAAGGTTATATTTGGGTTCTGTGTAAGTAGTTTGAAAGGTTTTGAATTTGAGCTATAGGTTTTGCTGTAGCTCTCAGAAAGGTTCTAAAACTTGGGCCCTTTTTGCACTCAGGAGGTTAATATAAGCTTAATATAACGTTATTAAGTCTATTAAGAATTACGAATAGATTTCCATACAAAGGTTCTAGAACCTTTTCAAAACCTTTCTAAAACCTAAAATGTTACTTGGGTAGATGATTTAATTTTATGTTTATTAATTAAGGCACTATATTCACTTGGAAAGGCTTCTAGTTGCGCAATTCTAGATAAAAACATAAGTGACCTATTTAATTCCGCGACTGATAACGCGCCCGTGCTGCGTTCCGAATTATGTTTTGCACGTAGATTGTTTACAAATCGGAACACGTATGCATAGACACGTTGTATTTTTATAAATGAAGAATATCGATTGAAATTAATTATACTGTTATTAGGATTATTATTAAGCATACAAACAGTATTTGATTTAATTTCTGGCAAGTTATCACAAAGTGGAACATCACATTGTTGATCCCAGTTGGCAACCGCATTCAATAAAAAATCTGGTCCGTGCCACCACAGATTTGAACTACTGAGTTCAGACAGAGAAATACCACGCGATAACAAGTCCGCAGGATTGGACTTGCCATCAACATGACACCAAATTCCTTTACCTGCCATCAGGTCATTTATTTCTATTATTCGGTTTTGGACGAAAACCTTTAAGGAATGCGGTGACATCTTTAACCAACCTAAGACTATGGTGGAATCAGTCCACATTATGATCCTGTCAAAATTAATGTGCATAGATTTTACTATTTTAGATTGTAATCTAGCACCTATTAGCGCACCGCACAATTCCAAACGTGGAATTGTAACCGGTTTGAGTGGAGCGACGCGAGTCTTAGAACATAACAGCCTGACTGTTACGTCATCATTACTATTTACCGAACGTATGAATGCGCATGCACCGTAGGCCGTTTGACTAGCGTCAGTAAATACGTGTAATTCAATACGATCAGGGGAATTTCCTATCACGTGACGAGGAATCCGAAGTTTATGTAAATCGATTAATGAATGAACAAATTTATGCCAGCATTACAAAACATCTGGTGGTAATGAGTCATCCCAACCTGTTTTGCATAGCCAGAGTTTTTGCAATAGCGCCTTTGCTACTATTACAATAGGGCTTAATAAACCTAATGGGTCGTAAATTTGAGACACTACTGATAAGATAAAACGTTTAGTTATTTTAGATGTCTCAGATTTAATTTTTGTAGTGAAATGAAGTTGATCACTATAGTTTAACCAGCCTAATCCTAACGTTTTATTAGATTGGTTCTCGTCTAACATTAATTCTTTAGAACTTTCACTCTGTATGGAATCTGATGCCACTTCTGGTGAATTAAAAACCCACTTACGCAGCGGAAAACAACCAGAGTCGAACTCATCAGAAACCTGTTTACAAAGGTGAGATAAATGCGATTTATTGTCGTCGCCCATTAATAAATCGTCGACGTACATGTTTTCTAATATTATTCTTGAGATTTCAGGATCATTACAATCTAGTGCCAGCTGACGGACACAACGTATACTTAAGTAGGGCGTGGAGGCCGTTCCGTAGGTAACGGTGTTAAGGCGATACACACCGAGCGGATCTGAATTATTCTCTCGCCACAAGACTAACTGTAAGTTACGTTGATCGTCATGTATGGAAATCTGCCGAAACATTTTCTCTATATCGGCACATGCAACATACCGATATTGCCTGAATCTCATAAGAATAACCATCAAATCATTTTGAAGAGGTGGACCTGTCCATTGGATATCATTGAGAGATTTACCGGACGACGTTTTTTGGCTCGCATTGAAGACAACCCTTAATTTGGTCGTAGTGCTGTGCTCACGGAAGACTCCATGATGAGGCAGAAAGTAACACGGCATGGGGTAATCCTCAATACGAGTCATATGTCCAAGTCTCTCGTACTCTCGCATAAAATCAACATACATTGACCTATAATGCGGTTGACGTTGTAATTTACTTTCCAAGGACATAAATCTATTTTTAGCTACATGGTAGCTATCACCAAGAGTATTTGGTGACTCCTTAAGCGGTATTCTAACCGAGAAACGACCGTTGTCGTCTCGCTTAGTAGTATCATTGAATAATTGTTCACATAAACGATCTTCAGAACAAAGCGATTTTACAACTGGCGAAATTTCTTCAATTTCCCAAAACCTTTTTAACTGATCGTTTACTTCTAATTCGGAAGTTTGGCCGAAATTACACTGCACCTGATTTATGCGCAAGCTCTCAGTGTGTACCGGACCTGAAACTATCCATCCTAGCTTCGTATTATTCAAATACGGACCACTAGGTAAACGAATTTTACCTTCAAGTAAAAGATCCCAAAAATAGTTTGCACCAATTAAAATATCTATTTGAGAAGGTGTGCAAAACAAAGGATCAGCGAGATCAATATTTTCGGGTATATTTAACTTACTCACTAATCTAGAAGCGGGTAGTGTGGAAGTTATTTGCGGTATGGCCAAACAATGCATGCGTATTGTATGATTATTTTTTAAAGAACGTAATTTTATATAACAAGTTTCGTTCGTTTTTGTAACTGTTTGACCTATACCACTGATTTTATAAGTGGACTGTAATGTTTTGGCGCGAAGTTTTTTACAAAATGAACTTGATATGAGGCAGTGCTGGCTACCGCTGTCCAGTAAAGCACGAGCTCTGATATACTGTGTATTATCATCTGCAGCAATTTCTACCACAGCGGTAGACAGCAAAACCGGTTCTAAAGTGGTGTGTAGTATACTAGAGTGCAAGCTAGCTGAAGAATTATGATCTGCGGGTTGCGACTGAGGATCAGAGGCAGCATGAGATACGGCGGAAACTGTGTCTCCATTGTTGAGAACCTCATGCAACAACGAGTTGTGTTTTTCATTACACTGCCTACAAGGTCCGAAAAAACAGTCTTTACTGGAATGACCCACCCGTAAACAGTTTAAGCACAGATTTTTACCCTCGACTAGGTTTAGTTTATCTTGCGGGGGTAAACTTAAGAACTGACTGCAAGCATAAACGGGATGCCTACCCTCACACTTAGCACATACACGCTTAGATCTATTCTTGTTATTATTATTCAAAGACTGATTACCTTGAGTAGACACAAAAGTTTGAATCTTTGATGTCTGTTTTCTATTGTTATCTTGAGATACCTTGCCATTTGAATTATTGGAATGATTTGCTTTGACCAAGTCTAAGACTTCAGCTTTTTCCTTTAGAAAGGTAATCAATGTGTCAAATGTTATCGATTCGTTAGTAGTTTTAATAAAATTAATCTTGTATTGCTGCCAGTCCTTATCTATGGCTGCATCAAACTTAGACACAATGATATAGATTAGCAAAGTATCCCAATACTCAATAGGTTCCCCTAACGTTTTTAAAGCGCGTAGATTTCTAAAAATCGAATCAACCATTTTACGAATATAAGGTGCTGATTCTTTTGTAAGGGGTTGTACAGAAAAAATAGATCTAACATGATTATGTACTAGCAAATTTTTATTATCATACCTACCCTCGATCAGATCCCAAGCTATTTTGTAATTACTGGCAGAAAATTCTAGAGATTTAATTACCTGAAGGGCATTACCGGTAAGCGCAGATCTTAAATAATGAAATCTCTGTATATCATCTAGCTCTTCAGAGTTGTGAATCATTGACAAGTATGTATCTCTGAATTCTAGCCAGTTTTCATAAGATCCATCGAATGAGGGCAACGATATAGTGGGCAATTTAACCAGTAACTTGTTTCTGCAGTTATGAGAATTATCACTACTAGTATAACTAACTTTTTGATTTTCTAACAGACACTCAACAGTAGACATGGCACTATAATATGAATTTTCAAACATTTCACGTTCTAACAACTGTTTATCATATTCCTTTTCATCAACTAATTCCTCAATAGCATATTGAACAGTATTAAAGTTTTGTAATAAGTTAGCTGCCGACAGCTGACGTAGCTTTAACTCGTTTATTTGTTTGGCAGTTAACTTTGAATCGGAATTTGAAAGGGAATCTACACTTTTTACAAACAGCGTCAAACTACCCTTAATAGGACCCCGTTTTCTCACTAATTCCTTAAACGCCTCACTCATATTGACGATTTATGGGAAGAAAGAGTACTCACGGTTATCCTGCAACCACTGTGGTGAATAATGCGCACCACACCCGCTGTTCCTATAAGATATAAGGCGATTTTAGTACAAATAGGACAGAAGGGGGTATGTGGGGTAAGGATTTGGAAAGGTCTTACGCCCCTGAGTCAAGCCGATCTTCCTCGCCGGCCGCTAGTGGACGTCTTCTTGTTGGCACGTCCTTGGTCGCTGGTGATCGCTTTAGATGTGGCTCGTAGGACCAAATGTTGGAGACTTGTATGTGCGCCAGCAGGGCGAAGCAGTGACTCGGATTCAGAGGCGTTGAAATAAAAGGATGCTCACGATTCTACTGTTTTTTAATGAGTAATTTTGGATAACAATCTTCACGTTTATATATTGTACATTTCTTAGAGAAGTGGTGCCATCTAGCCGCAGAGACACGAGCTAATTAGACTCGCCTAACTGTTACAATATGTATTTGTCTAAATCAGCGATCGAACTATCTTCGTTGTTGTCTGCCGTAGTGTCGTTCGGTGGTCACAGATGGCGCTGCTTTAACACACATGGGAGCAATGGTGCAAAGTTTATATATTTTATTATAGGTAGGTACATATAAATGGCTAGACAAAACATTATAATGACGCTGAGCAAGGGCCGTTCTACATCCACGAGTTGAGCATACTTCGTAGCGTAGTGTCTACGCTTTTAGCAGCATAAAAATTGTAAACAATTACCTACTAAGAACCTTAGTTCTTATTAATAAAGAAAAAAGCTATCGATTTACGGACAGGTAGGTATGCCACGGACCTTCAAAGCCCTTTTGCCGTTTAAACTTAAATACTTTTCACAAAGACATGAAATAACATAAAAGCCATTGATATATTATTTTCGTAGATACGTGACGCGCTAACATCGCAACCACTATCCTGGGTCAGAGTAAATACAAATGAGTAGGATTCTTCATACACACATACGCACCGAATACGGTTTGTACGTGAGTGCGCTCGTACGTATGCGTCGTCGCACGCACACACTGACTAAAGGGGAATGCCAACTGACCATACACACTTCGGCCCTGGGTGCACACATACAATGTGTTTCAGAGGGGTGTGACCAAACCCTGAACAACTTTTTCCCGGGGACAAACACAGTAATCGCTTAGTATCGATTTTTTTTTCACGATTACTGTGTTTGTCCCCGGGAAAAAGTTGTTCAGTTTGATGGCCTGTACCACACCCCCAAGTTTGGTCACATTCCTCTGAAACACATTGTATAAAAGCATACTGAAATGATAATATGCAAATTAAAGAATAAAATGGTCAAAGAATTGGTTTAAAAAACAGTCCGGATTTTTAAGATATTTAACAATAATTAACAATAATTTTACTGTAATACATATATTAATTATCAAGTATTGGTTACATCTGTAAGATATTTTATGATCTTATACATCATTTGTATCATACACAAACTTATTCGTTGCCTAGATAAAAAATCCGCAAGAAAACAAACAAAATAATACAAATGCAAACGAAGTCGACTTGTGATTATTTAGTTGTGTCACATGCATGACAGAAAGGGGCCTAGCTGTCATAATAGATTCGATGTTGCCACTTAATAGACATAAAATCGATATATAAAATATAATTGATAGATTTTTGTTCGATTTAAATTTTTTTTTTAAATATTCATGTTTGTGGCGCTTATACAGTAGCGTTTTGTTATGACCTACAGAATTAGTAATAAATCAGTTCGCTTTTAAAACATAATCATAAAAAAAACCGAATAATATAAGCATATCAATAAAAATCGATAAAAAAGAATCGATTGTATTTTAACGAAATTAATAAATGGCAACACTTTTTAATTTATCCACAAACGAATGACAAATGGATTTACCTAATTTCCTTTTTGTCTTTTCGTTACTTTTTTTTCAGCTACAATATCAATTTGAATTTGAGGTTTCATTCTCAAAACGTGCTAAGTTCCAGACTATTTTACTCCAAAGCGTGCTTAGTCATTTTAGTACATAAAATATTATATTATATATTTATAATTAAAATTTAAAATCACAAACAAATTATTATAGCGCCTCAACCTACTCAATGAATAATAAAAGTTTAAACGCGCACAGCGGGGCCAGAACGAGATGGTAGTAAGATAGCGTTCGCACAGCGGGGCCAGAACGAGATAGCAAGATAGCGTTAGCGACTATAATGTATAGCGCGTTGCGAAATAATATCTACTGCGCATCATCAATTCATCAAGTCCGTTTAGCGTGATAGCACTGATAGCGTGTTGCTAAATTATAGCGTCTCCGCGTTCAGACTGCGCCCGAGTTTTGAAATAGCGCGCTATAATTATAGCGTATAAAATAACAGACTATATGAATATAGTTTATAGTTTATAACACGTTTACAGTTAATAGCGGATTTGAACATCGCTACTCCAGCCCCCGCGCAGTTAACCGTCCGACATGGTCACAAACGCCCGGTAACTGCGCACGCGCTCGGCGCTCACAGACTCGTGCGCCTCGCGAGCCGTCCATTACCGATAATTTATATGTTATTTTTAAGTTAAATGTCACAGTTACTATACATACGTTTTTACAATTACAGTTTACATGCACAAATAGTTGGAGATTCTTTTACCAAAAGTACCCCGACTATAACTGGCGTCCCAACGTGCGGCCGTGTTATTGTGAAAAACGGCAGGACTCTCGGAAATCTCGGAATCGACCTATTTTTGATTCAACATTAAACAATCAAATATTCTTTGTTTTAATCTGAAAAAAATATATGGCATAGTTTAACTAACATTCTTGATTATTCAACGGTTCAAAACACGATATTTACAACTTCACTCGATCATAAAAAATCGCAAACAAATCGAAAACAGCGAAGTTTTTAATCGTTTTTCAAGTCGCATTTGAAATAGACTTAACTTTTACTCGCAAAAAATATATAAAAAAATAGGCAATGATGTATAGTAGAACATTCAACAGTTAATTTTTCACAAAAGTGATTTTTATTGTCTTAACTAGATATAATCAAAAAGGCGACCTGCGCGCTTCACTTCAGTAGCCCGCCGGGCGTTACCGAGGTAGGACCTGTGTCGCTTTTGCTGGCTCGCCGCGTTCCCGCTAATCGATCGAAATATACGTTATATTATTGTTAATTTCCGTGTTTGTGTATTAGTTTCAAAAATCAGTCTGTAAATATTGTTTAGGTTCTAGTATTAATAATTAAACTAAGTATTAGTTTTTAATATAGTTGTAATATATAGTGATAATTAAGATTAAATTATGGGGAATAAAAACAGAAGAAAGAAAAAAAAATGTTCAGCATTAAACTGCAAAGCTTAAAAAAAAATAAGGTAAGTTTGATTATTATTTTTCTACGTATTTATACCCACTTATAAGACGACGCGACAGAATAATATTGTAGTTGTATAGGTTCTCTTGCTTTCGTCACAGTACTAGCAGTAGCAGGTCGGTACCATAAATTTACAATTATCGTAATATCTGTAATAGATTTTCAACTTTACTACAACGGAATAAGGTTTATATTCAATTGCAAAATTTGAGTTTTATGAGTTTGAGTTTCTAGTTTTGTGATTGTATACAGTAAAATATTATATTTTTTTGAAGTGAAAACTTCTTTAGCATCATTGTGATTTGAAAATTGTATGAAACGAAAAAGCTACAGTAGAAAAAGCTACAGTAAAAAGAGACATAAGATTTAACGTGGGAGAAAATGAGATAGGAAGCATTATACAGTGTTTTTGTTTTTTATTATTACAAATGACATCACATTTATTTTAATCCTATGCTAAAATTTGTGATGATGATGATGATGGTGTTGGCGATGGCGATGGTGATGGCGATGGTGATGGTGATGGCGATGGTGATGGCGATGGCGATGATGATGAGGGCGCTGGTGATGGCGATGGTGATGGTGATGGCGATGGTGATGGCGATGGCGATGGCGATGTGATGGCGATGACGATGGCGATGGTTATGGCGATGGTGATCGTGATGGCGATGGCGATGATGATGATGATGATGGTGATGGTAATGGCGATGGATATGGCGATGGTGATGGCGATGGCGATATCGATGGTGATGGCGATGGCGATGGCGATGATGATGATGATGGTGATGGCGATGGCGATGGCGATGGTTATGGCGATGGTGATGGCGATGGCGATGGCGATGATGATGATGATGATGGTGATGGCGATGGAGATGGTGATGGCCATGGTGATGGCGATGGTGATGGCGATGGCGATGGCGATGGTGATGGTGATGGATGGATGGATGGATGGATGGATGGATGGATGGATGGATGGATGGATGTTCTTTAGCATCGTTGTGATTTGAAAGTTTATGAAACGAAAAAGCGACAGTAAAAATAGACATGTAAATTCATAAGATTTAACGTGGGAGAAAATGAGATAGGAAGCATTATAGTGTTTTTGAAGGTTTCACTTCTACCACGTGTGAATTGCACGCATGCTGTTTTTTTTATTTAAAAATATGAAATTCGTTGTGAATGAAATAGGAAGAGTTCAATAAAAATACGTATTGTTGTGTTTTTGATTAGTAGATTTAATTAAAAAAAAACTTATTGACGAATTCAAGCAACCAAAAACCTATTTTACAAAAAAAAACAACCGACTCAAAAAAAAACACTACAACGTGAAGAATATAGGGTGAGTGGGGGCAAGATCGAACGGTTTTTTGATGAGATGAGCAGTGTTGTATTTGAAGTCTTGTAGAACAGTACATATGAGCTTATGCTGAAAAATTATTTGTTTGAGTAAAGAGCAAAGAGTATATTTTTCTATCATATTAATAACATCCTGTTAAATCTGCTCCAAAGCATAAAAAAAATTAAATTAAATGTTTTTATCACGAAAATGAACCAGGGGAAAGATGAAAGGGTGATGGGGAAAGATCGAAATAGTTTCTAAAATCGTTTAAATGATTCTCAGACGCTGTTGGTGGTCACTAGTCTATAGTTTGAAGTGCCCTAAAAACTGAGAACTGACTGAAGTGTCAAAATTCCTTTAGTTAAGAAAGATATAACGTTTTTATATTTTTATATATTTCAATCTTACCCCACCGGGGGAAGATTGACAAAGAGGTTCTCAAACTTTCCACTTTAATTGCTTAAGGTTATACTGAAAATAAAACATTGCTATCAATCAAATATATCCTTTAATTTTACTTTATCCTAATACTTACCGAGATATTACAAAACAGAGAGTTTGCATTTTTCTTTCATCTGAGTCTACAAATGTAGCGCAATACGTAACAAATAAAAGTGACATAAAGATAAAATATTTCAAAATTAAATAGTTATCCAAGCAACAACTTAGAAAAAAAAATGTATGGCTTCATGCCCATAACAAAAACATAAAAAGACTCTTCAAAGGCAAAAAAGCAATAACAAATCACTTATCTTACATTAATTTGCCATATTTAGGATCAATATCTTTAAAGATTCAATTTTAATCTTTATTACATCTAAAGGTACGAGTTCGTAGTCGACTGCAGACAGCAGCAGAATACGACGTGTCGCTGCGATACTACTGGGGTCTATATATTTCTATGAAAACAACGTGTCGCTAGCTACGGAAGGTATTTCATAGAAACACATAGAAACCAGTAGTGTCGAGGCGACACGTCGCCTGCTGCTGCTGCTTGCAGTTGGCTACGAAGTTGTACCTTAATTCTTAACATAATAATCTCGACTTCGGCACGGATTTTTCGGGATGTCTTGTTCTTTCACACTATGACGTATTATATTATAAAGATTCCTTCCGTTTTACTTTCTCTATGGCCGATGTCCGGACGTAGTTACGTGGCATGGTGATTCTGAATTGACAAAATGCAATTATTGAATAGTCATTCGGTAGTCCTAAGTTGGTATTTATAATAATAATATTTGTAATCACTAATCAATTATACACAAAATTAATTCATTCAAAATTTGCATAAACGATATTCTATAAGAACATCATAAAATCATAAAAGGGTAGGTACCGATTATTTTATTTTGTATACTTATCTTATCATGAACAGTTTGAGAACATCTGACTATTAGTATGACTTTTGAAAACGGGGTAAGGTCGAAACTTTTAAATGTTCTTCTTACCCCGTCAAATATTGGTGGGTAAAGATGGAAAATTGAAATAAATCCTAAAATACGAAAAATAGCCATATTTGGATGTAATAACACAACTAAGAATTAAAAATAATGAGTAGATATTCCAATAAAACATTCGTATTCACCTCGTAAGTAAAGTTACAGAACACGGGGTAAGATTAAAACACTCGATTAATTTGCGTAAAAGTCACTGCGCAGACATTTGCATTTTTCACACAACCATTCACTCAAAGCGGTAAACGCTGATTGATATGTGCAACGTAACAAAATGGCGATCTTAACAATGTTGTCATAACTGCAAAAACTGCATTAAGTCTGACGTTATGGACAACTTTTTGTGTTACCCCGTTTTCTATCTTCCCCCCACTCACCCTATTTTAATTTTTTGACACCGACTTTCGAAACTAAAGTTATTTTTCACTTTGTAGTGTTTTTTTTTTTGGAAGTCGGTTTTTTTTTGTAAAAAAGTTTTTATTTTTCACTTTTAGTTGTACTTACCTACCCCAAACAAATTCATATATCACTACTTGCTATGTGAATATCAGTAACAAAGCTATTGAGCACATCTGCCTTACCCTTTGAAGGGTACAGGCGTGATGTTATAGAAAGAAAAAGAAAGAAAGAAAATACGTTTATTTGCGGTAAACGACGCAAAAAAGAACAAAACAAATAAAAACAATAAAAAAAAGGTTGACAAGCGTCACATCCACGCAAAACGGCTATCGCTCAGCATTATGCTGCGACCCTATGCAAGACAGAGCCCCAGCGCTGGTTTTCAGCGACAGCCGGCGCCGACGTGATGACGTCGCACGGTGCAGCAAACAGTAATTCATCAAAAAGTATTTATGACAAATTATTTATATGTATTTTTAAAGCAACCAGTTATTAAAACGCTTTACTGGTATAGCGTACAAAAAGCAAAATAATACATTTTAATTTAAAACGTGATTGAATACAAATAGGAATATAAAAAAGAAAAAAAAAAAACATACAAACAAAAGGAAATATACATGCTAAGAGAATATCATCCTCTATAAACGTTTTTCGCTTTTTAGTGGCAACATTCAGAAACGTCATAATTGACGTACGCGCACCCAACTTGCACCGAAAAATTATGTTGTGTGATTGCGATTACATATTATATTAGCAGCAATCGCGGTTGATTTGCTGGCATTAATTGAAGAGTTCCGTTGTTTGTCTCCGAAAGTCATCATCAGATCTTTACAAAAATAAAAAAACAGCATGTGTGCAATTCACACGTGGTAGAAGTGAAACCTTCAAAAACACTGTATAATGCTTCCTATCTCATTTTCTCCCACGTTAAATCTTATGAATTTACATGTCTCTTTTTACTGTCGCTTTTTCGTTCCATAAACTTTCAAATCACAACGATGCTAAAGAACATCCATCGATCCATCCATCCATCCATCCATCCATCCATCCATCCATCCATCCATCCATCCATCCATCCATCCATCCATCACCATCGCCATCGCCATCACCATCGCCATCGCCATCACCATCGCCATCACCATCACCATCGTCATCATCATCGCCATCGCCATCACCATCACCATCGCCATCACCATCATCATCGCCATCACCATGGCCATCACCATCTCCATCGCCATCACCATCATCATCATCATCATCGCCATCGCCATCACCATCGCCATAACCATCATTATCATCATCATCATCGCCATCGCCATCGCCATCACCACCGATATCGCCATCGCCATCGCCATCACCATCGCCATCACCATCGCCATCATCATCATCACCATCACCATCGCCATCACCATCACCATCACCATCGCCATCGCCATCGCCATCACCATCGATATCGCCATCGCCATCACCAACTCCATCGCCATCGCCATCACCATTATCATCATCGCCATCGCCATCACCATCGCTATTACCATCACCATCGCCACCACCATCACCATTGCCATCGCCATCGCCATCACCATCGCCATCACCATCGCCGTCACCATCGCCATCACCATCGCCATCATCATCATCGCCATCACCATCGCCATCACCATCGCCATCACCATCACCATCGCCATCGCCATCACCATCGCCATCACCATCGCCATCATCATCATCGCCATCGCCATCACCATCATCCTCATCTTCATCATCACCACAAATTAGTAGCATAGGATTAAATGTGATTTCATTTGTAATAATAAAAACAAAAACGCTGAATAATGCTTCCTATCTCATTTTCTCCCACGTTAAATCTCATGTCTCTTTTTACCGTTGCTTTTTCGTTTCATAAAATTTTCAAATCACAACGATGCTAAAGAAGTTTTCACTTCAATAAAAAATTGTAAATCTGTCTATTTACGATGGAGTTATGCCCTAACATACATAAAAAAATAGAAATATCCGAATTGAGAACCTCCGCCTTTTTTTGAAGTCGGTTAAAAATATAATATTTACAATCACAAAACTAGAAAGAAACTAAAGTAGGATGATGAAATTAAAATACTGTAGACGAGCAGCCCTATATTTCAAGAATAGGGCCGATTCACAATACTATTACTTATAAAAATAACCGTGACAGGGGTCAGCGAGTTCATTCGATCTGCGCTTTCGCGGCATTTGCCACGCGAGGACGGAGGTAACGCTAAATGCCTACTACGCTCGAAGATCCTGGCCTTAAACAAACATTATTTCGTGTAAAACTGTTATTGTATATAACAACGTTTGTATAAAGACTTAAAAAAAACAGTGACTTTCTCGGGTTTTCTTCGTGCGGCGTTACATATTCGTTATATACTTCGCCCACGCCGCCCGCAGATTCGTTACGTTTTGTGCACATATCAACATTTTTAAAGAACTTTTAGCATATTTTGGTGTAATATAGTGACTATACAGTGGATTCAGTGTTACGATTGCTATAAATCGTAATCCTGTAAACATCCGTGTACATACAATAACCCAGAGCATTGTTCATAGTAATGCTTCGTGCGAGTTAAGACTTTAAACTGTGGGTAGGTACCTTTGTTAGGATTCCTAGAACACCGACTCGCGTCGAACATTAATGTAAATAATAACTTGGATATTTAGATAGAGTCTTGTGTGTCAGAGACCTAGTTTTAGTGGTATTGTAGGTACATGAGGGTTAGAACAATCGCGTAAGTGTATGAACGTTGTTTTCGTAAGTACGGGTGTGCACGAACAGTTGTCGAACTTGAGTGACGAACTAGGTTGCCTAGGTACACTGTTACCTATTTGTGGTGCCGGAACGTTGTTTATAGTGCATTAAAAGACATGGTGCTAACACGGTCGCGTAATAATAGTGCTTCACGTGCTACGCAGCAGCCTGTAGATACGCACGCTACGGCTGGTGAGCAGTCAGATGGTACGATGCCGTCTACTGCAGATGGCCACGCATTATTCGTTGACGTACGATCGTCGACGCCGCCGCTGGCTGGACCTTCGTCCGCCGGCGCCTCGACTCCATCACCACCGCCACTGTATGGGCGTGAGCTGCCTGGCTCGCAGATGCCACAGTACGGGCATGCTCCGCCCGTCGCCACACCGCAGCCACCGATGCCTGCACCTATTGTTATGACGGACCAACAACTGGTATTCCTCTTGCAAGCTTTACGGTCGCAGCCGCCTACGCAGGGCGCGCAGCCACCGCCGACGACCATGACTGTGAGTACAAACCTGGCTAATTGTACGGCGAGATTTAATGGTTCTGGCGACGTTATGGCATTCGTGGATGCTGTGCAGATTTATAAAGACTGTGTTGGTGTTCACGACGATATGGCTTTAAGAGGCCTGCCAATGCTGCTCACTAACTTTGCGGCTACCTGGTGGCAAGGTGTTAAACATTCCGTCACAAGTTGGCAAGAGGCCACCCATTTATTTCGCCAAACATTCAGGCCGCGCCTCCCACCTCATAGATTATATAGATAGAGAGATGTTTAGTCGAGAGCAAGGTGATGAACGGACCGATATGTTCGTGTATAGGGTAAGAGCCCTAATTGCCCAACTGCCGCTGCACACACTACCTGAATATCCAGTGCAGCTGGATATGATGTACGGCCTACTCCATAGGAGAATCCGGGAGAGGGTAACAAGGAGCGCCTTCGCTTCGTTCGCAGAACTGCTACAGCAGGCTCGAGTAGTGGAGGATGTGCTCGAAGAAGTCTGCACCGCTGCGCCGACTAAAAGGCACTCCCCTACATCTACCGCCCCGCCGCTCGCGCTGTCGCCACCGCATGTCACTGGACATGCTACGAAGTCTTCACCAGCTGGTGCTGAGGCCAATAAACAAGAAAAAGCACCGCCAAACAAGGCTACACCTAAGTGCACATTCTGCAAGATTTTTGGACATGTCAAAAAGGACTGTCGTAAACTAGAAAATCGGAATAAAGCGACTGTTGAACCGGTCAATAGCGAACCAGTTGCGACCCGATCGGAGCTGCGCCCGTCCGTAGCTTGCTTCGGATGTGGTGCGCCCGGTGTGATACGGTCAAACTGCACGGTGTGTAAAGAGAAACCCACTGCATCGCCGACCACGTCGACCGCATTCCAATCAGTGTCCGTAGATGCAAAAGTGTTAAAACCGCGTGTGCGTCCGATTTTTAATGTACAGGTATTCGGTGCAGTAGGTACCGCGTTACTAGACACGGGCGCGAAGCAGTGTGTTGCTAGCGATAGTCTAACAAGACATTTGCGGGCTAATGGACAAATATTTAATAGTTGCGAAACAGAGTTAAGATTTGCGGACGGAACCCAACGTCTCCAAACTGTAGAAACAGCTGTGGTAAATGTAAAAGTGCAGGGAGTTGCAATAAACACTCTCTTTATGGTCTTGCCCGGCGCAACCGATTCCTTACTAGGTATGAATTTTATAAAGGACGCTGGCATGATACTCGATTTCGAGAGAAATCGTTTCTCTTTACGGGCTTTCATGAGCTACAGTCTGAACACGAGGACCGAGTTGCGGTCACTTCGACGATTGGTTTCCACGAGTGCGAGGGCACTCTCCTGTCACCATCTGATAGGGACAAGTTGGCTGCACTATTGGAAGTTAACGCTAATATCTTCAGTGCAGGGGGAGGGCCTACGCCCTTCGCCTTACATAGGATAGACACAGGTAACGCCGCGCCTGTCGCAACGCCCCCTTATCGACTGGCTCCTGCTAAGAAGGAGAAGATAAGAGCTGAAATTGATAAAATGTTGGAACTGGAGGTAATAGAAGAAGCTGAGTCAGAATGGGCTTCCCCAGTGATATTAGTGCCGAAAAAGAATGGTGAGACACGATTTTGCGTTGATTATAGAAAATTAAACGCTGTAACCCGTACGGACAAATATCCGCTGCCATTTATCGACGAGATCCTATCTTCAGCAAAGAGTAATTGTGTAATGTCCACCATCGATCTATAATCTGGGTACTGGAAAGTAGAAGTAGCTCCAGAAGACAGACACAAAGCTGCATTCGTCTCACCGTTCGGAACGTTTCAATTTAGGCGCATGCCATTTGGCTTAAAGAATTCGCCGTCGACGTTCCAACGATTGATGGATCGTTTTCGGTCTGAACTAAAAGACGTAACTGTTGTGGCATATTTAGATGACATCTTCGTAATGTCTAATAACCTGGATGCGCACCTACATGATCTGCAACAGGTGTTCGATCGCCTCCGTCAATTCAACCTCAAAGCAAATCGTGAAAAGTGTGTATTTGCCAGGGAAAGAGTTGCTTATTTAGGGCACATTATTACGGTCCAAGGTATCGAACCTGATCCGACGAAGGTCAAAGCAGTTGTAGATAAAGAGAGCTAACCTCGAGGGAAGTATCATGCCAGTCTCTTAACACCGTATGTAGGCGATTCAGAAGTTGTCGTCCATGATAGAAAGAAGGGCAGATCCTGTAGGCTATCGGTTGCCAAGCCAGCTCCAGAGCCTTCAGCTGACTTGGAGGGGGAGGATACAGCGCGACCCGTATCAACTCTCCGCACTTCTAGAGTTCGTCGTGTACCGGCCAGGTTACGTCACTAGTTACGGTTCGGCACAACCCTAGAAATGTCGCCCCACGTCACCGGCAGTAAGTCACAAGCGCCCGGTAACTGCGTACGCGCTCGGCGCTCACAGACTCGTGCGCCTCGCGAGCCGTCCATTACCGATAATTTATATGTTATTTTTAAGTTAAATGTCACAGTTACTATACATACGTTTTTACAAATACAGTTTACATGCACAAATAGTTGGAGTTTCTTTTACCAAAAGTACCCCGACTATAACTATGTATTTTTGACGATTGAATAAACTATAAGTGACAGCCCTACGTGTTTAGGCTATTAGCGCTCGCTCGGGGCTCGAGTTGGCTGTTATTTGTTTTTTCTATGCCTGGGCTCGGCGCACGACTACATGCTCCGAAACTCACACATCTGTGATAACAATCGCAAACCTACAGTTCCGATAGACAAGGACAAAGATACGAGCCGATGCTGTCGTGCGAGCGAAATCGCGTTAGTCGCCGGGTAGAACAGTGCGTGCCACGTAAGAAGAGACTTGACACACCACGTGGTCTGACATGCGCAGAACACGATTTTAGGTATCTTTAGCGGTATGAGGTCTGAGTGCGGGACGGGACCGGACGTCATAGGGGCGGCGGAAAGAGGCGGGGGAGGCCGGGTCAAGTCTCTTCTTACGTGGCACGCACTGTACTCGTCGCGTATGAGTCTCGCAAATCGCGCATTGCGTGTGATAGATTATCCTAATAATAGGTATTGTTATTATTATCATAAGTATTCCAAACGGATATCCACCTTCAATGTCGTTGATATTTTAAATGACGGTAGGTGGAAACGTCAGTTATTTGTTCACGACTATAAAAGAGGGAGCTCCGAGTGGCAGGGATGGTTCTTGTTCGAGACGTTGACCAGAACGGAGCTCCGGCCTATATTATGTTCATCAGTACTAGTGACGTTATCATGTGGAATAGATCGACCAGAGGGGCAATTCTCGTAATTTTAAGAACGTTCACAGTCTGATCTCAGTCTCAATCTGTCAAAAATACGTCCAATTTCCGTACATTTTGACAAGTTTTTGACATTTGTTTGTCGCCGAGATGAGACTACGACTAGATTTTGATCGTTTTAAATTACGAGAATTGGCCTTCTGATGTCACGCATTATTATAAATCTGTTGATAGAATACTTTAATACTGTTTCCGTGGAGTTTCTTGTCCTTCTTCTCCACGAGGACCTAGATTTGGAACGGACGACTAGCTTTCTGATTATTTACTGACAAGCCTTAATTGAATAAATGTTTGGTCTTGTCTTTCTGTGCTTTATTTTATAAAATCCTTTCCCTAGTTACCATTCTGATATTTGCTGGAGAGCTGTATAGACTATCCAGCTCTCACAAACAAGGCGATGCAAACATGACATATTATTATAATTTTCAACAAATTAAACATTTTGGCAGTATTTACCTGTGGTAATCCCGTGTCTTATTTTTCTTCCTTGTATTATTAAAACATTGTTTAGCTGCATCAGAAGTCATTTTAATGCGTAATTATTACAAAAAATCTGAATTTATTGAGCTGTGTGATGATCAACGATGTTTTGTGCGCGACTGAGTGCCTACTGGGTGCAATCACCCACTTTAGTAGGAACCTAGGAACAGGCGCTGTGACTGAGTAACGTATCTACCTTTATTTAATATATCATCCTTCGATCAATAGTACATTATTGATCGAAGATATTGTTACGAGCCTGGGGGTACTCACCAACACTAATTACAACTCAAACACTAATTAGAAAACACAATGGGCATTGTTCATATTTTTTTAAATGTTGTAATTGAAAAACCATTTCGAGGAATAGCGTTAATGATCATTACGGACTAATTAATTTTGAAAAATATTCATATGTTATTGATATTTTTGATAAAATACGATTGACCTTCTTTGCCCTTCAAATTACGTACGACTGGCTGTACAGTTTCGTATCGTTGCCTCAGAAAATAAAAAGTAAGAGGCAAGTATTGTCTACAATCTGTCAAATTTCAAATTATTGTAAATATGTCAAAAATATAAACATTCTTGTTTATAAATCTCATTATTACATTACATACATTATTTCAACACTCGACAATATTTAATATACTGGAAGAGTTATGGAATACAGGAAGTGCTTTGTTCCAACTTGCAGCAATAATAGTAATAATGTCGCCGCGTGCGTTATTATTCTATTTCTAAGTCGCCGCGTCGATTAGAAGATATAAATTAGAAGATTATATCCAAGATAAGAACGCTTGGAAACATGCTGGTCCTGCTCCATAGGACAATCTGGAGCCTAGACAAAATCAAACTGGTTGCTAATTTAATTGTAAATTTATACTTTTTTTTGACATTGATTTACATTCTGTAACTACTTTACTACTCACACCCTGACTTATTACTTGTAATTTTTTTTTTTAATGAAATCGTTTACTTTTACCATGTTTGTAAATATGTGAGCACCATGTATCTATCAGATAATTAATTTATATGTCATGGTTTCATTTTTAAGTCTTTTACCTATTGTGGTATAGTAATTTTATTTTAGGTGCATCGTGTTCACATATTATTATTATATAATTAATGTATGCAAAATTTTGTAAAATATTTTAAAAGAGTAACAGAGTATACAGAATTACCTGACATAATGAAACACTCGGTTTCAGGAATAATAGAATGTTGCGCCATTAAAATGACACAACATAATTTAATTATATTATGTATTTATAGACCGCCAAAATTGTCTAACTTAAGTGAATTTTATGAAAATTTGGAAACTATCTTAAAAGCTGTATGTCGTAATCATAACACAAAAATAATTCTGTGCGGCGATTATAATGTAGACACTTTGAAAAATAATAGAATTACTTTTGATTTTAAATGCTTTCTCCAAAGCTATAACCTTATTTTGAAAATTAACGAAGCGACACGTCTTGTTAGTAATACCTGTTTGGATAATTTTGCACTCAACAGTAGACAAAAATGTCACAGTCAAGTAATAGACTTCGGGCTATCAGATCATACAGCTCAACTAATTAATATAAAAGTAAATAAATCATGCAAGATTAAAACTTGGAGAACTAAGATTCGAGATACTTGTAAAGAAAACCTCATTAAATTTAATAAATATCTTCAGAGTCTATCGTTTTCTGACGTATATAACACAGAGGATTCGAACAAAGCGTATGACAATTTCTTTGAACTATTTAAGCTCATGCATGACTTATGTTTTCCCTATAAGTTAGTGACAATAAAATCAGAAAAAAAAATCAAGTGGTTATCGCGTGGCATAAGATTATGCAGTAAAAAGCAACGAAATCTACTTTGGAAACATAGACTAAAGCCGTCAACAGAAAATAAAAACGCCTTTGTTAACTATTCTAAGAGATTTAAAAAAATTATAAAATTAACTCAGCAATCCCAAAATAATTACTTGATCAAGAACTCGAAGAATAAATCGAAAACCTCCTGGCAAATAATAAACAATAACAAAATGAATAGGGAACCAATTTTACAAATAAGAAATAATAATCAGACAATAACGGACCCGAAAGAAATAGCGGAGTCTTTCAATAATTTTTTCATTGACCAAATCAATAATATAACTAATAACCCGACGCACGACGTTAAGAAAATAGACCATAATCCAAACTCAATATTTGTACCACCAGTCATACCTCAAGACGTGATGAGAATAATTAAATCGCTAAAAAACAAAAAGAGCGTAGGTTATGACGGAATCTCCACTCAGGTCATAAAATTTGTTGCTAATAGTATAGCTGGCCCTTTAAGTCATATTATTAACGTTAGCATATCATCAGGAAATTTCCCTGATAACTTAAAATCCGTAATTGTAAAACCAATTCACAAAAAGAACAGTAAAGACAATATGTCGAACTATAGGCCTATAGCTTTAATTCCCGTTTTTTCCAAAATAATAGAAAAAGTCATATATGAAGCAATATCATCTTTCTTGACTAAATTTAATATACTTTGCAATGAGCAATACGGGTTCAGGAAAAACAGAAATATAAACATGGCAATTTTTGACTTGTTGAATATTATTATGTCGAATGTTGATACAAAAACGCCTATATGTGCTATATATACAGATATGTCAAAAGCTTTCGATTGTGTCAACCATAACACCCTACTTCAAAAACTAAACGCCTATGGCATTAGAGGTAATATCCTGAAACTAATAAAATCATATTTATCCGGTCGCAAGCAAATGACAGAAATTTCCAGAATATGTTGCAAGTCTAAATTAGAACTTAAGTATGTGTCTTCCGGTAGAGAAATAAAATTCGGTGTACCATAGGGAAGCGTCCTCGGGCCTTTGTTATTTTTAACTTATATCAACGATCTCCCACGCCAAACCCACCATCCCATGGTTCTGTTTGCTGACGATAGTACAGCACTCTTAAAATGCGACAATAATAAAAAATATGAAAACGATATAAATAACACCATTGAAATTATAATAAACTGGCTACATAAAAACAATTTACAAATAAACGTACAAAAAACAAAGATAATGCATTTTTACCAAAGACTACGTATCAATGACCTAAATATTAATTATAACAGTCAAAATGTGGACCGAGTAGATGTAACGAAGTTTCTAGGAATATTGATTGACAGTCAACTGACATGGAAGGCACAGGCCGAAGCAATCTGCAAAAAACTTAGCTCATCTGCATATGCACTGTATAATCTTAAAAAAAAAAGTTAATATCAAAACAGTATTACTAGCATATCATAGTCTTGTCGTTTCTACTTTAAGGTTTGGTATTATATATTGGGGCAATTGTACCGAAAGAGAGAGTATTTTTAAGGCCCAAAAACGCTGCCTACGAGCAATTTTTGGTCTAAAAGTAACTGACAGCTGTGTTCCAATATTTAAAACGAATAATTTGTTGACATTTCCTTGCCTTTACATTTTAGAAACTGCTCTCTTTGTTAAATGTAATCAACATTTATTTTTAAGTTTATCGGAAAGCAGACATCGAGATGTAACTTTGCGATCTCAATACCGAAACCTATTACGCACAGGTAGATACAGGACTGCTTTGTTGAGAAAAAGTGTTTTTGGTATGGCACCGACTATCTTTAACCACATTCCTAATTCCATAAAAAAGGAACCAGTAACAACTTTCAAAAAAAGACTAACTTTACTTCTTTTAGATAAATGCTACTACTCCGTATCCGCTTTCCTAGATGATAAATTTTAGTTGTAAATATATCAATGTTTGATACTTACTTTGATGTTTGAACTGCATCAATATTTGCATGCCAAAGTGGTAGAATGTACAAGGATTCCTTAAATCACATAATGTAAATAACCTTATTGTAAATACCTACATTCTGAGCAAATAAAATAATATTCTATTCTATTCTAACGGTGGAGTTTCTTGCCCGTTCTTCTCCATACGAAAACTACCTTTTGGAATGGGCGACTAGAATCAATTCTATTTGTTGTAATTTCTGACGTTCAAAAGTGCCTTTAATGTGCCTATTTGAAATAAATGCTTTGACTTTGACTTTGATTGTTCTAGTGACGATAGAGAGTAGTATATTCATTGGAGGACACTTACACATAAAAAAACCATTTGAGACGACGATTATTTAAGACGTCTATTCGGCCTATTGACACTTTGACAGATGTGACATTGTTGACGTTGTGTTGACAGATTAAAATTTTTAATAATGTACTAGTAAGGCAACGGCACTTAATCTTTATGCTACTGGATGACGTCACCTACCTTAAAAACTTAAAATAACTAAATAATTTTTATTAAAATAACTATTGAGCCAATCATCAAAATATTCAAATTAGTTTCTCAAAATGCTCTAAATTTACAAAAAATAAAATAAAATATAATGGTTAGAAATCTTGGACAATCCCCATTGCACTTACTGATGATCACTCTTAAGTCGCACTTGAATATCGCTTTCGATGTAATCGCATGTATCGCTTATTCAAAACTATGTGTCTCGCGGCTCGCGCCCGCCTTATATAGTTCCACAGAGCTACTCTATAAACATCTAAGTAGTATGTTCGAGTACATAGCGGCCCCGACTGACTCGACGTCGATAGTTCTCGGAATTACTAGTACATGAAGGGTCAATGTCCTAGGACCAAGGTACTAGTTCTGCTACCCGATACTAGATGGCGCCAGTGGTAACTAATGTCACTGTGTATCGGGCATTATTTGTGGCGCGCAACAATATCATCGATAAAAGAAAATTTTTGCATCTTCTCAGTTATTGTGCTTTTAGTTGTGACTATGGATATTCTTTGAATTAATTGAAAGTATTGATTTACAGGCACTGGGTATAAATATTTCATGTTATTCGGCCGAAAACGACAATTACCGAAATTAGGTTCGGACTCTATTGCTTAATCCTCTTTTAAGACATGTTTCATCAATCTCAAACAAATGTTTGTAATACAATATTACAATCATTTGTTTGTTGAAACAGCAGACAGCAGGAGCGGCGGCGGGCGGTGGCTGAGGTGGCTCGCGCGTGCTATCCTACTTAGCCCACGGACGATTTTTTTACGCGCTCTGGATTTTTAACGCACTGCTTACCCCGCTTAGGAGTAGGCATCTAAGCCGCTAGGAGTAATAGTGTTCTGTGCGTGTGAGGATCGCAGCAGGTAGCGTTCAGTAGTTTTGCCTGCCCCCACGGAAAGAATGCGTGAGTTTATGTAGGTATGTTGCTTAGCGCCGAGAGGTGAAAATCCAGCAGTTGTGTTTTTTGACGCGCTGGGATGCACTCTATTGGATTTTGCAATGCTCGGCCTAACACAAAAAGTTGAAAAGCGCGAAAAATGTCGCGTTAGAACATTGCCCGCGTGTACCTGGGCTTACACCGGACCGCATGCACTCGTGCGTAATCGCCTCCCCATCAGGCACACTTGAAGGTACACTATAACACTACCCAGAAACAAGCTGCTTCACGCACAGCGGCCGCTCCAACAACTAAGTACTAACAGCTACACGACACGCTCCCGTCGCGCATTCCACACATTGTGTTGCTAAACTCTACTCCTCAAATAGATATCTGTTTATAGCTTACCGGGACATCAGACAAACGAAATCAAATGAAGTAAATCCCGTTGTTTGTATAAAATACGTTCCAAAATGTCTAAGTACTTCTTTATCCTTACCCGGTGTTGTGTTGTCGGCAGTCGTCTCACGGATCGATATTAACAGACATTTCTGACACTGTTTAGGTACTATAGAATGTTTTAACTTTCTCTGGACTTATCGCCATTATTAGAGACGATTGTTTGTGTTGAGCTGCCCACGGCGCCATTACTGACAACGGGTTCGCCGCTTGCTGTGGACGTATTCACTAACACATACAAAGGACAACGGGACAGTACTATAAAGGCTTCTACAAACAGGCGCGATACGCGATATAATCGCGCGCGACACGAAGGCACCGCTCGTTGCGCGACTTGCTGTGCCTTTGAGTCGCGTGTCGTGTTGCGCCCATTTGAAGGAGACTTAAAGGTCTGAGAATAGGGTGTAAAGTTCACTTATCCTGCACAGAAAAGGGAGGATCCTCCGACCAGACGGGTGTTGTGTCTGGTGGGCGACTGCCCAACGATTGTTGCCGGGCCGTTGTATGTAATGCTAGTCGCGCGTTGAACTTTGCTTGCGCGACGCAGGATTTTGCATGACGACAGTGCGATGCGTAATTTTTCATGTGGCGTTGAAGACGTACTACAGTAAGTACCTTTATTTGTTATAGCTGTTCTTATGTAAAAAACGCCGTTAACTCTCCATAATTATATATTTACAATATTTACAAAATTCAAAATATACAGAATGTGCTTAGAATGTAGAGGCGGCAAGCTTCACCGCCTCGCCGGGAGCGCGGGCGCGACTAGTGCGCCGAGTGGGCGAGTGAGTCGCGCGCGCAGGGGCCGAGAGCGAGGACAGTGACGAGCGAGATGAGAGCCACGAGAGCGCGGGGGGCGAGCCGCGCGCCCGCGCCCGCCGCCTGGTCACGCTGCATCGCCTCCGCGCGGTCCTCTGCAACAACACGGGGCACTGTTCACACGCTACATCAATGGACGACGCCAAAGCACACTCCCAAACAAAATCATTCTGCATCAACAAAACTAATAGTCGGTACGTATTAGCATGGCAATAGCGGTCATTGTTGTTTCATCCTTAATAGATTCTTAGAAATCAGACAAAATAAACTAGTGTATTGGATCGTGTTTAAGTAACGACTAATGTAAACTACAATGATAGAAACCGATTGAGGATGTTATTGTGTATACTAAAACTAACTTACTCGCACACAAATTCACAATATTGCACCAACTACAATACGTATGTTTATTCCATAATAATGTCCAAATAATGATGTCTTTAATTTACAGAATTTATGCAAATAATTACGGAGCAACGCGTTAGTTTTCTGTCTTTTCACCCATTGACCTCACTCCGGTTTCATTATTTTCCCGCTACCGTCACTTGTCCGTTGTCCAATAATGCGTTCTTAAAAGTATTGTGGCGAGCCTAGTAACGCCATCTAGTATTGGACTTGAGAACTGAAGTATCGATCATTACAGTTTTTTCTAGCTGACTGTACCATTTTTCCAAAATCTGTGAAAAAGTTACCAATTCGGCACTCAAGAAGCCCTAAGAGCGTTTTTCTGTAGCTACCAGGTCACAGTAGCTTTCTTTTGCCTCGTCTCGAACTCCGCCCTGTATTACTCAGATCGGACAAGGAACAGACAATTGTCCTTGGAAGTCTTTTAATATTTTATTATTAATTTATTCCTATAGGAGCGGGTACCAGCTTCCATACATTTCGTTGCATCATCCTATAGTAATGAGGATAAAAATTTATACACTGGGTAAACTTGATAAACTAAAGGCTGATTTTTCAATGATTTGATAACTTTATTCCAGGAATAATTTAGAAATTTTGACAATATATTTCATACGGAAACTGTCAAACGTCAATTTTATTCCTGGAATAAAAGTTATCCGGCGATGGAAAAATCAGCCCTAAATTGAATAACAACTTATAGAGGTATGAGGAACAGGGTATAAAGTTCACTCATCTTTCATTTTCATTATTTTCACTCATCTTTCGGGCAACCGCCCGATGATTCATTTTTTTTTAATGGCATCTCGTAGTTGACCTTGAGAGGTCGTGACTACTTAACCGGACTATCCTGCGGTTGCCTTGAGAGTACTCAAAGCCTCCAGCCAGGGGCTTAAAACTAACTAAGTAAACTAAGCGACTACACGCTAAGGACACCCCCCTGTGGGATACGAGCCTCGGCTTAGGGCGTCGCTGGGGAGAGGGCAGCAAGTTGGGACAGGCTGGATCGAACTTTGATTATTTAACGAATGATGGGGTCGGCATTTCCTAATTGACTACTCTGAGAAGAAATGCCGAAACAAACTCAGAGGTCACCCGATGATTCATGTCGGGACGGTGTATTTATGCTAGTTGCGCGGTAAACTCTGCGATTGCGACTAGCGAGACGCAGGATTTTGCGTGACGTCAGTATGACGTGTAGTTCGCTTGTGGCGTTTGTAGATGCCGCTACAAACTTATTATCATAATCAAATAATGTCAATTTTTTTTACCAAAATGCGATTTTTTTAAATTATGCTACGTAAGTACATACTTATATCTAATTTAAATATTATATTATATGCTTGGTGAAAAATGCTTGTCATTCCAGAGAAATGCCTTACACGCCACGATAGCGGCGATAAGACCCCTCTTTGAGGAGTGGCTAGAGAGGCGTCACGGCGTCCTCACCGGTAGGTGCGTCAGGTGGTAACCTGACACAGGTTCTCACCGGACACGGATGTTTCGGGAGGTTCCTGCACATCATCAGGCGGGAGGAAACGTCCGGGTGTCACCATTGCCAGGATCGCCCAGAGGACACGGTGGAGCATACGGTGGAGTTCTGCCTCGCTTGGGCGGAGCACCGCCGTGTCCTCATAGAGGCGATCGGCAGCGGTGATGACCTCTCGCGGTCGGCCCTGGTTCAAGCCATGGTCCGGGGTGAGAGAGAGTGGGGGGCAGTCGCCTCCTTCTGCGAAGCAGTCATGCTAGCGAAGGAGGCGGCGGGACGGCTGAGGGAGAGAGCCTCCCGTCTTAGCCGCCGCGGGAGACGCTCCGGGCGTCGGGAGCCGCGCGACGACTCCCGGCCACCGTAGGCACGGGCCTGCGGGCGGAGAGTAATGTGTAGCTCACCGTCCGATCAGGACCAGGCCCGTGCCGGACGGCGCGTAGGTGTTCCACGCGCGCCTCAAAGAGATGTCAGCATCAAGTGAAGGGGCCCGTCAGGGCCGAAGCCTGCCGGGTCAGCGGGATTGTCCGAAAGGGTTACCGCTGGCCCGGAACATACAGGGCTAAGGAAGGAACACGGGTGGGTTTTAGTCAGTAAGAGTCTGACACTCCCTTCCGTCCACCCAGAGCGGGAGCGGTCATTTGATGATTTCCCATCCTCAAAAAAAAAAAACTATAATTATTACGGTTGCAATTATTAATTGTTTACTCATTTATTTTATTATTTATGAACATACACAGTAAAATACATAGGAATGTGACATAATTATAATTTGAGTATTTGTTGTCACAACGTGCAACAATTAAAAAAACCGGCCAAGAGCGTGTCGGGTCACGCTCAGTGTAGGGTTCCGTAGTTTCCCGTCCGTCACAATAAGTGTTCCCACTTATGAGTTTAAAAGTGGGTATCCATTATGTTCGCGTAATAATCGTAGTCGATCATAGATCTTAAAATATTGGGATTCGATTTTAATAATTCCTTTTTTGTTTTTGTTTGAAAAAAGATACGTTCAGGATAATAAAATATGTAAACGAAGTTAAAAAAATGCTTGCATATACGATTATGCTACAAACAAACATAGTCCAGAAATTATTTTGTACAACTTTTTGTCTTTTTTGTACAAAAAATGTTGTTTCCATTAAGTTCAAAATAATTTTTCTAGAAAGTCTTTATAAAGTTCTATTTTTCAGATTGTTTTCATATTTTCTAAACTTATGGTTCAAAAGTTAGAGGGGGGGCCACATTGTTTTTTACTTTTGGAGCGATTATTTCCGAAATTATTGACATTATCAAAAAATAATTTCAGTAAACACCTATTCATTTTTAAATACCTTTCTAACAATATATCACACGTTAGGGTTACAATTAAAAAAAAATCACTTCCTACTTTACATATAGGGGGGCTACCCTAATAAAATATTTTTTTCCAATTTTTATTTTACCACTTTGTCGGCGTGATTGATATACATATTGGTACCAAATTTCAGCTTTCTAGTGCTAACGGTCACAGAGATTAAGCGAGGACGGACAGACGGACAGACAGACATGGCGAAACTATAAGGGTTCCTAGTTGACTACGGACCCCTAAAAAACCTTCGTAAATAATGCATTAGTTTAGAAGAAATTTGATTACCATAAAAAAGGTTATAGTGAGTAAACCTTAAAAGATAGACACATGCTGTCGCGGACTTTTTTTTCAGAACTTTTAAAGGGAAACAATTCCGTCATACATGATTTTTGCGTAACTTTAACCGTTTACGCAGCGTACGCAACGAAAGCTCTCAAAAGGAATATTTTTTCCCGTTCCCGTTTCCCGTTCGTTTCTGTTTCCCGTTTTTGCATCATTTTTCATTGATGCTCCGCTCCTATTGGTCGTAGCGTGATGTTATATATATATAGCCTTCCTCGATAAATGGACTATCCAACACAAAAATATTTTTTCAATTCGAACAAGCCGGTCGATTCTGTAAAAATCTCACCGTGAATATTTAGGTGAAGTGAGTTTGTTTTTTCTAGGAATTGACACTATTGACAGCTCACTCCACGCTCACTTGACCTAAATTTTCACGGTGAGATGGTTACAGAATCGCACTGCAGTAGTTCCTGAGATAGCGCGTTCAACCAAACAAACAAACTCTTCAGCTTTATATTATAGATTATAGATATATTAGTATAGATTTCGGGTTTAAGTATTCAAGTAATGAAATCGAAGCACTTAATTTGTAAGTGAGTATCGGATTAAAATGTAAACAATCAGATGTAATATGTAATTAATCAGAACCTATGAAACAGACCAGATGGAGGTATGTTTGTTGGTACAGAATGTGTAAATAGGTGTAGGGAGATGGAACAATGCGGCTCAATATTGGGGCCATTCCTATTTTTAGTACATATGTATAAATGATTTACCTCATTTACTGAAAAACCGACCACAAATGGTGTTATTTGCTAAAGTGATGACACATCACTGATTTTTAAGAGTCTATATTATGCTGTTTTGGTGATATTGGGCGATCTAGATATCGGTATCTGTAAGACTTGAGAGTTTGCTATTTGGACACATTAAACTTGGACTTATAATCTTTAAATTTGTAGAAGCGAAAACACGATTGGATAAAAAAATCTCGATAAAAAAAAATAACGAAAAAACCTCGTTTTGCACTTATTTTGAGTTAGATCTCTGAAACCCTATGGAATTTAATGATGATTTTTAAACTAATAGATAGGTAATAATATTATCTCAAATCGTGCAGAATTATTTTTTTATTTTTCTCTTCGTTCTCCTCGTAATTAGCAATTCGGTGATTTGGCGCTTGCGTCATTTTATTTTAAGCGAGCATACTCTCTTTCTGTCTCTTGTTTTGCACGCGGTAGTAATAGCGCTATCCTTTTCAATTTATTCAATCAGTCTGCTACGGCATGTGATGAAGGACGAACCTATGTTTGGCGACATTACAGAGAGAGGACTATTTTCGACATTTTTATTTTGTTTAGTGGTAGGTATTACCTACTGTAAAAAGGAGTTAAACCTGTTTGGTGTAAACATAATAAATTATTATCATTATTTAGTGTAAATAAAGATGGGCAAAAAGAAAACTCACGGAAAATACGACACATGGTTGGCGCCACGGAACAGAAAAAACAGTTTTTTCTGTTCCGTGGTTGCCGCAGTGGCTGAGCGATCGACTGCTGCGCTGCGTGTCGCGGTCGCGGGTTCGATTCCCGACCGGACAAATATTTGTATTGCCTACAGGTAGTTGTTCCGGGTCTGAATGTTTGTGTAAGGTCAATGGAGGCTATTGTAACTAAAAAAAAATATGTTGAAACTTGAACCTTCACCAAAGATGGCCATTTGACTTTATGGGGTAATCTATTAAATCTATATTATTAAGCATATATCTGAGATTACTTTCGATATAATATAATGTCAAAAAGCCGTAGGATTTGGTTAAAATCTTATTAAAAGAACCATGCGGGTAGGAAAAGTTACATTAGCCCCATGTTGGGGTAAATGTGACTATTTAAACTAACTCATTGGTTTTTGTAGCTTATATGCACACAATCGAAGCACATGTCACCCAGTGTGAAATTTACGCAGGTATGTTCTCCGAGTTGAACCAGTAGAGTCCCGATCAAACTAAAAGTTTGTTTCGTAATGTTTGGGGCTAATGCGACTATTTTCTATAGAGTTAGTGTTGTGTTGACGTAAAAAATATCGATAAATTGTAAAATGTGTAGGCAATCGATACTGATAGGTACATAAGTAATATAAAACCATGCTTCGTTTATATTTTTTATTCGTAATCATCACATCAAAAATTAAAAGTTTTAGATACTTCTCAAAACATAATACAAAAATTTCTAAGAACATAACAAAAAATAATCTAAAATTATATAAAATCTTGAAGGTAACATTTTTTGACCACGTGTGCCTTATAAATGTGAAATTATAGTAGACCTCGGAATATTAAACGTCTTTGCTGCCTCATAACTATTTAACGTTCTGCTTTTAACCAACTGAAGTGCCTCTAGAAGCTTTTCTTTTGAATAGCTCTTTTCTTTTTTTTTAATATAATATTTCGGACCATATAAAACAAGTCAAATATCAAATTAGTTCAGATTTTGAGTAGTACCTATGGGTTGTTATAGTACCTACGCATGAAGTCGTGAACTAAATGCATTAGGTCGGACCCCCTATTTAACTACAGTATTTAACCATACAACAGTATTTTCATCTTGAAAGGAAAATAGATTTGAATCTTAGTTGTAATAAAACAAATTGTAACATTTATTTACGCAATTTATCCATCGAATGGATTCAGTTCGAGAATTTTCTAAGGTATGCTGTAAATATATCGATTTACAATTATCGATATTCGACATCACTGGCTTTATTTTATTTTATACAAACACGAAGGGGCTATTGTAACCAAAAAAACTAGTCGCAATAACCCCGCAAAGAGATAAGTGGAGGCTAATGTAACTACTACATTATCTTAGGAAATATAAGATATAATATTAAAAACGTAAGTGTTTAAGGTTAAGTACTTTACATTTTCTTCGTTTCTGCTTAAAACCGTGTTTAAAATGCACGAGAAGGTTATTTTTTTTGTTTAAAATTGATGACACGCTCGTCACCAAACACGTGTTCAAAACGGTGACTAACATAAAATCTCTGTAGGTCAAACAGTATTCATCCCTCTGACGCCATCTGTTTATTATAGGTTAAACTATGACTTTTCTCCAGGCCCATAGATGGCAATGTATTTAAAAAACATTAGAATGGAAGATATCGCTGTTAGTTGCTTTAGCCCCAAAGTTGCAATAGCCTCCATTGACCTTATGTGAATTTAAATGTTTGTAAACACACCCACGATACAGGAGTAATTCCTAGTGTGGGGAAACGTTTTTAAAAAATACAAAAACAAAACAAAACGTTTGAGGGAACAACTCCGTATTCTGAACGAAAGAAAGAAAAAAGTAAGTACAGACGCCAGCATGTCAAGCTACTACAATCTGTCAAATATCTTTAATAGATTTTCAACTTTATCACTGAAGCTTAAGGTTCAAAGTTGAATGGGAAAATTTGACAGTTTCGGGTAGCTTGGTGTGCTGGCGTCTGTACCTAACTACCGATTTATATAACGGTATCAATTCTTTTATTTCCTTAGCTACTTAGGTATTTCGAATATCTATTGCCTAGGGAAAAAAAAGTAAGTAAATTTTTAATTCCCGTTAATATTTTTTTTACCTGGCTCGTTGGTCTAGCGGTCGCAAGCGCTACTGCTGAGCTGTGAGGTCCTGGGTTCGATTCCCGCACCTCTGCCCACCTCATCGGGCAATACAGGCGTGATGCTTTGTATTAATGTATGTAAATTTTAAATCGCATAATGTAACATAATTGAATCTTTCCCGTACAATGAGAGGTCAGCTTATATACTGGAAATGTATAGCTTAATACGTAGCCGTGTGTACCTACCTATCTACCTATATAATGCGGGTAAAAATACAATAAGTATCAAAATAATATCATCCTAGTTCAATCACTGATATTTTTACTAATTAATATTACTCTTATTCAAACTGATGAATTTTATTTAAAGAAAAAAAAACTTTTTTAGGGTTCCGTAGTCAAAAAGGAACCCTTATAGTTTCGCCATGTCCGTCCGCAGTTTAGCTCAGAGGCTCTTAGTACTATTAGAAAACTATAATTTGGCATGGATATAATTATGTACAGACGCCAGCACATCAAGTTACTACAATCTGTCAAATTTCTTTAATAGATTTTCAACTTTATCACTAAAGCATAAGGTTCAAAGTTGATTGCGAAAATTTGACAGTTTCGGGTAGGTTGATGTGATTGTTCGTACATTATTAATCACGCCGACAAAGTGGTAAAATAAAATCTTGAAAAAAAATTTTTTTACGCTATCGGTTTTTTTAGGTACACGTAAAGTGGGGAAGTTTTTGAAGTGAAAACTTCTTTAGCATCGTTGTGATTTGAAATTTTATGTTTTTTTGTGGATCGATGGATGGATGGATCGATGGATCGATGGATCGCCGGATCGCGATGGATCGATGGATTGATGGATGGATGGATGGATGGATCGATGGATCGAAGGATCGAAGCATCGATGTATCGACGGATCGAAGCATCGATGTATCGACTGATCGACGGATCGATGGACCGATGGATCGATGGATGGATGGATCGATGGATGGATGGATCGATGGATCGATGGATCGACGGACTGATGGATCGATGGATCGAAGGATCGACGGATCGATGGATCGACGGATCGATGGATCGACGGATCGATGGATTGACGGATCGATGGATCGACGGATCGATGGATCGATGGATCGACGGATTGACGGTTCGACGGATCGATGGATCGATGGATCGACAGGTCGATGGATCGATGGATCCATGGATCGACGGATGGATGGATGTATGGATGGATCGACGGATCGATGGATCGATAGATGGATGGATGGATCGATGGATCGACGGATCGACGGATCGATGGATCGACGGATCGGTGGATTGACGGATCGATGGATCGACAAATCGATGGATCGACAAATCGATGGATCGACGGATCGATGGATCGACGGATCGATGGATCGACGGATCGACGGTTCGACGGATCGATGGATCGATGGATCGACAGGTCGATGGATCGATGGATCCATGGATCGATGGATGGTTGGATGTATGGATGGATCGACGGATCGATGGATCGATGGATGGATGGATGGATCGATGGATCGACGGATCGACGGATCGATGGATCGATGGATCGACAGATCGGTGGATTGACGGATCGATGGATCGACGGATCGATGGATCGACGGATCGATGGATCGACGGATCGACGGTTCGACGGATCGATGGATCGACAGGTCGATGGATCGATGGATCCATGGATCGATGGATGGATGTATGGATGGATCGACGGATCGATGGATCGATGGATGGATGGATGGATCGATGGATCGACGGATCGATGGATCGCTGGATCAACGGATCGGTGGATCGAAGGATCGACGGATCGACGGTTCGACGGATCGATGGATCGATGGATCGATGGATGGATGGATGGATCGATGGATGTAGTATGTTATAGTCGTTTGTAATTTCAGCTACGGAACCCACTATGCATGACCCGACTTGCTTGGCCAGTATTTTTATTTATAAGGAAACATTTGTTCTAGGTACATAGTTATTATGGTTATGTTATGAGTTTATTTTTGTAGGAACATTACTTTTTGTTATTACGGTAATACGATATTTGTATTAGGTACATACTAGGGTGTCCCTTATTTTTCAAAGTTTTTATTTTTTAACGCATACGTCTTAGTTTTGTTCATATGTTCCTAAAACACTCGAAAATACAATTTTACCGCATTTGGAAAACGATAACCCGTGCCGACTTGCATCGAAACATGTTCATACAAGTAACGCCAAACAAGCGGCGCGCACCCGTCGTATTTGTCATTTGTTCACAGTAACTCTCGTAATTAACATATTGTTTGAATGTTAAAAAAAATGGCAGTGGAATTAAGAAGCAATAAAAAAAGTATTTTCTTAGTTGGTGACGTGAACCATCAAATAACTGGAGCAAAGTTACCGTCTAATCGTCAAGTTCTTGCAGTCCTCTTTTTTAACATTCGCGAAATTAAATTGACTGTTAATGAAAGCGCAAATCTTGCCGTTCGAGAGTGTATTATATTCTGGGAAAAAGCTAGAATCCCTACCAAAGCTGTGCCTAACTGTGTAAAAAAACTTGTGGATCTTCACCGTGCTTGAAGAGAGTTACAAAAAAATAAAAAAAAAACGCTGTTTACAAGCGCCGTGAAGAGGACTTTCAAAATAATTTAGATAATTTATTCAATATAGCACACGTAAATGCTTTAGAAAGTTTTTTTTTTTTTTAAACGTTGCCCCACACTAGGAATTACTCCTGTATCGTGGGTGCGTTTACAAACATTTAAACTCACATACACAAACAGCCAGACCCGGAACAACTACCTGTAGGCAATACAAATATTTGTTCCGTGCGGGAATCGAACCCGCGACACGCAGCGCAGCAGTCGATCGCTCAGCCACTGCGCCAACCGTGTCGTCCCGAAAGAGACCCGTTTCTACATGGGACGAAGATGTAACCTATTTGCAGGCAAAAAGAAGGGTTCTTTCTTTAAGGGCCGTGAATGATACCTACAGCTGAAAGAGCTGTAAATCTTATGTAAGATTTCCATGGTTAGTCACTGCAAAGGAAGAACAAAAACAATTTTTGCTGCGCTGTGTACAAGAGCATAGAAATCTGTAGGTACTAGTGATGTAACGAGTGTTGGATTTTTCACATTCGCGAATGCGAATGCGAATATTTATCTTCAACATTCGCGAATGCGAATGCGAATGCGAATATCCGTTACATCACTAATTCATTATAAATATATTTAATTCCTCAGATATATAAAGTGGAATGAAAAAATATACATTTAAAGCCAAAGGTTATAAACAAAATTATTAAACTTTAAATATCTAATGTATTAAGATATTTAAAGTTTAATAATTTTGTTTCAAGTAATTGTTTAGTTTTTTAGTAAATAAAAACTTTAAACTTTATTTAAAAATGGTAGTAAAGTAATGATATACTACTAAATAAATGCAAACCTTACATAGTTGTAACAAGGCTGATTAATGTTAGATTTTATCAGATCTCTGAAGTTCTTTTTTCATAAATGAGACTTTAATTTAGAATGTAGAAGTATGATTAATAAAAATATATAAGTGTTATCTATTGTATTATTATTTCACATGCATGCATATAATAATTTCCTTTTTGATTATTAAAAACATTCGCTAAATATTCGCATAATTTTTGCGAATGCGAATGCGAATGCGAATATTGAAAAATATGCGGATATTCGCGAATGCGAATGCGAATATCCGTTACATCACTAGTAGGTACCCAGATTGTAAAAAAGAGACCCTTAAAAGAAAATATCCTTGCTGATTTGTGATGTTCTTTTGATTAATAAATACCTATTTTCTAACTTTCTCTTATTTTTATAGAATATAAACATTTTATTACATTTTATTACACATACACAACGATAAGCGATAAAGACAGTTAAAGACAACGATTTTTAAAATCTTCAAGGCTCTGTCGGCACGGGTTAATGTTGACATATAAAGATAAAAGTTTGTATTTGATTAACTTTAGGTAGTTTAAAAAGAATTAAGGGGTATGCATTTCGATATCTGAAAAAAAAAATTTTTCGCCTATATAAGGGACACCCTAGTACATACATAGGTACCTTCGAATGTTGCGCGTCGCGTAATTTGTTGAAACCTCGTGAAACCACTTTGACTTTAATTTTTTTATGGGATTTTTATTGTTATTGTAATGGTATTATATAATTTTGAATATTAAATTGTTTAATAAATAAATATTGATGAATATTTACATATAATATTTTATTTCATACTAACCTTTTAGGTAAGTACATAATATTTATATAGATTGAGTACCTACGCGAGGACTGAATAACGGATCAGACTAGATAGTCTCGAGTCCACGAAAAAAAAAAACACGAGCTTCTAAATTTCGAAACTCGCGTCTCGGGATGGAAGCCCTAGTACCTATTTACCTACTATATTGGTGGTATGTCAGTTTGTAGGTCTATGAACGGAGCTTCCAAATAATTATGTATTTACCTATACCGACAATGAGCTCGTTTGATTATAATCAGCTATGTTATGCTTTACCTACACATCGCGATCGATCCGTCGTACCAAATACTTCCGTGAATTTGAACTTTATTTGAATGACATAATTTTTTACGAATACATTTTTATTGCCATACGAATCAAGTTCAAATTCACGAAACGGCATATTCACGGCCCGTCTTCGGCACAGAACGCTGTTGATCGCCTGGGCACCGCGCAGTTTAAACTCGAACTCGACTCACGCACTCGAACGCGTTGCCGCGCGCCGCCTGCGCCGGTGGTGGCGCGCCGCGCGCTATGCCATCGCGTATTATTGTAGAGGGGGCGCGGGCGAGAGGTACGAAATCGCTCGCGTTGGGCTGCCAAGGCGCGCTCTTAAAGAAAGCAGACGTGCACAGGAGCTTGACGACGTAGATAACGCTACGCTTATGGTCCATAATTGGTTTACTGTAAATAATTTGGTATTAAATGAGAAAAAAACTAAATGCATTAGATTCGCTTTTCCGAATGTTAGAAGTAGTGAATGTCATGTTGTATTGAATGAAGACATGCTTGAATTCGACGAAAATACGGTTTTCCTGGGGATCACGCTTAACTCAAAGCTACAGTGGGGTCCGCACTTAATATCACTTGCAGGGCGGCTAAGTTCAGCCGCTTTTGGAAAATCCGCTGTTTGAAAAATTCGCCAATTAACAGACCGCGAAACTGGTCTATTTAGTTACTTTCATAGCATCATGTCTTTCGGTATTTTGTTGTGGGGACAGGCTGCAGCAGATATTGATTCTGTCTTCATTCTGCAAAAGAGGGCTGTCAGAGCTATCTACAAGCTCAGCAGACGCGAATCTCTACGGGAACTGTTTAAAAAAATTAACATCATAACGGTTCCTTGTCAATGTATACATGAAAACATTATGTACGTTCGAAAAAAATCTACATCTTTTTAGTAAGGTAAGTGACAGGCATAATTTAAACACTAGAAATAGGGACAAATTAGGTCAGCCGCGTTCAGATTGTCTAAAGTAAAAACTACTTTTATGGGTTACTGTGTAAAATCTATACTAATATTATAAAGCTGAAGAGTTTGTTTGTTTTTTTGTTTGTTTGAACGCGCTAATCTCAGGAACTACTGGATCGAATTGAAAAAATATTTTTGTGTTGGATAGTCCATTTATCGAGGAAGGCTATAGGCTATATAACATCACGCTACGACCAATAGGAGCGGAGCATCAACGAAAAATGATGCAAAAACGGGGAAAAAATATTCCTTTTGAGAGCTTTCGTTGCGTACGCTGCGTAAACGGTTAAAGTTACGCAAAAATCATGTATGACGGAATTGTTTCCCTTTAAAAGTTCTAAAAAAAAGTCCGCGATAGCATATGTCTATCTTTTAAGGTTTACTCACTATAACCTTTTTTATGGTAATCAAATTTCTTCTAAACTAATGCATTATTTGCGAAGGTTTTTTTTTATCTATAAGTACTAATATTATAAAGCTGAAGAGTTTGTTTGTTTGGTTGAACGCGCTAATCTCAGGAAGTACTGGTTCGAATCGAAAAATATATCTGCAACAAAACAATGATCAAGTATAACGCGCACATTCATGATGTGCAAAGCGGGCGGTCATAGGGGGGGGGGGAGGGGGGGCGCTGGCCAGTCACCGGTAGCTCCGCGAGGTACCATGCCGCGCGGCTCAGACGCGTGGTCGGCTCCCTACGAAACGGTTGTATTCAGCGAACTGCTTTTTTAAATGTTTCTGCGGTATCTCATTGTATAATAATACTTTTCAAATAAATAATTAGCAATAAGTTTTGGTTTGTTAATTTCTATATCTTTTTTAATTATTCCTTAACTAAGCAAGTTAATAGGTCCTTACTTACCCTTAAATATAGGTACTTATCTAAGTACATAATTTGATTTTGTAGTATTGTTTCGCTAATTCTCTTAACGTTTGTCTTTTCTTTCTTATTTAATTTTTCTAACGTTGTTTTTGCGATATCTCATCGTATAGTAATACTTTTTAAATAAATAAGTTCATAATAAGTTTTGTTTTTGTTAATATCTATATTTTTTTATATTATTATTACTTACTTTTACTTATTATTAGGTACTTATCTAAGCACATAATTTGATTTTGTGATAATTTTCTATTGGGTATTATTTTGCTAATTTTTTGACGTTTGTTTTTTTTTTCTTATAAATTTTTATTAATTTTTTTTTATAATTTTTAATTTTTCTAACGTTGTTTTTGCGATATCTCATCGTATAGTAATACTTTTTAAATAAATAAGTTCATAATAAGTTTTGTTTTTGTTAATATCTATATTTTTTTATATTATTATTACTTACTTTTACTTATTATTAGGTACTTATCTAAGCACATAATTTGATTTTGTGATAATTTTCTATTGGGTATTATTTTGCTAATTTTTTGACGTTTGTTTTTTTTTCTTATAAATTTTTATTATTTTTTTTTATAATTTTTTTTTATTAATTTTTATTAATTTTTTTTATATTAATTTTTTTTTATCTTCGTATTCAAGCAGGTATAAAATTAATGTTACCTGCATAATTGTTCACCTTAGGTTTTTGTTCTTAATTATAAGGTTAAGTTTACCTCATTTCCTACGTTCAAGTAACTAAATGATTAATTTGCTTTTATTTTTTTCGGCATTTTTTCAATTACCTAATATACTCCAATAAAAATAGTGATTTACCTATCATACATTAATAAAATGCCTAGAAAAAGAACTCAGCTTTTTCAGCAGTCTGCTACAGCAAAACGGCTGCGATTTTTACGCAACAATGAAACAGCGGATGAAAATATGCATAGGTTGGCTACTCAACGAGTAATTACTGAAAAAAATCGTGCTAGAGAATCAATCATTGAACGTTCTCAGCGTTTGGCCTCACAGAATTCTCGAACTTCGGCAAATCGACAACGAGAATCAAGCGCTGAACGTTCTCACCGTTTGGCCTCACAGAATTCTCGAACTTTGGCGAACCTTGAACGAGAATCAAGCGTTGAACGTTCTCAACGATTGGCCTCACAGAATTCCCGAACTTTGGCGAACCAAGAACGGGAATCAAGCGCTGAACGTTCTCAGCGTTTGGCCTCACAGAATTCTCGAACTTTGGCAAACCGAGAACGGGAATCAAACGCTGAACGCTCCCACCGATTAGCTCAACAATGAATAGAACTCGCAGGCAATACAATTTATTGAATTCTGCCTTTGCTTATGATTGTAACCTTGACTATTCTGTGCTAAATGATGTTGATATTGGTAGAATGGATAAAATAATTATGCAACAAATGCCAAGCAAAGAAATGGAAGGCTGAAACTCCTGGGCTATGTTGTAGTGGTGGTAAAGTAGATATAGGTACCTAAAGTTCCCAAACCAACATCAGTTTTAAAAGAACTGATATTAGGCTCACATCCATGCTCAAAACATTTCTTGAATAATTCAAGACAATATAATACACTTTTTCAGATGACTTCATTTGGTGCCAAAGAAATTCGAGAGGGGAACTTTATGCCCACTTTTAAAGTGCAGGGGCAAGTTTATCATTTAATCGGTAATTTACTTCCGGCTGAAGGTGTACAACCAGAGTTTTTGCAAATATATTTTGTTTCTCATGCAGATCAGGTATCCTTGCGCTCAAATTTAAACCCGACCTTGCAAATCGATCTTATCGACGCTCTACAAAAATATCTTCACGATCATAATACGTATATTCGAAGTTTTAAATACAATCTCGAAAATAGAGCAATAAGTGATTTAAAACTTATTATCCATGCTGATATAAAACCTCCCAACGATCATCGAGGTCGGTATAATGTGCCAATAGTAGACGAAGTAGCTGTCCTTTTGATAGACGAGGATAAAGGTCCCCGAGATATTGTGTCAACTCGTCATCTCAGTAGCAGCTACATAGTTTCACAATCAAAAAGTTTTAAGAGTAGGAAACAAATCCAACAGTCATCTGGACAATACTTTGACGTCATCCTACGATATAATCAATCTTCTTAGAATTTCCTAGAATCATTTTATTTGGGTGTCGCATCGATAAAATGTTTTAATGATCCGAGGTTTAGATAGAATTGATGCCAAGCAGATGTGTGTAAACGTCGCGTAGCTGTGCTCGAGGAGACTCGGCACTACTGACAAATTCTTGCACTGACTAGACAGGTTCACTCAAATCTTTATGTGGTTCTTTCTTCAACAGACCATCTCACACATTTATCTGCATGATCCTCATATATGGCCTGACCAAGATTATGATTGCCTGGATGTTAAATGAAACGGTGACCTCTGCGTTTATTTCGGTCTTTCTTTTCGAAGTAGTTTTTCTTGTCATATAGTTTTAAAAACATACATTATTTTTGAGGTGTAAAAGTGTGTTTGTGTGTGTGTGTTTGTGTGTGTGTGTGTGTGTGTGTGTGTGTGTGTGTGTGTGTGTGTGTGTGTGTTCAGGAATAAATATCGTGTACTCAAGAGAGATGACTCACCGTCGTCATCGAGGAGGAGCGTGAGCGTGGCGGCGCGGCCGGCGGCGCTGCAGGAGTAGGCGCCGGCGTCGCGCGCGCGCAGCTCCGCCAGCGTCAGGCGCGACTCCACGCGCGCCGCCCAGCGCGCCGTGTCCAGCGCCACGCCACCACGCGAGCTCTGTGATACAGTGCGCAAATTAACCCCCCTTCCCACAGCTCATTTCTCGTTAATCCCTTCGAACTGATTTTTCGAGCAGTGATATGAACAATAGATTCAGTTGCCAATTTGTGTAGAGCAGTGGTGGTCACTGAATAACGGCCGCGAGGAGCAGCGGTGGTTGTAGGTTCGAACCTCGACAAGCGCTATACGCACTGTAAATTATTTCATCACCACTGCTCTCAAAACGGTGAGGAAAAACATCGTGAAGAAACTCTTTAACAGAGAGGAGACCTATGTAGGTACTTGGTAGGTAACCAATAACAAGGGTTGTGTACATCTCCGCAGTGGCGCAGTGGGCGCCCGTGCGAAAGTGGCTTACCTGTAGGTTTATGGGCTGATCGCCTTTCTGCCAGCGCACGTCGAGCGGCGGCAGCGGCAGCGCGCGCGGCGGCGGCTCGTAGCGCGCCTCGCACGCCAGCGTGGCGGCGCCGCCCGCGCGCCCGCGCACGGCCGCGTCGCCCAGCACCGACACCACCACCACGGGCACCGGCTCGTCTGCAACATCAACACTATTGTAAGACACAGCTCTGCCCTAAGAGAACATCCCCAGCGAAGTTCCTGACATGAATATCTCCAATGGATATGGGTATGTTGAAACTACACACATCAAAAGTGTCTAGGGATCAACATATATTTTTGCAACAACTTTTCTCCTGATTGATATTAATTAAAATTTTCTTTAAGGATTCATCAAATAAAGTGTTTTCGTTTGTCACAGTAACGATAAACCGAGTCACCTTTGCATTAATAAAGAAATTTGCCATTTTCCTAATAAAGGGATTTTTGACATTTGAACCACTAACATTAAAGTTCGAAAAAAAGACTGAAATAACAGTTTTCTTTAAAATTTTATTGGGTAACTTAAACAATTAATAATCCGTGTTTCTACCGCGAACACTAACAACACAAGAACATCGGTTTGGCATACTCAAAATGAGTTCATCCAAATCACGCTGTGGAATGGCCGCCCATGTTCGTTGCAACAACAAAAAAAGGTCTTCTTGCGACTGGATACCCTCCATATTCGGCAGAGCTCTTCTCTGTAGCATATCCCATGCATGCTCAATCGGGTTCAAGTCTGGCGACTGAGCAGGCCAGAGCAGGACATTGATGTTAGCTGCGGCGAGAGTCTGTCTTACAACTCTTGCGGTGTGCGGTCGTGCATTATCATGCATTAACTGAAACAAGGGACCGATTTGCACTTGTAGAGGAACGATGACGTCAGATACAATCGTCTCAGCATAAATTTGAGCGTTGAGGTTGCCTCTGATCCAAATCAACTCAGTTCTTCCGCCGATCCAAATACCCGCCCATACCATGATGGTTCCACCACTATAAGGATGGACTTCCTGGCAGGATTTTAATCGCTGTTGGCGTCCAGGGGTTCTCCAGTGTCGTATACGTCTTGTATCCGGTCTCATACCAAAACGAGACTCATCAGAAAAGCACACGAAACGCCATTGTTCTTCTGCCCAATTTCTGTGTTCAAGAGCCCATTGATATCGAATCCTACGATTGTGCATTGCTATAGGTGGTACCCGTAGCAGTCTTCGGGAATGAAGATTCACTTCATGCAAGCGGTTTCTGACTGTTTGGTCGCTAATTAAGTTCCCTGAAAAGTGATGAAGCCTCACGGCTAACATCATGGCGGTTATTGTTGGAGCTCTTCGAGTTAAGATTTGAATGTATCGGTCTTGTCTCCGTGTGGTGCAGCGATACCGTCCTCCATGGCGCTCAGCCACGGTACCAGTGCTTCGGTAACGTGTCCAAAGTCGACTGATAACACTCTGACTTGTATTCAGAGCTAAAGCCACAGTACGTTGCCGGGAACCAGCTTCTATCATTCCCACGGCTCTGAGCATTTCTTCCCTGCTTAAATGACGTCGCCGCTCCATAATAACGTTGGTTTTAATCAGTAGTAGGGAAACAGTAGCACTAATAATGTCTTCAATGCGTTGTATGTTTTTATAGGGAAAATATTGACAGCTGATTTTCATCTTTTACTCGAATTTGATTAACAGTTCCTGTTTCAAATTATGAAATGCACCAAAAAGGATCCATATAAATTTATAAAATCATAAATTTATTACAAAGCCACATCTCAATCTCAAGAAATCCGCATAAAAATGCTTGATCCCTAGACACTTTTGATGTGTGTACATTTATTCATTTATTTATTTGAACTTTTCGCACAAAAAGGTACAAAGGCGGACTTAATGCTCTAAGCATTCTCTACCAGTCAACCAAGGGTGGTGAAGAGATAAGATAAGGTATAGATGGTAGGTGCTTTGGTTGAGAAAATTGCGGGACGTAGCGTTTGCGGCGGTACCGGCCGGCCGCCCGGTGCGGCAAGAGCGTGCCTATAAATAGCGCGTCTGAGGCCGCGGTTTTCCCTCTATTCGAAACCGAGACACAAACCCATCCCCCCGACCTATCACCATGTTCGGCAAGCCGATCCCTTGGGAGAAGCAAGCCAAATATCTCGGTGTTATCCTCGACAGGCACCTCTCCTTCGCAGAGCACATAAAGGCGGTTCGCTCGCGCGCCGCCTTCGCTCTCGGTAGCCTCCACTCGATGCTAAATGCACGCAGCAAATTGTCACTTAAGTGCAAATTGCGCATCTACACAGCGTGCATTCGCCCAATCATGACCTATGCCTGCGTAGTCTTTGCACAAGCAAAGCCCCACCACATCCATAGGATGCAGACCCTCCAGAACCGTGTCCTCCGAAAGGCTACGGGAGCCCCTTGGTTCGTTCGAAATGAGATCCTCCATGTCGATCTCAAAATCCCCACTATCCACCAATTCATGAAGCGCCTTTCCAAGCACTTCTTCGACTCCGCCCCCAACCATCGAAACCCGCTGGTTGTCGAGGCCGCCAGATATACTCCCTCCCAAATTAGTAAACTCCGCCGTCCAAGGCACGTTCTCACCGACCCAGATGACCCTATAACCGTCCTCTAAGAGAGCAGTAGGGCAACCAGCACAGTCAGGAAAAACAAATACAAAAAATCGACATACCGGCCTCGCCGACGAGGTCCCTCGCGACGTCCCCCAGTAAATGCCCCCCACCGACCCTTGCTCGATGTAGTGCCAGCCCGCGCCGCAGCTGAGCCTGTAGACTTAAATTCCCGACTCTGACCTCTGAGTTTGTTTCGGCATTTCTTCTCAGAGTAGTCAATTAGGAAATGCCGGCCCCATCGTTCGTTAAATAATCATAATTCGATCCAGCCTGTCCCAACTTGCTGCCCTCCCCCCAGCGACGCCCTAAGCCGAGGTTCGTACCCCACAGGGGGTGCCCTTAGCGTGTAGTCGCTTAGTTTACTTAGTTAGTTTTAAGCCCCTGGCTGGAGGCTTTGAGTTCTCTCAAGGCAGCCGCAGGATTGTCCGGTTAAGTAGTCACGAACTCTCAAGGTCAACTACGAGATGCCATTTATAAAAAAAAAAACGCGGTTTTCCCTATAGCACTTTGAATTTAGCAGCGATCGGACACGTTTATTATAAAAACGTGCTTTTCAGCGCGACAAAGTATCAGTAATTATAAGTAAGTTACGATAAATAATTGTAAAAAAAATATCAGTCTGGACGTTCACAGTTTTTCTGTAGTGTATTTAGTATCAGCATTGCACCCGTGCGAAGCCGGGGCGGGTCGCTAGTTTGATAATAAAGTATTCTGCTACTTAGACGATATTATAATCATTAGTTCTACGTTTGAGGAACATATCTCTCTATTACTTAAAGTTCATCAAAAGCTTTCTTATGCTGGTCTTACTATTAACTTTGAGAAAAGCAAGTTTTTTCGTGATGAACTCAAATACCTTGGTTATGTAGTTGATGAGCAGGGACTAAGGGCTGATCCTAGTAAAATTGAAGCTATTTTAGCTTATCCTATTCCTACTGTGCGGAATTCGTGACCGTGGTGGGCGAGTAATACACAGAAGTGAGTTGTAAATAAGTAACGATTAATTTATTACGATATCAAGTAACTAAAGCTAGCAGTTACACTTGACACGAAAAAGTAAAATTAAATAAGGTTACATGAATGGTAAAACTACTAGAAACACGAAGCTCGCCGTAAACTATTACGGCGAGCTTCGGCGAGTAAAATATGATCGGGGGTCAGAGAGGACCTCGCACGATCGTAGTTCAGCACAGACTGAAGCTCAGAACCAAAACTCTCCCAAATCTGCCGTTCACTAAACAAAGGACGCGGCAAATCCACATCTGCCTTTTAAAAGTATAATAAAACACGAGAAATGCAGATGGGTACAATACAAGACAACTGAAAATAACAGAACAATGAACCTTAACTATAAATAGCAAATAGGTACAATACAAGATAACTAAACATAATAGAACAATGAAGAACCTTAACTAAAAGTAAAGAATCATGAAAGACAATAGTACCTATAACTTAAATCGCTTGCAGATGTTCAACGTGGGAAAAACACAAAAATGAAACTTTCTAAAAATTATTACAATAAGTTCCTCTATAAAAATATTACATTCTTAAAACTATGCAAGGGATGGGTACGTGAGACACAAGTCCCCACACTACGTCTAAAAAAGAGGTTAGGCAATTCCTGGGTACATGTAGTTGGTTTCGCCGTTTTATTCCCAATTTCAGTTCTATTGCTTCCCCTCTCTGTAAACTGACCTCTGCGGGTAAGAATTTTTCAAAAAAGTTCGTTTGGAATCAGGAAGCAGATTTCAGTTTTGCAAAACTAAAAGAATGTTTGACTTCGACCCCGATTTTATCTTGTCCTGACTTTGACCTTCCGTACTCTGTTCATTGCGACGCTTCTAATTATGGTATAGGAGCTATGTTGACTCAAAATCAAAACAATGTTGAAGTTGTCATTGCTTATATGAGCAGAACTCTTAATAAACATGAGCAAAATTATTCTACCACTGAACGCGAAACATTGGCTGTCGCTGCACTTGAACATTGGCGTTGTTATCTTGATAATGGTAAACCATTTACAGTTTACACAGATCATGCTGCACTGAAATGGTTCTTGAATTTGACTAATCCTTCTGGGAGATTAGCTCGTTGGTCTCTTCGACTATCATGTTTTGATTTTGTTCTGAAAAATAAGAAAGGAAAGGATAATGTAGTTCCAGATTTACTTTCTCGTCCTAGGGGTCCTGATACTGTAATTTTTGATGGTGTTGCACCTGTGTCTAGGGACGATGCGTCTCATTTAGAACATTTCAATAAACTCTTTGCCAAATGTCGTGATAGTCCTGATGATTATCCTAACTATAAAATCCGCGATAATATGTTATATCGCTATTCTAAAGCGTGATTTAGACGATACAATTTTCTTGTACATTCAAGTGAAATTATTGAATGCAATAAATTAAGTGCGTTAATTGCCCTTCAAGAATTGTACGCAACTGTTTACACGTGGATACAAGTAAAAAAATTGAACGCAATTGTTGAATGCAAAAAATAGTTGCAAATGTCTTCTGTTTAGACCAATACAATAATGTTTAGGAGATTATTGCTTTCAAGTTTTGACTTGTCTAAATAGAGAGTTGTATGTGCGTGTACCATTCATTGGCGGGTTGCTTCAAGTATTGCACGTATTTGCGTTGTCAAATTTTTCATTCAAGTGTTGGAAGTTTTTCTAAATTTTTGTATGTGCTGTTTACACCAAGAAAATTTTGGCAAGCAAAACTTGCGCAAAAGATCAAATGTTACGTACTGTTTAGACCATGCAGGTAATTTATTGCTTCAATTTTATTGTATGCAACAGGCAGGAAACTTGCATCATGTAAATGGCGCTTAACTCAATGATCTTAATGAAGATTTTTCATGGAAGGAAGTTCCTCCTCCCTCTGAGAGGCTGGACCTAATAAAATCTTGCCATGGCTTGTAAATAATAATCCCCACATTGGCATCTTTAAAACTTACAAGAAACTTTCCTTAAGATACTATGGGCCTGGTATGTTTAGAGAAGTGGCAAAAGTGTGTTCTACTTGCGAAACATGTCTTGCCTATAAACATTCGAATCATTCTCCATATGGTCTTATGGGTAATCCAAAAATCTGCTCGAGGCCTTTCCAAAATATATCATTAGACCTTATGGGTCCTTTGCCTATGACGAGACAGCGTAATCAATATATTCTCGTGATTACGTGTTCATTTACAAAATACTGCCTTATTTTCCCTATTAAACGTGCTACAGCTACTAATATTATACAATATCTCGAAAACTTTGTATTTTTGGTTCATGGAGTACCGCAAACCATTATTATGGATAACGGCTCACAATTTCAATCTAATGAATTTCAAAATTTTTTTAATAAGTATAAAGTTCCCTTTATATTTTATTCGCCTAAATATTGCCCACAAGTAAATCCAACTGAACGTTATAATAGAACAATTATCACGGCGTTATCACAGTTAGTCGGTGATGATCACCGTTCATGGGACATTCCGTTACCAAAAATTCAATTAGCATTAAATAGCTCAGTAAATACTGCGACAGGGTTCTCCCCATCTTTTCTGGTCTTTGGCCGGGAAATCATAACATGTGGTTCTCTTTATTCTAGTTGCCCGAACCTAGACGAAATAATCTTCCTTCCTCGGGATATTTATGCCGCTAACATAGGGTTATTATCTGTCATTTTCGATAAAGTACAGATTGCACTATTCATGGCTCATACAAAAAACGCCTCTCATTATAACACAAGGCACAGTTTTAAGGAATTTAATATCGGTGATACCGTCTGGCGTAAAAATTACGTTCTTAGTGATGCTGGAAATTATTTTAGTGCTAAGTTAGCTCCTAAATATATAAAAAGCACAGTTGTGGAAAAACTATCACCACTTGTTTTCATTTTGGAGGATCAGAGCGGTGTTAGAGGGAAATGGCACGTTAAAGATTTTAAAGTGTAGATATCTACTACTTTTATTACAATTCTTAGAACTTATTACTTATGAATTCACCTTATTCCTTGTAAAAACCATTTAGATTTTAAGTTTTGTGAATACTCCACAAGGTTTACCTTCCCCTAAAACTTTTGGCTTAGTTAAATCCCTTTATTTATTTTGTAGAGCGGTGCACAACTCTTTAAATAAGCCATTGTGTAGAGCGGTGCACAACTCTTTAAATAAGCCGTTGTGTCGAGCGGTCTCACAACTCGTAAAATAAGCCTTAGTGTACTTTTTTTAACTTAGATATTTTTGAAGTGAAAACTTCTTTAGCGGCGCTGTGTACTTTTTTTGGAATGGGTAAAAACTTCTAAATTCGCGTCAGGTCACGTGACCCTGATCGTAAGATTCGTAAGACGTAAAACGAAAGACGCGCGTTGTTGAGGACAGCGCCATCTATGCACATCGGGAAGAACTACGAGGGCCTCGCGTACTAACTACGTAGTTCATCCAACAACGACGAGATGGCGCTGAACCACGGATATATAACTGACGACGAGCTCCATGGGCTTGCTTCTCTTACCACTGCCGCGACCAACACCACGAACTGAAGTCTATCCTGTGTGCTTATTTGTAAATCTGAATAAATTCCTTTCACGAGAAGAATAAACCAGTCACTTTGGTCATCATACCTGATTTGCAAAAAACCCTATAAAATAAGGAACACACCTTAACACGCGTGTTTTGTTTATAAGACGATTCACAAAATACACTCGTAATTGTTCAAGTTTTCACTTCTGTCGGCACTACCGGAGTGCCAGTTTTTTTATCCTTGACTCTACTTGAACCTTGACTTAAAGCTTGAATGCTTCTCTTAAGCGCTTTATGCTCTTAAACCTTGGCTGCTTCGTGTAAGCAGAAATGACTTGAAAGCTTGAAGGCTTCTCTTAAGCGCTTTATGCTCTTAAACCTTGGCTGCTTCTTCTAAGCAGAAAAACTTGAAAACTTGTAAATAATTTCTTTTAATTTTAACGGGTTTTAGAACAGGTGCGGATTACGACACCTAAATTAAATAAATAAGCCTTCGTAAAACTTAAAAATAATTCCTTGTGGAGTATGCGTCATTGAATGTGAACCATATCCCCTAAGTATGCTGGTGATGTATGATTGAGGAAGGGTGTAGGTTAAGTTGATGAAAGGTGTATGGAAGAGCAAGGTCTTATTTTCAACCTCGAAATTTTTCTAGTTAATAATATTCTGGGGTTATGGGAATCTTAGTTTAAACTTTTTATAACTTACTGTATCACTATAAATACTCATTTAGCTTAATTTTTTGCTGGTTAATACTCTCTTATGCTAAATAAGAAAATTTTTTCATTGTATTCAAAAATTTTCCGGGGTTTTTGGGGTAATGTAATGTGTCTTTACATGTATTTTTTTTACTTACATTTTTGGAAATATTAACCTGAAAATTTTAAGCATTCGTCCTCCCTAGGTACCTTCATGCTCATTTCCTGGAGGCTTATCATATCTTTTACCTGTAATTCATGTTATTTAAGTTTTTCTGTAGATTTTTATCTCTTGAATCTTTGTTTACCTTTGTAATGTCAGTTAGTGACAGGCCTAGTTTTATTTTTAATTTATTGCTGGAGCTAGTTGTAGGTCGTATAGGTAAATCACATCGACCTCATTATTTTTTACTTTTTATTATGTTCTAGAATTTCTTTTCAAATGTTAAAAAGTCGATGTCAGGAGCCTGGTGGTGAATTTGGTCAGTCTACGCTGGGAGCTCAGCTCGGCCACAAGCTCGGGAAAATTAGGAGTGTTCTTGGAGGGCAGTTTCCCTCCTACGGCCGAAGCGACTATGAAGACGCCGTAGCAAGGCGACTCCGCACCGGGCTCTTTGGGCTGCGCGGCTTGAGGGTCGACGTCCCTCTGCCCTCCTCTACGGCTTGAGGGTCGACGTCCCTCTGCCCTCCTCTACGGCTTGAGGGTTGACGTCCCTCGGCCCTCCTCTACGGCTTGAGGGTTGACGTCCCTCGGCCCTCCTCTACGGCTTGAGGGTTGACGTCCCTCGGCCCTCCTCTACGGCTTGAGGGTTGACGTCCCTCGGCCCTCCTCTACGGCTTGAGGGTTGACGTCCCTCGGCCCTCCTCTACGGCTTGAGGGTTGACGTCCCTCGGCCCTCCTCTACGGCTTGAGGGTTGACGTCCCTCGGCCCTCCTCTACGGCTTGAGGGTTGACGTCCCTCGGCCCTCCTCTACGGCTTGAGGGTTGACGTCCCTCGGCCCTCCTCTACGGCTTGAGGGTTGACGTCCCTCGGCCCTCCTCTACGGCTTGAGGGTTGACGTCCCTCGGCCCTCCTCTACGGCTTGAGGGTTGACGTCCCTCGGCCCTCCTCTACGGCTTGAGGGTTGACGTCCCTCGGCCCTCCTCTACGGCTTGAGGGTTGACGTCCCTCGGCCCTCCTCTACGGCCTGAGGGTTGATGTCCCTCGGCCCTGCTCTACGACCTGAGGGTTGATGTCCCTCGGCCCTGCTCTACGACCTGAAGACTGAGGTCCTCCTTCGGCCCTCTACAGCCTGAAGCTGATGTCCCTCGGCCACTAACAGACCAGAGGCCCGCTGTTCTCATTTTCATTCACCGGTTTCTCTAGTTTAATTTTGTTATCTAGCTCCAAATAGGTAGGCCCTAGCTTATTCAACAATAAATTCTTATAACTCGTCCTCTTTATTTTCTTTAACAGTGCTCGCCTCCAAACTGAAAGTTAGGTAGGTGAGTGCTCAATGTGACCTTACAATTTCTTGGACTCTACCCAGGAAAATGTAACGTTACAATGTGCTGGCGTCTGTACAAAGTTGATTGGAAAAATTTGACAGTTTCGGGTAGCTTGATGTGCTGGCGTCTGTACAACGTTTGAGACATGAGCACGGAATTCTCAGCTAATTTATTTTGTCCACTTAGGATATAACTAACCACAATATTTGTATATTTTTTTTTACCTTTCATCTTAATTTCAATACTCAATACTTTTATTGCATTCCACATGTAGGTATTCTTAGGTGGTAAACTTATAGTTAGATAAGTGAGGTAGGAGAGAGGAAGCATTTGTTAATTTTATAACATTACATGATAACAAACTACTGTATTATAATAATGATGTAGGTATTTTTAGAGATAAACTAATAGCTTCTATATAAAATAGGTATAAACAGAATAAATATAAATATTAAGAGATGTAAATAATCCATACTAATATTATATATGCGAAAGTGTGTCTGTCTGTGTGTTGGCGCTGCTAGTAATAAATAAATAAATAAATAAAATTTAAAGTATCGAGTTCTTCTTAAGTTATGACTTAAGTCTATCACTAAGATATTCGTTTACCGAGTAGTAGCTTTTATTCAGCAAGAATAGTCAATTTTTTTTTAAAAATGTGTTAATTTTCTCTTCTTTTTTTATTAGTGCAGGTAGTTTATTATATAATTTTATGGACATTACATAGGGACTTGTAGAGTGCATTTTTAGTCGAGAACTTGGTAAGTTTAGCCTAGATCGGTGTCTGAGTAGATAGCGTGTCGAATATAATATGTTTCCGGACAAATTTGCATGTTTCTAAAATGTATATACAGGGAAGGGTTAAAATATTGTTTTTGAAAGAAAGGTTTGCAACTATCTGTTTGCTCAATGTTAACCAGGATTCTAACCAATTTCTTTTGTAAGGTGAAAAGTGTTTGTGCATCTGTGCTGTTTCCCCAAATGGTGACACCATAGCTAAGCCATGCATAGGCATACGCATAATAGGTGGTGAGAGCTGTTTGTAAATTGGTGGTCTTTTTTATTTCACGAAGGGCGTAAGATAATTTAGAAAATTTTGAGTGAGTTTTCTGTATGTGTGATTTCCAGTTTATATGTGTGTCTATAACTAGTCCTAGTAGAGTAAATTCGTTAACGGTTTCTAATTTAGTCATTGAAAGTAAAATCTAAAGTTATAGGTGTTTTTTGGTAAGGGTGAAAAGTTATTAATTTGATTTTGGAGTAGTTTATCTCGAAGTTATGATTAATATTTATTAAAAATCAGCGTTCTTACTTGTCAGTCTACGAATATAATTTGCACTACTAAGTTTATTGATGACTACTTATATTCCTGCGCTTTTTTGATCCTGATCTTAATTATGCTTAAACTTGATCCAACCATGCAATATTTAATGACAATGTTTAAAAAGGCGGAAAGTGTTGTTTTTCATGAGCAAAATGTTTCTATTAATGAAATTGCAAGGCGCTTATTAATGTCGGTGAGTAACAGCTACTTGTGACATAATTATTTTCATTATGTTAGTAATACCTATTTCAACTAAAATTCTTAACTCATCTCACCTTTCAATGTTTACCTAAATATTGCAATAAATATTGTAATATTAATATATCAGAATATTTTAAAGTTATTTTTCTTAATTTGATTTTGATAAAATTTACTTGGGCCAGCCCATTTTTGTCTTAGGCATCTGCGTGGGCCTTTAGTCGGAATATAGAAAAACATTCAAATTATATAAATAAAATAGTTATGCTACACATTTGTTATTGGTGTCTACATTATGACTATTAAGTGCAATATAAGTAATTCGTTAACTATGCTTTATCCACCAATCGACCATTGTTTATCTTCACTATTTTAAATATTATTTTGTTTTTATCCATAGAGGAGAACCGTGCAGTTCCATGCGGAGTCCATCGGTATGCGGATTCTGGAGAAGTAGATTATCATCGACGTGGGCCAAAACGCGGCCAAGAAGCCGAATTGGTGGGCCAAAACGCGGCCAAGAAGCCGAATTGGTGGGCCATAACGCGGCTAAGAAGACGAATTGGTGGGCCAAAACGCGGCCAAGAAGCCGAATTGGTGGGCCAAAACGCGGCCAAGAAGCCGAATTGGTGGGCCAAAACGCGGCCAAGAAGGCGAATTGGTGGGCCAAAACGCGGCCAAGAAGCCGAATTGGTGGGCCAAAACGCGGCCAAGAAGCCAAATTGGTGGGCCAAAACGCGGCCAAGAAGGCGAATTCTTCGGCTCGTCACTACGATATCGTGGCAAGACATAGGGCTAATCCGTTTTTATCCACCCGTATCACTGCAACAGCACATAATGTGTGCTTAAAAACAGTACGAAATCACCTGCACGAAGATGAAGCTGGTTTACGCTGTAGTAAGCCAGCACGGAAGATTTTGCTGTCCACCGCTCACCGACAAAAAACGACTTCTGTTCTGTAGGTCTTATATAAATTTTAATTGAGAGAATAATGTGGTTATTTTTAGTGATGAAAAATGTTTTAAGTAATTATGTATGAAATGTAAGTGATGTTATTGTTATATGTTACAGTTAAAATCGTCCTAATTTCTAAAATCTGAGGTTAAGTGAATCAACATGTTAGATAAACATGTTGATTCACTTCACCTCCGATTTCACTTTTTTTAAATTTGTATACTTTGAAAAAATATCTACGTACATTCTTATTGAACAAAAAACCTTCTTGTCTTATAAACTTGTAAATAAGTTACCAGCAGTGTTCTACTCATCCAAAACTTTGGGAATATGTTTATAATAGTTTGCATTACTTATTGTATTGGTCACACGTAGTTTTTTATTTGCTAACATATGTATAGCCCATACCAAATTGAACCTTAAGCCAAATATTGTAAGAAACTTAACAGTCGAAACGAGCTGGCTCATTCACTAATGACCCAAGTGATATGGAACAATAGACTCCCGCATTCCAACGCCTAGTTTATTTAATAAAATATTTCATATTAATTCTATTGGTTTTATTTAATTATTTTTTGTTTGAATAATTTTATTTGACACAAAATTGATGTCTTATTATAAGACAAAAATAAAAACCTGTAAAACAATATTCATCTGCCGGGGTTTGAACTTACGACACGAAGTTTAAGTCGTTATCTATACCAGCCTTCACCGACCGACTTTTTTTTTTTATGGGACACTTTGTTTATATTGTTGAAAGATTGGAACTCATTCAATTATGATTATGTACTATACATTGGTTTATAAGTTATTGGTATACGAGTATGTGGGTATATCATACGCACACAGCCAGTTTAGCGTTTGCTATTCGTACCCGACCGACCGACTCATTAATTTACGACGCACACAGTGACAACCCGTAAACCGTATGTGTGAAATGTAAACCGAACTTTTTTGCTTTGTGTACCTAGTTGAAAGTAGCATATGACAGCATATCGAATAATATAATCGATCGATATGCTGACTAGTTTTTCGATAGAGTGAGAATAATTATCGAAATCGGTACTCACCCACAACGGTGAGGTTAAAGAAGAGACTCATCTTGGGCTCGGTGTTGACCTGGCACTCGTAGCGACCGGCGTCGACGGTGCGCAGGCGCTCGATGCGCAGCGTGTGGCGGCTGGCTGGCCCCCCAGACGCGCCCGGCGCGCTCGACGCGCCCGCCACGCTCGACGTGGCCGACACGCGCGCGTCTGCCGTGAACACCGCGCCCGCGTGCGAGAGGATCTGCAAGTCGCGGGAGCGCACCCACGACACCTGTGCACAGTAACAACGTGTTAAGGCATTACCAAACTGCTCCACAACTGATCATGCGCGAATAATGGTCGGCGTCACGTAGCAAGTTTCCCACCCGCGTAACATTTGGTAGAGTTGCATTTTTCGTATTTTATATTAGTTGCGTGAACTAACTTTTGCATGTAACACACAATACGTGACACATACAAATAAATTGAGGCCTCATTCCCTTTTAAATTGTCTAAGGGCCTCTGCTAGTTGACTTCGGTCCCTCGTACGTCTTCCAAAAGATCAGGTCCCCAGGGTACCGAGTTATGTCAAAAACATTGAAAATAATAATAATTATAAATGGTTTAATAACCAAAAACCTCGACCAACACCTAAGAAGCTGTACTAAGGGCTTGATTCCGAAAGCGGTACCTCTGGACAGGGCTTGCATTGGTAGAAGGTTCCTCTCTCTGGATCCCTAACCATCCGTAGCTTGAACCTGTTCAGGATACCGGTGGGCTATTTTTTTATTAATTAATGTCATCATCCGTCTTGCTCACGTCGTGTCACCACCGGGGTGCCAGCTGTAAACGGCTTGGCGCGCGACGACGGGAAGGGACCAGACGGAATGATCACAATGCCTTAGAAGTCAGGCAGGCCTTTGGTGTGGGATGCAACATGTGTCGATACCCTTCATCCACAATGTCCGACCCAAAGAGTCTTTGGTCCGACCGGTATTTCCAGAGATTACCCCTTAAGTACAAACTTACATACAAACAAACAAACAGCAAATTTTACCTCTTACAGTTACAGGTGGTAAGTAGTATATAAATCAATAGAATCAATTATGGACCCCATCGGGCACAGCAAAATTTTTGCTGAGCAATTTGTGCTGGGACGGCTGCTGCAGGTGCGAAAAACTTCAAATGGCGAATCCAATCTTATTGGGAGTTATGTGTTCGAGCCGTTTGGGACTGAACCACTAGGGCCATCGGATCCGAGTCCCCAATTGGTTTTCAAGACAACGCCAAGCGGTTGGTCTACTCTTCACGTGACTAGAGGACTGGCCTATTCTTTTGGCTAAAGAATCAGCATCGCCATACAACATGGCAATGTTGCCAGCCTTTTTGTGCACTTTTTCTGTTGACAGCGATGTGGATGAATTGTTTGATGCCCCATGACTCTTTTTCCTCTTTTTTAAGGTTCCATACATCAAAAGGAGAAAGGGAACCCTTATAAGATCACTTTGTAGTCCGCCTATCTGTATGTCTGTCAAGACCCTTTTTCTCAGGAACGCGTTGAGTTATTAAGTTGAAATTATTATCAAATACTCAGGGCTGCAATCCCTTGAGGCAGTGAAAAATCAAACTTCTAAGTCAATGCAATCAAAAGATACAGGCGTTTATGTTTCGTTTATGCCGCATATTTTGACTCTGTACTTCCCGTTGACCTAGAATCATGAAAGAACCCCGCACAAAATGTATGGGAAAAGCCGTTCGGTGAATTTGGCTGAAATTTTGGTACACTATATTGTGCCAAAATTTACAGCCTATAGGCTGTAACATGTTGATTGAAAGTTAATACGGGCGAAAAAAAAAAAATAATGGCCAGTTTTAAAAGATATAGCCATTTTTCTGTTCAAGTCAGGCAGAGGATTTTTATAATAAACAAAAAGCATTCACATCAACCACAACAGGTTCCAATTCATATATGAATTCATAAATGTTTCTACGTCTATATACCCACACATTTCGAATAGTAGACAAGTGGTCCGTCTGATTTTGTTGAAACTTTGGGATCTTGTATTGTTAGTTTTTTTTCCATGGAGTATTTTTAGTAAAATATTATTTACAGCAATACATAATATTTACAAAATGTTTAAAAAAGATAAATACAATAGATATGTATATAAAACAAAATCGCTTTTCATGTACCGATGTCTGTGTGACCTGGTGGCCACAAGATTTTACAAACATTTTACAGAATCTATTTCTGATGATAATTATGTATTTATCGTAAGTATTTATCTATCTATAATAAAAAAACTTAGATACAGGGTGTAAAATGAACCGTCAAATAGCTGTATCTTTGCATTCTGTACATTACATTAAGAGACAATAAGTAAAAGTGATTGCTGTAAAAAGACTTTTGGTGTGTAACATCGCCGTTTACCGCAGCGCGCAATGTACCTAACGCACGCATAACACTGCTTTTGGGCGCATACAATCAGTGTTGGGCAAATTTTAATTGCAAGAACAATTAAAGATTAACAATTAATCAATTGTAATTGTGAAAAATTACAACTAACAATTAATCAATTGTAATTGTGAAAAATTACAACTAACAATTAATTAATTGTTAACTGTATTAGTAACAATTAACAATTAATTAATTTTCAATTGTTTTGTTAATTTTAATTAAAAATTACAATTAAAAAATACTGCTGTATAATATAAAGCCGGTATATATAAATACACAATATACCCGTGTGGTTCCGGGTAGTATACCTACGCTGTAGAAATATTTATCAATGCAACATTGTTATACATAAAAATAATAGCTATTTATTCACCAAGGGGAGTAATCTGTACTTACCCTCGAGTGATATATACTGCTTTATACTACACTTGTGGAGTTGTTGTTAATAAATTGCTATAATTGTCACTGGAATCACTTATTTTAACTTGTGATTTACACCGCCAAACTTTAAACTTTACCAAGAAAATTGTTTCTACAAAATACGTCAACCAACAAAATAAGTCTTTTTTTTTCTTATTTTAGCGCGTCAAACAGTTTTCGCACCAAAAGACGTTAAGCCGCATGGCTCTAGTGGGGACGCGGCTTAACGTCTTTTGTGATTTGTTGTGATCAACAACACTCGGCAACACTCAACAACACTCAACAACACTCGACAACACTCAACAACACTCAACAACACTCAACAAGATTCAACAACACTCAACAACACTCAACAACACTCGACAACACTCGGAAACACTCGTCAACACTCGGCAACACTCGGCAACACTCGGCAACACTCAACAACACTCAACAACACTCGACAACACTCAACAACACTCAACAACACTCAACAACATTCAACAACACTCAACAACACTCAACAACACTCAACAACACTCAACAACACTCGACAACACTCAACAACACTCGACAACACTCGACAACACTCGACAACACTCGACAACACTCAACAACACTCAACAACACTCAACAACACTCAACAAGATTCAACAACACTCAACAACACTCAACAACACTCAACAACACTCGACAACACTCTCAACAGCTTAATTTTCCTAAATCATTACTAATTTCATTTTAATACATAAAGTTAATTATTAGTTTTAATTGTTTTATAAAACAACTAAAAAAGTTAATTGCAATTATTTTAATTGTAAGTTGCAATTGACATACGTTAATCAAATTAATTTAATTGCAAGGTGCAATTAAAAGTTCAATTGCGATTAATTTAATTGTAATTAATTTAATTGCAATTACTTTTTTAGTCAATTAACAAGATAATTGACAAATTAATTGATTGATGCCCAACACTGCATACAATACAACGTCGTAAATTACCTCATCCTATTACTTTTGCGTGAGTAACCCAAACAAATAAAAATAAAATAAATGTGAACTAAAAACTAGTTTTGGTTTCCAAAAAAGGTTAGAACTTTGACATTCAAATCTCCGTAACCAGAAAGAAGGTTCCAAAGTATTGTCTAGAACAAAAAAAGATTTCAATGGCGGGGAGAACAAGTGACTCTCGCTTTTTGTAAGCACAGATAACTCGATTTTATGATATGTCGCCACATCAGTATATTACACCCGTGCGAAGCAGGGGCGGGTCGCTAGTCTAATGTAAAACTAAAATAGGGCACCGAAAAATTCCTTCGTATTGACTAGTAGCGCGTCCAAATGAATGACACCATTGCCACGTTGAATGGCAATGCTTAGCCTCCGGTCGATGTAAAAATCAGCCCCCCTTGGGTCACAGGAAGTCAAGCAGCCGTTTGATGATTTTCAGCGAAGTTGTTATATTTACGCTGCTTGACGTTTTCCGCTGCAACAGAGGCAGCTCAGCATGCCAAGTTACATTAGGCACTAGCATCTTGTATACCTACCTAGTTTGCAACATTCTTAGCGACGGATATTGAACGTTATCATTGTCATGCTGGCCGGCAGGTTTGCACGGTGTACCGAGCAAGTCAAAGTGACATTATTTAGGGCCTACTGTCAATCTTTCTACACCTGCAGCCTGTGGACTAAGTACACGCAGCGTACATACTGTGCTCTGCGAGTACAATATTATAACGCGTTTAGGGTGCTGTTTGGGCTGCCGGGCCATTGCAGCGCTTCAGCAATGTTTGCAGTGAAAAGCGTGGATGGTTTTCATGCCATCATGCGGAAGCGTTCTGCGTCCCTTATGAAGCGCATGCGGGGTGTACGTTACCCCAGCAAGAAAGTGTCTCCTAGAGTTATAGGAGTAGAACGTATAATTTGTGCCCTATCTGCTGTAAATGTGCCCCCAAATAAAATATGTGTGCCCCCTGTCGTTTTGGAAAAAAACGGAAAAAACGATTCCTGCTGGGGTAACGTTTTTCTAGCAGGAAAATTCTAAACGAATGATCGGAGAGAGAAAAATTGTGCATGGCCAGAGAGCTTATATGTGTGCCAAAATGTGCCCCCAAAAAAAAATCTGTGCCCCTTCAGGTTTTCGAGATATTGCATTTCCTGCTGGAGTAACGTTTTGATGAATCGTATATCTCTACAACCATTGCATGTGCCCCTGTAGAGTAAACATACACTAGTAGCTCTTAATGTGTGCCCCTTAGTGCCCCAATTAGTTTTAAGAAAATATTTATAGTTTTCAAGTTATAGCGGTTTTATGAAAACCCGAAAAAACATCGCAGCGCCTAAATTAGACAAGAAACAAGTTCGCTGAAAACTGTATTCGGTCCTTCTTGACGCTAATAATAACCATACAAAGTTTCAAAACTATTCATGCATGCGTTTTTGCTAAAAGTCAAAACGATGGTGTCCTAACTTTGAAGGCAAAATACAAGGAACCGGCTCAATCCGAGATGTGTAGGTGTAAACCAAAATCATGTGCCTTTAGTCAAAAATATATGGTGAAAATATTCAGCTTGGAATGTTTCGCATTAAGTAAATATTAACAAAAAACCAAAATATGTAAGCAACGGCTGGTTATCCGACCAAATTTGAATGACTACTAAAAAGCGACGGATTCATACATATCGATGACCTTCTTTACTTTACTCACTAACCGGTTCACACGTGTTGTGCCTGAGTACACTGACTTACAAAAGTAATAAGTAATTAAATAAAGTTGTTATTGGATTATATTCTACTAGCTGTTTCTATGACGTTACACATGATTTAGTACATTATAAATAGTAGCCTAAGTGCTATTCCAAGGTAAGCTATCTTCTCGATTCTAAATCCAGTAATTTATGTGTGAACGAAAGAAATACATCGAGATATTTGCCAGGTCTGACTTGGTCCCAATGTTTAAAAAAAATTATAGTTCATGAAATGTGTGATGAATACCTACTACTAAAAAGAGGTAGCTCTTTTTTGTATATAAATAAAAAGCCCGTATTTGTCTTTTTATATTAGGTACATATATATTTATTGATAAGCCGTAGGTTAGATAAATTAACAGTACAATGCGTGCCACGAAAGATGAGACTTGACTCCGCCTCCCCCGCTCTTTCCGCCGCCCCTATGACGTCCAGTCCCGACCTCATACCGCTAAAGATACCTAAAATCATGTACTGCGCATGTCAAACCACGTGGTGTGTCAAGTCTCATCTTTCGTGGCACGCATTGTAAGTTTTTCATCATTAAGGGGAATGCTCCAACTAGCCCGCGAAATTCAAAATTTCTTGCGTTTTTTGCATTTTGCAGGCCAGTGCTTGGTTGTATGATGATTAGAATATTATTCGCGGCTGTAATACGTATGTAGTTACAGAATTATAATCATCAATACAACCTTCCAAGTTCATAAAGGTGTAGGAACCAAAAAAAAAGAGAAAAAGTCAGCCCTACTACACCTTTATGAACTTGGAGGGTTGTATTGATGATTTTGATGATTATACTTCTTAATAATATTTTAATCAAGATACTACCTAGCACTGGCGTGCAAATTGCAAAAAACGTAAGAAAATTTGAATTTTGCGGGTTGGTTGGAGCATTCACCTTAACCAAATAAATTTTGGTATTACAGTTTTGAGAGTTGTATTTAGTGTACCTATATGTCGCAGGTTTTTCATAAAATTGGGTTTTTGATGAAAAACCGGAAGACGACACATTTTAAAATAAATTTCATCATAAACCTGTACCTAACAATCCAGATTTTTGATCAAAAACCTGAACTAGTTTGGGTTTATGATAAAGTTCTTATCAAAATCACGGGTTTGCTTGGTTTTATGACAAATAAATCTATTTTAATGAAACAAATAAAACAATCCATCATCATTTGCAACTTAGTAGAAAGAAAACAATTATTTATTTATCAAAATTTTACATCCATGATCCAATCAATATTCTCCTCCTTCAATCCAATTATGAAATGAAATGTTTCAATGTCACGTACCTATATTAATCTGATTTTGATAAGATTGAAAAACTGATCTGTGATTTAAATAATAATTACTACAAAACGTGCAAATAATTTCTAATATTTATAGGTAGGAACTTTGATCTGTGATTTGAAGCGATAATTACTTTAAGAATTAAAATTAAGGGAATAAAAATAATAATTTCCACATCAACAAGCGGTTTCATTTATTATAGTCACAAGGTGCATTTAATATATTTTTTAATTAGCCCCCAAAACTTTTGAACGCGACTGTACGGACAACAGCTTAGGTATAATACGTCCAATAAAGAAGGTCATCGATATGTATGAATCCGTCGCTTTTTAGTAGTCATTCAAATTTGGTCGGATAACCAGCCGTTGCTTACATATTTTGGTTTTTTGTTAATATTTACTTAATGCGAAACATTCCAAGCTGAATATTTTCACCATATATTTTTGACTAAAGGCACATGATTTTGGTTTACACCTACACATCTCGGATTGAGCCGGTTCCTTGTATTTTGCCGTCAAAGTTAGGACACCATCGTTTTGACTTTTAGCAAAAACGCATGCATGAATAGTTTTGAAACTTTGTATGGTTATTATTAGCGTCAAGAAGGACCGAATACAGTTTTCAGCGAACTTGTTTCTTGTATAATTTAGGCGCTGCGATGTTTTTTCGGGTTTTCATAAAACCGCTATAACTTGAAAACTATAAATATTTTCTTAAAACTAATTGGGGCACTAAGGGGCACACATTAAGAGCTACTCGTATATGTTTACTCTACAGGGGCACATGCAATGGTTGTAGAGATATACGATTCATCAAAACGTTACTCCAGCAGGAAATGCAATATCTCGAAAACCTGAAGGGGCACAGATTTTTTTTTTGGGGGCACATTTTGGCACACATATAAGCTCTCTGGCCATGCACAATTTTTCTCTCTCCGATCATTCGTTTAGAATTTTCCTGCTAGAAAAACGTTACCCCAGCAGGAATCGTTTTTTCCGTTTTTTTCCAAAACGACAGGGGGCACACATTTTTTATTTGGGGGCACATTTACAGCAGATAGGGCACAAATTATACGTTCTACTCCTATAACTCTAGGAGACACTTTCTTGCTGGGGTAACGTACACGCATGCGGGCCAGCTCGAACAGCCTTCTGAGCGTGTTCGTGGGACGATGGGACTCGCCGATGTGGCGGCACTGGATGCGACTACACACTGTGGGTGGTCGCGTCCAGGGCCTGGCATAGACTGGCACTCCTGTGCGGTGCCACTTCGTGCTTTTTATTTCTTTCTGTGGTTTTGTTTTTGTATATACTAACAATAGTTTTATAAGGTTTTTGTGTTACTAACAGTATATGGACTACGTCTGAATTAAATGTCTTATTATTATTATATTATTATTATTCCTTTATTTTTTCTTCTTACAAACTAATTACATTTTTAAATATTCTTTACAAAAAACAATAAAAAAAATTATTTAAAAATATAAAAAATTGTAACCCACCGGTATCGGGAACAGGGTCCAAGCTACCGGCGGTCAGGGCTCCAGAGAAAGGAACCTCCTAACAATACAAGCCGTGTCCAGGAGTACCGCTCTCTGCATCAAGCCCTTGGTCCAGCTGCCTAACGAGAGCCTCCTCAGGTGTTGGTCGAGGCTCTTGGCAATTAAGCCATTGGCTGTAATGACTATCGGCACAATGATCGCTGAGTCCACATCCCACATGTCGACAACCTCGCGAGCCAAGTCAAGATACTTGATTTGCTTATCTTTCTCGGCTTTCACGAGGTTCTCGTCATGCGGGACGGTTATGTCAACAATCATTGCGCGCCGCTCTGATCGATCCACCACCACTATATCAGGCTTATTAGCTATAATAGTCCTGTCAGTGATGATGGATTGATCCCAGTACAGTGTGATATGGCCATTTTCGAGAACTGGGTCGGGCACATACCTGTAGTACGGCACCTCCGATTCCACAAGGTTGTATTGCAGAGCAAGTTGCTGATGGATAATCCTGGCTACAAGGTTGTGTCTATGCAAATATTCTCCGTTAGCCAGACGAGAACACCCGGAGATAATGTGACGGATTGATTCGCCCGGACGGTGGCATGCCCGACATATGTCAACCGTAGGTACCATCCTTCACAATAAATCTCCGGTAGTTATTCGTCATTATAACTTCGTCCATAATTGCACAGACAAACCCTTCGGTTTCTCCGAAGAGTTCCCCGGAACGTAGCCAGGCTACGGACGCTAGGAAGTCTACATCGGGCCCGTGTAGGGCCCGGAAAAAGCGTCCGTGAAGCTCCTTAGGCCTTTTGCACATTATAAGAAACATTCTTGTGTCTTATGAGAAATGTCTTATAAGAAATTCAGTCGCAATGATTGTTATATCAGACCATACATATTACAAGATATTTTTTCTTATGTCGGATAAGACACGCGCATACTAGTCATTTTGTCGGCTGCATGTTCGATGTCGTGCCTACACAAGACGTCTTGCTTAGACACGACATCTACTCAACTATGTAAACAAGTTTGCGCGTGCACATTCGGCGCGGCTGCGTTAGCGAAAAGACGTGTAGTGTCCACGCTTTTATTTGAATCAAATTTTTATCAGCTTTTCACGTGGGGAAACAGCTTCTCTAAATTGCGTATTTTGACGAAATAATGATGACTCCAAATGTACTAGCACCTCGTCAAAAGTAGTCTTGGACATACGGAAGTAATTAAAAAACTTTTGTTCGTCTTGAAGTAGTTCTGGTACCAACTTCGTATATGCCCATCATTGATTCTTGTCATATTTAATGGATGTATCCAACGACGCCTACAACTACGGCGTTTTCTTCTATGGTACAGACAGCGTCAGTATGTGCTAACCCCTCAAGTTTTAAAATGTTACACATTAAATTCCTTACAAATAATCTAAAGAATACTTCAAAAAGAACCCATTGTTTCGACTCAGATTCGAACCATCGCATCACCGAACGTCGTCATACTCATACCGGCAGTTTGACGAACTAGCCAGCGAGCCCATATGAATTGCGTTGAAATTGTTATCTACTATGGTCTGAGTCATTTTATCTTTAGGTGGGATGTCTAATCGATAGATGTTATAATTTGAGGGTATCCATTAATTATTTTACTTACATACGTTGTCTTTATAAAATTAATCCATACCCTCAAGTTATAACTATAACGTTTGATGTATACGTTCACTTAAAACGGCGAAGAGTAAACGACTACGATTTATTCATTAATTTTTAAAATGATTTATGATTTTATGAGAACTAAAATAGTTGTTCTGTGTGAACAAAATGTGAGCATAAAAGGATTTGCGAGACAGCTTGGCATAGCAGTAAGTTCATTATAATATTGTGTTCTCCGATTTTTTTCTTGTTGAGCTATTTGCGGTATCTTGTGTGTGGTATTTAATAACTTATTTAAAACCATTTTTTTCTATACAGAGACAAACGGTGCGCTTATGGGTGCGCAGATTTCAAGAAACCGGCGATGCAAAGACAATGACCATGGGACGGAGAACTACTGGGATCTATACGGACCAATCTGAACATCATCTGGATATTGTTAAGGTTCACACTACACCGCCGTTTACATCCACTCGTTACAGTTCGCAACGGCATGGAATATCTCTCTGTCCACGGTTCGAAGACATTTACACGCAGCGAACATTCACAGTTATCGACCTGCAAAATATGTCTAACAGAAGAACATCGAAGAGAACGATTGCGATTTGCCCAGAAATAGCAGTTATATTAATTAAGTATGACAACAAAATAAACAACGAAGACATTTAACTCATTTGATTCCACTATTTTACTTTGTATAGCAAAATATTCTAAGTAGATATCATGAGCTAATAAGAGATGTTAATTGATTATCTATTGATAACATGTTTATTCACTTATTATGCTCATGATTGTAATCCTGCCAAACTAACTTCTAGTTCCTAGACAAGTTGCAAACGCTTCAAAACTTGTCTCTTTCGATGTCACTTGTCAGACTGTCAAATGTCAAATTTGTATGCTGAGACGACATGACAGGTCACGTGACATTTCGTTAGGTTATGTCAATCTAAAATATTTCTACCGCTTACTATTTTATCGTTTACCTTAATAGGATGCCACTTGTCTAGGAACCCAATTGTGTCAGTTGGCAAAATAGTATATTATGATAACTGTAAATAAAATTATCAAATCAAAATAAATCTTTGTTGTAAAATAAGATCATAGTTTTGTTAAATAATAGCAATAATAAATATTATTATATGATTATTAAGGTATTTTATTTTTCTTTATTTTTTAATTCTTTATAAATAATTACTAAAACAAAATAGAAAAATATATTAAAATAATAATTATAATGAACAAAAAGCACTTTTCGTGGCTATGATTTGAACTTCCACTCATAGGCACGGCAAGCGGTCTTGAAACCTCTAGTCTATTTAGACGATGAATAAAACGTTCGTAAATGTTAACCCTATTATTGCTTGTCGTTTTCGTAATAATAAAAGTATTAACGTTTTATTGAAAAAAACAATAATAAAAACAGAATTTTAAAAAATAAATACTATCTTAAACTTATTTATTCACTAAAACAATAAATTAATTAAAATAAAATGTTTTTGCAAAATACAAAAACCAACTTGGGCCTATCACGGATTTGAACGCACATGTCTTTTGGAGGGGTAAGCACTTAATGAAGCGGTGTGTACAAGTATGCAATCAATAATAGACGCTGTCGTCTGTCCATTTTGTACACGTGTATCCTCCGTGAATTGTGTCTACAGACTGAGGATAAGACGAATTGCTAATTGATACAACAGACAAGACATTTTTCTTGTCTTGTGTCCGTGTCTTATAATGTGCAAAAGGCCTTACTCTGCCATACCTCCATGCGGTCGTTAGTGTCAAGCACTACAGGTTTGCGCCAGTTCTCTTTAGCCAAGGAGAGCGCGGTAAGGCCCTTGTCCACTGCTACAACATCTCGATGCATCCCCACGTCAGCTTCTAGGAAATATTCCCTGAGACTGCATATCTCACGATTGTGCAGAGTCTTAGCATTTATAAAGCCTCGACCTCCACACTTCCGCGGGATATACAGTCTCATAACCGAAGAACGTGGGTGATGCATTCGATATGCCGTCAACAATGTACGGACCCGCCTATCCAGGGCATCTAGCTCTGTTTGAGTCCATTTGAGTATGCCGAAAGAGTACATCAAAACCGGCATGACCCTGTAGCGGTATCTACAACGCCACATACAAACAACGCGTCATACTGACGTCACGCAAATCCTGCATCGCGCAAGCAGAGTTTACCGCGCAACTAGCATAGATACAACGGCCTGACATGAATCAACGGGCAGTTGCCCGCCAGGCACAACACCCGTCTGGTCGGAGGATCCTCCCTTTTCTATGGAGGTTGAGTGAACTTTACACCCTGTTCCTCATAAGTACCTCTATACTGGTGACCCCGACGTGATCGTCAGCGCAGCCTTCGAGCAAATCTTCAGCGTGACGTCATCATCATCACTCCCGCAAGCTTTAGCGGCGAGTCACCCAGCCAGCCAGCTCCCACGGCTTCAACGGGTATCCTGACCACCAGCATGCAGCGACCGCGCATACCTGGTCATCACCCTCAGCCTCATCAGCAACCTCGGCACAGCACACTGCACTTGCAGCCGGTCAACAAGAAGAGCTCAATTCCTCTCCTGGTCGACGCAGCAGCCAGCCTCAACTCGGCGCTGTACTACATCCGACGCACTGGAGCATAACGCAGCGCCACCCCGACTCACTGGGGACATCTTCGCAGACAGTTCCGACTCACTGGAACCTCAGTTGGCCTGGCAAGCATCGCAAGATACAAGACTCAGCCCACTATCGACCTCCGGTCTCCGCGGGGGAGTGATGTAGCGGTATCTACAACGCCACATACTCGTACAAACAACGCGTCATACTGACGTCACGCAAATCCTGCATCGCGCAAGCAGAGTTTACCGCGCAACTAGCATAGATACAACGGCCCGACATGAATCAACGGTCGGAGGATCCTCCCTTTTCTATGGAGGTTGAGTGAACTTTACACCCTGTTCCTCATAAGTACCTCTATAACCCAACCGTTGAAGGCACGCACCTTATTTCCGCCTGATAAAAGACTATTAAATACTTTTCTCAGGCGACCAAAGAAGCGCTCCTTCAACGATTGTTTCATGTCGGTAACGTTGATGCCCAGTGCTTCCGACATACCCAAATACGGTTTCGGTTGCTGAGAGGGATCTAAGATTTATGGAATCTGTGAGCTGGGTTCCCACAGATTCCACAATCCTCCCTCGCTTTACATGCATGACCGCACATTTGTCCACACCGAATTCCATCCTGATGGCGCTACTGAAAGTATCAGTGACCTTCAATAGCTCCATCAGTTGCAAATCGTTGGGGGCAAAGAGTTTCAGGTCATCCATGTAAAGGAGGTGAGATATAACCTGACCACCTCTCTTCAACCGATAGCCTAGACCTGAATCCTCCAGCAGCATGCTAAGAGGATTCAAGGCCAAGCAGAACCAAAGTGGACTCAAACTGTCGCCCTGAAATATACCCCGCTCTATCCTTATCGGCTCACTATTCCTCTGGGTTTGCCGACATCCTGGATAGCGAAGGACTGTCCTCCATTGCCCCATACACGACATCAGGAAGGCGCGCAGGGTTGCATCAATTTTATACAACTCTAGCACCCTCATGAGCCAAGTATGTGGCACCGAGTCATAGGCCTTCTTATAGTCTATCCAACATGTCGACAGATCCTTTCGGGAACGGCGAACCTGTTGGCTAATGGCCATATCAATGAGGAGTAGCTCCTTAGTACCACGGGACCCGTTCCTACATCCATTTTGAGAAGCAGACATAACAGAATTCTCGTTAATATGTTTATTTATTTTAGCTCTCAAAATGGAGGTAAGAACTTTATAGACCGTTGGAAGACACGTAATCGGTCTATAATTTTTGGGTTCCGCAGTACTACCCGATTTATGGAGCAGGTGAGTTATTCCAGTCGTCAGGAACTCTGGTAGCGACCCTGACTCTAAGGCTGACTGGAATAGGGCTGCTAAGCAAGCATGCGATCTTGTGAACCATTTGATCCAGAAGTTGTGCAGTCCGTCCGGCCCTGGTGATTTCCAATTTGGCAACGGACGAACTGCACAACCTACATCTTGGGGGCTGATCGTTATTGCCCCCATTTCTGTTATTGGATCGCATGCTCGCTCGACTCCCTGAGTCCACTCACCCTCCGTATGACTGACAGGTACCGACCAGATGTTACGCCAAAATGAACACATGGCGTTATCATCCGGTAGGCACATGTCAGTCACACCTTGGTCCGGTCGCTCCCATGCTCTGTAGACCCACCTTTCATCGCTTTGGAAGGTGCGATTCAGAGTGTACCGTTCCACCCGACGCTTATACCTACGAATACGGTTTGCCCATGCATACACTTTCTGCTTCCAGAAGTCGATCAGTAATGCGTCGTTCAATCCTATACTGCCATGCCGGTACGGCTGGTTTCGGTCGTGTAGCTCTGTCATCCGGAAATTTGACATGAGCTACACGACATGCCGTTACAGCCGCGCAATACAGGATTGAATGAGCATCGGTGAGGTTTTCGCAGTTATCAAAATAGTTTGACAACTGCGAATCCAGAACAGCCACCAGCGCCCTATTTCTGTTATGCATGGGCAAACGAGGTAAGCGTGGTCTGAGTTCGGGTGTCATGAAACGATATTATCTGATCGCACCCTCCAAAGTACTCCTCATCTCCTCACTGCACTGGATACTTACATTAGTAACCATGTCATTACTCACGTCGTTTTCGCAAATAGATGGTATGGTAGACTGTGGTTGTGCCACAGCCTGCGACGGCGTAGCAATGGCATGGCTACTTTCAGTCCGCAAGCGATCAAGCACGGTGTCATCCAACATACGATTACGCTGGATGACTCGTACCTGATCCGACAGTCGTTGTGCCGATACGTTGACAGCCGGCTCAAGCACCTGAAACAGAGAGAGCATCCGAACACGGTACGCAGTCAGGTTGTTTCCTCCCTCTGTAGCCCCATAGTATGAGCGCATGACGTTCTCGTTGATGGATTGCGTCCATCGCATGCGCTGCACACTTCCGCCGGGAGCTGGGACCCTATCAGAGGCCGGTGGGCCTCGAGGTCCTAAGCCGTCCGGCGGCCGGCGTCCTCCCCGTCAACGAGCAGGTGGTGGCGTCGTGGGCGGAGAGAAATACTCGTCGCTCGAGCTCGACGCAACTGCCGCGGCCGGTGTCGTCACTCACAGCGCTCACAATGAGGCTGGGTACCGGCGGCGACGAGGCGGAGCTGAGCGAAGAGTCCGGTGGTGGTAGGCGTGCTCGTCGTAAGGCAGATCTTGTCAACATGTTTTCATTTTCGTTTTATTTGTTTGGTTTTATCGGAGGCGACATGTCAGATTTCGCCTCCGATTCGGCAGTTTTTGATGAAATTTTGATATATTATGGTTCATTGTACTTTCTATTGATTTTAAATTAAATTGAGTATTTGGGTTTTGGTTGTACACTTTCACAATAAAACTGCTTCTAAAATTTAATTAATCTATTTAAATAAAACTATTAGAACGAATTGACTTGTTGTCGCGTTGGTGTTGCCATTATTATTATTATTATTATATTGTCTTGTAATCGCTTCAAAGCCTATATTTTCGTGGACGAAACGCACCTGTCACAGGTTATTATTATTTATGCACATAAATGTACAGAGGCGGACTTAATGTCATAGGCATTTTCTACCAGTCAACCTTTGGATGATGCAGAGACAAACAGTGGTAGGTGCAATCATGACCATTGAGGAATAAATATTTTAAATATAAAGATACGCATACCTATTAAAACTGAATAAAATATATACCTAATTACATAAAGAAATCAGGTTGATTGGTTGGTAAGGTTGTCATAAAGAAATCTAAAAGAACTGCAAGCTTGTCTTGATTTATCTATACTAATATTATAAAGCTGAAGAGTTTGTTTGTTTGGTTGAACGCGCTAATCTCTGGAACTACCAGTCGGAATTGAAAAATTATTTTTGCATTTGATAGCCCAATTCTTGAGGAAGGCTATAGGCTATTTAACATCACGCTATGACCTTTAGGAGCCGAGCAAAAAGAAAAAAAGCCAGAAAGAACGCTAAAAAACAACGAAGTATAGCGGGCAGGCGATGCGATGCGACGAGGTGGGTCGGAGTAACAAGAAAATTCACGCGGACGAAGTCGCGGGCAGAAGCTAGTAATTAAATAAAACCCACAACAATTCGTCACTAACTCCTTGTCGCAGGTTGCACAGAAAGCCAGGCTTTTTTGTTTACGTAGCGAAATCCACTTTGTAGGTACTGGAACAGGATCAGTGATTATTAAAATTCAACGACAACAACAAAACAGCGCAGTGTTAAGGCTCCTTCAAACAGGTGCGACACGACACGCGACACAAAGGCACCGCAATTCGCGCAACGAGCGGTGCCTTTGTGTCGCGGGCGATTCGCGTCGCGCGTCGCGCCTGTTTGCCTTTAGTAAACTACAATCGTGATAGAAATGTTCGAAAGATATAATAAAGTAATCAATAGCCTAATAATAAACAATAATCCTAATAGAAGGCGATTGGCGTACTGGAGTCGCCCATTGTGTCACCCTTTGTACAGTTTCTATATTTATGTCTGTAATTTATATGGTGTACATAACAAAGAGTATTCTATTCTATTCTATTCTATCGTTGTTCGTACGGCCACGAACCCCAACAACGGTCGCAATTCTGCCAGAGCTGGCCAGACGCCTTTAGTGCAGCGATAACCTTAAATATAAATGTGGGCACGTGATTCACATGTCACCTGTTGTTCAAATGTGTATACACATACAGGCTGTAATTTCAGCAAAATCGGCCGAACGACTTGTCTACTATGCGTAATGTGTACAATATTAAATTTGGAACGTTATGCGATAACATTAGTGGTAACGGAATGAAATTAATTTCGTTTTCAAGAACCTGGTTAATACATACTTCGAGGCAGGGATTGAAAAGGTTCCTAAAATACCGGTAAAGTACCGGTATTTAGTGGTTCCGGTTGCTAGAACCCGAACCGGAACCGGAACCTAAATTAGAACCTTTATTTTACCGGTTCTTTAGCGGTACGAGTACGAGACCGAACGAGTTCATACGATGCCGCTCAGCGCAGGACAATAGCGGCAAGATAGGAGATTTTGTAAGAGGAGAGAGGGGTACATTGCATTTGTAGATCATTCGCATCATTCGTTGCATGAACAACGCGTGCGCCCTATATTTGTTTCATTGTTTGATTTATATTATACATTCGTGTACTTGTCTGTTGTACAATGACCTCTTAAGAGATTGTTGGTGTTTTTCCATTAACCCTGTATATTCAATAAATAAAGGAGATGATAATATCTAAGTGAATACAATACGATTAAACTTACCTTTGTCCATTTTATATGAATTTATTAACAGTAACTGTAGATTATATAAACAACTAATAATAATTACTTTCAATATTTGCTCACCAATAATTCGAAGGCTAACTGAAAGAAAAGATACGCTAGCCACGCGTCAAACATTATCCCATTCTTTCTTAGAGAACCTTTAAATCGGATGATACGGAACCGGTATATTGGAACCTTTATTTGGAACAGGTACTATGGAACCAGAACCAAACCGGAACCTGAACCGGAACCGTACCGAAAAGAAGAACCTTTTTAAGAACCGAAATGAAGAACCGGAACCCAAATTCGTACCGGTTTTCAATCCCTGCTTCGAGGACTTCATAACAAATGGGCGTATAGACAAAAAAGCAATTTTACAGGAGGGACAAAAAATGAATAAAATTAAAACTACATAGTTGATATGCTGGTAGGACCTTTAAGTTTTCGCACACGTAGTTTTTCAAATATGATCATAACGCCTCTTTGACACACACAACACACACAACTGAAAAAAATAATTATCGTAAATGTAGGCAAAATGTAGGTACTTTGGGGCGTACGAAAGTGCATTCTTCTTTATTTGGAAAGAACGTAATGTCGTAACAAACCTAAAAGCACTGGCATAGGAACTTTAATTAATTACCTAATATAAAAACAGAATGCGTAAGCCCTTTTGTTACCACTATATTAAATTTGTTCTAACTGTTTTAGACTGACAGGCCCATGAGCCTGGCGTACGCGCATACGCCTTCAACTCTTCAAGAATTGTCTACCAATATGGGCGTATGCATGCGCCTTTTTGTTTGTATGTACGTAATTTTTGGCGTATAAACTAACGCCTGTTGATTGTGTAGTGTAGGTATGTCGATGGCCCCACCGAATAAACGTGTAAGAGAAAAATGACAACTTTTCAGCAAAAAATAAAAACGTTAAAATTTCAATAACGCTCATTTCATGGAAAATAGGTATAAATAATGTATGATCGAATTATAGGTAAAAAAATAAACTATAGACTTGTATTTTTACTTTTTTTAAAACATCAACGAGTTTCAGGAAATTCATGAAAAACTATTTAATTTTTTTACTCTTGTGAAATTTGCATGACTAGGTACACAGTAATATATCATTGCACATTTATTCGTGTAATAATACACAAAGAATAAAACGTACTGTTATTAGTGTTGCCCAAATGCAAGACCAAGACAAGACCTTAGCCAGTCTTGGTCTTGGTCTTGCGTCAATATACCTGGTCTTGGTCTTGGTCTTGGTATTGCGCTCTCAGTCTTGGTCTTGGTCTTGGTCTTGCAGCAAGAGTCTCGCAAGTCTTGCGATACTCTACTACTTAGACTAGACTACATTCAAATACCTATTAGCCTATTGCTGGGTGGCAGGGACATCGACGCGCTTACCATGGATTCAGTACATGATTCTGGATACATGATTTCACGCCCCTGCGTTGAAATTTTTCGTCGGCTTTTTCTTAATTTTTACGTTTTTTTCTGCATTTTTTTTTACTGTAAACTGTATAAAATCATTATTTCTATCTGACTTAATGAGATTTTCAATTAAAAAATAATAAATTCACTTGTTTCACTTAAAACAGCAATGTAAATAAAACTCGAAAGGGCTACCTGATCAGCTGTATTGCTAAAGTTCATTTACGAGGTCAACACTATCTTCGTAGTTCGTACCTACGCTATTCGCTTTCAAATGCCGCTACAAAGGGACCGCAGCGCCAAGCGGTCTCCTCGTATTATTAATGCACTTGAAAATTAACTTTAAATTATTACAATAAAGTGCATAAATGCTTGAACCTGACATAAAATGCGGAAGATTGCAGAAATCCCCGCGCGGCGGCGGCGTCTTTGTCCGTAAATTATGAAATAAGTAGGTACGTAATACACTGACCGACCAACAGTTTATTCGCGGAACGTCATATTTTGCCAATCAACCATGAACCTTAATGCTTTAGCGATAAAGTTGCAAATCTGTTAAAGAAATATGGCAGATTGTAGTAGTTTGATGTGCTGGCGTCTGTACCATAACATCGGCTGGCTTAAAAACTGCTACTAGTACTAGAACTACTCGACTCGCTGTTAGTTTTAAATTTTGCTGAATAGAAGAATAATATAAACTTTGAAACATAAATATCTACATAATTTTTACCAACCTACTAACGTTAGATCTGCACATTAGACTTATACAAGTATAATCTAATACTCTAAGTAGATATACCTACAAGGTATGAAATGAACTTTGCTAGATAGTTATGCTAGGTACATTTTTATCACATATGGGAACAAATTTGTAAGTAACACGCTACCTACCTACTTAATAAATAGTCGAAACATATCAATACCTTTTAGTGTTATGACGATACGGTTTTGATACTGGGGAACGTCTATCAAAATCGGGATTGAAACCAAATACCTACTATAACGCCCAAATCTCAGTTTGACTTAACTGCGAGACGCAAGAGTCTTGCAGGCTTAGTCTTGTTCTTGCTCTAGTCTTGCAGGGTTCAGTCTTGGTCTTGGTCTTGCTACAATAAGTCGGTCTTGGTCTTGGTCTTGGTCTTGCAAAAATGCAAGAACAAGACCAAGACTGCAAGGCCAAGACCGATTTTGGGCAACACTAACTGTTATGTTACACTATTATTCTCCGTAAATCAAGTTCATTTTGGAACCCAGCTATATATTTACACGCTTGTTTACAGTACATTGTACTGCTATTATGTGATTGGAAAGATCGTATGCATTAATATTAGTGTTATTAGGATCAGTTTTCATTTATGTAATACATCTTTGTTAATGCATGGTATAATAATATAAATAATTTTGTAAAAGGATGAAATAAAATACAGATGTATAAAGAATTAAAAAAATATAATTATGTATTAATCCACGTGAACACAAAGTACTAGTATTATTGATAAAAAAAAACTAATTGCAATATTACCGAGACCGAGATAGAGTTTTCCAATGGCCGTAGATTTTTATAAAAACTTTGATAATGGTTTGGTATTGCTCCTGAATCACACGGACTTATCTTGATATATTTAAGGACTTGTCCTTAAATAACGGAATTGGTATAGGGGGCACTTCACGTCCAGCGGACAGGGAAAAAAAGTGAGGTTCTGAAATTTGTTCACATTAGGTCCAGTTATACTTCTAGTAGATATAAATACGAACACAATTTTTTTTTTAAATATGATTTATATTAGGTCCTTACATATGAAATTAGCGTTTTGTGGTACTGACCACTTTGATCTGAAATATTTCCTCTTTGGAGACAGCTCGAAGGATTGGTGATGTGTACGGCGCTGGTATCGCAAAAGAAAGCACGGTACGTTTTTGGTTTCAACGTTTTCGTTCTGGAAATTTCGTCCTTCAGAACCAACCCCGTGGACGGCCGGAGTCCAAAGTGGAAAATGAAGAATTAAAGGCTATTGGGGAAGCGGATCCATCACAAAGCACATCAGAGATAGCTGCAGGCTTCGGGGTAAGTGATAAAACTGTATTGATCCACTTGAAGCAAATCGGGAAAATAAAAAAACTTGAACGATGGGTACCTCATGAATTGAGTGAATCGAACTTGCAAACACGCGTCAACTGCTGTGTTACTTTGCTCAACCGACACAATAATGAAGGGATTTTAAATCGAATCATTACTTGTGATGAAAAGTGGATATGGTACGATAATCGGAAGCGCTCGTCGCAATGGCTGAACCCTGGAGAATCAGTCAAATCCTGCCCTAAACGAAAATTGACTCAGAAAAAGTTACTTGTGAGTGTTTGGTGGACTAGCGCCGGTGTCGTTCACTACAGCTTTCTAAAATCTGGCCAAACGATTACGGCAGATATCTATTGTCAGAAACTGCAAACCATGAAGGAAGAACTAGCTGCTAAACAACCGAGATTGGTCAATTGCTCTAGGCCACTGCTGCTTCACGACAACGCAAGACCACACACTGCACAACAAACAACCACTAAGTTAGATGAGCTACAAATTGGAATGTCTGCGACATCCACCGTACTCCCTGGACCTTGCTCCAACAGATTACCATTTTTTCCGGAATTTGGACAACTTCTTATAAGGAAAAAAAATCAACTCCGATGCGGCAGTCCAAACCGCCTTCAAAGAGTTCATTGATTCTCGCCCCCATGGTTTTTTTAGTGAAGGGATCAATGAACTACCTATGAGATGGCAAAAGTGCATAGATAACAACGGTATATACTTTGATTAATTAAATATATTTTACAAAAAAAAATTGACTTTATATTCCTCCCGTACAAAACGCCAATTTCATTACTAGTTATGGGCTCCTAAAGAATCGTCTAAATCGAAATTAGAATTTTTAGAATTTTTTCGGATTGAAAATAATTAAAATAAATTTTCAAACTACGCGGTTTGTATAGAAAATTTCCGGATCTTCTTAAAAAAGGCATCTTTGAAAAAAAAAATGCTTTAGTCTCCCAAACCGGAAGTAAACATTTTTTCATATATCATATTCCGCACCCCTTTCTAACGTTACGTACGATTGCAATAGAATTTATCTCGTAAACATTTGTGTATTTACCGTTAATAGCTATAAACTTTTAACTAATATGCAAAGAATATTAATGTTTGAATCTTGAACATAATTGTTATAAAAAAATAATTATAGTAAGAGACAATGCAATACTTTAATTTTATTATTTATCCTATCTAAATTCAAACTTCCATTTTGTGGAATATAACATTAGTAAGTAATAAAATTTGCATACATTTCTACACGAATAAACGTGTAAGAAGCCATTACCCAAATTCAAAAATAATCACAAATCTTTTCAAACGTCTGTAGGTTTTAACATGTTTATTCTTGTATATTTGGCGACTCGAAAAGCATGTATTAAAAGCATAAACTATTATTCCTGTATTTTTTACATTAATATTTTCCCGAGAATAAAGAAATTCACTATTATAAAAGGCGTGTTTTGAGTCTAAGATTCATAAAAAAAATTAAGTAGGTTGCAGGATAGGCAAAAGAAACGAAATATGAAAAAAAAAATTCGTGTAAGAACTCTTGCACGTTTATTCGGTGGGGCCATCGATGTAAGTAAGTATCATAAGTATTATTACGTATGTGTGTGTAACCACACCTTATTAAGGATTAGGCAAGTAGGCAATATATTAAGATCATGTACGCTCAATCTATGTGAACACACAATAAATCGAGACGTTATCCCGAGTTCTCTTTCATTTACCAGTTACCACGAAGTGTCGTGGTAACTGGTAAATGAAAGAGACTACGCATACGACATTAGTGTATCTTTATTTTGAAGTGCATAATGTAGTGACATTATGCACTTCAAAATAAAGATACACTAATGTCGTATGCGTAGTTTACGCCTGTGTGCTACAACAGTATGACCGTGCGATAACATTACGTCAGTATTATTTTAATGGCCTATAAATATCTTAAAAACAAAACAAATATAGGTACTTATAAGTCTTTACTTACTTATGTTATGAACCTCGTTTTGTACTATCTATTACAGTAAAAATCGAAAAATGTTATTTTTGCGTGTACGCCCATTGCATTTATCTGTAAAAACGAAAGATACAACATTTGAAGCCTTTTTCATGTCTGTTATTTTTTTTAGGAAAAGTTTATATTCGCCATTTTATCACACATTTAATTACGACTGCCCGTTCTAAAACCCACCATGACCTGCCTGCTGCACCCGGGATTGGATAGGAAACTCTTCATCACAACAAACAGTAAAGACACGAAATTTTATATAAGTACGCATATAATTATGATAGTCTATTTTAAAGTCTACCGTAACCTGACTGAAGTTCCCAGGATTAGTTCCAGATGAGGAAACTCCTCAGCGGTCAACAGCAGAACACTAAATTTTACATACGTATTCAATTATGATAGCCCGTTCTAAAGTTCATCTTGATCTGGCCGCTGTACCCAGGACTGGCTCCAGACGAGGAAACTCCTAAACGATCAACGACACAGGTACGAGACATTTTGTATATACATTCAATTAACATAGCCCGCTCTAAAATATGGCATGACTTGGATAGTGCAACTTGGTTCACACCATGACTTGTGTAAAGGCGAATTTGTTTACAAGTAGCTTTCGAGTGAAGGTAATAGAAAAGATATTTAAACAAATTCTAATGCTAAAAATAACTTAAATCCATAGCTTAATCATCAATGAAATTTATTTCTAAAAAAATCATTTAGTGAACCCAAAAATACTAAATAAAACATAGAACTCTTTTAAGCAGTGAGGCTCATCTTAAAGTGTAAGTAGGATGTCCACGCCTGGGAGAGGAGATAATAATAATACATCAAAATATCGTCTGGTGACTGAGGAATTGTCTATTTCGAATAGAAATAATAATACATCAAAATATCGTATGGTGAGTGAGGAATTGTCTACTTCTAATACAAATAATAATACATCAAAATATCGTATGGTGACTGAGGAATAGAAATACACTTTCTATACTTCGAATAGAAATTAGGCATCTAAAATAGAAAGATACAATGCACGCCTTGTGAAAATAGATTATCTGCAGCTTTATTTTTGAATCCTCGACAATGACCAACGACTTCGGCTTTTAAATAACAACTAGCTTATGCCCGCGACTTCTTTCGCGTGACAGTAGCCCCGAACCACCGCGTCGCTTTCCATCGGCCGCCCGCGCTATTACCTTGTTTCCTCAAGAGTTGGGCTATCAAATGCAATAAAAATAAATTCAATTCGACCGGTATTTCCAGAGATTACCCCTTCAAACAAAGAAACAAACGGCAAATTTTACATCTTTATAATATTAGTACATCTACACTAATATTATAAAGAGACTAGATTTTGGGCGTTGCGCGAGCTGCAAGCAGCTCGCGGGGTCGTGTTTTTGAGGAGTATTTCTTACCCTTGTAAAATTTTGAGAATTGGACAATAATCCTTAGCACTTATAGGATTTTGTAATAATAGCTATTTATTCACCAAGGGGAGTAATCTGTACTTACCCTCGAGTGATATATACTGCTTTATACTACACTTGTGGAGTTGTTGTTAATAAATTGCTATAATTGTCACTGGAATCACTTATTTTAACTTGTGATTTACACCGCCAAACTTTAAACTTTACCAAGAAAATTGTTTCTACAAAATACGTCAACCAACAAAATAAGTCTTTTTTTTTTTCTTATTTTAGCGCGTCAAACAGTTTTCGCGCCAAAAGACGTTAAGCCGCATGGCTCTAGTGGGGACGCGGCTTAACGTCTTTTTTGATTTGTTGTGATCAACAACACTCAACAACACCCAAAACACTCAACAACATCAACAACACTCAACAACACTCAACAACACTCAACAACACTCAACACACTCGACAACACTCCACAACACTCACACACTCAACAACACTCAACAACACTCAACAACACTCAACAACACTCAACAACCTCAACAACACTCAACAACACTCACCAACACAACAACACCCAAAACACTCAAAACACTCAACAACACTCAACAAAACTCAATAAAACTCAATAACACTCAACAACACTCAACCATACTCAACAACACTCAACAACCCTCAACAACACTCAACAACACTCAACAACACTCAACAACACTCATCAACACTCAACAACACTCAACAACCCTCAACAACACTCAACAACACTCAACAACACTCAACAACACTCGACAACACTCAACAACACCCAAAACACTCAAAACACTCAACAACACTCATCAACACTCAACAACACTCAACAACACTCAATAACACTCAACAACACTCAACAACACTCAACCACACTCAACAACACTCAACAACACTCAACAACACTGAACAACACTCAACAACACTCAACAACACTCAACAACACTCATCAACACTCAACAACACTCAACAACCCTCAACAACACTCAACAACACTCGACTCAACAACACCCAAAACACTCAAAACACTCAACAACACTCATCAACACTCATCAACACTCAACAACACTCAACATCACTCAACAACACTCAACAACACTCAACCACACTCAAAACACTCAACAACACTCAACAACACTCAACTACACTCAACAACCCTCAACAACACTCAACAACACTCAACAATCCTCAACAACCCTCAACAACCCTCAACAACACTCAACAACACTCAACAACACTCAATAACACTCAAAAACACAAAACCACTGTATAATGCTTTCTGTCTCATTTGCTCCCACGTTAAATCTTTTGTGTATTACATTGACAGTGACAGCGCTGTGAAGTTATTACCCATCCAAATTAGACACTACAGGCTAGCATAATGATCCCAATGCGTTTTCGAACTTCTCAAGTTGAAAGCGTTTTATTTTATGCTACTAAATACAGATGTCACCAAAACTCGTGTTGACTAAATCTAACGACGTGACTTCGCAAATGAGTACACTTATAGCATTCGTTCATAGTCTCTGAGCGAATGCTGATTGCCCGGTAATATAATAACTCGGTCTCGCAGGTTCGCTCCACTCAGGACCTACCTACCACCGGAAAGCTATCGTGACCTTATCCCTACGCTACCTACGCTACGCTTCGCTTTACCGCTACCTAGTTTCCGAGATACGATGGGGGGAGGGGTGAAAGGGGGGAGAGGGGGGAGTTTTGAAAAATGATTTTGGCCAACTCTGGGCCCCTTGATATGAATCTGAAAAAAAAAATGTTCCAAGTCTCTCAACTTCCGAGATCTACCTAGAGGGGAGGGGAGAAGGGGGGCAAGGGGGCAACTTTGAAAAATGGATTTTACTTTTCCGAGCCTCCTCTATACGAATCCGTAAAACAACAAAACACGGGACTCTTAGTTTCCGAGATACGATAGGGAGGGGGGAGAGTGGGGTGGAAAAGGGGAGGTTTGGGATTTTTCCCATACTCGTGAGAGTTACTTCTATACGAATCTGTAAAAATATACCCACCTCCCCCTTCACCATCTGGGAGAACAATTATGTGTGAACAGTGTGTGTTTAACTACTATTGTAAACGGACGTACCGATCGCGCGCGCGTGCTCTAGTTAAGAGTATTTTGCAGACGCATCATAACACCGTCGTCGCGGTGTACGTCGACCTATCGGGGTCACCGCGATGACCCAGTTACAAGTGCGGAAATCATCATGAAGTGTTTATTATAATTGTTTAGGTGTCACGCTCGCCTTAAAACTAAATAATGGCTGCAAAACAGTCTATAAAAATAAAAACTGATCTGGAAAAGCAGTTGTACGACTGTTACATCCAGGAGAAAACGGACAGAGAAAATCTGCAACAAATGGTACGACAACTGAACGGCCACATACAAAGCTTACAGGAACAGGTACAAGACCTTCAAGGACAGTTAAAATGCTTAAGGGCACAAGAAATAGAAGAACCCACAAATAAACAGGTCAGTGAGACCATAACACCTGCTCAGCCTACTAAAAGTGACGTTGAGTACTGCACGGACGAGGATGAACTCGCCAAAGAGACTGAGTGGATTAGGGCTAAAAATAGGAAGAAAAGGAAGTTGAACACCTCCCTTACTCCACCATCACTACAACAAGCTAACACTAGCGCTCAACAGCAGCAACTCAACAAAAAAGAGAAGGCCAGCTTTAAAAAAATTCTAGCACCGCCTCCTATCGTAGTGGACGGTGTTAAGAATTACCAAACATTCTACGACTTTTTGACTGAATCTCAGTCAGTAGAAACTTTTACCGCCAAAATGTTAAGCGGTAATAGTGTCAAAATAAACGCCAAAACTGAAGAATCCTACAGAGTGATTTCTCGACGATTAACGGAAAAAAACTGTTCGTGGCACTCATATGAGGATAAGCAGACCAGGCCAATAAGAGTAGTGGCGAAAAAATTGCATTCTTCTTGCCTACCGGATCGGATTAAAGATGACTTAACGTCGCAAGGATTTCAGATAGAAAATGCAATTAACAAGCTAAGCTGGAGAACCAAAGAACCGCTGAACATGTTCATATTATCATTTAAGAATGACGAAGATGTAAGTAAAATATACGGCATTAAACATATCCTAGGGTGTAAAGTTGAAATAACCCCGCTTAAAACATCAAAAATAATACCGCAGTGTAAGAGATGCCAGGCTTATGGTCATACCCAAAGGTATTGCTCAAAAGAGCCAAGGTGTGTTAAATGTACAGGTAAACACCTCACAGCTGAATGCAACAAACCTGCAGAAGAAAAACCTAAGTGTGTCCACTGTGGCTTACCTCACCCAGCCAAATACAGAGGGTGTTTAGTTGCCAAGGAGATGCAAATGATGAAGAACAAAACCTCAAAAAATAAGTCACCTAACAACCTTTCCGTTAAGCAAACTGTTAGAAATACCGACAAAGAGACAACAAAACAAAGTGCACAGTTTGCACAGACAACCGCGAAAACTGCACACACATCTAAAAGTGTCTCATATGCACAAGCAGTAAAACCAAGCCCACAACCACCAAGTTTTGAGGACAAGCTCAACCAGATCTTGAAGTGCCTATCATCATTTGACAAGAGACTAGAAAAATTAGAATCAAGTACTATAACAATCAATCATGAATAACACATTAAAAATAATGGCGTGGAATTCCAACGGACTGCTGCAACACCAACATGAGTTGCAAGTAGTTCTAGACACAGAAAATATTGATGTGTGTTTGATCTCTGAAACGCATTTCACTAAACAGTCTTTTGTAAAGTTTAGAGGCTATAAGGTTTATCACTCGCTGCACCCTAATAACACGGCCCGAGGGGGTAGCGCGGTTATTATTAGAGAAAATATCTGCCATTATGAACAGTGTAAATACGAGGAGCCAGACACGCAAGCTGTGGCGATATCAGTGAAAACAAATAAATTTAATGTTACAGTAGCGGCTGTATACTGTCCTCCAAGACACACGATAAACAAAGAACAATATGTACACTTCTTCAGACTCCTTGGGCAGAGATTTATATTAGGCGGTGACTTTAATGCTAAGAACACTCATTGGGGATCGAGATTAACTTCAACTAAGGGAAGACAGCTTCTAAGTGCAGTGAAAGACATGCGTTGTGAGGTCATAAGTACTGGAAAACCTACATACTGGCCGACTGACCCCCAGAAACTACCAGACCTTATCGACTTTTTCATCGTCAAAAACATATCAACTAATTATCTGAGTGTGAAAGAGGGGTACCACATGAACTCCGATCACTCTCCAATATTATTACAATTGAGTCACAAAATATTACTAAGAGAAAACCACCTGACATTAGTCAATATGTTTACAGATTGGGAAAGTTTTAGCATAGATCTGCAAAATATTATTGACCTAAAAACTTCATTAAAAAGCAAAGATCAGCTCGATGTTGAAGTAAACAAGTTCAGCAACAATATCCAACAATGTGCATGGAACAACACACCACAAGTTATAAAGAAATATAAAGGAAATACCTACCCAAAGGAAATAATAGACCTATTATATGAAAAAAGGACTCAAAGAAAAAGATGGCAACAAACTAGATTCCCGCAAGATAAAACTCTATTGAATAACCTTACGAAAAGACTGAAGAGAAAAATACAAACTTTTCAAGATAAGGCTTTCAACACTAACCTACGTCAGTTAAGCAGCGACCATACAACGCAATACTCTCTTTGGAAAGCGACAAAGACTCTTAAAAGGCCAATTACACCAATTCCCCCTATTAGAGATGGTAACGGAAAGTGGGCCATAAGCAATGAGCAAAAAGCTCTAAGATTTGCTCATCACTTAGAAGATACCTTTCAGCCAAATGATAGGTCTATAGACAACCTGCAATTCACCAATATTCTGCAAGATCAAAGAATTAAGCTTGTGACCCCAAAAGAAGTTGCAAGGGAAATTCAAAACATCAGCCTAAAAAAGTCACCAGGGTATGACCTTATTACGGGAGAAATCCTAAAACATCTCCCGCGTAAAGCCATCGTTAAGCTTACTAGGCTCATCAATGCTGCATTTGTGCTAAAGCATGTTCCTGAGCCATGGAAAGTTGCTGAGGTGATTATGATTGCAAAGCCCGGTAAACCACCTCACGAAGCATCATCATACAGGCCCATTTCCCTGTTGCCTATAATATCAAAGCTGTTTGAAAAATTGTTTTTAAAACGCCTAAAACCTATAATAAACGAGAGAAATCTGATCCCTGACCATCAGTTTGGTTTCAGAGAGAAACACTCAACAATAGACCAAGTACATAGAATTACCGACATCATTGAGAGAACACTTGAAGATAAAAAAGTCTGCTCCACCGTATTTTTAGATGTGGCACAAGCTTTTGATAGAGTTTGGCATAAGGGTTTGATATACATAAGCTAAGACTAATGCTGCCCAATGATTTTGCCGATATCCTACAATCATACATTACAGATAGAATGTTTCGAGTAAGGCACGAGGATGCCTTTTCCGAATTAAAAGTTATTAAAGCTGGCGTGCCTCAAGGTAGTGTGCTGGGTCCAGTCCTCTATCTGCTGTACACGCATGATATACCAGAGCTGGAAAATAATACTATTGCAACGTTTGCGGACGATACTGCTATTATGGCGACAGCGTCATGCCATACGGAAGCAATCAAAAAGGTACAAATCGCTGTAAATAAAGTTCATGACTGGGCACAAAAATGGAGAATTAAATTGAATGAATCGAAGTCACTCCACATTGACTTCACCAACATGAATTGTGATTACCACCCAATCTACATAAATGGTCAACAAGTGCCATACGCAAATACAGCCAAATACCTTGGCATAACGCTTGACGCAAAACTGCGTTGGAAAGAGCACGTCAAAAAGAAAAGACAGGAACTAGAAATGCGCTTTAAAAACATGTATTGGTTGATTGGACGGGATTCTTGCCTATCGATACATAATAAAATCCTATTATATAAGCATATCCTTATGCCAATATGGACATATGGCATCCAATTATGGGGCTGTACTAAACCGACCAACATCAAAATCATACAAACATTCCAGAATAAGGTACTCAGGAGTATTGTTAATGCGCCCTGGTATATAAGAAATGACGACCTCCATCGTGACCTAAAAATAGAACCCGTCACCAACATAATCCAAAAATTTGCTGAGGCCCATGAACACCGACTCCACCGACATGTGAACATCGAGGCAATTCAGCTGTTAGACCAAACAAATATAGTGCGAAGACTAAAACGGACAAAACCTTTTGAGTTAGTGTAGTGTAAAAAGTGTAGAAATAATAGTGCTAATGACACACATAATAACACATGAACAAAGTGTTTACATCATCATATCAGACTCTAAGAAAGTGGAACGGACTTGTGTAAAGTACAATAAACACTATTCTAAGTTTTAAAATAATTATCACGTAAAAAATTAAGTTAGATTAAAATTGCTTATTAGTCTTATAGGCTAGATTGTAATAAATTATTAAGAACCTAGTTCTTTTTAATAAAGGATAAAAAAAAAAAAAAAAAAATAAAATAAAAATATAGTATAATAATAAACTTTGTTTGTATGTTTGTTTGGTTGTAATGAATAGGCTCAAAAACTACTGGACCGTTTTTAAAAATTCTTTCACCATTCGAAAGCTACATTATCCACGAGTAACATAGGCTAAATTTTATTTTGTAACAAAATAGGGTTCCGTAAGATATTTTGGATTTTTGGACACAAGGTGTAAAAAATTAACCAGAAAAGTTACTTATTTTGCGTACGCTGCCTAAACTATAAAAGATAGAACCATAAAATGTTCTAATTAATTGTAGATCTTATAAATATCTACAAAAAAGTCCGCGACACACTATACCTATCTATGTCGAGTGAGGCACAACAACCATTTTTTTATTTAAAAATCTAGAATTTTTTTGGACTACATTTAAACGCATTTATTTTACTCATGCTATTAATCTTTATCAAAATAAATTATTTCATCACTAAGTCCAGTTTATGTAGATAATATTTGGTCTTTGAGTGATTAAAATTGGACGTTTGGTTTTGAAGTTATGGCGAAATTAAAATATTACGATTTCTGCTGCACGGCCCGTTGCGAAGTGAGCGTCAACAAGACGGGGTGCGCGTGCGGGAGGGGAGTTTAGATCTATGAGTAAGGTACGCGCAGTCGGCTCCCTACGCAGCGGTCGTGCGCGAAGTCTAATAATTTTCGTGCGATTTTTTTTAGATTTCGTTCTTAAAACTACACCTACGAAAAAGTTCTTCTCAGAGCTAAACAACAGTTCTTCTCAGAGCTAATCAACAGTTCTTTTCAGGGCTAACCAACAGTTCTTTTCAGGGGTAACCAACAGTTCTTTTCAGGGCTAACCAACAGTTCTTTTCAGGGATAAACAACAGTTCTTTTCAGGGCTAAACAACAGTTCTTTTCAGAGCTAGAATATTACACGTTATTAACATTTTCTTAAACATTTGAAAATGCCTAAGAGAGCCATGTCTCAACTTTCTAAACATAGTTCTCAAGCACGGGCAGCAAAAATACGTCGTATGGGAGAATCTTCACCTGAACGTTCACAATGCCTTGCTGAACAAAATCAGAGAAACTCTCAGGTACGCGCACGAGAGTCGAGTATCGAACGTTCGCAACGCCTTGCACAACAAAATCTGAGAACCTCTGAGTTACGTGCACGAGAGTCGAAGCTGGAGCGTTCCCAACGTCTTCATGAACAAAATGTAAGTACCTCTGACTTACGCGAACGAGAGTCAAGTGTCGAGCGTTCGCAACGCCTTGCCGAACAAAGTCTGAGAACCTCCGAGTTACGCGCTCAAGAGTCGAGGCTGGAGCGTTCCCAACGTCTTCATGAACAAAATATAAGGACCTCTCAGTTGCGCGAAAGAGAGTTGAGTGACGAGCGTTTGCAGCTGCCTGAGCTCTTCAGGCAGAGAGACAGCAGTTGTCCACAAATAGAGTTCGCAATGGAATTTTATACAAGCGTCGGTCCAAATCGGAGTCATGAATAAAATCTGCTCTAACTGCTCTGCCAAGAAATGGGCGGACGAACCTAATGGTATGTGCTGTGCTTCAGGTAAAGATTGTCTTCCTAACCTTCAGGAGCCGCCACAACCAATAAAAAATCTTTTAACTAATAACCATCCATTATCTGGTCATTTTTTAACAAATATACGTAAATATAATAGTCTTTTTCAAATGACTTCTTTTGGCGCAAAAGAAATCAGGGAAGGTAATTTTATGCCCACATTTAAAATTGAAGGACAGATGTATCATCTCATTGGTAGCCTTTTACCACTATCAGGCCGAAACCCACAGTTCTTGCAAATATATTTTATTTCGGATGCAGACCAGTTATCGTTGCGATCAAGCATCGCACCAACCTTAAAAATGGATTTAATTCGCGAATTACAGACCGCTATGAATAATCATAACGTGTATATACGAATTTTTAAACAAAACTTAGAACTCAATTCCTCAGATAATTTAAAGTTAATTATTCATTCAGATCGCACTCCACAGACAGCACACAGAGGCAGATATAATGCTCCTACTGTAAACGAGGTAGCCGTTCTCTTGGTCGATCAAGACAAAGGTCCCAGGGATATAGTCTTACACGGTAGAGACGGACAGCTCAAAAGAGTTTCTGAGCTACATCGGTCCTATGATCCACTACAGTATCCTATAATGTTTGTGACAGTAGAAGACGGTTATTTAAATATTTTCATCATTAACAACTTTAACATCCTCATAAAGACAATCTATGCAGCCTGCGGATAATGACTGCGTCGTCGATGTTAGTGTCGGTGTCTGTGAATTGACCTAGGAATCATTTTGCTAACCGTGTCTTTCCTGGGTAGGCTTTTTGCAGCGGTAACCGACATCCACGCGAGCGGAGCCGCGGGCGATCGCTAGTATATAAATATTTCAAAATGTTAAGCCAAACTCTATCAATCAATCAATCAATCAGTTTATTTGTGAAACATAGGTGTTTACATAAATAAGGGTTGCGCTATGTTTTGTCATAATTAAGACATACAAATTTATAAGTGACCCATTAGGTATCATTACATTATGTCACAAAACAAAAAAGAAACATCAGATACATACAATAAAATTAATAAATAGTTATACTTCTTATCAAAAGGTAAAAATAATGCATTATTCTAATAATTGGTCGTTCAAAAATTCGTCTAGATTATAATAACATTTGTCAATTAATAATTTGATAAGAGCTTTTTTAAACATACATAATATTATCATGTTTTTTAAGTCATTAGGAATTTTATTAAACACTTTAGGTGCTATACCAAAAAAACTTTTTCTCATCAATGCGGTCTTACATTTTAGATGACATATTTTATTTACGTATTGGGCACGCAATGGAGTTTTAGCTACGATTTCTATTAGCTACGATTAGAAATTATCGAATACCTCAATTGCCAGAGTCAACGTCATCAAGGATCCTGGGGTAATTTTTGACTAACTTTTTTTTGATGCGCACATTGACAGTATAGTAGTATGTCAAAACCATGAAAATTCTATACTGTGCTTTTGTCCGTAGCCATCTCGAATATGCTTCACAAAGAAATCCAAATTACAATGTTTATATTAATCGCCTTGAAGGCGTTGAAAGGCTATTTTTAAGGTTCACTCAATATCGATCAAATACATATCGATATCTTCCTCGATCTTGCTTTCCCATTTAGTATAATGAACGGCTCTACTAACGTCCCTGAGCTGGTGGCCAAGATTAGACTTCGTGTACCATCTGTTTTTCTTCGGAGACCTCATCTTCTTCATTCCTATTGTGAGACTGATTACTATCTATAGGCAAAATACATATACAATATTTTAAGAGCATGTCGAACGTTCAATATGATGTGCCGGGATGTTGAGCTTGATTTATTCACAAAATATAGTGTCCAGAAATTAATAAAATTGTTAAGTAATTTTTTTCTTTATAGTGTAACTTTGTTGTGTAATGTATTTTATGTGTGTTTATTCTCTATAGTTGTTTCTATGTTTAACTCTCACGCTGTTTGTACCGTTTTGTTAATTTTACACATAAGTTTATAAAGTGTAAACTTGTAATTGGCTTTCTTCTACATATTACTTGTGACTACTCGAATGTATTAGCTGTAAGTTTTCTTAAAATTAATAAAATAAAATACACGAGTAAATAGCAGTTCAAAAACACCTTAATATTACCTACTTGTTCGTAGATCTGCCATGCAACGTGCAACCAAGGATACATCTAACAACACAACTGTGTACAGTGCGTGCCACGTAAGAAGAGACTTGACCCCGCCTCCCCTTCCTCTTTCCGCCGCCCCTATGACGTCCGGTCCTGTCCCGCACTCAGACCTCATACCGCTAAAGATACCTAAAATCGTGTTCTGCGCATGTCAGACCACGTGGTGTGTCAAGTCTCTTCTTACGTGGCACGCACTGTACTAGAGGATAAGATACAGTTGGCCAGTATCCATTCAAAATTAAAAACAATCGTAACTCGATCAAATCCGGCTTGCTCACTCCGTGGGCGTGGATGAGTAAATACAAAAATGTGATGACGTCGCGATGCAAACATTTCGCGAAAATTATAGCGTAGTATTGGCAGCGGGCACTTCCGGGAGCATGCACGGTGGGCGTGCGGCGCGTGCGCGGCTGCCCTGGCGCGTGCCGCTATATGTGGCGTGCCGTGCGCGTGATTCGGGGGGGAGAGCAAGTCGTTGACCGGCATTTTTCAAATCGCTCACGATCATTGTCAGGTGATTGTTTTTAGCCGCGCAGTGACGTCGTGCGAGTATCCCACGGACCCGCGCCGCGAACCACGCTGGTATCGCGTCCGCGTGCCCGTGCCCACAATCCTCTAATCGTGTAATCTTGTAATGCGTTTCACATTTCACATTCGGCGTCGATTCATTCCGATGATATTTCTGGATCGCGCGAGAATTGTTTACGATACTCATTTCGGGACTTTGGCTTTATGGTTCATTTCAATATTTAGATTTGAGTGAGTAATCCGTCATTTAACGATTTCAGTATTATTATATTAAGGACATTTGTCAGCACCGCGCAGCTGTAACGTTCTCCTTCGGCGCCACATGACATGTGTGTACCTTTGAGATAATTGCAGCTCTCGTACCGTAAATCTATTCCATTTTTCGAATCTGTGGTAAGTACATTGCCTTTATCAACTAGAAAGGGGGAGCCTTTCTAGTTACTTCATCGTTCAAAAATCAATCCATATTGTTAGGTCTGCCTCTTTTCTTGTAAAACCATCCACATTCATACTTAAAATTAAAATCTTCCTCATAACGAGGTTCTCGTTACTCCGCATCACACTTCCATAATAGCATTATGACAATCGCCATTACCTCCATTCTGTGCAAGATTATGGAAAAGGTACTGAACAGTAAGTTGCTGACCTACCTTGAAGACAATGGTCTCCTCAATGACCGTCAATATGGCTTTCGCCGGGGACGGTCAACTGGCGATTTTCTCGTGTAGGTATGTCACGCACTGTTGGGGCAAAGCCATCGAGAAACACGGCGAAGCACTTGCTGTATCGCTTGATATCTCGAAGACCTTTGACAGGGTCTGGCACGCTGGTCTACTCGGCAAGCTTCCTGCTTATGGCATCCCCGCTGATTTTTGTAGCTGGATATCAAACTTCCTTAGTGATCAGAGTAGTCGTTGACGGCTGCTCCTCTGACCTTATGGCTATTGATGCCAGAGTTCCTCAGGGGTCTGTTCTCTCTGCAACTCCTTTCCTGCTGCACATCAATGACCTTCTTTAGCCTGGTATTGTTGAGTACGCAGATGACAGTACTGTTTCAGAGAGATACTTGTCCAATACAAAAGCCAGCTGAGCCGAAGTTCGTTCCTTGTGAGAGGCCATGGTAGAGGTCCGCTCTACCATGGCCTCTGGAGACAAGGCTTAAGCCTTGTCTCCCAGTGGGGTGATGACAATTTGGTCTCTTTTAACGCCACCAAAACACAGGCGTGATGATAGGACTCCCTTTTCCGCACTTAGACTCTCATTCGGTCCGTTGTGCGTGAACACAGGCGTGTCCGCCAAAAGGATTCTTTTCGACCAAACTCCTACTTTTCTGGGTACATCTGTTCCTGTAACTGATCGGCTCGAGCTCCTAGGCATGGAGTTGACATCTATCTAGTTTCAACTTCGGCGCCACCATCGAGTACAAAGCCCAAACTGGGGCCAAGAAGCTCGGCATCCTAAATATGGTGAAGCGATACTTTACGCATGGACAACTTTTAACCCTTTACAAAGCGCAAGTCCGATCCTGCATGGAGTATTGCAGCCACCTTTGGGATGGCTCAGCGAAATACCAACTTACCGCGCTTGACTCGGTGGAAAGCAGAGCTAAGAGGCTCATTGGTGACGTAGAACTGGTGGATGTGTGAAACAGACAAAAATGTGTCAAACAGACAAAACAACTACATTCACATTTCATAGTTAGTCACTATAGTGACGAGTTTATATTTTTTGATACGAACATTTTTGTTGATAAGCTAAAGTCGACTAGGGATACTGTGTATATCTGCCCATTCGTTTTAGACGTCAAATAGCTTGGCTATTAGCACTTAATATTAACCCAGACATAATTAGTATGTCGAAGTCATCCATAATTAACACCACAATTAGTAATAGTACTAAATACTGGTGTAATAGTACTTACTTAAGGTGTTTAGCTCAGATATTTTAAACTAAGTTGTAAGACAACAGAAGGTACCACTAACAGTATAGTTACACTTAATAACAAAAAGGTATTTTCTAGCACTAAAATAGTGAAAAGGGGCTAAGAAGAAAGCCTTAAAATTATTTCATCAAAATATTCAATGCTTTTCTTCCAAACAATTGGAAATTGAGTAGTTTTTAAGAAAAACAATGATATTATATGTATAACTGAGCATTGGTTAAAAGATTCATTAAAAAATGTTAATTAACTATGACAATTATAGTGTGGCCAGTTGTTTTAATCGAAATTTAATGCTGCGCGGTGCTTCACTAATCCTAATTAAAAGTTTTATTAAATTCTAACCTCGTAAAGACATAGTTGAACTATCAGTTGAACATAGCTTTGAACTGTCTTGTGTTGAGCTAGATAAGCATGTTATAGTGTGCGTTTACAGACCCTCGAATTATCAAAACTATTCTATATTTGAGTCAGTAATGGAAGATGTTTTGGCAAAACTTGCAACTAGTAATAGGTCAATAATCTGTGGTGACTTTAATATAATTATTTTAGAAAATAATTTAAATACCAGTAGATTATTAAATTTGTTTAAATCTTTCAATTTGTCAAACGTGTTTGTAGAACCAACCCGAACAACTACGACTACTGCTTTGTTGCTGCGACTATTTAGATAAAGCCGTTGTTAAGTATCTCCCTTCTGATCACAGCGGTCAAACTATAACTTTTGAGTCCAACATGCCAATACAAAAAGTGCAGACCCAATCCAGGCCTAATAACATCAGTTAATTTAAATAAATTTAATAGTAATTTAATTTGTAAATTAAGTAATCAAAACCTTACAGTAATGTTAATATTTTGTATAATGAATTCTTTTCGGTAGTCCAAACCGAGTTCAATAATTCTTTTAAGAAGAACACTAAAAGTATAAGCCCTAAGTTTTTATTTTGTGACTGGGCAACTAAAGGACTCAGAAAAAGTAGGGAAAGACTTTTCGAGCTGTATGGCCTTAAGCCTTATATTAACACGGAAACTTTTAATAAGTATGTTGCTACTTACTCTAGAACTTTTAAGAACGCTTGTAAGGCAGCTAAAGCCTTATACATTAGCAACAAGGTTAAATCAGCAGACAATAAAATAAAGACGGTTTGGAAAATTATAAATAATGAAACGAAGAGTAATAAAAAGCATAATTCTGATTACACACTGCAGATGTCAAGCGGTCTCATTTGCGATAACAAAGAAGTGGCTCAAGAATTTGTAAATTTCTTTACTAGTATCCCACTCAAAACAACTGAAACCTTAAATTCCTCGCCCTCGCTCGCTTTTTATTTAGTAAGGTCTAACGTTTCAGCCTGCCCGATTGAATTTAACTTTAGGCATATTAACCATATAGAGGTATGAGGAACAGGGTGTAAAGTTCACTTATACTCTATAGAAAAGGGAGGACCCTCCGACCAGACGGGTGTTTTGTCTGGCGAGCAGCTGCCCGATGATTCATGTCGGGCCGTTGTATCTATGCTAGTTGCGCGGTAAATTCTGCTTGCGTGATGCAGGATTTTGCGTGACGTCAGTATGACGCGTTGTTTGCTTGTGGCGTTGTAGATACCACTACATCACTCGCCCCGGAGACCGGAGGTCGATAGTGGGCTGAGTCTTGTATCTTGCGATGCTTTGTCAGGCCAACTGAGGTTCCAGTGAGTCGAAACCGGTTGCCGCATAGTTCACGGTGAGTCGGAACTGTCTGCGAAGATGTCCCCAGTGAGTCAGGGTGGCCCTGCGTTATGCTCCAGTGCGTCGGATGTGATACAGCGCCGGATTGAGACTAACTGCTGGCGTCGACCAGGAGAGGAATTGTGAGCTCTTCTTGTTGACCGGCCGAAAGTGCAGTGTGCTGTGCCAAGGTTGCTGATGACCCTGAGGGTGATGACCAGGTATGCGCGGTCGCTGCATGCTAGTGGTCAGGATACCCGTTGAAGCCGTGGGTGCTGGTTGGCTGGGTGACTCGCCGCTAAAGCTTGCAGGAGTGATGATGATGACGTCACGCTGAAGTATTTGCACGAAGGCTGCGCTGACGTTCATGTTAGGGGTCACCAGTATAGAGGTATGAGGAACAGGGTGTAAAGTTCACTATTCCTCCATAGAAAAGGGAGGATCCTCCGATCAGACGGGTGTTGTGTCTGGCGGGCAACTGCCCGATGATTCATGTCGGGCCGTTGTATCTATGCTAGTTGCGCGGTAAATTCTGCTTGCGCGATGCAGGATTTTGCGTGACGTCAGTATGACGCGTTGTTTGCTTGTGGCGTTGTAGATACCGCTACAACCCCATAACAGTAATTAAAGCTTTTAAGCAAATTAAGATCTAATTGACCGAAGATCTTTGGGGAATGTCCATTAAGGTCTGTACCTCCATAATTGAGACTATTGCGCCTTACTTAGCCTAAGTATTTAATTCGTGCGTGGATCAAGGAGTCTTCCCCGATTTAATGAAATACAATAATACCGCTTTACAAATCCGGGGACAGTAAAGACACCAATAATAATTATAGACCCGTATCCGTTTTGCCGGTTTTCAGCAAAGTGTTGGAAAAGATAATGCTTAATCAAATGCACGACCATTTTAACACGAATAAAATCCTACACAATCAACAGTATGATTTCACCAAAGGACGTTGTACGACCGACGCCGGTGTAACTTTATTAAGACACATTTTTAATGCGTTGAAAGAGACCCAAGACGCCATAGGAACCTTTTGTGATCTCTCCAAGGCATTTGATTGCGTCGATCACGAAACCTTGCTTTTGAAATTTTACGCATTACGGAGTTGGAAAACTTGCGCTCAATTTAGTTAATTCTTATTTAATTGATAGACAACAACAAGTTCAAATAAATGGTGTCAATTCACTTGGTTTACTTGTAAAAATTGGTGTGCCACAAGGCTCGATATTGGGTCCTTTCCCCTTTGTAGTGTATATTGATGATCTACTCCATTTATGAATAAATCAACCACAAATGGTGTTATTTTCTGATGACACTTCCTTAATTTTTAAGGTAAATAACGTGCTACAAATTCGACGACACAAATAATGCCCTACTGCAGGTCCAAAATTGGTTCACTAATAATAATTAAGTATTAAATAGAAAAAAAACTAAATGCATAAGATTTTCTTTACCAAATGTCAGGGTAGTGACTGTAAGATAATATTGAATCAAGAGAAACTAGAATTCGTCGATAAAACTGTTTTCCTAGGGATAGCTAGACTCAAGGCTACAATGGGGTCCACATTTAACCTCTCTTGCAGGACGGCTAGGTTCAGCAGCTTATGCTGTCAGAAAAATCCGCCAATTTACTGATGTAGATATCGCGAGACTAGTCTATTTTATTTACTTTCATAGTATCATGTCTTACGGTATTTTACTTTGGGGACGGGCTGCAGACATCAATTCTATTTTTAGTCTGCGGAAAAGAGCCATCAGAGCCATGTATAATCTCCGCAGGCGCGATTCTCTAAGGGAACTGTTTAAGGAAATTAACATCAAGTCAGTGCCTTGTCAATATATCTATGAAAACATCATGTATGTAAGGAAAAATTTACATCTTTTTAGTAAATGAGGTGAAAAACATAATTTTAGATAGGGTGGCACAGTTCAAGTACCTTGGAGATTACCTTACCGACGACCTTAAAGATGATGTCGACATAGAGAGGGAGCGCAGGGCTCTGTCAGGGCAACATGCTAGCCCGTAGATTCGCCCGTTGTACGGAACAAGTCAATCTCACGCTATTTAAAGCATATTGTCAGGGCATGTACACGGGTGGTCTATGGGTTAGTCATGCAAAAAAATCCCTAAACACTCTGCGCGTCCAGTACAATAACATTTTCAGGATGATGTTGGGACTTCCTCGTTTCTGCAGTGCCTCCGGGATGTTCGCGCAGACTCAGACTGACGGTTTTCATGCCGTCATTCGGAAAAAAGTCGTTTCACTTATGAGGAGGGTGCGGGGGAGTCACAACAGCATCTTGAAAACTATTATTATAGCTGAGGATGTACGTGCGCCTGTGTTGAGGCATTTCGTTCGTCTGGTGGTCTCTAGGGAGGTATCTCCCTATTGGTTATCTTGACGGGGTGGGATGTCACAGCGCAGGGGTATTCATTTATTCATTTCTGTCTACTTAAAGGATGTATGTGATTGTCTTTTTGTAAATGCATGAACTAACAATAGTTTTTTAAGTTTTTGTATACCTACTAACCTTTGGATTTTGAGTTGTCCTAAAATAAATAAATTTGAATAATTATTGTACTAGAAATGGGGACCTATTAGTTCAACCAGGTTTCAGACTGGCTAAAGTAGATTCATCTTTTATGGGGTACTGTTTCAAATGTTATAATAAAATACCTCCCTACATTCCTCAACTGAATGAGACAAAATTCAAGTCTTGTATAAAACGCACACTATGCAGTCAGGCATATTATAAGTTAAGGGATCGCTGATAAAAATGCCTGGCTCAATGCTGGTCCTGCTCCACAACCACAACTAATTGATTAACACTTGAAAATACTGTTGGAGCTGCTGAAGATTGTAAGACTATCTTTTCATTGTATAAACTTAATTTCCTTTGTATTTTATAATTGCATAGCACAGATGTGAGTTCTATCACTATGTACACTAGTGTTGGGTAGGACATACAAGAGGCAGTACATTTGTCCTGGACATGACGTTAAAATGTAAGAGCGGTACAGCGTTTCAAAATGTACTACTTCACATTTTCTGTCGCAGTACGCGGCAGTTGTCGCGATAGTCGCAAACGAGACGGAGCACAGTATCAGTACATACAAATGAGTGAGAGAGAACGCGTCGAGCCTCCACTCACTTGCCTAGGTCTACTCTTTCATGTCATTTGTATGTACCGGAATGAGATGACAATATGACGCGAAGCTATTTATATTGTACTAAGTTTATGCGCCTGGAACGTGAACAGGCCAGTTCAAAAGTTTTGTTACAGTTGAAACAATATCGTTTGTGATATTCTATTCAACAAAATTATTATAAAATAACCATAACTTAAACATAAAAAAGAAATGTTATTTTTTTATACCTACAGAAACTTCTTTGTTTAATATGTATTAAAATGACAAATTATGCATCAAAATGACAAAATAACATGTTTGTAATATTCTCCTCAATTGTACCACCGAGCTCAGAACGCCTCACCTCCTCAAATCTACCGCCGAGCCCGAACGCCTCACCTCATTTGAAGTAGGACATTGTACCGGCTCAGTTTGAAAAAGAGGCTACTCTTACAAACTCTTTTTCAAGTCGTGTCCTACCCAACACTAATGTACACTATAGCTACCATTTACCGGGTAATAATATGTCTTTCATTGACTTGAATGTGCCCTGGCAGCTGATAGTATGTCATGCTCACTCAAATGTCTCGCAGACGGTGGCGTGTGTGTTGGATTATTTGGCTCCCTTTAATATGGTACTGATTTATGCGTCATGTTCGTGAACGGGCGCCGTCACTTGGGGCTGGTCATCACTTAGCTGGGGTGCATGTTGAAAGCCTCTTCGTGGCGCATCTTGGGCAACATCGGCTCCAATTGCCCACCAGGTTTTGGTGAACACTTCGGGCTGGCGGCTAATTTTCAACACACGGGGACAGGTCATGGTTCCAATCACCGATCATCCTTGATGGTCGGTGAAGGGAACCGGGCTACAGATGGACGGTCATACATCCACTCCTCCTCTGCTTACAGAGGTAAGTGGGCGTAGACTGGGAAGAGGTGGTTGGCGCCGCTGTACCCACAAGAGCGTGGGTGGTGAAGGAAGGGTGTCCAATATCCGCGCTGCGTCTGTTCGGCATCCGGCGGCAGCGTGGGGACGCCTGGGCGGCGGTTGATTCTGCCCAATCGTCGGCCACCCCATAATCCTGAGTTCAGGACCAGGGGTCCGGACCACTGAGGCTCGGGCCACGAGGAAGACAACCTCAAAAATTTACCCCAATCCCAAGGTCTAGCGTGCCGAGGCGATGTATGGCCGGAGGGCATCCGATCGTTAGCGCGGAAAAAGAACCTCACCCTTAAAAAGGAACACCAAAATGGATAAGGCTGATGAGAAAACTATTCCCCAGGCGGGTATCCTCCTACCCAAGGAGGGACAATCCTGCCCTTTTTCGGAAGGCAGCCCCTTCGTATCTGGGGACTTCATTAGTCTCGTAGCCCGACGGACAACCAACTAGTTTCATATTTTCTGACTGACCGACTTCTTGACAGTTTAAAAGTGCCTGTAAATGGTTTAATTGAAATAAATGCTTTGAGTTTGAGTTTGATGCCAAGCTTCACAGCTTGGCATCAAACTCAAACTAGCAAGCAGCTCATCTATCAAGCAGCTCATCGCCGCAAGATTGCCTGCTTGTCAGTCTTCTACAGATTGTACTTCGGTGATTGTGCCCAAGAACTCCACGACCTCATTCCACCGGCCCCCTTCTACCTTCGGAGATCCAAACGCTCTGCAAGTTACCATCCCTGCCTAGTTGCTATTCCACCAATTCGCACTAAGCGTTTTCAAATGTCCTTTATAGTTCGCACAGCAAAAGAGTGGAACTCTCTACCTGTTTCCGAGCGCATACAACCCCAATCTCTTCAAAGTGAGAGTGAACAGGTTTCTTCTGAGTAAGCTCACTCCATCAGGTTAAGTAGCATGGTTGTCATTTTTTTTATTTGAAATGGAGCAAACCCATTTCAAATAAAAAAAATTACAACCATGCTGCTTAACCTTTTGGTCACCAGTGTTACGGGCGTCTCTGATCTTACAAAACAGAAAACCTGTTTTGTGAGATGTATAATTATGATTATTATTAAGTAAAAATAATTAAGTAAGTAACTTAATTATTTTTATAATATTATTATGATTACTTACCAAAACCTCAACATTGTATTGAATAATTATTTCCCCTTTGATTTCGGTCGTTTAAAGTTTTAGATAGCTACCTAGGTACCAGCGGTTATTTTATCAGTTCTAGCTTATCGTACGGTGAGGCGGACGGTCTCTTCGGCCTCATCTCGACCAAGCCAGGGAGTCTACTCTATAACCATGACATCCGTAGTTTCGACCGAAGTTACAGGTACATCAAACACCGTATCACATTCGGACATAAAATTAGTTCGTAGACCGAACTAAGAATGAATGACGAAACAATTTGACAGTGTTGTCCTTATAACCAATGACTGAACTCATTTCGAAGTATCAAACAACTTTCGAACGGGCCCGTATCGTCGTTGGTGGAGTTACCTAATAGTTTTATGGCGTTAAAAAGGGAGAGTTGGTTGAGTTAAGTAAGGGCTCCAACATTCTTTCGATTATTTCGGACAATGAAACCTGGAGGTCATCTTTATCAATAATAATAATGCCATTGATTATTTGCATGGACCAGGTTCCTTCCTCGTTGCCTCCTGCCTTCTTCATTATATGCTATGTCACAGCATCCATCATATGAGGTTACGGAGTTTTCGTGTGAGCCCACAAACACACAGAATCTGACGGCTAGGACTTCGACTAACTACGCCATTCTAATAGACTGTAACTGCCCACGTTATAAACTTGTGCAGAATCATCCTATTTATTTATTTATTTATTAGGGACAAAAAACAGTTACATGATACAAAATACAGAAAAATACTAAAATAAGAATAACAAACATGTAACCCACACCATTGTCCACGTTTTAACTAAAGGTTAAGAGTGCTAAAGACATAAAAAAGAAAGAGAAAAGTAAAACAATAGTCGCTGCCATAATAACAATGCTGTGATACTTAGCTTAGCTTAATCTAACTTAAAATACTCGTTAGACAAAATATCTAGAGCCATTTTCTTAAATGATTGCTTAAATAGACAAAATATATCCAGTTCCATAAAACGCGTGTTGTAAGAATCAACAAGGCGACGAAGAGGTGCACGTTCCCCAGCATTAGTCCTACATGTGTCTATATGGAATAGTTGAGGGACGCGCACCCCCCTTCGAATAACACTTCTGGGTACCTTGTAACACAATTTGTCTGTTAAGTCAATACAATCAAATTTGTTACTGCATATGCCGTGCAATGTCATGACATCAAGTAACAGCCGTCTAGATCCCAAATCCAGTACGCCATACCGCTTCAACAGCTGCACGTAAGGAACCTTTGATTGGAAGCACTTATAGTTCATAGATCGTAAGAACTTCTTCTGTACCCTTTCAATTCTAGTACCGTATTTGTCGTAGAAAGGGTTCCAGATAGGGACGGCATATTCTAACTGGGATCGTACCAAAGTCTTATAAAGCAATAAGAACGTAGCGGGCCGCACAAAGTCACGTGACGACCTCATAACGAAACCATACATCTGATACGCCTTGTTCACTATATTGTCAACGTCTGCATATGCACTGTATAATCTTAAAAAAAAGTTAATATCAAAACAGTGTTACTAGCATATCATAGTCTTGTCGTTTCTACTTTAAGGTTTGGTATTATATATTGGGGCAATTGTACCGAAAGAGAGAGTATTTTTAAGGCCCAAAAACGCTCCCTACGAGCAATTTTTGGTCTAAAAGTAACTGACAGCTGTGTTCCAATATTTAAAACGAATAATTTGTTGACATTTCCTTGCCTTTACATTTTAGAAATTGCTCTCTTTGTTAAGTGTAATCAACATTTATTTTTAAGTTTATCGGAAAGCAGACATCGAGATGTAACTTTGCGATCTCAATACCAAAACCTATTACGCACAGGTAGATACAGGACTGCTTTGTTGAGGAAAAGTGTTTTTGGTATGGCACCGACTATATTTAACCACATTGCTAATTCCATAAAAAAGGAACCAGTAACAACTTTCAAAAAAAGACTAACTTTACTTCTTTTAGATAAATGCTACTACTCCGTATCCGCTTTCCTAGATGATAAATTTTAGTTGTAAATACATATATCAATGTTTGATACTTACTTTGATGTTTGAACTGCATCAATATTTGCATGCCAAAGTGATAGAATGTAATGGATTCCTTAAATCACATAATGTAACAACCTTATTGTAAATACCTACATTCTGAGCAAATAAAATAATATTCTAATATTCTATTCTAACGTGTTTGTCGAAGTGCAAACTGGCATCCAGTGTGACTCCCAAGTCACGAACAGAACTAACAACATTTCAGTGGCGTTATTAATCGAATAATTAAAATTTATTTTAATTCTCTTTTTGGTAAATGAGATGGCATGACATTTGGGAAGACTGAGAAAGAGCTTGTTGTGGTTACAGTATGTATATAGTCTATCTAGGTCCATTTGAAGAAGTAGACAGTCTTGTATATTCTTGCAAGATTTATAAATTTTTATATCATCCGCGTACATTAAAAATTTTGAGTTGATAAAACATTGTTTGATGTCATTAATAAATATAATGAAGAGAAGAGGGCCTAAAATGGATCCCTGTGGTACGCCAGATGTAACAACTATAGGGTCTGACTCGTAACCATTAACAACAATTTTTGGGACCTGTTATAAATATTATGACACAAACCATCTAAGCAAATTCCCACGTATTCCGTTGAATGCTATTTTTTCTAAAAGCAGTGTATGTATGATCCACCTTGTCGAAAGCCTTCTGAAAGTCCGTGTACACAGCGTCCACTTGAACTTTTTGATCCAATTTTTCAAATAAGTAGTTGGTAAATACTAACAGATTGGTTGTGGTTGAACGACGTTTGACGAAACCGTGTTGCTCGGGTAAATTATTATTATTATTTTTATTATTTATGTTATATCAATCAACTTAGGATCATAGTACATAGTACAATTAAAATAAGCTGATGAATGTGGGGGTATACGGCGTCATGCACAAGACTCTCAAAAACCTTGGACAAAGTAGAGAGGATAGAGATGGGGCGATAATTCTCTACATTGTTCTTGTCACCAGTCTTATAAACAGGGGTTATAAACGCACGTTTCCAAATTGCGGGAAAAACACCCTCACGTAAACATTTATCAAAAATTATGTGTAATGCAGTACACAAGTTATCGCGCGTTTGTACGAAAAAGCTAGGCGGTAAGCCGTCAGGTCCAACTCCTTTAGAGGAATCTAAAGATTTTAAAGCAGCTCGTACATTTTCCGTGGATAAACATATATCGGCAATGCACGATGAGCCACTTGCATAGTGACCAGGGCCCCAAGTCTGCTATTTTTTCATTCGTCATTCCAACACAATCCCATTGTCATTTTGCTAAAAGTTCGTATTCTGCTAAATTCATAATGGTCGATCATTGGTCGGTCAATGGTCTCGTAATAGAATTGTGCCAGAATGACATTGTAGTATTGCCATTAATATAAAACCCGTTAGTAGAAATGATTTTCGAAAAACTACTACTAAATTTGAACATTTATTCATGCCAGATTTCATTCATATATTTTTTAAATATTATTTATTAGTGTTATAAGCAATCTGAAGTAATAAGAAGTTCGTAAATAGCAAAAAACATTAAATGTGTAACGCGGATAAACGTGAGATTAAACAACTCAATAATATTTTATCTGTTTAGCTGTCAAAGTCAAATGTGAAATTACTATACTACTGACGTCTATTTGTTTTTATTTTTATTTCTGTTTTGTTATTATTTTGAGTGTATTTTATAGAATATTTACTGATTTAATACAAAATGGTGCTAATTGAGCAAATTTCGGCTCTTATTGACTATTCAAGTGCTATTAGAATCTGCAATAAAAAATATAAGTAACATTAATCAACCTATTTCGTGTCAAGTTGTAGATATTAACTCAATGTCAATTCAGTTTTTCACCTTCATTTCTGCCGATACGCTATCGTGTCGACGTGGTCTGGCCATAAGGGGAATGAGTTCTTCAACTAACCCCCTTACTGAGTCCTTTCCAAGGCGAAACGTTTTAACAAATTCCGCCTCGGGAATATCAGTAAAGGGGTTTGTTTCATTCTCGTCAAGCGACGGGCTCGACGACGTCTTCTGAATTCCGCCCGTCTTCTTTCTCTAGCGTCTACTGCGTTGGCTAGCTCGAGAATATGTGCTCGTAGTGAAAACATTCTCCAAATTCCACAAACACGATGATTCGTAACGAAGTAAAAGCAATGACTGCACAATGACGTTATAATGGTAGGTCACAGATCAAAGGAACTGTCAAAATTTTAGCAGATTACCGCATACGTCAGTCATTCATTTATCATTGTGTACGAGATTACCATTAATGCAATGGAGTGTCAGTGGTTGACCATTGGATAGTCATAATGACGCCATTATAATAGTAGATTACCAAACTTGTCATAATCAACAATTATGAAATCAATGATAGACCATTTTGACACTATTGTAATAGCAGACTTGGGGCCCTGGTGGTTGCCATTTAAGAGGGTCCAAAGTAGAGGGTTCGTAGACAGAGGAAAAGAAAGATGAAAATAGATTGCAAATGTGTATGGGGTCATCTGAAGAAACATTTCCAAAATACATACTAGCCGGATAGTTAGCTTTTCCTTTTCTAGTAGATGAGATGTAGGACCAGAAATGCTTTATGTTCTTGGGAATGCTGTCCTCGACCGAATCAATGTACTTCCGATAACATTTAAATGACTCTCCGTGGAAAAGCTTGCGATAGTTAGAAAATTTAAAGTAGTCAGATTGATTTTTGTACTTCTTCCATCTTATCCACACCCGTTCTTTAGTTTTAAAGATTCTTATCAGGGAGGGTGTAAACCAGACAGGAAAACTTGAGTTTCTTATTCTAGTAAGCGGAACTTGTGACTTGATAATACCGTACAATTTCTCGTAAAAGACGTTGACAGCTTGATCTGAGTCAAGGTGAGATAGTTCCAAGTTCCAATCAATTTTACGCAGGTCAAAATTTATATTATCGTAATTAGCTTTATGAAAGTTATGTCTACGGACAGAGCGGTGTTCTAGGGGGGTGTAATGCGTATTCAGACAAGTCAATACAGAGAAGACCGGATGATGACCATCGGGGTCAAGCAGAGCATTGCATGATACGGACTCGCAGTCAACATTTGAGATAAATAAGTCTAGTATTCGACCTAATTTGTTTTTAATAATATTGAATTGTAAGCCACCAATTAAATTAATAAAGTTCAATAATATTCGACCTATTGTGTTCGAAACCTGTGCGATTGCATGATTCCCATGGTCAAACCAGTCAATGTCAGGAAGGTTAAAATCACCGACAACAAAGTAAGAGTCGGTAGAGGGATCATTAGCTAAGTCTTGCAGCATGTCTAAGTAATGTGTATATATTACTTCATGCGTTCGCGGTGGCATGTACGCAGCGCTGATGATATGGCGTTTATTGTGTTGGGAATCAGGCAGTTGGACAATGACCTGTTCAACTTCCGCTCGGACGAATTGTGTCGGTAACTTGGTAGGACGCAGTTGACGGAGAACAGCTATTAGAACTCCCCCTCCTTCGCCCTTATTTGTCACAGAACGATCACGATCACATCTGAAGACCACGTAACGATCGTCAATGAATTCATTATCCTGGATGCTGGGAATCAGCCAGGTTTCCGTCAGTATGATAACGTCATAGGAACATGCCATAATATTCATGTACAATGTGTGTAACTTCGTGCGGACCCCTCTACAGTTCTGAGAATAAATCACAATGTGATTAGTAGCCATTGATAGGTAGAATCTTACAATAGTAATAACAATTAACATACTTATTTTTGATACATGATACAGAGAAAGTAATTCCAAATTTGAGGTCGGGTGCATCACTGAGTAAAACTTTATGCAGGTACGTAGGCATTAAAATATAAAATTGTAACAACACACGCTTAAGAAACTGGAGGAAGTATAACATTGGTACCTACTGTGATTGATAGCACATAGCATGAAAACAAGAAAATATGACTAGTTGGAAAAGAACAGCAGTACATACATAGCTCAGAGGGAACGTAGATTAAGGCAGATGCCATGCACAAAAGTGAGAAGCAAAAGGAAAACACGAGTCCAAAAAACAACAACGAAACAGCAGCGCACATCGAGTCGTTAAATTGAGTTCTCGGTACCGGTCTTCTCGCTAGCAGTGATCTTTTTGAGATCTTCAATAGATCGAATCTCAAATGACTTGTCTCCATCCCGTTCACGTACAAGCACCGTCGAGTTCCTGATCCAAACATATTTAAATCCATGTTTCTTGGCGAATACTTTGGCCTCTCGAAATAAAGCCTTGTTTTTCAGGGTTAGATGCTCATTCAAGTAGACTGATACAGCGGTAGCGCCTGGAATTCCTATCAGATCTGACTTGAGACTCTTCGCATTACGGTAGGCGCTGAGTATATTGTCGCGAACGATCCGCGATCTGAGCTTTACAATTAAGTTCTTAGGCTTGCTATCCTGCTGCTGTGCATGTGGGACTCGATGTATTGCCACGATTTCACTTTGCGGCACCGGTGAATGAATGGCTCTACCTATAGACTCCATAATGGTTATAAGGTTCTCATTGCGTTTTTCGGGCGCATTGCAAATCTCAATGTTGCACTGGCGTGCCTGCTGTTCCATGGAGTCAATCTTTGGTTCAAGTATGGCCACCTTATGTTGGCAATTGTTATTGCTGGCCAATTCATGGAAGCGCTTCACATATTCTCTATGCTCCGCCTCCACGGCATCTATGCGAGTCTTCATAACCTCGTATTCTATATTAAAGAATTTAATAGATTTTTCAATCTCTTCAAAGGATTTTTGAATAGAGGAATTCTGCTGCCTTACTTCTGAGACATCTGTCACTAATTTATTAAGTATTTTATCCTGGTCGGCCTTCCAAGACTGCAGCATGTTCTTTAAATCTTCGAAACTATCCGTCTCCGTACAGCTGTCGTCACCTCGAAAACGCTTATTGCTCGACCTTGTGGTAATATTTACCGAATCATAGGTTCTACTTTCCGGGGCTAACATGGCAGGAGAAAGGTCAGGTTCAGATTGCGTCTCCAATAGAACAAGGGCATTTGTGGGGCCCTGTGGGGATGAGCGGGTCTTGCGAGGCATGGTTGGCCAATCGGTTCAAAATCCTTAAAAATGTAAAAGTATCCGTGAAGAGTCAAACGGCGTGGGTGGCAGTTGATAGGGGGGTCAACTAATTTGCATAAACAGCTATAATTATGACGAGTTGGTTTGGAGTGTACAAGCACCGAGAAATACAAACAGATAATTCAATGGTTGGAGTGGCGCCACCAGTTGCGTTCAATGCACTTGGTCGCACTATGTTCGTCGCTGGAACGCTCACACCTACTTTGTCGTCGGAGAGTTGGCAGTACTGACTGCGTAGCGAATATTGCGCGCACGCAGGACTATGGTCGTTATATCCGTTCTCACAACCGCCAGGATTCTGTGCACTCGCGGGTTATTCAATGTGACACGACACTTTTTGCTCTTTTTTCGATATCTAATATTATATTATTTATATTTATATTATATTTATATATATATATACTATATAAAGCTCGATTACCACTGACGTGACATCTATATTTAGTAGCATAAAATAAAACGCTTTCAACTTGAGAAGTTCGAAAACGCATTGGGATCATTATGCTAGCCTGTAGTGTCTAATTTGGATGGGTAATAACTTCACACCGCTGTCACTGTCAATGTAATAGACATAAGATTTAACGTGGGAGCAAATGAGACAGAAAGCATTATACAGTGTTTTTGTGTTTTTGAGTGTTATTGAGTGTTGTTGAGTGTTGTTGAGTGTTGTTGAGGGTTGTTGAGTGTTGTTGAGTGTTGTTGAGTGTTGTTGAGTGTTGTTGAGTGTTGTTGAATGTTGGTGAGTGTTGATGAGTGTTGATGAGTGTTGTTGAGTGTTGTTGAGGGTTGTTGAGTGTTGTTGAGTGTTGTTGAGTGTTGTTGTTGAGTGTTGTTGATGAGTGTTGTTGAGTGTTGTTGAGTGTTGTTGAGTGTTGTTGAGTGTTGTTGAGGGTTGTTGAGTGTTGTTGAGTGTTGTTGAGTGTTGGTGAGTGTTGATGAGTGTTGATGAGTGTTGTCGAGTGTTGTTGAGTGTTGTTGAGTGTTGTTGAATGTTGTTGAGTGTTTTGGGTGTTGTTGAGTGTTGTTGATCACAACAAATCACAAAAGACGTTAAGCCGCGTCCCCACTAGAGCCATGCGGCTTAACGTCTTTTGGCGCGAAAACTGTTTGACGCGCTAAAATAAGAAAAAAAAAAGACTTATTTTGTTGGTTGACGTATTTTGTAGAAACAATTTTCTTGGTAAAGTTTAAAGTATGGCGGTGTAAATCACAAGTTAAAATAAGTGATTCCAGTGACAATTATAGCAATTTATTAACAACAACTCCACAAGTGTAGTATAAAGCAGTATATATCACTCGAGGGTAAGTACAGATTACTCCCCTTGGTGAATAAATAGCTATTATTACAAAATCCTATAAGTGCTAAGGATTACTGTCCAATTCTCAAAATTTTACAAGGGTAAGAAATACTCCTCAAAAACACGACCCCGCGAGCTGCTTGCAGCTCGCGCAACGCCCAAAATCTAGTTGTTTGTATAAAGTGGGTGATCGACGTACGAGCCTGTACCGCGGTTTTAAAGAACGTAGGTTTTACTCGCGGCTCGTCGGTGCTGACCGACCTGCGAGTAAGACAGTTGTATCTGAATACAAGTGTGGTAAACATGTCTTGTTCGAAATTCGAAGAAGCTTTGTGCTATCTTGGTAATTGGTATTATAGTATACCATGATTTCATGAAAAAAAATAGCGACGCCCGCGGGTTTGGGTCAAAAGATGGATTCAGAGAAGGCAAGCGTTATCACATACACATTTAATTAGAGAGTTGTCGGCAGAACCATTCGATTACAGAAATTATCTGAGAATGTCTGAAGAATTGTACGACGAATTATTGTCTTTAGTAACACCTCTGATACAGAAACAAAACACTATAATGCGAGAAGCTATTTCTCCTCATGAACGTTTGACTGCTACAATGAGATACCTGGTAGAAGGTAAAACCCAAACCAGTCTGCAGTATTCTACTTTAATATCCAGATCCATTGTGACGCAGAGCGCGTCCGTCCTCTAGCGCTGTCGCCGACTTATCCTTATCTATGGTCGCCGATAACTGCCGGCTTGGCTCGCCGGCCGTGATCGACGCACGGTTTTACACGACGAGCCGAGTAAAAAATGAAGCAAACATGACGAGCCGCGAGCCAGGCTCGTCAACTCACAAAACCGCGGTATTGCCATGATACACCGGCGAGCTTTACCGACGAGCCATAAAACCGTCGGTTTTACTCGCTCGTCGATCAGGCCCTTTACACTTCGTAGAGGATCGAAAACAATTATTGGTGGATTTACACTACACAAGACTTGTGTTTAGCGGAAAAGTAAAAGTATTGACAACCGATAATTAATTTTGCGGAACCAAATGAGTAAAAGCACGACTTAACGGTCTCGGAGCGCGTTCCGAGTTTTGAAAGGCAATGTTTATACATGGAGAACGTGTTAATGTTGACCGGTCGATAAAAAACAGTGAATGATGAAAATATCAAACGTAACACAAACAGCCGAGCAATTTTTGTCACTGATGCTACCCATACGGACATGTAGTACTTACATGGTGATGCTGAACATCATGTTCGTGAACGGGCGCCATCGTAAGGGACTGTATTAGCTGCCACGTCTTTGTATATCGTTCTCACATGTATAATTTCAAGTTGATTGAGACGTAACCAATATTTTGATTTATGAGAGAGAGAGAAGGGATTTTTTGACTGTACTTTTCCATAGGAACTTACTACGCTTTGGAATGGGCAACTAGCTTCATCTTCCTGTATGACAGACTCCTTGACAGTTCAAAGTGCCTATAATTGAATTAATTGAAATAAATGCTTTTAGTTACTGACCGACTTGTCGCGCAGGTGCAGCACACGACAGTCCAGCGTGGCGGCGTGGCCCACAGGCGCCAGCACGCTGGTCCGCTGGCGCGCCGCAAAGGCCGGCCCGTCTCCCCCTCCACCTGACGCTTCTTCCACCACTGACACTACCTCGCCGTCTGCACACCAGCCCGCACGCCCTGCACATTACAATTTATCGACACTTTCGTACATGTTTTTTTAAATAAGCTTTTATTGGTTTTTATTAAAAAGAGATAAAAAGTTAAAAATAATTTTATTCCGATTAAAATTATTTTTATCTTTTTGGTATTTTTTATTAACGACTAATAACAGGTTGACGCTGACAAACCTCAATCAGAAATGCCTACACATTACCCGGAGCGGACTGCGGATCAGGCCACCAACTGTTAATATCCAAACTGCATCTCATTTTACGATCAGCTAGAAAACTCGACAAACGCGAAAGAATCAAAATGATGGACAGCTCTAAGTTTATGGCAGCCATGAAGCAAAATGGGCGCATGCAGATTTAGAATCAAATAACCCAGATGAGCTATGAGAACGAGCAAAAAGGCATATAAAAGGTGCAGTTAAAGATTTTAAACCACATGCAGAAATTTGAAAACGACAGCAATGGATGAGCGATATTACTCTAGCACTCGTCGAACCCAAACGTATGATGAAAGCATCGGAGCATCGGGCACTGATGTGAGAACCTTAAACCAACAGTCTGCGCAGATTCAAGCAGCTTGCAGGCGAGACTATGACTCTATCTTATACTATACTTAAACAGAATATGCGAAGAAATAGACATGTTGACATAGTTGTAGCGACAAAAAAGACCTGCATAGATATGCTCCATTACGAAATCTCTCTCTTCTAAAACCCGAGCTATTGAGAACTGTTGTGGTGAAGTAAATGGAGTGGAAGATAATCTGAGACATGAAAGGAGTACCGCCGGTTATTATACTCGTACGAGGACCATCTTTCCCAAGATTTCACTCTTATGGAGCCTAATAATGAAGATATGGAACCGATTTTGTATACTCAAGGAGGAAGTTGAAGGTGCCATCAAACATCTAAAGAATTGTAAAGCTATCGGCAAAGACGCTATTACAATAGAGACTATCAAGGCCGCTCCTAGTATATCAGCAACTACCGTGATCGCACTGATATGGCACTAGTAAAATTTTACTACACGTGTTAAATGAGCGACTGAAGACCAATTTGCCCAGAGAAGTTGCACCTTAGCAGGCTGGGTTAGTTAAGGGGAAAGGTACTCGAGTGCAGATCTTTATAGTGCGTTAAATTATTGAGAAAGCTCGATGGTTCAATAAACCGACATAATATATAATATGCTTTGTTGACTTTGCAAGGCATTTGACTCAGTTATGCTGTGCGTATCCCTTCTCGTTATTGTATACCTAGTCAAACACCTTGCGCACCTTTTGAGGCGTCTTTGTGAGGATGGAACAGCGTCAGGGAAAACAGATGACGTACTATCGAATAATTTCCACCCCAGAGCAGGCGTTCGTCAAGGATGTATCACATCGCCGCTCTAGTTTAACATTTATTTACACATGGTAATGCGGATTACCATCGAGGATTGGACGGACGGTGTATCAATTATTATTGGTGGCATAAACATATCGAATTTACGCTATGCGGATGATACTACGCCATTTGCAACTGGTATTGGTAACGTGGAACAGTTATTTTCCAAGACGGAACATGCCAGATCAGCATTCGCCTTGAGAATAAACAGAAGTAAGAGGAAGATGATAACTTTCGACCGTGCAGGTCTTCATCTTCGTTTTACTTCTGTACAATAATTCGCCCGAAATCACCTAGATTGCGAACTGCGACGTCGTACAGTCATATCTACCTAGGAGCTCTGATCTCGAGCTACGGTGGTACGAAATCAAGCGAAGCACAGCCATTACTCTTTTTAGCCTTAAGGACAGGCTAAAAAGAATTTGGAAGAATCGCAACATCACCAAAGCAACCAAAACCCGGCTTATTCTGGCATTAGTGTTTACCACATTATTTACGTGGACACTAAGGTACGATTCCCACCAACCGGCTCGCATCGCGCCGCATCGGAACGGAGCCGTACGCATGCCGCGGCAGCCGAACGCGCCCGTCGGAGCCGTACCGCTACCGCGGCATACGTTCGGCTGCCGTGATAGCCGTACGCGTGCCGCGGCAGCCGACAGCGTCCGCTGAAATCCGTACGCACTCCAAGCGCCCAGAAGTGCTGCTCACATTGCGCCGCGTAGACGTAAAGTGACCGGCTCCGAACGGACCCGACGGCAGCCGATTGGATGCCGACGGCGCAGTTCGGCGCCGTTCGGAGCCGGTCGGGGCCGGTCGGCCGTCGTGACAGCCGAATGCATTCTGCGATACGTCGCGACGCGTCGCTGGATGCCGACGGAGGTAAATATGCGTAAGTTGCATGCAAATATGAACTGTAATTACTGTTGATACATTTCAATGTTCTTTACCGCATTGTAAAATGCCGCCCGGCCCGGCGCGATGCGAGCCGGTTGGTGTGAATCGTACCTTAGAGAGAAATTGAGCAGAATAAAATAGACGCTCTGGAAATGTGGTGCTGGAGGAAGATGCTTGGAATGTCGTGGATAGAATTTCGCACCAATACATCTATACTTCAAGAACTCGCAGTACCAAGCAGCGTCTATCAGCTACAGTATAACAGATTCGAATACTCCAATTCTTTGGGCATGTGTCACGGCGGAGAAACGATTTCATAGGACGTATTGTAGTGCATGGAAAGGTCGAAGGAACAAAAGTACGCGGCAGGTCGCCCATGCGATGGACCGACTAGATTAAATCCGCAGTGGGTGACCCATTACTCGAATCCACACGCGTCATATCGTAAGTATCGTTAAGCAAATCCCTCTGTCAAGAGTGCACCGACAAAGAAAATAATAAAACCTTGTTTTTTATTTTTAATCGACTTCAAAAAAGGAGGTTCTCATTTCGACTGTATGTTTTTTTTTTGTATGGTTGTTACGCGATATCTCTGGAAATTGTGGATCAATTACAAATATTATTATTTTATTGGATACTGTGAGTGTGGAATCGTAAAACGCTTGTACGATATGACTACATACAGAAAGTAAAGCTAATAGAAATCTCTATTCCAAGACAGTGCGTTCCGCCGAAAACTGTGTTTATATAAAACATTGTTTGTAGATATCTCGGTCCATAGGAAGCACTGTTGACAGAGATCTCTGTTCATTCTTGCCGTATACTAAAAGAAAGACTTTGAAGTCTTTCCTTCTTTCTTTGTCAAGACGAATCAACGAGCCCAAACTAGATGGGGTTGCGTTTTATTACAGAGTTCCCATGGCCGCCATCATCAGATCAGGTCCATGTCATAATAACTTTGCATTGTCATCCGATTTACGTATGCATGTGATAGATTATACTAATTATAGGTATTGTTATTATTATCATAAGTATTCCCAACGGATATCCACCTTCAATATCGTTGATATTTTAAATGACGGTAGATGGAAAAGTCAGTTATTTATTCACGACTATAAAAGGGGGAGCTCAGAGTGGCAGGGACGATTCTTGTTAGAGACGTTGACCAGAACGGAGCTCCGGCCTCTATTAGTACTAGTGACGTTATAATGTGGAATAGATCGACCAGATGTCACGTAAGTTAATTGATATTATTATATAGATTATTGCTGATAACTATGGTGTTCTGTATATGTTATAATATGGCCAATATTGCTAATATTAGAAATGTGTGGCAATATAAGGAATTCTTGATAGAATACTTTAATACTGTTTCCGTGGAGTTTCTTGTCCTTCTTCTCCACGAGGACCTAGATTTGGAACGGACGACTAGCTTTCTGATTATTTACTGACAAGCCTTAATTAAATAAATGTTTGGTCTTGTCTTTCTGTGCTTTATTTATAGAATCCTTTCCCTAAATACCATATTCATAGGTATTACACATATTAAATAACTATTGGGGTAATATATATATACTTAAAGATAGATTATACTTTATTCCGCTAACATCAGAAGTGGGATTGTTCTCTAGCCTTTTAAAACAGCTTACTAATACATATTTTTTTTTTTGCTATTTTCATGATCGATATTGGAGCTTATGACGATCTTCTGAAAACCGTTGGTCGACGGGTCGCAATTCACTCTCACCATAATCATAGTATCGCACTGCCGCCTCTGAAATCGGAGCTGCGGAACTGCTAATTACTGTGTGAGCTTTGAAACTATGGAACCTCAACCTGCTGTAAGAACTTCGAGAACCTTTCCTGGCAATAAAAAGTAGCTGGAATCGGTAAGTCCCTTAGAGGCTATTTTAGATCAAAACGAAATGCCATTAGATACGATGACTGAACTAATAGGTTACGTGTTGAAAACTACTTCTAGATATTATTATGTAACGTTTAGTTCACACTTGCTTTTAACGGACGAATTTTATTTTATATTTTGAAAATTTAGAGCATTTTGAGAAACTAATTTGAATATTTTGATAATTGGCACAATAGTTATTTAAAAAATATATAATATATATTAAAGTTTTTAAGGTAGGTGACGTCCTCAGTGGCATAAAAGATTAAGTGCCGTTCCCTCGCTAATACATAATTAATAATTTAAATCTGTCAATACAACGTCATCAATCTCATCTGTCAAAGTGTCAATAGGCCGAATAGACGTCGAATATTAATATTAGAATCCTATCTTAGCGTATTTATTTACAAATGGTTTTTTATGAGTAGGTAAGTGTCCTCAAAGGACTATATACTACTCTCTGTCGTCACTAGAACAATCGACGCGGTGACTTAGAAATAGAATAATAACACACGCGGCGACATTATTACTATTATTGCTGCAAGTTGGAACAAAGCACTTCCTGTATTCCATAACTCTTCCAATATATTAAATATTGGCGAGTGTTGAAATAATGTATGTAATGTAATGAGATATAAACAAGAATGTTTACATTTTTGACATTTATATTTATAAAAATTTGACATTTGACAGATCGTAGACAATACTTGCCCCTTACTTTTTGTTTTCTGGGGTAACTATACAAAACTGTACGGCCAAAGCAGACGTAATTTGAAGGACAAAGAAGGTCAATCGTATTTTATCAAAAATATCAACATAATATGAATATTTTTCATAATTAATTGGTCCGTAATAATGATCAGTAACGCTATTCCTCGAAATGGTTTTTCAATTACAAAATTAAAAAAAAAAATGAACAAAGTCCATTGCTTTAAAATAATATTTAAGAATACAATAATGATTCCAGATGATGTAGTGTAGGTTAACCTCATAAGACGCATTATAAGTAGGAATTTAATATCCAGTGCTCACAAAGATGAAGCAATACAAAATTGACAGATATGAAACTTCAACAAAAATCGGTTAAACTCAATTGAGTTTAGTTACGCTAAAATGAACCAAGTTAATAAAGGATATAAATAAAACCATAAAGGAAAAATTAAACTCATGGAAATAAAAATAATACTGCTGGTCGGTCACTGGCCTGGTGTCGGTCTAGATCTCACGTGCAGCAGGTGGGAGGACTGATATGTCAGGGTCAGGGGCTACTTGAAACACACTACTGGTTGGTCGCTGACCTGATGTTAGTCGTATGGTCTTATGATGTTTGTGTATCTAATAAGGTAGACTGGTAGAAAATGCCCAAGGCATTAAGTCCGCCTTTGTACAGTTTTTTACTTGTGCATAAAGTTTAATAAATAAAAGGGCAGACAAGTCTAGATCGGAGACTAATATGTAAACATTCCTTTTGTTGTCTTGAGACTTCTACTTGGAGATCTACGAGTAAGTACGTTCAGAATACCCATGATGGATTATTTTCAAATATATTACCATGATCCTTTTGGTTCAGTTTAACAGAACGTTCAAACGATAAATTGACATAGATTCGATATGGTATTTTAGATAATAGTCCCATGTTATATTATATGAATAACGTATTGTGAATTTTAAATGTAAATATATAAAAGTTGTGATTAATTTATAGTACTTGTCAGGAGTGTGTAATAGGCAGAAAAATGAAAGTCAAGTCTGCTAATAGTACTCACGGTTAGGTATGTTGAGCAACACACACAGAAAACAGTCGGAAGGAGAATAGTTGGAATGATAATAGGCACACACAGTCACAATAGTCACAGCACAATAAATAATAACAGTTGTTGGGATAGATTACATGTAAAATACTGGTATTCAGCTGCATCCAGTTAGACTGGATGCCGACCCTAAAATAATTAGGAAAAGGCTAGGCAGATGATGATGACAATGGCGTGGTTTTTTTTTAACTGTCAAAATACACGTTATTCGTACGGTTGACATTTCGATTCAAAGATAATGATATATTATTTAATTTTTTTGTACACACTTTTACACGTCAATGATGTTATGTCGTGTAAGTTAAAAATGTAAGTTTATAAATAAGAGTGAGTTTATAAATAAATAATATAAATGGTATGGTATGTACCCTACAAATTACTTGATAACACAGATCAAAATAGTATATGCCTTTAGCCAATATTGAGTTGCTAAGATATATTTTAGACAAATTAGTTAATAAAAAAAAGTTAGTATTGGCTCTGAGCACCTAAAACAAGAAACTATGTATAACTTCCTGTCGAATTGGTCAAAAACTGTCGTTTTTGTAAGACTGTAGATTCATAGGTACTTCAAGAACGAAGTACTTTTAAGTCTGGCAGTGTTAGATAATTTAATTTGATACAATATTAGAATATCGTTTGTTGGGTAATGGCATCTGTCACATTTACGAAGCTTGGTTTCAATATAGAAGCATCTAATTTGACTAGATATTGTGATTGCAAAAAAAAAAAAAAAAAACAAAAGTCATAGGTTATCAAAATCACTTAAATGCTCTGACTATAAATGATTTAAGTAATATTTAATTATACTTGTAGTACATCTTAGATTTAATATTGGTATTTTAATATAATAGGCTGTTTCAAAACGATTCGCACAAAACTGTCAGTTGATGTCGATATTCTTTTTAAAGACTTATAAGAATTATTACGAATCAACTCTTATTATATTGCTTAAAACCGGTTTCAATACATAAGATTGGTTTATAAAAACAATGAAAAAAAAAAAGTAAAGATCCGCTGGGCGATCGCTTACTTGGTGCTTGTCTATCTCACCAGCAGCGGGTGAATGGGACTTGCATGACGAGGTAACCGATAAAATTTGTTTCCGCTGGTCGGTCATTTGCTTGGTGTAAGTCTATCCCACTAGCAGCGGGTGGAGAGGACTTGACATGTCTAGGCAATTGGCAAAACAAAAGTGAATTACAATTCTAGAAAAAGGGTACCTAATGTACTTCGAGAGCGAAGTACTTGTCAGTATGGCCGTGATAGATTATACTAATTATAGGTATTGTTATTATTATCATAAGTATTCCCAACGGATATCCACCTTCAATATCGTTGATATTTTAAATGACGGTAGATGGAAAAGTCAGTTATTTATTCACGACTATAAAAGGGGGAGCTCAGAGTGGCAGGGACGATTCTTGTTAGAGACGTTGACCAGAACGGAGCTCCGGCCTCTATTAGTACTAGTGACGTTATAATGTGGAATAGATCGACCAGATGTCACGTAAGTTAATTGATATTATTATATAGATTATTGCTGATAACTATGGTGTTCTGTATATGTTATAATATGGCCAATATTGCTAATATTAGAAATGTGTGGCAATATAAGGAATTCTTGATAGAATACTTTAATACTGTTTCCGTGGAGTTTCTTGTCCTTCTTCTCCACGAGGACCTAGATTTGGAACGGACGACTAGCTTTCTGATTATTTACTGACAAGCCTTAATTAAATAAATGTTTGGTCTTGTCTTTCTGTGCTTTATTTATAGAATCCTTTCCCTAAATACCATATTCATAGGTATTACACATATTAAATAACTATTGGGGTAATATATATATACTTAAAGATAGATTATACTTTATTCCGCTAACACATGCAAAATTTTAACTCGATCAGAAACCGAAAAGTGGGTCAAACGAGACCAGTCACGTTTCATACAAAGTTGGGTCTGAAACCCAAAGTAAGCGAAAAAAAAAGGATTACCCTGGTGGGGGATGTCCAATGAGGACTTCTCCGAGCAGGGTAATACATTTTTTACTATTGCGCCGAATCTCTGCCTGTGTTTTCCTTTACCGCTTTGAGAGCAGTGCTGATGAAATAATATTATTATTATGATTAACACAAAGTAAAGCGTCTGTCAGTGTTTGAACTTACGACCTACAACTCGCAAGCCACGACTCATCACGTCTCACACAATGGTTACTGCACGGCAGTGTAGAAAATGAGTTAAACTTATTCACGGAATAGTTTCTCAATTAAAACAAAGAGACGTCACCGATATTGTCTGATCACGCAAGCCAACTGGCCAATCCCCTCGCGCAGAGGTTGCACGAGCGTCGGCCACGATTCAAAACGACGGTAGTCGTAAGAAAGCGGATGACAAAACATAAATCATCCACCCTCATATAAGCAAAGATCCAACACACAGGGTGAGGAACGCTGCACGGAGCGCGGGCGCAAGGCCGCTATGTATGAATGGAGCGTGACATCACGCGCCGTACTCCCGCACGGCATGTCCGGCATCCTGTGCGGGCGGTGCGGGTGCGGTGCGCCCGGCACGCGCCTCTGATTCACTGCAATTATTCGCCATCAACAATGTAAACTATGCGATTCGTGGAATTACTGTAAATACACGCACAGATCCACGTGATACCGGTATTCATTTTAGCGACCGCTGAACACTGTGATTCAACGTCATGGACATTGAACTAATTTACTCTGCGTGAGCTCACGAAACCTAAAACATAATAATGGCAATAACAACTCTGACATCACAATAGCTAAGTAAAATAAGTGCATTGTTACGAACTTAGTACCCGCAAACACTGAATTGTCAGTCTGGTGATCTATCTGTGTGGTACTTGATCGGTTTCAAAGACGTGGTTATATTCTCTTTGATCAGTTTCGAATCCACAACCTCGTGCTTGGGCACATCTGAGCCATCAGGACTGCCTTAATAAGGTAAAATGAGACTGATGACACCTAAATAAAGCTCAAAAGTGCGGAGAATGTGCCTTGTATACGCGAGACCAGTGCGCCCGTAACGTTGAAGGTGTTGACGCCCTGCGAGGAGCTTCCTGCCGCGCTCATGAATCAGGCGGATGTGCTCGCAGGATGCGGGCCGCGCACGTGCACCCGCGCCGCCGCCCACCGGGAAGCTCCTTATTATCAGGACTCATTCATTACAGAAGTACTAGGTTCATGTAATAAACGACTAACGAGCTGACCAGCATTAAGACGCGGAATGTCGCAGCTGACGATGACGGGGCCACGGGGCGGCAAGTCGGCAACTCGTGCGTATAGAACTCACCGCTATAAATACAACGAACTCGAGTCATGGCCGCCATCAGTCACTGCAGGACCGTCAGGACCAAATAAAACATTCGATACAATTTGAGACAATGTAGGAACTGTTAGCGGTGATGTAGGAAAGTGACGATTGTCGTTCAGCAAACGCTTGTAACTGTGGCGATACTTCTAAGCTCCTACGGATTACGGGCTACGACTAATAACTAGCGCCAAAATAGAAGCAATTAACCGCATTGTGACATTGCCGGTTCTGTTTGTGGAGCAAGCGCCCGAAATAACGCGGCGAGCTACTGAGTAGCACAAGTACCTACCGAGTTCACACCTCGTGCTGCGCCACGTAGGTAGCTAAACCACAACTTTTTTTTCTGCTGTTTAAGCTAATCACGGTTAATAGCGACAGCCTCCATTCCGTATGATACATTATTCTCAAAAAGATAAACCATTTTATTTTTGGTTGGGAATATTATTTTTACTAAGGCATGGAATGGACGGTTTTCGTAAAATTAATATTGTGTATAATTATAAAATCACTCAGCCTCTATACAGGGTGACTTGTAAGGGCTTCGGAGGTCCGTGGCATACCTAGGTACCTGTTCGCCATTTTGATTGCTTTTTGAAATGGCGGCCACACATGTATCCTGTATAAATGGCGGCCACACATGTATCCTATATAAATCGATAGCTGACATCAATGCAAACAGGGAACATGCTAAGACCAAACCCCGTACAGTGTCACTTTTCCGAGATATTAACGTTCAAAGTTTATCACGTGACATTCATATTTTTTGAACTTGCTTGTATTTGCATTTTGTTGCATAGATGTTTGATTACTTTAAACTTTCGGAGTGTTGGATTATTCCAAACCTGACCCGGTCGCGGGTTAGGTTAGGAACTTGAAAAAAAGATAATATTTGTTCAGAACTCTCTCTTTCCGGTAGATTAAGTTCGGCTGCATATGCGGTAAGAAAAATAAGGCAGTTGACAGATATAGCCACAGGTTAGTATACTTTGCTTATTTCCACAGTATTGGGTGAATTTCAACGAGAGATTTTTATGTGTCATTTCGGTGGGATTTTTTTATTTCAATGCTATCTACATATTTTTAGTAACAAACAAAACTTTAGCCTATTTTATAACATTGTGCGTGGACATCAAATTTCATCAAAACTTGTAAATATTTAAGGATGAATTTTTAAGAGTCCACTGAAATGAAAAGTGTCTACCGAAATGATAAAAATGACCACCGAAATGATAGACTGTGCACCGGAATGAAATAAATCCACCGCCGAAATGATACAGCTAAGAACAACCGTGCCGGGCAGCCAGGGTTCCGTACTTTGTTAGGTTTGATTTCCACAAATTTTAAATAAACACTGAGACAGGACAGTACACAGTTATTTCAATATCATGATTAATATACAGATATTACAGTTAGTATTACATATTAGTTAGTATTATGATATTAATGTAATGTTTATTAATGTAATTTAATGTTTATTATGATATGAATGAATTGTTTCTTTACTTAGTTATAACCTTTGGTAATATTTCTGGTTGTTGTTGTGTGAAAATGTTGGAAAACTTTATCGTAAATGCTGGTAACCATAAATAAATATTTTTATGCTTTTAAAAATTAGTTAATATAAAATTATATCAACTGTTTATTATATTAACTAATAATAAATAATAATAATCGTTTATTTCTTAATTCAAAATTACAATATGGAGGTATTGTTGGTCCCAAACTAGGCACGGCCTGTGTCTTGGGCACCATTACATAGTTACAGCATCTTGATAATTTTTTTTCATACAAAATAACTGATCATTATATCTTGTAAAATTTTGAAAGGATCATGACCGTTGATGTATGGAAATCCGTCTTAAGTTGAAACACAATAAATCTTTATTTATTATAGACTACGGTTTATATACTATTCAATAAAAGTGTTTATTTTCACACAAGTATCCGAGTTTTAAAGTAATTAAACAAATTCGGAGATAACCTAAAAACGTCCTGGCGTAATAAAACACAATTAAATATGAAAACGTCCTATCGTTAGTTACATGAAACACGCTAAGTTGTTTAAAACCAACACACCAACGAATTTCCGTAAGTATTACTATTTAAGTGGAGAGATTAATCGCGGTGACTATTCTCAATCGACACATACTTAAACAATAATAAACAGTAATGGCAGCTTCCGCAGGCGCCGGGGCGCTTAGGGATGGCGATCGATTTTTTAATCGATTTTAGAAACTTGAAAACGAGTTCCAATGTTTTTCCTGCGGATTTAAGTTTTGATACGCAGTTTCTTTGTTCTGTTTTTTATAACCAACAATATTATTTAATCTATTTTGTATTCGATTATTCATTACATTTGACTAATTATGCTGGTAAAGCTGTCGATGTAGAATAATAGCGGAAACAGATCTATCAGAACTCAATTTATTGCAGAATCGATTCTTTCCTGCGATTCGGATAGATTTAAAAATCGATCTTGTTTAGGAATAATCGTCATCCCTACCGGTACGTCTGTCATCTGCCTTGACAGTTGCATCTGCGTGAGACGAAACACAAAAATAAATATTTTCACAACGGAAATATGAAATACATATACAACAGTACCTACGTTATAATAATGAATGATATTACTAATTATTTAGCTATTTATGAGTTTAATATCATTTTTGTGATGTTTTTATGTAAAGGCTCATACTTACATAACTCGTACAAATGAAGAGAACGAAACGTCCATCATTCATCACTATACGGAAATGTACCTAGCAATCTTTAATTTACTGTTTATCTTAAAATCATAATTCCGGATACGAAAACAAAATTCCTGAAGTGAAAAGCTTGTAAAAAATAAGCAAATAATTTGTATAGGTATTAATTTGGTTTTCATACGTGCAACTTTCCTAGACTGGTTTTGAACAATCTCCTTTGTAAGTATATCATATATTATTTCCTCATAATAAATATTAGGTATAGAAATAAAGGTAAGTGACTTATAATGAAGGTAAACCCTCGAAATAATTATTTTGTTGACAATTAGTAAGTGTAACAATCTACACTGTGGTGACTCACACACTCATCACATTATCGTTGAGCCGAATAAATGTGTATCTCAAGTATATACATGTACTAATTACATAGATATATGTATATATTATCGAAATTTTCTTTGTCTATTACAAAAACATTCATTTTTTTTTCCATATCAAAAATGGCTACATCAAGTGTGATTATTCCATTTGCCTTTTTAACGCCATTAATCGTTTTTAAATTAGTATTGTTGGAATGACCGGCTTCCTTATTTTTTATCTTTAACAACTTTGAATTTATCAATGAGACATTAGACCCCGAGTCGTAGATCCCAAATACTTCAACTTTTTTGTTGAGTACTAATTTTACTTTGATCAATGGCGGCACTATTAGTTTTTTTGATCTTCACACTGCAATTCACATTCCAATTCTGAATTGTTGATGAGTTTTATTTGTTTTTTATCCTTTTCAGTATTTATTTTTGTTTTAAACCAACAGGAATCTTCCGAATGATAGCGTACACCTTTTTTTAATTTTTCACAAATACTACACTTTTCTTTAATCGGCTTAGTATCTTCTTTTTTTTTTATATATTTTTTTCTTGTGACCAAATGTTCTAATCTGCCAAGTTCATTAAATAAGTCCTTTGTGTGTAATATTTCTTCTTTGTTAATTCTATCTGTTATAAAGTCTGGTAAGCCGGCAGCAATTATATCGATGAGGGTCCCTTCATCAATTGTTTTTCTGACTTCTAGTAAAAGTTTTTCTTTTTTTACTGCATATTCCAATAAAGATCCTGATTGATACTTGAAAGATAAAGCATAGTTGCTAGTAGTCCAACCTTTATTGGCATAGGTTTGCAAAAAACTTGATTTCCATTCTGACCACTCGGAATGTAAACTCAACTTGATCATCATAGAAGAATACCAATCAGTGCATGATTTCTCCAGAAACAATCTAAAGATTTCAATTTTTTCTTCCTCTTTTACTATATCGAACCTTGCACATTCTTTTTCAAATACTTCCATCCACTGATATGCATTTGAATTTTTTCCATCAAATTTTTCAATTACAAACCTGTCGGCTAACTTTTTTATACTTTGTTTTTCTTTGTTTTGTTGACCTTCAACTAATTTTTCCAATATGATTTCCAAATTAAATATTCTCCAGGAAGATACAACATCGAAGCTGATTGCCTAAGCAGGAACCCAGTCCTTGAACCAAATGAAAACCTAGAGGAACAATTGAAAGTGGTTAACACAATAACACTGGAAGATATCTTAAGCGATCAAGTTAATAATGAATATATACAGTGCAGAAAAGACAAGCTATTAAGAAAAAACAATGTTTACTACAAGAAAGTTAAGAAAAAAGAAAAAGTAATTATATCAGAGAAATTCTCCATAGAATTCATGAAAAGGGTACATACAGATCTAAGTCACATAGGAATTAAACAGATGCAAAGAATGATTAGCTCAGTGTATACAGCAGAAAACATGACGAAGAACATAAAAAGAATCTGCGAGAGCTGCATAGTATGTTTAAAGAATAAATCAAGAGGACAAAATAAATATGGATTGATGTCCCACTTGGGTCCCGCCACAAAACCTTTTCAGATATGCTCTATTGATACCATTGGAGGCTTCGGAGGTTCCAGATCAACGAAGAGATATTTACACCTGCTATCAGATCATTTCACTAGGTACGCATATATTTTGACGTCAAGTACTCAAAATGCAAATGATTTCATCAAACTGATAAAAAACTGTGCAGAAACTGATGACATTGACTTGATACTCTCAGACCAATACCCAGGTATCAATTCTAAGGAATTCAAGAGATTTTTGGATGAAAAGAATATTCCAATAATTTTTACAGCAGTAAACTCTCCTTTCTCAAATGGCTTAAACGAGAGACTGAATCAAACATTGGTCAATAAAATCAGGTGCAAGATAAATGAACAGGACACAAATGTAGCATGGACAACTATAGCACACAACTGTGTAAAAAAATACAATGAAACGGAACACACTGTTACTGGATATGCTCCAAAGTACCTACTTTATGGCACAGATGTTACAATCTTGCCAAATGAGCTGAAACAGAAGAAAACCGAATATGATTTAATTCAGGCTAGGAAGACAGCTCTGGAAAATACAATCAGATCACATAATTACAACAAGACAATTTACGATAAAAAACGAAGACATATAGACTTTAAAGTTGGTGACTCCGTTTTTGTGGAGCATGGAAACAAACTGAATAGAAAAAAGCTCGATGAATTGAAACTCGGACCCTACAAAATTATAGAGAAAATATCAAACTCAATTTACAAGATAAACACTGACCATAAGAAATCAGAGTCAAACTTTTTCCACATCTCGAAACTGACACCAGCTCCTGCCTGCACTTGAAGAGTATGCATGAGCAGATACATTGTTATCTTCTCCGGTAGGGGAGATGTAAAGAAAAATATAATTTTCTTTAATTTAAATTTTCCCGCGTAATCAAACGTCATAACGTCGGACCGTAACATGACAAAATAATATAAGTTATCTATGAAAAAGATAACCTAAAAAGCATCTCGCCATCGTTGCGTGAAAACAATTTATGCATACCATTGTTAATTAATTACGTAGGATATTTTAGTAATGATTTAGAAACTGACATTGTGATTGATAACATTAAATGTCGTTTCTTTTCTTACAGGTATGTAAGGTTTTATTACTAAACATAAACACTAATTTCATGTGAATCATAATAGTACAATGTAAAATAAACAAAATAAATCTTTTCTTACAGAGAAACTCAGTTGTGTTTGATTGACTGTGTCGTCTGAATCACAGAATAAAAGAAATATCTTATATATCTTAAACACAAATATTACACATAACACCCAAATAGTCTAATCTACACTCTAGGTAAAAGTACATTACAAAACTGACTTTGTATTTGACACAAGGATCTCTAAAACTTTATGGTTTTATCATTTCGGAGATACATTTCATTCCGGTGGACTGTAATAGGGTAGTTGACTAAGAAAATATATTTAGTCCATCAGTTAGATTACTAAAAAATATTGTATACGTATTTTTTCTTTTGTCTGGCAAACAAAAAATTACGAAGATACAGCGCTTGGAAATTTCGTATGACGTCACGCCGTGCTACAAATTTTAGCACGTTATTACGTCAAAGCCCCCCACTCCTGAACTTTGATGTGATATATCTTTGTAATTTTTTATCTAATTGATAAAACAAAAAATACGTGTTCAATATTTTTTAATAATCTTACTGAGGGACTAAATCGAATCGATTTATTTTTACCCAGGCAACATCCCTATTGGTATAACAGTCCACCGAATCCACTGAAATGATAACACTGAGATGATAAAATACAGGTAAGTTCTACATTTAAATCCGAAATAAAATTATTAAAAAAATATGAACATTACTCAATCAAAACAGTACTTACGGCGAATTTAAAACACAATTTGAAACAAATTAAACGAATCTAGCACGAGTTATAACAGCTACCGAAATAAAACTATTTTTGTCCCCCATGTTACTGAAATGATAAACTTACTTTTTTGGCGGGAAACCGCAAGACGTTAGAACCAGTGCGTTTGCGCCGAGAGCTTGAGCCGGACTGATCCGAAGTGAGGAAAGGTGAGGGGGCGTAACAACGCAATGTTGACATGGCTATTCTACTAAAACTTACTGTCCTCTGTACTGATAACTTTTTTCCAGACAAAAGTTGACTGCCTGTCAAATCCATGAGAAAGAAGATAAACAAACAAAAATAGTTTTATTTGATCGAATACCTATATTATAATTTAATGATAACAAAATCGATTTAAATCCATATTACGAATGTATTTGCAGGGGAAGGTATTTTATAAGCGGAATTGGGTTCAGGACAGGCGCCACCGTGATGATAAAATAACACTTTGTATTTTTTTATATATATATTAGAGGGTACAAATCAATGATTTTTTTTTTGTCAAGGTAGAGAAGTACTTACGTTGTTGAGAAAAAATATATAAAATTAAAAATCAGCACATTGCACTACCGTCAGGTTTGCCGTGTATTTTTTTTTTGCTTGGGCAATTCACCCTTATGTCTTATGGTGTTCTGTTGTGGGGATCGGCATTTTGTAGATTCAATTTTCATTTTACAAAAGAGGGCAATCTATAAAATGGGTCCTCGCGAGTCTCTTACAAACAAATTCAAAGAAATTGATATACTAACTCTGCTTTCTCTTTATATATATTTTAAAAAGTATTTTGTATGTTCGCAAAAACTTAGGACTTTTCAAAATAAGATGCGATTTCCATAATATAAATACTCGTAGTAAAAATGAAATTGTGATACCTAAATTTAGATTAACTAAAACTTGCAAGTCTTTTCTTGTAAACAGCATCCTTTTTTATAAAAAGTTGCCAAAGCCCGTTACAGAACATAGCGATGGAAAGCTCAAAACCCTCATCAAACGTATCCGTATCAAAAAAGCATACTATAAGATTAAAAACTATGTTGAAGACAAGGTAGTTAGTAGACACTGACGTGTTGTATGCATCGTAAGCCGGAAGTCCGGGTGACATCTGGGTGCTTACGGGGTGTCCTGCGTGAGCGACGAATACGAATCGACACAAAGCGACATGACACGATGCAATACGACGCGATTCTACACGCGACAAATGTCCTACGTGATTTTGAATCAACCATTTCGTAGTTCGTGGTGTCGCGTCTGGCCGCCCTCAAAACAAGTACACGTTACGTCGCATCCCGTCGCAGACTGCCATAATAGGCTGCAAGCAGGGTAGATATGCCGTTGAATTGATCACGTTCGTCGCGCTCGCAGCGTGTCGCGTCGCGTCGTATTCGTGGCTCACGCAGGATACCCCGTTATAATTTGCTTGACAATGGATGTAAATTCCCCGGGGCAAGTGCAGAGGGTTGCGAACAATGCAGCGTTACACAGTTATGAGCGAGGGATACGGGGCGCAGACCCCGCCACCAATATGATGCGCAGTTTACATCATGTAAGTACCTACTCAAAACAAAGCAAAACAGGGCGGGAGCACTATAAAGCCTGTCCGACACCACTAAAGACATTCAGCTACTCACATAACATATATTTGGTACAGTTATAAGACAGAGTTCTGCCTCGACTTACCTAAACGATTGGCACACGACATGAGTAATATTATTGTTTCTTTGGGTAATATACGACGACACGGTTAAGATGAAAGGGACTCTGGTTAAAATGTTTACACGTAGGCAGTCCTGCCGCAAGCCAGCGCGCCGCGCCGCCCGCGCGGCGCCAGCGGCAGCGGCCCAGCGCTCTGACCGCTCGCATTTACTAGCGTTTTTATGCGGTCAACGACATACAATGATACAAGTTGATACGCACACTGAGATTTGAGGCCGCTACATGACTGCAGGCGAATAGGCGATGCACCAAGTACCCACGCACTGCCTACTGTTACTATTGCAGATTTATAAAATGAAGTCTTCTAACTGAACAGACAGCGGTCATGCTGTTGGGGAGTTTGTTACGTCTCTTCTTCTGCGCAGCTAAAGTACTGGAAGGGCGGGCGTTTTGGGCCTTTCTTATGTAATTTTGACGTTCAAAAAGTGCTGATTGTCTAGTTTCAATAAATAAATCAGAGGTTAGGGGGCGTCCATAAATTACGTGAGGTGTTTTTTTTTAATTTTCTGTACCTCCCTCCCCCCCTGGTGAGATGTCGTGAGATTTTATTCAAGCCCCTCCCCCATCCCCCAATCTCACGTGAGATTTTTCAAAATGCGGGTTTCTTACGTAAACACGTTGGATTGTTATTTGGTATAAAACAAATATTGTGGTTTGACAGTCAGTAGATGTATAACGTCGAAGTATAAATGAAATTATTTTCTTTCAAACGAATTAGTGAATGATCTTAATCGTATTACGATATACGCTTAAGATTAAATCTTAAGCATGTGCAATCTGGATTAAATGGACCAAAATAGTACCTATATTTTTTTTTGTTTCAATCAGAAAAAAATTGCGTGATATTTGCCGAGACCCCCCCTCTCTCCAACGTAAGATTAGATGAGATTTGACTCGACCCCCTCCCCCCCTTAAACATCTCACGTAATTTATGGACGCTCCCTTAATAGAATACTGGTATTGGCAACGGGCACGTTGTTAGCGGTTACTGTGCTCAGAGAGTCGCTCCCATGTGCAAGAGTAGTGACGCTAACGTTACATCAGAGCCAGCACCATAGAAATATAAAACACAGCACAAACTTCTTTCTTAAGGCGCGACACGCGATATAATCGCGCGCGACACAAAGGCACCGCTCGTTGCGCGACTTGCGGTGCCTTTGTGTCGCGTGTCGTGTCGCGCCTGTTTGAAGGAGCCTTTATATCTATGGCCAAACGCAAGCGCGCCACGTGCGCGTGACTCAAGTTCACTGGAATCTTCAGTAGAATGCACACATGCGAGCCGACTGGCAGAATACTTCCAGATGCTCGCCTGTTTTCAAATATTTTCAATGAACATTAATGTTGCTGCGGTTGAGGGTTGACCGGATGCTAAAGTGACTAAACGGTGAGTTCTGAAGAAGTATAAAGTCAAAGTCAAAGTCAAAGCATTTATTTCAAATAGGCACATTAAAGGCACTTTTGAACGTCAAAAATTACAACAAATAGAATTGAATTGATATTAGAATTGATTCTAGTCGCCCATTCCAAAAGGTAGTTTTCGTATGGAGAAGAATGGGCAAGAAACTCCACCGTTAATGTTGACCTGATGCTAAAGTGACTAAACGGTGAGTTCTGAAGAAGTATAAATGTTCACCTGATACTAAAGTGACTGAACGGTAAGTTCTGAAGAAGTATAAATGTTGACCGGATGCTAAAGTGACTAAACGGTGAGTTCTGAAGAAGTATAAATGTTGACCTGATGCTAAAGTGACTAAACCATGAGTTCTAAAGAAGTTTAAATATTGACCGGATGCTAACGTGACTAAATGGTGACAGCTGAAGAAGTATAAATATTGACCGGATGCTAAAGTGAGTAAACGGTGAGTTTTGAAGAAGTATAAAGGTTGACCGGATGCTAATGTGACTAAGCGGTGAGTTCTAAAGAAGTATAAATGCTTCAGTTGGAATATTTCCATGTAACACTACAAACTTTTGTACAGCACGTAACAACCAATGTTACATTACAGACTTCATTACAGCACGTAGCACTGCAGGCTTCACCTGATTGCATAGTAACTACTGTAAACATGCAGCACGTCACATCGCGTAGTAACAAGCACACATTGTGTAATGACTACTATAAACATACAGCACGTCACATCGCTTAGTAACAAGCACACGCTGTGTAATGACTACTGTAAACATGCAGCACGTCACATCGCGTAGTAACAAGCACACACTGTGTAATGACTACTATAAACATACAGCACGTCACATCGCTTAGTAACAAGCACACGCTGTGTAATGACTACTGTAAGCAGACAGTAAGTCACATCGCTTAGTAACGAGCACACGCTGTGTAATGAATGACTTACACACAGTGAAGGTATTTTTATAAAGCTATTAAATAAACGTATTTTTTTACTATTTTGAAACTGTTTAGAAATATCATTTTTGCGGGTTGCCTTCATATGCATGCATGTTATTTTATAGGTAACTGCCCCGCTGGTCGCGTGGTCGCAAGCGCCGAACGCGACTGTTGAGCGTGGGGTCCTGGGTTCGTTTCCCAGTTTAAGGTAATGTTAAATCAAATGCTCAATCATTTTAATCGTAATAACATCCTACACGATCAGGTATGATGTTTTTTATCTTATGGTTTCACCAAAGGACGTTGTACAACCGACGCCGGTGCCTTATTAAAACATCTTTAACGCATGGGAAGAGGCACAAGATGCAATAGGCATTTTTTGCGACCTATTCAAGGCATTTGATTGCGTGAATTACGAAACACTGCTCTTAAAACTTGAGCATTACGGACTCAGTAAACTTGCTCTTAGCTTAATAAAATCATATTTAAATGATAGATTTCAGCAAGTTCAAATAAACGGTGTGAATTCATCGGGTTTAAAAGTCAGAATGGGAGTACCTCAGGGCTCAATATTGGGCCATTCCTATTTTTAGTATATATGTATAAATGATTTACCTCATTTACTAAAAAACCGACCACAAATGGTGTTATTTACTGATGACACATCACTGATTTTTAAAGTAAGCAGCCGTGCGCGGGAGCTTGACGACGTAAATAACGCTATGCTTATGGTCCATAATTGGTTTACTGTAAATAATTTGGTATTAAATGAGAAAAAAACTAAATGCATTAGATTCGCTTTACCGAATGTTACAATACAAGTAGTGAATGTCATGTTGTATTGAATAAGGAGATACTTGTATTCGTCGAAAATACGGGTTTTCCTGGGGATAACGCTTGACTCAAAGCTACAGTGGGGTCCGCACTTAACATCACTTGCAGGGCAGCTAAATTTAGCCGCTTACGGTGTTTGGAAAATTCGCCAATTAACAGAAGTGGATATGTGGATCTAGAAGCTCAGCAGACGCGAATCTCTACGGGAACTGATTAAAAAATTAACATCATGACGGTTCCTTGTCAATATGTATATGTGTATATATGAACACATTATGTACGTTCGAAAAAGTCCACACATTTTTAGTAACATAAGTGACAGGCATAATTTTAATACTAGAAATAGGGACAAATTAGATCAACCGCGTTTCAGATTGTCTAAAGTAAAAACTTCCTTTATGGGTTACTGTGTAAAATGTTATAATAAAATACCACTCTATATTCTTCAACTAAATGAGAAGAAATTTAAAACATGCATTAAACGCACACTATGTAGACAGGCATATTACAAGTTGGGTGATTATATCGTAGATAAAAATTCTTGGCTTAATGCTGGTCCTGGTCCACAGGCACTTGGGCTCACTAGTTAAAATTTCAATAATTGGAAGAGGTGCTTCCCTTTTTCTTTTTTTTTAGGTTTTTTTTTGTGACATTACGAACATAATAATTGTTGAATACTCCATTATTAAATATCTGATCTCTTCCTGTTTGGTAGTAAAACTCTATTAATCTCTTCATTAAATTGCAAACTATGGTTTTGTATACCTAATTTAGAAGCATTTTTTTTTTAATTTTGGTAATGTAAGAACCATGTTTCCGTTTATTATGATTTTTTTGATGTTGACTTGAAAGAGCATGGCAGTTGAGAACGTGTCATGCTCACTTTAATGTCTCACCGATGGCGCATGTGTTGGATCATTCGGTTCCCTAGAAAATGGTTGAGCTAGATGGTGCTTATCCACGCGTCATGTTCGTAAATGGGCGCCGTCGGTTGAGACTGGTCATATTTTAACTGCCAAGGCTTATTTTTAGGGTTCCGTAGTCAACTAGGAACCCTTATAGTTTCGCCATGTCTGTCTGTCCGTCTGTCCGTCCTCGCTTAATCTCTGTGACCGTTGGCACTAGAAAACTGAAATTTGGTACCAATATGTATATCAATCACGCCGACAAAGTGGTAATAAAAATTGGAAAAAAATGTTTTATTAGGGTAGCCCCCTTATATGTAAAGTGGGAAGTGATTTTTTTTTTTAATTTAAACCCTAACGTGTGATATATTGTTGGAAAGGTATTTAAAAATGAATAGGGCTTTACTGAAATCATTTTTTGATAATGTCAATAATTTCGGAAATAATCGCTCCAAAAGTAAAAAACAATGTGTCCCCCCCCTCTAACTTTTGAACCATAAGTTTAGAAAATATGAAGAAAATCTGAAAAGTAGAACTTTATAAGGACTTTCTAGGAAAATTATTTTGAACTTGATGGAAACAACAGTTTTTGTACAAAAAAGACAAAAAGTTGTACAAAATAATTTCTGGACTAAGTTTGTAGTATAATCGTATATGCAAGCATTTTTTTAACTTCGTTTACATATTTTATTATCCTGAACGTATCTTTTTTCAAACAAAAACAAAAAAAGAATTATTAAAATCGAATCCCAATATTTTAAGATCTATGATCGACTACGATTATTACGCGAACATAATGGATACCCACTTTTAAACTCATAAGTGGGAACACTTATTGTGACGGACGGGAAACTACGGAACCCTACACTGAGCGTGGCCCGGCACGCTCTTGGCCGGTTTTTAATCTTATATTTTGAATTGTTTCTTCATTTGTTTCCTTTTTTTACATTGTTCTCACATTTATGATTCGCGGCCGTAACAAATATGTATTTACAGAATTATAATCATTAAAGTCCAAAGAATGATGATTTCATGAAACAGTTATTCTTTGGACTTACGTGGTCTTAGAGAGTTGTGTTGATGACCGTGGAGTTTCCTGCCGGTTCTTCTCCATAGGAAACGACCAATTGGAACCGTGCACCTAGCTTCTGACGTTTCATGGGTATGTGAAAAATATTTTGATTTTGATTTTTGTAGCGCTATTTGAATGTGGATGCACCATTGGTCGTCGTGTATCGTGATGTGGATATCCACATGGATGCACCATAGGTCGTCGTGTAGCGCGCTGTGGATGCACCATAGGTCGTCGTGTAGCGCGCTGTGGATGCACCACAGGTCGTCGTGTAGCGCGCTGTGGATGCACCATAGGTCGTCGTTCACTGATCAGGGCCCTAGCTTCGAAACCACGTCAATTCCTTAGCTAATCACGCAAATTCCGCGATCATTTCGCATAGTTTCGTTCATTGTGTGATAGAGAATAAGGGCCCTGTACCATGGTTGACCTAGCGCAAGTCGTGAGCCTTGCGCTAGGTGTTGCGTTACCTACCCGTTACGCTGGTTCGATGATCCCGATACAAAAATAACACAACCTTAACAACATTATGAATTGGCAAGCTTCCATAGGTTTAAACGTTGTAGGAGCCTCACAACATTATCTTGTGAAGATGGTAGATGTGATCGCTCGGTGACGCTGCCACGCGGGTGACGCCACAGTGACGAGCGGCGCGGTGTGAGTGACGCGCACACTTGGCGAGCTAGCGCCACACATACTCGCATACATTGTACTTACTCATCATCATTTCAGCCGAAAGACGTCCACTGTTGGACATAGGCCTCCCCCAAGCACCTCCACTTCGACCGGTTCTATGCTTCTCGCACCCAAAGGGTTCCTGTGGCCTTCACAAGGTCGTCGGACCACCTTGTGGGAGGCCTTCCAACGCTACGTCTTCTGGTACGTGGTCGCCACTCCAGAACCTTTCGGCTCCATCGGCCATTTGTTCTGCTTACTCACTTTGCTTTGTAATTAGTCACTATTATATAATCAATTAATCACACTAATATTATAAAGGCGAAAGTTTGTGAGTACCTATGTGTGGTCGTCAAAATCAAAAGAGACCTTATGGCGGAAATGAGCTATCTACAGAGCTGAAAACTACATAAATGTACCGAACTATAGACCCAAGAACCAACCTTCTAACCACTACCTTTATTTTTTTACGAATTTTTGAAGTTCACTGATCGAAATTATAAGTTTAGAGAAAATCGCAATTTAAGTATGCCGTACAAAAAAGTTATGTTTTAGTGTGAAGTTATGTAACTGATGGTATACTTTGATTGACTATGATTATTACTAATGGAAATTCTTACAATCCTTGCATAAACTTAAAACCTACTTTGCAATATTAAAATGTCGATATAATATATGGTTTGAATTACAAGAAAAACGATTTGTTAGGTCTTGGCGCGATAAGGTTCCTTTTTTACTAAACTTTAGATGAATACAAAACTTTTTTAAATTGACTTTTCGAAAAGTTGAACACATCTACATGTAGTAAATACAATCATCTTTTTAAAAATACAGTTAATAAAAAAACGATTTTTTTGAGGTAGGTATTTTACAAAGGATCATGACCGTTGATGTATGGAAATCCGTCTTAAGTTGAAACACAATAAATCTTTATTTATTATAGACTACGGTTTATATACTATTAAATAAAAGTGTTTATTTTCACACAAGTATCCGAGTTTTAAAGTAATTAAACAAATTCGGATATAGGTAACCTAAAAATTGTCTAAACTACTCGCAACTTATAAAATGACCACAGATCACTCGTGTAGGTACAAAACAACAAAGATAGTTAAAAACGAAAAATAAGAGTACAGCTGCTAATTGAAAAAAAAACGTGAATAATCGTGCTTTTTACTATTTAAGTGGAGAGATTAATCGCGGTGACTATTCTCAATCGACACATACTTAAACAATAATAAACAGTAATGGCGGCTTCCGCAGGCGCCGGGGCGCTTAGGGATGGCGATCGATTTTTTAATCGATTTTAGAAACTTGAAAACGAGTTCCAATGTTTTTCCTGCGGATTTAAGTTTTGATACGCAGTTTCTTTGTTCTGTTTTTTGTAACCAACAATATTATTTAATTTATTTTGTATTCGATTATTCATTACATTTGACTAATTATGCTGGTAAAGCTGTCGATGTAGAATAATAGCGGGAACAGATCTATCAGAACTCAATTTATTGCTGAATCGATTCTTTCCTGCGATTCGGATAGATTTAAAAATCGATCAAATGAAGAGAACGAAACGTCCATCATCACTATACGGAAATGTCATCATTAGTGTTGCCCAAATGCAAGACCAAGACAAGACCTTAGCCAGTCTTGGTCTTGCGTCAATACACCTGGTCTTGGTCTTGGTCTTGGTATTGCGCTCTCAGTCTTGGTCTTGGTCTTGCAGCAAGAGTCTCGCGAGACTCTACTACTTAGACTAGACTACATTCAAATACCTATTAGGCTAATGCTCAGGGTGGCAGGGACATCTACGCGCAACCGCTTACCATGGATTCAGTACATGATTCTGGACCCTCCTGCGTTGAAATTTTTCGTCGGCTTTTTCTTAATTTTTTACGTTTTTTTCTGCAATTTTTTGTTTACTGTAAACTGTATAACATCATTATTTCTATCTGACCCAATAAGATTTTTAAATAAAAAATAGTAAATTCACTTATTTCACTTAAAACAGCAATGTAAATAAAACTCGAAAGGGCTACCTGATCAGCTGTATTGGTAAAGTTCATTTGCGAGGTCAACACTGTCTTCGCGCTCACGCTATTCGCTTTCAAATGCCGCGACAAAGGGACCGCAGCGCCAAGCGGTCTCCTCGTATTATTAAAACGCACTTGAAAATAAACTTTAAAATTATCACAATAAAGTGCATAAATGCTGGAACCTGACAAAAAATGCGGAAGATTGCGGGAATCCCCGCGCGGCGTCGAGTCGGCCATGAATCCCAATGAATCTAACAGACGTGTCACATGAAGCATTTTAATCATCTACATAATTGAATGACCCATTTACTACTTTTATTTTAGATTCGTTATGAGGGGATAATTATTTTTCTAAAGCTTCATCGATTTAAGGGGGAAGCGCTAAGGTAAATCAACCATGAACCTTAATGTTTTAGCGATAAAGTTGAAAATCTGTTAAAGAAATATGGCAGATTGTAGTAACTTGATGTGCTAGCGTCTGTACCATAACATCGGGCTTAAAAACTGCTACTACATAGTACTAGACTTACTCGACTCGCTGTTAGTTTTAAATTTTGCTGAATAGAAGAATAATATAATTTTTTTTTTTTTTAATAATAATATTTAAACTTTGAAACATAAATACCTAGGTACATAATTTTTACCAACCTACTAACGTTAGATCTGCACATTAGACTTATACAAGTATAATATAATACTCTAAGTAGATATACCTACAAGGTATGAAATGAACTTTGCTAGAAAGTTATGCTAGGTACATTTTTATCACATATGGGAACAAATTTGTAAGTAACACGCTACCTACCTACTTAATAAATAGTCGAAACATATAATAATCAATACAATACCTGTTAGTGTTATGACGATACGGTTTTGATACTGGGGAACGTCTATCAAAATCGGGATTGAAACCAAATACCTACTATAACGCCCAAATCTCAGTTTGACTTAACTGCGAGACGCAAGAGTCTTGCAGGCTTAGTCTTGTTCTTGCTCAAGTCTTGCAGGGGTCAGTCTTGGTCTTGGTCTTGCTACAATAAGTCGGTCTTGGTCTTGGTCTTGGTCTTGCAAAAATGCAAGAACAAGACCAAGACTGCAAGACCAAGACCGATTTTGGGCAACACTAGTCATCATACTAGCAATCGTTAATTTACTGTTTATCTTAAAATCATAATTCCGGATACGAAAACAAAATTCCTGAAGTGAAAAGCTTGTAAAAAATAAGCAAATAATTTGTATATTAATTTGGTTTTCATACGTTCAACTTTCCTAGACTGGTTTTGAACAATCTCCTTTATTAATATCTCGGAAACTAGTTACCTACCGCCATAAGGTCCCTTTTGATTTGAACGACCACATGTGTGTGTGTGAGTGTGTTTATATGTTTGTTACTTCTTCACGCTCAAACGACTGGACCAATTTTGATAAAATTTGGTATGAAGGTAGCTGACACCCTGGATTAACATATATATAGGCTACTTTTTATCTCGATATTCCCACGAGATCAAAACTTATGCGGGTGACACCGCGGGGCGCAGCAAACTCAAACTCAAAGCATTTATTTCAATTAAACCATTTACAGGCACTTTTGAATTGTCAATAAGTCGGTCAGTCAGAAAAAATATGAAGCTAGTTGCCCATTGCAAAGCGTAGGTACCTATGGAGAAGAACGGGCAAGAAACTCCATGCACACTCTTTTAAATTATATTTTTACAAAAGTATTACTTAATTACATCATTAATGTGAATTAATAATTATATGTGAGAACGATGTAAAAAAGACGTACGCGTTAAAAGCGTCCAGAGTAGGTACAGCAAATAGTAAGAAAACAACAATTCAAAATTAAAAATAAGCCGAGGCAGCTAAGAGATGACCAGCCCCAACTGACGGCGCCCGTTCACGAACATGACGCATAAATCAGCACCATCCAGCTCAACCATATCACGGTAATAATATGCATACAGTACGTAGTCTTCATACAAACGGACGAAACGCGGGCTATACCTACGCGCTTCGATCTCCGTGTGCGCTTAGGCGGCTCGGAGTCGCGACTGTGCCGCAGTGACGAACGGACGGTGTGTTGTTTTTTTAACAATAACCGCGCGATTTTTTCACTAAAAATAAGTTCAAATACATATTTAATATGACGAGTAGGCTATATTGTGCTGTTATTGATTGCATGAATTCGTCAATAACGCATCCAGAGATAACTTTTTTTAGATTACCTGGAAACTCTGAAAGGTAAGACTATAAAATAATTTTACTTACTTGTAGGTAGGTACATAATGTGTGTCTTTTTAATGGATAAGTATTTCATTTTATCTCCCGAAAAAAAGATGTCTGGATTAATAAATGAAGTGAATAGAGTAAAGGAAAGTGATAAACACGAGTGAGGTAGGTAGTTATAGGCGGTTCATGAATCATTAAACGGTAGGTACGCTGGTGTTAAAACCTCGGGGCATGTGTATTTTGTTAGTTTGTATAATTCCAAGTAAAGACGTGGTTTTTATTATTAATAATAGTTGTTTATTGTACTGTGTGTATGAATAATACTAGAAAAAAATTGGTTGTCTGTAAAGTCGATTTACGGACGATAGTTTAACGTGACAACATCATAACAAAACATTAATGAAATGATTGCATACTTTTATGTATAAAATTTAATTATTTTTATTGAATTATTAATATTTTGTATGAATGAAGGAGAAGGAGGAAAGAAGGAGGAAAGAAAGGAGGAAGGAGTGAAATGAAATCTACAATTTAATTGATAAATTTGCTTTTATTTGCACTCATTAATTTAAATATGTTTATTACTTCAATGAACAGATTATTTTAATTATAAATTTTATATTATACATGTTTGCTATTTAACTTCTTCCAATCTGTGTTATTCTGTTAAGGATAGGACGATGATAGGAAAGATTAAAAAAACATTAATATACAAATTTTGAATTTTATTTGTAGTTCTTGAACGTTTGATTTAACTATAATAATAATAATAATTTAACATAATTTGTTTAAAAATACACATGAACAAGTTTTCATAGAAATAAACTGTAATCAGATTTATGTTAAATAAATGGTTAATTCGAAATGACGAATTATTTTATTATTTATGTACACACAGTAAAATACAATAACAAAACTAAATGGAAACACAAAGTAGGCAAATGTAATTAAAATGCTGGAGGCGGGCAGCCCTATCGCATGTTTACGTACCGCGCGGCTGTAGGCATTTAATTCAAGGTTACGGCCGAGATACAATACTGTATGTCTTTATACTGTGACCATATTGTAGGGAGCTAAATGATCCAACACACACGCCACCGTCAGCGAGACATTTGTGTGAGCATGACATACTATCAGCCGCCAGGGCACATTCAAGTCAATGAAAGACACATTTCCCGGTAAATGGTACATAGGGTATAGTATATACATAGAACTCTACTATGCAATTATACAATACAAATGCAATTGAGTTTATACAATGCAAAGATAGTCTTACAATCTTCAGCAGCTCCAACAGAATTTTCAGGAGTTAATCAATTTGTTGTGGTTGTGGAGCAGGACCAGCTTGTAACTATAATTTTATAGTACCTATAAGACTTTAAGAAATTCATAACCTATTTGATTGGTGATCGATAACAGTGTAAAGGTACCTACGAATAATATTAATATTCGTAGACACCCAATATTACCACTACACTACACTAGGCTTCGGCGCGGGAAATATTATAATGCACAAGCGTGTGCGCATACAGGTGCAGTCTCTCTTCCCTCACTCTCATAGTCCGATGGGACGGCAATCCGACACGACTGGGGAGAGATCAGGCGCAGGACCAACGGCTTTAAACGTGCTTTCCGAGGCACGGGCACGGTAATTATATGCATACAGTATGTCGTCTTCATACAAACGGACGAAACGCGGGCTATACCTACGCGCTTCGATCTCCGTGTGCGCTCAGGCGGCTCAGAGTCGCGACTGTGCCGCAGTGACGAACGGACGGTGTGTTGTTTTTTTAACAATAACCACGCGATTTTTTCACAAAAAATAAGTTCAAGTACATATTTAATATGACGAGTAGGCTATATTGTGCTGTTTTTGGTTGCATGAATTCGTCAATAACGCATCCAGAGATAACTTTTTTTAGATTACCTTCAAACTCTGAAAGGTAAGACTATAAAATAATTTTACTTACTTGTAGGTAGGTACATAATGTGTGTCTTTTTAATGGATAAGTATTTCATTTAATCTCCCGAAAAAAAGATGTCTGGATTAATAAATGAAGTGAATAGAGTAAAGGAAAGTGATAAACACGAGTGAGGTAGGTAGTTATAGTAGGCGGTTCATGAATCATTAAACGGTAGGTACGCTGGTGTTAAAACCTCGGGGCATGTGTGTTTTGTTAGTTTGTATAATTTCAAGTAAAGACGTGGTTTTTATTATTAATAATAGTTGTTTATTGTACTGTGTGTATGAATAATACTAGAAAAAAATTGGTTGTCTGTAAAGTCTATTTACGGACGATAGTCTAACGTGACAACATCATAACAAAACATTAATGAAATGATTGCATACTTTTATGAATAAAATTTAATTATTTTTATTGAATTATTAATATTTTGTATGAATGAAGGAGAAGGAGGAAAGAAGGAGGAAAGAAAGGAGGAAGGAGTGAAATGAAATCTACAATTTAATTGATAAATTTGCTTTTATTTGCACTCATTAATTTAAATATGTTTATTACTTCAATGAACAGATTATTTTAATAAAAAAAATTATATTATACATGTTTGCTATTTAACTTCTTCCAATCTGTGTTATTCTGTTAAGGATAGGACGATGATAGGAAAGATTAAAAAAACATTAATATACAAATTTTGAATTTTATTTGTAGTTCTTGAACGTTTGATTTAACTATAATAATAATAATAATTTAACATAATTTGTTTAAAAATACACATGAACAAGTTTTCATAGAAATAAACTGTAATCAGATTAATGTTAAATAAATGGTTAATTCGAAATGACGAATTATTTTATTATTTATGTACACACAGTAAAATACAATAACAAAACTAAATGGAAACACAAAGTAGGCAAATGTAATTAAAATGCTGGAGGCGGGCAGCCCTATCGCATGTTTACGTACCGCGCGGCTGTAGGCATTTAATTCAAGGTTACGGCCGAGATACAATACTGTATGTCTTTATACTGTGGCACGGGTAACACAGTAAACTTCCAAACTCTGGGCTGTTACTAAGAAATTCTTAATGGAAAATCCCATAAACCCCTCGACCTCAAACTCAAAGCATTTATTTCAATTAAACCTTGTACAGGCACTTTGGAATTGTCAAAATTAAATAGTCTGTCAGTTAGTCAGAAAGTTGAAGCTAGTAGCCCATTCCAAAACTTAGATCTCTATGGAGAAGAACGGGCAAGAAACTCCATGGACACTCTTTTAAATCAAGATATTACAAAATCCTGGGTACATTATTCTTGTTGCTTCTATAATTATATTAATCAACGTACAACTTAATACTGACCAGCAAATTGCAATAAACCTAAGAAAATTTGAATTTCGCGGGCTACCTTAGCGCTTCCCCCTTAAGTATAATTTCTCTTAACTAGCACTACTTCAAATGTAACTTGTCTTTTCTTTGTCTGAACTAGCCTTACAAAATCAGTATTGTCTAAAAACTTACTTCGTTAGGAAAAATGAGATTTAACGTCATTAAAAAAACATTTTCCGACAACACTTCATCAAAAACTAGAGTAGACTGAAATTAATTATAAGTATTTTTAGAAAACTAGCTGACCCGGCGAACTTCGAACCACCCCGCCAGCCGCTCTGCCCGCGCTTTTTAAATCTCTGATATCTTCTAAGATATTCATTTTAATGATATGCTGTAAAGGGCAATTTTGATCTCCATAAAATGCACAGCGTATTATTTTAATGTATTTAATTAGATAAGGAATAATACTGTATTGTTTAAAATAGCTTGGTAAATATCCCATAATTTTTTTGTAATATGTAAAAGATAATAAAAATGGTTACTGTGGGTTATCCTTAGGAGATAAACATATACCATCGCGGACTTTTTTATTGATATTTTTAAGATATACAATTCTGTAGTACAGACGCCAGCACATCAAGCTACCCGAAACTGTCAAATTTTCCCATTCAACTTTGAACCTTATGCTTCAGTGATAAAGTTGAAATCTATTAAAGAAATTTGACAGATTGTAGTAGCTTGACGTGCTGGCGTCTGTACATTGATTTATCTCGTAAGGTTTAGCCAGCGTTTGCAATGTAAGCGCACAAAAATATGTTTGTTACGACATCACATTACAAATCTTTGAATTTTTCGACTTTTCTCTACTGAATATGCATAATATATAAACCTTCCTCTTGAATCACTCTATCCATTAAAAAAAACCGCATCAAAATCCGTTGCGTAGTTTTAAAGATCTATTTGCATCCATAGGGACAGACAGCGGCAAGCAGCATTATTTTATGCTATGTAGTGATGTAGCAAGTACTCTGCACTATATGCCACATTTTTTTTTCATTTGCAATATTATTATAAGTAGGTGCTTAATTTTATTGTTTGTTTTAAGCCCGTCTGTTTTATACACAGAACAGATAAAAGTTATCTGTTCCGTGGTTTTATATCACTATCAATTATACACGAGAAATAATGATGCGTTTTTAATTTCCAATGCATTCAACGACATCAGCATGTCGATTCTGTAAAAATCTCACCGTGAATACTTGCGTGGAGTGAGCTGTCAGTGTCATCCTACTGATGCTAGGGATTGACCAAGCAAACATATATACGATCATAATCGAGATTTTAATAATATTTTTTAATGCTAATCCTATTGATATTTTTATATAATTCAAAGCTAGTATTTTAGTGGTCAAAGCATTAATATTTTGTGGGGTTTTACTTACAATAAAATAGCAAAACAGAAGCGCAGTCAGAATCTCAACCTTGTTTTTTTTTTCTTTTTTCCCTAGACTAGTAAGTCCTTATATGTATAGCCAGACAGCGCCAGCGCCTAACGCGCTTGCGCGGCGTGAATTATGGCTCATTCCGAATTAAGTCATCATCGCTCACATGAATAATTTGCTTTCCGATTTAGATAAATCACCACTGTGGCAGCTGAGAGTCAGTAATATACCTATTCACTTGAATAGTTACTCATGGTTGGATTATAGTATTTATTTGTGTATACACCACGAATTTCTTTTTCTTTGGTAAGGTGGCGACTGTAGCCAGAAGCACAATTTCGAAAATGCCACGTTAGTTTAAAGATCGGTGATAATTATTAATTTAGGGCATGGTCGGTAGTCGGCGTTATCGCAAGTTGGCACATGCCATGACTTCATATATGTCGATTCACGGGACATCGTTATCGCGTTCACGTTAATTCGGAAAAGGGCCCTAATTCACTATGACCACTTAATGATTCGTTACTTCTAAACCACGTCAATTCCTTAATAACCTAATCACTACATCTGCTATTAACGTATTCTCTATGACACAATGACCGAAACCGGTTTGAACTGTCAAAATACCACGCTTGACAACCGTACGGCGCGCGGCGTGGTAAGATTATGCGGGGAATAATAGATAAATACCATACAGCAGAATTAGGGTCAAGGTGTAAGCACGCTGTAGTCGATTACAGTGCAATTCGGAATGTACCATATATCACTCCACTCGAATCTCGTAACCATGGCAACATCACCTCGGCGTACACTTACACTGACACTGACTTTTTAAATGTACAAACATGATTGGATTTAGGCCTTAAAATATCTAAAAGGGTTAAAATAAATAGGAACTAATTATTGTCTCTGAACTCAATAATCGAAATAAAAAAAAAACTTTAGTTTGATACCTAACGCGCTTGCGCGTGAAATATGGCTTATTCCGAATTATGCCATCATCGCACACAGCGCTCACATAAATAATTTGCGTTACGATTTAGATAAATCACCATTATGGCAGCTGAGAGTCAATTTAAAACTATATTCACTTGAATATCTCGTAATCTTATTTATCACTTCACGAGTTTCTCGTAACATCACTTCAGCTTCGGCGAGGTGCAGTGAACACGGGCGCGCGATGAGCGATAAAATATTTGCACTTATTTGACGTTGGTATTGTATTTTCCTAATGTTCTTATACGTGACGCCTTACAAGTTAAATATGTAAAAACAAATCTCTAATGTGAGAATGACAGTGACTAACGCGCATGCGCGGCGTGATCTTATCACTTCACCTTCACTTCACCCGATTCACGACATTTAGTGTCGTGAATCGAGTGAAGTGATCACGCAATCTGTGATGTGATAATGACAGTGACTAACGCGCAAGCGCGGCGTGATCTTATCACTTCACCTTCACTTCACCCGATTCACGACATTTAGTTTCGTGAATCGGGTGAAGTGATCACGCCACACAAACTACATACGTGGGATTACATTCTATGGTCCGTCAGCCAGGCACCCGTTAGCATTCGATGACTTGACACACTCGGTTATCTTTTCTAATTGAATAGATTTGGGTTAATAACAACGCTGACCATCGTCGCAGTCTTTACTAGACTCGATCTAGAATCGCTCATAAAAACCAAACAATGTCGATGCGTTTCATCAGTCTAGCTGTCATAAACGTGAATTCGTCGATAAAACTGTTTTCCTAGGGATCACGCTCGACTCAAGGCTACAATGGGGTCCTCATTTAACATCTCTTGCAGGACGGCTAAGTTCAGCAGCTTATGCTGTCAGAAAAATCCGTCAATTTACTGATGTAGATACCGCGAGGCTAGTCTATTTTAGTTACTTTCATAGTATCATGTCTTACGGTATTTTACTTTGGGGACGGGCTGCAGACATCGATTCTATTTTTATTCTGCAGAAAAGAGCCATCAGAGCCATATATAATCTCCGCAGGCGCGATTCTCTAAGGGAACTGTTTAAGGAAATTAACATCATGACGATGTCTTGTCAATATATCTATGAAAACATCATGTATGTAAGGAAAAATTTACATCTTTTTAGTAAAAGAGGTGAAAGACATAATTATAGTACTAGAAATAGGGACCTATTAGTTCAACCAGGTTTCAGACTGGCTAAAGTAGATTCATCTTTTATGGGGTACTGTTTAAAATGTTATAATAAAATACCTCCCCACATTCTTCAACTGAAAGAGACAAAATTCAAGTCTTGTATAAAACGCACACTATGCAGTCAGGCATATTATAAGTTAGGGGATTACATCGCTGATAAAAATGCCTGGCTCAATGCTGGTCCTGCTCCACAACCAGAACTAATTGGTTAACACATGGAAAAACTGTTGGAGCTGCTGAAGATTGTAAGACTATCTTTGCATTGTATAAAATCAATTTCCTTTGTATTATATAATTGCATAGCACAGATGTGAGTTCTATGTACCCTATAGCTACCATTTACCGGGTAATAATATGTCTTTCATTGACTTGAATGTGCCCTGGCAGCTGATAGTATGTCATGCTCACTCAAATGTCTCTCTGACGGTGGCTTGTGTGTTGGATCATTTAGCTCCCTTCAAAATGGTTGAGCTAAATGGTGCTGATTTATGCGTCATGTTCGTGAACGGGTGCCGTCAGTTGGGGCTGGTCATCACTTAGCTGCCTCGGCTTATTTTAAATTATTTTATTTTTGGATTGTTGTTTGTTAAGTACTATTTGTTGTACTCTGGACGCTCTTAACGCGTACGTCTTTCTTATTTTTTTACATCGTTCTCACATTATACAAAGTTGATACGACAGAGGGGCTTTTCTTTAAACTGCCTATACTAGATACCATTTTCAAGCTCTGTACCAAAAATCAATTAAATAGGAGCAGTAGTTTAGTCACAAATGATTTTTGAAGTTTTTGCTACGTTTGAACACGATGTATATTTCCTAACAGCTGATTATCTCATACGCATAGGTCATGCACCTTAAAACGATAATCTGAGTATAAGATACATTGTTGCCGCACAAGTACAACCAAATATTTCACGAAGCAATAAATACACACACACTTGCACTTTCACTATGAGAGTGACAATCATAGCAAAACCCCCGCGCCTTTTTCCCGCGCGTAAAAGGAATAGAAATAGGTCAGTATGTTGCTATTGCATTCTAGATCCTTGGGAATTTGCTAAAAAACTTTCTTTCAGTGGACAGTGCGCAAGCGTCATCCATCCGGGACGTACGTTACGTAATACGGGAGCCCCCCGCCGCCGCGCCTTTATGTTTTGTCGAACTCGCTGACAATAATTGTGATTTTGTTTTGTTATTGTGATAGACACTAAATAAGTTTAACTTGGGAATATTATTATTTAGTGTTAGTGTTTTTTTGTGTTTGACTGTTTTTATTGTGATAGGATACGTAATTAAACGTTGGTTGTGTGTGTGTGTAATCATTAAAGTGTTCAGCAATGCCTCGTGTAACTTACACGGCGTCAGAATACACTTACATGATTTTAATTTACGGTGAATGCCGTGGAAACGCAGATTTAGCTCTGCGAACATACCGAGAAAGGTATGGTGACCGGCGCAATAGCCCTAGGAACGCCGCGCGCCGGCACCATACAATTGGCAGTACAAAGATTACGGGAATTAAAGTGCTTAGCGACGGACAGTGATTTAATAAATAACAATATTCTCCGTCGGTATAATTTGTGCATTAATATGAATCGAGGACACATCGAGAATTTAAAAATTTTGTGTTTTTGTGTGTGCGCGTACTTAACAACCAGCCGGGCGCGGACGGCGCGAGCGGTCTAAACCGCCCGCCCCCCGCGCCCCCGCCAAGAGAGATAACACACACGCACACGCGCTCCTGCGCGACTTTGTTACCTAGGCATCTAACTAAGGTCAGTCAAATTTATTTATAAAGGGTGGTTGCGTTTCACTCTGACTTTAAGCTATTTAGTTTGTTTGAAAAAAAAAAAATCTCATTTTTGGCGCTTTCTATTTTTGTACTGTATCGAATTAATACTATACACGTATAGTATACGTAGTGTAATTTAATGCCCCTCTGTCATATCAACTCTGTATAATTTTAATATCAAAAGTAATGATGTAACTAATATTTTTGTAAAATATAATTTTCAAAGAGTGTCCATGGAGTTTCTTGCCCGTTCTTCTCCATTGGTACCTACGCTTTGGAATGGGCAACTAGCTTCATATTTTCTGACTGACCGACTTCTTGACAATTCAAAAGTGCCTGTAAATGGTTTAATTGAAATAAATGCTTTGAGTTTGAGTTTGAGTTTGAATGTTTTAATTTTATTTACTGTCCTTGCGTGACGCGCTCGCGCCTCATGCTATACAGAGTTGATATGACAGAGGGGCATTAAATTACACTACGTATACTATACGTGCATAGTATTAATTCGATACAGTACAAAAATAGAAAGCGCCAAAAATGAGATTTTTTTTTTTCAAACAAACTAAATAGCTTAAAAGTCAGAGTGAAACGCACCACCCTTTATAAATAAATTTGACTGACCTTAGATGCCTAGGTAACAAAGGAGCGCGTGTGCGTGTGTGTGATCTCGTGGCGGGCGGGTGGGTGGCGCGGGGTGCGGGCCGTTTTTGACCGCTCGCGCTGGATTTTATGTTAGGTAAGGTTGTAAAGTACGCGCACACACAAAAACACAAAATTTTTAAATTCTCGATGTTTCCTCCATTCTTATTAATGCACAAATTATACCGACGGAGAATATTGTTATTTATTTTTCTAATTAAATCACTGTCCGTCGCTAAGCACTTTAATTCCCGTAATCTTTGTACTGCCAATTGTATGGTGCCGGTGTTCCTAGGGCAATTGCGCCGGTCACCATACCTTTCTCGGTATGTTCGCAGAGCTAAAGCTGCGTTTCCACGGCATTCACCGTAAATTAAAATCATGTAAGTGTATTCTGACGCCGTGTAAGTTACACGAGGCATTGCTGAACACTTTAATTATTACACACACACACAACCAACGTTTAATTACGTATCCTATCACAATAAAAACAGTCAATAAAAAAAAAACACTAACACTAAATAATAATAATCCCAAGTTACGTATCCTGTCACAATAAAAAAAGAAATACTGTCTTAAACTTATTTAGTGTCTATCACAATAACAAAACAAAATCACAATTATTGTCAGCGAGTTCGACAAAACATAACGGCGGCGGGGCTCCCGTGTTACGTAACGTACATCCCGGATGGATGACGCGTGCGCACTGAAAGAACAAGTTTTTTAGCAAATTCGCAAGGATCTAGGATGCAATAGCAACACACTGACCTATTTCTATTCCTTTTACGCGCGGCAAAAAGGCGCGGGGGTTTTGCTATGATTGTCACTCTCATAGTGAAAGTGCAAGTGTGTGTGTATTTATTGCTTCGTGAAATATTTGGTTGTACTTGTGCGGCAACAATGTATTTTATACTCGGATTATCGTTTTAAGGTGCATGACCTATGCGTATGAGATAATCAGCTGTTAGGAATATACATCGTGTTCAAACGTAACAAAAACTTAAAAAATCATTTGTGACTAAACTACTGCTCCTATTTAATTGATTTTTGGTACAGAGCTTGAAAATGGTATCTAGTATAGGCAGTTTAAAGGAAAGCCCCTCTGTCGTATCAACTTTGTATAAGGACTTACTAGTCTAAGGAAAAAAAAAAAAAAACAACATTGAGATTCTGACTGCGCTTCTGTTTTGCAATTTTATTGTAAGTAAAACCCCACAAAATATTAATGTTTTGACCACTAAAATACTAGCTTTGAAATTATATAAAATTTCAATAGGATTAGACTAAAAATATGATTAAAATCTCGATTATGATTGTAAATGTATGCTTGGTCAATGCCTAGTATCTGGTAAGATGACACCGACAGCTCACTCCACGCTCACTTCACCTAAGTTTTCACGGTGAGATAATTACAGAATCGCAATGCAGAAAGCCTTTTCTATACTTACATAAAAAATTGTTATTTAATTGCCATTTTCATAAGTCTTATGACAGTTTTTGTAATAATTTAAAAGTGCGGTGTGGAACCTAAGATAGAAACACGCTTGTATGATACGACTACATACAGAAAGCAAAGCTAATAGAAATCTCTAGACCTTTCGCCGAATAGAAAACATTGTTTGTAGATATCTCGGTCCATAGCAAGCACTGTTGACAGAAATCTCTGTTCATAGATAGCATTTTTTGCCGTAAACTTTGTTCATAGAAACCACTGTTTCCAGATACCTTGGTTCACAGAAAGCGCAACGTAGGATGCAAGAGCGAGCGAAGGGCATCCCGAGGTTAGGTATGGTTAGGTTACTTTAAACCCTTTACCGGGCTCCTATTTCGCGGGGCTCCGACGACATAGGATGCTATAGCAAGCGAATGGGAATACAACGTATTTAAAAATAATTATCTACTTGGTTTCCGTGAACCAAAGACGCTTCTGTGAACCAAGGTATCTGGAAGCGGTGGTTTCTATGAACAAAGTTTACGGCAAAAAGTGCTGTCTAGGAATAGAGATTTCTATTAGCTTTGCTTTCTGTATGTAGTCGTATCGTACAAGCGTATTTCTATCTTATGTTTCGCACTCTTAAAAGTACACCATATTTTCTAAAATAAAGTTACTTAAGGCTCCGTGCAGAAAATCGACTAATTTTGATCAATTTTGTTCATTCGTTGTGAGTAAGGGCAATAGAATTTAAACAAAATTATTTGTGCTTTGACAAGTCGAGTTCTTGCATGTGGTGGAAAGGGATTTTTCAAATAAACTAAGTATTCATGGAAAATCACTAATCTTCGCAACAAGTTTTCCGAAAAATGACGCGAGACTGACGTTTGTTCGTTTGGTTATAAGAAACTACTTTTGATTTTGAAAATTAAAAATTATCTTTAACATCATTATATGGTGTACTTGCATGTGGTGGAACTACTTTTCTCAATTTCCATACAAAATATAGCAGAAAAAAAATGTTGAAATAACGTAATATTCTAAAAACTTCTTGACAAATAAGTATTTTTTTCTAATACTTTGAAACACTTTTAAGAAAATTTAAAAATTACATATTAAAGTTAAGATAACCATTTAATAGAATCAAAATTTTATTTTATAAATAAATAATAACTTAACTTTGTAAATAAATGGCAAAGTGAACTATATTATCGACCGCGCAAAATCGATCCCGTCAGTAGCGACCAGGCCTTCCCAGCGTGAGGAGGACGTATCACTTTGTATCGCAGGCGCGCACGTGTTCTCCGTAAACATATTCCAGAAATGGTACACCGACTACCACTTTTTGATCCGTTTAGTATTTATTATATTTTCAGTACTTTGCTTGTTTTTGAACAACATTAAAATTGTGCATGCCTGATTTTTATATTATACTAGCTTCTGCCCGCGACTTCGTCCGCGTGAAATTTCTTGTTACTCCGACCCACCCCGTCGTATCGCATCGCCTGCCCGCGCTATTACTTCGTTTTTGCTTAGCGTTCTTTCTGACTTTTTTCCGTTTTGCTCGGCTCCTAAAGGTCATAGCGTGATGTTATATAGCCTATAGCCTTCCTCAAGAATTGGGCTATCAAATGCAAAAAGAATTTTTCAAATCCGGCTGGTAGTTTCAGAGATTAGCGCGTTCAACCAAACAAACAAACAAACAAACAAACTCTTCAGCTTTATAATATTAGTATAGAAGTATAGATAAAATAGCGGTGTGCTTGTGTTCGTAATTCTTCTCATCCTAAACGGCTTGACTGATTTAGATGTTTTTTTTTTAATTCTTATTGTGTCACTTGGATGGTTGGTCAGTGGGTTGTCTTAGGAGCGGATGTTCTTAGCTATAGATGGACCCGGGTGGTGCTGTTGTCGCGGGACAACGTCTGCCTACAGCGTCCGCTACTTATATGTAGACTGTATGTTTAATGAAAGTGGGACTGGCACGTATCAGACAAGTTCTAACAGAACGTAATTCGAATCAAATCGCTACGACTTCGTCTCAAGAATATGTAAGCTTTTACTTTCGATCAACGCTAGAATTGCATAAAGAAGTATTTACGAGTACATTCTTATTTTTAAATGCTGGTAATTTTAGGAAATCGATGACAATGGAAATTCTGAAAATACAGTAATGGGGATTGTCCAAAATTTCTAACCATTATATTTTATTTTATTTTTTGTAAATTTAGAGCATTTTGAGAAACTAATTTGAATATTTTGATGATTGGCTCAATAGTTATTTTAATAAAAATTATTTAATTATTTTAAGTTTTTAAGGTAGGTGACGACATCCAGTGGCATAAAGATTAAGTGCCGTTGCCTTACTAGTACATAATTAAAAATTTTAATCTGTCAACACAACGTCAACAATGTCACATCTGTCAAAGTGTCAATAGGCCGAATAGACGTCTTAAATAATCGAATCCTAGCTTAGCGTATTTATTTACAAATAGTTTTTTTATGTGTAAGTGTCCTCCAAGGAATATACTACTCTCTATCGTCACTAGAACAATCGACGCGGCGACTTCGAAATAGAATAATAACGCACGCGGCGACACTATTACTATTATTGCTGCAAGTTGGAACAAAGCACTTCCTGTATTCCATAACTCTTCCAGTATATTAAATATTGTCGAGTGTTGAAATAATGTATGTACTTAATGTAATAATGAGATATAAACAAGAATGTTTATATTTTTGACATATTTACAATAATTTGACATTTGACAGATTGTAGACAATACTTGCCTCTTACTTTTTATTTTCTGAGGCAACGATACAAAACTGTACGGGCAGTCGTACGTAATTTGAAGGGCAAAGAAGGTCAATCGTATTTTATCAAAAATATCAATAACATATGAATATTTTTCAAAATTAATTAGTCCGTAATGATTGTAACGTCGTACGTTACATTTTGCATAATTAAACACATTTTAACTAATTTAACAACAAAATCACAGCAACATTCCAATGTTTACATACATCAACTGTCAAACAAACGCAGACGTCAAAATATGACAACCACAGAATATTGCAAGTACCTAGTGCGGTAGTAAATAGTGATTACTAAAAGCACAAAATGTTCTGCTATCGGCGCGCGAGTGAGAATTTATCTATGCGCCCGCGCATGTCCCATCTCTATCCAACGCGTCTTTCGTTCGTCATTAGGAATTTTGGTTTTTCCCGAAGCGGTCACACGTCTCACCAGATAATTGATATCAGTGATTTCACACGTGTCTTAACTCGCCATTATCCGGGCTTAAAAACAACTACCTAATCTACATAATTCTCCGCCATCGAGCATTTAAATTCGGTGTCTTTGAAACCCCCATACTGGGTAAGTGTTGGATAGCATTTTCATGCGTATATTTTGTGTTTTTTTCTTGCAGGTTAACTTGGCATGTATGCTTATTTTATCTGAATTTAATATACGCTAAATAATGTAATTCATTTTAATCTAAGGCCTTCAGCTTAATGCATTTTGACTTTTCGTGCTTCACACTCAAAATGTATTGCATCATGCCTTTTTTCACTCTTCCATTTTGTAAACTCCGTCTGATTGTGACAATCCACCAACACCTTCATTAGCGCACTGCTATTGCTACTCGCTCTGCTTAGCTTGGTGTCGCAATCAGCGGAGTTGACCAATGGTCATCTCGTGACACGCTGGACGTCATGTTCCAGGGTCCAAAGTTCCGGTTAGGGAACACCTCAAGCTCACGGCCGCACATCTGGAGCTACGCGGCTGGTTCCGTCGTGACTCGTGCGTGCTGTAACGTCCAGGCATCGGACGTCCCATTTGTTGGCCGTCTTGCCAAGTGGGCCGAGCTGACTTACGAAGGTCGGCGCAAACACCTGTCGACCGGCACCCCTGCGCATCCAGCGTGGCACCTCGCTGCGGTCATCGCCACGCCAGCTATCAGGGCAGTACAGCGCTACCCACAGGGTTGACTCTGGGAAAATTGTGACCCGTAGACCTACCCACACCTTTTCTTTTTCTAAATATATATTTTTATGTTGACAAGGTTGCGTGGTCTTATTTTTATAACCTGCGCCACGCAAACCCCTTTCGTCACATTGGCGCCCTAAAACGTGGTTTTACGGTCACATTTTCCTCAGGGTTACCTTGTGGGTATTTTTTTTTTGTATGTTGGTGTATTTTGGTGGTTGTTTTGTGTAAAACGTTCTGGTTGCCAGCAACTAAGGTGTACGCAGCGCTACCTTGTTTTTTTTCTTGTTTGGTAGGAACGGATTGCACTGTTGCAACTTAATTGTTAATTTTTTTTTTTATTTAAAAAAAAAGAACGCATTTATCGTTCTTTTATAGTGGTAGGGCCAATAGTAACGGCTCGCCCCGGGGAGGTACCACGCTCATTCCTATTTCTTCCGGTAAGCAGCTCTGCTGTGTGCCGGATGAAGGGATTGGGTTGCCGGGTTTTCAATTACTGGCTACTTTAGACTTAACAACATTGTCTACTGGTACACAAACAGTGTTTTTATCAAATAACACTCATATGTGTCAATTTTTTTATCATAACTTAGAGTCAATTTTTTAATAAAACTTAGAATCATTTATTTTATTTATTAAAAAACATTGTAAGAACAAAAATTAACAATTTTTAAAATTAAGTATTAGAACTTAATACTAAAAGTATTATCACACAATTTATATCAACAAACTTGTATATTGGAATTATAGCCTAAATATCAATACATCTTGTACTTGTTTACATTTGACCTAGATCACTAATGTTCCATACAGTGAACGTTTTTATTGTTGACAACTCAAAAGTACAGTACTATTTCATTGATTTATCAGCTGTTTCCAACAAGTGTTGCAACCACAATTCCCACCTACCTCCTTTTAATTAATAATTATCCTACTAACTGTCTACCTGCCTATTGACTTGATACCCTTGCCTTGTTCAATATTGTTGTTACTAAGTACAGTCAACAGCAAAAATTTGTCATTGGGTGTCAATAGTGACTTATATTTTAATTTTCAAAACTATATTGTCACCATTTCAGAATTTAATACCAAAAGCGTACACATTAGTTGCACCGAATATTTTATTTTAATATAAATATTTAAATTAGTTTACAAACTTCAAACTTTTACAAAAAAAAAAAAAAAATTTTTTTTTTTTTTTTTTCTTTTCTTTTTTCATATCATAACGTAGCTTCCTTCACTTCATACGGACAACAACCAAGACGTTTAATTTCAGTTTATTTTGTAACAGTCGGAGTAATTGACGCACATCATACCTTGCTGATTGCTATCCAACACTTACCAGTCTTACGGATAACTTAATATTCTTACACTTAAACTCAATTTGAAATAATAATATATTATTCTTGTTTTAAATTCATCCAATATGGCATATCCGGTAAAATTCATGTCGCTGCAAAAGGCAGAGCTCGAATACGAAGTAGCTATCAGAGGAGAAACACCCGCCACTACTGTTCAGGAATTGCGGAAACAGATCGCAAAATGCGGACCAATGTTTCCTTCTGAGGACATTCTCACGAGCCCATTTGAAGTATCGGTAGATTTGAGTGGAGTTTTAGAGGTTTTAACTAAGGCAAATACTAATTTAGAATCATCAACTACAGATAAGCAGTCATTACTGAGAATACAAAATCTTTTAAATCATGCTCACCACAGAATAAATAGAATAACTTGTGGAAGTAAACACAAAACGGAGTACGATGAGTGTGTAAACTTATATAAGTCGATGGTGATGAAATCAAGTGAGCTGCTCGCATCAGCTTCAGACCCCTTATCTACAGTTAGCAATCAACCTCCAACCACACATAACTTGACTTCTCCAATTCACGTGTCGGTGTCATGTGATGGTGGTCAACAAAAATTTGCAAAATTAAAATACGAGGGAAATTCTTGCGTACGTTCCTTCTTACAGCGGGTGAACGAACTTTGTCACGCCAAAGGAATACCAACGGATAAAATCCTCACTCACGCGACCGAGATTTTTACTGGCGGCGCGCTCCACTGGTACAGAAGCATTCGGGATTCAGTATCTAGCTGGGATGAACTTGCAAATTTATTAAAACGCGACTTCGATCAGTCAGACTACGATTATAGACTCTTAACTGAAATCAGAGCGCGAACACAAGGGGAGTCAGAAAACATAGTTATTTACTTGTCAATAATGACAGGCTTGTTCTCGAGGTTGACAAAAGCGCTATCGGATGAAGATAAACTAGAACTTCTTCTACATAACATTCGTCCATGCTATGCTAACATCTTATCGTCAGTTGCCGAAATAAAATCAATCGAACAGCTAAGGACCCTTTGTCGTAATTACGAAAACATACAATCGCGCCTTGCTCAATTCAGAGAACCACCAAGACCCTCATCTAATACTTTAGCACCCGAGTTTGCTTATTCTGGAAATTCATCAGATAATAAAGTAAACAATAATAATAATAAAAAGTTTAATCAGTTCAATAAACACGACCAAAAGGATATTATTAATAATAAAACAGTAACAAATAACAGTAACGATTCCTCCATATCCCCTAACTATGTCCATGCTATAGATAAAGGTTCACCTAAGAAGATTCCTTATTGCCCACGTTGTCGTAGTAACGAGCATGCTTACAGGAATTGTACGGTAAAGACTGACGAGATCTTTTGCTTTGGATGCGGCCAGAAAGACATAAAACGTCCAGCATGCAAGAAATGTGGTAAGAACAGTTCATCTAAGAAAAAAAACTAATCACCGAGAATTGTGTCGTAAACAACTTTGACAGACAAGACTGGGAAAAGTGGTTGCACACAGTTAAAATGTTTCACAAGTCTTTCAAAGTACACACAATTCTCGATAGAAAAGTTAACTTAGATAACAGACCTTACGTATCAGTGCTGATAGAAGGAGTTCCAGCCACTGGACTCTTAGACTCAGGTTCGGCCGTCACAATTTTGGGCAACGGTTCTCATACGGTTTTGTTGGACCGAGGTATGTCTCTTATTGCGGACGACTGCATTGCGGTTAGGGCAGCAGGCGGACAAAATTTACAAAGCATCGGTTACATTCATATACCAGTTCACTTTGAAAACCAATTCCACATTCTCAAAGCATTTGTGATACCAGATATCAATTCAAATCTCATTCTAGGTGTGGATTTCTGGCGAAAATTTGAATTATGTCCCAAGTATGTTGGTAGTGTAATGATTTCAAACAACTCATTGGAAAACAGTACTCTAGAGAGCTGCAATCGCACCATAATTACGGGTTACAACAACTTAGAGGAATCACAAAAGCATTTGGCTGATAGTGTAATTAAACAGTTTGAAAACATTTCATCACAGCACAAGGGTCTAGGAGTAACCGATCTAATAACTCACCACATTGATACAGGTGAAAGTCAACCAATTCGTCAGCGTTATTATCGACTATCTCCTGAAAAACAACGTATCTTGGTAGAACAAGTGGACGAGATGCTTTCCCTCGACGTTGTCGAGCCTTGCGAAAGTGCGTGGTCATCCCCGGTTCTCCTTGTCACCAAGAAAAACGGTCAACCTCGATTTTGTTTAGATAGTCGAAAACTAAATTCAGTCACTAAACGCGATGCTTACAACTTACCCTATATCTCAGAGATACTAGATAACCTGAGGGACGCGCGTTATCTTTCCAGCATCGATTTATCGAAAGCATTCTGGCAGATACCGATAGCTGAGGAGGATCGCGATAAAACAGCATTTTATGTTCCAGGCAGGGGCACCTTTCGCTTTAAAAGGACTGCTTTTGGTCTTACGAATGCCCCGGCCACTCAACAGCGTCTAGTTGATCTGCTGTTCGCTGAATTTGATCTGAAAGTCTTCGCATATCTAGATGACATTATAATAATTAGTAGCGATTTCAATAGTCACGTGAACCTACTTTTACGTGTACTAGAAAAGCTCAAAAAGGCGAACCTAACCATTAACCTTGAGAAATGTAATTTTTTTAGTTCGCAATTAAAATATTTAGGCTACGTAGTTGACGCCTCAGGTTTGCGGACCGATCCTTCCAAAGTCGATGTTATACTAAAATATCCAGCACCAACCAACAAGAAAGAACTTAAGCGTTTTCTAGGCACGGCAACCTGGTACAGACGTTTCGTTCCCAACTTTAGTACTATAGCTGGTCCCTTAAACAAATTAACATCAACAAAGAAGGGTACCCCGCCATTTAAATGGACCGAAGAGGCCGACGCCGCTTTCCAGAAATTGAAGGAAAGTCTAGTGTCAGCCCCAGTCTTATCATGTCCAGATTATAATAAACCGTTTGAGGTGCATACGGATGCAAGCGATTTCGGCCTCGGCGCAATGCTCACCCAAACAATTGATGGAAAGGAACATCCAATTGCCTACATGAGTAAGTCATTGACCGGGGCTGAGAAAAATTACAGCATTACCGAACGCGAGACGCTGGCCGTCGTAACCGCCCTAGAATATTGGCGTTGTTACATCGAAAATGGTCAACAGTTCACTGTTTATACTGACCACAGCGCGCTCAAGTGGTTTCTCTCTATAAGCAACCCAACGGGTCGGTTAGCTCGTTGGGGAGTTCGCTTATCAGCATTTAATTTTGTTCTTAAACATCGGCGTGGCGTGGATAACGTCATACCAGATGCCTTGTCTAGGATCGTTCCTATTAGTGCCATTAGTACTTCCAACTCTTATTTGGACACTAAAGACTCTTGGTATAGGAATATTTATGACGGTTGCTTAATTGATCCTACTAAATTTAAAAACTATATTGTTAAAAATAACGCGTTATATAGACTATCGAAGAATAAATATAATTTAACTTCAGAATTCGCGTGGAAGGAGGTCGTGCCAACCGAACTACGTGAGCAAATCATTAATGAAAACCATTCAGTGCCCACGGCTGGTCATATGGGCATATTTAAAACATACCGTACTCTTGCTTTAAGCTACTACTGGCCAGGTATGTACCAGTCAGTAGTCAAATTCATAAGTACTTGCGACAAATGTTTAGCCTACAAGTCCCAAAATCACCAGACACTGGGAGAAATGGGTCGTCCAAAGGATTGTTCACGGCCATTCCAAATGTTGTCAATGGATCTCATGGGTCCACTTCCAACCTCGCGAAAGCAAAATAGTTACATATTGGTAATTACATGTTGCTTTTCAAAATATTGCTTAATATATCCAATAAAAAGAGCTACCGCTGAGATCATTACCAAAATCTTAGAGGAATCCGTGTTTCTCGTTCATGGCATACCGCAAGCGATATTGATGGACAACGGTACCCAATTCACAGGGAAGGTCGCAGATGCCTTGTTTAAGAAATATGCGATTCCAAACGTATTCTACACCCCAAAATATACCCCTCAGGTTAATTTGGTGGAACGATACAATAGAACGATAATAACGTGTATTTCAACTTATGTGGATGATGATCATAGATCCTGGGACTTATATATCCCTAAGGTACAATTTGCCATGAATAGCTCCGTTAACGAGGCCACTGGATTTACTCCAGCTTTCCTAGTCTTCGGTCGCGAACTTGTAACCTGCGGTACTCATTACACGGACAACGACCTCGGTAACGAAATAGTGTTTTTGCCACGTGATGCATACGCCGAAAACTTAGGTTGTCTTTCTAGCGTTTTCGATACGGTGCAATCCAGACTATGGCAGGCTCATGTTAAGAACTCCTCGCACTACAACTTGCGTCGAAAATTTGCCGAGTTTAACGTTGGCGACGTGGTCATGAAACGCGCTTATTTCTTGAGTGACAAGGGGAACAGGTTCTCGAAAAAGTTAGCTCCCAAGTTTATTAAAGCAAAAGTCATAGCCAAGAAATCACCATTGGTCTATGTTCTTCAGGATATGAAGGGCAAGGACTTAGGTTCCTGGCATATTAAGGACTTGAAATTAGTAGGAGTCAATAAATAATCTCAACAATTTTTTTTAATAACTTAGTAATATTTAAGCCACTGCTTATCACAGTGCATAAATACAACCTCAGACGGAGACACGCTCACTAGATGTCATCATCAGTGTCTTCACACGTGTCCTAATCCGTCAATTTTTTCGGCCTCCTTATTCAGCCCCGATGGAGAACCACGCTCACTTGATTCTATCATGTGCCTTACCCGTGGTCTCTCCTCATTTTATCGGAACCTCTGGATCGGTTGTTGCCAAACTCGGTACGTTTTACTTACCGGGAGTTAATATTTCTGAGCGGTTTGCAACTCATTAATTAAGCCTTTGCAGGAGCGGGTGGATACTCCTTAAATAAGCCTAAATTCCTTTTCAATAGTATAAACCCAGTAAATTCTTTGCTTCTTTAAGCCGAATGTACGTCTGTTTTGCGCGAGTAACAAGTCAACTATGGACATGTAACTCTCACATAGCTGCTAGGGCGCGGACTCACCTCTTGTTAAGGTAGTCTGCCAGTATGCAAAGATTACGAATATGAGATATGATGGATGAACGATGAAGAATACAAGGGGTCGTAATTCAGATGGAGGTATAACAGGGGTAAAGGATTTTTACTGAGGTAAAAACCCTCACCAAGCGGCGGGGTACTGTAACGTCGTACGTTACATTTTGCATAATTAAACACATTTTAACTAATTTAACAACAAAATCACAGCAACATTCCAATGTTTACATACATCAACTGTCAAACAAACGCAGACGTCAAAATATGACAACCACAGAATATTGCAAGTACCTAGTGCGGTAGTAAATAGTGATTACTAAAAGCACAAAATGTTCTGCTATCGGCGCGCGAGTGAGAATTTATCTATGCGCCCGCGCATGTCCCATCTCTATCCAACGCGTCTTTCGTTCGTCATTAGGAATTTTGGTTTTTCCCGAAGCGGTCACACGTCTCACCAGATAATTGATATCAGTGATTTCACACGTGTCTTAACTCGCCATTATCCGGGCTTAAAAACAACTACCTAATCTACATAATTCTCCGCCATCGAGCATTTAAATTCGGTGTCTTTGAAACCCCCATACTGGGTAAGTGTTGGATAGCATTTTCATGCGTATATTTTGTGTTTTTTTCTTGCAGGTTAACTTGGCATGTATGCTTATTTTATCTGAATTTAATATACGCTAAATAATGTAATTCATTTTAATCTAAGGCCTTCAGCTTAATGCATTTTGACTTTTCGTGCTTCACACTCAAAATGTATTGCATCATGCCTTTTTTCACTCTTCCATTTTGTAAACTCCGTCTGATTGTGACAATCCACCAACACCTTCATTAGCGCACTGCTATTGCTACTCGCTCTGCTTAGCTTGGTGTCGCAATCAGCGGAGTTGACCAATGGTCATCTCGTGACACGCTGGACGTCATGTTCCAGGGTCCAAAGTTCCGGTTAGGGAACACCTCAAGCTCACGGCCGCACATCTGGAGCTACGCGGCTGGTTCCGTCGTGACTCGTGCGTGCTGTAACGTCCAGGCATCGGACGTCCCATTTGTTGGCCGTCTTGCCAAGTGGGCCGAGCTGACTTACGAAGGTCGGCGCAAACACCTGTCGACCGGCACCCCTGCGCATCCAGCGTGGCACCTCGCTGCGGTCATCGCCACGCCAGCTATCAGGGCAGTACAGCGCTACCCACAGGGTTGACTCTGGGAAAATTGTGACCCGTAGACCTACCCACACCTTTTCTTTTTCTAAATATATATTTTTATGTTGACAAGGTTGCGTGGTCTTATTTTTATAACCTGCGCCACGCAAACCCCTTTCGTCACATGATCAGTAACGCTATTCCTCGAAATGGTTTTTCAATTACAACATTTAAAAAATATGAACAATGCCCATTACTAGTGATATGTTCTATGATAAAGTTGACATGAGTTGTTAAAACTCATATCAGCTTGATCTAGGCATGGCATCACCTTTGTCTTATATTTATGTTCGTATAACTCGTCAAAATGTAGGGAACAGCTGATTTTTGTTTTCGCGATTTCAGGTTTGGTCTCATAGTAAAAGTTGTTCATAATGATAAGTACAATAACCTCCATTGTAATATATTATAAAAACACCACGAATACTCGATACCTATGAAATTGTCGTTTTATTAAACTGCCACTTCGAACTGTAAATGTTAGTAGTTACAGTTTGACTTGGACTTCCCAATTCCTTGGTTCGCGGCCAGTAAAATAAAACAGCAATTTCACAGGTATAGACTTAATATTTAAATTTAGTTGTTTTGCATTTTACAAAACTATATTTTTTATCCCAATCCAATTCCAATCTTCCTATTTTATTTTTTTCAAATACGGGCCCAATCCCAAGAAGACTTTTTCAATTTGTTTGAAATTTCTAAGTTTATCTTAGTCATCATTGACATCGATGAAGGAAAACATTGAATTACCTAAATATGCATACTACTCGTAGACATTTACGTAAAACGCTTACCTCAATGTTATTGAATGTCTAAATGTACTTAAATGGATCTAACACCAAATTGTACCATTTTTATGTTGATTTTGGTAATTATACTAAACGAATACTATATTAGACAAACCATCCAGACTTATATTTCCTAACCGTACCTATATGAATAAAAAAATATCATCTATAGCAGGGGTGGCCAACCGGTCGATCGCGATCGACTGGTCGATCGCGACTATTAGACTAGTCGATCGTGGCAAGGAAAAAAATATAAATACATACGTCGAACAGACTGCATAACGTACCTAATCATTAACTGCTGCACGCATCATCTTGTTTCATTTTTCAATCGCCGTTCCGTCACGTTATTAATTATCCTCACTTCTATGCAGCATAGCTCTCTTTTGTTTTTGGTGCGCGATAACAATAAGCGGGAAGCGTGTGGGACGCGGGATTGGGCGCGGGCGGTTGTCACTCCGTCAGTCAGTTGACGACACACTTAAGGCTCCTACAAACAGACGTGACACGCGCTAAAATCGCGCGCGATTATATCGCCTGTCGCCCCTGTTTGAAGGAGCCTTAACGGAGTTACGAGTGGTTAAGAGTTATATTTTGCCTCTTAATAAAATAAAAAATACTACATAATTGTGTACTTACTGAACTATGCTGTTTCATTTAAGATTTCAAGAAGTATGTAATTGGTAGATCGCACAGGGTGTCGTCAGTGAACAAACTTGGGTCAAGCCAAGTTGGCCACCCCTGATCTATAGGATCAAAACTGTTTAAACGATCGCTACGCTCGATTTTTAGGCGTGTGTGCGTAAACGTTGCACACAAACATAGTATTGCAATGAATTTACCTAAACTCTAGCGAGGGAATTTTATGCACGGATTCTTAAAGCACTTTAAAGCAAAATAAGTTTTAAATTTTACTTCACTAAGTTATGATCGAATATCTGCAATTCAATATTGATAGTTTTAATCAGGTATTGTAGATATCTTTAAGTCTATTTCTTGATCTGAAGTCCACCTACACGATATCTTAAAATCAGTGTTGTGGTTCTGCAAAACCACATTCATAAAATAGGTTCAAAGTTATCTAAACAGTAGTACCTATTAACTCTTTCTTAACATGTTCTTAAATGTTGTGCCCACTTTTACATAACTGACCCTTGGAGTGTTCTAGGAGATATTTATTTATTTAAAAGGCTTACCAACTAAACACATACACAGCATTAACCCAGAGTCGTTGACATAATACTACTGCAGACACATTACATACTAGTAGACATATGTACGTTTTAGCCAAGACTACAGCTGAACTTCGTCTACTTGCCTTCAAGATATCTACAATACCTTTTTAGGACATTTGTTTGCTACTTGGGTAATGTGGACTGAGGCACTACGAGCCCGAGAGCTCGCAGCCTCGCTGTGCCGTCCGTCACGGTCGCGTGGCGTGGGGCGGTACCTGCGAGCGCGGGCAGCGCGGCCAGCGCGGCCAGCAGCAGCGTGGCGGCGCACATGTCGCTGCACTCCGGACGGCTCCGGCGCACCTGCAACACACTCCTTGACATCATCACCCTAGCTAGTACTTCTGTCACAGCTCTTATTGGACACCTACATACACTTCCAGCGCAGCGCGTACTTGCCTAACACACTGTCACACCTACATACACTTCCAGCGCAGCGCGTACTTGCCTAACACACTGTCACACCTACATACACTTCCAGCGCAGCGCGTACTTGCCTAACACACTGTCACACCTACATTCACTTCCAGCGCAGCGCGTACTTGCGTAACACACTGTCACACCTACATACACTTCCAGCGCAGCGCGTACTTGCGTAACACACTGTCACACCTACTTACATACACTTCCAGCGCAGCGCGTACTTGCGTAACACACTGTCACACCTACATACACTTCCAGCGCAGCGCGTACTTGCGTAACACACTGTCACACCTACTTACATACACTTCCAGCGCAGCGCGTACTTGCGTAACACACTGTCACACCTACTTACATACACTTCCAGCGCAGCGCGTACTTGCGTAACACACTGTCACACCTACATACACTTCCAGCGCAGCGCGTACTTGCGTAACACACTGTCACACCTACTTACATACACTTCCAGCGCAGCGCGTACTTGCGTAACACACTGTCACACCTACTTACATACACTTCCAGCGCAGCGCGTACTTGCGTAACACACTGTCACACCTACATACACTTCCAGCGCAGCGCGTACTTGCGTAACACACTGTCACACCTACTTACATACACTTCCAGCGCAGCGCGTACTTGCGTAACACACTGTCACACCTACATACACTTCCAGCGCAGCGCGTACTTGCGTAACACACTGTCACACCTACATACACTTCCAGCGCAGCGCGTACTTGCGTAACACACTGTCACACCTACATACACTTCCAGCGCAGCGCGTACTTGCGTAACACACTGTCACACCTACATACACTTCCAGCGCAGCGCGTACTTGCGTAACACACTGTCACACCTACATACACTTCCAGCGCAGCGCGTACTTGCGTAACACACTGTCACACCTACATACACTTCCAGCGCAGCGCGTACTTGCGTAACACACTGTCACACCTACTTACATACACTTCCAGCGCAGCGCGTACTTGCGTAACACACTGTCACACCTACATACATACACTTTCAGCGCAGCGCGTACTTGCGTAACACACTGTCACACCTACATACACTTCCAGCGCAGCGCGTACTTACGTAACACACTGTCACACCTACATACACTTCCAGCGCAGCGCGTACTTGCGTAACACACTGTCACACCTACATACACTTCCAGCGCAGCGCGTACTTGCGTAACACACTGTCACACCTACATACACTTCCAGCGCAGCGCGTACTTGCGTAACACACTGTCACACCTACATACACTTCCAGCGCAGCGCGTACTTGCGTAACACACTGTCACACCTACATACACTTCCAGCGCAGCGCGTACTTGCGTAACACACTGTCACACCTACATACACTTCCAGCGCAGCGCGTACATGCGTAACACACTGTCACACCTACATACACTTCCAGCGCAGCGCGTACTTGCGTAACACACTGTCACACCTACTTACATACACTTCCAGCGCAGCGCGTACTTGCGTAACACACTGTCACACCTACATACATACACTTCCAGCGCAGCGCGTACTTGCGTAACACACTGTCACACCTACTTACATACACTTCCAGCGCAGCGCGTACTTGCGTAACACACTGTCACACCTACATACACTTCCAGCGCAGCGCGTACTTGCGTAACACACTGTCACACCTACTTACATACACTTCCAGCGCAGCGCGTACTTGCGTAACACACTGTCACACCTACTTACATACACTTCCAGCGCAGCGCGTACTTGCGTAACACACTGTCACACCTACATACACTTCCAGCGCAGCGCGTACTTGCGTAACACACTGTCACACCTACTTACATACACTTCCAGCGCAGCGCGTACTTGCGTAACACACTGTCACACCTACATACACTTCCAGCGCAGCGCGTACTTGCGTAACACACTGTCACACCTACATACACTTCCAGCGCAGCGCGTACTTGCGTAACACACTGTCACACCTACATACACTTCCAGCGCAGCGCGTACTTGCGTAACACACTGTCACACCTACATACACTTCCAGCGCAGCGCGTACTTGCGTAACACACTGTCACACCTACATTCACTTCCAGCGCAGCGCGTACTTGCGTAACACACTGTCACACCTACTTACATACACTTCCAGCGCAGCGCGTACTTGCGTAACACACTGTCACACCTACTTACATACACTTCCAGCGCAGCGCGTACTTGCGTAACACACTGTCACACCTACATTCACTTCCAGCGCAGCGCGTACTTGCGTAACACACTGTCACACCTACTTACATACACTTCCAGCGCAGCGCGTACTTGCGTAACACACTGTCACACCTACATACACTTCCAGCGCAGCGCGTACTTGCGTAACACACTGTCACACCTACTTACATACACTTCCAGCGCAGCGCGTACTTGCGTAACACACTGTCACACCTACTTACATACACTTCCAGCGCAGCGCGTACTTGCGTAACACACTGTCACACCTACTTACATACACTTCCAGCGCAGCGCGTACTTGCGTAACACACTGTCACACCTACATTCACTTCCAGCGCAGCGCGTACTTGCGTAACACACTGTCACACCTACTTACATACACTTCCAGCGCAGCGCGTACTTGCGTAACACACTGTCACACCTACATACACTTCCAGCGCAGCGCGTACTTGCGTAACACACTGTCACACCTACATACACTTCCAGCGCAGCGCGTACTTGCCTAACACACTGTCACACCTACATACACTTCCAGCGCAGCGCGTACTTGCGTAACACACTGTCACACCTACATACACTTCCAGCGCAGCGCGTACTTGCGTAACACACTGTCACACCTACTTACATACACTTCCAGCGCAGCGCGTACTTGCGTAACACACTGTCACACCTACATACACTTCCAGCGCAGCGCGTACTTGCGTAACACACTGTCACACCTACTTACATACACTTCCAGCGCAGCGCGTACTTGCGTAACACACTGTCACACCTACATACACTTCCAGCGCAGCGCGTACTTGCGTAACACACTGTCACACCTACATACACTTCCAGCGCAGCGCGTACTTGCGTAACACACTGTCACACCTACATACACTTCCAGCGCAGCGCGTACTTGCGTAACACACTGTCACACCTACATACACTTCCAGCGCAGCGCGTACTTGCGTAACACACTGTCACACCTACATTCACTTCCAGCGCAGCGCGTACTTGCGTAACACACTGTCACACCTACTTACATACACTTCCAGCGCAGCGCGTACTTGCGTAACACACTGTCACACGTACATACACTTCCAGCGCAGCGCGTACTTGCGTAACACACTGTCACACCTACATTCACTTCCAGCGCAGCGCGTACTTGCGTAACACACTGTCACACCTACTTACATACACTTCCAGCGCAGCGCGTACTTGCGTAACACACTGTCACACCTACATACACTTCCAGCGCAGCGCGTACTTGCGTAACACACTGTCACACCTACTTACATACACTTCCAGCGCAGCGCGTACTTGCGTAACACACTGTCACACCTACTTACATACACTTCCAGCGCAGCGCGTACTTGCGTAACACACTGTCACACCTACTTACATACACTTCCAGCGCAGCGCGTACTTGCGTAACACACTGTCACACCTACATTCACTTCCAGCGCAGCGCGTACTTGCGTAACACACTGTCACACCTACTTACATACACTTCCAGCGCAGCGCGTACTTGCGTAACACACTGTCACACCTACATACACTTCCAGCGCAGCGCGTACTTGCGTAACACACTGTCACACCTACTTACATACACTTCCAGCGCAGCGCGTACTTGCGTAACACACTGTCACACCTACATACACTTCCAGCGCAGCGCGTACTTGCGTAACACACTGTCACACCTACTTACATACACTTCCAGCGCAGCGCGTACTTGCGTAACACACTGTCACACCTACTTACATACACTTCCAGCGCAGCGCGTACTTGCGTAACACACTGTCACACCTACTTACATACACTTCCAGCGCAGCGCGTACTTGCGTAACACACTGTCACACCTACATTCACTTCCAGCGCAGCGCGTACTTGCGTAACACACTGTCACACCTACTTACATACACTTCCAGCGCAGCGCGTACTTGCGTAACACACTGTCACACCTACATACACTTCCAGCGCAGCGCGTACTTGCGTAACACACTGTCACACCTACTTACATACACTTCCAGCGCAGCGCGTACTTGCGTAACACACTGTCACACCTACTTACATACACTTCCAGCGCAGCGCGTACTTGCGTAACACACTGTCAGTAGCAATGGGTTTAATTTTGACAGTTCAACAACATTCATTGCGTTATTTAAGTTGTTGAGCAGACTTGACTAGATTTTTCGAACATATGAAGCAATGATTAGCAATAGCCTTCAAAATTCAGATTGTGATTGATCGTGTGTTACGCAGTCAGGGTGCAGCTCAATGTTCCGAGTGAACTGGTCGGGCGGATGCGAAACAAACGAAATGGTAAGGAACTGTTGACCCACAGCTTACTTATTTAAGTTTATAATGTCCAACAAAAGATATAGGTACCCAAAACAATACATGACACATGTTATGTTTATAAACATAACGACGAAAACACTACTTACAGCAATTAGGTACTGAGATTAAAACATTTACCTACTAATCAAAAAGGTAAGTACCTACTTAAAATAAAATGTCTCTACTTATCGTCGTACAACCGACCGGCGCCCGTACGACGCCGGCGCACAGTGGTCCGGGTTTTCAAAAAGGCGGACATAGGATCGAAAATGCATATTTAACGTAACAAAAAATAGTTTCGTATAGGAAATTTAACGCTGATTAATACTTATTACTACAACTTTTCAAAAAAACAGCTCCTTCACGTCAAAAAAAAATATTGAAAATAAAAATGTATGGGAGAAAATCTATTTTATTTTTTTTCTCCGTTCAGTATCAAAGTGTAGCAAGCAAACCTTATATTCTGGTAAGTACCTATTGTTCTTAATACGACAACATATAAATTGCTTGCGTATCCCTGCGGCCTTGACGCCTACGATGCTTCAAAGTTTAAAATTTTAATGTTGAATTATCTTAATATTATTAACGAGTTTTTCAATTGAAATTAATCCAAAATATCATTTTTAATAAAAACAAGCCCCCCGCGCGCCTCATCCGTGTATTAAGCTCGCCCCCTATTACATGGGACTTAAATATAACTGGCGAAATTACAGTGTACTATAGTGTAGTATACACCTTTGCCGAACCCTTCGGGGAATATAAAGCGTGATGTTATGATAAAATAAGCATTTCTGCTTATTTTTTTTTTAATAATCATCTGTTGGTTATTCTTTCATCTGTTGATATTTCCTATTGATAAATCATGGTTGATATTGTTGGTTTTACTACTAACGTGACTCATCTTAAAAGAAACAATTAGAAATAGATGTAGCCCTTAAAAGGGCTTTTTCTGAAGTCCTGAAAAGGACTATTTTAAGTGGTCCTGAAAAGGACTACAACTCAACTACTACTACTACTAACAAACTCAATTCTAACAATAACAAAATCACTAAATCTGTCACGTTTACATTAATGGATCATCTTCAGGCTGCAACTCCTGTAGATCCATATTTTCAGTTTCTTCTGTTACTACCTCAGGCAACAACAAAAGCTCTTTAACATCTGGAAAAAAATCGAATTGCTTTGAGTTGCTGTATTTTGGTCGAATATGGGATAAATATGGGTCTGAACTAATTAAAAAATTATGGAGCAAGTCCTCGTTGGTCTTCATCCTGTTAAATTTTCTTGTGTGATATTCACGAACTCTTCGAAATTCTTTATTTCTTGCTTCTCCCGCTTCTTCGGAAAGAATGCCAATTGGTAGGAGGCCAAAGTGATGACAAATGTCTGCACCGTGTATGAGTAGCTTGTGCACACTTGCGGGCATATAAAACCATGGGTATAGATGAACAAAGATCTCAGCTGTTTCTCTGCAATAAGTCCTGAATTTTTCTATATCTATGGCACATCCCGATGAAATCGTTTGAAGAATAACCGTAAAATGCTTCAGTAGGCCTTTGTCAATATTGGTTATTTCGGCAGATTTCTCATAATCTCTAAAAAACCTTCTGGCTGTGTTTCCGTCGTTTGTGGTTCCAAAGCCTTGCTTCACAAAATCCACAAGTATTCCCATTTGCTGTTTGAATTCTTCTTGTGTAAAATGTTTCTTCGCAGCTTTTAGTTGCTTGTTAGCACCTCGTGCAGTCCACATCTCAAAGTCCATGTTGTAAGATATGTGTAGAATACACTCCATACAACGAATCCACATATGAAGAGTAGAAAGTCCATATTTATAAACATCTTCTCGAACAGGTCTTGAAAATACTTCTGACAGTTTGTTCATCTCAGTCGGCTTAGCAAGGCAAATATTGCAGGCAGATGCAGACGAAGTATCCGTTATAATAGTGGCCACTTTTCCGTCGATCATTGTCATATGAAGCTCGTGACTAATCTCTAGCCCGACCCATTTTGTAGAATTGATGTTCTTTATTTCTTCCTTCAATGCAGCTTCTTCTTGCTTGATGTATTCTGCTGTCTCTTTACAAAACTCGAACTTAATGGGCCTGCAATAATGTGTTGACGAAGGTGTTGGGTTTTCCCATATGGTGCTATTATTAGAAACTAATTTAAGAGGGACAAGACTTGACATGAAAACCGATGAATCACTGAAGTCTACATCTTCACTCCTTTGCTTGTAGGTGCTTTGTGAAGAAGCTCCATCGAAACCCCATTTACTAATTAACTTCAATCCTTCAGTTGACGAATCAATCTGGGTACCGGTAATTTGAAGAATCTTCTGGACTGTCAGATCCAATAGGGCTTGAAGCTTCACACTGGCTCCTCTCTCGGTAATTTCTAAATCATGTGGATAGCATCTCTTTTTAGCTTCAAGGAGTTTGTGATACGATGGTAACACTGGAACTTCACAATCTAACAGCGCTTTCCTTAAACACAAGTATTTCCATTTTGACAGGTTCAATGATGTATAAAGACCAAGAGCATGATCTTCATCTAAAGATTTTTTCCTATTTTTCTTAAACAATGTGGCTTGAACAATAGTAACACTATCAGGGTTCTTCGTTATATGATCAATAACACAAGCTAAGTCATTCTTCTTGTCTATCCTAAGTCTTTCGACTAATGCAAAAGTAAGTTCTTCCGGCGAATAGTCCAAAAGAGACTCTGAACGTCTTTTCTTCTGTTTGTTGCTGAGGTCAACAAAAGGCTTCCTAATCTGAACTTCGGTAGATGTGCCCACAGTTGCTGTACTTGATGTCGACGGAATCACAGCTGCTGTAGTATCGATGTCAACTGAAGTATTGTCTGACGATATGTTTTCGATAACTTCATCTTGGGCTTGAAAAATCTCGGATAAATTAACAGTAGTGCAAATTGGCCAACTAATATTTGATTCTAACCACGCAGCATGTCTATTCATGAAAGTCTTCTGATTTCTAGAAGCACTTGCCCATCTGCGATTGATATTACTCATGTAGTTCTTCAAAAAGGTCTTGATTATTTCTAAATCTTCCGAACATGTTTCAACTGGGATATGTAGAATAATAGCTTCATAGAGTCGTGCCCAATTTTTCATGTCTCCTTCAACACGGAGGAACATAAAAATGTCCAAGTTTGTAACAAATGCAGCCATAACGAAACTCACTAAACTTTCACACAGCACGGATAATTGATGTTGCTTCCTCAAGGGTTGAGAAACAAGTGCCTTTAATTGTTTCATGCACAGATATTAATAACAAACACACGCTCGCAAGTAGTGACTGACGAAATTAGTACCACATCTTCAACAGCCAATCAGCGTCGTCGAAATCTCCGGTGGTGGGGGTAAATGATTCTTTTACCACAGGAGTCGTTTCAGTCAGTTACAAATAGGCTACGAATCAGCACGTGTCCTTTATTACATAACTAAAGTTGAAGACTTTTATTAGTACTTTTTATTAAAATAAAATAAACAAATACTTGCCAAATGCTTGAATGCGTATGTTTTAATTCTTATATAATTAAAAAATTATATTTTGAATTCAGCTTAATTGAAAACCTCGATAATAATTTAAAAAAATCCCAATTGAAATTTTAAACTTTGAAGCATCGTAGGCGTCAAGGCCGCAGGGATACGCAAGCAATTTATATGTTGTCGTATTAAGAACAATAGGTACTTACCAGAATATAAGGTTTGCTTGCTACACTTTGATACTGAACGGAGAAAAAAAATAAAATAGATTTTCTCCCATACATTTTTATTTTCAATATTTTTTTTTGACGTGAAGGAGCTGTTTTTTTGAAAAGTTGTAGTAATAAGTATTAATCAGCGTTAAATTTCCTATACGAAACTATTTTTTGTTACGTTAAATATGCATTTTCGATCCTATGTCCGCCTTTTTGAAAACCCGGACCACTGTGCGGCGGTCGAGGGAAGAACGGCTGCGCGCGGACATAAATCGGATATATTGATAGACTTGCTTGCCGTAAGTCGTAACGCATGCGCTACATGTGTTTGCTATACCCCGCATTGACGACCACTTGACGACCAGAGGGCAAACCACTGGGGCCCAGCACTGCTCGCAGCGTGTGACAACTAAACGATAACCGCTCGACTCTCGATCACTACAATTTGGGACAGTCGATACTCAAGCATATGCCGCCTAATGGGTGTACATCATCGTAAAGGCACATCACTCTCAGCCGCCTCTCAATCAAGTGTCGTTTTATTACCTCTTATTTATTAGTGTTAGCAGGGTCGAGCACGGTGGCGAGGGAAGAAAATTATCCTTGAGCGTGACGGCTGGTTAGTAAACAAGAGTGTACCTACGTTGTACGCATCGTAACAAATCAGCAGAGATACAGGCCGCTGATGCTCATTCGGCACAAGTGCTGACGGCGGCGCCGCCGCGCCAGCGGCTTCACTGCAGTCATGGTCTATCGAATATTTGACTTACGTTGACCGCACAAGATAATGCTCACATAACCGACTGCTACACGTCCAGCACGCTATCATCTCTATGCGAGCTTACGAGCACGCGTAATGTTTGTTTACTTGCCCGCACGCCTATGTCCAGCTGAGGGCAGAGTCGCGTCACAGTATAAAGACATACAGTATTGTGTCTCGGCCGTAACCTTGAATTAAATGCCTACAGCCGCGCGGTACGTAAACATGCGATAGGGCTGCCCGCCTCCAGCATTTTAATTACATTTGCCTACTTTGTGTTTCCATTTAGTTTTGTTATTGTAGTTTACTGTGTGTACATAAATAATAAAATAATTCGTCATTTCGAATTAACCATTTATTTAACATTATGAAAACTTGTTCATGTGTATTTTTAAACAAATTATGTTAAATTATTATTATTATTATAGTTAAATCAAACGTTCAAGAACTACAAATAAAATTCAAAATTTGTATATTAATGTTTTTTTAATCTTTCCTATCATCGTCCTATCCTTAACAGAATAACACAGATTGGAAGAAGTTAAATAGCAAACATGTATAATATAAAAATTATAATTAAAATAATCTGTTCATTGAAGTAATAAACATATTTAAATTAATGAGTGCAAATAAAAGCAAATTTATCAATTAAATTGTAGATTTCATTTCACTCCTTCCTCCTTTCTTTCCTCCTTCTTTCCTCCTTCTCCTTCATTCATACAAAATATTAATAATTCAATAAAAATAATTAAATTTTATTCATAAAAGTATGCAATCATTTCATTAATGTTTTGTTATGATATTGTCACGTTAAACTATCGTCCGTAAATCGACTTTACAGACAACCAATTTTTTTCTAGTATTATTCATACACACAGTACAATAAACAACTATTATTAATAATAAAAACCACGTCTTTACTTGGAATTATACAAACTAACAAAACACACATGCCCCGAGGTTTTAACACCAGCGTACCTACCGTTTAATGATTCATGAACCGCCTATAACTACCTACCTCACTCGTATTTATCACTTTCCTTTACTCTATTCACTTCATTTATTAATCCAGACATCTTTTTTTCGGGAGATAAAATCAAATACACATTATGTACCTACCTACAAGTAAAATTATTTTATAGTCTTACCTTTTAGAGTTTCCAGGTAATCTAAAAAAAGTTATCTCTGGATGCGTTATTGACGAATTCATGCAACCAAAAACAGCACAATATAGCCTACTCGTCATATTAAATATGTACTTGAACTTATTTTTAGTGAAAAAATCGCGCGGTTATTGTTAAAAAAAAACAACACACCGTCCGTTCGTCACTGCTGTGCTGCAGCACAGTCGCGACTGTCTGCATGCTGGGCGCATGCCGTGGTCGAGGCGCGTAGGTATAGCTCGCGTTTCGTCCGTTTGTATGAAGACGACGTACTGTATGTCTTTATTTATACTGTGGTCGCGTGCTCGCGCGCCGCCTGCGCCCGCGATGTTCTGATAAGCTCCAACCCCACGCTCACCGCGGCACGACAGCTGGACCGACACCACGAGGGACGTATTATGTGGCAGCTTTCAACAAAACTAAGGGTAAGTACAAGATCCGGCCTAACATCGACTAGAACCTTTCGATTTTGAACCTGAAATAGTCCACATTGACACACCCAGTTTTGAGAAAATGAGGATTCATCGAATAGGAGAATATTATACGAATGTCCTAACGCGTATCTTTCGCACGATTTGTAATTCTTGATGGTATTCTGTCTGGGAATGCCTACAATCAGTTACTTCCATAATCCATAGACTTGTTTCGCTCGTCCACTGGCGTGCCGTGTTTACGATGCAATGCCATTAAAACCACAAAGCAACTTCCTAATATACAACACACTTTGGTGCGACTTGGTGCGAACTTCGCGGAAGTGGACGATCAGATGGGACAGAAAATATGCTGGCAAGTCTAGATTATGTACATATTTTACCTACTCTTAAACGCACTCACAGCACAACATATAGGTACGAGCGAAAAGGCGTACGACTACATTTTGCAATGTGACGATGATGATGATTTATGGCAGAATGCCGGTCAGTGGTGAGGTGATGCAGCCACAGCATGCAGTGCAGCAGTGGTGCGCTCTGCATGAGTGCGCGCACCGCGTGTGTGCGTGTGCGTGCCGCGGGCGCGCGTGCCGGCTATTTCGGCGACGCTATCGGAGGGCCTGCAAATAGCGCGCCCAAAATACCGCGCAAAGGTTAGCTAAATATCGCACACCGGCAGCACGAACCCCCGCCCTGCCCCGCAGCGCCCGCGCCCCGCCCGCGCCCCGCCCGCGCCCCGCCCGCGCCCCGCCCGCGCCCCGCCCGCGCCCCGCCCGCGCCCCGCACGCCCGCGCCGCTCCCGGCGCACATGCCGAGCGCCGCGCTGCCGACCTGCTTCCGCTAGCAACTACACCTACGCTCTACACTAACGTTTACGTTCGCTACATTTACTACGACTGATGGACTGCACTGATGAATTCATGATACCGTAATACAACGGTTAACTAAACGTATTCTAACTATTTTCGAGATAACTATGGTCAAAAGACCTTAAGTTGAGTTTAAATATATCTCTCTATATTATACAGAGTGGGGAGGACAATATGACTTTAAATGAAAACACGGGCAATACTGGTGTATAGAAACATTTGTAAACTATCAAATATATCCGCAAACCGAAATTAAAAAAAACATTTTTTCTAACAAACTAAATAGCATAAAACTGCAAACAAAATAAAACACCATTTAGAAAATTGGTTCACTGACCTGCGGTAAGAATGACAAAACCGCGCCACAGTATAAAGACATACAGTATTGTATCTCGGCCGTAACCTTGAATTAAATGCCTACAGCCGCGCGGTACGTAAACATGCGATAGGGCTGCCCGCCTCCAGCATTTTAATTACATTTGCCTATTTTGAGTTTCCATTTAGTTTTGTTATTGTATTTTACTGTGTGTACATAAATAATAAAATAATTCGTCATTTCGAATTAACCATTTATTTAACATTAATCTGATTACAGTTTATTTCTATGAAAAGTTGTTCATGTGTATTTTTAAACAAATTATGTTAAATTATTATTATTATTATAGTTAAATCAAACGTTCAAGAACTACAAATAAAATTCAAAATTTTTATATAATGTTTTTTTAATCTTTCCTATCATCGTCCTATCCTTAACAGAATAACACAGATTGGAAGAAGTTAAATACTAATAACTAATTTCGGAAGTCGGTGGCAAAAAAAAATATAAAATATAGATCCCAAGACACCGACTTTCGAAATTAAAATGACCATAATTTTGAGTTACCTACTTACCTTAGGTACCTATTTCTTTTTGAAGTCGATTTAATTTTTTTATAAAGTAAGTAGGTACTTACTTTTTTATTATTACTTGCATCTAAGGGGCCGTCCATTAATCACGTGATGTTTTTTTTTGGTATTTTAACCCCCCCCCTCCCCCTTGGTGATATATGGTGAGGTTTAAGACTTACCCCCCCCCCCCCATATCACGTGTATCTTTAGTACCTACAAAGAATCGGACCTATTTTTTATGGTTATAAAATACAGGTATAATCATCTAATTTTATTAGAAAGTTTGCAGGATGTTTTTAAAAAAATAAATACACGTGATATATTACTACACCCCCCCTCCCCCCTTGTGATATTTCGTGATTTTTTATGGACCCCCTCCCCCCCCTTTCGAGCCTCACGTGATTAATGGACAGCCCCTAAACACTTGAAGCCTACGTGTATGTAGGCTTCAAGTGTTTAGATCTCAAAGTTACTTTACCTTAGTTGTATGTTCGTATTTTGTCACAGATCAATTATCATTATATTTCTTGTAAGTTCGTATTTGTCACAGATCAGATAAATATTAAGTACCTAGGTATATAAAGACAAACAATTAATTATCTATTCACACTTTCACAGCTTGTTCGTGTTCGCACAATAACTTGGTAACAATATTTATTTCGCCTGATCAAAATAGCAGGCAATTCACTTCGATCGATCATCACATCACTCGCACTTTCCGTCTACACACGCGCCCGCGCAAGCTTCGCGCGCGACACTACTGCTGACTGCAAGCTATTGATCTACCACGGTACCACCGATCCCGACTCCCGAGCACAGTGCCAGTGTTGCCAACGTAGGCGGTTTTTCGCCATTTAGGCTACTCAGAACGAGAATCGGCGACGAAAAAATCTAAAAGGCGACTGGTCGCCAATTAGGCTACTCTAGGGAAAATTTTTTGTTATACTTCCTAGTAGGCAAACAGGCATACTGCGGGCCGTGCGTGTGTGTAATGTTGGTACAATTTGATATTGAGATGGTCACCTTATTTGTTTGTGATTGGTTATTTTCGGGGAATACCCTGAATTTGTCTTAGCTATTATGTAACCAAATTTAGAATACAATAGAGTTACATGTATTCTATTGTGAATAATTATAACTACCGCAATTAACAGTGTTGTACTGACTAAAAAGTGCTAAAAATGAAGAATGCTGGTGGAAGCTCGATGCTTCCTTAAGAATTAGCAGAGTTTTCGATACGACGCCTTTCATTACCTTTGAGTAATGCCGTCGTTGAAAGAATTTTCAGCGTAATGGGGACAATCAAAACAAAATTAAGGAATCGCATGCAACTACCCATGCTGATCGCCATTCTTAGAAGTCGTACCCATCTTAATGTAAGAGGTATGTGTTGTAACAACTTTCAACCAAGCAATGACATGATCAGTTTGCACGCTGGCAGAAAAATGTATGTCTGCGATGGATCTTGCGCCAATACTAGCACATTAACTACTACTGAAGACGGCGAAAGTCTTGGTGATGCTTTACTATTGCTAGCAGAGGACGAATCAGAATAATCCTAATTGGTAGTTTTTAAAATGTTAACTTTAATTTCATTAAAGTGTTTAAAAGATGAATCTCAAGCTGGCAGCTCCGTAGGGCTGGCGCGCACGATCGGGATCGCGATCGGGAAAAATCTTCCAATTGTTGCTTCTCACTAAATTCAGAGTTTTCGAGTAGGACATATTGGAGAGATCATCTGTGATTTTTTTCATAATTTTCTGAGTCTTTTTTCCATAGTCTAGATGTCCCGAACTGTGGAAAGTAAGCCTTTTCTTGCTTTCTTTTGTTTATAAAAAATCTTCCAATTGTTGCTTCTCTCTAAATTCAGAGTTTTCGAGTAGGACATATTAGAGAGATCATCTGTGATTTTTTTCATAATTTTCCGAGTCTTTTTCCATAATCTAGATGTCCCGAACTGTGGAAAGTAAGCCTTTTCTTGCTTTCTTTTGTTTATAAAAAATCTTCCAATTGTTGCTTCTCAGTAAATTCAGAGTTTTCGAGTAGAACATATTGGAGAGATCATCTGTGATTTTTTTCATAATTTTCTGAGTCTTTTTTCCATAGTGTAGATGTCCAGAACTGTGGAAAGTGAGCCTTTTCTTGCTTTCTTTTGTTTATAAAAAATCTTCCAATTGTTGCTTCTCAGTAAATTCAGAGTTTTCGAGTAGAACATATTGGAGAGATCATCTGTGATTTTTTTCATAATTTTCCGAGTCTTTTTTCCATAGTCTAGATGTCGAGAACTGTGGAAAGTAAGCCTTTTCTTGCTTTCTTTTGTTTATAAAAAATCTTCCAATTGTTGCTTCTCAGTAAATTCAGAGTTTTCGAGTAAAACATATTGGAGAGATCATCTGTGATTTTTTTCATAATTTTCCGAGTCTTTTTTCCATAGTCTAGATGTCGAGAACTGTGGAAAGTAAGCCTTTTATTGCTTTCTTTTGTTTATAAAAAATCTTCCAATTGTTGCTTCTCACTAAATTCAGAGTTTTCGAGTAGGACATATTAGAGAGATCATCTGTGATTTTTTTCATAATTTTCCGAGTCTTTTTTCCATAGTCTAGATGTCGAGAACTGTGGAAAGTAAGCCTTTTCTTGCTTTCTTTTGTTTATAAAAAATTTTCCAATTATTGCTTCTCACTAAATTCAGAGTTTTCGAGTAGAACATATTAGAGAGATCATCTGTGATTTTTTTCATAATTTTCCGAGTCTTTTTTCCATAATCTAGATGTCCCGAACTGTGGAAAGTAAGCCTTTTCTTGCTTTCTTTTGTTTATAAAAAATCTTCCAATTGTTGCTTCTCAGTAAATTCAGAGTTTTCGAGTAGAACATATTGGAGAGATCATCTGTGATTTTTTTCATAATTTTCCGAGTCTTTTTTCCATAGTCTAGATGTCGAGAACTGTGGAAAGTAAGCCTTTTCTTGCTTTCTTTTGTTTATAAAAAATCTTCCAATTGTTGCTTCTCTCTAAATTCAGAGTTTTCGAGTAGGACATATTGGAGAGATCATCTGTGATTTTTTTCATAATTTTCCGAGTCTTTTTTCCATAGTGTAGATGTCCAGAACTGTGGAAAGTGAGCCTTTTCTTGCTTTCTTTTGTTTATAAAAAATCTTCCAATTGTTGCTTCTCAGTAAATTCAGAGTTTTCGAGTAGAACATATTAGAGAGATCATCTGTGATTTTTTTCATAATTTTCCGAGTCTTTTTTCCATAGTCTAGATGTCGAGAACTGTGGAAAGTAAGCCTTTTCTTGCTTTCTTTTGTTTATAAAAAATTTTCCAATTATTGCTTCTCACTAAATTCAGAGTTTTCGAGTAGAACATATTAGAGAGATCATCTGTGATTTTTTTCATAATTTTCCGAGTCTTTTTTCCATAATCTAGATGTCCCGAACTGTGGAAAGTAAGCCTTTTCTTGCTTTCTTTTGTTTATAAAAAATCTTCCAATTGTTGCTTCTCAGTAAATTCAGAGTTTTCGAGTAGAACATATTGGAGAGATCATCTGTGATTTTTTTCATAATTTTCTGAGTCTTTTTTCCATAGTGTAGATGTCCAGATCTGTGGAAAGTGAGCCTTTTCTTGCTTTCTTTTGTTTATAAAAAATCTTCCAATTGTTGCTTCTCAGTAAATTCAGAGTTTTCGAGTAGAACATATTGGAGAGATCATCTGTGATTTTTTTCATAATTTTCCGAGTCTTTTTTCCATAGTCTAGATGTCGAGAACTGTGGAAAGTAAGCCTTTTCTTGCTTTCTTTTGTTTGTAAAAAATCTTCCAATTGTTGCTTCTCTCTAAATTCAGAGTTTTCGAGTAGGACATATTGGAGAAATCATCTGTGATTTTTTTCATTATTTTCCGAGTCTTTTTTCCATAATCTAGATGTCCCGAACAGTGGAAAGTAAGCCTTTTCTTGCTTTCTTTTGTTTATAAAAAATCTTCCAATTGTTGCTTCTCAGTAAATTCAGAGTTTTCGAGTAGAACATATTGGAGAGATCATCTGTGATTTTTTTCATAATTTTCCGAGTCTTTTTTCCATAGTCTAGATGTCGAGAACTGTGGAAAGTAAGCCTTTTCTTGCTTTCTTTTGTTTATAAAAAATCTTCCAATTGTTGCTTCTCACTAAATTCAGAGTTTTCGAGTAGGACATATTAGAGAGATCATCTGTGATTTTTTTCATAATTTTCCGAGTCTTTTTTCCATAGTCTAGATGTCGAGAACTGTGGAAAGTAAGCCTTTTCTTGCTTTCTTTTGTTTATAAAAAATTTTCCAATTATTGCTTCTCACTAAATTCAGAGTTTTCGAGTAGAACATATTAGAGAGATCATCTGTGATTTTTTTCATAATTTTCCGAGTCTTTTTTCCATAATCTAGATGTCCCGAACTGTGGAAAGTAAGCCTTTTCTTGCTTTCTTTTGTTTATAAAAAATCTTCCAATTGTTGCTTCTCAGTAAATTCAGAGTTTTCGAGTAGAACATATTGGAGAGATCATCTGTGATTTTTTTCATAATTTTCCGAGTCTTTTTTCCATAGTCTAGATGTCGAGAACTGTGGAAAGTAAGCCTTTTCTTGCTTTCTTTTGTTTATAAAAAATCTTCCAATTGTTGCTTCTCTCTAAATTCAGAGTTTTCGAGTAGGACATATTGGAGAGATCATCTGTGATTTTTTTCATAATTTTCCGAGTCTTTTTTCCATAGTGTAGATGTCCAGAACTGTGGAAAGTGAGCCTTTTCTTGCTTTCTTTTGTTTATAAAAAATCTTCCAATTGTTGCTTCTCAGTAAATTCAGAGTTTTCGAGTAGAACATATTAGAGAGATCATCTGTGATTTTTTTCATAATTTTCCGAGTCTTTTTTCCATAGTCTAGATGTCGAGAACTGTGGAAAGTAAGCCTTTTCTTGCTTTCTTTTGTTTATAAAAAATTTTCCAATTATTGCTTCTCACTAAATTCAGAGTTTTCGAGTAGAACATATTAGAGAGATCATCTGTGATTTTTTTCATAATTTTCCGAGTCTTTTTTCCATAATCTAGATGTCCCGAACTGTGGAAAGTAAGCCTTTTCTTGCTTTCTTTTGTTTATAAAAAATCTTCCAATTGTTGCTTCTCAGTAAATTCAGAGTTTTCGAGTAGAACATATTGGAGAGATCATCTGTGATTTTTTTCATAATTTTCTGAGTCTTTTTTCCATAGTGTAGATGTCCAGATCTGTGGAAAGTGAGCCTTTTCTTGCTTTCTTTTGTTTATAAAAAATCTTCCAATTGTTGCTTCTCAGTAAATTCAGAGTTTTCGAGTAGAACATATTGGAGAGATCATCTGTGATTTTTTTCATAATTTTCCGAGTCTTTTTTCCATAGTCTAGATGTCGAGAACTGTGGAAAGTAAGCCTTTTCTTGCTTTCTTTTGTTTGTAAAAAATCTTCCAATTGTTGCTTCTCTCTAAATTCAGAGTTTTCGAGTAGGACATATTGGAGAAATCATCTGTGATTTTTTTCATTATTTTCCGAGTCTTTTTTCCATAATCTAGATGTCCCGAACAGTGGAAAGTAAGCCTTTTCTTGCTTTCTTTTGTTTATAAAAAATCTTCCAATTGTTGCTTCTCAGTAAATTCAGAGTTTTCGAGTAGAACATATTGGAGAGATCATCTGTGATTTTTTTCATAATTTTCCGAGTCTTTTTTCCATAGTCTAGATGTCGAGAACTGTGGAAAGTAAGCCTTTTCTTGCTTTCTTTTGTTTATAAAAAATCTTCCAATTGTTGCTTCTCACTAAATTCAGAGTTTTCGAGTAGGACATATTAGAGAGATCATCTGTGATTTTTTTCATAATTTTCCGAGTCTTTTTTCCATAGTGTAGATGTCCAGAACTGTGGAAAGTGAGCCTTTTCTTGCTTTCTTTTGTTTATAAAAAATCTTCCAATTGTTGCTTCTCAGTAAATTCAGAGTTTTCGAGTAGAACATATTGGAGAGATCATCTGTGATTTTTTCCATAATTTTCCGAGTCTTTTTTCCATAGTCTAGATGTCGAGAACTGTGGAAAGTAAGCCTTTTCTTGCTTTCTTTTGTTTATAAAAAATCTTCCAATTGTTGCTTCTCAGTAAATTCAGAGTTTTCGAGTAGAACATATTGGAGAGATCATCTGTGATTTTTTTCATAATTTTCCGAGTCTTTTTTCCATAGTCTAGATGTCGAGAACTGTGGAAAGTAAGCCTTTTCTTGCTTTCTTTTGTTTATAAAAAATCTTCCAATTGTTGCTTCTCACTAAATTCAGAGTTTTCGAGTAGGACATATTAGAGAGATCATCTGTGATTTTTTTCATAATTTTCCGAGTCTTTTTTCCATAGTGTAGATGTCCAGAACTGTGGAAAGTGAGCCTTTTCTTGCTTTCTTTTGTTTATAAAAAATCTTCCAATTGTTGCTTCTCTCTAAATTCAGAGTTTTCGAGTAGGACATATTGGAGAGATCATCTGTGATTTTTTTCATAATTTTCCGAGTCTTTTTTCCATAGTGTAGATGTCCAGAACTGTGGAAAGTGAGCCTTTTCTTGCTTTCTTTTGTTTATAAAAAATCTTCCAATTGTTGCTTCTCAGTAAATTCAGAGTTTTCGAGTAGAACATATTAGAGAGATCATCTGTGATTTTTTTCATAATTTTCCGAGTCTTTTTTCCATAGTCTAGATGTCGAGAACTGTGGAAAGTAAGCCTTTTCTTGCTTTCTTTTGTTTATAAAAAATTTTCCAATTATTGCTTCTCACTAAATTCAGAGTTTTCGAGTAGAACATATTAGAGAGATCATCTGTGATTTTTTTCATAATTTTCCGAGTCTTTTTTCCATAATCTAGATGTCCCGAACTGTGGAAAGTAAGCCTTTTCTTGCTTTCTTTTGTTTATAAAAAATCTTCCAATTGTTGCTTCTCAGTAAATTCAGAGTTTTCGAGTAGAACATATTGGAGAGATCATCTGTGATTTTTTTCATAATTTTCTGAGTCTTTTTTCCATAGTGTAGATGTCCAGATCTGTGGAAAGTGAGCCTTTTCTTGCTTTCTTTTGTTTATAAAAAATCTTCCAATTGTTGCTTCTCAGTAAATTCAGAGTTTTCGAGTAGAACATATTGGAGAGATCATCTGTGATTTTTTTCATAATTTTCCGAGTCTTTTTTCCATAGTCTAGATGTCGAGAACTGTGGAAAGTAAGCCTTTTCTTGCTTTCTTTTGTTTGTAAAAAATCTTCCAATTGTTGCTTCTCTCTAAATTCAGAGTTTTCGAGTAGGACATATTGGAGAAATCATCTGTGATTTTTTTCATTATTTTCCGAGTCTTTTTTCCATAATCTAGATGTCCCGAACAGTGGAAAGTAAGCCTTTTCTTGCTTTCTTTTGTTTATAAAAAATCTTCCAATTGTTGCTTCTCAGTAAATTCAGAGTTTTCGAGTAGAACATATTGGAGAGATCATCTGTGATTTTTTTCATAATTTTCCGAGTCTTTTTTCCATAGTCTAGATGTCGAGAACTGTGGAAAGTAAGCCTTTTCTTGCTTTCTTTTGTTTATAAAAAATCTTCCAATTGTTGCTTCTCACTAAATTCAGAGTTTTCGAGTAGGACATATTAGAGAGATCATCTGTGATTTTTTTCATAATTTTCCGAGTCTTTTTTCCATAGTGTAGATGTCCAGAACTGTGGAAAGTGAGCCTTTTCTTGCTTTCTTTTGTTTATAAAAAATCTTCCAATTGTTGCTTCTCAGTAAATTCAGAGTTTTCGAGTAGAACATATTGGAGAGATCATCTGTGATTTTTTCCATAATTTTCCGAGTCTTTTTTCCATAGTCTAGATGTCGAGAACTGTGGAAAGTAAGCCTTTTCTTGCTTTCTTTTGTTTATAAAAAATCTTCCAATTGTTGCTTCTCAGTAAATTCAGAGTTTTCGAGTAGAACATATTGGAGAGATCATCTGTGATTTTTTTCATAATTTTCCGAGTCTTTTTTCCATAGTCTAGATGTCGAGAACTGTGGAAAGTAAGCCTTTTCTTGCTTTCTTTTGTTTATAAAAAATCTTCCAATTGTTGCTTCTCACTAAATTCAGAGTTTTCGAGTAGGACATATTAGAGAGATCATCTGTGATTTTTTTCATAATTTTCCGAGTCTTTTTTCCATAGTGTAGATGTCCAGAACTGTGGAAAGTGAGCCTTTTCTTGCTTTCTTTTGTTTATAAAAAATCTTCCAATTGTTGCTTCTCAGTAAATTCAGAGTTTTCGAGTAGAACATATTAGAGAGATCATCTGTGATTTTTTTCATAATTTTCCGAGTCTTTTTTCCATAGTCTAGATGTCGAGAACTGTGGAAAGTAAGCCTTTTCTTGCTTTCTTTTGTTTATAAAAAATTTTCCAATTGTTGCTTCTCACTAAATTCAGAGTTTTCGAGTAGAACATATTAGAGAGATCATCTGTGATTTTTTTCATAATTTTCCGAGTCTTTTTTCCATAATCTAGATGTCCCGAACTGTGGAAAGTAAGCCTTTTCTTGCTTTCTTTTGTTTATAAAAAATCTTCCAATTGTTGCTTCTCAGTAAATTCAGAGTTTTCGAGTAGAACATATTGGAGAGATCATCTGTGATTTTTTTCATAATTTTCTGAGTCTTTTTTCCATAGTGTAGATGTCCAGAACTGTGGAAAGTGAGCCTTTTCTTGCTTTCTTTTGTTTATAAAAAATCTTCCAATTGTTGCTTCTCAGTAAATTCAGAGTTTTCGAGTAGAACATATTGGAGAGATCATCTGTGATTTTTTTCATAATTTTCCGAGTCTTTTTTCCATAGTCTAGATGTCGAGAACTGTGGAAAGTAAGCCTTTTCTTGCTTTCTTTTGTTTATAAAAAATCTTCCAATTGTTGCTTCTCTCTAAATTCAGAGTTTTCGAGTAGGACATATTGGAGAGATCATCTGTGATTTTTTTCATAATTTTCCGAGTCTTTTTTCCATAATCTAGATGTCCCGAACAGTGGAAAGTAAGCCTTTTCTTGCTTTCTTTTGTTTATAAAAAATCTTCCAATTGTTGCATCTCAGTAAATTTAGAGTTTTCGAGTAAAACATATTGAAAAGATCATCTGTGATTTTTTTCATAATTTTCTGAGTCTTTTTTCCGTAGTTTAGAGCCAGAGAACTGCGGAAAGTAAGCCTTTCCTTGCTTTCTTTTGTTTATAAAAAATCTTCCAATTTTTGCTTCTCAGTAAATCCAGGGTTTTCGAGTAGAACATGTTAGAAAGATCATCTGTGATTTTTTTCATAATTTTCCGAGTCTTTTTTCTATAGTTTAGAGGTAGAGAACTGTGGAAAGTAAGCCTATTCTTGCTTTCTATTGTTTATAAAAAATCTTGTAATTGTTGCTTCTCAGTAAATTTAGAGTTTTCATGTAGAACATATTGGAGAGATCATCTGTGATTTTTTTCATAATTTTCTGTTTTTTTCCATAGTGTAGATGTCCAGAACTGTGGAAAGTGAGCCTTTTCTTGCTTTCTTTTGTTTATAAAAAATCTTCCAATTGTTGCTTCTCAGTAAATTCAGAGTTTTCGAGTAGAACATATTGGAGAGATCATCTGTGATTTTTTTCATAATTTTCTGAGTCTTTTTTCCGTAGTCTAGAGGCAGAGAACTGTGGAAAGTAAGCCTTTTCTTGCTTTCTATAATTTATAAAAAATCTACCAATTGTTGCTTCTCAGTAAATTTAGAGTTTTTATGTAGAACATATTGGGTCTTGCTTAAAATCTCTATTTCTAGTAAAGCGCCCGGGGCCATCGATTCGGACCTGGCCCGATCGTGCGCGCCAGCCCTACGGAGCTGCCAGCTTGAGATTCATGTTTAAAAGATGGCTTATGCCTATTTATCAGTGTGTTATGAATATATTATAATTAAATTGATAAAAAATACATTTTATTTTATTAATATTTTGGTGTTTGGGCTACTTTAGGCTACTACAACTGAAATTCGGCGTTATTAGGCTAATTCATCCATGAGAAACGGCGACTTTAGAGCCAGCGCTGTTGGCAACACTGCACAGTGCGGGAACGAGCGCCGACGCTCGCTCGCTACCACATCACGATGTGAATTTTAGATCTCTAGACTAAAGCCAACTTAGGACTTGATGGATCGAAATTTTGATTCCAACTACGAGGGTGCAGCATTATATAGGTAACGATTAGGGATTGCAATCCGGCGTCATTTTTAGTCCGGCCGGATCCGTCCGGGTTCCCATCGATCCGGTCGGATCAGGCCGGATCCGGCCGGATTAATTAAATCAGGATGATTTTCAATTTTTGGTTCAAATTGAACTGTTACTAAGTTAATCGAGTCAAAACATGTATTTAATATAGGTATTTTATAAAAAAATAAAACATACTCGTATATAAAATCAACTTTATTTCCAATCCAATGTTAAGATTAGACAACAAGCAAACAATTAAAATCCAGTAGTGTTATGTAGGTAATTAATAAAATTTTAACGATATTACAAGTAGCTCAGTCTAGATTTCACTTTCACAGATAGATTTATAAATTATTTTAGTAACTTTATTAAATCTTATATAAATAACCTTACGTAATTTACTGAGATGAGATCACAATAATTATATTATTAAAGTATGTATTTGAAAATTCTAACAAACAAGGCTTATATTTATGTCATGACAGATACCATCATGATTTAATGAATCTGTCTAATGAATAGCACAATTATCACAATAATGAGTTGTACTATAACTACTACTCTTTATTTTAATCAACTTAGGATAAATAATTATTTTATGTAGAATTTTAAGTAATAACTGTCTTAGTATTCATTGTAGGTATATTATAAGGAAATAAATTTAGATTTTGAAAAAAGGTTCGTAGAAAACAAATAATGTTAATTGTGTCATCTGTTAGTCTACTTCTAAATAGAGCTGCAAATACATACAACCTGCGGCCGAAAAAGCCCTTTCAGCTTCTACACTTGTCGGCTTTATTGTCAGTAAATAATCATGAATAGCAGACAAGTATTCTCCTCGAACTCCATCACTTTCAAATGTAGTCATTTCTTCTCTTAGTATTTTATCAAAATCTTTCACATTTTTAGTATGTATGCTATAAGGGCTATAACACGTGGTTTCTTGTTCGATTTGTAATTGTAATTCTTCCTGTAATGTCAAATCTTTCGATAGTGATGGTGAATCTGTGTTCCTTTCTACTATTTCTTCCATGTTTTTATCATCTTGAATAATAACTCGACTCGCACACATGATCACCACGCGCAACGGATTTAAAGTACCTACTCATGCATCAGCTCTATTATTTTGCCAAAAATTGCTAGCACTGGATCTGGTCGCCGGATCCGGTCACCGGATCCGGTATATTTTTACCGGATCCGGTAAACGTTTAATGATGCCGGATCCGCCGGATTACCGGATCCGTTTTTCCGGATTGCAATCCCTAGTAACGATGCTTCCGGCAACAAATGTCGTAAAAGTCATTTTGGCGAAAATGAGCATAGAATGCAGCCCCTAATTTTTAGCGCTGCGTCGATCTAAAAATGTGAAACCAGAATTCGCCTAAAAAAATTATTTTACTCCCAAATTTTTTACTAGTATTAATCAAGATTTTTTTAAAAAACACTACTCATACTGCTTAGAACAGTATAACCGTGCCGCCGCCGCGCCGCGGCCGCGCCGCCGCGCCGCCGCCCGCGCCGCGCCCGCGCCGCGCCCGCGCCGGTCGATTCTGTAAAAATCTCACCGTGAAAACTTAAGTGATGTGAGTTTGTTTTTGCTAGGAATTGACACTATTGATAGCTCACTCCACGCTCACTTCACCTAAGTTTTCACGGTGAAATGGTCACAGAATCGCACTGCAGGTCGTATAATACAACGTACAGACGCCAGCACATCAAGCTACTACAATCTGTCAAATTTCTTTAATTGATTTTCAACTTTATCGCTAAAGCATAAGGTTCAAAGTTGGTTGGCAAAATTTGACAATTTCGGGTAGCTTGATGTGGTGGCGTCTGTATAATTAACGGTCGGTCGTAAACATCAACTTCTTGAATCTTCTGGGGTGTATATCCAAGCTAACGTTTAAAATAAGGCTTTGATACAAATAGCAATGATATAATATGAAACATCGCCATATTTACGTATTTCGTGTAGGTATAGAATATAACCTTACAACTTTTTAAGTTAAAAAGATATGTATATGCATAAAACGATTTTATTTTTTGTATTTTTAATTATCAAAAATGATATTTTGGTGTTTACGACCTTTGCTGTCGGAAGCATCGATAATATTAGGGGAAAAACCGGCAGTTTCGAACGTTGTCCGTTATTCGCACAAAACATCAAAGTTATTCGCACCAAACATCAAAGATTTTTCAAAGTTACTAAGTACCTAGATAATTGCTTCCTTCAGCCGTCACAAATGTATAAAAATAAAACCATGTTTGTTATTTGCTACCAATCAAAATACTTTAGTATAATATTTTAGTCTATTAATCGCCAGGATCATCATAAGGATCGTAACAAAAAATAAATAAAATCACGCCTGTTTAACCCGAAGGGTTAAGCACTCCGTAAAGCCTAGGCAAAAATTCATTGGATACGAAAACCAAAATTTTATGAATCTTCGAAAATTTCCCAGAATTCGTAACTATGTAAGTAAATATCACTTTTCTCTAAACCCTCAAATTTAATGGCCGCCACTGTTCCATTGCGTAGGTATGTCTATGTATACATATTACATATGTACCATTCATAAACCTTTTGATGTAGGTACCTAGGTACACCTAAACCTATAACGGATACCTACCGTACCTACATCAGTGCCTCAAGCTTTTAAAATTTATATGTGTATATTTTAAAATCTCACTTAATTTTTTTTTTTCGTTTTAGCTCGCGTTATGCTTTTTTATTTTTAGGTTACGTTTTTATTTAAATAAAAGTTTGTTTTTAAAAACTTTTTATTAATTTTAATTTTATTTTTCATTTTTTAGTCTTAAAGATTTATTATAACATCTTTTTTACCATTTTTTACTTATCTATTTAGAATAGAATAGAATTTATTTTGCAAATATGGGTAATACATAATAGTTCTTAAGATTACATTTAGCCCAGCCACATTTTACCAATCGGCATGCAAACATTACATTACATTATATACATTATTATTATTATTTACATATGTATACTGACCGACTTCTTGACAATTCAAAAGTGCCTGTAAATGGTTTAATTGAAATAAATGCTTTGAGTTTGAGTTTATATTGTTGATTTATTAAACACATTATTTACCCTATTAACATTATTTAAATCATTGACATTATTTACACTAAGAATATTATTTACATTATTGACATCATTTAACCATTTACCTACCTACTTTATTTATACCACTGATGTTATTTAGTTCTTTTAAATATTACAGCCTGTTTGTTTTATATTTTACTTGAATTAATCGTTTTGTTTGTTCACGTAGGTATCGTTTTCTACACTTCAAGTCCTTTCATTTGATACCCATATTAAGGGTGTTGAAAAAAATGTAATCCGCCATCTTGGAGCGGCGACCATATTGAATTTACAGTGTTGATTACAAAATTTCTCGTTTTCTACTCTTCAAGTTCTTTCATTTGATAGGTACTTACTTACCCATATTAAAGGGGTTGAAAAAATATATATAATCCGCCAACTTGGAGCGGCGGCCATTTATTGAATTAAGTGTAATGTTATTAACTTTATCGTTTTCTACTCTTCAAGCCCTTTCATTTGATACCCATATTACCGGGGTTTGAGAAAAAATATGTAGGTAATCCACCATCTTGGAGCGGCGACCATATTGAATTTACAGTGTTGATTACTAAATTTATCGTTTTCTACTCTTCAAGCTCTTTCATTTGATACCCATATTAAAGGGGTAGAAAAAATATATATAATCCGCCAACTTGGAGCGGCGGCCATATTGAATTGAGTGTGATGTTATTAACTTTATCGTTTTCTGCTCTTCAAGCCCTTTCATTTGATAGGTACCCATATTACCGGGGTTTGTGAAAAAATATGTAATCCGCCATCTTGAAGCGGCGGCTATATTGAAATTATTAAAATATTGCACATTCTGTGTGTTGTTAGTTGTTACTAAAGGTGTATGCAAAATTTTAGCTCAATCGGATACCAACAAATGGTAGAAAAATGGTTTACAAATTTTGACGGACAACTTACATAGGTATGTACATAAACAGTGCAAATCACTTCACTACATAGTATAAAACAAAGTCGCTTTCTCTGTCCCTATGTCCCTTTGTATGCTTAAATCTTTGAAACTACGCAACGGATTTTGATGCGGTTTTTAGTAGATAGAGTGATTCAAGAGGAAGGTTTATATGTATAATAACATCCATTAAATAGTGGAAAAGTACTGTTATTTTTGAGGTTTCTAATGTGATGTCGTAAATAATTACATTTTTTCCGCTTACATTGCAAACGCAGGCTGAACCCTACGAGTTTTATCAAAATAATGTACTAAGTAGTTAGATTTCGGGAGCGCAAATGAAACGGAGTTTTTAGGGAAGTAAGAGTTTATTACGACCCGAGCTTACAGAAGTTCATGTAAGACTCTTAGACTACTTGGCTTACAGAAGTTCATGTAAGACTACTTAGATTACTTAGCCTATCTTAATTCTACTTTTAAGGGAAGTAAGATTTTATTACGACCCGAGCCTACCGAGGTTCGTGTAAGACTAACTAACTTATCTTAATTCTAACCATCGCACCACATCTTCATGGCTGGTGGTCGGCCCACCCGCCGTCGCGACACACATCCTGTCACGTACGTCTAATCGCAAGAGGTGCTAGGTCAGCGTCTAGACTCTACCACGATAGAGGTGCCAGGTCAGCGTCTAGACTCTACCACAATGTTGGGTTAGGAACATAACTCCTCCCCCCTTGGACCAAAGTTATCGGAAAAACAGGGGTTTTCCGAGAACTTTGCATAGTTTACTAATTAGAAAATTACAATTTAACAGTTAATTTAAATGTGTTAAATGAAATAATAAAATGACCAAACTATTCCTATAATAAAATCGTAACCTGAAGATTGAAAGGTTAATTACACTAATAGTATAGGTCTTTCATTAACTTGACCTTCCTCAGGTTGAGCGGAATTATCTCCAATAGCTCTCGGGCGATGATCTCGCTCTCTACATAATTTTCTTATAGCATCTGAATACTTATACATAACTATAGTTACTGACAATAAGACGACAACCGCGTATAAGACATAAAGGGCGACACTAACACTTTCACTTATGATTTCACTTTTCACGTTATTAGCACTATTCTTCAGAATATAGTTCAGCTGGCGTACGTCATCCAGTTTTACTCCCTTCAGATTTATAGGTTCGATCCTTGCTGCGTCAAGAGTCAGATGGCTTAAGTCAGGTAAGTTTAATAGGGGAACAGGCATATAATCTGTTTGTAGTGAGTAAGAGCGCCGTCCATGGATTTGGATATTATCTATAAAGACATCACATTGCCCTCCTACAGTTATCAGGTATGTTCCTCGTATGCGTTCCTTTGTTTCATCATTGTTACAAGTCTGTGATATGACTTGGTTGTGTTTTGAATACACTATCCAACTATTGGGACCAATTCTTTGAAGTTTCAGGAACTCAGATAATATCTTACGTGGGAAACAGCGTGATGGATTGTCATGGTATTTCATTAGTTGCTCAATGCACGTTTCTTCCATATACTGGGATAGTTGATTTTCAAAGCAGAGGTATTCTTTAGCTGTTATCTCTTGGCACGGTTGATCAGTTGGACGATACTTTGACCCTTCTACTAGTAGGTAAGGAAATTCAGGGATAACAACAAAGGTAAGGTTTGAGGAATCGTCTGACATAGGAATGGAATACAGTTTATAGTAACTATAAGTTGCATTATAAATTAGAGGAACTTCTATGATAAAAGTTAGTTCTTCATCCTTAATGTAAGCTTTTACAGATAATGATTCTTCAATATTAATTAAATTTCGTTCATTAACAGGGTACATTAATTTGTCATATTTGCTTATATATTTTAACACTTTCAACAATTCATTAGGATTAATTACGGCCTTATGTAAAACTGATACTTTACTAAATGCAATGGCCGTTTCAAGTTCGCTGATTTTTATATAGAGTGTTCTAAAGTTTACAATAAACTGGTTAAGTAATCCAAAAACATAGGTCATATAAATTGAATGATTATCTTTCGTAGTGAGATTAGTTACAAGGCTTTCAAGTAATTTAATGCGTGCGCTTATTATTTTTGTGTTTTCATTGATTACTTCGGTAGAGTTCAGAAAGTGATCCAACATTTTAGATATCATTGTGAATTTGTTAGATGTTGCTTGTTCCTGAGTCTGAATATTACTGATTAAATTGTCATATCTAACTGCATCTTCATGGTCAAGATTACCTGTTATAATTTTGATAATAGACCCTAGAGGGTTTACAATACCACGTTTGAGTCTTTTAGATGGAATTAATTGCTGTAGTTTTTCTAGAGTCTCATTTTTAATATATTCCACCTGTATTTTAAGGCTCCTGAACTCGTCCGCATACGATTTGTTTGGGTGTAGCGTTTGGCTAAATTCGGAATATTTTTGAATATTAAAGGAAAGATCAGTACCAATGCATTGGAGGTTGATTATTTTAACAATAGACCATTTGTCATATTGTACAAACGCTTGACCTAATTTCACCGGGAGAATCCCAGGGTTTTGGTTAATCTTTACCGCTTGAAGGGCCTGGCTTGGGAGAGCCCAACTGGTGGTTGTCCACGTCACCAGGATCAAACACCACCTGCGGAGGACGTTTTACATTTTTAACTGGAACTTTAGTATCTCTATTTTTAACTTTTATTGGTACGATATTACGTTCTATCTGACCTGTGACCATGGCCTTCTGAAACTTAGGTTTATCTTTAGCTTGTCTTTTATTTACGGCTTTAGTGAAGATCGGTTGACTTGTTTTTAAGACTGGTTCTGATTCACCTCCCCGCTTGGCTATAATTCTTTCCTTATGCCTTTTTACTTTTTCAGAAATGTATTTATAAATTGCCCGTGTTCTATTATTATGGTCCCTAATTAGTTGCTGATTGTATGCTTTATCGAATTCCGAGTTAAAAGTAGAATTTAGTTCAGTATGACCAAACGCAGCTTCAAACGGTGTTAAATCCGTGGTACTGTGGATGGTGTTATTATAAGCCATAACGGCATAAGTCATAACTGATGCTGCGTCTGTAAATTTCTTTTCATATTTTGCTAATCGATATATCTCAATAATTATAGAATGAAACCGCTCTATGAGCCCCATAGAATTTGGATTATTGGGTGTACCTATGTGTAGCTTAATTTTATGCAAGTCCGTCAGTTCTTTTAATAATTCATTATTAAATTCAGTTCCCGGGTCAGAACTTATTTTCTGTGGTATGCCGTAAAAAGAGAAGTATTTCATTAATGCTCTGACCACTTCGGGCGTAGAGCGAGATGTAATTTCTATAGCTTGTCCTAATTTGCTAAAAGCATCGATTAAAGTTAAATAGTATTTTGATTCTATACTAAACAGATCTATAAATATTTCCTGAAATGGTGCGTTCTGGGTTTGTGTGAGCTGCAGTACGGGTTTAAATTTTGGTTTTCTATCGTACTTGGAGGTTTTACAACGATCACATGAATTAATTATGGCGGAAACGGTTTCGGATAAATTTGGCCAATGATAATAGCGACGGATACTTTTAACAGTTTCTGCAATACTGCGATGACAGGTCTTGCCTTCGTGTATCTTAATCACAATAGCTTTCTGTTCCTGTTCATCTTTGACGTAAATAACGCGCTCGGTACATTCATAGAAATTAACCATATCTTTCTTAAATAGTGAAACTATAATATTACTAAAGTCTTTTCTATGTTCCGGATTCTCGAAATCCTCTCCCTACAAAATGGTTGAGCTAGATGGTGCTGATCCACGCGTCATGTTCGTGAACGGGCGCCGTCGGTTGAGACTGGTCATTTCTTAACTGCCAAGGCTTATTTTTAATCTTATATTTTGAAATGTTTCTTCATTTGTTTTTTTTTTTTACATTGTTCTCGCATATAGAAGCAACAATAATTATGTACCCACGATTTGTAATATCTTGATTTAAAAGAGTGTCCATGGAGTTTCTTGCCCGTTCTTCTCCATAGAGATCTACGTTTTGGAATGGGCATCTAGCTTCAACTTTCTGACTGACTGACGGACTATTTTAATTTTAATTTTGACAATTCAAAAGTGCCTGTACAAGGTTTAATTGAAATAAATGCTTTGAGTTTGAGTTTGAGTTTGAAATAAATGAAATACTTAATTTTCGGTTTTATATATTCTTTTAAAAATTGTTTAATATGATCTTGATTATGAAGAGGCAAAAATACTTCTAACACCTTTTGTTTGTCCCTAGACAAGTCTTTTACTTGGAGCTCATTACGAAACCAGCTAAAAACTAGTATTTGGTTAGGCTTGGTATCGATTGCTTCATTTAATATCGGTATTCCATGGGATTCGAGATCTTCGGCTGAATGAACTGTTTGTATAGTAGAAGGTTCAGACGGTACAGGATAGTTAATATGTGGTTGTTCCAAGTCTGTATCGGAATCTAAATTTATAGTCATTGGGCTAGCTGTCGCGGTTCTTTCAGAGTCGGAAATAGTAATAGTTCTTGAGTCATCAGAACTTAGTTTGGTCACACAAATTAAATTTATTTGAAAATTTGGGACGTCTTTCGAGTCTACCTTATTTTCAGTTGAATGCGAATCATCAACCCTTTCAATAGTTTTAGGAATTTCAGCATTTAGGTTCTGATCCGCGCATTCGTTATTAATGTACATATTTGTATAGTCGTAGTAACAGTATCCTAAGTAACATGTACCGTAATCATTGTAATTGGGATCATAATAGTACTGTTCGTTACTAGTATAAAGCTCGTTTATGGGAAAACTTAGTGGTTGCTTAACAGGTGCTGGAGCAGTTCTCATTGTCACGTCACGATCACCCAATAAATTGTTAGGGGGACGGTAGCCCGAAGGTTGCGGTGCTCTATATCCGAATTGTCCTACTGGAGGTCTATAGCCGAAATGTGCTGCTTGGGGTCTATAACCGAATTGTTGAGGTTGTTTATTCCCAACTTGCGGTAATTGTGGTCGAAACCCAATTTGCTGATTCGGCACATTTGGACGTACAAAAGCTTGATTAGGTATACCGAATTTAAATTGAGTTTGATTTGTAGAAGGCCTGTAGTAATTATGTTGCAATTGAGGTGCTGTAAATGTAGGTTTCGGATTGTTTGAACTTAAATGAACCCCTTTTTCAGTTGATGGCAATAACTGATGACCTTGTGGCCAGTGTTGCAACATATTATTGCGTAAATTATATTGTTCCTGGAAGTTAACCTCTTCAAGGACAAATTGTAACGCTTCTTCCAGGGTACTAGGATTTTTAATTCGAACAATCCGTACCATATGTTCCGGTAAATTATACATAAAAACGTTAAGCGAAGTATTATTATAAATCACTTTCTTAGCTTCTCTTAACGTAGCGGAACTGTTCTGATTAACCTTAGATATTAATATGGCACGAATATCTTGTATGCGGCTGCAAAATTCTAAATATGACTCATTTGATTTGATTTTTAGGGTTTCGAGCTCAATTGCCACGCATTCCTCACTCCTGGGATCACCAAAATGTTGGATCATCAAAGATTTAAATTCAGAATAAGTTTCAAGGTCGCCTCTTTCACTTAAAAGAGCCGCTGCTTTACCCTTTAATTTACTCGTAATGTTCTGCATTAAAAATTCGTTTCGCTCTGTTGTGCCTTGATATTTTCCGATGACATATTCGCACTTTCGCAAAAATAAACTAAGTATATTAGTTTCACCACTGAATTCGGGAATTAATTTTAAAACAACGCGAAGTATCGAAGAGTCTGACAATTGCATCGGAAATGGCGTTTCAGTTGCCATCGCTGTTAAAGGAATTTGGCCTTGATCCATATCAGATAAAATTAAATTACTAAGCAATTAAATTGTAAAATCAAAAGATAATCCTCAATTTATGTGTTAAATCACACCATAGAATTAACAAAAATACAAAAAGAAAATTAATGTTACTTTTCTCTATAACTACATTAAACTACTAAAATACTAATTACGTACTATTATAAACTAAAATACTAATTATATCTATCACAATAATAGTGTAGGGAATGAGGAAGGATGTAGAAGGTTACTCACATGCCAACCGCTTGATATATTATCACCATCTCTGCTCACCCACGTAATTTACGCGTTATCTAACTTATTTATTTGGTTCGAAGATTGCCCCATATAGAACGCCTCACTGATTTTAAGCACGACGACTATATATGTATAACCAGTAACCACTCGCGAGACGGTCCATGTGTTTCACTGGATTTTACAGGTTTTCGCACTTGACTTTTCGCGGAGGAAACAGTTTGCGGCAATCCTACCGGCTGCGCCAGTTAGATTTCGGGAGCGCAAATGAAACGGAGTTTTTAGGGAAGTAAGAGTTTATTACGACCCGAGCTTACAGAAGTTCATGTAAGACTCTTAGACTACTTGGCTTACAGAAGTACATGTAAGACTACTTAGATTACTTAGCCTATCTTAATTCTACTTTTAAGGGAAGTAAGATTTTATTACGACCCGAGCCTACCGAGGTTCGTGTAAGACTAACTAACTTATCTTAATTCTAACCATCGCACCACATCTTCATGGCTGGTGGTCGGCCCACCCGCCGTCGCGACACACATCCTGTCACGTACGTCTAATCGCAAGAGGTGCTAGGTCAGCGTCTAGACTCTACCACGATAGAGGTGCCAGGTCAGCGTCTAGACTCTACCACAATGTTGGGTTAGGAACATAACTAAGTATTGTACACATTGAAAAGGTCTACAGAAAAGTCCGTGATGGTATATGTCTATCTCTTATGGATTACCCACAATAACTTTTTTTTGTCATTTACTTTTTACGACAAATAATGGCTAATTTTCGAAGCGATTTTAACCAATACAGCATTAATCCTTAACCAATTAAATACCTTTTATACATTGTTCATTTAATATAGATCTATATATGGCCCTTTACACCGTATGATTTAAGTGAAAATTTTCGAAGATATTACAGATTAAAAAATTGTGGGACGTAGCGTTTGCGGCGGTACCAGCCGGCCGCCCGGTGCGGCAAGAGCGTGCCTATAAAAAAGCCGGAGCGGGCCGCTATGTTTTTATACAACAACGTTCACAGTTTTTCTGTAGTGTATTTAGTATCAGCATTGCACCCGTGCGAAGCCGGGGCGGGTCGCTAGTTAAATATAAAAGCTTGTAAAAATAATAATGGACGGCGATTTTGAACACAAATTGAATAGGTAGTGGGAATGGTAATACTTACCTACGTGTTATTGGATGGGATTTTCGTGTTGTCACACTAGTATTATAAAGGCGAGTTTGTATTTTATATATGTTTGTTATTTCTTCACTCTCAAACGGCTGGACCAATTTTAATAAAATTTTGTACGGAGGTAGCTGAAACCCTGGATTTACATATAGGCTACTTTTTATCCCGATATTCTCACGGGATCAAGATTTACGCGGGTGAAACCGCGGGGCGCAGCTAGTAGGTACTTATATATTTTCAATAATATTTGTCACATTTTAAATATTATGTATTATACAAACGCCAGCACATCAAGCTACTAAAATCAGTCAAATTTCTTTAATAGATTTTGAACTTTATAGCTAAAGCATAAGGTTCAAAGTTGATTGGGAAGATTTGACAGTTTCGAGTAGCTTGATGCGCTGGCGTCTGTACATGTGTGTGTGTAACATTGTGAAAAGTAAACATGTAAACACGCACGATTGGCGCGAAACTTCGACATGTGATGCATTATTCACTGCCCCTACGGTGGAGTTGGAATGTTCGAAATCCCCAATTTTTATGTTTTTTAGCCTCGACCACCACTGTCAACAAAATGGCGATTACATAGGTAAATTAATAAACTTGCGCGCTAAATATGAAATATTTAATGGCGTTAACATATGAGTGTTTTATCCAACTCTCTTAATTAACACACATTCATAAGATTTGATGGGTAGCATAACAAGTATTTACAATCAATGTAGGGTGTCGCATGTCGTAATTCTTGGGTCCAATGGGACCTAGTAGCGAGCCGGCGGAAGTTCGTGTGTACCTACGGGTCCATTCGAGAGCGCTCCCAGAACTATTGTAGTCACTTCCATCTGGTGCGGTAGTTTCTAGCACCCCCAGTAGATGTTCGTGTGTGAAAAGTTCTGTGGACCAAATTCTTACATTTTCCATTTTACGCAGAAGATTACCTAATGTAATAAATGCAAGGAAGTCGCGATCCTTGTCCGAGGGCATTTAACTATTTATCTGCGTCAAAAGTCTGATCTCACGGCGGTGCGCCGCCACTACGGCACTGCGCAGTGCCGTTTGATGAACCTTCACGGCATCAAACGGTTTTATCAAACACCGTCAATCTCGTAAGGTTTGAATTAAACCTGTTGACCGTCTCGGGGGCGCTTAAGAAGGGTCATGTCGCAACACAATTTTAAGTAGGTAATTTTTATCAAGATTTGATCATGTTTTTAATGTAGTTTATTATGTACTAGCGACCCGCCCCGGCTTCGCACGGAAACATTATTATTATTATACATATAAACCTTCCTCTTGAATCACTCTATCTATTAAAAAAAACCGCATCAAAATCCGTTGCTTAGTTTCAAAGATTTAAGCATACAAAGGGACATAGGGACATAGGGACAGAGAAAGCGACTTTGTTTTATACTATGTAGTGATGATGAAAAACGGTAAAAGTAAGAATGCTGAAAGAATGACAATATTTTTATTTTTCCCTTTTGCATATTTTCAGCAACAAATTTAGTTGTTTATGCATAATTATTATCAGCTAATGAAAGGTGCCTTTTGGGTAGGTCTAGTAAAACTTATTTCATACAACTTTCGCAGTATACTAATGAAGTTTGACCTCAACATATAGAGTGCTTGGAAGTTGAGTGCAAAGCTTTAGTGAGTGATAGTTGACACCATTTTGAGCAGCGTCAGCATTTTGAGTCATACGTGTCTTAAACGAAGTATGTTTTCTTTTTTATTTTTAAGACAAAAATAACATCCAACTTTAACTGGGAAAAAAATGAGATGATGTGACTGCTGTGAGCGTATATAGCTAATTCGGAATGCGGCCCATCTCAAATGCGTTCCGATTTAGATATTATGATTATATTATGACAGCTGAGAGCTCTCAACAATTCGGAACGATCGTGAACGCGCTCATGGTGCTTACAGTATTTCTTTGTTTAAACCTTCGATCAATAATGTACTAGATGCCCGATAAGCGCTTCAAAAACGGCTGGAAAAATACGAGCACGAATACTTTTGTGCTCTTATTTCAATTTAGTATGGTCCAATCATAGCCACAGGGTTGCCAACCGTAAGAAAAAATTCCTCGTACATATGCAGCTAAAAATCTCGTATTTTGACTTTCAAACCTCGTACATTTATTATACATCGAAAAAGTGCTAAAACCAATATACTTATATTTTAACTACTGGATTTAGGACTTTTTACTCAATTAAATAAACTATAGCAAGTTTCCTACTAAATAAAACATCATTTTGTGTTGTATTTAAAAAAAAGTTAAATCAAAAAAAATGTGTCTATATTATTAATTAACTTTGCAAGGTAACTTAGTTTACATCTCTCCAAATATTATGTCAGAAACATCTTCACTGTCATCGTTTTTTCTGCCGTATATTATAGCTGTTTTCATGCGGCTATACATTTTTTTGTGGGTTCAAAATTGACGCAGTTTCCAGTACGAGCCTTTTGCGCTCTCTGCAGCAAGAAGTGTGCCGTTCACTGTTAGCCGGTTTCTTATCTCTGTCTTTATTAAATTGACTTTACTAAAAACCCGCTCGCAGTCAGCATTCGCATGGGGTAGGGACAGTAAGACAAGTAAGGAACAGAGAAAGTAGAAATTTGCGCTGTGTGACTGAGACTATTAATGCTAAGAAAGAAATGTTTTATTAGCTGGGGACTTCCCGGATGACGGGATAGCCACCATAGACAATCATCGTGTAAATGCGGTAATGAAATTTTTGGTGTAAGATGAAGTTCCATCAAGTTCTGATAGATGACACTAGTTCTTACTATTATAATGGTGATGCAAAATGTTCGTATGGCCATATTATCAAAATCTCGTACATAATTGTACGAGGTTGATAGTGTCCTCGTACCTCGTACGGAAGACCACAAATCTCGTAATTGTACGAGGAACCTCGTACGGTTGGCAACCCTGCATAGCCAACGTTAAGACGTCAAAATGCCTCAGTGCGCGTTCAAAAATTGTGTAAATAAATATAAATAAATAAATAATTTTTTATTCAAAAAACATAAGGTATGGTGTTAAATACAGTTTTCTTAAATCTATGTTAAATTCACACATAATTTTGAGCCTGAACTAGGAAAACCTGTGTTTCAGGCGATTTGAGGTAACATTAATTTATAAAATAATTACATTATTGGCATTATTATCTTATCTATGTAAAAGGTGTATAAAATTATAGTACTTATACTAACTTAAAACTTAGCTAACTAATTAAAAAATAAACAATGAGCAATCTTTACTTTAGCACAATTAATAACTTCTCTGTATCTTCATAGGACATTGTTTGTAAAGCTTCCTTAAGGGTTTTCTTGCAGTTATTGTGATTTAAAGAGTAGATATTACCTTTTTTATTTAGTCTGTTATAGAGTAGAGGTCCGAGGTACATATAAAATTTGGCTGTGAAAGCATGTTTCGTACTTATTTGAGGGCAAACTATATCTTTCCGTCTCTTATTAGTAATATCAGTGTTATAAGGAAGGGCTCCGTGTTGTTTTAGTACAGTGCTCATTATAAATAACTGTCGAACTGTTAGAACCTCACAAGCTTTATACAGAAGGTTAGTGGGGAACAGGAAAGGCCGGCAAGTAGACACCTTGAGAATAGCTCTTTGAGCTCTTTCAATGGTCAATAACAAAGTTTTACTCGCCCCACCCCATGAAGTTATACAATAAGTTAAAATAGACTGACATAGAGCAAAATATACTTGCCTAATTAATTTTGGATCTGCAATAAATCGTATCTTTTTGAAAACGAATATGAGCTTACGAATTCTATTATTTAGAGCGTCTATATGGTGTTTGAAGGAAAGGGTTTCATCTATTATTATGCCTAGGTATTTTATTTTGTGAGTTTTTATTATATTAGGACATTTGCATTGGTTATCTGTTGGTACTGGGCAACAATGGGCATGTAATGCTGAGGGGACATGTGTTATTTGCTTGCGCATCGAAAACTTAATGAAATTTGTCTTCTCTGCGTTTAGAGTTAGTAAATTATTTTTAAGCCATTTATTTACAATATTGAAACCGTGTTGCGCAAGCTTGTAGACTTCATTCTCTGAGTCAGCCGAAAAAAGTAGAACAGTGTCATCAGCGTAAATAATGATAGTGCCATGCTCTAGCTTTAGATTGCAAAGGTCATTTATGTAGATCAAAAACAGAGTAGGCCCTAAAATTCTTCCTTGGGGGACACCATAAATTGTGGTTTTTTGAACAGTGCTGAGAGCATTGCCAATTTTTACGCACTGGGAACGATTTTCTAAATAATTTTGGAATAGTTTCAACTGGGTGCCTCTTACACCCATGCTCTCAAGCTTGCGCAATAGTATTGGAATGGAAACCGTGTCAAAAGCTTTAGCGAGGTCCAGGAAGATTCCTACTGTGTGGTTACTCTTGTCAAGTTCTTCTGCAACAAAGTTAGTCAGATGATGTACCGCATCGGCAGTTGAAACTTTAGGCCTAAATCCAAACTGCCGTTCAGACAAAATTGATTTATCTTCTAAATATTTCAATAACCTTTTATTTATAATTTTCTCCAATATTTTTGAAAAGGAAGGCAGTAAAGCAATAGGTCTATAATTTGAGACATGATCTTTGCTACCTGATTTATAAACAGGGATAATTACAGCTTTTTTGAGACACTCTGGAAAATGACCTGAAGATAAACAAATGCGGAAAATGTAGGTTAGTGGTGGTACCAAAATGTTCTTGAATTTTTTAATAATTTTATTCGGAATGTTCTCCCAGCCAACGGCACAATCGTCTTTCAAGGTCATGATTATACTTTCTACCTCAGACTCATCAGTATCTAGCAGCGCGAAGGATGTTAAAGCAGTGCTGCATGTAAAGTTAGTGCTCGTTAGGTTTTGGGATTGACCCAGATTTTTTTCTGCCAGACTCTTTCCAATATTAACAAAGAAATTATTTGCTATGTTAGCGGATTCCAACGGCGACGAGTGAGCTTGTAATAAACCTGAAGATGACTCATATTGTTTTGAAATGTACGTAACGTCTTTAATATATTTCCAGATCTTTTTACTATTTGTTCCAGCCTTTTCCAATGCCATTTTGTCGTAGATGTGCTTAATTTTTTTAAGGAGATCGTTACAATAATTTCTATATCTTTTATATGAAAGTTGCAATACTGTATTATCTGGGTAAGATCTAGCTTTCATGTGCAGTTTATCTGTGTGTTTCATGCAGCGAATAAGACCAGGTGTGATCCATGGTTTTATATTGTGATTTTTGTTGCTTAACTGTGATACGACTGTGTTTTTCTGAATAGCATTACGTAAGTTATCAATTACATACAACATGCAAAACTGCGGGTCAGCGGAATTATAGACTGGATCAAAATCGATGACGCGTAAATCTTCTTCAAGTTTATTTATATTAAGTGTTGACGAGTTTTGGCGAGTGTTTTGGTTAGGTAATTTACAATTTAGGGTTAGTAGGACAGCATTATGATCGGTTATTGTTGAGTTAACAACAAGTGCAAGTGAAGGGAAATTCGATTTAAGCATGATGATCCAAACAAGAGCCACTGTGGTGAGTAGGAAAGCAGTGTGCTGGGAGCAGGCCATGAAAGGCGCATAGGTTGAGGTAGTCTTGAGCAGGCGCATCAGTACTTCCTGGAAGAATATTGATATTAATATCTCCAATTACAATCATGTTTTTAAGTCAGTAAAAACATTAGTATTTTTAAAAGACGGAGGTCGGTACAATGCTAATATCGCAAAATCTGATCCGATTTTAACTAACAATCTGTTACAGTCGTGCATATCAGGTTCCTCAACAGAGACATTCAGATCATTTCGTGCATAAACTATCACCCCATCATTTTGGTTGTAATTCACAGTACTTCTATACATATTGTATCCCGGGATAAGTGGTATGTTATAATGTTTGGCAAGCCAGCATTCGGTTAAAACAATAACGTCACAATTTATGTTTAGGCGCTGCTGAAACGTGCTAAAATTATCAAAATTCTTAAAAACACTACGAATATTTTGTGTTAGTATGGTTAGTGGAGTTTTGTAGCCGGATAGATATTGTTTGCAGTTTTCCGCTTCACAAACTTTGGACACCGAGACAGAGAAATTATCTAGATCGTCAATTAGATTATTAATCATAGTGGAAGTTAAGGGATTAAGGTCCGAGAAATATCTTATTGACGGCGCTCTTAGGCGCTACCATAATCTACGGAATTTATGTACCATTTTTCAGCCATTATTTTCGCCGGGCAGTCCGCAGCACCAGTCACATGTTTGAAAGGTTTTTTAAAATGCAGGCAGGTAGCGCATTTTGGTTCATCAGCCTTTTTTGGACATTCTTTAACCGAGTGACCTTGATCACCACAGTGGCCGCAGGTATATGTTGTCTGCCGACATGACTTGGCCGCATGTCCATACTGTTGACACTTATAACAACGTGTGACCAAAGTAAAGTCTCAGACCAAAATAACGCCCTACTGCAGGTCCAAAATTGGTTCACTGCTAATAATTTAGTATTAAATGAAAAAAAAACTAAGTGCATAAGATTTTCTTTACCAAATGTCAAGGGTAGTGATTGTGAGATAATATTGAATCAAGAGAAACTAGAATTCGTCGATAAAACTGTTTTCCTAGGGATCACGCTCGACTCAAGGCTACAATGGGGTCCTCATTTAACATCTCTTGCAGGACGGCTAAGTTCAGCAGCTTATGCTGTCAGAAAAATCCGTCAATTTACTGATGTAGATACCGCGAGACTAGTCTATTTTAGTTATTTTCATAGTATCATGTCTTACGGTATTTTACTTTGGGGACGGGCTGCAGACATCGATTCTATTTTTATTCTGCAGAAAAGAGCTATCAGAGCCATATATAATCTCCGCAGGCGCGATTCTCTAAGGGAACGGTTTAAGGAAATTAACATCATGACGGTACCTTGTCAATACATCTATGAAAACATCATGTATGTAAGGAAAAATTTACATCTTTTTAGTAAAAGAGGTGAAAGACATAATTATAGTACTAGAAATAGGGACCTATTAGTTCAACCAGGTTTCAGACTGGCTAAAGTAGACTCATCTTTTATGGGGTACTGTTTAAAATGTTATAATAAAATACCTCCCCACATTCTTCAACTGAATGAGACAAAATTCAAGTCTTGTATAAAACGCACACTATGCAGTCAGGCATATTATAAGTTAGGGGATTACATTGCTGATAAAAATGCCTGGCTCAATGCTGGTCCTGCTCCACAACCACAACTAATTGATTAACACATGAAAATACTGTTGGAGCTGCTGAAGATTGTAAGACTATCTTTGCATTGTATAAAATCAATTTCCTTTGTTTTGTATAATTGCATAGCACAGATGTGAGTTCTACCCTATAGCTACCATTTACCGGGTAATAATATGTCTTTCATTGACTCGAATGTGCCCTGGCAGCTGATGGTGTGTCATGCTCACTCAAATGTCTCGCTGACGGTGGCGTGTGTGTTGGATCATTTAGCTCCCTTCAAAATGGTTGAGCTGAATGGTGCTGATTTATGCGTCATGTTCGTGAACGGGCGCCGTCAGTTGGGGCTGGTCATCACTTAGCTGCCTCGGCTTATTTTTAATTATTTTAATTTTGGATTGTTGTTAGTTAAGTACTATTTCTTGTACTCTGGACGCTTTTAACGCGTACGTCTTTTTTAATTTTTTACATCGTTCTCACATTATATAATTTTAATATCAAAAGTAATGATGTAACTAATATTTTTGTAAAATATGATTTAAAAAGAGTGTCCATGGAGTTTCTTGCCCGTTCTTCTCCATAGGTACCTACGCTTTGGAATGGGCAACTAGCTTCATATTTTCTGACTGACCGACTTCTTGACAATTCAAAAGTGCCTGTAAATGGTTTAATTGAAATAAATGCTTTGAGTTTGAGTTTGAGTTTGAGTTTTCTCTCACAGGGCATGACGACCAATTTACAAAAACTCGGTCTTGTGATACTAGGGCTTTGCGTATGACTGCAGATACTTCCACGATAAAATTACAGGTCTCAGTGTCTCTCTTACCTGACTTATGGCTTAATTTCATAGAGCTCAAAAACTACTCAAGGCTGCAGTCCTGAAGTTTTTCGGCAAGATTTTGGTTGTACAAGCAGGTAAAAACCTCATTTTCCTGCATGGTTGATGGCACTCCTATAATCACAACCCGAGGCTTCCTTTTATAGGGCTCGTCGACTGTTAGGCCCGACTTGGTTAGCTGCGTCGATTGTCTCAGCTTCTCGATATCGTCCTTCGTCTCGGTGCTGATGATAACACCGCCGTTCTTCGTCTTACGCAGGCCTCTCACGTGGAGCTTCATTTGTTCAGGGCTGATAATTTTTTGAACAAGAGTCTTTGTTTCGTCGCTGCTCTTCAAGTTGTCACTTGGATAGATGGCGACAGAACTTACATGACTCGGCTGGATAAATTTGTTGGCACCTTTCTTTACCATATCAGCAAAAGAAGACTCCTGGGTAGGTTTCGTCGAATCTTCGATACTGAGCTTAAGGTTCTGTAGCTGCTGCGAAAGATCAAGTTGGCTTTCTAGAGTCTTGATGCTGTTGTGAGCTTGGAGAGCTTTAGCTTTGACGGACTGGTACATGACGGCCAACTGTGAAGTCCCGTGACCAACTTTCCGGCATAGGCTGCTGATACGGGTTTTCTGTTCCACATTCAGCTTTCCGTCCGCTGCTATATTGCAGACCTCATTAAGGCACTGTTCGATACCTGACATCCAGGTTTGTATTTCTGACGTGCTGACAACATCAGGGGCATTGTTTTTTTGGAGGGGAGGAAGCGGCAACCGCTGCAGGCACAGGTGTAGAAGGCGGGGAGCGAGCACATTTACTACTCCGGTTGAATGGGACTATCTTCCATCGCGAAAATAGGTAATTTAGTTCCTTTTAAACACTAGTCATTTCTAATAAATCACCTCACACAAGTCTAATGTACGAGAATGCGTACTAGGCTATTTGTTAAACTAGGTCACAATACTTTCGCAAGTGATTATTTGTTTATTGCAATAATTGTTCGACACGTCTGTTCACTACGAGCGGCAATTAGCAGTCCAAACCACCGTAACACCAAGATTTTGGAAGGAATATCTTTTTTCCGGTAAGTTTTTATCATTAAATGTGTTTCTTAAAATAATAACACAATTAAATAGTAAATATAAATCAATTAGAAAATATTATGATTGTTTGGCCAATGTTTGCGACAACGCGCCAACTATTCTAACAAACATCGACTATTGTGGAACAGAGGCATGGAGTGGTATTGTTATTTTAAATGTTATTTTTGTTGACCCATTTCGATGTGCAGAATGGGTATCTATTGTCGCGAAAGAAAAAGGAAAAGAAATATACAAACCTTTTAAAAATTCGACAATATGTTCGATTCATTTTAATATGTAGATTGGACATAACAGGAAACACGCAAAGGCGTAGATTACATTATATTTGTAAGAAAGAAACCGCTCAAATAAAAATTGATTCCAAAAGACAACTTTATAACAAGCTGAATCTGTTTAAAGGAAATTAAATATACATTACGTTTAAATACACCGATTAACATAATGGTACTATTTTAGTCCTCCTACTTTTTTAAATCGGTTAAAAATATTTGCCACCATACAAAACGAACCTTCGCCTAAAAATATTATATTCTGCAACTCTATCCATACTTACTGTGTTCTGAGTATTGAAATGTAATACCAAGAACTACGTCCAGTTCCAAATTAGAGTAAGCACGAAATTGTCAACAAAATGTTTTTAACCTTATTGCTTAGACGTTAAGTTTCATTTTAGAATAAATATTTTTGTAGTTATTATAAAAATGTCGTTTTATTTTCAAGTGACATTTTAAATTTATTGCTTTTAATTTAACCTATCTCCGGTGACAGAAGGACTTAAATATTAATCATTTGCAATCGTAATGAAACTTTATGTTAGAGTGTGTAACGCTAGATGTCGTTAGCCAGCCGTTAAGCCGGCTGTCAAGCCCGCCACGCCCAGCCATGCCAAAGCCATGCCATGCCGTGTCGTCTGGGTGCAGCCAAAGCCACAGCCACAGCCTCAGCCAAAGCCAAGCCAAGCCAAGCCAAGCCAAGCCATGACAACCAAGTACGACACAGCAGCCACAGCAAAGAGGAAGTCAATTGACTAGCACGTCACTTCCCCACTACGTGAGCCTTGCCCCGCCAAATTCCGAGCCGGGGGAGGTGAAGTAGCCGCCAGCCAGCCAGTGTTATAAAAGCGCTAAGCGATGGTTTTGTGTACCTACTTCACTCCATGCTAATAATTGTAAGGGGAAACTCTGCCCGAATAAACAAGTAAATCAATTACCGTGTGCATATTTTACCACTGCCTTTATACTCAGAAGTGGTATCGAAAAAAAAAACCTACGATGAAACGACGCTCTGCTACTTATAAACGTCACGGTCGCCTAGTCGGGAGGACGAAAATTCTGCGTCGGTAAACCAGATGTCTGAAGATTCAAACGATGAAGGTCGATCCACACCATCTGCAAGGAAAATATTGAAGACTCTCCTAGCACAAGAAGTTGAAAAAGCATTCAACGATCTGGAACACGAAGCGCCTACCCTCATTCGTCTGAAAGACTACCGTGCCGCATCGTTAAATTCCAGAATTTGACCCTGAAAACGAAGAATGCACAGTTACCACCTGTATAAAAATTCGAGTTGAACCCAGACAAGCCAGATACGGATGCGCGATCATAGTGAATGTTGTTTTGGGCATAGGCTGTATGCAGGAATACCTTTGCCCAGTGACGCGCCAGTTGCGCCCTACCGCCATGTTAGGAAAAAAAAAGTGTTCCCGTAATTAGAAAACGCGATAGGACGCGTGTACAAACGTAACAGCACACAATACGACAGCTGATTTGTGTTTTGCTGAAAATTCTCTGCAAGGAGGTCGTATTGTGGCCGTCATCAAGGCGCACAAACGAAGCAGTATCAACGTGGCTATCGTAAATAGTACGAAGGACGTAGCGTGGAGCTATCAGAGACGTGGAGTGACTTCAAGAATCGAGCCAAGCAGCCCGCAGCCGTCGGTGAAGCCCTTCGTGTGCTGCAAGTGAGGGCATCCAGGACATGTCGCGACCCGGTGCACGAGAAGTGGCAGCCAAGCAGATGATGGAGGTGGAGCACGCGCTGCAAGCAGCAGCGGCGAGTGGATGTTTGCGTCGTACAACTACCCGCAGGCACGTTGGAACATAAAGGTCAGCTGTATTGTTTTGTTACGATTCTGGTGCTGAATGCTCGTTAGTAAAAGCGAGTTGTGAATAATGTTGTTGCGATGACTGGTATTGGTTAAACGCGTGTATTCAGCACAAAACTTGAAATTTTATTACATTTCTACACGACATTTACTTGCAAAGTATTATTTTGGGTAGGCTATTTTGTGTTATTAGAAAACGAAGAGTGAAATCAGAATTATCAGACTAAACTAGATCGGAAGTTCAGAGGTCCATTTAAGGTGTTTTGACAAGTGATCTTTGTTTTGAAGTCCCTTTCTTCCGCCGGACGTACAAGTACGCACACGACCGACTGTGTAAAATAACTGACGTTGACATGCACGTAGGCACAGACGTAGGTGACGATGACGAGACTAGCCATGACGAAAATGATAACGCTGACAAGACTAGTTGAATACTAAGTAGTCAACTTAAGATTTAGAGTACCTAGCATAGTAAGAGTTTTCTTATAATCTGTAACGTTATAGGAAAAATAAAGTAACATGTTGAACAAACCTAGTTTAAGAATTATGTTGATAAAGGCTCGAAATGATGATCTTGATGGTGTTGTTTGTGGAGGTGACCGGATAGAGGTCGCCTGATTGTGTTAGTGACCGGATAGGTGTTACGTGTTGAAGACCGAATGGAAGTCGATTGGTTTGATGCTTATGGCCGGATAGAGGTTATAAGTGTGATGATGAAGACCGGATGGAGGTCAGAGTATGAGCATTGCTATATTTTAATGAGTTTCCTATTATTTTAATGAGTATGGGTGTTGTTCGACATGTCGGCTTTGGGAGAAAGAGTTTGTGGTGATTTTCATCAGAACCTGTAATAATTTTGGTCAGAATTGGCCGAGTGGAACATGCACTGCTGTTGATTTTTTTGGTTACAGGTTATAACACACAAGGACGTGTGCAAGCAGAATGACAGTAGTGGACAGCGCTGCATTCTTTGGATCTCCTGTATGAATAATCGCTGATCAAGGACGGTGCTTTTCGAGCGAGGAGTTTCACGACTTCTGCCAAGGAAACTGTAGATTGCAACCACTACAGCCATTAAGCCAGCTACAGATCTATTGTCTACGAATTTGGTGAGTCGTTTTCATTATGTTTTGACTCGAGGTACCGAGTGCTTCCCTGGTAAACAACAAGAAAAAAGAAACTGTTACATTGTTAGGTATAGCCCAATCTAGTTAACAATGCAATTTTTAAATACGCTCACGATAAGGTTACGAATGATGCCAGTAGGTCATGTACCAGTCGAAGTAGATGGTGATCACAGTGGTGATGAGCTATGAACAAGCCTAAGTAGTGGGAACCACGCGAGTAGGGGTTCTCTATCGACCGTAGTAAAAAGTGTGTAGTCACAGGGTGATACACATGGGTCCATGCGATTGCTGTTCGGCTAGAGAGCCGTAGCGTTAGAGTGGTTTACTCTTCTGTGGGTTTCCAGGTGTCTAAGGCACTTAGTAAAAAAGATTATTGTTGTAATGTGGATCACGATGGTACATGGCTCTGGTTGATGTTTTTTTTGTTATGATTGATTAAAGTTTGATTACATGACTCTGGTTGAATCAAGTACGCTCATGAGGGTAAGGCATATGCCATGGCACAGGCAAAGGGGATCAGAGTATTAATGACGAATTTAAGGAAAGCCAAGTAAAAGTCTAGTTGTGATAGTAGTGAATCTTAGTTCGACTGGTCGGGGACCGTACCAGTAGTTATTACATAGTCGTAGCCCGGTAGAAATCGGTGTCTCTTGAGGAAACTCAAGTAGTCCGTGGGTGCGCGATGCGTGTTTAACTCTGGCGGAGGTCGGGTTCTTGTAGAGACCATAGAGTCCGTGGGACTCGGAATTCAGGAGGAATTCAGAGAAACAAACATGAGGTTTGTTGCAGGGGCTTAATGAAAAGCCACAGGCCACGAATAAGATTCCTGCTGTGTTTTGTGATGCTCTAAGGATGTTTTATTAGCTGCTCTATCATGTTTAGTTGATTATTTAGTTTGTGATCTTGAGCTGACTTGTAATCGTAGTTTTGTTGCTTCCATTGCGGGAGCAATTGTTACAGGATGGCCGACTGTAACGCTAGATGTCGTTAGCCAGCCGTTAAGCCGGCTGTCAAGCCCGCCACGCCCAGCCATGCCAAAGCCATGCCATGCCGTGTCGTCTGGGTGCAGCCAAAGCCACAGCCACAGCCTCAGCCAAAGCCAAGCCAAGCCAAGCCAAGCCAAGCCATGACAACCAAGTACGACACAGCAGCCACAGCAAAGAGGAAGTCAATTGACTAGCACGTCACTTCCCCACTACGTGAGCCTTGCCCCGCCAAATTCCGAGCCGGGGGAGGTGAAGTAGCCGCCAGCCAGCCAGTGTTATAAAAGCGCTAAGCGATGGTTTTGTGTACTTCACTCCATGCTAATAATTGTAAGGGGAAACTCTGCCCGAATAAACAAGTAAATCAATTACCGTGTGCATAATTTACCACTGCCTTTATAAGTGTTAAGGTTTAATAATCTGAAGTTGTTAATATTATTAAACTTTTTCTACAGTTCGTAGTAAGAAATATAAATGTTTATGTGTGTGCAAACGTGGCCACTTTAGCGACTTATTTTTGTTCCTGATCATTTATCTAGTACTATTATTGATCGAAGGTTTAAACACAACTTTCTTCTTCAGTTCTTCTTCTTTGGTTAAGTGGCGACTGTCAGCCGGAAGCACAATTTCACAAATGCCGCGTTAGTTTAATTCAAAGATATGATGCAACTCAAAACAAAACACACACATTCTCTCACAGGCATTGTCATTTTTGACAGCGCTCACGGTGATAATAACACACCATTGAATTGTCCTGTGTTGAGCTCGATAAGCATTTGTAGTAGTATGCGTATACAGCGTATACCTCCAAGTTACCAGAATCTAGCGTTGTTTGATTCTGTAATGGAAGATACAGTGCTAAAGAAACTTTCTGCTAGTACCTAGTTAGTCAATAATAATATGTGGCGATTTTAATATTAATTTATTAGAAAATAACTCGAATACTGTCAGATTATTAAGTCTTTTTGGGTCATTTAATTTGTCAAATGTTTTTATTGAACCCACCCGAGTAACAGCTTCCTCTGCCACTTGTATAGATAATATTTTGTGTAACTGTGATTATTTGCACAAACAAATTGTAAATAAGTTGCCATCTGATCACAGTGGACAAACAATACCTAACATTTTGCTCCTACATGCCTTTACAAAAATTTTTAATAAGGTTTAGGCCAATTACATGTAAAAATTTAGAAAAATTTTATGATTATTTAGCCAGTAAATTATGTGTTCAAAGTTTTAATAATTTATGTGACCCAAATGAGTTCTACGCCGAGTTCTTTTCACTATTAAACACTCAATTTAATGACAGTTTCCCACTAAAGACTAAAAGTATTTACACAAAGTTTTTATTTAGTGATCGGGCGACTCCAGGTATTCGTAAAAGCAGGGAAAACTTTTTTGGCTTTTTGGCAAACTTTATGGCCTGAAGCAGCATATGAATAGCACAAGCTTTCATCAGTATGTTGCAACATATTCTAAGACTTTCAAAAGTGTATGCAAAACAGCAAAAGCTCTTTATATTAGCAATAAAATAAAATCAGCCGATGATAAAATAAAAACTACCTGGCAAATAATAAACAATGAAACAGGTAGGAAAAAACAGCGTAATACTGAATTTAATTTAGAGACTGCTCGTAGCCCCATCAATTCAGATATAGAAATTGCTCTGGAATTTGAAATTTTTATTGCTAATATTCCCATTAAAACTACTGAAGCTTTAAATTCCTCACCCGCGCTTTCTGCTGACTTACTTAGAAAGAATGTTGAGGCATGCCCTTCGGAGTTTGGGTTTCAACATACAAACCCCCAGGCTGTTATAAAAGCTTTTAAAGATCTTAAAATTAAATCAACAGAAGATCTCTGGGGAATGTCTGTAAAAGTTTGTAGATCTATCATCGAAACGATTGCGCCCTATTTAGCTTTCATATTTAACATCAGTATAGACCAAGGAGTCTTTCCAGATCTCATGAAACACAGTAAAGTAGTTCCTTTGTTCCGGTGATAGTAAAGACCCCAACAATTTTAGGCCTGTCTCAATTCTGCCGGTTCTCAGTAAGGTGTTTGAAAAGTTGATGCTCAATCAAATGTTACGCCATTTTAATAAAAATTCCATCTTTCATGAACACCAATACGGTTTCACCAAAGGGCGTTGTACCACTGACGCCGGTGTCAACCTAATACAGAACATTTTTAACGCCTGGGAAGAAGCACAAGATACCATTGGAATCTTTTGCGACCTCTCTAACCCTTTCCAACCGAGTTAAAACGATCGTGAGTTTCGACTTTACAAAATTCTAAGCAAATTTGTAAACGACTTTAGCGGACGCAACCGGCGTCGATCTATCGTGACACTATCTAAGAATGAGACAAAAAACAGTTTTGCACTTTGCGCACACGTTTCGTCCTGCCAGTTCGTTGAAACCCGCATGAGGGATGGCTGCGTCTTTTAATCCCGGCGCCTCCGCACGTAAGTAGATCAATTTTTTGTAGTTCTATTGTATTATTCATATTTATTTGATGTTTTTTGATTAAATACGAGTTTCTGTAGATATAGTCATAAAGTTTTTGCAAATGAAAGTATTAGTTTCGTAATTATTTATCGTCAAAATTAAACACGCACGATCATGCAACATCGGTCGTAGGATGTGATATTATAACATTTCGTTGTTTTGTGTTTTATTTGTTATTTTGATTCTATCTGGTATTAAAATTGCTTTTTCTTTTGTATTAGGGGCTCGAATTACGGATGATGCAATATTTGAACAATTGTTGGACGGAAATCTATCGGAGATTGAAGATTTTAGCGACGACGACTTGGATTTTGAACCAAATAATCTGTTTGATCAATTGGCATGCGAAGATCTCTCCGATCGTGATATTCCTAATGAAGATGAAGAAATTAGTCACCAATTATCACCATTGATATGTTCACCAGTGATGCAGCCTCCGTCTACATCGATACCGCAACCTTCTGCTTCATTAATGACGCAACATCCTCCTCCAACAACGACTGAATCACCATCAACAATGCAGTCGCCTTGCCCATCGTTATCATCTACGACTCGTCGTCCTTTACATCGACTAAGGTCAGTAAATTTATCCTCTGAACGTTCGAGATCAACCACCAGTATTCAGGAAAGAAGAACAGTGACAGCATCACGTTCTCAAGGACAAAGATCGGCATCAACACCAAGTATTAGGAAAAGAATATGGAAGCAGGTTCCATTTGTAGATAAACTGCACAACTATCTTCCATTGCCTACAAAACCAGTAAGGCGTCCCATCGAGTACTTTCGTGACTACATAGATAACGAGTTCATAGAAAGGATATCACACTGTACTAACTTATATTACTTACGTACTACAGGCCGTGAATTGAAAAGTACAAGCAGTGAGATCGCGAAGCTTATTGCAATACAAATACTCATGGGATGTCTTCCTTATCCCCGACTGCCTATGTATTGGAGGGCTGGTACTAGGTTGGAAATTGTCGGCGGTTTAATGTCACGGGACAGGTTTTTAACCCTTCGTAATGCACTACACGTAGTTGATTCAGATTCTCCACCTCCAACTGAAATTGGTAATCCACTATGGAAGGTTCAACCCATGATCGATCAAATTAAACGTGCTTGTAATAAATTAGAAAGGGTGCCGGGATTTTACTCAATCGATGAGCAGATGATACCATTTACAGGCCGCTGTCAACTACGTCAGGTAGTGAAAAACAAACCTAGGCCTGTAGGGTTTAAAAACTTCGTCCTGACAACTAGTGAGGGATTGATGTTGGATTTCGACATATACAGAGGTGCAAGGACGATGTTTGGTGATACGAATCTCGGCCTCGGTCCTTCGGTAATCCTACATTTATCTAAAAGTATTCCCCCTGGTAGCTGTGTGTATCACGATAGATATTTCACCACAGTACCTTTAATTGAAGAAATGAACAAGTTAAATCTGCATTCTACAGGGACAATAATGTTAAATCGTATCCCTGACCGAGCTACAATAAAATTTAAAACGGATGTTCAAATGACTCGTGGAGAAAGCCAACAATTTGTTTGTGAACCTACTACCATCGTGAAGTGGAAAGATAATAAATCCGTATTACTCGCATCAAACTGTACTGGCTCCGGTGCAACCACTCTCGTAAAAAGGTGGGATAAAACTAAGAAACGGTACGTCGACGTAACTGCTCCAATAATAGTAAAAAATTATAACCAACACATGGGAGGAGTAGATGTACTGGATCAACAAATGGAGTATTATCGAACATTTATAAAAACCAAAAAATGGACCCTAAAAGTATTGACGCATTTTTTTGACCTCGCGCTGGCAAACTCTTGGAGGCTGTATAGAATCGACTGCCACAGTAATAATTATGCAAGGAAAGACACAAAGCCTTTACTGGATTTTCGCTTGGATGTGGCGGATGCTTTATCTTCTACACCAAGTAGAGCTCGAAGGGATAGTGAAGATGAAGATCAGTCAACAGCTCCGCGTCGAGACTATAAAATATATAGACCAGCAATCAGACCGTCGGTAGAGAAACGATATGATGGATATGAGCATTTTCCAACCAGCGATGACATAAAAGCGCCAAGGACCTGTAGGTTGGAAACTTGCAGCAGTCGTTCAAAAATTAGGTGTGAAAAATGCGACGTCTATCTATGTTTATCTCGTGATAAAAATTGTTTTAAAACATATCATTTGTGTACACAATAATTATGTCGATCTCATTGATTGTAGTGGCTAAAAATTAAGATTTTGTTGATTATTAAGAAGTAACATAGTTTATTTTTGTTCTAATTTAAAAAATTAAGAAGATCTCAATTGTTACTCGTGATTTTATAAATACTCATATAGTTTATTTTGTAATAAAGACTGATTAAAGTTGTAAGAAAACTGAAATATTCATATTTTATTTTAATTGATAATATTTATTTCATTAATTCGTTCTTAATCATTGATTATTTACATATACTCACGATCGTGCGATTTGCAAATTATTCCTGAACCTCACGTATGTGAGGGTCTGATTGCTGAAGACCAGCTTGCGTGAGATTTTTTTCAGTATTTTTTCCAGGGTCTCTTAACACTTTCCAAACGATAACTAAGTTTTTACTGATCTATGCGAGTTTTTTTACTCCCGGTTGCAAAGGGCTAAGGCGTTCAATTGCGTAAACTATGAGACACTTCTGCTGAAACTTGAGCATTATGGGATTAGGAATTTAGCTCTTGATTTACTAAAGTCATACTTAAAAGATAGAAAGCTTAAAGTTCAAGTAAACGGCGTAAACTCATTAGGGTCTGAAATAGCAATGGGCGTTCCTCAAGGTTCGATATTGGGTCCATTCCTCTTTTTAGTTTACATTAATGATTTACCCCAATTACTTCAAAATCAACCGAAGATGGTGTTATTTGCAGATGCCACCTCATTGATCTTCAAGATAGACAGACGGGCACAAAATCTTGACGACGTGAATAACTCTATTCTTCAGGTCCAAGATTGGTTTACGGTAAATAATTTGGTTATAAATGAAAAGAAAACCAAATGCATTAGATTTAAATTACCTAATGTATAACAAGAACCAATGTTACCTCCGTTTTTTATTTGTAGGTGTTACGCTAAGACAAATGTTTGACAAATATAAGGTACCTAAAATACATTTTACTCCTAAATACTCACCACATGTTAATACAGTCGAGCGATACAACAAAACTATAATGACCGCCATTTCAACGTTTATCACTACCGACCAACGAGTTTGGGATCAGCTGATACCCAAAATACAATTCGCCGTGAATAGTTCTGTTAACGAGGTAACCGGTTTTACTCCTTCGTTTCTAGTGTTCGGGCGCGAACTAATTACTTGTGGGTCGCACTACGTTGATACGGAAAACGATGAAGATCTTGTTTTTCAACCACGCGATTCCTACGCTGAGAACTTAGGTGTGTTATCTAATATATTTAATAAGGTTCAAGCACTATTACTGCAGGCTCATAGTAGGAATTGTCAACATTATAATTTACGCAGAAAACCTGCAGAGTTTAGTGTTGGTGATGTGGTTTGGAAAAGAACTTTTTATCAGAGTGATAAGGACAAATATTTTAATAAAAAATTTGCTGCAAAATTCATAAAATGTAAAGTTATTGGTAAAAAATCTCCACTTGTTTATGAACTTTCTGACATGTCTGGAAAACCACTGGGTTCTTGGCACATCAAAGACATCAAACTTATTCACTATAAAGACTAAATTCTATACTTAAATTTATCTTATCCTAGCCTTAATTTATACAAAAACCTACTACTCAAACTCAAATGTGTTAAATAATAAATGCTATTTTAATACATTTAAACTAACTAATTGAGTATAATTATTAACAATAATTAATTATTACTCTGTTGTTATGGTCTCAAGTCTTTACTAATAGACTCGATGATTTTATGAAAGATGACTACCTATTTGCGTGAGGTATGAAAGATTATTCTGTATGTATTAGTCAGTTTAGTTAGTTTGGTAGTGCTAGTCGGATTTTGCATCGAGTACGCAAAATCCTACGCTTTTTGGCGGGGTACTGTAACGTTGCACCTTACATGTAACGAATTAAAAGAGTTTAGGTTAAATTGCTTAATGTTAAGAAATCTATGTACACTCAACTATACTATATTTACACAAAACTTTAAAACTAATCTATTATAATTCTATAAAACAAACCTACATTTAAATAAACCTTTGAAATTAAAATAATATAGTACGGAACCTACGAATCTTTTAATCTGCGAAGGTCCACACATCTATGCGGCCGCGCATCTCCAAAACAATCATTTACCGAGCATTGCCGGGGGACTCGCGATTCGCGTGAGTTCGGTACGGATGATGACTAGTCGTCACAGAGTACTTTTATATCTATGGTCATGACGTCTTCTATGACGATTCACGGGTCATCGTTATCGCGCTCACGTTAAATTCCCAACTTGGAACGCACCCATGTGGTGCTGTTCGTGGTTATAGCTAATTCACCCTGCGTTCTGAGTTGGGAAATAATCGATGTGAGCGTGCTAAAACCCGTTCCTAATTAGCGTGAGCGCGATAACGATATTTTTTGTTTTTTGTAAAAACTAACCTATAATATCATGTTCTACAACATAGCAAAAACAAAAATACAAATATCACCTTATTTTTGGTACTTTTGTCACGTAAAAGAAAACAACTACGCCCCTGTTTTGTGAAATTGCACGATGTAGATGCGGATAACTACCGCTGGCCGTTTATACGCGGGACGCGCGGGGGGCCAGCGGTCAGTCATATTTCGTCATCAGTCAGATGACATGTTCTCAGTGATAAGTGTGTCTAAAAGTGTTATCATATTAGTATAAGTTTGGGTTCAACACAATAGACATGGAAAGACGTAAATTATTGGTGAATTTGGGCAAAACGAGACGAGAATGCGCTATTATGAACCGAGAAAATCTATTTGAATTCCCACGTAGAAACGACCAAGTGGTAGATAACACAGTTGCCCTATTTTTAAGCGCAATGTAGATGCAGACAACTACAATATCTCGTAAATTAAACATAATTAGAAGAAATGAAATATACATGTGGATATATTATTAAATAATGAAGCAATGATGAAAATTTCAATAAATTTGGTTTAAAATTGACAAAATGGGAGCATTTTTTCCTATTATGCGCTCTCCTGAAAAGTAGCTGTTTTGTAGACGACTCTTTTTGCTTTGCACCCGTCGATATCTAAATCGGAACGCATGTGAGTTGATGTGAGCGCTGTGAACGATTATAGCTAATTCGGAAAGCGGGGTCAGAATGCGGCATTTCTGTCAAGTGTCAGTGTCACTGTCAGTGGTAAGTCTAAGTGGCATTTTGTGGTAAACGAGCGTTATTTCATGCAAGTTGAGCGGTGTGTCGTTGTGTGGAATTTGAGAGAAAACTAACATAAATACTTGTTTTATGGTTATTTAATATTGTATGTTTGTAAATTAGTGTTTATTGTGGCTTACGTCACTCATAACAGCTATTAAAACAAATATGGAATTGGTAAGAATAAATTCTATCATAATTAATTGTTATTTGGTCTGACAGGTCTACCCGACAGGGATTCGCTACAAATTCTGGAAATCACAACATAACCTGTAATATGAAGGAATATACGTTACTTGTACTGGCCCTTCACTTCCTCACAAACAAATTCACTAACGTTCTTAACACGCGGCATCTGCCAGTTGTAGGCCATTGCTGAAGCTTCTATCTATAGTCCGACTAGCGTGGTCCCCACGCCACACTCCCAAGCAAGTCCCAAGCACTCTTCAGTATTAAAAAACAAAACTCCTCATAAGAGTGACATATTACATGTACATTAAACTTCAGTAAACCCCAACTCTGCCCGTAAGACGACCCACTGACCGACTATTGAAATCCCCAGGAAGCTGTAAGCTATCGGTTGGCTTGTTCTGAACATAAGTTTTCTTAAACCATACTTACTTACAAGTCACAATGCAAAGCTAGCTTGTACTCACAAGGTAACACAATGTACTATACACTCTTTTAGTGCATACCTAATAATTTACTTCCTGGAGAAAACTCATTGTTATAATCACACATTCACACTTTTTTTTCCTGATACAGTGTAAACTCTTTATAACGAAACTCAAGGGACTGAGCATTTTTTGTCGTTATAAAGAGTTATCGTTATATGGAGTGAACAAAAAAACAACCAAATTAACAAGTATCACACAAACGTTTTCGTCAACACTAATCGCTTTCAGTTTACTGGCCATGTTAACAGTTTCAAAGTAGGTTTACGACTGATAATACGATAGGTACCCAGTATGTTTGGTCGAAGACCATCACTTCCGAGAAAACAGCGTCATACTGCACGTGTTCAAGGCAATTAAGGATAACAAAAGCTAGACCGACCTCCGATGTTTCGGAGCTTTGGAACAATAATACCGATAGTAAATATTTACTGTCTAAAAATATGAACACATTTCTTCGTAATAGAGAATGGTGTATCGCTATAAAGAGTGTTTCAATATGTGGGTTTTAACGCAAACCAACCAAGTTGGGCTCACTTCAACGTTACAGGGAGTTTATTGTTATAAAGGATAACGTTATAAAGAGTTTACACTGTATTTTAAAATTTTCATTTTGCATGCTTTTCATTGTTGTTATATACTTACTTGGTGCAATCCAGATGGCTGCCTCGTTGCTGCACTTGACTTGAGACGCTTGATTTTGGCGGTAAATTCAAATGTCACACTGTAATTGTCTTTGCCATTTTCCTACCTATGTTTACTTAGATTTATAATACACCACATGCCTTCCCCCAATGTCTTTAATAAAGTTTAATTAAACTAACTATCTACTATTTACATTATTTTTATATTTGTTTTATTTTAGTTGTTTTGTAACCTATCCCCCTCATATGTTACCACTGCATTTGCTGGTATGCCTAGTAGGTCACGCATTTCGTTGTCAGGCCCTGGAGCTTCATTCGAATTACGTTGTCTTAGTTGGTTCACATGTCTTGTGACTATTGGTCCATCTGCTATCTTTACTAGGAACCGAACAGGACCTTTGATCCTAAAAATCTCTCCTTTAACCCACTTCTCCCCTCTTGAATAGTTGCGTAGCCATACCTTGTCTTGGAGTCTAAATGCTCTTACTGGTACTTCCATGTTGCTTTCAATTTGTCTCTCAGCAATCGGTTTACACGAGAAGGGATGTATCATGTCAAAACGTGTTCTGAATCGGCGTTTATTCAACAATTCTGCTGGTGATTTACCCGTAACAGAGCTCGGAGCTACCCTCAAGCCGAACAAAAGACGTGGAAGAATTATATGTTATAGTTTGCACAAATCTTTCTGCTTGACCATTCGAGGATGGAGAATACGGTGGTGTCAGTACATGTTTAATCCCATTACATTTCATGAAATTTTTGAATTCTTCTGAAGTAAAAGCTGTTCCATTATCTGATACTAGCACTTCTGGCAATCCTTGTTCAGCAAAAATTTGTCTCAATGCTTTAATTGCACATTCACTTGATGTTGATCTCACAATCTTTACTTCTGGCCATTTGGAATACGGATCTACAACAATTAAATACATCCTGCGATCTACTGGTCCAGCAAAATCGATATGTAAACGTTGCCATGGGTTTGAAGGAGTGATCCAAGAATGTGCTGTGCTACTTGGCATGTTCCTATTTACTTGACAACTGTCACAATTTGCTACTAACGCTTCAATCTCATGATCCAACCCTGGCCACCAGAAATAGCTTCTTGCGATTGATTTTGATATCACTATACCATCATGAGTTTCATGTAAAGCCTGTAGCATATACTTTCGCATTGGTGGCGGTATCACTACTCGAGTGCCCCATATTATGCAGTCATTTGTAACAGATAGCTCTTTTCTCTTCAACCAATATAATTTTAAATTACTTTCGGTTACAGTATCAGGCCATCCATGTAATATCCAGAATCTCACTTTCGATAGAATTTCATCTCGCCCAGACTCTTCTGCAATATCTTTTGCTGAATACTGCACTGCACTCGGTGTTTCTGACAGTAATAAAATGTCTTCCCCATCCTCACTATTTTGTTCCACCTCTTCTTTCTCTATTGGCCATCTACTGAGAGCATCCGCATTGCCAATACTAGTACCACATTTATATTTCAACTCATAATCATGTGAGTTTAACTTCAATGCCCATCTCATCATTCTCGGGGACAAAACTTTTGGAATAGCTTTATTAGGGCTAAAAATCCCAAGTAGTGGCTTATGATCTGTAAATATTACTATATGTCTTCCATACACATACTGATTGAATTTATCCAAACCGAATATGATAGATGCTGCTTCTTTATCAATTTGAGCATAGTTACGTTCTGACTTTGATAAAGTTCTAGACCCCATTGCAATAGGTTTTTCGGATCCATCATCCATAATATGAGATAAAACAGCTCCTACCCCATATTCTGAAGCATCACATGTTAATGTAACCTTCCTGCTATTATCAAAGTGTACTAATGTGTCTTTACTTGATAATAAGGCTTTGGCCTTTTGAAATGCTTCTGCTTCTACCTTTCCCCACTTCCATAAGGCACCCTTATCTAGAAGTCTATGCAGAGGCTCTAATAACTTAGCTTTGTCCTTCATAAACCTGTCATAAAAATTCAGCAATCCTAAAAATGCTTGCAGCTCTTTAACATTCTTAGGACAACTAGCATTTGCAATTAATCTGATTTTTTGGTCACTTGGATGAATACCGTCTTTGTCCACCACATATCCTAGAAATTCAACTTTATTTGTTGCAAACTCACACTTTTTCCGATTTAGCCTTAGTCCCACATTTTTAAGACACCTTAACACCTTTTCCAGCCTTTCATTATGTTGTCTCTCATTACCACTTATTAAGATATCGTCGAGCAGCACCGTTACTCCTTTAATGCCTGCCAATGTTGTTGACATAACCCTTTGAAAAATACCTGGGCATGCCTTTAAACCATAAGGTAATCTCTTCATTTTATATAAACCCTTCAATGTATTAATAGTTAAAAGCATACCTGTTTCATCCGATACTTTCAGTTGTGTGTACGCTTCTTTCAGATCTAATTTTGTAAAAATGACTCCACCTGCCACCTCTGATAAGCACTCATTAATTGTTGGTTGAGGGTAGGTATCCGTTTCCGAAGCCGAATTCACCGTCAATCTGTAGTCCCCACACAACCGAATACTTCCATCACGTTTCACTACTGGCACTACAGGAGTTGCCCAGCTTGAATATGAAACCGGTTCCAGCACTCCAACACTGACAAGCCTATCTATTTCTTCACAAACTCTATCCCTTATCGCAAATGGTACCGGTCTGCTTCTCATGAATATTGGCTGTACCTCTTTCTTGCACTTAATTACAACTTCAGGTCCTTTGTATTCACCAAGTCCTTCAAAAATTTCTTTATATTTTTCTAGCAATCCTTTCAGAGATTCATCCATACTTTGTAAGGAATTTATATAATTTATACCTTCAACTGATATTCCCAGAGGCTTAAACCAGTTTCTGCCAAGGAGGTTACCTCGCCCCTGTCCAATAATTATTTGCAAGTAACCTTTGAAATTTTTATATTCAATAAAAACATTGGTCTTGCCATGCACCTTTACCTTAGCATCAGTCCAGGTGTGCAAGTTTAAATTACACTCTCGTAACTGCACTCCATTGGGCCAAACTAATTCTGCTTGCTCACGTGACATAATGGTATAAGAACACCCTGAATCAACCTCAAACTTGACTAACTTCTTGTTCATATAAAGCTCTGTAAATATTGCTGGTTCACGATGTTCACCTCCCACACAATATATTCCATTCATAAATTCCTCTTCCTTTGCTTGAATCTCTTTGACATCACCTGTGCGACTATTATTTTTCCTACACATTTTAGCTATGTGGCCTGACTTATTGCACGCATTGCATTTAGCAGTGATAAACTTACATTTGTGATACAAGTGGTTTCCTCCACATCTGTAGCAGTATAACTTCTTCTTATCCTCTCCTACAACGTTTACTTCCATTGGTTCCGCCTCACTACTGCTGGTGCCCGCAGTGCATGCAATCGATGGTTCCTCACTGACCGGTATTTTAAGTATCTTTAGGTCTTCTACACACCTTTCTGCTTGCAGTGCCAACTCCACAGCAGTTGCATACGTCAGATTAGACTTTTTAAGCAAACTCTCTTGTAATTTACCATTACTTACCCCACAGACTAACCTATCTCGTAAAGTCCTTTCCAAATCAATAAAATTGCAAAATCTACACATTTTCCTAAGCGTTGCGATGTAATCTTGGATCGGTTCATTTTTTCCTTGCTTCCTACTGTGGAATTTATACGATTCTACTATCTCATTTGGTTGTGGACTAAAATGGTCATCTAGTTTTTTTTCAACGTCAACTAACTTAACCTCGCCCACAGTCTTGGGAAATATTAACGATTTGACTAAATTATAGAGATCGCTGCCACACGATGCGCAAAATACGGCTTTTTGCTTGTTTGCTTCCGTTATTCCATGTGCTAACAAGAAATATCCAAACCTCTCTTTATATGACTCCCAATCCCCACTTTTTATATCAAACTGTTCGAACCTAATATCCGCCATTTGTTTACACCGTATATCACTACTATTTCACTGCTTTTAATAATTATTTCACGATTTTTTCCTCGTCGCCACTGTTATATACTTACTTGGTGCAATCCAGATGGCTGCCTCGTTGCTGCACTTGACTTGAGACGCTTGATTTTGGCGGTAAATTCAAATGTCACACTGTAATTGTCTTTGCCATTTTCCTACCTATGTTTACTTAGATTTATAATACACCACAATTATGTTGAGTAAAACCTCTCTGTAGTCAGTCCTTCATGTCTGAGGATGGTGGTCAGCTTCGGAGTTGCATCTGGAGCGGATGATCCGCCTCCACAGGTTTCTGTCCAGCGCACCCCTCACCACCATGTAGAATTTAGAGGACGATGATTCCTTCACCTGATCAGTTTATTGTGTTCATGAACAAACCCCGCAATCATTTGCCTTCAGTGTTCTGAACCAAAAAAAAAAACAACCGACTTCCAAAAAAATCACTACAATGTGGAAAATAACTTAATTTCGGAAGTCGGTGTTGTTGGTTCTGTATTTTGTTTTTTGACACCGACTTTCGAAATGAAAGTTACTTTTCACTTTTTAGTTGTACCTACCTACCCCAAACAAATTCATATATCACTACTTGCTATGTGAATATCAGTGACAGAAAGCTATTGAACATTGCTGGCTGGCATTTATTGAAGAGTTCCGTCGTCTGTCTCCGAAACTCATCATCAGATCTTTATGTATAATGGGTTACGTTAGGGTTTTTGTACTGAAGCTAGAGCAAATTGCATGGAATTTTATAAGGTTTAAAAGTGACCTTAGAATGAACATTTGCTGTATGTGTAATACCTCAGATTCCTTTTGCAGTAGTAACTATAAACATACATGGGCACTTATGAAGCGTCAGTAGCTAGGTGCACGGTTGCAATTGGTCATTTCATATGGAGAAGAACTGGCAAAAAACTTTCACAATGTTTTCATATTTACAGTGTTGTATGGGATGTAAGTAGATAATTATGTGAGTAAAGGATGTTTGTTAAATCTCAAGTAAATCAAAGCAATATTTGTTAATCAAATCAATTTATTTGTGAAACATAGGATAGATGATAGATGGATCTTAAGAACTAAATAGTGCGCTATGTCTTGTCAATTTTGACATACAAATATTTTTAGAGGAAACATGCATAGTCAATTATCAATTATTAAAGGAAAAGAAAAAAAAAATAACATAATGAATTAAATAGTTGGTTTACAGTGAATTTCAATATTAATTAACATTATAATTTAAAAAGTCTTCAATTTTATAATATTTAACATTTGTCAATTAGCAATAATGTGAGAGCTTTTTAATAAATATTGATTTTTAATGATTATTTTTGTTTCCAACATCATCATCATGTGCCTGCATTTTACTTGAAGTTACTGCCTATCTGATCTCCACAACCCAGTTAGCCACTTGCTAAGACTGGTTGTCAGACTTTCGGGCTTCGACGACTGAAAGATCTACAAATGACAGCCTGGACCAATGTCTTAACGAACCGTACGCAAAATACGCGCATTGACGTGGAGTTGCGGACACCAGCCCGTATTACCTATGTCTTAACGAATTTTTCGAAGCATGATGGGGTCGCGATATGTAATGGATGGCTACCATCCAAGGACTGACCTCGGCAAGAGTAACTTAACCTTTGATTGACCCGTGCGGCTGTTAGTACTTAGACACGAGTTTTTGTTCCCAGCAACATTATATTGACACACAGACACAGCACAACCAGACATTACACTGTGGGAACATATTTTATTATGTTAATGTTAGCGATGATGTATGATTGACAGTTGCAGGGCGGCTCGCCGGGGGCGCTGCAGCCGCCGCTGCCGCCGGGCGTTATGGCGCCGCCCGCTGCACCGCTGCCCGGCCTGGTCGGCCTGCCTGGCCTACCCGGCCTGCCCGGAGCGCTGCCCGGCTTGCCCGGAGCGCTGCCCGGCCTGCCCGGAGCGCTGCCCGGCGGCGTGCCCGGTGAGTAGCCCACAGCGCAGCGCGTGGCCGGCGCGGGCGGGCTGCGCGGCTCGCTGCGCCGGCTGGCGCCGCCGTCGCTCGTCGCCGCGCGCCGCTCCGCCGCGCCGGCCCGCCCCTTCGCCGCCAAACCGTTTCACATTCGTTGTCTCGTTTCGAAACCGTCCTCAGTGATCAGTGTTTCTGCTTTCTGTTTCAGGCTAGATATAAGTTAGGTTTTTGCTATACGCTTAGGCGTGCCGGTGACGCGTCGGCTGCGGCTGCGGCGCCGGCTGCTCCTCGCCGGTCTCACAATGTACCTACTTCATTATACCGCATTGTACCCCGCGTGCCCGCGCATAGCGAACGCGCCCGTCCGTGCCGCCGCGCCGAGCCCGCCGCGCGAGCGAGAGAGCGATAGAGTGCGAGAACGGGCGAGTGCGAGGCGCGGCGGGAGCGCAGCCACGGTATAATTATCTATACAGTATTGTGACTGGGCCTTGTTCTAGAAATAATTACCTACAGCCGCGCGGTACGTAAACATGCGATACTCCCGCCTACAGTATTTTAATTTCATCAATCTACTTGAGTTTCTTTCTACTTTTGTGATTGTATAGATAAATATTATTATTTTTATAAAAAAAAATTAAATTAATTGCGAATGAAGGAGGAAGAGGTCAAAAAAAAAAAATGTGTTTTTATAAGAAGATTTAATAAAAAAAAACTTATTGACGAATTCAAACAACCAAAAACAGCATAATACAAGTAGTCTATAATTTTTTGCTCTTTGCCATATTAAGTACTTGTACTTATTTTAATGAATATTTGCCATAAATCGCACGCTTAATGCTTACAAAACATCACACCGTCCGGCGTCCGTTCGTTACTGCGGAGCATTCGAGACTGTTTGTTAACCGAGTGTAAACCGAACTCGAGGCACGTAGGTATAACTCGCGTTCTGAACGTTTGTATGAAGATAGAATACTGCATAGATAATTATACCGCGGCGCAGCGCTGGCATTGCGCAGTGCACGCGGCGGGACGGACGCGCGCGCCCGCGGAGTGTCAGCGATGTGTGTGCGAGCGCGAGTGCGAGTGCATGCGTCCACTACTGTTTGGCATCTGTACTTAATCGGCACTGACTGACACAGATTTGGTTTTACAGGTGGCTTCCTCTCGGCGCCGATCTACGACTTGCAGCAGGTCGGAGATGTGTTCACAGGTGAGGCTCCAGTCCTCGGCGCGGCGAGGCGCGGCGAGCGAGCCGAGCGTGACGCGTGTGTGTCCGCAGGTCCGGGCGCGAAGTGCTCCACGCTGCCGGCCATCCTGGGCGGCTCGCTGCCGCGCCTGTCGTCGGAGCAGGCGGAGGCGGTGGCGCGCGCCAAGAAGTACGCCATGGAGCAGAGCATCAAGATGGTGCTCATGAAGCAGACGCTGGCGCACCAGCAGCAGCAGATGGCCTCGCAGCGCACGCAGGTGCAGAGGCAACAGGCCCTCGCGCTCATGTGCAGGTACACTACGCCCCGCACACACACACACACACACACGCAGGTGCAGAGACAACAGGCCCTCGCGCTCATGTGCAGGTACACTACGCTCCGCACCCACACACACACACACACACACGCAGGTGCAGAGACAACAGGCCCTCGCGCTCATGTGCAGGTACACTACGCCCCGCACACACACACGCAGGTACAGAGGCAACAGGCCCTCGCGCTCATGTGCAGGTACACTACGCCCCGCACACACACACACAGGTGCAGAGGCAACAGGCCCTCGCGCTCATGTGCAGGTACACTACGCCCCGCACACACACACACAGGTGCAGAGGCAACAGGCCCTCGCGCTCATGTGCAGGTACACTACGCCCCGCACACACACACACGCACACGCAGGTGCAGAGGCAACAGGCCCTCGCGCTCATGTGCAGGTACACTACGCCCCGCACACACACACACGCACACACACGCCCACACACACACACGCACACACACGCCCACACACACACCCTCACACACACACGCGCACACACACACGCACACGCCCCGTACTGTGATGAGAGCGATACGCTGGAGGCTCCCGCCACGAGCAGGTCGAGCCTGTGATCTATAATGCTGAAAAGATCTGAGTTCGGTTGTTTACATATTTAAACGAAAACACTTTGCCCATGTTATTTTTAATGTCGTGTGTTTTTCATCAGAGTGTATGTGGGGTCCATATCATTTGAGTTGAAGGAGGACACGATACGACAGGCATTCCTTCCCTTTGGGCCGATCAAATCGATCAACATGTCGTGGGACCCCGTCACACAGAAGCACAAAGGATTCGCCTTCGTGGAGTACGAGATTCCCGAGGCGGCGCAGCTCAGCCTCGAACAGATGAACGGCGTTATGCTGGGCGGCCGGAACATCAAGGTAGTCGGCCGGCCCTCCAACATGCCGCAGGCGCAGGCCGTCATCGACGAGATCCAAGAGGAGGCCAAGCAGTACAACCGTATCTACGTCGCCTCCATCCACCCGGAGCTGACCGAAGACGACATTAAAAAGTGAGTATATTTGACTCTAGGCGCCGATATCTCGGCGACATTACTCGAATATCCCTGACCGTTCTCGTCCGACCGCCCGCAGCGTGTTCGAGGCGTTCGGACCGATCACGTACTGCAAGCTGGCGTACGGCGCGTCGGCGCACAAGCACAAGGGCTACGGGTTCATAGAGTACGCCACTCTGGCGGCCGCGCTCGAGGCCATCGCGTCCATGAACCTGTTCGACCTGGGCGGCCAGTACCTGCGCGTGGGCCGCGCCATCACGCCGCCCAACGCGCTGGCGGGCCCGCCGCAGCCCTCCGCCATGCCCACCGCCGCCGCCGTGGCCGCGGCCGCCGCCACGGCCAAGATACAGGCCATGGACGCCGTGGCCAGCAACGCCGTCGCGCTCGGCCTCACCAAACTCAACGCGCTGGGCGTGTCGCCCGCGGCCGCGCTGCCCTCGCTGGCGGCCGCGCTGCCCGCGCTGCCGGCGGCGCTGCCCGGCCTGCCCGGCCTGCCCGGCCTGCCCGGCCTGCCCGGCCTGCCCGGCCCGGCCGGCCCGCCCGGCGCGCCGGCCGCGTTGCCCGCGCCCGCGCTGCCGCCGCCCGGCGTGGTGATCCCGCCGGCGCCGCGCCTGGCCCCGGCCGGCCCGGCCGGCCCGCCCGGCCCGCCCGGCCCCGCCAGCCCGCCGCCGCCCGACGGCGCGGGCCAGCAGGCGGCGCTGCAGCGCAAGCTGCTGGACACGTCGCCCGACACGCTGCAGCAGCAGGAGTCGCTGTCCATCTCGGGGCAGTCGGCGCGCCACCTGGTGATGCAGCGCCTCATGCGGCGCCGCGCCTCGCGCACGGTGCTGCTGTGCAACATGGTGTCGGCCGCCGAGGTGGACGAGGCGCTGCACCACGAGATCACGGAGGAGTGCTCCAAGTGGGGCAAGGTGGAGCGGCTCGTGATCTACAACGAGCGCCAGTCCGAGGACGACGACCCGGCGCACGCCGACGTCAAGATCTTCGTTCAGTTCAACGAGCCCGACGGTGAGTCCGTGCTGGATTTCGTAGTAAAACTATGCTATTTTTACCATATTTTCAGCAAGGACGGGTACTTTCGACGCTGTAGCTACAGGAAAACGGTCTTACAGAACCGTCTTAACCTTTTTGGGAAATTTTGATCTGCTTCACAGATTTTGAAAAAAAATTTAGAGTCAGCAAGAAAATGGGCAATGTTGTGTACAGACAAAAGACAAACACAAGCGAGACAGCAAGAGATTGCTCCAAAATCAAGAGTGCATTTGCTTTACGGTTGATTTATTTATTTACTAGCTTTTGTCTACCGCTTCGCCTTTATGGAAAATTCGACCTTATGAAAAATAGTTAAATAATACCTTTGTTTAAATCTGGTAGTACAGACGCCAGCACATCAAGCTACTCGAAACTGTCATATTTTCCCAATCAACTTTGAACCTTATGCTTTAGCGATAAAGTTAAAAATCTATTAAATAAATTTGACAGATTGTAGTAACTTGATGTGCTGGCGTCTGTACATCAGACCCCACAAATTATAGACCTATTTCTGTACTACCTTTTACCTTTAGTAAAATTATTGAGAAATTAATTTTAGACCAAATGCAAAGATTTTTTATAAACATAAGTTATTACATAGCAAACAGTTCGGTTTTATAAGGGGTCGTTCAACTACTGATGCCGGTGTCGAACTTTTAGGACATGTTTATAATGCATGGGAAGAAAAAAAAAATGAGAAAAAGGAGAAAGGGAGAAAAATGCGATGCCTTGGGCATCTTTTGTAATTTGTTCAAGGCATTCGATTGCGTTCTTCACGAAACGTTAATCAGGAAACTCCGCCACTACGGGATCCGGAATACTGCTCTGGATGTTCTTACTTCATACTTGAGTAAAAGCATTCAGAGCGTTGATGTTAATGGAAAAAGATCACCCGGATCTATAGTAACAATGGGAGTCCCACGGGGCTCAATTCTTGGTCCTTTCTTGTTTCTTATTTATAATAATGACTTGCCGTACCTCATAAAGGATAATCATGATATAGTGTTGTTTGCAGATGACACTTTACTTTTGTTTAAACTTAAACGTCAGCTGTAATGTTGGGGTTCCTAAATGGTGGTATTAAGGAAAACAACCACATCTGTTAGGTACTATTTAATGACTGTATGAAGAATTATAAAGTAACCGCATATGAGGTATAGTGCAAACTCAGCATGCATGCTCAGTTATAAAGGAGTGTGCTTACTTACAATAGTAAAGGAGCATGCATATTGTATTCTTACACTTCACCTCCCGGGGACAGAGAGAAAAAAAAAATGTTTTTTTTTTTTTCTACTTAGTTAATATTAGTTACTTAAAAATAAAACCTTTCAAGTTATTAGTGCATTACAAATATATAGTTACTTATTGTAATTATACCCATTTATCCTTAACATTAACTAATTATACATTGCAATGTTATCTAAAATTAAATCTTAAATTACATCATATCTACTGACAAAAAGGCCTAGTCCTATTCTTATGTACCAATTCTATTTTATTATTTTTAATTATTTTTACATTACAACCCAGATCTTCCTCAACTGTATAAGGACCTTCAAATAGCGTATCTAATTTACTACGTACTTCATTTTTTAATAACACCAAATCATCTTTCTCGTATAATATAGAATTGAGTGATCTGTCATGTATCTCCTTACGCTTATGTTTATTTTTCAACAAATTATTCTTTGCATTGGCGTGAGCTAACTGTAACCTGTATTTTAATTGTAATGGATAATTATCTATATTATACAATGGTTCTACTGTGTCGCTAATGCTATCAGGTATTCGACAAAGTTTACCAAAGACAAGTTCATATGGCGTATAGTTTGTTTCTGAATGGACTGTGTTGTTAAAACTAAAGCACCAAAATGGTAACCAATAGCTCCATGTGTCCGTATGATTGCCACACTGGATCCTTAAAAATGCCCCCAAAGTTTTGTGAGCATTTTCTAGAGCTCCAATGGACTGATGGTGATAGGCTGTAGAAGACAATTTTTCAATGTTAAGAATTTTACAAACCTGTTCCATCGTTGCAGAAATAAATTCTGTTCCTCGATCCGTTGCTATTGTTTCCGGAATACCAAATCTTAATATGAACTGTCTTACAAATGCATCTGCAATGGACACCGTTTCTTTGTTTTTCAAAGGAATAGCTTGAACAAATTTTGTTAACTCGCACTGCATAGTCAATATATAACAATTACCACTTTCGTCTCTATCTAAAGGACCCACAACATCTAAGTAAATCTTTTCAAATGCCGAGGAAGCCGTTGTGGTAATTTCCATCGGTTCTTTAATGTAACGAAAATATTTAGATTTTTGACATTTTGTACATTTTTTGACATATTCTTGGACATCCTTGTCGATACTTGGCCAATAGTATCGTCTTTTGATGGTATTTACCATTCTGCGTACTCCAGCATGACCACTGGATGGCAGTAAATGAAAGTCATTCATAATTATAGTCTTTTCATTGTCATCGATGATTCTTTTTACGCCTCGTAATATGCAAATTCGTGGTCCGGACCAATTAGTAAGTGTTGTTATCTCATCACAAACACTTTTAATATATTCTATATTATCTTTATTCTTAATTATACATACTTCATTGATACGTATCTTTTTACAAAAATTGCTTAATTTCTGCACAAATTCGGCTCGCGAAAAATGCGCCTTGAAGTCAAGATTAATGTATAATGTCTTTTTACTATCTACTAATGCAAAACATTCAAATTCTTCTGTTATCATGTCGTTTTCTCTGTATCTTTTTAATTTATTGCCTTCAATCAAACACATTTCTACTGAATCACACGGTTTTCTTAATATATCCACAACTCTTGGTTGATCAGTCCAGTTGTTAGTGGATTTATTAAGTGCCTTCTTTCCATCTTCATTCTTACTCTTACTTTGCTCAATCATCTTTTTCTTTTGCGCCCTGGTCGTTACAGCCATTATTTGCTCATTCATATTCTTTAGTTCATCGGACGATATACAAACTCTAGATAAAGCATCTGCCACGACATTGTCTTTTCCTTTCACATAGACTACTTTAAAGTTATATTCTTCTAATGTTAATCGGAATTTAAGTAATCTACTTGATGGATCTTTCATACCAAAAAGATATATCAAAGGTTTATGATCCGTCATTATTGTAAATTTGTTTCCATACAAATATGGTCTGAAATACTTAACGGACCATACAATTGCCAATAGTTCTTTTTGAATTGTCGGATAGTTCTTTTCTGCTTTATTCAAGGGTCTACTCGCATATGCAACTGGTCTGTGATCTTTATTACATAATACTGAACCAATAGCAGTACCCGAAGCGTCTGTCTGTAAAATAAATTCATGATTCTCGGAAAAATCGGGATACTGTAGAATAGGTGACGTTATTAATGCTTTTTTTTAAAATTCGAAAGCGTGTTGACATTCATCAGACCAAACAAATGGTTCATTTTTCCTACTTAACTTATTCAAAGGCATCGCTATTTCCGAAAAATGTCTTACAAATTTACGATAATAGTTACAGAAAGCTACAAAACGTTTTACTTCATCTGCATTTCTTGGAGTTGGGTAATTTTGTAATACTCTTGTTTTATCTGGATCTGGTAAGACGCCTTTTTCTGAAACCAGATGTCCTAAATAAAGAATTTCTTTCTTTAAAAATTCACATTTATGTGGATTTAGTTTTAAGTTTACTTTTCTCAATTTTTTCATTACACTTATTAAGTTTCGATTATGGCTAGATAGATTTCTTCCGAATACAATGAGATCGTCCTGATACACTAGACATTTATCGTAAGTTAAACCAGACATTGCTACAGACATCATACGACTGAAAGCATTAGGACTGATCTTTAAACCCATCGGTAAACGTTTCATGCAATATTGGCCAGTATTTGTAGTGAAAGCTGTTATTTTACGACTACTAGGCTCTAAACTTACTTGATAATAGCCTTGGTGAAGGTCAAGGTGAGTAAAATAAATGGCTCCAGTAAGCGTATCCAAAATTTCATTAATATTTGGTAAAGGAAATTTATCGTCACAAATAACTTCGTTCAATTTTCTGTAATCTACAACTAAACGCCATTTTTTCTCATTACTTTTGCTACTTTTCTTGGGTACTAATAAAATTGGACTGGACCATTCACTATTTGACTCTTCAATAATATCATTTTCTAACATATTATCGACTTGCTTAGCTATTTCTGGTTTTAGTGCCTGTGGTAACCTATATGGCTTGACGTAGACTGGAGTAGTGCTTTGTTTTATAACTATTGATTGCTCATAAATATTCGTTGTTGTTAACTTATCTCCCTCTAAATGGAAAACGTCTGAATACTTTGCACATATTGTTTCAATTGATTGTTTCTCTTCTCCGTCTAAATAATTTAGATTTAATTCTGACAACAAAGTTTTAACCCTAGTAGAGTTAATATTGGTCTTATTAAATTGACAGATATTATAGTCTTCCAAATCTTTCACATCTGGTGTAAAAGATGGCAAACTTACTTCCTTGTCACTAACATTAAGTATCTTGACTGGAATTCTATTATTACTAACCTTTACTATTGAGTTTGCTATAAACACATCCTTCACTAACTCTCTACTACACACTACAACTTCTCCATTTACATTCTCATTCACAAATATAGAATGAATTGATTCCGAACGTGCCGGAATAATGATAGCATTTTTCATCCTGTCATGTTCATCAACTAAATGTAGATAATGTTGTTTATTATTGTTAAAGAGTGTTAAATTATTTGAATCTATATCAATATTAGCTCGAAATTTTTTCAAAAAGTCTAAGCCTATGATTCCGTCAGCTTTTAGTGGTAGCGAATTAAAAACAAGAAAGTTATGTTGAAACGTGGCATTGTCGTGCTTTAATAATAAATTTACGTAACCTTGAGAACGTCGCTGACCACCAATTCCATTTATTAAAGTATTATCTCTATGAACAACGATATCTTTTGGTAACATTTCATGTTTAATAATTGACAATGTTGCACCCGTATCAATAAGCCAATAGTACTTAATATTTTTAATATAAAAGGTTATATACTTCGCATTACCCTGGTATGATAATATAAAATGTTTAAGATCGAAAAAACTGGTTTGATGTACCTGTATTATCATCTTTATCGCATGGAGGCGTGTCATCTACTTTCTCTACTGGAAACGAATTATGGCCTCGTCCACGGTTCCTAACGTATCTCGAACCCCTATTACCTCGCTGATGATTGAATGATGAGCGATAGTTTGCTCTAAAATTTCCACGAGAACCTTGTCCACGGTTGTAACTGTTATTAAATTGATGTCCACGAGGGTAATTGTTACCATATTGTCTACCAAAAGTACCTCTCTGATAACTTTTTGTGCGCCTCAAATTATGTGAAACTCGTCCATTTTTAGATGCATGCAAAATATTACCTGATGGCTGAAAAGACGTGCACTCTTCGTCTTTTGCTGCTTGTATGGCATCTTTCAAGCTGCTGAAGCCGCGTGCCGAAATGATGGTGCTCAGCTTCGAGCTACGCAGGCCATCTGAAAATCGTTTTATAGCAAAGCTTTCATTGATCGGTTTTAAAATAGTAAATGTTTCCGATTTTCCATCTGCCTGGGTAATTGTCAGCTCCGTAAATAACTTTTCTACCTCTGAACCATAATCCTCAATGGACCTCGAACCCTGTTGAATATTTTGAAGCTGCATCTGTATGGCCATAAATGACTTTTTGGGTAAAAGATATTTCCTCAAATCATCAATTAGCTCTTGAATACTTTTGTATGAGCCTGAAATTCTTAACTTTGCGTTCTCATCAAGCCTACTTTTTAACACGAAAGTAATTAATAATGTTTTACCTGGGCCGTCCAGCATGTCAGCATACATCTCCACGGAGTCTATTAGGCGCTTGGTGGTGGCCTCAACACCGTCCATTACTGGAATCAAACTACACGCTACCTTAAGATCAAAATCCATTTTTCCTACATCTACTGTAATGGGAAGAATACACAATTTATTTATTTCCTCGTGTTTTTGTTTTATCCTCTCATATAGATCTATTGCTGATGCCAAATTAATATCCTTACTTTTTTCTAGTAGTATAATTATTTTACAACATTTTTCGTAAACACTTTTTGCTTGCTCTAACTTCGTTGAAATAACATTACCTTTATATCTTGCTTGTCCCTTCTTTACTAAATAATTACGTATTTCTACTAATAGCACATAATTTTGTTCCAAAATGTCTATCATATTCTTAATCTAATAATAGAATTGCATTAATGTAACACACTACATAATGCGACAAAGCAAAAGAAAAATGTCCGACGTTGCATTTTGTTTCCGTTCGGTGTCTTATGGCTGAGTGTCCTCGCATGATTTTAGCGCTTTTAAGTTTTTGCGTTATGAAATATGATACCGCGTAACTAGTTCTCTCACTTATATTTTTACGAAAAGATGATAAAATACACAACACTTCCACTATTCACTCGATTATTACTGATTCTCGGTACCTTCCGTGCGCCCTCTGATGGATGATCTAATTCTCTGCATGGTACTCATCCCGATTTCCTGCTGGATCTACGTGCGATGGCAGCTCCTGTACATCCGCAGGCCAACATAAATTGCTAAGATTCCAATAATGGCCAGAACAATGTAGGTCACAATGCTAAGCCGTTCCACGTGACCTCCGATTTCTTTCAACGTGGCGTCATTGTTGCCTCCAGCCGCGTTTTGGCTGAGGAAAACCTCTTCCTTTTCCACAGTTGACCGACACATTGTACTATTGAGGTAATAATGCTGAAATAGAATGCTGAAAAACTCTAATCAAACTACTAAAAATCCCCTTGGCAGAGTCCCATGGCAGGGTCGCCATGTAATGTTGGGGTTCCTAAATGGTGGTATTAAGGAAAACAACCACATCTGTTAGGTACTATTTAATGACTGTATGAAGAATTATAAAGTAACCGCATATGAGGTATAGTGCAAACTCAGCATGCATGCTCAGTTATAAAGGAGTGTGCTTACTTACAATAGTAAAGGAGCATGCATATTGTATTCTTACACTTCAAGCAGTTGGTTACTGAAGATGTAAATAGCGTGATCTAGAAAGTAATCCACTGGTTGAATGTTAATAATTTGCTTCTAAATGAGAAAAAAATCTAATGCATTAAGTTTACGCTACCCCACGTTGGGCAGGTGAAAACTAATGTTTTGATAAAGGGCGAGGAATTGAATTCTGAAGACAGCACAGTATTCTCGAGCATAATCATCATCACTTGTCCCATTGAAACCTAATGGCCGATTCCTATAACTTACGGACTGTTAAAGGTTAAAATTAAGACTCTTTTATCTTTACCAATAATGAAGCAAAGACCTCAGAGCTTTGCATAGTAGACCCATAACTATGGAAGCAGCTATCACAGGTACAATTAGCTTACGGATCTATTTATATTCCCAGTTTGGCAACAAGAAAATGCTACTATTGGTAAGCAAAACCATCGTTTTTGTTTATAGGAACCGAGCATTACAGCAACGACTAAGTTTTGCTTTGTGATGAATTATGCACGCTTGATTTTGGACAGTATAACACGGTAACTAATAGGTATGGTAGAAACCTAGACCTCGTCCTTTCCAATGGAACAGTTAATGTGGCCGAATGTTCTAGCCCACTGGTGCTTAGTCAAAGTCAAATCATTTTTTTTTCAAATATTAATTACAGTGCTTATTGATGCCTATCACCCAGCGTTATTAATTAATTTGAACCTATCTGTAACACCTCTGATTGAATGTGCGTCTCGTATTCAATTCTTGTTTGATAAAGGTGACTATCAATCTATCAGCGGAGACATTTGTACGACTGACTGGGAAACTGAGTTTTCCGCGCGGTCGATTGATGCCTGATGGTGCAGTTTACTTCTTTAATCAGTTTATTTTTGATCTACAAATAAAATAAATCCCACAAAAACTGTGTCGGAATAAAAAGTATCCGACTTGGTATAGTTCGTCACTTATTAAAACAATTAAAGAAAAATATAAATACTTTAAAAAAATCAAAAGCTATGGTAATATATCGGACGAATTAACATTCAAGCTTCTTCGTGAAAGGGTGAAAACTATGGAATCTCAATGCTACCGCAACTATTTGGATCAAACAGAAAATTCTATTAAAAATAACCCAAAACACTTTTGGACTTTTGTAAAAAAACGTCATAACTCAAACGCAATCTCAAGCACCTTGAAATAGTTCAAGGTGCTTGCACTATTATAGAATAGTGATACCTTGAGAACGGGGGAATCTATTTGTCAGGCTTTTTCCGAATACTTCCATTCTACTATTCTCTAATCCCAGTGTTAGTCATCCAATCCCTTCTCCTTTTCTTTTTAACGATTCATCAAACCTAACATCGGATATCTGCAATATCATTGTTGATATTGATGAAATAATTAACTTGCTTCGTTTGTTGGATACATGCAAATCGGCAGGTCCTGACAACATCCCATCCAAACTTCTTATATGGTGCGCACCTTCGATAGCGCAACCTATTTCAATTTTATTTAAAAAATCTTTGAATACCTGTGTTGTGCCGCAAATATGAAAATCTGAGATTATAACGACTACATAAAAAAGGTGTCAAAACAGACAGCGAATTACAGGCCGATATCTAAACTGTGTATTATAGCAAAGGTCTTTGATAGAATAATATATAATCAGCTTCATACTGCTCTGAAAAATTCATTTAACTTGTTCCAACACGGTTTCTTTAAAGGAAGGTCTACTCTCACGAACCTGATTCTCCTTAATGAATTTATAACTGATGCCATGTGCAACGGTAAGCAGGTTGATGTCGTTTATACAGACTATAGCAAAGCCTTTGATCGAATTGATCATAGCAATCTGATATCCAAATTAAATGGCATGGGAATTCGTGGCGATCTACTCAGATAGTTTTCCTCTTACCTTGTCAACAGGTCCCATGCAGTAGTACTAAATAATTATATATCTAGCTGGGTCCTTGTAACTAGTGGAGTCCCACAGGATTCATTGCTCGGTCCATTGCTATTTATAATCTACATTTACGACATCAACTCTTGCTTGACTTCATCCAAACTTTTATGTTTTGCTGATATGAAAATTTATGCCACAATATCATCGCAGATGGACGTAAAGGCACTCCAGAATAATCTGCGTCGCCTAGAGGACTACTGCCAAAGAAATAAGCTGGATCTTAATCCCGCTAAATGCTCGGTTGTAACGTATCCTCGGAAGCGCTCAATCATTGCTACATCGTATACCCTAGGTGATCAAGTTCTACCTAGATCAAACTCCATCCAGGGTTCAACACGATTCCAAGCTCAGTTTTGAAATACATGTTGATGCAATTGTCGCCAAGGCCTCAAAATCACTGGGTTTCATGATGCGGTTATCCAAGTGCTTTACTCAAGCCAAAACTTTAAAAATCCTTTATTGCACTATTGTTAGAAGCCACTTGGAATACGCGTCTGAAATATGGAACCCATGTTACCACAAATATTAACCGAATTGAGAGCATCCAAAAAAGGTTCATAAAGTATATAAATATATGTTATCATCAAAAAGTACAGTATCATTCGGAAAACTACCATAACCTATGTAAAAAAGGACACTGGCAAACGCCCATACTTCGTCAGGCCCACTTTTTCAACTCAACAGACAATAATAATACAAATGCTAAAATTACTGGTCATAAACATTATTTACTATAAAAACATCAATATCAATATTGATCATGGGAATACTGAGATATTAGTGAGATAACATAAAACATTTTTCAGGTTATAAAAGTAAAAATATTTAAGGTACTTAATTGAGAAAAAGAAACCACTTTTCATTAGAATAATGCTCTTTTTTATTCATTTTCATAAATAATCAATAACTCATCTAAAAATTGAGCTGGTGGGCATATGTTTGGCTCATGTCGAGCCCATGACAAGTACCATATAATAGACATGACATGAGCACAACACCCTACAGTGCGTCTGCCCACCAAACAGTTGCAACAATTAAAGATAATTATTTATTACAATGTAAACAAAGTACACTCTTCTGCTAACGTGCCGACTTTGGATTCTCCCTCTGAGCAACCATTCATTGTCATTTTGTGAAATTAAGTCTCGCAAATTGCTGTTGCTTTCTCTGTATATTTCAATTTCATATTGTCCTCCACTTCGTATATGTTCACCATAATATGATCTAACTTCATACATTTTATTTATAACAAGGTAAATCACAAAAGAAAACAGTCGAGTAAATCACAAGTACGCAATAGCACAGTATAAATAAAGACATACAGTACGTCGTCTTCATACAAACGGACGAAACGCGAGCTATACCTACGCGCCTCGACCACGGCATGCGCTCAGCATTCAGACAGTCGCGACTGTGCTGCAGTGACGAACGGACGGTGTGTTGTTTTTTTTTAACAATAACCGCGCGATTTTTTCACTAAAAATAAGTTCAAGTACATATTTAATATGACGAGTAGGCTATATTGTGCTGTTTTTGGTTGCATGAATTCGTCAATAACGCATCCAGAGATAACTTTTTTTAGATTACCTGGAAACTCTGAAAGGTAAGACTATAAAATAATTTTACTTACTTGTAGGTAGGTACATAATGTGTGTATTTTTAATGGAGAAGTATTTCATTTTATCTCCCGAAAAAAAGATGTCTGGATTAATAAATGAAGTGAATAGAGTAAAGGAAAGTGATAAACACGAGTGAGGTAGGTAGTTATAGGCGGTTCATGAATCATTAAACGGTAGGTACGCTTGTGTTAAAACCTCGGGGCATGTGTGTTTTGTTAGTTTGTATAATTCCAAGTAAAGACGTGGTTTTTATTATTAATAATAGTTGTTTATTGTACTGTGTGTATGAATAATACTAGAAAATCATTGGTTGCCTGTAAAGTCGATTTACGGACGATAGTTTAACGTGACAACATCATAAACATTAATGCAATGATTGCATACTTTTATGAATAAAAATTATTTTTATTGAATTATTAATATTTTGTATGAATGAAGGAGAAGGAGGAAGGAGTGAAATGAAATCTACAATTTACTTGATAAATTTGCTTTTATTTGCACTCATTAATTTAAATATGTTTATTACTTCAATGAACAGATTATTTTAATTATAATTTTTATATTATACATGTTTGCTATTTAACTTCTTCCAATCTGTGTTATTCTGTTAAGGATAGGACGATGATAGGAAAGATTAAAAAAACATTAATATACAAATTTTGAATTTTATTTGTAGTTCTTGAACGTTTGATTTTTGTTTGTTTTTTTGTTTTTGGCCGAGAAAATGATGTAGTTCGTTTTGGATGTATTTATTGTCAACAGATTGTCCAAGAACCACCTCTCTAAGATAACTAGGTCATCCTGCGCGTCTTGTATAATTGTCTCTATGGAGTTGCCGAAGTAAAACAGACAAGTGTCATCAGCATAGAGCGTTATATCTCCTTTTAATCCTAATGTGTGTATATTATTGATATAGATAAGGAACAAAAGAGGACCGAGTATTGATCCTTGAGGCACACCACATTTTATCAAGTTTGAACTACTGATATTATCTCCTATTTTAACAACTTGCAAACGGTTTTCAAGGTAAGACTCGAACATTCTGAAAGAACTTCCTGTTATTTTGATAGATGCTAATTTTTGTAGAAGTAGATTGTGACTGACGGTATCGAAAGCCTTTTTTAAGTCTATAAAGACTCCCAGAGCAATTTGCTTTTGATCAATTTTAATCCTCAGTTTCGTGATCAAATCAGTTGCAGCAGCTAGTGCATTTGCCTTTGGTCTAAAACCTAACTATAATAATAATAATAATTTAACATAATTTGTTTAAAAATACACATGAACAAGTTTTCATAGAAATAAACTGTAATCAGATTAATGTTAAATAAATGGTTAATTCGAAATGACGAATTATTTTATTATTTATGTACACACAGTAAAATACAATAAAACTAAATGGAAACACAAAGTAGGCAAATGTAATTAAAATGCTGGAGGCGGGCAGCCCTATCGCATGTTTACGTACCGCGCGGCTGTAGGCATTTAATTCAAGGTTACGGCCCAGATACAATACTGTATGTCTTTATACTGTGGCAATAGTCTGTGGGAGTGAATGTCATCGATTATTTGATTGATTTATTCAGCTCATTTGACGTTTCTTGAGTTGACACTGATATTTAATTTGGCTTCTAGCATTCTGATCCATCATCGAAATCAACACAAACCTACAATTATTATGAACCAAAAACGTTGAAGTTAACAAAAATATTTGTGTAATGCATCAACAGATATATTTTGACTTTCAAAATGGATCTATTATTGATAATAATAATTAAATAATGAGAAATCATGACCTCTGGTATCTCTGCATAATATATTATATATTTTACCCCTGGCAACCCAGTCAATGACTTCTACAATTCCCGTGCATTTCCTAAGTTCATTCAAAATGACTTCCGCTATCATCTTCTTTTTATTGTGTTTTTCAGAACCCCATGGTTAAAAGGCGTTTAAAAATGACTGTAAATAACTATTTAATTAAAGATTTTTTTAAATATATATTTCATTCGTGTCCGCTCCTGGGCCTAATTTTGCCAGTGTCCTTTCATATATGTATTACCTTTACTCAACCGCCGTGAGATTTCGGACTGTGTGTGTTTGTTAAAAGTCTTTAACAATTCTATAAACTGTTCCGATATTTTGTAAAAAAAATATTTCAACATTCCCATGAAGTGTAAGCGATACAATCCACCTTTGCGGGTGCCAATTGCTTCAACCAATTATAGGCAGAATTCCTACATTGTGCGTGCAAGCAGAAATTTAAACATGCTTTGTAAACAGTACGATATTAATCCGTTCCTAACTAGTGTATCGTCAGCCAGCAAGTGCTTAAGCGGCAGCTTTTTCATGTAGTTCATTTTGTTATGATGGTTGTTATGCAGTGCGAGCAACATAGTAATTATGCTGTATGGTCTTATAGCCGAAAGCCTCGATCAACATCTATTGAGGCTCTCGTTAGGCGGTTGGATCAAGGGCCTGATTCAGAAGGCAGTACTCCTCGATACGGCTCGCATTGTGAGGAGGTTCCTGTCTCTGGAGCCCTAACCACCGGTAGTTTGGACCCTGGTCCCGACACCGGCGGACAACTATTTTTTTATATTTTTAAATGCTTTTTATACTTATTTTTATATTTTAAGAAATATTTATAAATGTAATAAAATAAGATAGCTGAATAAATAAACGAAATAATAATAATTTATTTATTTTACAGACAACAAAAGGTCTAAATACATAAAAGATGTTAGTAACAAATATCCTACGTTAGTATGTACTTATATCCTAGTATGTTAGTAACAATGTGGCTTATGATCTATGTTAATACTTATACACTACGACCGACAATGTTGTTTTGATGGGATGTCCCATTATGGGGCTCTCATCAAGCCTGTCAGCTATCACCTTCAGGAGGCTGTTGCCATTGCCACGCAATCTGGCTAGCTGAGACTCACTTTTCTTCCGTACGATAGCTGAGAAGCTGTCAACTCGGGCTTTTGCGAACATCTTTGACGCACTGCAGTAACGTGGCAGCCACATCAGCGCCCTGAAGGCGTTATTGTATTGGACGCGCAGCGCATTGACGGCACGTTTGGTACAGCTGATCCATAGGACGCTCGAGTACAGAGATGTGCAGTATGCTTTAAATAGCGTATGTTTGACCGCTTCTGTACATCGAGCGAACCTACGTGCCAATATGTTCGCCCGTACCGCCAATGCCCTGCGTTCCCGGTCAACATCAGCATCATCTTTAAGGCTGTCAGCAATCAAATGTCCCAAGTATTTAAACTGATGTACCCGTCGAATCGGGACATCGTTAATTTTTATTGGTGGCACATTTACTGGACATTTCTTGCCAACAGCCTCAAAGACCATGAGTTCGGACTTCTTCACATTATACAGCAACCCATGGCCGGCAGCATAGTTCTCACAGGTTTTTACAAGTTTTCTGAGTGCACTGACCGAGGGAGCCAACAGCACCATATCATTGCGTAGCTGATGTTATTAAAACACAACCCATCCATAAAACAGCCCACATGCGCGCTGCTGAGTCCCCCGATCAATGCATTCAGATACAAGTTAAAAAGATTTGGGCAGGTTAAGGCCCCTGCCTCACGCCACACTCCAACCTGTACGGCAGAGATCAGCCATTCCCCCACCTCACAACGTTAAGTTGGCTGTCGTACCAGTACCTAAGAACGCTCAGCAGCTCATAGGGTATCCCTGTTTCCTTTAATTTATCCCAAAGAATGTCATATGAGAGCAGGTCGAAGACCTTGGAGAGATCCAGGAACACCGCGTAAACTGGTGTACTTCTGTCAGCGTAGTACCTGACAGTGTGCTTAAGGCACGCGATTGCACTTTATACAACCCGTTCGCTATAAGTTTGCCGCTGTCAACTGTCACGCTTTTAGCGTTGTCTCACTCACTCAATTCTAGTTCCAGTGAGAAACCGCTATACTGACGTCATTTAACAGCAGCAAACTTATGTTGTAGCGACGCGGTCGGTCCACCGTCGCCCCAGCCAATCAGCGTCACGCTCTGACAAATGGTACAAAATCATAAGCGGTAGCGATTTGGTTAAAATTTAGCGGGTCGGTTTATACCTGCATGGTAGTGATTTCATAGTCCACGGCTCACTAAAATAACAAAGATCAGTGCCCAAGGTTCGTTTCTCTGATTTCTTTTGAAAATAAGAAATAATATTTTAAGGTATAAATTTGTTAATTCGAACTCTTTGTAACTTAAAAGAAAGTCCAATGTGTATGTATACCAAGGTCAAGGCAAGAGCGATGTCTTATTGTAACCGATATATGTATGTAATGACTAATTTAAGAATGCTGGTTGAACTCGCTCGCGCCTTGCGCGAGGGCAAGCGAGGTACAACTAGAGGCGCGCGCGCCCGATGCCCGCGCGGCTCACAAGCGCTATACGACTTAAAATGCGAACGAACCAAAGTACGCTCTTAGCGGCGCTCATTCGCGCCCGCGTCCTCGTTATGCTCGGTTGTTTAGCGGAAACCCACCTATTAGATTGCGTTTTATGCTGCGTCGTTCGACAAAATTTATTTGAGTTATAGCTGGAATAGTCCAGATATAAATTATTACTTTTTAGTATTGTACTTTAACGGCATTTGTGAGTTATTTAATATTACTTAGGTAAATTGTTTCTTTCAAAACCTCATTTGTTTGTAGATCTTTTAGCTGAATTTGTCATTTGTTTATTAGGTAGGACCGTAGGAGTAAGATTCACATATAATTAAAATAGGAAGACAGAAATGTTAAACTAGTATAAAATAGTATTTCTTTCTTTTAAAAAAACACTTTAAAGTAAGTAGTAAGTTTTCCCTAGTTTTCTTTACAAAAAGTAATGATATCCCACCAAAAACATAAATGTAAAAAAGGCGAGCCAAGTTCAATACAAAAATTATGCTTGGCTGTGGGCTTCGTTGCAAAAAGAATGGAGATCTAAATGAGTGCCAAGTCCTATGCAAAATCGAAATATGTATTTATAGGAACAAAATAACATTATGAACAAGTATTAAACTCTACCTATTTCTTTGCTTTATTGGATACCTATAACAATTGCTGTTATTTAAAAATGTGAGATCTTAAAGTAGGTTAGATTTGACTTGGCCAGTTTTTATCAGAATTAAAATGTTGAATAACGTTATAAAATGACTGATGTAATGATAATCAACTGGTTTATTAATTATTTTACGATATAGGTGCATGTACAATAAAATAACCATCAAAATGAGTGTGATGATGTGACTATCGAAAATCCGAAAGCCCAAGAGACCGCTCCGCTTGTGCTTCGCCGTTATAAAGCCTCTGGTGCTCCCACTCCATGAACCTCGGCAATATGAAACTGCCTTCGTTGGTGTCAGTTTCTTCGCTGTCGTCCGCAGATGGCGCTCCAAATGCAATGTTGCCAACAGTTACTAACTTTATCGTTTTCTACCCTTCAAGCTCTTTCATTTGATACCCGTATTAAGGGGATTGTAAAAAATGTAATCCGCCATCTTGGAGCGGCGGCCATATTGAATTTAGTGTAATGATACTAACTTGATCGTTTTCTACTCTTCAAGCCCTTTCATTTGATACCCATATTAAAGGGGTTCAGAAACAAATGTAATTCGCCATCTTGGAGCGGCGGCCATATTAAAATTATTACAATATTGAGTATTGCATGTAGTATTGTTACCAGAACTAAAAGTGTATGCAAAATTTCAGCTCAATCGGATACCAACAAATGGTCAAAAAATGGTTTGCAAATTTTGAACGGACAACTTACGTATACATAGGTACATACGAACAGTGCAAGCTAAATAATAGAATAAAAAGCGTGTAAAAAACAAAACGAACAAATGATTAATACTGATTTACTTAAACTATACAGAATAAAAAAAACCCAAGGATTATGAACCGCCTTCAAAAAAATACGAACTCAAAAGTGAAAAATAATATTTTATTGACTTCACTTTACATAACACCATATCTTAATTTTAAAACAATAATTTAGGACCCAAATAATACCTATTATGGATTTTTTTTGTTGAAGTCGGCGCCAAATCCCAACCCCTACTGCTCCGAAAATGTGCACGTGTCGTGAACAGAATACCGTAACGTCTTATATGCAAGCAACGTACTACCGAGATGAAACATATCCTATCTCCTAACTCATGCAACTTGGCACGCGGTAGGCAAACCCATGTGAGGGGCTTGTGGTAATTAATAAAAGCCGCACGGCTCGATCGATCAGGTTAAGCTACGCTTGCCGCGGTTAGTCCGTTGATGGGTGACCATTTTCACATACCTACCAAGACCCCTCCGTGCCTCGGAAAGCACGTTAAGCCGTTGGTCATTCGTGGATCTTTGACAGTCGTTACGGGTCATCAGTAGCCCGTAAGTCTGACAACCAGTCATTACCAAGGGGTATCGTTATACCCAGTTACTGGGTTGTGGAGGTCAGATAGGCTGTCGCTCCATGTAAAATACTGTTATTCATCTGCATCCGGTTAGACTGGAACCCGAACCCAACCAAGTTGGGAAATGGCTAGGCAGATGATTGTAGACAAGCCATGCGGCCATGTGCCAATTTTCATCCAAATCCCTTCAGCCATTTTAGCGTGAAACCGTAACAAACTCACTTTAGCATTTATAATATTAGTTGCTGTGATGGAGGCCTTTGATTATTACACGGGTTTTTCTGCTCGTGCCTGTGTGCACTAAATTCGAAACTTCTTTTGAGTCGCGTGGTCCTGTGCGATCTGTGCTGCAGTACTGACTCGTCGCGTGTTACAGAGGCGGTGTCGGCGGCGGCGGCGCTGCACGGGCGCTACTTCGGTGGCCGCACGGTTCGCGCTGCGCTGTACGACCAGGACCTCTTCGACCACGGCGACCTGTCCGGCTAGCGCCCCGCTGTAAGATCGGGACATGCTCGACCACGGCGACCTGTCCGACTAGCGCCACGTCCTGTCCCACACGCCCGGTTTAATTTTAAGTTCTGATGTGATAATACGAGTTTTAAATAAAATATCGCTCGTTAAACTTTGTTGTTTCATTTTCTAACTCACCGGTTAGTGTGACCTCTACCCGACGTCTTGGCTGGCATGCTGCACTCTTGCTGACGCTAGCGAGGAGTAGCTGTAAGTGTAATAATATGTAGGTGTTTCCGCCCAAAGTAATTTAGAGAACGCTTTAGGGTGTTTGCTGATAGCCGATAGCTGAAACATGTAGCCGGCCTGCTACTCGTATAAATGGGCTGAAGAACGCAGTAGGGTGTTTTGCTTATAGCCGATAGCTGAAACAGAACATTATGCAACCTTAGTTTGAGACAAGTTGTAAGGTGCATTCGGGTAATATCGAATGGTTTTCAGACAAATTGATGGAATGTGTGTATTTTGATGAACCAGGCAGAAGCAGTGGATTATTATGTCTTCTAAAGAAGTCATTTCGTTTTCTGGAATGTATAGCCTAGAGCTCTATTCGGAGATCTTTCATAAATATCGTAGTAGTTTAAAAAAAAAGTGTTTAAAAACTTACTTTTTTTTTCTTTGCACTAGTGTAATTTCGAATTATGTACGGGCAATTCCGAATGACAGTTAAAAGTGGACTTTATTCACTTTTGACAAAAGGTACATATTTTTTTTTATATCATAATTATCCTCCAAAAATAATATTCACGATATTTGTCATAGAATAACCTAAACACGTTTGTGTGAAACTTGTATTTCGGAATTACCCGTCGCATGGGTAAATGGTTCTCAATCTTTTAGCAGGTACAGAGCGGATATGATTCTTTTACTCACGCGATTATTCTCATAGTTTAAAAGATATTATTATATCGTAATCAAAATTATCGCATATGCTACTAAAAGTAACATTCAGATCTTTGTATGGATTTGTATGCTACCCCTTCCGATGTAGGTACACGGTCGTGTAGCCCGACCCGGCAGCGCGGGGACGGGCAGCTTGAAATAGGAAAAAATCCATACAAAGAGGTGGGCAGTTTCGGCAGTCACGACTCGGCAGCGCTGCCGGGTCGCGACTGCTGAGATCCGATCAAAATGTTTAAGATTTTCTGTAATAAGAATGGAAATAATCATGGGTCTTGGGTTTGAAAATAAGACTTAATATAATAAAAAATAAAGATTTATTTGATAATTAAGTAAGTAATTATACTACTACTTATGTAGCAAAATCACAAATAAATAGTCAAATTGAATTATAAAATTTACCCACTTCTACTTTTAAGTGGGTTAATTTTATAATTAAATTTTTTGACATATAAATTAAACAAAAATGTTAACTTGATAACTCAGTTATGCACACTAAAATAGTTGAGCCTCTCTCTGACACCTGAATAACATAAACAAATTATAAAGCTTTTTTCGAGGTTTTAGATAAAAAAAAACTAAACAAAGAAGTTCTTAAAACTTATAAAATAAATTTTGACAAGTTATAACAATCAGTGTTTATAATTATTTTTGTGTATGCTTTGTTGGTTGTCCTTAAATAAATGTGGGATCAGGTGTTTGAGTCAAAACAAATTGCGTACTTTTCTACGTTTATTTCAGTTAACTTATTTTAAACTCCTTGCGTCTTTAACACCGTGTAACGTCATTCTCCATTCCCCTTGTGTTCCTCCCTCTTCCTCCACCTTCACGTCATCTCAAGCATACATCACCTGTCTCCCTCACACTTATACTTCTGTCTCTTTCACACATCTTATGCATCCGCTGCGTTCCATTCCTACATCTCGGCCATTCTGACATCAGACTGTCCCAGTCTGATCTCCCAGCATAATGGAAATTAATAAAACTTAACTTACACCTTAACAACAGCCACATCTCTTAAATTAAATGAATCAAACAAACTATGTACTTAGCTAAACTTAACAGGAACTTTTCAAAATAAGGAAAACAAACTTCTGCTTAAACTTAAACTTTTCTTAAATTAGTGACTCTAAATTAAACAAATAAACACACTGATACATTAGTTTAAACTTAGCATAATAAAATAAGAAATAAGAACTCCTCACAAAATTAGGTACGTCTTACCCAACTTGTAAACAAAATAACACACTGATACAATTGTTTAAACTTAGCATCATAAAAAAAATAAGGAATAAGAACTTCTCAGAAACTTAGGTACATCTTACCCAACTTGACAACAAAATAAACACTAGATATAACACTATCATTAGGTCAAGAATACCTGTAAAGATTATCTGTAGGAACCTAAAGTGCTTACTGATGCTCAATACAACAAAGTTAAATAGACTACATATCTACTAATCAATTATTATCATTACCAGGCCATGGCTTCATGATGTCTGCAGAAGCACTAGTCCGACATAGAATTGACTTTTTCTACATCATAGCGATCGTTCCTCTTTACCTGGGTTACTTTGTATGGGCCTAGATACTGCGGCTTTAACTTTAGGCCTGTACCAAACTGTGTACGCTTTATAACAACTATATCCCCAACATTATATTTCCGGGATTCCTTTCGTCTTTGGTTGTAAGTCTTTCGATTTTCTTCCTGTACTTGAATAATTTGCTCTTTTGCCTTCCTTCTAAGTTCTTCTCTGTTCTGTGAAAAATTTACTTGGTTTTCCTGCTGGATCAAATTATAAATTTCAATATCTTCCTTGGTTTTCATTTTAGTGCCCATCAGTAGCTCAAATGGAGTAGTTGCAATACTTCGTTGGTAAGTACTATTCAAAGAACGCTGTACACTACTGACATGCTTATACCACTGTGAGGGTTCTGCAATACAAAGTTTCGTTAACACTGCTTTTATGGTTCGGTGTATCCGCTCCACCTGTCCATTTCCTCTTGGAACACCTGTTGTGATTGTGATATGTTGAATGTTTTCACTTTGACAGTACTCCTTAAAATCATTGCTTGTAAATGCAGTTCCTCTATCTTCCTTCTTAGTTGCCAGTAAACATGGTATGCATGTTAACATAAATTCTTCTATTTTTTTCTGCAAATTCTTGATATAATAGTCTTTATCTAATATTTCCATCATTTTCTTCTTTCCAAAATGTCCCTTTTCATGTATCCTCTTAAAAATTTCAACTTCTAGACTTTTAGGAATCACCAACCTTTTATCCGGTTCTTTATATAGCAAACCATCAATGTACATGTAATCTTCATATGATTTGATTGCTTTAATACCTTCATCCAATAGCTGTGCTCGCTTGACCTGATCATGTAGGCTCAACTCGACGACAGCAACATACGGGTTTCTGCTCAGGGCATCTACATGTTGCTTTTTACTACCTGGCCTGTGCTCAATCACATAGTCATACTCTTCTAGTAGTAATACCCACCGTGCTACTCTAGTGGTTAGGTCCTTTTTGTTTAAGGTTTTCTGAAAAGCCTGACAGTCGGTTACAATCTTGAAATGTTTACCATATAGGTAATGCCTAAACTTCTTTATACCCTCAATAACAGCTGATGCTTCTTACTCATAACTGCTATATTTCTTTTCTGCCTCATTAGTCTTGCGACTGAAGTAGTATACTGGATGCAACCCACCTGTGTAGTCTCTCTGGAGTAGTATAGCACTGTAAGCTACCGAAGAGGCATCAGTATGTAGCTCTGTTGGCAACTGAGGATCATAAATCCTTAACACGGGGCTACTCGCTAATGCATCTTTCAACATATTGAATGAACATCTTTGTTGGTCATCGAAAACAAAATTCACATCTTTCTTCAACAAATCGGTTAAGGGTTTTGCTATGAGAGCAAAGTCCTTAATATACTTCCTAAAATAGGAGGTTAGTCCTATGAAACTATGGAGCTGCTTTAAAGTCTTTGGTTCAGGGTACCTGCTTACGGCTTCAGTTTTCTCCTTAGAAGGTTGAACTTGACCATCTTCAATGACATGTCCAAGATACTCTACACGTCGGGATAACAGTTGTGCTTTTTTCCAGTTCACTTGCAGACCATATTGTGATGCGACTGCTAACACCTCCTTAAGACGCTCCAAAGCCTGGAATTCATCACAGGCGGGGATTAGCAAATCATCTATAAAAATCACCAATATGCCTTTTGCAATCAGCTCCTGAAACACTGTTGTTATGAAACGCATAAAATATTTCGGGCACACTGACAACCCGAATGGAGCTCTTAAAAACTCATACTGCCCATGATGAGTGACAAAAGCAGTATATTTTATACTATCCTCACTTACTCTTAAATGGAAAAATCCATTCTTCAAATCCAGCACGCTAAATACTTGAGCACCTTTAAGTCTATCTATCAGATCCTCAATGATGGGAAGTGGAAATTCATCCTTGACCATCTTTCTATTAATGGATCGGTAGTCCACACACACTCTCGTACTACCATCCTTTTTCTTAATTAGCACCAAAGGGCAAGAATATTCTGAAAAACTTACTCTAATTATCCCTTCTCCGAGCCACTCTGATATCTGCTTTTCTACTGTTACCTATTCAGCCAACGATATTCTCCTTGGACGCTGGGCCACTGGTATGTCATCTTTAAGCACTATGCGTAACTCAACTGGAGCATCCTTGGTTTGAACGGGATTATAACTATTCACACAACTTATAACTTGGCGCCTTACCTCTTCATTTTGAATCTCACCTAAAACATAAGAATTATCATGACACACTAAACAACTTAACATACTGAGCCAGTTTTCAGCACTTGGGGTTATAACTATTGACCCATTTGACAACACAGTGAACACATCTTTAAGGAAATCTTGACCCAATATTATTCTATAAGGTATGGCATCTTTAGGTACAACATAAAACTTAACACTATATTCGTGTCCATCTATCTTTAAATCTATCGTAAACTTTTCGGTTGCGGTTACTTTGCTACACCCTAAACCGCTGCAAACGTTGTGACCGTTTTCTCGGCCTTCGGGGCACCTATACGCACATAAAGTTCACTCGACATAAGATTTACTTCACTGCCAGAGTCAATCAACGCGTTCACTTCACACTTATTCACAATTACTAACTTGCAGGCATTTTCAAGTTGCACTTTCGCATTTGTTTTCATCTCATTCTGAGTTCCATTGTTGTTAACGAAGTTCGTACAAATGTTAGGTTCATACGTAGACTGAGAATATAGGTAGACAGGTCCTCAGCGTATGCAGTATGAGATAGCGATAGTTCGACATAAGTACATTACTCCAGCTACGTGTAATTAATATTGCCATACCTAGACGTTTTCCCCCATCGTGTGGGTAATCTGGCACTTAGTGAGTATTTTGATCAAAGAGTACAGTATATACAGAGTTGATATGACAGAGGGGCATTAAATTACACTACGTATACTATACGTGTATAGTATTAATTCGATACAGTACAAAAATAGAAAGCGCCAAAAATGAGTTTTTTTTTTTTTCAAACAGACTAAATAGCTTAAAGTCAGAGTGAAACGCAACCACCCTTTATAAATAAATTTGACTGACCTTAGACGCCTAGGTAACAAAGTCGCGCAGGAGCGCGTGTGTGTGCGTGTTATCTCTCTTGGCGGGGGCGCGGGGGGCGGGCGGTTTAGACCGCTCACGCCGGCTTTTATGTTAGGTAAGGTTGTAAAGTACGCGCACACACAAAAACACAAATTATACCGACGGAGAATATTGTTATTTATTTTTCTAATTAAATCACTGTCCGTCGCTAAGCACTTTAATTCCCGTAATCTGCCAATTGTATGGTGCCGGCGTTCCTAGGGCTATTGCGCCGGTCACCATACCTTTCTCGGTATGTTCGCAGAGCTAAATCTGCGTTTCCACGGCATTCACCGTAAATTAAAATCATGTAAGTGTATTCTGTTCTGACGCCGTGTAAGTTACACGAGGCATTGCTGAACACTTTAATTATTACACACACACACACACAACCAACGTTTAATTACGTATCCTAATCACAATAAAAACAGTCAATCACAAAAAAAAAACACGAAAAAACACTAACACTAAATAATAATATTCCTAAGTTACGTATCCTGTCACAATAAAAAAAAGAAATACTGTATTAAACTTATTTAGTGTCTATCACAATAACAAAACAAAATCACAATTATTGTCAGCGAGTTCGACAAAACATAACGGCGCGGCGGCGCCGGGGCTCCCGTGTTACGTAACGTACGTCCCGATTGGATGACGCGTGCGCACTGAAAGAACAAGTTTTTTAGCAAATTCGCAAGGATCTAGGATCCAATAGCAACACACTGACCTATTTCTATTCCTTTTACGCGCGGGAAAAAGGCGCGGGGGTTTTGCTATGATTGTCACTCTCATAGTGAAAGTGCAAGTGTGTGTGTATTTATTGCTCCGTGAAATATTTGGTTGTACTTGTGCGGCAACAATGTATCTTATACTCAGATTATCGTTTTAAGGTGCATGACCTATGCGTATGAGATAATCAGCTGTTAGAAATATACATCGTGTTCAAACGTAGCAAAAACTTCAAAAATCATTTGTGACTAAACTACTGCTCCTATTTAATTGATTTTTGGTACAGAGCTTGAAAATGGTATCTAGTATAGGCAGTTTAAAGGAAAGCCCCTCTGTCGTATCAACTTTGTATGAGAATTTTGATTGTACTGTCTACTAAGTCATTCAATTAATTGTCATTAGACATTCAGGGGGTGACATATTTATAACTTTTTACCCGACTGCGCCAGAAGGAGGGTTATGTTTTTCGAGCGTATGTATGTTTGAAAAGTACATAATAGCAAAACAAAAACATCAGTTTCATGCATTTTTGTATGAAACAGCAGATTTTTATTTTGATATTTCAGGGTTAGTCTCATAGCAAAACTTTATAATCAAGTGGTGAAGGTGAAGCGCGAAAACAAATGAGTTGTAATTGTTATTTTAATACAATTTAAACTACGATATAAATTTATTTTCACCTCAAGATGTAAATAGTATAGTTGGATTTATCCTACTATTTACATCTTAGCTTATCTCAGCGCGTAAATAAGTTGTGCTACTTATGATTTATCATAAGTAGCACAACTTATTTACGCGCTTTATCACAGGCCCTGAAATAATTCAGTTCGCGCGCGTAGTATAGACGTGCTATAATTTTAGATGCAATAAAAAACTGTGTAGATCAAGTATAGTTTAATTAAAACCTTGTATGACAAAAGTATACATAATAAAATGGTACTTAGGACTAAAGGGCAAACTAATCATTCCTTTTGATCTGTGTCCTGAAAAACGAACGAGATCTGAAAAATGGTTCATTCGGAAAACTAAAAAAAAAGTAAAGAAATTAAATACGTTCAGTGGTAAAAATAATTAAGTGCTGGTATCCCCGTCAAGTTATTATCCGACTATTGACAAATGACACGAAGTAAAATAGATAACACCCTAACATAAAATGCCTCACACTTTGGTCGGTTAGTACAAAAAACAAGTTAGGATTTTATCGTCTTTTTAGATAAAATTATCAATAAATTTTGCCTAAAATTGACACAAAATAGTCTTGTGTACAATAATTCTTTGATTTACTTGCTGTAATAGTTAAAAAATGCTATTTACCGATGAAAGGTTATGTTTGGTTGATTTCGTTCACTACGACTTTTACAGCCATATATACTGCAATTCACCATCGCTAGACACTAAATATTACCTTTTGGAATATCACTATAGTCACAAATTACACAAAGTATGCGTTTCACAGTTTATATATCAACAAAAATATTTTGACACCACAATTTGTTTGCCATCAATGACTAGTGATGGCAAACAACAAAAACCGATACGCAAATAGAGATAGAAAAATTATGCTATGTCCTGCTCACACATATACATTTTGAAACATTGTCATCTCGCTTTCGCAATTATTATTATTTTAAGAGCATGTCTACCTCTATTCTCTGTCTACGGGTTCATATGTCGCCCTCGCCATCTTGCCGCTGCTGTCATCGCTGACATGTTGGCCAACCTCACCAACGTTTGAAGTGAAGTCAGTCACACACAACGTTCGTTTTTGTTAGTGACCGACCGAAAGTTCGGTTTCGGTTTCGGTTTCGGCCAGTTTCGGCCAAATAATCTTGTTTCGGCCTTAGTTTCGGTTTCGGCCAAGAAATGGCCGAAACTTTCGGCCACGCCGAAACTCGAGTGTTCATGAATTATCGTCCATCGTTCGGCGAACTTCGCGGCTAGGTCGTGCTCGCTCGTCGCGTCGCCCGGCCCAGTTCGCCGCCGTCCATCGTTAATCGCATGGAGTTGAGGTTGTGTTTTGCAGATACGGGGCGGTCCCATAATGAATTGGCCTAACTATGAAGTAATGAAGGAAATGAAACGAAACCAATTTTATTTTTCAATATAGTCACCATGAAACTACTAACACACTTCTGACATCTGTGAATCAACATCTCTAAACCTTTATAAAAATAATCACAATGTTTAGCCTCAAAATGACCGAAGACGGCCGCCTGTAACTCATTATCGCTTGAAAATTTTCTTCCTCTTAAGTCTCGCTTTAAATTTGTAAATAAATAATAGTCGGACGGGGCCATGTCTGGACTGTGAGGTGGATGTTCAACTTCTGTGAACTCGCGTTGACGAACTGCATCCTTCGAAACACTAGCGGTATGAACAGGGGCGTTGTCATGGAGCAACAGGACACCTTTAGACAGCTTGCCTCTTCGTTTTTCCTTTATCTTGTCTCGTTATTTATAAATTAAAGAAGCATAATATTAGCCGTTCACGACTGTATTACGTTCTTTAAAATTCACCATCAAAATGCCTTGAAAATCCCAAAAGATTGTGCACATCAGTTTTTTAGCCGATTGTTGCCTTTCTAGGGGGCTTAGAAACGGTGCAGGTATTCGGAGAACCCACCGTGCCCCGTGAAGATCTGTGTGAGTATGCCAGTTGGTTTTACCCTCTTAACTATTCTAAAAGCGTCGATCGCATCCGGAAAGAAAATTTTTGTTACGGAGGCTGTTTCGCCGTTCTTGTACCTCCTGTTCCATTCGTCAAGCGACCCCGCACGGATCTGTCGCTTGACGAATGAAACCGGGCAGCAGTCATAGTCCGGCCTCTTCCTGGACCGGAGTGCAGCTTCTTTGGCGAGGTGGTCCGCGCGCTCGTTGCCTTCGAGCCCTGCGTGTGCCTTTACCCAGAACAAGGATATATCTTTGCTCTGGGATAAAGCCGCGGCAACGTTTGCTCTCGCCTCCACGGCTAGTGCGTGGAGGGAACCTTGGTTTGTGACTGTTTGTAATGCGGCCTTTGAGTCACTATAGATACCGAAGGTTCCCTCTTTGCGCTTGAGGATTTCGCGCGTGGCTACGCATATGGCCAGAAGTTCCGCCTGGTAGACCGTGCAGTACGACGGCAAGCTAAGCTTTACGGACTTGATCTCGGCATCGCTGTCCCAGAGTGACAGCGCTGCTCCGACCTTGTCCGCAATCTTGCTGCCGTCCGTGAAAACCCTGACTGCTTGGGAATTGTGGGTGTCCACAAGCGTCCGGTCTTCCAGGCACACGAACTCCATGGCCATATGTTTCGCCGGGTGCGGAGTCTCTGTAAATGCCACCACCCGCTCTACCTCCCTGCCCGCAAGTGCTGGCTGTGGCACCCCTCTCTTCGCCTCGTACAGAGCGGCTGCTTCCTGTATTCGGAGGTCGAGTGGAAGTATCCCAGCCAGCACCAGGGACGCGTTCAGCGAAACGGTGCGGTAGGATTTACAGAGCTTCTGCGCGAATCCTCGTTGGACCGTGTTGAGGCTTTTCTGCACTCCGATCTTTTTCGCGGCCGGCGCCCAGGCGCTTGCCGCGTACAAGATTACCGGCTCCACTGCTGCCGTGTATATCGTGTGGATGATCTCCGTGTGAAGGCCCCAGCTCACTTTTGCCGCACGTGCCAGCTGCTTGTAGATGTTCACAGCTTTTCTGCAAACGTTTGCGACATGGGAGTTGAAAGTGAGCTGGTGGTCGACGGTGAGCCCTAGTATTTTGATTTCCTTAGACATGCCAATGTCTACCCCGCCCATGCTCAGGAGTGGGACATCGTACTTCAGCTTGTTGGTTATTACCATTGCACAAGTTTTTTGTGGTGCAAACTTCAGCTTATTTCGGATGCCCCACACCCGAACATACTCGAGGGCGGCATTGGCCTGCCTCTGGACTTCCAATGCTGTCTCACCGTCGAAGATCATCACCACGTCATCGGCGAATGCCTGGCAGTGGACGCCTCGCTCATCCAGCCCCTTTAGCAGGAGGTCGAGGATCAAGTTCCACAGGATCGGACCGCCAATGGACCCCTGCACACACCCCTTATTCGTATTTTTCCGATATTCGGCACCAGCGTATCGGACTCTGACACTCCTACCAGTCAAGTAGCTGTCCAGCAGCCTCCTCAGGTTGACCGGGCACTCTTCCTCAGCCAGTCTGGTCCTGATGGCCGGCCACCATGCGCTATCGAAGGCTCCCTCTATGTCCAGTGATACAACAGTGATCAGCTTCTTTTCTCTTAGCTTCCCTTTGATATGTTGTATCATGGTGTAGAGGGAGTCTTCGGTGCTCCTCTGTGGCATGAAGCCAAACTGGCGAGTACTGAGCCGCGGGATTAGGTGCCACTTCAGCCTTGCAACCAACAGTTTTTCGAGGATTTTGCCTAGGACTGGTAGGAGGCCGATCGGCCTGTACGATTTAGGGGCGGTGTAGGATTCCTTGCCAGGCTTACGGAGGACTACCACCGTGGCTACTTTCCAGGCCCCAGGGAAATGTCCCTGCTCCAGGCACTTGTTGGCCAGTGCAAGGAACGTCCCTGGGTCCCGGGAAATAGCTTGTGCGCAGATGTCGGCTGTGAGACCGTCTGCCCCGGGTGCCTTCTTCGGGTTGAAACTTTCCACCGCGGTTTTCAGCTCCTGAAGTGTAAACGGTGGGTCATGTTGTTCATCATGCGCCCAGTCGTTTACACGACAGGCCGCTTCACGTGTCCAGCGGTGGTCAGCATCTTCACCGTCCTCTAGGTCTTCCGGGTAGAAGGTCTCGGCCAGCAGCTGAGCCGATTCCTGCGCACTCAGTGGCACTCCGTCCTTCACCAACGGCAAGTCCTCCTGTCTTTTGGCGGTCCGTCCTATGACCCTGTAGATCCCCTCCCACATTCCTTCCCTGTCCTGTTTCTCACAGAAGCCCTTCCATCCTTCTGTCTGCGCCTTTTTTGCTAGTGACTCATATTTTTCCTTTGCTTGCAGGTACTCATCGACGACTTTTTGTCTTCGGACCGGTGCAGCGCATCGAATGCGGCGTCTCAGCGTGTTCACCTCCGACCTCAGCTCAGCGAGCTCTTTGGACCACCACGGTATAGTAAGTCGTGTAATGGTTTTGATTTTATCTAGTGTCTCTTCACAAGACTCTATAATTTTGGATATGTATGTTTTTGTGTAATGTTCTATTTCTGTTTTGGTTTTAATTTTACTAATTTCTATTGTATTTATGTTTGCTTCAGCTTTTAATTGGGCCAATTTCGAATGAAATTGGCTCCAATTTGCTTTCTTTGTGTTGTAGAGTCTTGTGGTCCTGTTAATGCTAATTCCTTTTGATTTAAGAAGATTTATTTTAAATACTATACCGTTGTGGTCCGAGCTCGTGAGGCCTTCTTCGACCCGCCAGTCCTCCACCAAGTCCAGCAGCTCCGTTGAGCAGGCTGTTACATCAACGAAGCTGCTGTACAAGGTGTTACCTCTGACGGTGTCGAAGGTCGGAGTGTTGCCGACGTTGAGCACCTGCAAGCACATGTCTTCCAGGGTTCCCGACATTTCCTGTGAGGATTTGAGTTAGGTAAAAGTTTGGTTCGGTATGTTTTCGGAATTTGCGTATGTCTGTTATCGTTGGGAATATCGATTTGGTATGTTGTCCCTGCTCACTAGATGCATACCTGGCTTGCCACTTAGCCAAGTTAGCTTGCCTTAATTCGCGTTTAAGTTAGGTTAGGTTAGGTTAGGTTAGGTTCATCGCAGTACTGCGAAAGCCGCAGAGAGCGATGGCCGTCAGAGTCGTCCGGGGGTATCGCACGATCTCCTACGAGGCGGCTTGTGTACTGGCTGGATCCCCGCCCTGGGACCTGGAGGCGAAAGTACTCGCGTCACTGTACCGGTGGCGCGAGGAAGCGCGGGCGCGGGGCGAGGGGCTGACGCAGCGCCACATGGAGCTGCGTCGGTCTCAGCTTCGCGAGGTCCTGGTGGCGGAATGGCGGGACAGGCTTTCGCGCCCTACCGCCGGCCTCGGTACCATCGAGGCGGTCCGGCCAGTACTCGAGCGCTGGCTCGGGAGGAGGCACGGCTCCCTGTCGTTTCGGGTGACGCAGGTGCTCTCGGGGCATGGTTGCTTCGGGAAGTACCTGTGTCGCATTAACAGGGAGCCGGACGCCCGGTGTCACCACTGCGTCGACTGCCGGGAGGACACGGCGTGGCATACGCTGGCAGAGTGTGCCGCTTGGGAGGAGCCGCGCCGTGCCCTCATCTCAGAAGTAGGCAGTGACCTCTCGCTGCCGGCCGTGGTCGAGTCCATGGTCGACAGCGAGGAGTCCTGGGACGCGGTGGTTTCCTTCTGCGAAACGGTCGTCTCGCAGAAGGAGGCTGCGGAAAGGGAGAGGGAGATCTCGTCCACTCACCCTGCCCGCAGCAGGCGCACCGGGCGTCGGCGGAGGGCGGACAACGCCCTCTTCCGGCCCCCCTAAACGGGTCCAGGGGCGACGGACTCGGGGACGTCCGTCGCCCCCCACACATCAGGACCCGAGGTGGCGGCGCGATGTGTTCCACGCGCGCCCCTCATAGACGTCGCGGGGGGAGTCAAACACCTCACTCCCCCCCCTGACCAGACGGGGCCCGCTACGGCGGGCCGGCACCAGCCGGGGGTTGCGGAAGGATCGTACGTTCCCGCGACCCCCGGCGTAGGTGTGAGATGGAACACCCGGGGTGGTTTTTAGTCAGTAAGAGTCTGACAGACCCCGCCGCCCGCCCCAGGGCGGCGGACATCCATGAGGATTTTCCACCCCGGATCAAAAAAAAAAAAAAAAAAAAAAAAAAAAAAGGTTAGGTTAGGTTAGGTTAGGTTAGGTTCACCCACGGTGAAGCTAAGAGGAACCCGAGGAGGGGCCGCTCGTCAGGGCTTCTGCTGACAAGCCGACGACGTAGCGGCCAAAGGTAGGTTGCGGTGTCGCTTGGGCGACATCGCAACTGAGGCGGGCCGCGATGTCGTACGTACCGGAGGCATCGCGGTTGAGGGTTGGAGGCCGCGGCGGGAGAGGAGTGCCGGTATTACGGTGCGCCGCTCTCCCTACCTTCCGCGGCCTTGACGGGGTCGCCACCGTAAGATGGCGGACGCGGTGGGGCTGCAGGGGAAGAGGAGTGCCGGTATTGCGTTGGCCGCTCTCCCTATCCTCTGCAGCCGAAAATTGGCAGGCGGCGGGGCCAATGTTCTGACCCGTCACAGGGGGACCAAGGGTGTCCAGACACGGGGTCGTCTGGCGCCCATGTGCTGGTTTGGTCCCTGGGGTGGTCACGGCGTGCTATGTGTTCTGGTGCGCCGGTGATGGGGAGTACTCCCCAGAGGAGGGTCCGGTAACGGACGGCCGCGGCGGGTTCACGGATGAGTGCTAACGCGCGCCCGTGTTCCCGCCGTAAGCGGCAGAGGAGGACACCGTGGAGTTTTAGTGGGTTAGAGTCCCACATAACTGCACTATCTCCCCGTGGTAGTGTAGTATGCATGAGCATTTCTCCACGTGAAAAAAAAAAAAAAAAAAAAAAAAAAGGTTAGGTTAGGTTAGGTTAGGTTAGGTTAGGTTAGGTTAGGTTAGGTTAGGTTAGGTTAGGTTAGGTTGGGGGTCCCCCCACAGCGCATACGTCCTCGTCGTGATCCCCGGGCAACGCCGTGTCTGACCACCGTAACGGAGTGGCAGACCGGCGGCTAAAGTGCGCTGTGACTTGCAGGCAACAGGCGGACGTCTGCAACGATGCCTAAAAAACAAAGGCGAGACGCCTCCGGGCGATTTTTAACCGAATGTCCCTCCGGGGACGATATAAACGGCCCTTCTCAGGGCCAACGCAGTGGCCCTTCCCAGGGCCAATCCACCGGCCCTTCAAAGGGCCACGTCGAAGCTGGCCGCGCATCATCTGTGGCCAGTTTATCCAGTCTGCAGGCGGAGTTTTCGGACTCCGGCGAGTCCACTATGGACACGTCGGCGGCCGAAAACGACCGCCTCCAGCGGAAGCGGGCCTACCTGAGGCTCGGGTCCGGGGGCTCCTCGGGGTCTGTGGGCAAGTCGGAGAAGAGGCCGAAGTCAAGAAAGGCCTCGACTCCTGCTCCGACTCCTGCTTCGACTCCCACCCACGACGTGGGTCTGGTGGACGCCGAGCGTCAGTTAGGCCTAGCAAGGAGGGAGCAGTTGCAGCAGGACCTAGAAGAGAGGGTCGCTGTCAGGGAGCAGCAGGCGCGGTCCGCCAGGTCGAGGGCTGGCTATGGCACATCCAATGTGCTGTACGCCGACCACTCCTTGGCGGAGCTGGAGCGCATGGCGCTCCAGGACAAGGAGGAGGTACTGGAGGTCGCCTCCAAGTCCTCGAACCTGAAGGGGACCTTCCAGAAGGCCCTCAAATGTCGGGCCGTGAGCATGCACGGCATTGTCACCGAGCTGGTGAAGCGCACGGCCACAGAAGAGACGCGGCAGCTGCAGGCGAGGGTGGATCGCCTGCAGCTGGAGGTCAGCCAGCTGCACCATAAGCTGGCTGAGGCCACGGCCCGGCAAGCCCAACCTGCGCCTGCCCCTGGTCCGGCAGAGGGAGGCTCCTCCTCCCCTGGCAACCTCGTGGAAATAATCCGCGGGGTTGTTGTGGAGGAGAGGGCCTTCATCAGGGGCTGCTTCGCCGGTATTGAGGACCGGCTCCTGCCGGAAAAGCGGCTCCGCCCGCCGTTAGCGGCGGATAAGAGTCCGCCACCGACGGAGCCGGTGCCTGTACCTGCGCAGCCTGCGGGAGACCCGAAATCGGGTGCGCAGGCCCAGGCCCCGAAGCCCTCCAAGGGCAAGGGGAAGGGCAAGAGGAGCACGGTGGCCCCTCAAACCCCCACCACAAGCGCGGAGGGAGCGTCTGCCACTCCGGCAGCCCCCCAGAACACGCAGCGGGAGGACGCCATGCTCCCCTCCACCACCCCGTCCAACCAGGCGTGGACGAAAGTGGTCAAGGGGGGAAAGGCCAAAAAGTCCAAGCCCGCTGCGACTGCTCCGGCAGCCCAGAAGGCTCCGGCGGGCGGGAGGAAGTTGGTTCCTCCCAAAACTGCAGCGGTCGTGGTGACCATCACCCCGGAGGCCGCAGAGCGGGGCGAAACGTATGAGTCCGTCCTAAGACGGGCTCGTGCTAACGCGGATCCCTCTCGGCTGGGGATCGGTAACATCACGTGCCGCCGCACCCAGGCCGGAGCCCGAATTTTTGAGTTCGGGGGGGAGCAGCGCAGCGCAAACGCGGACCTCTTTGCAACAAAGTTGCAAGAGGTCATCGCGGATGTGGCGACGGTCGCCAGACCCGTCAAGACCGCATCCTTGGAGGTGATCGATATGGACGATTCGGTCACCAAAGAGGATGTGGTGGCGGCCGTTGCCGCTGCGGGAGGCTGCAGCGCCAGCGCCGTGAAGGGGAGAGCCATCAGGCCCGGCCGCCGCGGCATGGGCGCAATCCGCGTCGAGTGCCCAGTCGCGGCGGCGGTGGCCGCCCTTAAGGCGACCAAGGGACGGCTGCTCGTGGGCTTCAGCTCGGCTGTGGTCCGGCTGCTTGAGGACAAGCCTGCGCGGTGCTTCAAGTGCTTCGCGCCGGGCCACACCCGATCTACGTGTCCCTCCAAGTTCGACTGGGGAGAGTCTTGCTTCCAGTGCGGACAGGAGGGACACAGGAGTGCCACTTGCAGCGTCGCCACGCCACACTGCCCGGCGTGTGCTGCCAGCGGCCGCCCCGCGGGGCACAGGATGGGGGGCAGGAGTTGCCAGCCTCCCGCGAGGAAGGGCATAGTGCCGGCGCAGGTTCGCCCTGTCGCCGCCACCGCCGCTGTCGCCGCCGCTGTTACTCCAGCTCCAGCGGCGGTGGCTGAGGAGGGGGGTGCGATGTCGGAATAATGGTTTCCTATCACCGCACCCTCCAGGCGAACACCAATCACTGCAGAGCGGCCCAGGACCTGCTGGTGCAGGCCATGGCTGAGTGGTTGGTGAACGTAGCGGTGGTCGCCGAGCCCTACTCGATCCCCGGCAGTTGGCTGGGTGACGAGGACGGCTTGGTGGCACTAGCGGCGCGGTCCTCCACAGACTCCCCTCCCCTCTCGCTATTAGAGAGGGGACCGGGATACGTGGCCGCCGCGTGGGGAGAGATAGCCCTCGTGGGCGACTTCCGACTCCTCCCAGGTGGAAGCCAGCAGGCGACGGGTGCGGGGGCACCCTCGCCTGTATTGCACAAGCTTCCACCAGTGCCGGACGGGAATGGCCAGGTGTTCCCGGTTATTCCCGTAGCCCCCCAGTCGGGGGGATCATGCGGGGCCCGCCAGTTAGGCGGGCATGCGCCGGGGGGGTTGTGGACGCAAAGGCTAAGCCGGATTCCCATGACCCCCCCATCAAGGCGATGAGGGAACACCGCTGAGTTTTAGTGGGTATACTGCCACCCTGGCAGGGAGTCCCACATACTCCGTGTCGTCCCCCGACGAGCGGAGATGCGTAATGTCATTTCTCAGCGACAACAAAAAACAAAAAAAAAAAAAAAAGGTTAGGTTAGGTTAGGTTAGGTTCCCCACCGAAGTGATCCCCACGTTGTCGTCGTGGTGGGGCTTGCGTGTCCCGATCCTGGATCTCGCTTTGAGGTTCAGGTGAGGGGCATTACCAAGAGGGACACAGGGAGGGTTCGCTCCTGCTCCGTCGACGCTCGTCGACCAGGCAAGAACGCGGCCGCCGCCGCTGAGGTGCAGGCGCACCGAAGCGGCGTTCGTTTGTCTCCTCGTTCATCGAGGAGCAAACCTTTCGGCGGGTCCGCTGAGTCGGGTTGGCCGGACAGCGGACGGAGGCATGTTTAATGCCGCCGCCCGGGGCTTGGCTTAACCGCCTGGCCCAGAGGAAGGACACCTCTAAGATAAAAAACCACCCAATCCCAAGTTTTGGGAGCGCGGCGAGGGGATGAATGGCCGTTGGGAGAACGGTCGTTAGCGCTCCCACCTGTTGGTACCTCCCGCCCCCAACAGTATATAGGGCTACGTTTAAGGGTATGGAGCCACTGCCCGCGAAGGACCCCAATAATTGCTTCCATTCTCGTGGGAATAAAATGGATGAAAATTTAAATAAAACCAAAACAAAAGACGTTGAAGGAGAAAATGTACTTCGTGTACTTGTGGAGAGGATTGGAGGTGCGCTCTCGGACTCGGACTCTGCGTCGAGTCTGATGACCGTCGCAAGCGCTGCGAGTTCCAACTCAAAGCGCCCGAGCAAGCGCCCTCGTAGTGGTACGGACTCGGGGTCGGATTCGGCCCTGAGTGATGCTTCGGTACCGGCTGCCAAGGTCGGTGCCAAAAAAGGCGGGAGAGGTAGGCCGGTGTCGACGGGCAAGTACGTTGGCATCGGCTTGTCCAGGCGCGAGGTTGCGGCTGCCAAGAAGGCTGCAGCCGACGCCGACAAACAAGCGGAGGATGAGCGGCAGATTGCGGCTCTGACAAAAAGGGTGACGGAAGGGAGGGTCACCCGCCTGTCGGAGTCGTCTTCTGTTGCCTCTGACATGGTCGTCGAGGCGGAAGACCTACCTGCTTCCGACCTCAACCAAAGATTGGTTGATGCCGTGGCTGCCATCAAGAGGGTCCAAAAGGTATCGAAGGGCCTCAGTGGCGTAAGCCAGAAGGCACTCAAAGAGGCTACGGCCTCGATACTGGAGAGTGCCGAGGTGCTACTCAGCCGCACCTCCAGCGAAGAGGCGGCTTTATTAACGGCCCAAAATGTTAAGTTGGCGGCCCAAATGGCGGAACTCCGCAAGGAGTACGAGGAGCTCAAGGCGGAGATGGCGTCCTTCCGCCGCGAGCACCTCCGGAAGGAGTTGGGCTCGCCACAGCCGCAGCAGCAGCCACAGCAGCAGCCGACACAGCAGCCGAAACAGCAGCAGCCGCCACCAGAGTCGGAGTTGGTTCGCCTGGTCCGTCAGGAGCTGGCGAGCCTAAGCGCCCGATTCTCGGTGCTAGAGGGGAGGATCTTACGCCCTCCCCTAGCTGCAGACCAACGCAGCGCACCGGCGCCGTCTTATGCGGCCAAAGCCGCAGCGCCTCGTGCCCAACAGCAACAGCAACAGGCACAAGCGGCTGCTGCGGCTATAACGGAGAAGACACCCCCCATAGGCTCGTCTCAAGATGGGGCGAATGGGGAAAAAAAGAAAAAGAAGAAGAAAAACAAAAATAACCAGTCGGGTGTAGCGGCTAACTCTACAAAGCCGCCAACACAATCCATGAACCAGGGCGACCCTAAATCCGCCTCTTCTCAGAAGGAGGCGGAATGGACAACTGCGGGCGCCAAGCAAAACAATAAAAAGGCGCGCCGCAAGGCCAGGCGACATGCCCAAAAGGCGAAGACGGCGGCCCAAGCACAGGCTGCGCGACTCCGTGCCCCACGATCAACGGCTGTGGTTCTGACGCTGCAGCCGGGGGCGGAGGAGCGCGGTCAGACATATGCCGGGATCCTCGCAAAGGCAAAAGCCGAAATATCCTTGAGTGATCTCGGCATAACGGGCCTCCGGTGCAAGCCTACGGCTACCGGAGCCCGGCTTCTGGAGATTTCGGGGGCTACAAGTGCCCCCAAAGCAGACGCCCTTGCCGAAAGGCTAAGGGCGTCTCTCGGAACCGACGACGTCAGAGTGTCCAGGCCCACTAAGTGTGCAGATTTGCGAATCTCGGGCCTGGACGACTCTGTCACCTCAGATGAAGTCGCCGCTGCCATCTCGAAGGCCGGCAACTGCCCGCCAGAACAAGTCAAGGCGGGCACAATCCGTAGGGGTGTCTCTGGCCTCGGGACAGTGCAAGTGAGTTGTCCCGTAGCGGCGGCCAATAAACTTAAGGAGGGCAGAAGGCTGCTGGTAGGATGGGTCTCGGCGCAGGTGACGCTCCTGACGCCCAAGCCCTTGCGGTGCTATCGTTGTCTCGAGCCGGGACACGTGGGTGTACGGTGCACCGCGGGGGTCGACCGCAGCCGACTGTGCTTCCGCTGCGGTCAACCGGATCATAAAGCTGGCTCTTGCACAGCCGCGCCGCACTGCGTACTCTGTGCGGCATCCGGCAAGCCAGCCGACCACCGGACCGGGACTAAGGCCTGCGCCAGGCCCACAAAGAAGAGCTCCGGGGCCAAGACACAGCCGATTCATCCGTCGGCTTCTACGGACACATCGATGGAGGCAACCGGTTCCTCGCAACCGGCTCACCCACCGGTTGCGGCAGCAGATCCGCCGGGGACTGGGGAGGAGGAGACAACAATGGATACCCAATAATGGCCCCAGGTCATCTATGTCTCCTCCAAAGCAACATAAACCACTGCGCCAGAGCTCAGGATCTCTTGCTCCAGAGCATGGCGCAGTGGTCCATCGATGTGGCAGTCGTCGCCGAGCCGTATTTTGTGCCGCCCAGGGATGACTGGGTGTGCGATACTAGCGGCTCGGTGGCGATTGTAAGGAGATCTGCCGTGGACACCCCGCTCTTTGAAGCCGTCACCCGGGGGCGGGGCTATGTTGCGGCAGTTTGGGGCGATATTATGGTCGCGGGGGTGTATTTCGCCCCCAGCCTATCTCTCGCTGACCTCGAGGTGGTCATCTCAGATTTGGGCACGGTCGTCAGTCGTAGTCGTCCTCGTCCCGTTCTCGTTTTGGGGGACTTCAATGCCAAGTCTGCGGCATGGGGTTCCCCGACAACTGATATGCGGGGCGAGTTGGTGGAGGAGTGGGCGGTCGAGCAGGGCCTGCTTCTTCTGAACCGGGGTTGCGTGCAGACATGCGTGCGACAGTGGGGCGGGTCAATAGTGGACCTCACGTTCGCTAGCCCCGCTCTCGCGCGCCGTGTCCATGGCTGGCACGTAGTGGAGGACGTGGAGACGCTGTCGGATCACAGATACATCCGATTCAGTGTCTCCACCCACACCTCGGTCGTGCCGGTCCAAGCAGCCCCGGTGGGCGTTGGAGACGGTCCGCGTTGGGCAACGAAGCGGCTGGACAGGGAGGCTCTCCTGGAGGCCTCTATCGTGCAGGCCTGGTTGGATGCTCCCGACAGGCCTGTCGACATTGAGGAGGAGGCGGAGTGGTTCCGGGAGAGCATGTCGCACATCTGCGACGCTGCGATGCCCCGAGTCCGGCCGGTACCATCCAGGCGCCAGGTGTACTGGTGGTCGCAGCAAATTGCGCACTTGCGCATCGTCTGCGTTGAGAGGAGACGCCAGTATGCCAGGTGCCGAAGAAGACGCCGCCGCTCCCCGTCAGCGGTGGCCACCGAGGCGGAACTATACCAGAGCTATAGGGAGGCGAAGAGCGCTCTCCAGTTAGCTATCGTGAGGGCAAAGTCATTGGCCCGCGAAGAACTGCTGGAGACTCTGGACCGAGATCCGTGGGGACGCCCCTACCGTATGGTGAGGGGCAAGATGCGCCAGTGGGCCCCCCCACTGTCCCAGAGTCTTCAGCCACAGTTATTGGAGGACGTGGTCAATGCTTTGTTTCCCTCACGACCAGAGCATACGCCACCGGCTATGGTTCCGCCTTGGAATGTGCCCGACGCGGAAGACGACGACGACGACGTGCCCGAAGTGACCCGGGTAGAGTTGAGAGTGGCGGTTTCTCGCATTAAAAACACCGCCCCAGGGCCCGACGGCATTCCAGGCCGTGCATGGGTCCTGGCCTTGAGGGCTCTCGGGCCCCGACTAGAAGGACTCTTAAGCGCATGTTTGGAGCGGGGCCAGCTTCCACGCCGGTGGAAGACCGGAAAGCTGGTCCTGCTAAAGAAGGAGGGGCGCCCGGCAGACTCACCGTCTGCCTACCGGCCCATTGTGCTTCTGGACGAGGTGTGTAAGATCTTTGAGCGAATCATCGCCGACCGCCTCGTCCAGCACATGACCAACGAGGGGCCGGACCTGGCGGACAACCAATTTGGTTTCCGTCAGGGGCGCTCCACAGTGGACGCAATCATGCGCGTGAGGGTCCTGGCGGAGGAGGCAGTCGCCCGGGGCGAGGTGGTCTTGGCGGTGTCGCTCGACATCGCCAACGCATTCAACACCTTGCCCTGGAATACTATCAGAGAGGCACTCCGGTATCACGGGGTGCCAGGTTACCTCCGCCGCATTATTGGGGCCTATTTATCCGAAAGATCGGTTGTTTACCCGGGTCGTGAAGGATGGGGTCAGCGAGAGATGTCGTGCGGTGTTCCGCAGGGGTCGGTATTGGGGCCACCCCTGTGGAACATAGGGTACGACTGGGCTCTGCGCGGTGCTCTTCTCCACGGAGTCGGCGTGACATGCTACGCCGACGACACGCTCGTAACAGCCCGTGGGAAGACGTACCGGCAGGCGGCCATACTGGCGACGGCCGGGGTCGCGCATGTCGTGGGTAGGATCCGGCGGTTGGGCCTGGAGGTGGCCTTGCACAAATCCGAGGCCCTCTGTTTTCATGGGCCGAGGAATAAGCCACCTCCGGGTTCAAGCATAGTGGTAGGAGGGGTCTCCATAGCTGTCGAGTCGACGATGAAATACTTAGGACTCGTCCTCGACAGTCGGTGGAGCTTCGGGCCGCACTTCCAGCGGCTCGCACCCCGCTTGTTGGGCGCCGCTTCAGCGCTCTCGCGCTTGCTGCCCAACTTGGGGGGTCCAAATACCTCCTGCCGGAGGCTCTACACAGGGATCGTACGGTCAATGGCGCTTTACGCCGCGCCAGTGTGGGCGGATGCCCTGACGGCCCGTAACATCGCCTCGCTGCGAAGGCCGCAAAGAGCGATGGCCGTCAGGGTGATAAGGGGATACCGTACGATCTCCTTCGAGGCGGCGAGCCTCCTAGCCGGATCCCCGCCGTGGGACCTAGAGGCGGATCTCCTCGCGTCGCTCTATAAATGGCGCGAGGAAGCAGTTGGGCGGGGCGAGCGCTTGGTGCCTCGACAAGTTGAGGCGCGCAGGGCAGAGCTCCGCCAGGTCCTAGTGGCGGAATGGGAGCAGCGACTTGCGCGACCCTCGGCAGGGCACGCCGCGATAGCGGCGGTAAGACCCGTGATGAAGGAGTGGCTGGAGAGACGCCACGGCGCCCTCAGCTTCCGGCTGACGCAGGTGCTTACCGGACATGGGTGTTTCGGGAAGTACCTGTGTCGGATAGGCCGGGAGCCGACGCCCGAATGTCACCATTGTGACAGCTGCCGCGAGGACACGGCGCTGCACACGTTGGAGGAGTGCCCAGCTTGGGCAGTGCAGCGCCGTGACCTGGTCGCGGCAGTCGATGCTGCGGGCGACCTCTCGCTTCCGGCCGTTATTTCATACATGGTCGGGAGCGAGAGCGGCTGGACGGCCGTCGCCTCCTTTTGTGAGGACGTAATGTCGCTGAAGGAGGCGGCGGAAAGGGAGAGAGAAGCTGTTACCTCTCTCCCGGCCCGCAGCAGACGCACCGGGCGTCGCAGGGTGGCGGACGATCTCCGGCCACCATAGGGCGCGGCCTGCGGGCGACAGACTAGGGGCGTCTGTTGCCCGATCAGAAACAGGCCTCGAGGCGGCGGCGTAGTGTTCCGCGCGCGCCTCTTAGTGGGAGTTCCTGCGGCCACTGGGTGGCATCCGCAGAGGGTGACGGGGCCCGCCTACGAACATCTGGCGGGCCAATACCTGCCGGGGGCGCGGACGAATGCGCAAGCGATACCCGTACCCCCGACAATAGGTACAGGAAGGGAACACCGGGGTGGTTTTTAGCCGGTAAGAGTCCGGCATGCCCCTCCGCCTTCCCCAGGGCGGAGGATGTCCATGAGGATTTTCCCCCCGAGAACAAAAAAAAAAAAAAAAAAAGGTTAGGTTAGGTTAGGTCCCCCCCCGGTGGGTTCCCGCATTGTCGAGGCGGGGGGGCTCAGTAGCCGTGGTTTTGAGCCCCACGGTGAAGCTAAGAGGAACCCGAGGAGGGGCCGCTCGTCAGGGCTTTTGCGACCAAGCCGACGACGTAGCGGCCAAAAGTAGGTTGCGGTGCCGCTTGAGCGGCATCGCAACTGAGGCGGGCCGCGATGTCGTAACGGGGGCGTCGCGGCTGAGGGTTGAAGGCCGCGGCGGGAGAGGAGTGCCGGTATTACGGTGCGCCGCTCTCCCTACCTTCCGCGGCCTTGTCGGGGTCGCCACCGTAAGATGGCGGACGCGGTGGGGCTGCAGGGGAAGAGGAGTGCCGGTATTGCGTTGGCCGCTCTCCCTATCCTCTGCAGCCGAAAATTGGCAGGCGGCGGGGCCAATGTTCTGACCCGTCACAGGGGGACCAAGGGTGTCCAGACACGGGGTCGTCTGGCGCCCATGTGCTGGTTTGGTCCCTGGGGTGGTCACGGCGTGCTATGTGTTCTGGTGCGCCGGTGATGGGGAGTACTCCCCAGAGGAGGGTCTGGTAACGGACGGCCGCGGCGGGTTCACGGATGAGTGCTAACGCGTGCCCGTGTTCCCGCCGTAAGCGGCAGAGGAGGACACCGTGGAGTTTTAGTGGGTTAGAGTCCCACATAACTGCACTATCTCCCCGTGGTAGTGCAGTATGCATGAGCATTTCTCCACGTTAAAAAAAAAAAAAAAAAAATAAAAAAAAAAAAAAAAAAAAAAAAAAGGTTAGGTTAGGTTAGGTTAGGTTAGGTTAGGTTGGGGTGCACGTTGAAAAGCCTCCTCGTGGCGCACCCTGGGCAACGACGGCTCCAATTGCCCACCAGGTTTTGGTGGACAATTGGGGCCGGCGGCTAATTTTCAACACACGGGGGAAGGTCATGGTTCCAATCACCGATCATCTTTGATTGTCGGTGAAGGGAACCGGGCTACAGACGGGCGGTCGTACGTCCACTCCTCCTCTGCTTACAGAGGGACGTGAGTGGGCGTAGACTGGGAAGGGGCGGTTCGCGCCGCTGTGCCCGCGAGGGCGTGGGTGGTGGAGGGTGTCCATTGTCCGCGCTGCGTCTGTCCGGCATCCGGCGGCAGCGTGGGGACGCCCGCGCCGGGGCGGCGGTTGGTTCTGCCCAATCGTCGGCCAACCCGTAATCCTGATTTCAGGACCGGGGGTCCGGGCCACTGAGGCTCGGGCCGCGAGGAAGACAACCTCTATAAAAAATTACCCCAATCCTAAGGTCTAGCGTGCCGAAGGGATGTATGACCGGAGGGCATCCGGCGGGTACCCTCCTACCCAAGGAGGGAGAATCCCGCCCTTCTTCGGAAGGCAGCCCCTTCGTATCTGGGGGGGGCAACACTAGCCTCGTGGGCCGGCAGACTACTGCCGACCTGCGTCAACCTGCGCTTGCCTCGCAAGAAAAGGTGCTCCGGGTTAGCCTGGAGCGCCTGTGCGACGCAAGCGAACCGCTTGCCGTCGTGGACGTCGTGGACGGCAACAAGAGCCGAGGAGGCTCCGGTCTTGGCGAGGACCGACTGTCTGGCCAGGACACGTGTGGGCGTAACCCCTTGAGGAAGCGCCCACACAGCGAGGATTTGGGGTCGACAGGGCTCTCTTCTAGCGAGGAGAATCTGTCGGCCCCCAAGGTGCCAACGGCACAGAGAGGGCGGGGTCGGGCGAGCGGAGCCACCGCTCGGTTGCCGAGTCGTGACCGAGTGGGTCGGTTCATGCCGATCTCTCGGCCCGCAACGCCAGCTCCTGTAGAGCGTGCGGCGGAGGGCGTGGAGAGTGACCCCGGGCCCTCGATAGGGGACCTGAGCGAGGACTCCTCGCTGATCTCGCTGGGGTCCAATAAGGCGGAGGCGAACGCCGCAAAGCGGGCGCAGCGGAAGGCGGTGGCGGCTGACGAGGTCAGTGAAATGGCCCGACTGGCCCGAGAGCGACGCTCTGCTCTGGCGGCTACCGGAGAGAGCTTGTCGGCGGTGGCGCTCAGTCGCCAAGTTTTGGACGGCGTGGACGTCGTCCTGAAGGTTGCCACTAAGTCCGGCAGCCTGAAGGGCACGTTCACGCGCGCCCTGAAGGAGGCGGCTGATGGCATCAGGGAGGCAGCTGGGGTCCTCCTTGATCGCACGAGCTCGGAGGAGACGGCGAAGCTGTGGGAGGAGAACAGCCGTCTCCGATCCGAGCTCGAGGACCTCAAGCGGGAGCTTGCCGCGCAGAGGACGGAATGGCAGCAGAGGCGTCCTGCGGCTGCCGGTTTCGCTCCCGTCAGTGCCCCGCCACCGTCGGCTCCGTCGTTGGTCCCTGCCCCTACGCAGCATGCGGATGCGGAGATCGAGAAGATCGTTCGCATCTGCATGATGCAGTGTGGGGGCATGATGAATGCCCGGCTGCAGGGCCTAGAGTCGAGGCTCCTCCCGGCGAAGAATCTCCGGCCGCCGCTCGCTGCTGACGGGCAGAGGGAGGGGGAGCCCGCTAAGCTGGGCCCGACAGCCGGCAAACCCAAGGGGGCCCAAAAGCCCGCGGAAGGACGCGGAAAGCCCGTGGGGGGCAAGTCTGCACCCCCGCCGACCGCACCACCAGCGACCGCACCTCCTGCGACCGCACCCTCGGCGACCGCACCCTCGGCGACCGAACCCGGGTCCACTACGGAGACCTGGACGACGGTCGTCAAGAGGGGCCGCCGTAAGAAAAGGAAGACGGCGACGACGCCACCGGAACCCGCTGGAGAACCCGCACCAAACAAGGCAAAGGGACCGCCTAGAGCCAGAGCCCCACGCTCCGCGGCTGTAGTGATTACGCTGCAGCCCGGAGCCGTCGAAAGGGGCGTCTCATATAAGGCGGTCCTTATGGAGGCCAAAGCCAAGGTCGCGTTCCCCGACCTGGGCATACCGTCCGGCCTCAGAATGAGGCCGGCGATTACGGGGGCGCGACTGCTGGAGGTGTCGGGTGCCTCTAGCGGCGAAAAGGCGGACGTCCTGGCCGCCAAGCTGCGGGAGGTCCTGAACCCGGAGGACGTTCGGGTGTCCAGGCCGATGAAGACCGCTGAACTGCGCGTCGACGGCCTGGACGACTCGACGACTCCGGCTGAGGTCGCGGCGGCCGTCGCCAAGGCCGGTGGATGTCCGCCCGGGGACGTGCGGACGGGGGACATTCGCGTCGACGCCTCCGGGCTCGGCGCGATTTGGGTGCGGTGCCCGGTGGCGGCGGCGAACAAAGTCGCCGACGCTGGGCGTCTGTTGGTGGGGTGGGTTGCGGCGAGGGTGAGGCAGCTGCAACCCAGGGCTTTGCGGTGCTACCGTTGCCTTGACATTGGGCATGTCAGGGCACGGTGCACCTCGTGTGTAGACCGCAGCGAGCTGTGCTATCGCTGCGGTCAGGCCGGCCACAAGGCGGCCCAGTGCTCCGCGGCGCCAAACTGCAGCCTCTGTACAGCTGCAGGGAGGCCCGCTGGGCACAGAGCGGGCGGAAAGGCTTGTGGCGGGCCTGCCCAAAAGGGGAAGAGAAGGGGTGCCAAGGCTGCCGGGGGCTCTTTACCCCCCCCTCAGCCTGGTCCCCCTTCGGCCGACTCCCGGCCTAGGAATGGTGCGGAGGGAATGGACTGTGCCTAATGGCGCTGTACCATTTCCTCCAGGGCAACATCAACCACTCTGCCAGAGCTCAGGATCTCTTGCTCCAGAGCATGGCAGAGTGGTCGATTCACGTGGCTGTGGTCGCCGAACCGTACTTTGTCCCCCCCAGGGATAACTGGGTGGGAGACCTGGACGGTTTGGTGGCCATCATTGGCGGGGCTCTTGCCAACCCGTCCCGAGGTCACGGCTGGGTGGCCGCCCTCGTGGACGGCATCGGCACGGTTGGGGCGTATTTTTCGCCCAACAAGAGTCTCGCCGACTTCGAGAGGTTCCTTGTCGAGTTGGGTGCCGTCGTGGGCCGACTCCACCCTCGCCCGGTGCTGTTGCTGGGGGATCTCAACGCCAAATCTGCGGCGTGGGGATCTCCAGTGACCGATGCCAGGGGCGAGGTGCTGGAGGAGTGGGCGGTCACGACTGGCTTGACCGTCCTAAATCGGGGCACGGAGCACACGTGCGTGCGGCAGCGGGGCGGTTCAATAGTGGACGTCTCGTTCGCTAGCCCCGCTGTCGCGAGCCGTGTACGCGACTGGCGTGTCGCCGCGGAGGTGGAGACGTTGTCGGATCATCGATACATCCGTTTCGACGTCTCCGCCCAGACCGCAGGCGGCCGCGGTTTACCGGCCCCGCGTGCGGACGGTCCGCGCTGGGCGCGTAAGCGCATCGACAGGGAGCTTCTCGAGGAGGCCGCTATTGTCCAGGCCTGGTTCCGGGAGTCGGCGACGAACGGACCCGTTGACGTCGAGCAGGAGGCGCTGTGGTTCCGCGGGGCGATGACGCAAATCAGCGACGCGTCCATGCCCCGGGTCCACACACAGTCAGCAAGGCGCCAGGTGTACTGGTGGACCGCCGAGATCGCGCAGTTGCGCGTCGCGTGCGTGGCGGTCAGGCGCCAGTACACCCGATACCGGAGGAGACGTCTTCGGGTCCCTGACGAAGAAGCCGCGCTGTATGAGGTGTACTGCGCGGCGAAGAGGACTCTGTGGCTGGCCATCGGCGAGGCGAAGTCGCGAGCCAGGGAGGAGATGTTGGAGACTCTAGACGGGGATCCGTGGGGGCGCCCTTATCGCGCGGTTCGAGGGAAACTTCGAGCCGCGGCGCCCCCGCTTACGGAGAGTCTCCAACCCGAGCTGCTGGAGGAGGTGGTCGCAGCCCTCTTCCCGGCGAGAGCGGAGCACACTCCGCCGCCGATGGCTTTGCCCACAGCCGCAGAGTCCACCGAAGAGAACGCCATCAGCGTCCCAGAGGTGACACAGGCAGAGATGGGGGCAGCCGTGATGCGGCTCCGGGCCAAGAACGTGGCTCCGGGGCCCGACGGGATCCACGGCTGCGTGTTAGCCCTCGCTCTGAAGGAGCTTGAGCCCCAACTGAGAGGACTCTACACAGCGTGCCTTGAGCAGGGCCAGTTTCCCACTTTGTGGAAATCTGGTCGTCTGGTCCTGCTCAGGAAGGCGGGGCGCCCTGCGGACTCGCCGTCCGCGTACCGGCCCATAGTGCTGCTAGACGAGGTGGGTAAGCTGTTCGAGCGGATAATCGCTGCCCGCCTCGTCGGCCACTTGTGCGGAGAGGGGCCGGACCTGGACGGCAGCCAGTTCGGCTTTCGGCATGGGCGCTCCACCATTCACGCTGTGTCGCGAGTGAGGGTCCTGGCGGAGGAAACGGTGGCCCGGGGCGGGGTGATGTTGGCGGTGTCCTTGGACATTTCCAACGCCTTCAACACCCTGCCCTGGAGTTGTATTCGGGAGGCACTGCGGTACCATCGGGTGCCTCCCTACCTCCGCCACATCGTTGGGGCTTATCTGTCGGAGAGGTGTGTCACCTACGTGGGACGTGATGGTGGAAACCAGCACCGCATGTCGTGCGGTGTTCCGCAGGGCTCGGTCTTGGGCCCGCTCCTGTGGAACATCGGGTACGACTGGGTGTTGAGGGGCGAGCTCCAACCGGGCGTGGACCTTACGTGTTATGCTGACGACACGCTGGTCACTGCCCGGGGGAGCTCGCACAGGGAAGCAGCGTTGCTGGCGACGGCTGCGGTGTCACAGGTGGTGAGCCGCATACGTCGCCTGGGCCTGGAGGTGGCCCTCAACAAGTCGGAGGCCATGGTGTTTCATGGCCCCCGGCGGGCGCCGCCGCCCGGATCACACATCGTGGTCGGGGGGGCTCGGATCGCTGTCGAGTCCACCATGAAGTACCTGGGATTGGTGCTCGACAGCCGGTGGGATTTCGGCCCCCACTTCCGGCGGCTGGCGCCCAAGTTGTTGGGCGCTGCTGGGGCGCTGTCAACGCTGCTTCCCAATCTGGGGGGCCCGAGCGCCGCCTGTAGGCGGCTCTACGTGGGGATCGTGCGATCCATGGCCCTGTATGGGGCCCCGATCTGGGCGACCGACCTGACGGCCGGTAGCATCGCAGTCCTGCGAAGGCCGCAGAGAGCGATGGCCGTCAGGGTCGTCCGGGGGTATCGCACGATCTCCTACGAGGCGGCTTGCGTACTGGCTGGATCCCCGCCCTGGGACCTGGAGGCGAAAGTACTCGCGTCACTGTACCGGTGGCGCGAGGAAGCGCGGGCGCGAGGCGAGGGGCTGACGCAGCGCCACATGGAGCTGCGTCGGTCTCAGCTTCGCGAGGTCCTGGTGGCGGATTGGCGGGACAGGCTTTCGCGCCCTACCGCCGGCCTCGGTACCATCGAGGCGGTCCGGCCAGTACTCGAGCGCTGGCTCGGGAGGAGGCACGGCTCCCTGTCGTTTCGGGTGACACAGGTGCTCTCGGGGCATGGTTGCTTCGGGAAGTACCTGTGTCGCATTAACAGGGAGCCGGACGCCCGGTGTCACCACTGCGTCGACTGCCGGGAGGACACGGCGTGGCATACGCTGGCAGAGTGTGCCGCTTGGGAGGAGCCGCGCCGTGCCCTCATTTCAGAAGTAGGCAGTGACCTCTCGCTGCCGGCCGTGGTGGAGTCCATGGTCGACAGCGAGGAGTCCTGGGACGCGGTGGTTTCCTTCTGCGAAACGGTCGTCTCGCAGAAGGAGGCTGCGGAAAGGGAGAGGGAGATCTCGTCCACTCACCCTGCCCGCAGCAGGCGCACCGGGCGTCGGCGGAGGGCGGACAACGCCCTCTTCCGGCCCCCCTAAACGGGTCCAGGGGCGACGGACTCGGGGACGTCCGTCGCCCCCCACACATCAGGACCCGAGGTGGCGGCGCGATGTGTTCCACGCGCGCCCCTCTTAGACGTCGCGGGGGGAGTCAAACACCTCACTCCCCCCCCCGACCAGACGGGGCCCGCTGAGGCGGGCCGGCACCAGCCGGGGGTTGCGGAAGTATCGTACGTTCCCGCGACCCCCGGCGTAGGTGTGAGATGGAACACCCGGGGTGGTTTTTAGTCAGTAAGAGTCTGACAGACCCCGCCGCCCGCCCCAGGGCGGCGGACATCCATGAGGATTTTCCACCCCGGATCAAAAAAAAAAAAAAAAAAAGGTTAGGTTAGGTTAGGTTAGGTTAGGTTAGGTTAGGTTAGGTTAGGTTAGGTTAGGGCACGCCGCGATAGCGGCGGTAAGACCCGTGATGAAGGAGTGGCTGGAGAGACGCCACGGCGCCCTCAGCTTCCGGCTGACGCAGGTGCTTACCGGACATGGGTGTTTCGGGAAGTACCTGTGTCGGATAGGCCGGGAGCCGACGCCCGAATGTCACCATTGTGACAGCTGCCGCGAGGACACGGCGCTGCACACGTTGGAGGAGTGCCCAGCTTGGGCAGTGCAGCGCCGTGACCTGGTCGCGGCAGTCGATGCTGCGGGCGACCTCTCGCTTCCGGCCGTTATTTCATACATGGTCGGGAGCGAGAGCGGCTGGACGGCCGTCGCCTCCTTTTGTGAGGACGTAATGTCGCTGAAGGAGGCGGCGGAAAGGGAGAGAGAAGCTGTTACCTCTCTCCCGGCCCGCAGCAGACGCACCGGGCGTCGCAGGGTGGCGGACGATCTCCGGCCACCATAGGGCGCGGCCTGCGGGCGACAGACTAGGGGCGTCTGTTGCCCGATCAGAAACAGGCCTCGAGGCGGCGGCGTAGTGTTCCGCGCGCGCCTCTTAGTGGGAGTTCCTGCGGCCACTGGGTGGCATCCGCAGAGGGTGACGGGGCCCGCCTACGAACATCTGGCGGGCCAATACCTGCCGGGGGCGCGGACGAATGCGCAAGCGATACCCGTACCCCCGACAATAGGTACAGGAAGGGAACACCGGGGTGGTTTTTAGCCGGTAAGAGTCCGGCATGCCCCTCCGCCTTCCCCAGGGCGGAGGATGTCCATGAGGATTTTCCCCCCGAGAACAAAAAAAAAAAAAAAAAGGTTAGGTTAGGTTAGGTTAGGTTAGGTTAGGTTAGGTTAGGTTAGGTTAGGTTAGGTTAGGTTAGGTTAGGTTAGGTTAGGTTAGGTTAGGTTAGGTTAGGTTAGGTTAGGTTAGGTTAGGTTAGGTTAGGTTAGGTTAGGTTAGGTTAGGTTAGGTTAGGTTAGGTTAGGTTAGGTTAGGTTAGGTTAGGTTAGGTTAGGTTAGGTTAGGTTAGGTTAGGTTAGGTTAGGTTAGGTTAGGTTAGGTTTTTTTTTTTTTTTTTATATTAGATTTATTCGCTTTTTGTTTTGGTGATTTTTCATCATTTATTTGATTCTATATAAGTATGACAATATCTGCTATTTGATACAGAAATTGTTTTTTGGGAAGTTTTATTCGCGATGAAGATAATAATATTAATTAGAGATAAGTGATATATATTATCGTAAAATTTTTATCATAATTATATATATATATATATTTTTTTTTTTTTTTTTTTTTTTTTTTTTTTTTTTAATAGTGTATATGTATTGTATTTATTATCTATGTGTCATTGTAATGCTTCAATTCGCTTAAAATTTTAGTGATGTATTTAGTGAACGCGAGTAGGACTTCTGGTTTGCGCGTTTGCACCTCGATGTCATATGCCGTGATACCAAATCTCTCAGAGATTGCCTCATACTGCATGCGATCCATGGCGAATCTGGGGCAATCCCTGAGGAGGTGGTCGAGGCTTTGTACCGTGTCGTCGTGGCAGGGACAGTTGTCGTTTGCAGTGATTTTGAAACGGTGTAGGTACTTTTTATGAAATCCGTGGCCTGTGAGGATTTGAGTTAGGTAAAAGTTTGGTTCGGTATGTTTTCGGAATTTGCGTATGTCTGTTATCGTTGGGAATATCGATTTGGTATGTTGTCCCTGCTCACTAGATGCATACCTGGCTTGCCACTTAGCCAAGTTAGCTTGCCTTAATTCGCGTTTGACATATGACATCGGGTATTTATTGTAGTCTGGAGTTTTGTGGAGTCGAGTGGCCAGTTTTGCTGCAGCATCTACAGCTTCGTTGCCGGCAACTCCACTGTGCCCTTTCACCCACTTGATGGATATAACGTTTGGTGGTGTATTTGCGCGTTCATGTGTGTGAGTGTAAATGGTTTTGTGTATTTGTGTGACAAGTGGGTGAGTGTTGCTTCGGTCTGTGATCGCCTGTATTGCAGACTGGGAGTCCGAGAAGATTGTGGTGTTTTTGTGTCCCTTTTTTTGTGCCCATTTGCTACCTTCCAGGATGGCGAATAGTTCGGCCTGGAAAACTGTGCAGGTATTGTGGAGTTTGAACTTTTTGGTGACAATCGCTCCTCCCGGATCGTAGCAAACGAAAGCCGCTCCGACGGCACCATCGTCCTGTTTGCTGCCGTCGGTGTAAATGTGGTGCTGCGGTTGGGCAGCTTCAGCTTCAGCGTGTCTACGGGTGCTAGTGACTGCTCTAGGCAGTCTTACTGCCGGGTGTAGTAGCTCGCGTACGGGCGTGGGGCATTCAGGGGTGACGTCCGCTGGCAGAAGGTGGCTCGTGCCTGTGAGGCGAACAGTTTCGACGTGGTGGACTTCTTGGATTTTAAAATCGAGAGGCATAAGGTCTGCGAGTGCCAGGGCAGCAGTGGTCGAGACGGTCCGGAAGGCACGGATGGCCTTTAGTGCGAATCCTCGCTGGATGCTGGCGAGTTGCTTCTTTACGCACTTCCTGTTGACTATATGTCCCCATATACCAGCAGCGTACGTGACAATCGGTTCTATAACGTGCAAATATATTGTGCGAGCGTTTTCCGGATGTGCGCCCCACGTGCATCTGATGTACATTCGTAATTTGTTAAATATGCGAGTGGCTTTGCCCAGCACATATTTAAGGTGGCTATTAAATCTAAGTTTTTCGTCTAGGATGACGCCAAGCAGTTTTATTTCTGGCACAAATGCCAAGTCGGTGCCGTCCATTTTTAGTTTCGCGGTTTTTGCTTTGGGTGTGAAGGCGATGACTTGGGTTTTTGCCGGGCCAAAGGTCAGTTTCACGCGTTTGCCCCATTCACTGATGTTAGCGAGAATGCTGTTGGCGAGTTGTTCCACTGCATCAGGTGTGTCTGCCGTAACCACCAGCAGGACGTCATCCGCGAAGGCTTGCATATGACAGCCCGATGGTAGTTGCATGTCCAGGAGTTCATCGAGGATCAGATTCCATAAGACCGGGCCACACGCGGATCCCTGAATGCAGCCCTTTGTCAAGGTTTTTTGGACTCGGACTCCCGCGTGGTCCAACGTGGCGGTTCTGTCCTGCACGTAGTTTCTGATTAGCCCATAGATGTTTTGCGGCGTTCCAATGTGTTTGAGGCGATGGAAAAGAGCGGGCCACCAAGCGTTATCAAACGCCGCTCTTATGTCTAGTGATATAGCTATGGCTAGTTTGTGGTTCTGTTTGGCGTGGTGTACGTGATTTAGAGCGGTATGGATGGCTTGGGTGGTGTTCCTTTGTTGTCGGAAGCCGTATTGTTGAGGGTTTAATTGATTTCCGACTTCAGCGTGGTGGGCTACCCTTTTGATGAAAAGTTTTTCCAAGAGCTTCCCGAATACTGGAATGAGGCCTATGGGGCGGAATGATTTTAGATCGGTTTGATCATCCTTTCCCGGTTTGGGAATGATCTTGACATAGGCCTCCTTCCAGATTCGGGGGAAATGGTGTAGGGCGAGGCATCTGTTCATAATGTCGGTTATCAATTGCGGGTAATGTGCGGTGAATTGAAGGCAGATATCGGATGTGAGGTTGTCGAGGCCGGGGGCTTTACTGGGACTTATCTGTTTAAGTTGCTCGAGAACCTCTTCTTCTGTGAACGGATGGTCGTCTATTGTGTTGGTCGTAGGGCTATGGTATTGATGTCGAAGTTGTGCTTGTATTGGCATATGGTCGCAGGTGTCGTCAGGATAGAAGTGATTTAGAAGGGCAGTGGCTGTCTCCTCTCCATCGGCGGTAAACTTGTCTCCTACTTTGAGAGTGATGGGTGGTCTTCTGGGCGCAGTCTCTTTCAGAAGTCGGTTGGTCAGCGACCAGACGTTCTCTTTCTGCTGAAGTTCACAGAACTTTCGAAAGTTTTTCGTGGACTCCTTTTTGAGTTCTTCCGAGTAGACCGCTTTCTTGTTTTGACTCTCTTCCAGAAGAGCTTCGAGAGGGAGCCTTCGCCGTTTCGCGGTGTGGATGCGTCTGTGGAGATTTATAATGTCTCTCTTTTGGGTTTCGAGGCTCTCAGTCCACCATGGAGCTTTGTGCCTATGGTTCTGACCTTTAATAGGCATGGTCTCACTGCAGCTATCGCGTATCAGATCAGTAATTTGGTGGACGAGGCACTCCAGCTGATCGACATCAAGGTTGGGAACATCCTTATCGAGCACGTCCGATAACGTCATTCTGCGCAGCACAGCATCTTTAAACTCTGCCCAGTCTGCTCCTTTGGTGTTAAATACGAAGGTTGAGTTGTTGTTGTTTCCTTTCGTTGTGGGTCTGCGGGTAGCGATGCTAAAATCGATGGCGTTGTGCTGCGATGACGTGCAACAGTCTAGGTTGACCCTCCAATCGCGTACTAGGTCGTACATTGAGGCAGATGCAAGCGTCACATCAATGATAGACGACCGGTCGCGCCCGTGCGTTACTGTTTCGAAAGTCGGGGTGGTTCCGTTGTTGCAGATGTACATGTCGTTGGCGTAGACGAGTTCCAGAAGACTGATTCCTCTGGGGTTTGATTTTTCACTTCCCCACGCAGGGTGCCAGCCATTGAAGTCTCCCCCCAGTATGCACTTATGATGCGATGTGGTTTTGAGGAAGCAGTCTATTGCTTCAAGCGTGCAGGAAGTGTCGTCTCTTGGCTCTACGTAAGCTGAGGCGAGGTACAGTTTCTGGTGGTCGGTTTGTAATTGGATAACGCTTAGGTTGGCCGAAGACATTCCGGACTCCCCCAACACCACACCACATCCAGGTTTGACGAGGATGCATGCCTTTACATTGCATCCGTTAGAGAATTGAAAAATATCGATACCGGAAATAGGTTTTACCTCCTTGCCAGATCCTATGTAAGGTTCGGACAAGAAGGCAATGTCGTAGTGGCCATTATAAAAATATGTAAGGAATTCGTGGAAACTGTTTTTCGAGCGATCAATGTTACACTGTACTACTTTGATGAGGGACTTATACATAATCGGTGCGGCTGATGATTTTAATTTTAAGTGATTTCACTCTGGGGCAATTTTGTGAGGTGGCCATGTGCCCAACGTCGTAGTTGGTGCTGAATTTAGAGTTGTGCAAGTGACAATTGATACATTTGGGCGTGCCTTTTTTCTCCCGAATCGGGCAGCTTTCAATGGTGTGGCCTTCTTCGGAGCAGTAGGCGCAAGGGGATTGATTCGCAGTGCATTTGGTTCGCATGTGCCCAAACTGTAGGCACTTTTTGCATTGGATGAACGGCGAGAAGTCTTCTGAATGGACGCGTTGGTGGTCGACGCAAACTCTTCCCATGTCGACTATCTTGCGCCATAGGATGGGGTGAGCAATTAGGATGGCGTTGTATAGGTTTGGGTTTCTGTTGTTTCTTTTGAAGGCGAGTCGCAGGTCGTCATTCTTCTCAAAGAGAGGCGATAGCTCTTCGTTCTGGCCGCGAATGATGTCGATTAGCTCTTCCGAGGGCGTGTCTATTGAGATTCCCTTGAGGATGAGCATGGGTCGCAGTTTCCTTGCCGGTTCCGCGGTAAGCTGGGTGGAAGTTTCCAATTTCTTAAGGGTCTCGTCGCGCTGTTTCTCCGTTTCGAACTCAACTCTTAGTTTGTTGTTGGACACAGACTGGATTTTTGAAGGCGCATAGGTGGTGGTGCGGAAATTGACGCTGTTCCGAAAAGACTCCACGACTTCCTGGCGCGTTTGTGTTTCGCATTTAGCCGAGACGATAAGGGCGGGTCTGTTAGGTGGTGTGTCCTTGATTGGACGACTAAATGCAGGTGCGCTAGCAGCCTGTGCGTAAGTCGGTGACGCTGGTGGACTCGTGATAGTAGTGAGGTGCTTGGTCAACTCCTCTCGCACGCAAGTCGCAATCTCCTTTCGGAGTGCCCCATTATCATCGTCGCCTCTGACGAGGTTTTTCATGGCTTGGACTTCTGTCTTTACACTCGTGATGATTTCGTTTTTGAGGTCACCGATGTAAGATGGGGGTTGGCCTTCCTGGCCGAGTTCATTTTGAGAAGAACGAGCGAAGTTAGGGAGCTTTGATATCGCTATGCGTATTTCATCCGACGCCAGAGCGATGGTCTTTTTATTGGTGGTCGTGACACTTTTGTTTTCGTTTACGCTGGTTTTAATACATTCAGCAAGTTTGCATATGACGGCGATGCATGATTCTATGCTGGTGGCCTCTGAGGAGTCTGCGGGGAGGGGAGGAACTTTGATCGGGGGTGGGGGGATGACAGAGCGAGGCGGAGTATGAACTAATGCCATTTTCCATTAGCTTTTTTTTTTTTTTTTTTTTTTTTTTTTTTTTTTTTTTTTTTTTTTTTTAATTATATCGAAAAAAATGGGTCTATAGTGGCTTAGGGGTGGGTGTTTTGATGGTGCTTGACAGCTGTCAGTTTCAAAAGATACAGGGAACGCTAAAATGGAATAAAAATATTTTCGTAAAAATCCCCAAGTTTATCTACCCGTCTCTATAGGGCGGGTGGGAGGGCAAATTTTTGGATTTTTGAGCTAGACAGGCGTGAGTGGTGTCAAAACACGCGTCTGCGCGCGGGCTGATCAACTATCGACTGAGGTTGAGGTTGAGGTTGAGGTTGGAGTCTCAAGGTGTTACGGGGGTCTCGTTACAGGCGGGGGGAGGGGGGGGGGGGAAGATGTAATAAGGCTCGAGGCGCGATATAATCGTGCGCGATTTTATCGTTCAAGCTGTTTGAGGATATACTGTAAAATTTAATTATGTACCTACTTGGTAAAAATTTTTTGGGGTCAATAATGGGGGGGTCAAAAAGGGGGGTTTAGGGGTCTTATGTCAATGTATGTACAAGATGAGAGGGGGGTTATAGGGGGGGGGAAAATTTTATCAAAATTTGGATATTCCCAGCCGTTTCCGAGATAATGGGGGGGGAAGCTAATTTTAGGGTAAGGTATGGAAGGGGGTACAAAATGTTAGAACTGGGTTACAAAATTTTATGTGCAAAGAGCAAAGAGAAAAAATATGGTTCAAGAGAGTGAAGGCCGATGGGGGGGGGGGTATATGAAATAAATAAATGAATATATGAAATAAATAAATGAATAAATAAAATACAATTTATTATAAAATAAGAAGGAGGGTTCGTAGGAGGATGGTCAGGGAAGTGCTGCAGTATATCTATGCAGATTTCTTTAACGGATTGTCAACCTTATCGCTAGAGGATAAGGTTCAAAATTGGATGGGAAAATTTTGGTGGCGTTTAAATCGAGTTATCTCGCTCTGTTCTCGCGATACGAGTGTTTCCAATATTTATGAGTCCCAGGTTCGAGTCCCGGTTGGTGAAAATATTTTTAAAAAGAAAAAAGGAAAAATTTTTTATTAGATAATATTAAAAATGTAAGTTGGTCCAAGTTTAAATATCTATTTAGAGGTATCATGAATTAACAAACATAAAACTGGAGTAAGATCAAATATATGGGTAAATTGTGGGGAAAATACACAGAAATGGGGAGAATCCTTAAAACTACGTAAAGTTACCCCGAAATTTTTTCAAAAAAGTCGTAGAGGGATGGAATAAAGTTCCATGGGTAGCCCCTTAGGAGAAAACTAATAGTTTTTTGTTATTTTCCCTCTACGACTTCTCGTCTGGAAGTTATAGCCTGTATCCTTCAACTTTTAAATAAGTTGAAGTCGGGGAAAATTCCCTCGATCTGGGAGAGGCTATAACTTTCAAACTAATAGCTATATTTCTAAAAAGATTTTACAATTATATTACTATTTACTAGAGGCTACTGTTACAATATTAAGAAATAAATAAAAACTAAAATTTTGCTATTTTTCCTGATATATTTTGCCAACAATAACAGCTTACTTGCGGCCGGAAATTATTTCGTGGTCGCGTAAATTTCTAATAATTTCTAAAATATAAGTCCAAAAATTTTTCTTTTTGCTGATATGTTTTCGGGGACGTCCAAGCTGTCTTCCCCAGGAGTTTCAGCCTGGGTCGTCGCTGAAGATTTTGATTTTTCGTGGTCGGAAAGTATTTTCAACGTTTTCGCGACCGCACGTTAAGTTGGAACATGAATAAAATGGTTTTCCTTAACGGAAAATTTAAATTGAAAATACCTCCAGGGTCTCCTCCTCTTCCTCCTTCCCGGTGAGTAATCAGCGATGCTGGATTTTGTACAGGGATAACTTTGTGGCCCTAAATAGGGACCTCACCTCGTGGCTGGTTGTTTTCCTCTGTAATTCCGCGCGGCGGGGCGGAAAAAATCTGGATTTCCTTTTGATTTGAAGGTCTTCAGGTGGGCGACTTGATGGTAATTTAAAATTACACTGTCACCGCTTTACTTTTGAAGATATTACACTTTTTAGTTTTTGTGTTCCAGAATTTACAGTTTTTCGTTAATAACTTTCACCAGCTTTCACTTATCACAATACTTTTTACACCACCGTGACCGCCTTGCGATTCCGCGTGTTTTGATGTATGACACTTGTACTTTTAATCACTTTTTACTATTTTTCGCGTTTTTAACTTGCGGAGCGCGGTTTTTCCGTGGCGTTCGGGGCGGCGGTTGGAGCCAGACTGGTTAGGTTAGGTTAGGTTAGGTTAGGTTAGGTTAGGTTAGGTTAGGTTAGGTTAGGTTAGGTTAGGTTAGGTTAGGTTAGGTTAGGTTAGGTTAGGTTAGGTTAGGTTAGGTTAGGTTAGGTTAGGTTAGGTTAGGTTAGGTTAGGTTAGGTTAGGTTAGGTTAGGTTAGGTTAGGTTAGGTTAGGTTAGGTTAGGTTAGGTTAGGTTAGGTTAGGTTAGGTTAGGTTAGGTTAGGTTAGGTTAGGTTAGGTTAGGTTAGGTTAGGTTAGGTTAGGTTAGGTTAGGTTAGGTTAGGTTAGGTTAGGTTAGGTTAGGTTAGGTTAGGTTAGGTTAGGTTAGGTTAGGTTAGGTTAGGTTAGGTTAGGTTAGGTTAGGTTAGGTTAGGTTAGGTTAGGTTAGGTTAGGTTAGGTTAGGTTAGGTTAGGTTAGGTTAGGTTAGGTTAGGTTAGGTTAGGTTAGGTTAGGTTAGGTTAGGTTAGGTTAGGTTAGGTTAGGTTAGGTTAGGTTAGGTTAGGTTAGGTTAGGTTAGGTTAGGTTAGGTTAGGTTAGGTTAGGTTAGGTTAGGTTAGGTTAGGTTAGGTTAGGTTAGGTTAGGTTAGGTTAGGTTAGGTTAGGTTAGGTTAGGTTAGGTTAGGTTAGGTTAGGTTAGGTTAGGTTAGGTTAGGTTAGGTTAGGTTAGGTTAGGTTAGGTTAGGTTAGGTTAGGTTAGGTTAGGTTAGGTTAGGTTAGGTTAGGTTAGGTTAGGTTAGGTTAGGTTAGGTTAGGTTAGGTTAGGTTAGGTTAGGTTAGGTTAGGTTAGGTTAGGTTAGGTTAGGTTAGGTTAGGTTAGGTTAGGTTAGGTTAGGTTAGGTTAGGTTAGGTTAGGTTAGGTTAGGTTAGGTTAGGTTAGGTTAGGTTAGGTTAGGTTAGGTTAGGTTAGGTTAGGTTAGGTTAGGTTAGGTTAGGTTAGGTTAGGTTAGGTTAGGTTAGGTTAGGTTAGGTTAGGTTAGGTTAGGTTAGGTTAGGTTAGGTTAGGTTAGGTTAGGTTAGGTTAGGTTAGGTTAGGTTAGGTTAGGTTAGGTTAGGTTAGGTTAGGTTAGGTTAGGTTAGGTTAGGTTAGGTTAGGTTAGGTTAGGTTAGGTTAGGTTAGGTTAGGTTAGGTTAGGTTAGGTTAGGTTAGGTTAGGTTAGGTTAGGTTAGGTTAGGTTAGGTTAGGTTAGGTTAGGTTAGGTTAGGTTAGGTTAGGTTAGGTTAGGTTAGGTTAGGTTAGGTTAGGTTAGGTTAGGTTAGGTTAGGTTAGGTTAGGTTAGGTTAGGTTAGGTTAGGTTAGGTTAGGTTAGGTTAGGTTAGGTTAGGTTAGGTTAGGTTAGGTTAGGTTAGGTTAGGTTAGGTTAGGTTAGGTTAGGTTAGGTTAGGTTAGGTTAGGTTAGGTTAGGTTAGGTTAGGTTAGGTTAGGTTAGGTTAGGTTAGGTTAGGTTAGGTTAGGTTAGGTTAGGTTAGGTTAGGTTAGGTTAGGTTAGGTTAGGTTAGGTTAGGTTAGGTTAGGTTAGGTTAGGTTAGGTTAGGTTAGGTTAGGTTAGGTTAGGTTAGGTTAGGTTAGGTTAGGTTAGGTTAGGTTAGGTTAGGTTAGGTTAGGTTAGGTTAGGTTAGGTTAGGTTAGGTTAGGTTAGGTTAGGTTAGGTTAGGTTAGGTTAGGTTAGGTTAGGTTAGGTTAGGTTAGGTTAGGTTAGGTTAGGTTAGGTTAGGTTAGGTTAGGTTAGGTTAGGTTAGGTTAGGTTAGGTTAGGTTAGGTTAGGTTAGGTTAGGTTAGGTTAGGTTAGGTTAGGTTAGGTTAGGTTAGGTTAGGTTAGGTTAGGTTAGGTTAGGTTAGGTTAGGTTAGGTTAGGTTAGGTTAGGTTAGGTTAGGTTAGGTTAGGTTAGGTTAGGTTAGGTTAGGTTAGGTTAGGTTAGGTTAGGTTAGGTTAGGTTAGGTTAGGTTAGGTTAGGTTAGGTTAGGTTAGGTTAGGTTAGGTTAGGTTAGGTTAGGTTAGG